>OX421270.1:6717356-8059292 GCA_949125355.1 Agriopis leucophaearia
AGGTTTACGTTGCCAACCTTTTGCGTCTCTATTAACAAACCTTTTGAAGAACCAGCTCCTTGAAAACAGCGATGAATACAGTGTGCGATTTCCAAAAATCAATTATGTGTTTTCCGGCGATGCGGCGGGTGATGCTGATAAAACCACGATTCTGGCATTAGTTCGAATAGTTCTTCAGAACATTTCCCGTTATAGAAGCGATAGAATACACTGAGCGTATTTTCTACGCTTGCTAAGCTACTCTAGGCAAAGCTAGCAATATCTAATAGGCAATTCGTCAGAGCAAGGCTTTTATTTGCGTTGTGGCTTTAAAATAAACTTGTTTGTAATTCTATGATGATTATTATCATCAAACTAATTCATATTCAAGTAGTTTTTTATTGACTAGATTAGTGAAGAAAGATCGATACTCTTATAATCATTTCTACGCAAGTCAAAGTTACAAATTGCGTGAATTCAAAGTGATCACGAAACCAATTACTGAGACAAGAAAAGTTCTTTTCTTATGTTGTCGTCTATGAACCTTTTGCTAACGGCACCAAAGTATTTTTCAATGGGGCATTGTCATTTTGGCAGTCGACCAAATTGAAAGCTTCACTACTTAAACTTAATAAATATCGTAACTTTTTGGAATAAAATAATGACCTAACTTTCCACATTTATACAAGGAGCAAATCAACACATTTTCTGGGATGCTTACAACAAACTCGTTATCCGGATGCTATAACGAGTACGTTGTAAGCTGGGGACAGCCTTATCATTTGAACTTGATTATAGATAGTATAAACCATCTTTAATTAGTTAGTTTAGTTTTTTTTAAGTTTCGTTTTTTTTAAGTTTCGTTTTTAGTGTATTAGGTAGGTGTTTTTTTTGTAATGTCGTTTCAGCAATCACCAGCACTATCACCAGTATTCGTTCGGGAGCGATTCTTTTACACCCGGTAAGTATTATAATTGTTAAAAATCTAGCTTTGTATACAAACAACGCCTTACTTAAATGTGGTTGTCTCAAAACTTTGCAAGATCTCCGCAATTTCACTTGTTATCCTACAAAGTTTTATTTTTTCGTAATAAAAATGTTCAGGGCTCCAGGGTAAGTTACTTTCATATCAAATTTCATTCAAATCTGTCCAACCGTTACGTAGTTGAGCCCCGAAAAACATACACAAATATATACACACAAACTTTCGCATTATTAATGTTAGTGTGAAGTGTGTTGTGCCTTTTGATTACTTGATGCCTGAAGCACAGTATTTAAAGTTTTCCCGAAGTGAGCGTGTCAGTCGCCTACCTCAACTTTAAATGTTATCTTGTTCCCAGCTTAATCTAAACCCGTCTACTCTAATTCTGAACGAAGACTTGTTATGACTGTTGTATGAGAGTTGTCATGTAGACAATAGCGAGATATTTAATGAATGAAATACTTAAAGAAAGGGCAAAAGCTTACAGAAGCGTTATTATAAAACAAGAGATTCTTAAGCCAATTGCAAATAAGGAAACAAAAGTCGACGATTCAAAAAACGTCTTTCTACATGAATATATTCATAGCGCGCTTCGTACACGTTTCAACGAAAAGTTGACGTGTACTGTACAGCATCTATGTGTTTCGATTCAAGACTATTAAGATCGCAGTGCATACAAAGTTACCATGTTGCATCACTTTGTGAACGATCTACGATAAGTATGTAAACCGATTTGTTAACTTATTTACGTTGTACTTTTCTTATTATGTCATCCCTTGCGCTGGTAAAATCTATTTTTATATCAATTTGCAGTTAAAAATTACCGCACCTGCACAAGAGTGATTCAGACGCGCTTCAAAAACATAAACGTCAAGTCCTAATTTAAATAATTACCCTTACCATGTGAAATAATATCAAAAACCCTAACGCGAACCATAAAATTATGTCAATAAAATGCCTATATCTCCCGCAAAGCAGGCACTTCGCATTCTAGAGATATAATAAAGTAGATAAATCGCGATAACAACCGAAATAATACATTGAAAAGAACCGTAAAGTACACCCGTCAGCGAGTTGGCGACAAATTGAACTTTATCACCGGGTTATAAAGGCGAAGATGTCGATGAATGTGTTAAGGGGTGTATGGTACGATTTCACAGAGACATTTCAGAGCTTCCGTGAATCTTAAATGTGCGAGAGCCTGAGGGGGTGACAGTGCCTATGCAGCTGAAGTAAGCTTTTTGTATCGGTGAAATATCCGATAGTGCCTTCTGCGAATAGCGCTGAGTTGACGTATTTTTTAATTTTACTGCATTTGATTATAGCTTGGTATTATGTAGTTGTTACTTGGTACTACCTAGGCACATCAATTTACGCGAAATAGAATAGATTTGTAATTAATATAATATCCATGGCTTAGTTAGCAATTGTTTTTGAAAACATACAAACCCACAGACATTTAATACAGAACAGACTGAACATGTTTTTTACAACTACATTCGCAAAAACAGTTATGTTTGCATCTCTCTCGATTACACAAAAATCATATATTCGTATCTCGTTTTGTCGTAACGTTGCAACATAATAGAAAAAAATGAGCATGTGGTACGGTGTTCCAAGTCACCATTTTGGTAAGCATCAATATACTGACAGAAGGCTGACAGCGAAAACCACGGCTTGCAAAAATTACCTAAAATAAAAGTTATTTTTACATATTTGGTTTAAAAGATACGAAAATACTATGGTGAAGTGCAATGTCCTCATGTGTTTTAATTCATCTCATAAGATGCCACCCGGTATAACGTTTCACACGTAAGTTTCGTGTGTTATAATAGAGATTATTTTGAATTGCTATTCTTTCTTGTTATTTTTCATAAACTTTACAATTTGAAGGCTTGGGAAGGTTGTGTTTCTTTCAATTTCATAAATGTACAAGTTTGGTGGGTGTAATAAAAGTTAATAAGTAGTTTTCTTTAAAAAAAATATTGATTCGATCATTGTTTGGCGTTTGAGGTACTTAGACATTGTCCAGGGAATGTATTCAGTAGCCAAGAGAATGTAATACTCCTTTCAGTAGTATAATTAAAATAGTATAAGTTATTTTCTTTAAAAATTCATTGTTTCGATCATTGTTTTACGTTTACGGTATTTAGACATTGTCCAGGGAATTTATTTCAGAATCAGAATTCGTATTTCAGAAGTATAATTAAAATAGATGATTCAGCTTGATGTGATTATGATGACATGAACCTTTTTCATTAATTACTGGCTGCTTTTCTTAAGTAATGTAAATAAAGTACCTAACTACCTATTGTGGTTCATGTCATTTATATACGTAGTGATCTAGATAGTGTAATTAAAGGGTTATTTAGACATATGTCAAGTAACAAACATTTTTATTACATTTTAGATTTTCCCAAGGATGAAGAGTTGAGAAACGCATGGTTGAAGAATTTGAATCTAGAAAATTGGCAGCCCAGTGCGACAAGTTTGTTGTGCTCAAAGCATTTAGAGGCACATTTGTTCGACCGGACTGGTTTCCGTACAATCCTTAGAGAGTACGAGGTGTAATGCTTATTGGAACAACAGTTTTCAATGAACAGTCGCTATCACTATCATGAATCTCAAGTTGTACTAACTACATTATGATAACTTGCATGTAATAATTTTCAGAGCGATAACATACCAAGTGAAAAGAAAGCCACAAAAAGAGGTGTTACTGGCAAAAATGTTCTGCGGGAGCTGCAGAATACCTCATTTCCATCAAATTCAGATCCTGCAATCACATGACACATCTGGTAAATTGTTTTATACAAAAATAAATGATTTGACTTGGTCTGGTGTGTTTGAATATTAATACCCAATGGGAACATCCATAAATTCCATCACATAAAGAGGAGGGGAGGAGGGGTCGACGAAGTGTGACTGACAAGGGGTAGGGAGGGGTCGTAAATTTTGTGACGTTACATTTCAGATACAATCTAATAGTATCTGTTAGCACTATTATAAAAGAATGTCCTTGAGTCCGGCCCGCGTTTTGCAAATGTTTGCGTGTAATGTATATGTAGTGTATTTTGCATCAATATTTTTGTGGCTTGTTGGTTCTGCTTGGTATTATATGTCTGTGTACAAACCAAGATCTACAATATAACTCATTCTAAACGAGGTGACATTCAGTTGTATATGTCATCTGTCTGAAAACTGAATCTGTTCTTTTTTTGGTTCAGTTTAAATTTCAGGGTGGGTTCCTTAGTAAACATTGTTCACAATGTAAGGTACAGCTACCTCTTTTTGGATTAGTACCACCGATGTGTGGTTACTCCACAGACTAGGTATAGCTACTACGTAGCCCAGACTTGTAGTTACGATTATTTTCAATGGAAACAATTCAGTCAAATACCTGAGGGGCGGGGTGAGGGGTTACTAAATGCTAATTAATCCATTCAACGTCAGTTCAAAATGTAAACAAAGTATAGTGATGGCGTACCTACGGTATTGGTCGGAAATGACGTGAGGTTCAGTGGAATCAGTGGGCGTGTTTTTTATATCAGTAGTAATGTCAACTGATGAAGTGTCTGAACATGTTCGCCCTGCATTAAATGTCTAGTTATAGAAAGTCTTTGGGTTACTCAGAATACAGCGTTCTGTATTGTACGACTGTACGTGTTAAATTATTATTACGTCTTGAGCATCGAGATACATACCTATAGAAAGAGTCACAATAAAAAACAGTCAAAAAACGTCCGAGCATCGTTGTACATACCTAGACATCAAATATATAGTTCACAATGCCACATTTATGTCGCTTGTAGTGTTCAACTTTGCTTATCCGTTAGGACATCATAGCAATGGATCGCGCGGTGTTGTAGTCGGATTTCGGTTGCCTAACAACTAACCAAAAATTCGGCGCGGTACGTAGCATGCGCAGAGTTTTGGTTCGGACATTTTTTTGGCACGATTGTGACTCTATATTTATTGTATTTCAATGGCCTTGAGCGAGTCATGCAATTATAAAGTAATTATTTTTGATAGTTCGCAAACAGCCTTAATCAAAACGCTTACAATATAATCACTATACAAATAGCTATAGTAAACCGATGTAAGTACCAAACCCCTCAGGATAAATTTAACTTCGGTCAGGCATTAAACTGGCTCCACTTCACAGCTTGGATTGCCGTCAGTGTCAAAATGTCATAGAGTAAAATGGCTGCTATAGACCTAGACAGTGAAATAGCCAGGACTAGAAGTGAAAGCTCATAAATCATTCGTTATGAGCGCTTGAAATGTGGTTGTTGAAGATAGTATCTAATCTACTTAGACAATAGGTATAATTTACATACGACTATCTAGAAGAGTTTGTTTTGGCTGAGTGAACTACTTTTTACCCGACGACGCAAAGCAATAAGGAGAGTCTAGTGTTAAATGTGAAAGTATGCTTGTACGTCCGCCTTTTTTGCCTAGGGGAAATCTTCTAAAGATACCTAGCTGCATTTGGATACAGCCGTCCACATACAGGTTAAATGACTCAACCAACATCGATATAAGTAATATGTGTTGTTTATAGATTCTTCTCAGTTCCGCGATGGTTATTGGGTTGATATCATCTTATATATATAAGTGAAGTTATGAATGGATATCCTTGTATCTACTTATAGGAGATTAGTCTCCCGCCCCGGTTTCACACGGGTGTAAGCTCGGCCTTTGGCTTCGCTACAAAATATTATATAGCCTATGTCACCTGGGGATAGTGTAGCTTCCCAACAGTGAAAGAATTTTTCAAATTGGTTCAGTAGTTTCGGAGCCTATTCAATGCAAACAAACAAACAATCAAATGTTTCCCCTTTATATATTGGTATAGATAAAATAATGATTCACAAAATCAATAAATGTATTCAGTAAAAGTGTCATAGTTTTTCAGTTATTTGGTATATTTTAGTTTTGAGAAAATATAACTTTTGCCACTCTTTTCGGAATCAAGAAATTTTCTCAATCTGTATTGTGAATAGTAGTTTTGGATAGATATTATTTCGAATGTAAGCTGCTATTTTATGCAACTGGTAAAGAATATAGAAGAAGAAAAAACCTCAAACTTTAAATTTTCAAATCGGTATATTTTCTTTATTTTTTTTCGAATTTGTGACGGTACAAGATGGCGACAAGCTCCCAAATAGTAGTAAAGAGAGGTTGAAAAAAAAAACAATCCCCACTCCCGTAATTGGGGTATCATTTAATAAGACTTTCAAAAGAAGGTTAAGAAGTTACGTATATTTTGTTCAGGCGTGCCGTTTGCGAAATATGATCCACAAAATTTAATGTAATTTTTTTTGTTATAACTACAAACAATATTATTGTGTTGCAAGGTTTGTGATCAAGGAGTCATTTTGGCTACCGTCACGGCTATCCTAAACTGAGTACGCCTGCAGATTGCGTATAACCGCGATAGGCAAATTTACTTCAGATCTGAGCCACAAAAGTCTTTTTCTCTGCCCTATTTCTGTAACAGACTATTTCCAATAAATTTTGTACTCAAAGAGATAGAAAAACTAATCACTAACTTCCCACAATGTATCAAAAATAATTGAAGTGATAGATGATAGTCATTAATTTTAGTCAAATTTACAGAAGGATCAAATTGAAATTTTCCTCTAATAATAGTCCGATAACAAACATTAAGTGGATTTTCCCACTTTTAAGCAACGTTTATTACTACAGTTGTCTATAAGGCTTAACGTATTGTATTAAAGTCGCATTTAGTGGATCAAAACCATGGCGCTTACACAGTCATGCGTTTCGCTTCTTCTATTTTCGAGGTTTTACTCATATTTTTCAAAAAGTACTAAAAGTAATAGCTGTCATGTAAAATGTCCCTTTACGGTTTCCTCCATAATTATAAAATATGTATATTAAGATATCGTAGCCATCATTTAATAAATAGGTATTCGAATATTAAATCCAAAAAACAGGGCAAAGTTCAAATCAGTGTAACTTTTTTTATTGAGCGAAATATCCTTAATCGTTTTTCATTATTTGTTTCATGGTGTGACCCCATTTTTTTAAGCTAACCTTGGTTGTAGACACTCTTAAATTAGAATAACCAAAATTGCTAAAAGTCGGAAAAAATGGCCTTAAGTTGGCACAGCACAGAGTATTTTTGTCATTCAATATTGAGTAATAAATTGTAAATTTGAGCTAAACCGGAATACTCATCACCACAATGGAGTATGGCAACATTAGTTTCGGTTGCAAACACTCAGTGATAAATGTACGCAACAATAACCATTAATGAAACTGCCATGTGCTTAATATTCATTACTAGCTGCGCCCCGCGGTTTCATCCTCGTTGTATTCCTCCTTGTAGCAACCTCTTTGGTAGCAACAGCAACCTTCTTGGACTTAAATGTCAATGGTTTTTTTTTCTATAATGTAATTATGTCAATGTCAATGTTTTTTTTTCTATAATGTAATTATGACAATGTATAGACTTCAATTCTTGCCGTTCCATACAAAATGTATGAGAAAATGAATGTTCTTCATAATTTGTTTTCGTGAATTTTTCGATATTTTTATTCTTATTCTTCTGACGGGCCGCCTGATGTAACCGATCACCGTCGCCTATGGATACCTGCATCGCCACCATCACAGATACGTTGCCGACCCTTAAATACTCTATTAGCATAGTCATTATTATTTTAAAAGCCCCGTTAGCTTAGTTGATAGTGAACCTGCCTTCTGCGCTTGGGGGCGTGGTTTTAATTCCCACTTAGGACAAACATTTATGTGATGAACATTTGTGTTTGTTCTATGCCTGGGTGTTAATATATATTTAAGTATTTATTTCAACATATACCTACATATATTTATGTATATATCAGTCTCTGGCAGCCATATTACAAACTTTGCTTAGTTTGGGGTCAGATGACCATGTGTGCAATAATGTCCCAGATATTTATAAAATAAAATAAATAAATATCTGGGACATTATTGCACACATGGTCATCTGACCCCAAACTAAGCAAAGCTTGTAATATGGCTGCCAGAGACTGATATACATACATATATATTTTATACTTTTTTTATACTTTAATTTATTTAAAGTTAATTTATTACAATAACTTAAACAACATTTTTTTATACTTATTTATTTATATTTATTTTATTATGTCCAAGAACCTCAAAAGTTTAGACATAATGACATTCACCAATATGTGCTGGGCCCACATGGTGGATAAGGGTCCTTCCTATCTCTCTGCAAGAAGGTCTGTGTTCCAGCAGTGGGAACATGATAAGCTGACAATGGTGATGAATGATGATTCAACAATTTGCTACATAATCACTTAATCTCTCGTTGCTCGAAAGGCTTGCTATATGAGCTATTTGTTTTTCATCATATTAAATCTAAAATAGCATGTCGATTCCACAAGCCGCGCATGCAACCACAGACTGTTTATGCAATATTCCAAATTAAATTGGTGGCTGATCCTCGATGCTTCGCTTGAAACTGGCTCTGAGTAAAGGGCCTTATACGAGGTTAAAGTTTGATGTTAGTTCCGTTACTGGGCTTTGCCCAAGGATCCTTTGGCGGGATTTTAAACTGAGATTTTCCAGTAGCTTTTTCCAGTGTCTTAGCTTTTTCAATAAAAAGCTAAAACTACTACAAGTTACAATTACACTAGTAACAATTTACTGGAGGAAACAAACGCATCACTTCCAAATGTTTTCTAAATAGGTCTCAGATCATATAAAAAATACAGATAAATTAAGGCGTATGCCAAAAAGAAGTGAAAATCACTTCCAAAACTACGTGTATTACCAGTATATATATACACGACTCACGCACACATACGCATTCAAAACTACGTGAATTTTATATTGAAAACATAAAACGAATACGCACACATGTTTCAAAAAGTGGCTTCACTTTTCGTTTTCGCCGTAATCCATCTGGCTATTTTATTTAATCTGAAGAATAGGTATAATTAATTTAAATCATAGTTATATATAAAAAATGCGAAAGTAATTTTTAAGCGCCGACGCAAACAGCGGGGTGTTATACGTTTAACATGGGGTACCTGTGTGTCTATCTATGGCATCGTCGTATCTCCCAAACGGCTAAACTAATTTTGATTTAGTTTGTTTGTTTGAAAGGTGAATTGATCGAGATTGTTCTTGCCTACGATTTAAGAAAATATGTGTCCGTCTTCATCATCTATATTATAAAATATATAAAACAAGATCGGGTTCGTTACACCACTTATAAATCAAGAACAGCTGAACTGATTTTTAAAAAGATTTTCATGATTTTGGATTTCTCTCCGCACCGAATAGTATGGTATAGGATCCCGCCATAGAACGACCTTCACCGAGCTGGTTAATGGATGAAAAGTAATTTATATTTAATTAAATATCTATACTTTGCGAAATAAGGCCCACCAAAATGGCAAAAAGTTGGTCCCTCCCCCTGCATTTCTAAACTATAAGCCATAGAAACTTGTAACTTACAATACTGGTCATTACTGGTCATATTTAAAACCTTCATAAAAAAAATGTTAATAATTTTTAATCAATCACATTCTGGACTGAATTGTTTTAGGCAACCCATTTGCAATATATTTTTTGACATATTTAATTGAATATAAAATACTTTTCATTCATTAACCAGCTCGGTGAAGGTCGTTCTATGGCGGGATCTTATACTAGTAGAATAAGAATTAAAATATCGCAAAAAACACGTTTTTATACCATAAGTGGCAAGCGATGATGATGAGCGATAACCGTCGCCTATACGGCCTATATGAATACCTGCTACACCAGGCCATCATATATACGTTGCCAGCCCTAAAAGACTCTATTAACAGCCCTTTTGAAGAATCCCATGTTATAGTTACTCGGAAATGCCGCAGGTCATTTCACAACATGCAGATGATGTGTGATTTCCACCAATATATGATATGTGGATGAACCCACAGGCGGTGGGTGCTGGTGTGATTTATGCTAACTTTACCAGTAAGATTACCATTAGCCCTGTATAGGTACAGGAATTGCTCATATTAATATTAGTTATTAGATACATAATTATAGATTATTTAAGTGACAACATTCTCTATGGTTCTATGATACGAAAGCATAACCTTTTTGGATCACAAAGCTCGGTTTTTAGTTTCAATTTATTTTGTCTGAAATACTTTCGATATAACGGCCTCATTTTATATCCGCATTTCGTAACACGAAAAAGGCAGAGTTAGATTCAATAAAAACATCCAAGTAATAAACGTACCTCCAGGACCGGCACCATCAACCCCGTAAACGATCATTGTTTTCATCACCGGGGGAATGACTAAAGTAACTTTGCCTATTTCCATAAGCGTTAAGCATAAATTAGCTGTCCATACTTTTCACTTCCACTTTCGGTGCAGTTAACTTTTATGCGGACCATATAGCACGGTTTACGTAGAGTCAGTTCAGAAGCTAAGTTTTTTTGTGACACAAGTTTGTCAATCTACGAAATCGAGGATTTTTGTTTTCAAACTTTCAGGGCGTGATCCCTGTTAGACTGGTCTTTGTACGGTAGTGTTTCTCCGCGTCTCGAGCCGCTACCGTGTAGCTCTAATGTTTCTGAACTTCGATCGTCACCTTCTAGAGATGCGATCGCGTGACGAGAGACGCGCGCTGTTCCATAGGTCTTGTGAGTCTTCTGTATCATATACAAGCAGCGCCTCGTGGATTTACCTGATATTATACAGAACCGTTGTATTTTTCAAAATAAAAAGTAAGTTTATTTTTTTTGCAAAAAAATAGGTTAAGTTTTAAAATTTTATTGAAAAAAGGTTTGGTTAGGTTAGTTTCTTTATTGTAAAAAAGTTAGGTTAGGATAGCAAAATAGTTAGGTTAGGTTATCAAAAAAGTTAGGTTAGGTTATCAAAAAAGTTAGGTTATGTTAGCAAAAAAGTTAGGTTAGGTTAGCTTTGCAAAAAAGTTAGGTTAGTTAGGTTAGGTTAGCAAAAAAAGTTAGGTTAGGTTAGCAAAAAAATTAGGTTAGGTTAGGGTAGCAAAAAGTAAGGTTAGGTTAGCAAAAAAGTAAGGTTAGGTTAGCAAAAAACTTAGGTTAGGTTAGGTTGGCAAAAAAGTTAGGTAAGGTTACTTTAGGTTAGCAAAAAATTTAGGTTAGGCTAGGTTAGCAAAAAAGTTAGGTTAGGTTATCATGAAGTTTTTATTTGTTGGATTGGATAGGAGAAGGGAGTTTGCCGGTGCTAATGGGATACTCCGGCAAACCCCCATTATCAAAAAAGTTAGGTTAGTTAGGTTAGGTTGGTAAAAAACTTAGGTTAGGTTAGCAAAAAGTTAGATTAGGTTAGCTTAGCAAACAAGTTAGGTTAGTTTAAACAAAAGTTAGGTTAGGTTAGTTTCTTTATTGTAAAAAAGTAAGGTTATGTTAGCAAAAAAGTTAGGTTAGTTTAGGTTAGCAAAAAAGTTAGGTTAAGTTAAGTGAGGTTACGTTGGCAAAAAAGTGTTAAAAATTACAAATATGTTCAACATTTTGATAAATCATCTTTGAATGAAATTTGTCAACAAAATATTTTATTGAATATTAGATTTTCTATCAGTTCATATTTTTATGCAATATTTCTTGTTTTTATGGATATTTTATTTCAATGTGCATTAGTCCTGCAGTCCCCAATGGCCGCTGATCTCAATCGGCCTAGACATCGTTGGAAAGATGCCATAGAGTCCGTTTGTTCACGTTAGTTGAAAGATGCCATAAAGTCAACTTTGTGCAAGCTCCAAGTTACCGATTGGAGAGAGACAGTGCGAGACTGGGACCGATGGCGTAGTTTTTTCGTGTCAGAGGCCAAGACTTTAGGTCACTGCGCCTGTGTAGTAAATAAGTACTTTAGGTTTTAATGCTAATGTTGTAAGGAGCACTTATCTATAATCATCATAGGTTTTATCATACCTTCTTTCTAATACTCGTAATACCTTCTTTCGCCATTTCAATCGGTTCACAAATAAGAACTCGATGTCAGATGACAATAAAAATACGAGAGATGGCAGTCGAGTCAAATCCGTGGAAGGAAATAGTAAACTTAAAAAAAGTGGTAATTCTGAAAAGGAAGTGATTCAAGGGAGGAATGAAGGGTGAATAACTCTGATCACGTAACCACTTCAGCCCAGCTGCTCCATGGCCATACAAAAATAATGACCTTACTGTTATCTGGTCCTTGGCGCTCTCCATTCTGGCCGCAGCTTCCTAACCCTGAGTAACTAACGATGTATCGATCAGATTATTTATCCTTATGCTTACCATTAAACACGCATGGTAACCAGACGCTTTACCAATGAACCACAACAGTCCTAATAAATTACTATTTGCCATCTGAACCTAATATAACAATATAGGTAAGGTACGTAAGTATGTAAAGTTTTGTATCTCACTTGATTCGTGCCGGAAGTATAATCTTGCGCCCGCTAGTGTGTGTAACTGAGAGCGCCCTCTGCAGAAAGATAAACAACTGCCCTTAAAAGTGTGCCATGGCCACGAAGGCTTTATCATAAAAATTTCCTCGTATAGGCGCCGGGTTGTCGCGCTATTAACTGTAATGTGGCTCCCATCGCTTCCATACAGCTGAAACCTGCGCTTACTGTGCCACGCCGTAATGCAGTTAACCATGGTCGTTGTGCCAAGAGCTGGCGGCTATTTTGTTCCGGCGTTTAAGATTCTGTCCTAGCAAATGAATTCTATGAATTAATACTAGTGACCCGCCCCGGCTTCGCACGGGTGTAAGCTCGGCTTTCGGCCTCGCTACTATGACCCGCTCTAATATATCCCACGGGAACCATACATTTTATCGGGATAAAAAGTAACCTGTGTGCTATTCCAGACTAAAATCTATCCAAATTTCCAAAGCCATATTTCATCCAGATCCGTTCAGCCGTTCTGGCGTGATTGAGTAATAAACATCCATCAGTTTCAATGATGGATCCAAACTTTTAGATATATCTGAAAATTGAATGGTTTATATATGATACAAGCTGCGCCCCGCAATTTCACCCGCATGGTGATGAAAATCAGTGAAGATGATGATGAATAAAAGTAGTAGTACCTATGTGTTAATCCAGGACATAAGCAATGTATATTCTAAATTTTATACAAATCCATTCAGCTGTTTCTGCGTGACTACGAATTCACTGGTAAATTCAGGCGAGTTGGCGGTCAATCGCAAGCCTATTTCTGAATTAAAAAAAATTATAAAAAAGTTTCCTTACGGTTAATACTTTGCATTCCATGTATATATCATTTGTGGGATATCTGGAAGGCAGTTTCATAGCGACTTTTAGCAGCGCTCTTTGGGTTCTTTCCACTATAAGCATATTGGTCTATCCAGCATCTCCCCATGAACTGATATAGTAGCTAATTGTGCACTCTGCTAGTGCTTTGTAAGTCATCATCATCTATCACGCAAAGAAACTCCGAGCATGCATAGCTCTCTCCATTGTCCGTTGTGTGACTCAATTTTTTTCCAAAAGGTCATTAAAGCCAGTTAAGGACCACTTAGGTAGGTACGTGAGTTTAATAAAACTAACCTTACTCAGAATAACCACCGTTTCTCGAACTATGCACTCTAGGATAGTTCCATTAGCTTTTAATCTGCCCTGTAATTAGGTATGGTCCCTCAAAATCTTTGGAATGAGCTTCAGACAATGACGAAATAAACCAGGCTTCAGAGCAGAGCTTTGTCAATATTGACACATTCACGCGTCAGACACCTTGTTTACTTTCAATAGTAACTACATCTATTTCAGTTTTAGTGTGTTATTATTTATTGATTTGAATTGTATCGCAAATTTAGTACAAACTAGTTAGTGCCCCCTACTTCGTACGCGTAGATTTTCATATAAACTTTCAACCCTTTTTTCGTTCCTTAATCCGGCCTTTGCGCAAAATAACATAGACTTTACTTTAATTTGGTTATACCTAAACATATTCGTGAAAACCGCATTTAAATCCGTCCAGTAGTTTAGGAGATGTGCGTGGACAATTTTTTACTAATTGTTCTTATACAGGGTTATTTTGAATGGAACAAAATCTTCTTGCACGCAGCATCATCATAATTCATCACACTTAATGATTTTTAACCCTGACGCAAAAATGGTTTGTTATAGGTTTAACGTCTGTGCCTATCTGTGGTATTGTAGCTTCCAAAGGCAGAACCGATTTTCATATAGTTTATTTTGTTTGAATTGTTGACTTGATCCTTGATCGAGTTGTTTAAATTGTTGACTTGATCCTTGATCGAGCTATGA
Source organism: Agriopis leucophaearia (assembly GCA_949125355.1). Lineage (NCBI taxonomy): Eukaryota > Metazoa > Arthropoda > Insecta > Lepidoptera > Geometridae > Agriopis > Agriopis leucophaearia. Next base: position 6,731,617 of record OX421270.1, read on the forward strand.
TTTAAAAAAAACTACTGTCGTTTCAATAATATCAGCTTTATATACGTTTTTAAATTTTATTTATATCTTTACAAAACTTAAAATATCGACAACAAAAGTTTGAATAATTTATCGAGCTTTGTACGAAAACTTGTAGAAGGTGCAAAAACCGACCTCTAAGCTGCGCCTGAGGCCCTATATATAATGAAAATTTAAAACCCTAACTTTTGGTTTTCGTATGGAGGAAAAAATTAATGTATTTTTTTTTATTATGGAACGAAAGTTATTAAGATGATAGAGAAACTGATTTCTGGTACATTAAAATTAACCCTGTTACCAAAGAAAAATTTACATTTTCTGTATTTTTTTATCTAAATTGTTTAAATGTACCTACTTACAGTAGGCATAGATATAATTTTAGTATTCTTATACGTTGTACAGATAACAGAATGTAGAGAATTTCGTGTAAATCCTCTACACACTGTGTATTATGAAGAGACATGACCAGATTATTAAGAACAAGGACGAATGTGAGTCCGTGATTCAAGGCTAACTAGGTACACGGTTATATAAACGTTTTGTAACTCTGAAAATGACTGTCTCATTTGTAAGTGTACCGAAATACGTGATTAGGGACTTAATATTTACTGGAGCCCTGTAATAACTTTGTGTTATGAGCTTGGTAGAACTTAGAACAGGACCGGGGCAGATGACATGAGAGAGCTCTATACCTAGAGGGAATTCTGTAGGTGACGATGGTGAAATTCGTATTTTATCAGAAAACTAGATTAGAATTCTGGGTTTTGATTTAAGCCAAAAATAATAGTTAATGACTTATATTAGGCCATATTTTATTTGTAGATGATGATTTATAAACTTTTTTTTTACAGGATGCGCTTGAACGCGCACCTTTTAATACTTACGTGAACACAGACTAGGTATAGCTACTACGTAGCAAAGTCTTTGTTCGTGAGTAACGTCACTTTCCGATCCTAACGGAAAACAAGCAAGCCTATAATTTTTAATAAATAAAAAAGACAAGGGTCGGTTGTGTACCCACAACCAGCCTCATCCTGAGGTAGAGCCAGTTTGTGACATAAAAAAAACATATATAATTTCCTTGAAGGTTTTTTTTATGTTGTCTATGGTGTGTTTTGTTTTTCTGTCGCAAATAAACGATGATAATTACGATGATTTTTGTGATCGTTTCTCGAAAAATTGCAGGGGCTTATTTTTACCAAAAAGATCAAATAACATAACCTAAAAAATTCTGCGAAAAATAAGAAAGAAAATGAAAATAGTAATGTAGTGAGTGAAAGTAGTGCGATTTATGCCAAACTTGAAATCGATAGCTGCTACAGTACTTCCCATCTCCCATCAGTTGTCAACTAGCTGCATGTGCCCGTGATTTCTCCTGCGTGAACATTCTGTCTAGAATCCTATAAAATTCTGAGATAAAAGTATATTTTGTCTCTTCAACTATATCTACGCATAAAAATTACGTCGATACATTGCTCTTTTGCTGCGGGAAACATAATGAAACAAACCGACAGAAAAACACAGTTTTTGAGAAAATTAAGGTCAGTATTGCTGATATTATTTGGGATTTGCTTACTTTTAGTACACTTGTTCTTGATTTTATTGACATATGAAAACCAACATCTATTTGCCTATCTACAATTTATAATTTCGCAAACCTTCTTATAGAGCTAATAAAAGACTGGATGAAAAGCCATTTTGATAACTGCAAATTGAATTTTGTCGTTTGGCTACTACGGTTTTTCAACTCGATAGTTGAAAGTTGAGTTGTATTCTAAGGCGGAAAAATATTGTAACCAACTTTTAGTTGTTTAAAAGCTTTTTGTATGCTTACTCAAAAAATTCTATCGCATAACAAATCTTTACCTTTTACTATTTTAATGCAAGTTACCTTTTCCATTTGCCAATAAAAAACGTCACACACACAACTTTTGTTTCCGCACAATTTCTATCAAGAGGCCCCTAAGGGTCAACTTACCTGTTACTCACTAACTGCTAAAAACTTTCGCCATTATTTTATCCCAGGAAAGCTACCCGGCTCAATAAACCACAAAGTTTGAGTAGGTACTCCGCAGGGAAATCACATAACTTACGACATGCGTCTATTGCCCAATATTGTGCTTCTTTATACCACTTATTTGAGACCATGATGAGTGTTTATGTCTACGTAGTAGCTTAACCCAGTCTGTAGTATAGGTCGTTTTTGTACGAAATGTACGTAAGAGAACTGGACACAGACCTCTAACACGAAAGGCCTATGTCCCGCAGTAGACTAAGGTGGGCTTAGTATTTGTGCGCAGACTAATTTTGATCATCGAAGTGTTTTCACAGAACTGAATCTCCAATCGCCATTGTTGCCATTGGACAAGGAATCACTAACAAAATATTTAATAAATATTATTTCATTATTTTTAATGCGTCATATTTACCTGACAAGTCATATAAATTACTAGCTGCACCCCGCGGTTTCACCCGCGTTTTTCCTTGAAGCAACCTCCTTGGTAGCAACCGTTGTACGTTGATCTTCTGAATGAGAAGTTTGCCTTTGAATAGAATAGAATAGAATATCATTTATTGATCGGCCGACTACAACATCTTAGTATAATTAAATATTATGAGTTGGGCATCACACCGATCTCGTCGTGTCACATCGTCGTTGTAAATATAGATTTTATTTAGAGATTTCTCAAAGATATAAGTGTAGTCATTTAGTGCAGACTAAAATATATCGGTGTTAACTTGACATATTATATGGCAACATGGTATTGTAAGTTTCACATCACATGTTTCATAAAGTTTCAGTACCTAAACGATCGCTGCGTGTTGAAACGAGGTCATTTATTCAGTGTTTGTAGTGTATTGAACCCATTTAATATCGCTGTTACAACCGAATAAGAGTCCAGCCATCAACCAAATGTCAGTCCAGACTAGGAAAATTGGTCCAAAAATTGAGATATAAATAAACACAAAATGATTTTTTTCATCGATTTTTTTTTTGACAATAGACTTGCGCTTGAGCGCCTGATCTTAAGGCTGCGCTCACTAGCCACAGCTATCACTTTCACACGATTACCTTTTTTTTGATATAAGGATAAATAAATACTCCCGTTCAAGTCGCTATCCAAACAAAAAATAAACTAAACCAAAATCGGTTCAGCCGTTTGGGAGCTACCATGCGACATAATATATATACAAACAGATACACTACGCGAAATTAATGATACTTTTTTTGCATCGAGGGTTAAAAACACCATTGGCAAGAAAAAAAAAATTGTTCTAAAAAAAAAACGCAAGAACAAAGCTTTTTTTTATGATACTGGGTGACGAGACGAGCGAAGTCGCTCGCCTGATGGCTCTTCACGCTTGCCCATAACAGCTTAACGCCACTCAGAATTTTGAACTTTAACAGTTCAAAACCCTGGATAGCAATGCACTGCGCTCGCTATATGAGATGTCAAATGTCTGTGTGCCCTGTAATTTCACTGGAAACATTTCTCTTCAATCCGGAACACAGTAGTGTTTGCACACTACTGCTTGGCGGTTGAAGAACAAAGCTCTGTGGACTTAGCTAAATTTCAGAGATGTATCATCCCGACATAGCATATACTTTTTATCGTTTGCTAGAGTGGAGAACGTATCGGCACGTAGAAAAGGGGGTCTTGCAGCCAGATTCGGGTGACGATCTGCAAAGTGCGTAAAACAGTAGATCGTGTCCTGTGGCACTCTTAAGGTGAGGCCAACTTCCAACAGTGTAAAATTTTTTCACTAAATATTGTTTGATGAATATAAGACTGATGAATAATTTTATGTATATCATAGTTTGTATCACCATGTTCATCTTTATCAACCACTTTCGCCGCACTGCAGACAAATAGATAAACGTTAATATTGATTATTGTGTAGGTTATAACAAGTCAGTAAAAAAATCATGTAAAAGACTGCTGGGTTTAAGTCTTCTCTTCAGCATGCCATGCTTTCCGGTCCTGTGCCAGTCTCGTCTAGCAAGAAAGCCTGCTGCTTCGGAGATGTAGCCAGGGACATCTTTCGGCAGCCGTATCTTTGCTGAAGAATTGGTACAAGTTAGGATGAACATCAATCATATTAAAAAACCGACTTCACAAAATTAGTAAAATATGCAATTTTGGTTACTTGGATGATATAGGTAATATTGTTATCCAAATAACTGATTTTCCCAGTTATTTTGATTTAAAAGCCGAACTACGAAACTAATTTAATTAGATTTCTATGCGATCTGTGAGTATAACCTTTCAAATAAAATAAAAAATCCTAATCGGTTCATATATGACGAAGAATGACGTAGTAGCATTACAAAAAGAAACGAATTGAGAACCCTCCTTTTTGAAGTCGGTTAAAATAATCCTAATTTGTACATACTCGTATAAATGGATGGTGATTTGTTACCACTCTGTAACATTTATTAGGGTGTGTGTAAGACATTGAATATATAGCTGCATTGTTTTCGTAAAAGCTCCCGGCCCTTTGCTGATATTATCATTGTCGTAGAGCAATGTCTTCCATAGTGTATTAACTTTTCTTGAACCAAGTGATTTATCTTTTTTTACTGGCAAGTGCTTTTATTAACCTAACTAGATACAAGCTAACATTAACACTACAAAAACAGAATGTGACCGTTGAAGGTGATCTATAGACACAATATTATATACTGATTATATACAATATTTACTTAGTGTATTCAACCGGGAAGCACATAAGAAATTAGATAATTATTTGGCATTAAAAATATTTTAAAACATCATTGAATACAAACCAAGAAATGGCAGGTCTGGTACAAAGTTCCTTAAAATGTGTACCGGGTTCACCTTTATTTATTTTGATACTTTTAAATTACTCACAATTTTAGAACCTTTATCGTCAACAACAATAATGCTATAAAATGTAGAATCAGTCAAAAGTGTTTTTTCTTTTCTTATTTAAGTCCTACACTATGTACACTAATACATTATCAAAATATTTAACACAATGAAAATAATGGAAACAGGATGCATTAATGCTGGGTGAATAATGCAAGTAAATACAATGTTTTAATTATGCACAACTTAAAAAACAGAAAATTATCTTAAACTTAGAATAATTAATCTATACCTAACTACCTATAAACACAAATAAAATAATAATAAAAATGAACTAATCTAAAAGCCCCTCGATGGACAGAAAAGTGGCCAGGATGCTAGCAGCATTGCCACGTTGGATGGCAATCCTAATTTAAATTGAGTCATAAATAAGATTGAAAAAATGTAAAAGTCAATAGTAATCAATGTTTATAATAAAGTGTTATTATATTTATAACGTTAAAATATTATTCTTGCTATTTATGGTTGAAAATGAATATGAAATAAATAAAACTCAAAAACTGAAACAACGGCGCCGCCTGCCTCCGAAGATGAAGGTTATTTTATTGAAATTGGTTCCTTGTCCTATTTCTGCACGCAAATGCTGACTTTCCAGCAATTCTTTTCGCTATTACATTTATTTATTGTACGACTTGGATACTGTTGGGAACTTTAATTGTTTTAACATTGGTCTCTATCTTCACGAAACTAGGATCTACATTTCTCTGATCGCAAAGTTCTTGGTGCCGACAATTGTAGGTAGCTGTAATAAACGTGGTAATATCTTATCTCGTTAAATATTATTGTAAATCATTCCTTTTATATTGAGTATTTGTGTCTAACCATAGAAATTCTAACGTGAAATGAATTGTATACTTTGTAAGGTCCCTGGAAAACTTTTAGAATAATTATGAGCGTTAGATAATATAATTTTGTAAATTTATTACAATTCCTACTAATATTATAAAAGCAAAAGTAACTCTGTCGCTCTGTCTGTGAGCTTGTTGTCTGTAGAGCGACAGAGTTACTTTTGCTTTTATAATATTAGTAGGAATTGTAATAAATTTACAAAATTATATTATCTAACGCTCATAATTATTCTAAAAGTTTTCCAGGGACCTTACAAAGTATACAATTCATTTCACGTTAGAATTTCTATGGTTAGACACAAATACTCAGTTATAAAAGTTTGATCGCTTTTCACGACTAAATGGCTAGACCGATCTTAATGAAATTTGGCAGGGATCGTACATCATCAGGGTACTTTTTCACCCAGAAAATACGGAAAAACTTAAAAATCGTGGGTTACACCGGGGCGTCTCAGATAGTTTGTAATATTAGAAAAAAAGTCGCCTGAGAAATATAATATGACACCTCGCATTTTAAAATTTGTGACATGAAGGCTTGTCTTTATCTTCAGAGTGCCGCATGGTGTCGTAGACATTTAATAAAACTCCAAATCCACCAGACCACTATATTTCTCGATGAGATGAAGATATTTAGCAGATGTACAATTTTAAATAAGGGAAGTCAGTTCGCGTTCGCTAGTTTTCTACCCGCCGTAAATGAATCATCAGTATAGCCATTTCCGTAAAAATAATTTCTCCTTAAAAGTTAACGACAATAATTAGGTTTAAGTTAATTATATAATTTCGTATACAGGTATCAGGAAAAAAAGGGAAGGTAATAACCTTCCCTCTGGAGCATTGCCAATATGATTTATAAATTTTTACCAATATAAGAGTTTTTCACTTTTTATTTACCTGAAAGTTTATTCAATGATCGAATAAAAACTGGAATAGAATTAAATGTTATTTTCATTCGAATTGATCACACAATCCGTTGGGAAATAATGGCATAATTTAGGTTAAAACCAATCCCATGCTTGATCTGTTGGGAGTAAGAAGTCTCATCAATTGATGATAATCATCATCATCAGCCAGAAGACGTCCACTACTGAACATAGGCCACCCCCTTTAATCTCCACACTGAAAGACATCCTGCCATCTGCATCCACTGAATGCCCGCGACTCTCGCAAGAATGATACTTATTGGATGGAAATTTATAAAGTCGTGGTCAACTGGGCGAAACGCTAAAACATCAATCATCAGGTCATTGTCTGTTTGCTAATTACCAAACTGACCAAGTAACCCTCCGTTTTCGCAAGATCATTATGAAGGTAGGAGATCACCCTGGCTCTTCTCACCAGATCTACGTAAGTTAATTATCGTTACTATGGGCATTGCAACATGGTCGAAACTTAAAGCGAGAGGTATTTTACCTAAACAGTTTTAATGCACGATAGGTAGATAGGTAATTAAAAGCATGGCCAAGTAAGGACTGTTAATAGGGGTCGGCAACGTATCTGTGATGCCCCTGGTGTTGAAGGTATCCATAGGCGATGCTGATCGCTTACTATCAGGCGGCCCGTCAGCTTGTTTGCCACCTCTGGCATAAAAAGTGACTAAATACCTAACGCTTAAATAAATATTGGACTGTTCTTTATTTAGACCTTAATTTTTATAACTTTTATCACCAGACACTAAACTTTGTCAAGGCTTTTCCATTAGTTTCTATAACGAATTGTTGCATGTCGTGTTTCAAATCTACATATTCGATACAGATACCTTTTGGATGCAATGATGTGTTGTGATGCGATTTGACTAGCTATCAAAACGTTTTTGTGTAAGTATTCCCAGTTTGTTTCGGTTAGCGATTTCAATCACGTTCCGAATTTAATGGCAGATTGCATCGAAAAAGTGATTGTAAATTGTGATGGATGTTACAGCTTTAACAAGTTTTTTTTTAAAAACAAGTATGGATTAAAAACTATTAAAAACCCCCGATAGAAGAGTTGATTTTTCTTAAATAATAGCTAAGAACTCTCTCGATCAAGTCACCTTTCAAAGAAACAAAAAAAGCTAAATCTAAATATTTTCAGTCGTTTGAAAGCTACGATGCCACGAGGGGTGTTATAAGCAAAAAAAATATTGGTCTGTGGTTATAAGTTTAACTTGTGTATCCTGATCTCGTGTGTGTGTGTGTGTGTGTGTGTGTGTGTGTGTGAGTTGTGTCTATGCGTCTGTGGTATCGTAGATCCCAAAAGGCTGAACAGATTTTGATTTAGTTAATTTATACTTGTGTTATTACGTAAAAAAGGACAAACCAACAAACACGCTTTCACATTTATTATGTTAGTAGGATTATGATAACAATAAAGATGGTGTGTACCATGAAATGTGAAGTACAAAAAGCCCAATATATTACCAGTGGTTAGCCATAACAGATGGGCCGTAGTAAATCATGTGCAGTGCAGGGTCGAAACCGTGACATTACTTGCATGAATGTGTATGGTAGTGCATATTGCATTGTGCATCACGATTTAGAATTAATTACGATCGTATTTTCTACTTAGCTGACGCCCGTGTTTATGTACTTAGGAGTAAATAGAGAACGGACAGGCATGACAAAACTATTAAGTAGATTTCGCTATGGAACTCTATTGAACCATAAATATTAATCGCATGGGATTATCTATACCGAAGAGTTTAATCATTAAACTTAAGAAATTATCGAAGGTTTGCTGAGAGTAAAGTATTATTACCCTTATAGTATGGTTTTAGTATACTTTCTTTTTATACTATGGCAGCCCCATAATAACTATGTGTATTACTTTTATTTCTGTAGGTTACCGAGTGAAACCACAGGCCACTAGTTAGTTTGAATTAGTACTTATATGTATTGGAAATGGCTAAGGAACTCTACAATTAAAACGACACATAAGTACTTAATCAAATATTTAAAAAAAGTAGAGTTTACACGATGAAAGCGAGCCACCAACCGTAATCGATGATTCTGATCTCTGGCCCGGCAGTGAACTGGGAAAAAAATAGTTAAAGAAAGCCAAAGCTATTTTAACCTCTGTATTACATCTTCTAAACAAATAGTTTTTTTGATTAATTTTTTCAGTAAATTTCACACAAATGTGGTAAGTTCAGTAATATTTATAAGCTCTAAAACTAACTAACTTATCTATTTACAATAACACAAAGATTAAACATCCAATCTATATACAAAACAAAAACGCAATCAAGATCGCCGCTATCGTTGTGCGGCAGGATTTCAAGAACACTTGCAGAATTACTCTTCTAAACTAGAATAATATGTACGTATAAGAAACGATAATGTTCAGGCATCTCTACAAACTCTAACATCGATCGTTGGCAACGTACTTGAAAATACGGTGCTTTATATAGGTACATACTTTATCTCTCGCGATATATTTGAGCAGATGCCCTGTGTCTGTGCCAAAGGGCATTTTATTGCCTATTAGTTTTGTAGAATACTATTGCACAGACGACCTTATCTCGACTCAATTTTTTTAATCACGGAGATCTTTGACCATTTGGTGATAAAGCGCGACTGTGTGACCGAAAATGGCGCACATCGATCACGATCTAGAAGATTAGCTCTAGCCTTGAAGAGGTCTAGATTATAGTTCTCGATTATCAAGATAATTGTGTGTTTTTTCTACACGCTTTGGCGTTTTCATTACAGTCAAACTGATAAAGAATGTCTCTAAATTGGCTGGTAGAAATCATGACTGGCGCACACGCTCCAGCTAGATGAATTTCTAATGTTTTTATAATGTTAAGTGACGAGACGACTATGTCCCTCGTTAGCGTCACGCTTACGCGCTTGTCCATTGCTAAGTGCACCCCAGAATTTTTAATTTTCACAATTCAAAATTCTTACGAAGACAAATACGTTGATATGGTCGAAGAGCTGCATGGAAAGTTTTTAAGGTGGCTTTTCACAAGCGGTACGGGTGTGGCGTACTCGTACTCTTTGCGCCAACCTTCGTGAATTTCATTCCAATTTTCCACGACGTGTGGCGCTGGGGCGCGAAAAGAAAAAATAAAAGAACACCGATTTTCAAATAGAATTGTCATTCGCTTTTTCTAAGATTTGTCTAAGATTTTTCTTTGCATTAAATTTATAATTTCTTTCGGACTCTGCTATTTTCTTCCATTGTCGGTAGCTTAAACCTCTCCTTCTATATCAATAGTACAAATCCACTATACGGGTGTTACGTTGGATTCCATTTTAAACTGGCTTCAAAAAAGAGGAAGGTTCTAATTCGGTCCGTATATTTTTTTGTATCTCAGAGACTTTGTAGTTTTATCTGACTTTAACCCAGCATGACAATGCATTGCGGTCGCCACTTTGAAATATTAGAAAGAAAGAAAATAATTTTTAATCGACATCTTATAAATAAAGATTCCAATTATTGCAGAATGGGACCATCTCACATTACATTACATCACATCACGTACACAAATAACACATATTATTATTTTATCACATTACATTTTTTATTTATTATTATTTCTCATTAGATGTTACATCCCTTTATTTTAGTGAAAAAAAGATATTATAAAGAAGCAAATCAACAACAATACTTTTTGCTAACACACACACAGTAAAAACATCGTCAAAGTTAACGCGATGCAATTTAAGTCCAACCACGCGTACCTACTACCATGTGGCGAAATTTTGCGACTGCATGAAGTACTCGATCGTCCAGAAAAACATCGAGCGGCTGGTTCCCGTTTATAAATTTTCGAAACGAGGATTTGCCAACTGTGTCGCGGTGTACTGGCATTGGGCCATAATCAATTCCACTTCGCTTGCACTCGTTTTGGCTTTGAATAATTTATATTATCTCTGTCGTTTGTTGTCTTTATTACTAGAGTACTTGAAATTCATATACGTAGCTTTTCTTCTTCTACTCAGTTACTCAAACACTATGCAGGCAGTCCGGTTAAAGTTTTAACTATAGTTCAAAATTTTGAGTTTTGCGTCGTTGTAGTGCCTACGATATAGTGTTAGTGGGCAACTTGCTGGCCTTGTCGTTAAGTTAAAAAGAAACTTTATCATTATCCTACTAATATTATAAATGCTAGTTTGTGTGAATGTTTGTTGCCACGTAACTTAGTAACTCCTACAATCCACTTGCGACAAATCAATTTACACGCAAAGCCGCGGGGCGCAACTTAGTTTGTTATAATTAAAAATCTGTTTATAAAGGACTGGGAAATAAAGGAATATTACAGCAAAATAGAAGCTGCTTGTTCTTCTTGAGTTATTGAGTATCGAAACTGTATAAAATTTTGTACACGTATTGTGTAAATTAAGTGGCTGTATTGTGTATAGGTTAAGTAAATACGTTTAAGTTTACAATATTGTAGTTAATTATAACAAAAGTCACGGAACCCGATGTCTGTGGAGTTGTTATTTTTCTCATCGTCTTGTGGCATCCACGTATTTGAAGCGTTTTATAACTGTTTTTATATATCTACTAGATTTTTTGCATGCGACTTTGTACGCGTAGATTTTCATATAAACCTTCAATCCTTTTTTCTTCCCTTAATCCGGCCCTTGCGCAAAATAACAAAGCCTATACTTCAATCTGGTCATAGCTAAGCATATTCGTGAAAACAGCATTTAAATCCGTCTGCATTTTCTTCCAGGGGTTAAGGAGATGTGCGTGAACAAACAAAAATTCTAAATACTGCCTTAACATGTTCAGCTGCTTATTTTATGTCGCCCTGTGTGAAGTATTGATAGAAGCATAACAGTAAAAACACCGTCAACAGTTTTTAAATCAAAAAGATAATGTGACCACAGTGCAGAGCATATTTTGAAGTATTCTTTTTGTCTAAACCATAAAAAGTATATCAAGTCATGTCGGGATGATACATCTCTGAAATTTGACTGTCCAGCTTCGCACGTTCGAATTTTTCTATGATCATCTAATTTCTGAACTATGAATATGACCACAAGTATGTGACTTTGGCCACGAAACCCTGACATATGCATGTCTTGACACGCTCTTGGCTAGTTATTTCTTATTTCGCGTGCATTTGTATGTATACCTTGATTAAAAAGCGATGAAATGGAACTACTCTATTTATCTGTTAAAATATCACAGTAAAATTCATTCTTTATTCTTATTGCAAGTATACACTTTCTTCTTCTAGAAGCTAAGTTTATATACCCTGCATAAAGGGTGCAGCAATGACTTATGTAGTGGCTGGTCACAAAACCACACCACAGTTCTGTCTGTGGTGTGGTAATAATTTTACCAAAAAAACATACTTAGTGTGATAGGTTACTTAATTATATATGAGATCATACAAAACTTATGGCGCTACTTTCTTAACTATTTATATATCGATATATATAGATCGATATTTATTTTCTAATTATAATTTTCTAAATTTTATCGTCGAAAAAATCTTTTATCTCGTAATAACATTTTTGGGTTAGAAACTTACGAAGTTAGTTCTGGAAAAGTGCTATTATTTCTTTATTACATCCGGAATTTTGTTGTATAGGTTTATTGTCATACAAATGGCCTTTTTTAAATATTTCTATTCGCGGGACTGAATTAAAATAGGATGCGGTATATTTTGTGTTTTAAATGCTAACATAGAATAAAATCTCCGTATGAGTATTATATTCTCTTGGGAATAAAATACATTGGATTTAATCACCAAAGAGGTTGTAAGGCCTATGTTTTTATAACATCCTTGATCTACACGTTCATTCATCTAAGAAGGTTCTTTAATTTATTTTAAAAGTTTTAATCTGGCTGATTATCTGAATGGCAGTTGACAGTTTCAACTTCAATAACATTTTCTTTACTTTGGACCTCCTTGCTTGAGGCGATGTGACGATCCTCATATTACGTTTCGGGTAACGAAGAAAATAATCATTGATTTTTTAATTTCTTTTATGTAATAATAAAGAATTAAAATAAATGATATAACATAGCCTATCTTTTAATCTGGTAATTTCTAAGCATATTCGTGAAAACCGCATTTAAATCCGTCCAGTGGTTTAGGAGATGTGCGCGGACAAACAAACAAACAGACAAAAATTCTAAAAACTGTCCTATTGTGTTCAGTTGCTTATTTTAAGACGCCCTGTGTGATGTTTTTTTTGTTATCTCGCAATTACAGATTTTTTTATATCTACGTTTTTATTATTTATGTATAGATAGATAGATTAATGTTGATGTGTACTTTTTTCTAAACTTTAATATATATTGTCAGAATAATAAATGTACAAAATCAAATTTAAAATATGCAATCAAAGTTACAAATTAATATTTGTAATTAATATTACAAATATTAATTAGTATTGTAATTAGTATTTACAGAGATAATATCCCTTCTGTTGTAGAGCCGGTTGGAATAGTTCGAGATGACAGCATCAGTAGGTATCCCTATGAAGTGAATACATATTTATGCCTCTCAGCGTCATAACTTTCATTCCATGGGGTCCGTGTACCGAAACTAGTTTTAAACACATATTAGTCCCCACAATTAGTTGACGCTGCTGGTGAAAAGAGAGCTGCTTCGTTCCTCACGTAGAAAATTTATTTGACTATTTTATGAAGCCAGAGCGTTTCGTTGTACTTTACGGCACCAACTATTTTTTTTGTATGTTTGAGTGTATTTAAGAGTACAATTGTGTGTACTTGTAGTTAGAATAGCTTTATAAATGAAAACAATCTGTCAATTACAGACCAATAAAAAACTAGAGTAGATTTCTGATTGTGATGATTGTGTTAGTTCTATGTGAGGATATATCCTTACCTACTCAGTTTTGGTGTCCGTACATTGACTGCGTACTACTATAGTCGTACTTGGGATACTAGTAATAGCGACAAATGTGTTCAAGCAGTATATGTACGGACACCAAAACTGAGTAGGTAGTTCTAGTGTAGCGCAAACGTGTTTGACTTTCTTATTGTAATTATGGCTCTGAAGTTATTTTGATGACAGTGAAATCGGCTCTGACTCGAAGTTATTCGATCCTCATAGTTTCGGTATTCCAACTAGCTCAACTGTATGTGTGCCGGAACCGTCTCGTATGCAGATCATAACTTAGAGATTACAACCGCAGACCTCGGAGAATAGATTAATTAAGGGACCAATTTCAATCCACACTAAACCACAACCACAAGACATGACAATCGATTGGAACTAGTTGTTTATGTGCTTATACATGGTTTTCAGGAACCCTTAATGACTGCTCGTTTTTTAACTGTTTTATTATAAGCAATACGTTTCTCAGTTATCAGTTACAGTTGGTTGGTTTAGTCGATATGCGTCCATCTTTCCGAACTGGTAGATACAATCCGGGGTTGGTCAAAATTTTTAATATGTATAAGGCAAGCATACTATATCGACCAAATCATCACTTACCGTCTATTGAGATACTTAAGATTTGAAAAGATGCAGCCAGGTTGTATCAATAAGGTTGTATATTTTGGCGTAATTTCTGTTCATAGCGAATTGAATGTTTAGAGTGTGTAAGAAGAGGCAGTGGGTCAGTTATATCATTCGTAGAACTTATAATTGTTGGGGTAGACGTATTTTAGAGTGGAGACGACGAATTGGTAAACATAGCATAGGACGCCCTGAGACTCGATGGAGTGACGATATACGTAAGAAGTTCGGAAGTGGCTGCAAGTGAAAAGCCGAAGATCGGGTTGAGTGGCGAGGCTTGGGAGAGGCCTATGTCCAGCAGTAGTATAGGATGATGATGATCATGCTATATTTTTAGTAAGATATGAAGCTGAATAACTTTTACACTATACTTTTTAATCTAAAGATATAAGTTTAAGTGTTAAACTGGGACCCGAAACAATTCTGGAAGTTTCAGTTCAGAAATCCTCGAAGAACGCAGTTAAACTTATACGAGTTCAGAGGCATCATGAAATGCAACTTGGCAATTACAGCCTGGAAAATGCAATGAGAAATAGTACAAAGATAAAAGAGATTATAGGAAACTTTCCAAAGGCAGAAGAGTCTACTAGTCCATAAAATCTTAATGGTATCACAAGAAAAAGTAAGTAATGTTGAAGCATTTAAGACGCGATTAAGCAATGGCTTCGCTCATTTAATTGAACGTTTTGTTTACTTTTAGTTTTGTGACTAAGATAAATTGCTAGGAATTGTGTTTTAAGTTTTCTGTCGCTTTACCTAATTATTTTTTTGCTTTAGTTATTTTGCATAGAATGCACAATGACTTCTTAGGTTTTCGCGCATAATGACACTAGTGAATAGTTTGTCTTCATATGTTGGCCGGGTATCAAGGTATTTGCGAAAATCGATGATTATTCTACACGTTTTCATTTAAAGCTATTTATTTATTTATTGAGGTACACAAAACAGAATAAAGTCATAATAAACCTAAATTAAGTTTGTTGACAATTGTGAACTAAACCATATCCCAAAATATGCGTACTCATCATGGTTATTATAAAAACAGTATGATATTACAAATTATACTAATTAAAATTATGTTATTAATTATAGATTTTACTTTCAGTAATCTACATTCAGATGAGCCGTGAATGCAATATTTTTTGTTTCTCTTGAATCTGGGCAGGCATTGATCAAAAATGTCTATGGAGCTATAACGATTTTTGATGATTTCGTCGTATTGGCAACACATCCTAACTACAGGGTTATAAAAATAAATTTTATCAGTCATATCATGTAAAGCTATTTGAGTCTATCAGAGCCAGAGTGGCTCAAGTACAAAATATTATAATTTTGTGAATATGAGCCAAATATATAAATATATTAATTTTGTGAGTACAATAGAATAAGAGTGTATGAAGAATTTAAAATTTATAATTAACTCACTAAAATTGTATACCACGGCGTATTTGTTTTTGCACATTGAAAATTTGTGAAGATTTTACGGGTCGTAATTAAAATACTGTAATTTCATTTCCTTTCCAACGAACATCATTTAATTTTTAAAGTGTAGATACTCGTAGGTTATCATGAAACGTAATATCAAAGCGAACATAACCGTGGGCAAAAACTTGTTCCACAATAATTAACGACCTTTATCTAACATTCAAATAAACAGGATTATAAAGGGCTTCAATGCAAGCGGCAAGCTTAAACCTACATCAATTAGACGCAAAACAATACGAGGCACCCCCTGTAATTCCACCTGACACCTAAGCGTTTTTCGATCGCACATTAAACTGAGCACCATTCAGAGCATAAACAAACGACCCAGCAGTTAAAATGCTCAATGTCCGCCCTTTTTATAACCTTCACAAACCCTAACAGAGGGCCCACAGTCTTAATTTTAGAGCCACGGCCGTTAAAGTCAACGTAAAGTAAATTAAGTAAAAGTTTTATTGTTTCGCGGCTTTCGGATTTAATTTATATGTCATAAATTTTAATAGAGCCGTAGTAAGGTGTAAATTTTAAATGATTTGAGTAAATAGAGGTTTCATTAACAAATCTGATTGACGCCGGGGAGGTTAAATTTGCTTCGCTGAAAATTTAATGAAAACCAGTATAGATATAGAGGGCTAAAACGAGGTCGTAGAGGATTTTTTTCCGATCTTATTTGGTTTTTCTAAAGAAGAGATAGTGAGAAAAAGTAGTTTGGTAGGCCCAGTTCATTTTCACGGTATATAATTGTACTTATGTATTTCTTTGGGCAGCGATCGGGAAATTGCGTGACATCTTCTCGTCCAAGTGACCACAGTGCCTAAAGACAAAGGTCTTTGACCAGTGTGTGTTGCCAGATATGGTACTGAGACGTGATCCTTAGTATGTTGGCCTGTTGGCCTTTTGCAAAAACTCAGAGTCACACAACGGGCAATGGAGAGAGCTATGCTCGGAGTTTCTTTGCGCGATAAATTTCGGAACATAGATATTCGCCAAAGAACCAGTATCACCGACATAGCTGTTAAAATCTGCAAGTTGAAGTGGCAATGAGCAGGCCACATCGCTCGAAGAACTGATAACCGATGGGGAAGAAAGGTTCTTGAGTGGAGTGGAGACCGCGAACCGGAAGGCGCAGCGTAGGTAGGCCTCCCACTAGATGGACCGACGACATTGTGAGAGTCGCGGGCATCCAGTGGATGCAGATGGCAGGATGTCGTTCAGTGTGGAGGTTAAAGGGGGAGGCCTATGTTCAGCAGTGAACGTCTTCTGGCTGATGGTGATGATTTCTTTGGTGGTGGTTTCACGGGTTTTTTTGGATTCATATGACTGATGTGATAATAAATAACTTGCGGTTTGCTCCGTACTCACTGCTTTGTTATTTGATGTATTTGAAATAATTTAGTATTTGTAAATATTATGTGAGCAACACTAAAATTGCGAAAAAAAGATCAGCTTTTCCATTTAAAATCGTCATTCATACTCAACAAAATGTATGAAACAGCTGATACTTTTTTGCAAAATCAGGTTTTTTTTTTAAATAGAATAAGTGGCAAACAAGCTACGGGCCACCTGATGGTAAATGGTCACCGCTGCCTATAGACACCTACAATACCCGGGGCATTGTCAGTGCATTGCCTACCTTGCCAGGGTTGGTCCCATAGTAAAAGTTGTACATAATGATGGGTAATATGGACCCCTTTTGACTTAGTACAATCTCTCCGCATAACCGTGTGAAGATGCAAAAGATTGACCAAAAAAATTGCTATATAGAATGGTGTAGTCTGAATGGAGATGGCTTAGTAAGTAAGTAAGTTAGTAACGGAGAGAGATGTGGAAGTGTTAACCATAATGTAGGTATTATACACGGTTATACTCGGTAGCTGCAGGAGGTGTAAGTTGTTATTAAGAACTTTTACTTTTATAATGGGACTACTGACCTACTTAAGACTTATTACCACCGTTCTGTACAACCCTGTACAGTAACATAAAGATTATTACATAGTACCTAATTATGATTCCAAAGTAAGCTTAGAACATCTTGTTTTTTTTTACACACGGTCATCTGACCCCAAACTAAGCAATGCTTGTAATATGGCTGCCAGAGACTGATATACGTACATATATATAAGGTCGGGGAAAAAGTTTCTTCGTATTTTTTAAACAAATTCAAGACATATTTTTTTCAAGTTTAATTACATTTAATTATAATATATATGTGCCATTTTGTTCGATAACTTGTTGCCATCTTGTAGGTAGTGACATGATCCCGTTGCTGTAGAATTTTTGGGACTTCTGATAAAAAAAATGCAACAAGTAGTTTTGACAGTCCTCTCTTGATGTTAATCTAACACTACCCAAAGAATTCTGAAGAGATCGAAACAGGTGGAAATCTGAGGGTGCAAGGTCTGGGCTATATGGTGGATGCATTAACACTTCCCAACCAAGCTCTCTAAATTTTTGCTGAGTGGCCAAAGATGTGTGCGGTCTGGCGTTATCATGATGAAAGACCACACTCTTTCTGTTGATCAATTCCGGCCGTTTTTTCTCAATTTCTTGTTTGAGTCTCATCTGCTGTTGGCAGTAGAGATCCGAATCGATGATTTTGCCCGGCGGTAAAAGCTCATGATGAACGATGCCCTGCCAATCCCACCATACACACAGCATCACCTTATTACGTGTTAATCCGGGTTTCGCTACAGTCTGTGGTGCTTCACTGCCCTTTGACCATGATCGTTTGCGCACATTCTTGTCGTAGGTGATCCATTTTTCATCACCAGTGATCAATCTTTTCAAAAACGGTTCGGTTTCGTTACGTTTCAATAGAGAATCGCAAATGAGTACACGATTCATTTGGTTTCTTTCAGTGAGCTCGTGTGGCACCCAAATATCGAGTTTTTTGTATACCCAGTTTTTTTCAAATGGGTCAAAACTGTTTTGTGGTCAATCCCCAGTTCTTCAGCTACGTCGTAACTACTAATATGCCGATCTTGGTCCACTTTTTCAAAAATGGCATCGACTTTATCCGTAACAGGGCGACCAGAGCGAGCTGCATCTTTGACATCAAAATTCCCGGACTGAAAACGCTTGAACCAACATTGTGCTACTCTTGATGACACTGCATTAGGTCCATAAACGTCACAAATTTTATTCGCGGCGTGTGTCGCATTTTTCCCTTTTTTGTTATAAAATTTCACAATATATCGAATTTGTTCGTTAGATTCACTCATTTTATCGAACAAAAAAACAATTGAAAAATGGCGGGAAATTGCTTTTTACGTTTTGTATTCCTTTTTTAAAATGTCATAATTTTAATGGTATCAAAACCAGCCAGATACAAACAGTACAACGGATAAGATTTTTACTACAACTTTATACATACAAAATACGAAAAGACTTTTTCCCCGACCTATTATTTTTAAATACATACTTAAATAGATATTATGAACACCCAGACATAGAACAAACACCAATGATCATCACACAAATGTTTGTCCTAGATAGGAATCGCACCCACGCCCCCAAGCCCCAAGTCATATATATATGTATATATAACTAGCTAATGCCCGCGACTTCGTACGCGTAGCGCAAAGTAATTAGTGGGTGGACGATTAGTACTGACATATCCAAATATAAATGTTACACTAACGAACACGAACGGAACTTTAAATAGGCACAAATCCATCGGATTATTTATACTGAATATTTTATAGATAATACCTACACATATGACATGATTGTAGATTTATTGCTCTCCATTTTAATGCGGATTGTCATACTATCGTCATAGTATGATTTTAGTCTAGTTTTAATCTGACTCGATACAGGTATCCCGACATGTCCATAGTTTCAAATATATTTCAAGCAAATAATATATTACTTTCACTGGTTAAATACGTTGGAAGTGTGGAGCCATGGAGCCAATAAGGAAAAAAAAAATGGTATAAGTCAAGCGAAATGTCATGCACGACAAACGTTATTATTGAATTATTAGTAAATTGTAAGTAGGAAGCATGGAGCGGTATGTATAATTAATCGCTGTTATTTAACATTACTCCGCGTAAAGACTGCCAATCAATGATGTCTAAATAATTTTTGCCCGCCTTCTTCGCCTCGACCCTTCCAACAACTAAACTGCTTTCGTTCACCACCATAACATCCAAAATAGCTGCTAATCATAGATCAGTAACAGATTAGATGCCGCGAGTTCACCTACTTTGCGTGTCTGTTATTGGTCTTAAGTTTGATCCTGGCAAAAAAAAAAATTCATTTTAATCTCCGTCGACTAGGTATATTAGCACGTCAGAAGTCAATACAAAAATAAACGTACTTTAAATTACGCCATAATAAACTATAAAACCTCTTCAAAAGCAGTTGGCTGTCCTGAAAATAACAAACACAAAAAAAACTATTTGGTGCAGTCTATCGGAGGTTATGCGGGTACATACATTTCGGCGATTCGTATTTATTTCATCATCATCATCAGCCAGAAGACGTCCACTGCTGAACATAGGCCTCCCCTTTAACCTCCACACTGAACGACATCCTGCCATCTGCATCCACTGGATGCCCGCGACTCTCACAATGTCGTCGGTCCATCTAGTGGGAGGCCTACCTACGCTGCGTCTTCCGGTTCGCGGTCTCCACTCAAGAACCTTACCTACTTCCCCATCGGTTAACAGTTCTTCGAGCGATGTGGCCTGCCCATTGCCACTTCAACTTGCAGATTTTAATAGCTATGTCGGTGACTCTGGTTCTTTGGCGAATATCTATATTTTTATTTACATATAGATTATATGGCAACAGCCGCTTCAGTCTTCCTACCTACCATGTCTGCGAGTAGAAGTCTGTCATTACGACAACATTACTATAAAAGAAGCTAGATGGCGTTATAAATAATTATTAAAAAAAATTTTTTTTACTATTTATTATCATAAATTAATATAGCCTATGTTTCAATCAGGTATTTTATAAGCATATTCATGGAAACTGCTTTGAAATCCTTCTAGTAGTTTAAAAGATGTGCGCGGACAAACAAACAAACTGACAGCCGTCAGATTTGTAGTTCCATAGTTTGAAAATAGATTGCGTACTAAAACGATGTTTTGCGAAAAAATTGTAAATTTGCTTAAACTTTACGAATAATATTATTAAAAACGTAATAAGGTATTCAATAATTCCTAAAATAATGAGTGTAAATGGATCGTAGTTTCACAAATATGAAAAGTGCGTCTATTATAGGTAAATACGACACTTTACCTGAATCACGCAAACGGGATTTTTTTTGCAAGTTAAACCGATATCAGGTATTGCTTCTACTTAGTTAGAAGTCATGTGTGAAGGTATTTGATCTACACATTTATAATATGGTAGGGATTAATCATAATGTAATAAATCCAGGTATCAGATAAATCTCATATTTGAGATTTATCATACCCTATCAAATAAAATATAAAAAATATAAAAATAAATTGTGAAATATTCGTATGTCGTTATAAACCATATCACACAAAAAACATGTAAAACCATTCAGCATGGAAGGCAAATGGCACATTCGTTCATTGTCAGGTGAAATGTAGCCGCTAACAACACCTGTTACAAATGTCTAGTCTTTTTTTATAAAAAAAAATACCTTTCAGCGTTTGCAAACGTAACATAGGCTTGGATTTTAATGTTTGTGTCATTCGTTGCCTCGCGTTGATTTATGGTGTAATTTATTTTGGTGTGTATGTATGCGTGTAGATTTTTGTACAAAATGGCCAGTGTGTTTCCGTATGTGCACAGTGGCATGTTGTGATGTATTAATCAGCTTTTGCATGGTTCAGCACCAACTCACCATCATCATCATCAGCTTGTAACTGTCCACTGCTGGACTCTCTGAATAGGCCTCTCATAATGCACGTCACTTACCAGTTAGCTGTTATTATTAAGTGACGATGTGGTCAAAGATTAAGTACGCAGACTTGGAAGATACTTAATTACTCTGAGAAAGTTTAGCATGAAATATTGATTCTCATGAAACAATGAATCTGGCTGGCTGTTCCATTCCTGCTGTAGACTGTATAGTTTTTTTTTTCTTCTATATAATCTAATAACTTTATATAAAGTTACATACTGTTAAATATATATTTCTTATAATACATATTATTAACTAGCTAAAAGAATAAATTATAAATATATTAAAAAAAAACGAAATAAATGTAATGGAAATTTTTATAATAAAAATATTGTATCTTCTTAAGTTACATCTACAACAGAAAAAAAAGCATTAATTACACATAAACTAAAAATCTAAATGAAGTAGTAGCCCGTGTAAAGCACCATTATCGCTGGCTGCATTCCTGCGTTTAATAGCCAAATAAATTCTCTGTGCAAAGAAAATAAAAATAAAGAATCAAAACGGAAAATATGTATCCAACGATGAAGTCGTGTAGTTTCGATGTACATTCTCCGAGATTCAACATCAGTTAAATGTTTATAGACTCACTACTTTACCGTGGCGTTACAGGCTAAGAAGTATTTATATAAACTAACTTTTTATCGCCCATGTTAAGTGAAGTAGCAGGTTATACTACAGATTCAAGAGCTTCAAGCTGGTGTTTGACTCTGTGATGTGACCGTACTTGTCTTGTGTTTGATAATAATATAGAGTAAGCAACTACCACAGTAGAAACAGTAGGTTGTGGAAGGAGCTCCCGATATTTCGGCGCAGTACACAACCTTACCACGGTAAATATCCCGTAAATAATCATATAACTTTATTAAGAATTAACTTTACTATTTCATTAAGTTATGTATCTACGAGTACAATTTCTGTATGACTGTATGACTACTTTGTAGATACAAAATAAAGTTGATACCTAAACATAAATATAAACTCCAAAACGAATACCAAACTTTGACCAAACAATACACTGTAATTTTTTCTTGATCATGATTGTTCTTTGGCTTACAAATGGCTCCACTTTGTTACATATCAAGTTGAAATTCTAAAATTAGATCAGAATAATTGTTTATTCTATAGGATCGAACTATGTAGTAAGGCTTAATATCTTACATTCTGTCTCTTCTCAGAAATATGCGTATCGCTTCTCCGGTTTTACCTTCTCCAGGTTTTACTCGTATAGGCATTGTCCTGGCGGGGAGCCATAATGGTGGGGCAGGGTCATTATGGCAGCTATCGTGCGATGTCGGAGTATGGCGATTGGCTTGACAACAACGGAACAGCTTATACTAAGCTTTTAAATCCTGTAGCTTGGTAAACGATGCAGACGTCGATAATGACGTCGATTAAGTTTGGTATATCATTTTCTATACTAAACTTAGGACCTTTCAGATTGGTTTAATGGTTTCAAATTGGTTTGTGAGCAACAGAAGAGGCTTCAATATAGTATTGAGATTCCATGGAACATACACAATTATACATACATCTAATACCCAGACCCAAAGCAATATTCATAAATCATAAGATATTCAAATTAATCATTGATACATCTACCCAACTTAGAATAAAATCTAAAACTTCCTGCTTTCAAGGCAGGCATACTGCCACTAAGACATACCAGGAGTAATAGTGTTCCGTGGGCATACCGGTCGTCAATAAAAAAAAGGCAGCCATGTCTACAGCAGTGAAAACTTATAGTATGTCGGTGACGCGGACCCATATAAGTTTTGTACTACCAAAAATCGCTCAACCAGGCTAAACAAGGTTTCCCTTCAATAAAAATCTATGTACTCTCTTACATCGGTGTTCGTGCTTTCAAACAAAAATTGCCAGCCATCCCATAGCGTAGGGTGTACCCAATAACCATGTAAGGTCGCCGTGAAAAACGATACAAGAGCCTGTAAAAGCTGCTAGTAAAAATATATTTATTGCCAATAAATGGTGGTTATATCGTTACGCCCGATCTGGGGCTGGGGCAGTAAATTTAATTTGGGCAATGATCGACCGATGCGATACTGACTAGCGTATTTCCCTGGGGTTCCTTGATGGGTTTGTAGCCAGATTTAGCAAAAATTTAAAAGCTGTTTCGTTATTCGGCTTCATTTATAAACAAGTCAATTTTGTACCTATAGTTACTAAATATAATTCGTACAGTAGAATTTGATTGCAACGAGTAACAAAGTTAACAAGTTCAGCGGTTACAGAGCTGAGTGGAAACAAACACTCTCAGTCTTTTTAGAACATAGATGGCGTTGATTTGTTTAGTGACTTTTTTGACGTTTTATAATAGATCAGCCAGTTCTAATGAAAGGAGTTCTGAATCACGCAAACGAAGTTTTCAGCTCTTTACTAACATATTCATTTTTACAACTAGAAGTTTTAATTGGCCTCGTTACGATAGCAGTTATACTTGCCTGGGAATATTTTTTCTTATATTTTTTTCTCATCAGAAAGTTTTGACGTTGCATGTCTTGTGCATTTGCCAGTGTCAAGTATCGAAAGATTTTATCGTCGTCGTCAAAGAATATCGTCAAACAAGTAGGAGTATTACATTCTCTTGGCTATTCACAGACAGATACAAACAAAATAAGAAACTGTCAAGTCCAAGTCATGCCCTAGTAAAGAGATTGACTTTACTAGAGGTTTTATTCTCATTCTTATTCGAGATGGGGGCAATAAGTCTTTTTTTTGTCTTTACTAGAGGTATACGATGCTATTATAGCACAGATATTATCTGTGTATTATAGCGTGACATTTACCGGGGGTCATTTACTGAAATCTGACATTGAAAAAAAATAACAGTTTGAAAAAGAACTCCGCGAAATGCATAGTGTTTCTTTTTAGCCCAATACGATTCGCCTTAAAACCAATTCCATGATGTAGTATGATCACGCTGTATAGGCGATTATTGTAACAAAATAATTTTAATCGATTTAAGTTAACAATTCCTACTTATCTCTAGCCCTTAGCAAATTCACCTTTGAGTATACATTCATATAACAAAAACGTTGGACAATAAGAATTAAAATTGAAATAGGTCATAACGTCAAAATACACGTGTCTAATATTTGTCTCCAACACTGAAAAAACCTTTACGTTAATGTGATTTGTGAAGAATATCAAAAGAAATCAGCGTCGACGGGACGAGTGAGACATCCAGACACGCTCCACCCATGTCATCCTGTATATAGTATCAGTAAGGACATTTGGTTTATGCATACAAAAGATATTCATAATTATCCATATTCAGGTATAGATAAAATAAAATTGTAATATTCTGGTAATTTTTATCCTCCTGACGTAGTCTCTCTCTATCTGATGGTCTTGAATCATACCTTCCATGAACAGAGACCTCTTTAATGATCTTACGCTATCTTTCCCTATCCTCGGTGATATGCAGTACATTATACATTGATGATGAGAATGTTTTTAGTATAACGTAAATCTTAACGTAGCTATGAGTAGAACTAGGGTAAAAAATCACACTTATATCATATATAGGAAAGTTTGGATGGATGGGTGGATGGATGTTTGTTACTCAATCACGCAGAAACGGCTGAATGGATTTGGATGAAATTTGGAATATACATTGCTTATGTCCTGAATTACCACATAGGCTACTTCTCATCATTGTCATCATCACCGATTTTCGTCACCACGCGGGTGAAACCTCGGGGTGCAGCTAGTATATAATATACTAGCCGTCCGCCCCGGCTTCGCACGAGTGTAAGCTCGGCCTTCGGCCTCGCTACAAAATATAATATAGCCTATGTCACCCGAGGATAGTGTGGCTCCCCAACAGTGAAAGAATTTTTCAAATCGGTTCAGTAGTTTCGGAGCCTATTCATTACAAACATACAAACATACAAAAATAGGTACAAATCTTTCCTCTTTATAATATTAGTGTAGATTTATTTGCAGTAGTTACTCTAAAAGTAGAATCGACTTAGTTTGGTCCAATCGGCAGTCTAGTAGGACCAGAGGACAAATTATTATCTTTATACTGCTGTTTTGAGTAGACTTTTCCAAAACCGTTTATTAAAGCCGTGACGCCTTCTTGACTCTATAGTAGGCGTTAGGTCTTACGCAACGCAGCATCTAAAAGAAAACTTAAACAGATCTCTTTCATAGTTCAATGAGAATAAAACTACAGTTTGGAAAAATGCTCTTACTGTTAACTTGTAGTGCCCATCCCATGTCATTCAATGGTCGGCCAAGTGTAAAATTAAATTCCTATTTTCATTCTATCCCTTGTGTGTTTGTAATGGGAAACATACTTGACAATCGTCCTTTTCTATTGAAATATTAGATTTATTATTGTGATAGCAGAAGTAACTGGCGAGGGTAAACTGGAGCATCACAATATTTCTTCATTCTCTACTATATTAGATACAGTGACTGGAGTATGTATAGTCCAATTTTGTTTTTAAATCTGGGAAGTTCCGCTGCTGGTTAACGCAGGGTTATCCAAGTCGCGTAGGTAACAAAACGATTCCTCAGCTCCAAGATAGAGCGACGATGTATTTTGCTATTCTTCCCATTGAGAACAAATAGCGGGGGAGCGCAACGACAAAAACAAACACAGGTCCGACTTCGATGACGCCAGGCAGCGGTCAAAGAGAATATAAGTAAGGCAGCGGTCTGAGCGCGGTGCGCGCAAATTTTAGCGACCTTTTTACGTTTTAAATTTCAATAAAAAACGAACGAACAAACTATCAAAAAACAATCCAGGGAACAAAAATTGAGTTCAGTACATGCAATTTTCAGGCTGTTACGAGCTTTCATTAGAGCATAAAACGAAAAAAAAACTTACATTCTACTAAATAGCCTTTGTTTCGTAAAAAAAAATATCGAGAAAATTTTGCCCTATCGTTTTTTGAACGACGGTTTTATCTCAAACACAGATGTATCTATGACATGTATTTTTTTCCGGCTCAAATATTGTTATTTAACTATTTAAAACTGATTGAAAAACTGTTAAATTTGGTATAACCCTCCGTTAAAGGCCTCATCCTAATATTTCCAAGTTTTCGATTTTGTACTGACTTCTGCAGCCATAGAGTTCATTGTATAGCCTGTTACGATGTAAGACGCTACTTTGTGATGGGACTGAAGATCTTATATGAGTAATATAAATAGGGTTATACGAAATGGTATGGCACAAAGTCGAAATGAGGTCTTTATATTCATAACGAACCATTTTAAAATAAGACCAATCCTTAAATAGTGAAATAAACTGGCCCAGTGCAAATCGGGCTCGCACACTGAAGGTTGCATACCACGATAAAATACAAAAAGTAGTGCAAAAGACATCACACCAAGACGGTCACCCATCCAAGTACCGACCGCACCCGACGTTGCTTAACTTGGCGGTGAACATAAATTTGTCACAGACTTGCACTTGGCCATTTTGTTCTTTTACTCTAGAGTGTGTACTTTATTCATGCCAAGTTTGACGATTGTACGTATTACTGTATATATTTGAACAAATTCAAAAATACGTTAAAAAACGTTTGTTTTATGTTACTCTTGGTTTTTCAACATTATTTTTTCAAGCCGCCATAACATTCCATATTCTGTGAAAATTTCAACTGGCTATATATTACAGTTCGAAAGATACACTGTTAAAAGTTAGGTTTAATTCCCTCCTGCCCTTTTTTCTATCGGACTGCCAGAGCGGGCACGAAATATCGACACCGCTTTATGGTTGACATTCCGAAAACCCGTACGAAGCGCTTTGATTCCACTTTTATTGTGCAAACTGCTAGTTTATGGAATGCACTGCCTGAATGTGTCTTCAAGTCAAGAGTGAATCGGTTTCTTTTAGGCAAGCGTGATCCACCGTAGGCCGCATCGTCGCTTAGCATCAGGCGAGTTGGCGGCCAAGCGCAAGCCTATTTTGTAATAAAAAAAAAGGACCAACGGATTGACATACATCGTAGGCAAAGTAATAGAGTCCCGTTTACGGGTACGGAACTCTTAAAAAAGACAACTGGTAACTGAGATAACTATTCATTTCAGTGAGCGTCAATGACATTGTTCTATGGAACTGCTGATTTATATTATTTGCGATTGGTCTCAAAGTGAAAGCTCATTCATAATAGTGAGAACATGATTGTAATAATTTTTCGGGTTAGTACCATTTTCATCTCGCCCTGTTTAAGTCAATGAAAGGAACTCTGCTTAATATATATTTTCGTCCAAAACTCTTCAGATTTGCGTCTGACGTAGCCGACCCAGCTCCAATTCAGTAGAAGGTACTCATAGTAGATAATACTTTGAACCAATACCACGCCCGTATTTGGCACATGTCGATAATCAGTTACAATACTCGGAAACCCTCACGCAAGCAAAAACTAAAATTATCCCAACCATAACAACATTTCAATAGGGACCAAAATCGAACAGCAAATCGTATTATTAGCTAGCTAATAGAAGAGTAAGTTTGTACTTCGTCAAACGTCGAAGTTTCAAGTGTATTGAAAGTCTGTTCTTTGTATACGACTCGTCTGGGAAGACAGGTGGAAGCAACTTTTCAATTCAGAATGGATGGCAGAGCTACGTGACGCTCCACTTCTGTGAAGTTTGCAGGGAGAAAACTGGTTCGGCTATTGGCTGAAAACTCAAGTAAACATTTACTGGGGTTGACAAGTTTAAATATATAAATTGTATTGTAACATTTACATTGTCTTAGTTAAACAACAGGACACTAAACAATACACAAGCCAACTAACACTTAGTAACTAAACAGCTTATTACAATAAAACAAGCTTTAAAAAAACAAGCATTTATTTAAATGTTTATTTTAAATTTATTGAAATGTTCATGTTTTTATAATTGGCGGTTATTTTGAAAATATTACAATATTATGTATTCCATATTGTATTTTCACCAGAACTAGTTGTATACAACATTTCAGAAATAATCTGTTAGGTGGAAATGGTTCTATTTCAGCCTGAAACATTTAACTTTAACAAACTAACAAACACAACACTAAATTGCAATTGAACAACTGATGCAACACATCACTCATAAAACTGCACGTCAGAAGTGAAAAATTAAGTAGTAATTCACCATTCTACAAGAGATGACGCTGTTTTAAAATACACGGTACAGCGTGACGACGACGCGAGTTACATGATTTTTATTCACCCAAAAAGTGCGCAACGCGCGTAATGAAGTTTTCACCTCAAAACCAGTTTAGTTAAATTTTGATTTGAAGTCAATTATATTTTTGTACTTTCGGTAAACACAAACTCGTCCACGCTATGCGTACAAAACATTGGAATCAAAACGCTTTGGAAAATTTCCACTACGGTTACATTGGTTACAATAGTCGCGATTGTCTGGGCGTCGGGCGTCAGATAAAAGAAAAAGGCGGACGGAATTTAGAGAGCACTTGTGTAGTTCCAGGATGCACTATCCAAATGCGTCGGATAGAAAACCGATAAACACGCGACCTTACGTCAGTGCTCAAGACTTTGCACGTTCACGTTCAAATTGTCAACAATAGACAAATTTTTTTTTGTGTCAAATTCCACTGCACAAATGTTGCACGTTGCCTATCAGCGTCGCCTTGTTGTATTGGTATTGGTGCACTTTACTTCAAGAGCCAGAATATCGGGTAAAGCTCGCACATTTTGATGATTTTTTTTAAGATTAATTAAAATGACTCTTTGATCATTGCTTGCTTGACCCTTGCTTTTGATACCAAACAAGATATAAATAAAATGTATCCTTAAAAAAATGCCTTGCTAATTTAGGTCATAAAATCCGCCATATTGGTTTTAGGATGACATAATACAGCCTATGACATGAGAAGTATTAAGACACGTCAATAGACACCTCATTAGTTGGATATGTAGATTAGGAGGTTAGAGGAACACATGAACATACATACATACTATTATACATACCTCATAATCTTATATCCTTTTGTCGTAATCGGGTAAAAATCAGTCAATCCGCCATTTAAATGGCGTCCTCCGAAATTTAAATAAATTATTATATTTTTTTAATTTTTTTAGAAATTACGGTGCACCATTCTTTTAGTATGAAGCCAAGTTAGTCTAATGTGCCTCTTGTATATGTAAAATCAGTTGCGAAGCTAAGAAATGAATTACTTACTACAAAAGAATAATACCAAAGTCCAGCCAAAGTCCATCTGCCACAAAAGTTAATCGTATTTCCAGATAGATTCGATCTAGAAGGTGTCGTAACCCGGAGGACGTGATGCGGTCGCTTTCGAAACGTGCTCAATAGCGGCTCGGTTCGCACTTGACGCCGCTCAATGGCCCTTGGACCGTTTCTTTAGAAACGATAGCTTTATAGCAACTTTATAGACAAGTGTTTCAAGAAGATTAGGTCAACAATTCTTTGAGTACGTTTTGGCAGCATTAAATGATCACATTGATCAGCTAAAATGAATTAAAACTTCCTTGTAATGAAATGAAAATAGTTTATTCCAGATTTACATCCAAAATTATTGATTAAAAACTGAATCAAAAAATTTCAATTAAGTAATGCAGGGGACTAGAGTGCCAGAATCCACCAGAGGTTTATCAGAGCTGCGCAGGGCGGCTAATTTCTATACTACGCGAGAGAAGCCGCGGAACAGCTAGTTTATAATATACGTAGAAAACTAGAAATGGAAGCTAGAATTAAATTACTTATGGCCTAATATTAGGTCAGATTATAATTAAATCAATAGGCGCCTTTTACAAGAGCACCCTTATAAAAAAGAAAAAAATATTGGTGCGAACTACTAGTTTAGAAAGAAAGAAAATAAATGAAATTTCTTTATTTCTACCAGTTTACAAGTTCTTAAAATATGTCTGATACAGTGTAAAAGTAATATCACTAACACCGTGCGGGGCAAAAAATGTCTTAAACGCTTTTCATAAATAAAAAAAGCCTTACAAAAACTACAGCTATTATAAAAGAGAACTAAATAAAAACTGTCTGACTAAATAAAAACAAATAGCCTAACAATCTCCAAAGAGATAAGGTTCAAATTACACAAGTTTCGATCCACTCAGTTGCTCCTTTGTACCTAACTAATTAGGATTAGGAGAGAGCATGAACAGTCGCGATCTTAATCTGTGTATTCCTCCGTGGAATATTCTGGAATTCTCTTTATTCAACGATAATTGCCTTAATAATCTGACTAGGCGTTTTGAGAAACCCAGGCGACGACGGGACGAGGGTAAGGGCGGTTCATTTTGTAGCAAAAATGTTAATTTCTCGAATCTCGGTTGATATTTGAGAATTCGTCTACTTTGAAGACTCATTTGCATTTGTCGATCGCTTGATATCGACTGAGTGCTGCCTCGTGTCTATAAGGAAGAATATACTGTTTTCCTCAACATAATTTATGGCACATTTTAGGATAAAAAAAACTTAATTTTTATCTACAAAATCATTCCCTTATTAATTTAGGCGTTATTGTTATAAATTCAGTTAGAAACGCGGTTTCAAGTAAAATATTACTTATATTTGTATCATCATCATCAGCTTATTATCCTCTAAGTATAAACTTTATCCATATTTCGCCAATCTTGCCTGTGTTGTACAAATCTCGATCAGACATTGCTGCATTTTTTTGAAATTATTTTCTTGTTAGTTTAATTAAGTGCCCAGACTTTAGTGATATGTTAATGCTTGTCTTCGATTCAGACACTGTACGGTCTTTTATACCAATAACAACCATTTTAACATCAATATTGTAGAAATAAACTTGTGTACGCAAGAACATCAAAAATAGTTTCAGGATTGTTAATAATTTTTTAACAATATAGGGTTCCGTTTGACCACCAACACTCCTGATGTTAATTATTGTTGCAGTCTACGATGGAGCACGCTTGCCTAGTAAAAATCGTTTCACTTCCGACTTCCATACATCCAGTTTTAACTAGTATCTACTTTAAACAATTACATTACACAAGCCACAAAACAACAGCTATAATAGAAACTGAATTGCCAAACAAAACCATAGACTCATTACAATTGTCAGCGTGTAAGTAATAGGTATACTCTATTACCACCCCATCGCGGATTCCCTCAAGTACTCACGTTTGCCGCAAATCCGGTCCTTGTAACATATGGCGCCTCTATGCAATTATCTCGAAGAAGATACACGTTCAGGAGATGCCGGGAGAGGCGTCTGCCAAATAAAGTAAGGAGCGATTGAACTCAATCATTTCTTGTGGTTATACTATGGAGTTCCCTTGCTGGATAAAAGTTTCACCAATTGTTATTTTTTGGCCTTCTTGTAGTCCTATATGTCCTTTCTAGTTTCTATTGATCATTGCGGAATCTCATACCGGATCAGCCACGTCGCCACTTTCAGTGGTTGTAAGTTGTAATTATTAAAATGAAACCCTTCAAAATGAAGTGCGGCATCAGATATTTGAAAATTAAAAATTAAGGAACCCCTTACAAGTTTTTGTCATTAACTGTTCAACTAATCCTACATTTTAATAAATGAACACGTTATGACCTATCTTTTTGTTTTATTTGTCTGAACATCGGTAATACTTTTATAACCTTTTATCCTAAACAGTTTAATGAATCCTCCTTACTTATATAATTGAACACGTCCTTCACATATTTTCTTTTTATTCGACATTATGACATTCGTGTAGTGGTAGAACTTTTTTGCAGGGGTCCGCCTGGGGAAGTACCACACCTTTGCCAGTTATTCAACCGCCAAGCAGTAGTGTGCAAGCGCTACTGTGTTCCGGATTGAAGGGCAATGTTTCCAGCGAAATTACAGGGCACACAGAGATTTGACATCTTATATCTCGGGGTGATGAGCGCAGTGCATTGCCATCCAGGGTTTCGAACTGTTGAAGTTCAAAATTCTGAGTGGCGTTGAGCTGTTATGGGCAAGCGTGATGAGCCATCAGGCGAGCGACTTCGCTCGTCTCGTCACACAGTATCATAAAAAATAAAATTAGGCTTTCGTTTGACCTTTTTTTGACCAAACAGTTTTTTTGTCCTTGTAGCTAGGCCGGGTAATTATTGTGAAATGGCATAGTGTTCGCGAAAATTGTTGGTCGTTCTTTACATTATCATGTACAGCTATTAATCAGTTACTCACCATATTACTTACATTTGGCAATAAACCGTTTGAAACAGCATAAATTTGTTTATTGACAAATGTATGTAGTAATGTGCATTGGAGATAAATAACTTTACGCGAGTTTGTAAAGACTAATAATCAATTTTCGCGAACATCAGTATCGTTTACAATAACTACTCGGCCTAGCTACAAGAACAAAAAAACTGTTTGAAATTTGAATTTCCCGCCATACGTGAAACGTTTCACCTTAATTTATTTTTATCTAAACACGTTACCTTTGACGCACTTGATCTCTCACTCTACATTTTATCTCCATACTTCCACTTATAATCGCGCTCCTATAAACGACACTCCTCACAGAGACAGATATGGGCGTTTTCCTTGTATCCAGCGTTATCGGCAGAGTTTAAGGCCCATAAATAGTTGCAGAAGTTCCGCCTGTGCAGAGTTACGCCTTCACAGAGTTATGCGTGATGCTGGTATATTTTTGCTATTGGTCTTTATTTTTAACACGCTTTTATTACCTTGGTATGTATGTATATATTTGTGTGTGTATGTATGTATGTGTATATGTATGTATTTATGTAACGGAATCTTAGAACTAGATTTTCAACTACTTCAAAACGTCGAATTAAATTGAGATTATTACATTTGGCACAATAAACCTATCGATTGATTCGAATAATTTTTTTTTTTTCAAATGTTTTTACAATGTGAATAACTTACACTGTAATGAAAACTATTTAAAACAGGCATCGACTTAACAATCTTTGAGTCTTGTTGCGTGTTAAAAGTGCAGTTAGCGCTTCAAAAGCTACTTTAGCAAAGTTACAAACTTCAACGTTGGATGTTGCTAGAGTGTTGTTTAATATTTAGATGGTAACATTTTGTCGTATTCACAAAGCAGGTTTGTAAAGGCATGTCAAGGATTCGTAATACAAGTAGGCACGTATTACGTTACGTCTTTTATCCTTGAACTCTAATAAACAAAGGTTTGGTTTTGTGAAAGCGCTTAGATAAACGACGTGCCATCGAAATAACGCGAAACCTAAAACACCCCATCAGATTTTTGCTGTAAAATCTTTACAAAATAATATGATAAAGAATCCATATATTTAAAACTAAAAAAAGCCTTAATTCAACTACCTATTTTAATTTGCTAATATTTCAGCTTCGATCCAATATAATACTTTGATAGAATTGTTTCAACCATTTATAAAAACAAATTGTAATAAACGCCAATCTGTATAAGATTCTAAAACCCTGTTTATTTTACCCACCAACGAAAAATAACCATTCCGCTTCCAATTTATCTTACAAGCTTTTGTCCCACAACAAATTGTCGTTTGTGTTTTTTCACAATAAACATTCAGCCAGGGATCAGCCGAAACCTAACAAAAGGGCTAAAACTTAATATCCTCACAACAATGTCACCCAAATCGTAAGTAAAAAGCTTTACGCTTATTATTTTTTATTTGTGCAGAAAGAAGAAGTCATATCAGGTATCGTACCTGCTTGTTTTTTTTACATATACGATGCGATACCTATCGGATTAGAAAAACTAAGAAATTGAATATGCATGGTCAGTAAGAATCATCTTTTTATGGATAAAAATGTATGCGTACATTCCTGAATATAGGAAATATTTCGAAAATTAAATGGAAAGGGTACTAGGGTTACGATGAGGGGTTATTCTCTATACGCAGATTTTGGACGTATATTTTTAGATTTTTCACAAGCCTTTATTTTACTTGTAAAGTTCGTGTTTGTTTGTTTGCTTAGGTCAAATCTTGCAAGCTGAATTAGCGCCGCTTCCTCTTATCCTACTAAGTTCAATTTTTACATAATCGTTCAGTTATGATGACAAACATTTTCATGTTTATAATGTTTATCAGGACTTCTCGCGCAATATTGTAAATAATATTGCTTTGTATATATAATATTGCGCGATAAGTCCCGATAAACATTAAAACGTGTTCAAATTGCGATAATTTAAAAATTACTTAACATTTTCATGGTAAGTACGAGTATGACTGAATCCAGGATTAACTCCAGATAAGTGAACTCTTCAACGGTCTACAACACAGACACAAAATTTTGTGTACGCATTTTATAATGATAGCCGGTTTTAAGTTTTACCATAACACGGTTCCTGCACTCAGTTTTGGGTTCTAATTAGGGAACTCCTCAATGGTTAGCAGCACAGACATGAAATGTTGTATACGCATCCAAATACGATAATCCAAACTAAGAGTGACCATGACATGGCTACTGCACTTATATAAGGTTGGCTAACGAGAGAAATCCTCAACGGTTACGAGCACAGACACGTAAAAGCTTGTTTTTTTTTTACATATTATAGTTTTGTTTTAATTGTCTCTAATGGTTTTTTTACGTGGATATTTCTTCAGGAATCGTATTTTTTTTCTGCATAAAAGTATCCTAAGTAACTTTGCGGCCCTGCAACTATTTCTATGCAAAAAATGAAATCGATATGTTGCTCTATTGCTGCGTGAAAGAGCAACAAACAGACACACTTTCTAATTTATAATATCTGTATCCTAGAGACACCATGATGCAAGAAATTAATGTATGGGAAACTAAATGACATCAAACTAGCAGCTAGTGGGGAGTAAAGAGTTCCCTATCTACGACTTCGCTCCATCATCACATCGGGTAGATGGAACTTAAAAATTATTGTATAGTGATCTAGATAATACAATATCCTTGGAAAGTTTTATATAGATTCGACAATTACCTAGAAGTACGATCTCAGATCAGAAAATCAAACAAGATATGAAAAGTTGGCGTCGCGGGTGGGGCCTAAATCATTGAGCTTCATTGGCATCATAAGGCTTGATGCCTATTAGTCGAGCTCACCCTGGAAACGGCCGTGCTGCCTTTTTTGCATGTGGATTATTAGTTGGTTAATTGGTTTCGCTGCGAGATTCTTCTTTCGCTTTAAGCGATAAGGCCGCCTATTAAAAACCTAGATAAGATTTTCATTGTGATCTGTGTTTTCCTTGTTTGTGTGGCCTTTATAAAGAGTTATCTTATCTTATTCTTAGTGTGCGTGAAATATGAGTAATTGTGCCGTAATTATAGTTTTGCGTTAAGCGGATAAGCGGTACCTATAGTGAAAAAAGTAGGTTAAACGGAGATATTTGAGCACGAACTATAATTATTATTGTACTAAGGCTTATCAACCTTGTTTGCCTGATCTGCGATTAAAATTACACTTTTTTATAAAGTTACGAGGCAACGCGTATTAAGAATCGTATCGACTAGTATAAAAGCTGTTTTCCTCTACAGCTGACTTTCCACGTGATGAGGGTCCAGTCAAGCCATGTAAACTCATAACACAAGAAATATTTCATACTATCTATTACAAGCCCCGAAATCTATAAAGGGGTTTGGGTCACGTCATACGTGTTGAATATTTTGAACATATCTCGGAGATGGGTTAAACTTTGATTACCTTTTGATCTCGGAAATTCTGTTATACGAGGTACAGGTAACTCAAAATTACTTGTGTGGAGACCACGAACCGGAAGACGCAGCGTAGGTAGGCCTCCCACTAGATGGACCGACTACCGTGGAGGTCTAAGGGGAGGTCTATATTCAGTCAGCAGTGGACGTCTTCTGGCCGATGATAGTTCTATTCTAGGCTGTAGTTTCAGCAATTACAAAAGTATAAATAATAATAAGAAAATGGTAATAAAAAAAATACTGTGGTAATCATCAAAATGGGTTTAATTACCCGTATATTGATATTAGGCTTCTCTTATAACTCAAATAATTTTAAGTACAGTATGAGATTCTATGAGACCGTCAAGTTATAAAATGAAATAACCTTCTTTTATTTATTACTAGCTAATGCCCGCGACTTCGTACGCGTAGCACAAAGTAATTAGTGGGTGGACGATTAGACTGACATATCCAAATATAAATGTTACACTAACGAACACGAACGGAACTTTAAATAGGCACAAATCCATCGGATTATTTATACTGAATATTTTATAGATAATACCTACACATATGACATGATTGTAGATTTATTGCTCTCCATTTTAATGCGGATTGTCATACTATCGTCATAGTATGATTTTAGTCTAGTTTTAATCTGACTCGATACAGGTATCCCGACATGTCCATAGTTTCAAATATATTTCAAGCAAATAATATATTACCTTCACTGGTTAAATACGTTGGAAGTGTGGAGCCATGGAGCCAATAACGAAAAAAAATTGGTATAAGTCAAGCGAAATGTCATGCATGACAAACGTTATTATTGAATTATTAGTAAATAGTAAGTAGGAAGCATGGAGCGGTATCTATAATTAATCGCTGTTATTTAACATTACTCCGCGTAAAGACTGCCAATCAATGATGTCTAAATAATTTTTGCCTGCCTTCTGCGCCTCGACCCTTCCAACAACTAAACCGCTTTCGTTCACCACCATAACATCCAAAATAGCTGCTAATCATAGATCAGTAACAGATTAGATGCCGCGAGTTCACCTACTTTGCGTGTCTGTTATTGGTCTTAAGTTTGATCCTGGCAAAAAAATGTATTCATTTTAATCTCCGTCGACTTGGTATATTAGCACGTCAGAAGTCAATACAAAAATAAACGTACTTTAAATTACGCCATAATAAACTGTAAAACCTCTTCAAAAGCAGTTGGCTGCTCTGAAAATAACAAACACAAAAAAAACTATTTGGTGCAGTCTATCGGAAGTTATGTGGGTACATACATTTCGGCGATTCGTTTTTATTTCATTATCATCATCAGCCAGAAGACGTCCACTGCTGAACATAGGCCTCCCCCTTTAACCTCCACACTGAACGACATCCTGCCATCTGCATCCACTGGATGCCCGCGACTCTCACAATGTCGTCGGTCCATCTAGTGGGAGGCCTACCTACGCTGCGTCTTCCGGTTCGCGGTCGCCACTCAAGAACCTTACCTACTTCCCCATCGGTTAACAGTTCTTCGAGCGATGTGGCCTGCCCATTGCCACTTCAACTTGCAGATTTTAATAGCTATGTCGGTGACTGGTTCTTTGGCGAATATCTACTCGTATATTTTTATTTATATATAGATTATATGGCAACAGCCGCTTCAGTCTTCCTACCTACCATGTCTGCGAGTAGAAGTCTGTCATTACGACAACATTACTATAAAATAAGCTAGATGGCGTTATAAATAATTATGAAAAAAATATTTTTTTACTATTTATTATCATAAATTAATATAGCCTATGTTTCAATCAGGTATTTTATAAGCATATTCATGGAAACTGCTTTGAAATCCTTCTAGTAGTTTAAAAGATGTGCGCGGACAAACAAACAAACTGACAGCCGTCAGATTTGTAGTTCCATAGTTTGAAAATAGATTGCGTACTAAAACGATGTTTTGCGAAAAAATTGTAAATTTGCTTAAACTTTACGTATAATATTATTAAAAACGTAATAAGGTATTCAATAATTCCTAAAATAATGAGTGTAAATGGATTGTAGTTTCACAAATATGAAAAGTGCGTCTATTATAGGTAAATACGACACTTTACCTGAATCACGCAAACGGCATTATTTTTGCAAGTTAAACCGATATCAGGTATTGCTTCTACTTAGTTAGAAGTCATGTGTGAAGGTATTTGATCTACACATTTATAATATGGTAGGGACTAAATTCGTCATTATATGTCTTTACAAGAACAACCAATTCATTCGTGATTTGAAGACACCCAGATTGTAAATTAATCCGTGTAACTATTGGGATACCCATTCAGGCAGCGGTTTTTTTTCCTATTTTTATGTATGAAAACTTGAAACCAACCAAATTGAGATTTTGTTGAAAATTTGTTGTTTTTCTAGAGGTCTTAATGTTCCTTAAATTTTCCGTAAGTTTTCAGTCATTTTATGTAATCAGATATGTTGAAATGCGTGTGCAAGATAGTGAGCGCATGATGTATAGACCCTTAAAATTACAACAACAAAAAAACTAATCTAGTAAAGCGCTTTCAGTGGGAATTCTTCTTAAAATGTTACATTTTGGTCACGTGTTACGTCGACCGTCTGAAAAGTAATGTTATTTACAATTTACGACTATATTTTAGGCTATGATGATACTGCTTGCAGGCTTGCATAACAGTTTAAATCTAGTTAAAATCTAGATTTCACTAAATTCAATCTAAATGCTTTTTTTTCTCGTAGGTAAAATATGATTCATAGACATGGTCCCTCTTTGGTTACCTAACGTACCACAGAAAATGGTTATTGTCAAACTAAAAAAAGAAGAAATGAGTAGGATTTCAAGTTTCCACAAAATGAAATAAGAAGTCATCTAAAAATAAAATAAAATAATATAAAATGATTGGGCAACATAATTATCGACTTTATGTTATCTTTGTGGAATTACTTCGCTTAAGTGAAAACTCAAGAGTATTTGTGAAGACTTTAATTGAGCAATTTCGTTATCTTTGAAGATTATTTAAAAAGCACTGGCTCAAACATTAAAGCATTTCATTTTGAAATTGATTGAATCGGGCGTTGCTTTGCGGAATTTTATTTCAAGTGTATTTCCGGCTGAATGAAATATTGAAGCGGAAATAAACTAGAAATTCGTCTAAAACAGCTTATTCAGTTTATATTTTAGCAACTCTACGAAAAAGTAGGATTTCGATTTCAACAGGACTGCCTAGATGTTGTTTATAAATGGTTTCTGTGTAGTTATTGCTCAGAAGGAAGTATCAAAAATCTATCAAAATTGATCAGTAAATAACTTATTTCATTAACCCATCTGTGAGGGTTAGCTATTTCGAAAGATTGCATCGAGATTCACCTCTGTTTTCTGTAGCAGCTGTTCTAACATTCCCAGCTCTATCTCTCCACCTCAAAACATACGCGGAAATATCTGCACAGGTATGGAAACAACAATAAAAGCAGGGGAAATCAATTACGCAGTTCAGCAGTAAAACTTCCTAAGGCCCACTTTATGGGTTCGGTTCTCGCATGTGTTCTCTCTCCGTGACTTTTTATTGAATACATATTATTAACGTATGGAGTACGAGTGGCGGGATTCACGACCGAGGACATAAAATATGGGTCGTTTGTAACCCAACGTTATGAAGAAGTAAGTAACGTTCTAATAAAGTATCTTTGACAGGGTGCGCATAGAATTTTACACTTCAATTCTGTGATAACTTGATTATTCGATGGTTGGGTTTGAATAAATTATTACTGCTTTTTGGTCGTTCGCTACTAGGTTTCCGGAATCCAGGAGATGGTGATGTGAATGGTGGCGTTTGGCAAGGGACCGAGGTTATCATGTAGTGCGTTATCAATGATGATGATCGCTTTTTTGGTTATAAGAGGAGGAAGGCTGATTTCACAATGTTTAACATTATCGCAATATCTCGTGCTACTTAAACTGATACTGTTAAAATCATAAGTATGTTTTGTTTTGTAGGGGTAGGACTCTTTTACAGAGTCCACCTGGGGATAATTGCCTTACTTAATACTCATTTTATTTCGGAAAATATCCATACTACACCAAATTACATGGTTATAAAAACGAATGTCAAAATAATAACTACACAAACAAAAACAAAACAACTATGAGTCAACGAAGTTGGACTATTAGTCCACCCGAATAGTCCACATAGTCCACAAGGTCGTCTACAGGCCGAGTTTAACTAAAAGCACACATCACATCATCAGCCAACTAACGTCCACTGTTGGACAAGGCCTCCCTCATAGAGAGGGGGGGTGTTGCCATAATCCCCCACGCTTGGCAGGCGGTTTGGGGATCGCAGTACGTTCACCGTGTACTATTAGGACGCTGCTGCCCATCCTCCGTTGGTTCTGGTCGCAGACTAAAAGCATCAAGCCTTATTTAGGCCAGATGAGTTCGCACCCGCCAGGCCACCTTACCATATCTCCCTTGTAAGCCACTTTGTTTCTACTTATAGAACAATTGTTTGGTAAAAAATATCAGTATCTTTTAGCGTATCTTGATAGCGTATGATACAAGATGCTATCATTTCAAATAGTGCGAAAGCCTCAAGGGGTAGAAAAACGGAAATTGAGGTAATAATGCAAGGGAAAGAATCTATACGTGTCAATAGGCGAAAGGGTGGAAGGTACTGGAAACGGAAACCGATAAATTGCGAACAAATGCGCAGGGGATAAGCGATGGTGAAAACTAAACCTAAAGTGTCCATAAAATATGTGTTTATAGCGTAAGAAAATGGATTCACCCATAAGAAATTGAAGTACCTGTCCTTATGAAAATGGAAATCTTTTATTGCTCTTGGTTCAAATTGTCTTTGAAATTACCGATAGCTGATATAAATCGTTTCATACATGTATCTATTAATACAATATGTCCTCAAAAGTGAACAACTAAAATAAAATAAATATTAAAGTAACATAAAAATGATATCGAAATCTTTCAAAAATCTTGGAATCAAACTGTAATATACTGTATATAAGTACCTATATATTATGAAAGTTCAGTAGCTTTTATAAATTCTTGATCGGAAAATAAACCGAAAGCAATATTATGAAATGGAAACTTCGATTGTTTCTTGAGCTTCAAAATCCGCAGAAAGCAAAACATTATTTTGATTTCATCTAAGCGAGATCTAACCAGATGAAGTCGGTAACCTATTCCGTACGTATCATTTACTAATTAACTTTCATTGGTCTGTTTAGTAAACCTGAATTTTAGATAATTATAACCCAAGCCACCAGGCAATTTCTTTTTTTATTACCTATTAATAATGTGCTCCATCGTAGACCGCATCGTTGCTTAACATCAGGCGAGTTGGTGGTCAAACACAAGCCTATTCAAAAAAAAACCCTAATGAAAAGGTGCAGTTTTTTTTTCATTCCACCTTTACACTAATGGAAGTTAGCCACCATGTTGTATGTATGATGACGTCACTTACCTAGTAAATATTGAGAACCTCTTTTTTGAATTCGATTGAAAATGGTCTGCAAGCAAATTAAATAAGAGCATCCTTGACTCGCCCCAGCCTTTCTGGCGCCACTCACAAGTGAATTCGCAATTCACTTGCGAATTCGATTAGCCAGCTACCACTCCACTTGATATGGTTGCGAAGGCTTCTGAATCATATTAAAGTCAAAACTGAGAATAAGGTTTATATGTAGAAAGTTGTGTGGAAATTGTTGCCACTTTAAAAAATAAGAATTGAGAACAACAGGCATCGCTTAACATCAGGCGAGTTGGCGACCAAGCGCAAGCCAATTTTACAATAACAAAAAAAAAAAACGTGCGTTCGCCTATGCAACCAAACTATTATCAACGCCTGTAACATAGCTTCTTGCACTCAGTACAAGTAACCTAGGGGTTGGGACAAGAACCATTTTCCGTTAGCGTTAACGCCAACGGAAAGATAAAATTGTATGAAAATGACATTAGCTTGAGAGATGTCACGTGACTGCTAATGTCATTTTCATATGATTTTATCTTTCCGTAGGCGTTAACGCTAAGAGAAAGTGGTTCTTGTCTAGACCCTCAGTTCAACTTAGAATAAACACACATGTTAACACGTGTTTATCCTTCTCTACTTCCGAATGTGCAAGTCGTATCATTTCATAACATTTCTACAGACATCCAACATTATCAACCAGTGTCCACCGTAACACAGCAAAGTGAAGTTTTGTTTGAAAAATGACTTGACCATGAATAGTCTTAGTTATGATTCATGAAAATCTGTTAAGCCGTTTAAAGATTATCAGGTCCTTTATCAGGGGTAAAAACAATTTATACTTCTTAGTTTTATCTGTTTAATATTATTTTGTTTGTTTAATTTG
The DNA here is from genome assembly GCA_949125355.1 of Agriopis leucophaearia. Taxonomy (NCBI): domain Eukaryota; kingdom Metazoa; phylum Arthropoda; class Insecta; order Lepidoptera; family Geometridae; genus Agriopis; species Agriopis leucophaearia. The sequence continues at coordinate 6,774,158 of OX421270.1, forward strand.
CCATTTACTTCATGCAGCGGTTCTAGCTCTAATCTATCGCAATAAGGCCACAGCGAAGCCCTGGCATATTATGATACGTCTTATGTTGGCTTGATGATCAAACAGGGTATGGATAGTTATTTTATTTCTGACTTGAGAGCCCTCTCAAATTTTTGACGAAAAAAGCAACGAAAACTGTATTTTATGGCCGTCTGATTCTACCAAATAGAAAGATCTCTAGAAAACGCTATATCTGTAATAAGACCAGTTTTTTTTTTGGAAAAGCTTTATATTTTGAAAAAAAAACTCAACATTATCATTTTATTTCCTCCAATTTACAAAAGTTTTCGTAAAACTCTCGGAGGGAAAGTTTTGAGAGTGGATTTTGCTAAATTAATGATTTAACATAAACAATTGTAATGTTATGGTTTACTGGTTATATTAAATATTACATTATTAAAGTAAAGTAAAGTAAAGTTTATTTCCAAAAAGGTTTACAGGTTAACGTAGAGAATGCCAAGAGTTATTTAAACTATAATGCGTAAGTACAATGTATTACCAGTGGACCCCAAACTCGGCTAGGCCGGTCTCTTGGTGGCCCTGGGAAGATTTTACAAAAGGATAGATCGCGCGCGCTTAGAAGTTTCTACTACTTAGGACTAGTAAATTAACATCAATTAAATTATTTGTCTTGACAATAACTTAATTTTCTGGTTATATGCTCAAAAACCTAGATCCTAAAATTGAATGATGCATTTAATAATAGGTAATAGTACGGCTCTTAAAATATAATACTTTATTAATAACTCCATAGTAACAAGTCAAAAAAATCTAAATTTTTCTTAATTTCCTTTTGTAAATAAGCCTTTCACAAACATTTTCGTTTAAAAGTGTGATTACTTAAAAAGACAATTATTAAGTAATTTCAAGTTTAAAAAAAGTACTTATTACCTCTTGTTTTCTAATGCAAAAGTCTGATTGGATCCGATAATTTAAAGTAGAATCGCATCCAAGCTGGACGAAATTGAGAACGTTCAGCGGTTAGCTAATTACAAAGTTTTTTCATTAGTAGGTTTGTATATGCGGACGGTGGCTTTGTAAATGAGTTCCATTAAGCCGAAAGCAATCAGAATGTAGGTACCCGAAATAAAATTAGCATTTTCCCGGTGAACTAAAGGGTCAACGATTTAGTAAGGGCTGACTCAGCTGTAAGAGAAACACTCAAATTCTCTTATCTTTGATGTTCCTTTCTGCGAACCGAAACGCTTGCGTGGACAAAATACACGTTGCTGACGAAATTCTTGGACATAATTATTTAATGCACTCATGTATAAGGATGTCGTTTTCGATCAACGAAAGTGTTATTCAGTATCGATAGGTAACTAATGCGATTTATGTTATACTTTGTGTAATATTGTTATCCTAGGGGTGAAAGTAACTTATTTAGTTTTAGCGTAGCGAGGGCGCTAATAGTTCGAGGGATTAAATAAATCTTTAACCCCGAGATAAACACTGTGCTTTTCATTTTGTTAAATAAATAAAATAAAATAAAATAAAAAAATAAATTACGAATACAAGGAAACTAAAAATAAAAACATTAACTGACACTGGCAAATGCATGAGAAGTGCGGGACCATAATCCTCTGAGGAGAATAAAAAGTTGGAACATGTTTCAATGCAAACGTGAAAAAAGAACTAGTTTTTTTTCAATAGTTTGAGCGTCTGTCATTTTTCACTGTCACTATCAGTTGAAAGTGATTCTCCCTATGGCTGAAATGTATTACATTCAACCCGCTCTTCAGGCAACTTCAGACTTACTTTCCGAGTATGAGTAATGAAAAATAAATAAATATTCAGGTTAAATTCATCTAACTATACAGGGCTACGCATACAGACTGTACTAATCCGAAAGGAGGTCATTGTACTTATCATTATGAACAACTTTTACTCTGGGACTAACTCTGAAATCGCGAGAAAAATATCAGCTGTTCCATACATTTTGGCGAGTGTCATTGACCGTTTCTATGGAACAACTGATATTTTGCGATTTCAGGATTGGTCCCATGGTAAAAGTTGTTCACAACGATGAGTATAATGATCTCCTTTCGGCTAAGTACAGTCTATATGCGTAACCCTGTATTGGTGAATGGAGTAAATTACATGACAATTATATACGCGGTGAAACGATGGCATAAGATCGGTTTGGCTCGGTGGCAGAACGTCTGCCTCATGAACGGAAGGTCGCGGTTCAATTCACAGCCGGGCAGATGTTTGAACAATGATTTTGTGTAATTTGCGATAACTTTATTCTTAAGTTAATTTATACCAGCGTTTTCTCAACACCCGGTATATATAAAAATACTCACATACAAATTTAATTCCTATGTTGTAAATATTATGTCCTATTTAGCTTGCAATAAATTTAGACCTAGCCCAGATTACCTATCATAGATAATTATGTTTGGACATTTTTAGCACTGATTTGATAACTTTTTTTTTTAGAAAAATTTAATTGATTGTAACCCTTTTTTTCAATACAAAATAATTGGTTTTATTGATGCCTAAAAACACGCCCACAAAATTCTCAATGAATATTTAATCAGGTTCACTTATAACTAAAAACTTCTTAAGCTGTTTCAACAAGAAGTTGTAACACTTGTTATCTGTAGTTGAAAGCTTAACCTGTTCGTCATTTTGCCCTTGAGAAACTGGGAACTCGAGCCCATTGTATCTCAGTAAAGAAACTTTGTTACTTAGATACTTACTTACTTAGTTTACATAGACGATAAACAAGGCTCTTTTAAGAGAAAAGCAGCCTTAATGAATTTGTAGGTATCTTATTATGGAAACTACGTGGTTTTCACACATTTTATTTATATTACGCGCGTCGCCAGGCGGCCCGCAGTGTAAGGGGAGACGCAGCCGCGCGCGCGCATTCACCTTGAAAAGACTGCCTAAATGCGGTTGAAACTATAGTCGGAGTAAATGGCTAATATTACGTGAGTAATTCCCGTATAATATAAATAAAATGTGTAGGTATCTGTTCCAGAATATTCTTCATTATATGAATCTAGTAAGAAAAAAAAAAGAGATCAAAATTAGTAAGCGCTCTAGCAAAATTATTGGTATTGCCAAATTAGCAGGCGTTCAAATAAAATTATACGTATTATTAGACCTGTTTCAAAATTACAAAGCTTTGGCTTTGTCTCTTAGATTTTGTGGGACCACCTCGAAAGGTTCCTCTATATTATATAATATACTAGCAACCCGCCCCGGCTTCGCATGAGTGTTAGTTTTATTATATACTTAATAAACGTTTCGTGAAAAATTGATGGTGAATACTTCATTAAAATCCGTTGTGTGGATTGTGTGGAGACGCGGAAAGCGACTTTATTATTTATACTACGTAGAGAAAACGAATCATGTAAATTAATTTATAAAACAATTTCGGAATACATGGTGTACATTCTTACAAATAAAAAACTGGCCGAATTGAGAACCACTCAAAACTTCTTCGAAACTTGATATTTGAAAGGGTCGAAGTTATGCGAAAATTAGGCGTGAAATAACATTGTTACAAAGTGTTGTTCCACAAAACGTAAAGTGAGATGTATGTATTCACCATTACTTAATAGAATACCAATTTACTCGTAATGATGTTAGTCAGATTAATCAGCGCCCATTCATAGAATTGTAATAACAAGATCTCTCAACTTTCCAAAGCAATGCTTTGAACGGTTTTCCATTGATCAAGCACAAAAAGTAGAACACCTAATCAGTCTCAAAAAGCGTATCAGAAATATTCCTCAGGAAATTTTCGCAACGGTATTCGATTCACGTGAAAGCGAAATAAAAATTCAATAGTCGTAGCTATCGCGATTCGAAGATGGAGTTAGTTTACACATTCCTATTCTTCATAGCAATTGCTGAATGCTGAAATGTGACCTGCTTCTTTGAAGCAAAATAATATTTTAGGATCAGTATAACAAAATAGAATACCTACCTAATTAAGCACTACAGTGGTAGGCAACATAAACATTTATGGACGAACGTGAAAATGTAGACTGAAGCGTAACCGAGGCCAGTATATCTATGTAAATATAAAATTATCAATTGCCGCCAAGGCTTGTATAGTACTTTTCTAAAACAAACTTGAAACGTTTACGTAAATGTGTACATAGGTATACATTTTACTTATATTACACGGGAATTACTCACGTAAGATTAGGCCAGTTACTCTGACCACCGAATGCGGTTGAAACTATAGTCGGAGTAACCGGCCTAATCTTAAGTGAGTAATTCCCGTGTAATATAAATAAAATGTGTGAAAACCACGTCATTTTCCATAATAAAATAGGTGTACAATCATGGGATAATTTTCACATTTCATTGTAACTTTGCCTAACCAGTGAACTCAGAAAAAAACATTTCCAGATAGACATGGCTTGTACTCTATTCGCCAATCACAAGATACCAGGCCATATCCATCTGGAAATGTCAATTAGTTTTCGTCTGTAAATCTAACGGGTAGATATAGGCACGCGGCTATCTCACTTTCGCATTTCAAGGTTTTTGAAGATAAAAATCACTAAGTATGTTATTTTTAAACGAATTGTGTATTACCTTCAAAATAACACAATTTTCGCGTTAAAGAAAAATAAATAGACAAAACGACATCGATGGAAAAACGGAGAAATAAAAATATGTATGTAATAATAAATATATGTTTAAATGTGTTTTATTATCGTAGACAGTTCAGACTTTACCCCTATCACTACACAATAAAATACACTGCTTTTACTCACTTAACTACTAACTATTAAAAAACAAACGGGAAAAAGAAAACGCAAGAAAATAGTGTATGGTGTAATTTGTGTTAATTAGTTAAGTACTTCGTTGCAAAGTATTTCTCCAGTCAGGACTTTTTTATTACTGCTGGGAAAAGGCTTCTTCCATAACTGCAAAACTTTTTGGTTTTGCGTCGTCGAGTAAAATATTATTATTTGACACAAAACCGTCCTCATTTTTAACACATTGTACGTAATTTCACAGCTTATTAAATAATTACACAAACTCGCCTCCCTTTTTGTACCGCCATCATCGCAAATTACTTATAACGAGAAACAGAATAAAGTAATTTCATAACGAAAACAAACACCATTAATTTACGAAAAACGAAGATAATTTTGTTCGTGGATCTCTCTTTGTACTCTGTAAACGTGAAATGTTGTTCCTAAAAGAATTGTTAGGGTCGTAATGATTTGTGCTTCAATCACGGGTTTCGCTTGTGGACGAAGAAATCTTGGCTTCAGCCCAAAGAATTTAATTGTTTTTTGGGTTCCGTATACAAAAGATGTATACCATTACTAAGCCTAACCTATCAGCTGTCTGTCTGTCCGTCCGTCCGCTGTATTTTTCTAACAGTAATATATAGCCAGTTAAAATTTTATGGATAAATATTTGGTGGATTAACTAAGGTATCTAAGGAATTTGCCATAGGTGGCAAACAAGCAAACGGGCTGCCTGATAGTAATCCGTCACCATCGCCTATGGATAGTAAACTTGTAACACCACCTTTGTACCTAGAGTTTAAGAAATTACCTCTGAAATCAGACTATTGAAACGCGAAAATTACATGACATGCACCATGGTTTTCAACTTGAGGGTAGCCAGACATACGAACACTAGAATATTGCTTGCCACCATGCTATGGTTATTCCTGTTAGTGTTTTCTTTTACCGGAAGTCCAAGTTAATTGTTAAATGATTTAGACGATGAGTGCAATTAACTTTTTGCCATAAAATACCCTTCTCACTCCTGAAATTTGATGAATGGGGACAAACAAACATGCAAATATTTGGATCGTCGACCCTGTGAGGATCAAGTTTGCGTCGTAATTCATAATAATGTATTTGCAAAGTTTCCCCTTTCGTTTGCCGTTAAAACTCTGGGATTGTTTCCTCACAATTTGGCCGTTTAAAATAATATTACTGTCAGAGATTTGTCGCGGGATTTTGATATATATTCTGATCAGAATGAACATATATAACTGTTATGAGACCAAATTCTAAACTTCTGGTCGAAGTGCTGCCCGTGTACTGGTCAGTATCTTGGGTAACGGGTTCACTATTGAAATTCAGCGCGGCAATGCAGCCAGTATTTTGGGAACGATGCCTACGTAGGCGGTCTATTAGATTAGTGCAGCTAAGTTTGTTATGATTCCAAATACGTATACTTTTCTGGTTTTAATTAATGAATGAGTCTTATTTAATAGTTAAGTGGAAATAATATTAATAATTTCCCTTAACTTGCCATGCTGATAATAATTATGTCACGAGTATATATTTTTAGGTGTAGAGCAAAAATGCAGGCAATTCTTGATATGATTCTATGCTGTACTTATTTGATGTTTTCTAGTTAAACAACAAATATAATGAACATTTTAGTATCTACTTAATATAAACATTTTTACTAAAACGAATTGAAGATTGTTTTAGTATTTTTTTTTTAAATATATGTTTCCAAGGAAGATAATATAACTGTACATTTTGTCTATGCTGTTTTCCAATCTCAAAGGATCAAAAAACTGACTAACTATAGAAACTCACTCATCCTTACAAATAAATAGTACGCGTTCGCAAAATCGGGGAAAAGTTCTGTCCTTGATTTGATGAATGTCGAGGCAAATGGCTTCGTACAGGATGGAATGTCAACCATTCAATAAAATATGAATGCTATTTTTCATGTTGCCCAATGAGGAAATTGGAAAAAGAAAATGTGTATATTTTTTATTTTCATGATCTATTTCATAACATTTAATCATCATTGTAAAGATGAGTAAATTAACTAAGCAGGTTAAATTGGGATGTCTAATCATGTTTTTTTTTTAAAGTGAAACCAAAGGTTTTTTGTTGAACTTCAATCACATCATCATCCCCTACCATCAGGCGGGTCGTAGATCAATCTTGGGTTTATTGACGAAAAAAAAAAGTAACCGCCATGTATTTCCTATGCTAAGTAAAAAAAAAACAATTGTAAGTATTTTAATTTCATGCTAAATAGAGAGCACTATAACACGTTATGACGTCAAGTAATGCGCACGTTATGCAAAAGCTATAGTATCATATGATTTGTAGGAGAGGCACAGAGCATCCGCTCTCTATCCCCGCCAATAACTTTAAACGCTCATATCTCAAGAATTAATCAGCCAATTTTAAATTATTTTTCAATATGTGTGTTGTATTCATATCTTTTGCTAAGCCTGTTATCTATCTATACTCGTATTTATATACAGCTGGACCGTTTTTATCGTTGATTTGTTGTATTTCTCTCCGCCCGAATAGCAGAATAAGTATTAATATATCGGAAAAATTCAGGAAAAAAATATATATTATGAAGATAAGTCATACATTTCACATGGCAAGAACCCTAGAAAAATCCAACAAGAATTGAAATCTATACCTACATTGACATAATTACATCATCTACACTAATATTATAAAGAGGAAAGATTTGTACCTAGTTTTGTATGTTTGTAATGAATAGGCTCCGAAACTACTGAACCGATTTGAAAATTCTTTCACTGTTGGGAAGCTACACTATCCCCGGGTGACATAGGCTATATTATATTTTGTAGCGAGGCCGAAGGCCGAGCTTACACTCGTGCGAAGCCGGGGCGGACGGCTAGTAGAAAAATAAAAGACATCTAAGTCAAAGGAGGTTGCTGCCTCTACCATGAAGTTTGCTCTAAGGAGGTATATAACGCAGGTGAAATCGCTAGCTTGTAATAAATGAAACATTATAGCACAGCCCTATTGAGTTTAATTATATACTACATAATTGCACATGCATTGTTTTAGCTATTGTTGAAGTACATTGTGGCTATCTAGTCCCTTGAATATGTCAACTGTACCCAGTTGTAACTAGAAGCATCCGACACGAAACCTCTCTTTGCTCACAGGGGAACACTAATGCAACTAAATGCTCGCTCAATCAAGTGTTGACGGTCAATGTTTAACTTCCGTGATCGATTGATTCGCGACGTAACGTCCATAGGATGGATACTGTTCGGGAATAGATATAACGGGAGATAAATAGAAGCTGGGAACAGGTTTCGGAACGGTTGATCAGTTTGGATATGAAATCGATATCATAATCATCATCATTTCAGCCACAGGATATCCACCACTGCTGGACTTAGGCCTCCCCATCGATTTCCAAAAGTGTCGGTTGGAGGCGGCCTGCATCCAGCGTTTAACTACGGCCTCTTTAGGTCGTTTGTCAATGTTGTGGGTGGACGTCCTACGCTACGCTTCCCGGTTCGTGGTCTCCATTCGAGAACCTTTTGGCCCCATCGGTCACCTGTTCTGTGTGCTATATGCCCTGCCCACTGCCACTTCAATACTGTATTGGAATAACAGTAATACAACAACAACAACAAATAGGCGACCAAGTTTTAACTCTCGACGGAACAAGAGGGATGCTATAAGTTTACCGCATGTATCTGTGTATACAGGGTTTCACATATACCTACTGTACTAAGTCGAAAGGAGGTCGTTGTACTCATCATTATGAACAACTTTTACTATGGTACCAGCTCTGAAATAGAAATCGATTCGAAACAGCTGTTCCATAGAAAACAGTCATTGAAACTCAAATGTATGGAACAGCGCGATTTCAAGGTTGGTCCCATAGTAAATGTTGTTCATAATGATGTACTCATAAGACCTCCTTTCGGCATGGTACAGTATATATATTATGCATTTATTTTTTATCGCGAATATGTCTGCTATTGACCACCAACTCGCCTGGTGGTAAGCGACGATGTGGTCAAAGATGAAGCACCCAGATTTAGAAGGTACCTATTCACTCTTGGTTGAAAAGATCCAGATTTTGATTTCGTTTTTTATTTGTTTGTTTGAAAAGTAACTTGTCCGAGAGTGTGCTTAGCTATATTTATAGAAAATCTGTTCATCCGTTTGAAGATAATCAGCTCTTTTGTTGTTTATTTATTCTTGTAAAGTTATATGATTATTTACGGGATATTTACCGTGGTAAGGTTGTGGAAGGAGCTCCCGATATTTCGGCGCAGTTACATGCACCATGTTCACGGGAAGACACAACCCTCCTTCCACAACCTTACCACGGTAAATATCCCGTAAATAATCATATAACTTTAGTGAACAATCGTGATAGTTTAAAACAGTATTTATTCTTGTATTTGTATATAATGTATAACAATTAATTTCAGTCCATCGTATATTTCACACTTGAAATAAAAATTGCATACAAAAACAACATGATTTTAAATTATTAACCTTCACTAAAACGACTTCAGGTATAATATATTTTCACAGATAATAATATATTACTTATTTTAATATGTTTTTAGCTACTTCAGTGTTTATAGTAGGTATAAGTAGATGTTGAATGTTGTTCTTGAATTTAACGTTTTTGTTTAGTTTAAGGTAATAAAGTTTTCAAAGATAACATTTTCATTTACCAATAATTTTACCTACGCATCGTAATCCACCCATTAACACAGCACAAAACCAAAACATATACCACGAATAAAAGGGTCACGACCCGTCCACCCACCGGTTTCACCCACTAGTGGGTACACGGGCAGTTCGCATGTACCTTTGAATCCACTGCGTTAGAGTTGGAAACAAAATAATATACAATTATCAATATAAAAAACCAACTACATAAAAAAGTCATAACTGGACTAAATTGAAATGGAACCAAACGGGAAGCACCAGCTTTCAAATAAAAAAATAATCATCAAAATCGGTTCCACCAGTCGAAAGTGCTGAGGTAACAAACATAAAAAAGTACAGTCGAATTGATAACCTCCTCATTTTTTGGTAGTCAGTTAAAAATGCAACATTTAAGAAGAAAACAACATGTATTATCTATTTATATCTACATCTACACATAATATAATAAAACGTAGAGATAAAAAAATCTGTGATTGCGAGATACCAAAAAAACACACAGTGCGTCTTAAAATAAGCAGCTGAAAACTTTAAGACAGTTTTTAGGATGTTTGTTTGTTTGTGCACGCACAACTCTTAAACCACTGAACTGATTTAAATGTTGTTTTCACGGATATGCTACTATGATCAAGTTTCCTAACATGCTATGTTATATTATTCTAGAATAATATAATAAAACTTACACCCGTGCGAAGCCGGGGCGGGTCACTAGTAGTTTCAGTAAATGTATTAGGTTTTATATCATGGAAACCCTTTTTTCATATAGTTATATATTTGCTTGCTGCCTTTGCATTGTGTGCTCATATGTGTATGATTGTCTATTTATTAGTATACGTTGGCAATTTGGCATAATGCAAAGGTACTCCAAAGACTTATTTATTTAATACTTTATTGCATATAAAATACACTTACAAATTAAGTACAAATGCACAAATGGAGGACTTAATCCTAAATATTTTCTACCAGTCATCCACCAGGTTGGAACAAATGGTATGTAGGCGTGTATGAAAAATACTTATAATTTAAAAAACAAAAACTTAGAGTATGGTTTGTACCTATCGCATTTATATTATATGTAAATGTTTTAGCATCCCCCGTCGATCCTGTTACGTAAACTCTTTCCATCGAATGGTTGCCTGGAAGATATCGCTTTTATCAATAAGGCCGCTACTTGTGGCACTAGCTCATAAGTTTTTTCTATCTGTTTGTAATTTTTATTTTTGGTGTATACAATAAAGAGTTCTATCTATTCATATTTATAATCTCACAAAACGATAAATAAAATCATTTCCCGGCCACTTTACCACTTACAATCATGATAATAAAGTGTCAAGTTACTCTTACCTGGGGTTAATGTGGTGAGCCGTTCCGTTACACGTTGTTAACTCTAAATGACATTCATATTATGCCCACACATCAAACGTGCTACCCTTATAACCTAAACAATAAGGTTCAGAATCCCTGACCTGCGGTAAAATAGTAAACAAAATTAATTTACCGACTACGTTATGTTACGACTAAGTTTCTCGAGATGGCAAGAGTTTCGTAAATACAGTAATAAGTGAGATAAATCACTTTTTGTACGAGAATAGTTGTAAAGGAAAATTAGGAATAAGGATATTTTTTACACAAACTCTTTGTAAAGTGCTTCGCGAATTCAGAAAACTGTTTTATGCATAGATGAAAACGGTGGAAATACTATTTGTCCACGGCCCGTGCTAGGCCTGCTGGTCATTTGGGGTCGGCAAAAATCCTTTCTTAGCGCTTAAGTGCGTTATTTATAAGTAAAAATAGTTACAATCTGGGTTTCTTCAAGTCAAGAGTGAATCGGTTTCTTCTAAGCAACCGTGATCCATCGTAGACCGCATCATCGCTTAACATCAGGTAAGTTGGCGGCCAAGCGCAAGCCTATTTATGAATTATAAATAATAATAAAAAAGTGTAAACAAATAGACCCATCGCAGCGGTTTAGGGTGTGTGTTGTCTGTTAGTATCGTAAATGAAATAACAAATCGGTTTCTTCTAGACAAGCATGCTCCATCGTAGATCGCATGATCGGTTAACATCAGGCGAGTTGGCGGTCAAACGCAAACCTATTATAAATAAAATAAAAATATTTTTACTAAGAGCCCTCTCACATTTTTTACAAAGAAAGCAACCAAAACTGCATTTTTGGCGTTCTGATTCTATCAAATAGAAAGATATTCTATTGCAAATAATCTAAAAAAAAAATTTTTTTTGAAAATAAAGGTTCAAATTTTGGAAAAACTCACCATATCAACTTATTACCTCTAGTTTAGATAAGAAGTTTTTAGTAAAACTATCGGAGGAAAGTTTGAGAGTGGATTTCGTTAAATTATTGACATAATAATAAACCATTTTAATGTCATGGTTAGGTACTAGTTTTTTATTCGTCTTGACAATTACGGTTTTTTTTCGTTTTATGCCCGAAATTTCAGATACTTATTATACAATTTAACGATGCCTTTTGTAATACGGCTTAAGAGCCGTACCTATTACAAAAGGCATCAAGGCAGGCAAGGCAGCAGAAGATGGTTTTATGACTTAAGTAAATACTGTTTCTTTTTTTAGGCTTATTGTAAAACTTTTTCTTTTGCCACTTTCTTGATAATCTTTATAAACAGAGACATAAATTTTGTAAAAAAAAAAACTATTCGTGTAAAGATATGCTACAAATAGGTACATTCATTCCGAAATTCCGTTCTCCGCAGGCACTAGGTTTCCAGAATCCTAGATTATACTGACAAAGGAACAAATGGCAGACAAGGGTCTTTTGTACAAGGCATGAAAAATGCGTAAAAAGACCTTGTTACACAAATGTTGAAGTTTCAAGCAGCTTATTTGAATAGCTTGTGTCAGTAATGATGCGAACAAAAGAGAAGTAATTTGAGCGAAGCTTCATAAGAAGAAATAGGTAGTCTTAAATGATAGTTATTATACCGGGTATATCTCTAGGCGATGGAAATATTCGAGTTTTACTACGGGACCAAAGTCTGCGTGCTTAATCTAGCAGCACAGTAAATTTTAAAGAAAGTGCCATAAGTTATTAGAGTAGGATAGAGAAATAAACAAAGAAAGAAAAACTTCTTTTTCATTGAAACTTATAAAAATAAACAATCGTTAATAAAGTGAATAATTCATTGAAATATTAATTTATCTACGCCAGCGTCATTCTGATGGGGTTTTGAACTGTTATTTACAGCTTACATCTAGTCAGTTTTTTAACTTGTCCGTCATGTTCTACCCTCCATACTGGCTACCACATCGTTACATCGAACTACGTTCTTCTCGTATCTATGATGGGCCTGCTTGCGTTGTCGTGCGTAGCTGTCTGTGGCTGGGTTTATACCTACCTAATGTCAATGTTTTATATTGCTACGCCGTAGATGAGCTACGAAAATACCGTAATAAGCCAAAATGCACATTCTACTATCCTTCTAAGACCAAAATACCTACGTAAAGATGTGAAAGAAAGCAGTTCTTCCAAAGACGTTCGTTCAAAAAGGTATTAAGCTCAGTTATTGTCTCAGCAAACAACTTAGCTGCCGCAAACTTGGAGAGCGGACGCTTTGTTGGTCCACAGAAACAAACAATGACACTGAGTCCCCCAATCACCCGTTTTAAGAACTTTGTTACAACGCGATTGTTGAAGAAATCTCTAAATTTAGATTATAATTCCTGAAAATGAACCCGAAAAATATAAATTTGTCCAAGATAAAGTTCAAGCGATATAATAGGAAATGTAGTTTTAGGTAGTCATTTATCTGTTTCTCGAATCAAAATGACATTTCCAAAAGTAAACTGATAAGAGAGCTACAGAAGAGGTTATTTTTGACCGAGCAAAGAGAGGATTCCAGATTTTAATAGGAGACAAGTCGGTGTTTATGTATGTTTGTATATTTGTTCGATAATAACTTGCTTATCGATGATCTGATCTTAATGAAATTTTGGAGGCTTGTAGTAATTTACTAAAAATTATGAGTTAGAATATGGGCAAAATTGATCGAAGTGTTGCGAAGATATAGGGGTCGCGGGATCTCCGTTCTGGGCGAACAACTAGCTATAGGTAGTTGGTGGGTACAATATAATACCAAGAGAGACGCAACCATAGAACGAAACTCTTAAGTCATCATATATTACTTAAAAAAATACCTACCTATAGGAAATAGGTAACGTTAAAAAATTAAACACTGTTTTAAACTATCACGGTTGTTCACTAAAGTTATATGATTATTTACGTGTCTTCCCGTGAACATGGTGCATGTAACTGCGCCGAAATATCGGGAGCTCCTTCCACAACCTTACCACGGTAAATAATCATATAACTTTAGTTAAAAAATTGTTTCAATACATAAATAAATGTCAAATAATCTAAGCCTCACGCATAAAGATTGGAAAAGGGGAGTAACTATGAAGCTTAGAATAAGACTTACTTATTCTAAGCTATGATGTTATCTGAGATGACATCACAGATTAATTTAAAATAACTACGTTTTCTTATATTATTACTTACCTGATTTTCTTTGTTTTAGTTTCATTTTTAATGCTTTCTACAAATTCAAGGGAACTCTCATAATCAATCGAAATGAGAAAGAGAAAAACGAGTTTGATATTAAAAAGTAGACAAGATAAAATTCTTGAAAAATATCTGAGATACAGAAGAATGTGTTTTAATTTATTTGTTATAGTCATTTTTGCTAGCGAATGTACTTGAAATAATTGCTTTTATATTTTTTTGTCACGATGACTAATGTATAAAATGTGCAGAGCTGAAAATGAGATATACAGCTTTTATACCACATTACGCCATGCCAACCTTTTTATCCGATTGCCCAAGAAGGACATACAAACACGCAAAAAACAATACCCGTTTTTGTAAATAATTTCTAACATGAAAATATAGTGAACATTCGTGAAAAATTCTGATATTTCCTTATAGGTTTTATAAATACCACCGGGGCCTTACGCCCAACTCTACCCGCGGGCTCGAATACACGCAGTTTGCAAAATCACGTGAACGCGAACCTTATCGCGCCGAGATACGGTTTGCGGTCGTGCAACTTTTTGCAATCACCTAAACTGAATGGTTTATAACAGGTAGGCGTAAGGCCCCTGTGATATGACACATTACTTGGTGAAAACCACCGATTTTAAACTTGGGTGGATTACATCCTTAGTTTACAAAAACCACCTTCGTTATAAAATGTTTACTCCCACGCAAAGTATTATTGTTTTACTACTTCTATGCTAACCCAAGTACCTACTGTTTAAAATTTATTCAGTGAATCAGATAAATGCGGAATGTCACTATTTGTTTGTTTGGTGACTGAATGACTGTTTTGATTAATTATATATTACGACGTGTCATATACATACTCATACGTAGACCTAATATTTTTTACTGAACTAATTAAGCTTATAAGCAAAATGTTAATATTAGCATTACGCTTATAAGCTTATTTATTAATCATTGCTATTAACTTATTCATAAAATTAATTACGTAACGTAGATACATAAATTAATTACGTAACGTAGATACATAATTCTAAATTCCTACATTAAGTAGATCCATATTGTGTTAACACTTCCGCTGCATTATCTCTTAGCTCGCGCGCAAATTGTTAGATAAATGTTTAAGTAGACGGGGCTTATCTGCTTCTGCTTCTAATTTTGCAGCTGCGATCAGGCCGTGTTGTACTTGTAACAACTAAATACTTGTGTATAGTAGTCGAAAGTAGTAAATAAGTTTTGTATAATATTTAAATATAAAGAATAACTGGCCAAGAGCGTGTTGAGACACGCATATGGTAGGGTTCCGTTAACAAAGCCATATAATAGTAGTCATAGTTCAAAAATTTATAGTTATAGAAAAATTCAAACGAAGTAAGCTCTGTGGACTTTCAATGACTGTGAAATTTCAGAGATATATCATCCCAAAATAGCATATACTTTTTTTTTGTTTAACCACAGAGATAACTGATTTTAGATACATTCTTTGTTAAGATCACTTCACAAAAAGACCTTTGAGCTAGAACGCCTTGAATTTATTACAGTTTTATCGCTGTAACTCAAAAACTCATAATCAGATAATCTATACACTAATATTATAAAATGGAAAGATTTGATTGTTTGTTTGTTTGCATTGAAGAGGCTCCGAAACTACTGAACCGATTTGAAAAATTCTTTCACTGTTGGGAAGCTACACTATCCCCGGGTGACATAGGCTATATTTTGTAGCGAGGCCGAAGGCCGAGCTTACACCCGTGCGGAGCCGGGGCGGGCAGCTAGTGTTGAAATAATTTTGAATGAAGATTTTAAATATTACCTATCCGTATTGTAAGTTACAAGTTTCCATATATTATAGTTTAGAAATGCATGGGTGGGGGAAAAAATGTACCACTTTAGTGGGCCATATTTCGCAAAGGATAGACTTTATAAAAAGTGATGTATGAAACCTTACCTTTATTTTAAAAGAACTTTTCAGCGATACCCAACACAAGGTGCTTTGAAAAAATAATCATCCTGATTTCACATGTACCAGAGCCCCTAAAATGCATTATTATATATATATATATTTTACTTTTAAAATAAAGATCTATATTACAACTGTAATTGTGCAAAGTTGCATGCACCTATCTTAAGGTTAAGGTTTTAAAAAATTCAGACGGACGGATGGACAGAACGAATTAATAAAAGTTCCTTGTTGGACTATGGAACTCTAAAAAGGGCAAATGAGTTCAAAAAAACTCGTTAGACCTCGTTTGTTTACTACAATTACGTGATTAGTAATGGGATATTTTTACCGAGATTAAGTTTGAGTTCCAGTGATAGCCATAGCAAAAGACTAAGCTAAGCCAAATTTTAGATCATTTTGTCTGCAACCAACTTTGAATGTTTTTGCCAACAACCCGTATTATTCAGTCTGCCCTTGAGCATGGTGCACATGTGCCTAACCGCGCTGAACTATTGCAAGTTTTATCCACAGCCTAATCATGCTTAATATCCCGTAATCATAATAGGTATTTATAACAAATTTTACATTAACTGTCACTGCCAATAGACGAAGGAAGTTGTTTACCCATCATCACCATAATCAGCCTATACTAGTCCACTGCTGGACATAGGCCTCTCCCAAGGCACGCCACTCAGCCCGATCTTCGGCTTTTATCTTCCAGTCACTGCCGTCTTACGTATATCGTCACACCAACGAGTCTCAGGGCATCCTACGCTACGTTTGCCGATTCGTGGTCTCCACTCTAGAACACGTCTACCCCAACGGTTATCGGTTCTGCGGCAGATATGACCGGCCCGCTGCCACTTCAGCTTGCTAATACGCTGAGCTATGTCGGTAACTTTGGTTCTCTGGCGAATAACTTCGTTCCGGATGCGATCCCTCAGAGAAACCCCAATCATAGCTCTCTTCATAGCTCGCTGAGCGACCTTGAACTTGTGGACCGCTCCAACTGTAAGTGTCCACGTTTCAGCACCGTAAGTCATGACAGGTAGAACGCACTGGTTATAGACTTTCGTCTTAAGACTTTGCGGGATAGGTGACGAGAATACTCCACGTAATTTCCCGAACGCTGCCCAGCCCAACTGTATTCTTCGCTTGGCCTCTCTATCAAAATTGTTTTTACCTAGTTCGAGCGTCTGCCCTAGGTAAACATATTGTTGAACAATCTCTAGAGTGAAGCCATTTATGGCAACCGGTCCCGGAGCAACGTGTTCGTTGAACATGACCTTGGTTTTATCCAAGTTCATCCGGAGACCGATGCGTTGGGAAGAATTGGCTAGGCCGTCAAGCATCCTTTGTAGGTCCTCCAGCGATTCAGCCATTATGACGATGTCGTCTGCAAAACACAAGTTAGAGATGTACTCGCCATTAATATTAACACCTTGTCCTGTCCAGTCCAGCGTCTTAAACAAACAAACAAGCTATTTGCCCAAAACGCTTAAAATAATTAAAATTATTTATCTATTTTATATACCTATTATAATTTTAAATTTTACTCTTAGTTATAAGGGATCATGTTGTCGGGAACTTTTATATTTTTTAATGTACATTTAGATTTTTGATTTGTATGGCTAGATAGACAACATTACTGAAGCCAAAACTTAGACGAAGAAAAAAAATAGGGAGTCATGGGGACTAAGTCTTTTAATCTTATTGGGGATTACCGACAGAACTGAAAACTACGTCACGGCATGTCGATGACGTGAACCCACAAGTTTTGCCCTTACCAAAACTCGCACAACACGGCTAAAGAAGTTTTTACTTCAAATAACCACGAACATCCTTCAGAAGCACGTCGTGCTCAACATTTGTCACGGAAACGCCTCCAATATGTTTTTCGTCAAATTGTAATAAGTGCCAATTTGTACTCGTATTTTTTGCTTCACGGGCGTGATATTTGACTCGACAGCTTCGCGTCACGAGATGCCTTATAAAAATCATCTCATAAAATTATGTCACGTACTTTTCATGTCTTCCAAAAGCGAGGGAATATCTTATATGTATTTATCTATATTTCTGAATAGAGGGTTATTTTTAATATACCAAAAAGATATCGCAGCCAGCTTGTCTACATCACACTTGATCATACTTAGTTCTATTATCTTTAGGCAGATCTTTAAAAGTAAGGGTAAAGTTTAAAACAATACTTTTTATTAGGTGTACTGTTTGTGATATTTTCCCCCGAACAATGTGGCTTACATACATGGTTATAAGCTTAGGGTATACTGAATCAAAAGGAGATTATTTGACTTATAATTATGAACAACTTTTAGCGTGGAACTGATCTTGTAATGGTGATTAAAATAATTATCAGCTTGTCCAAACATTACGGTGAGTGTATTTTTTCTTCTTCTATGGAACAGCTGATATTTTTTCACGATTTCTGGTTTGGTTCCATGGTAAATGTTGTTCATAATGATGACCACAATAACCTCTTTTCGGCTTAGTACACCCCAAGCTTATAACGATGTATGCTCAGTTATTTCTAAACTATTCAATATAGAAGGTTGCAACTATTCATGTTGTACAAACATCTCCTCTATAATTATTTTAAGCACAGAGGTATTGTAAATTGTAAGAGTTAATGATGAGAGAAAATAGCAATATGCATTATAACACAAAAAATATTATTTTCACAAACAATGTTTTCACCAAAGATTTCATAATTATACTTCGTATTAATCTTAGGTTTTCATATAAGTATCATATCTAATTAAATAAAAAAAATGTATTATCTTTCTATGTATCATTTATAAAAATTATTTTATTCTCCAAAACGGCTGTAGCACTTTTGACGGGACTTTCACTGGTAGATAGCTGATGATATAAGGAGTAATCTATATACAAGAACAAGCTATTTTCTAAGAATCAGCGCATATAACAAAACCGCTAATTACAGATCCGTGAAATTTCAACCAAATATTCCTTAAATAGTATAAATTGATTAAAAGGAACGGATTTTGCAAAACTTCACCTCTAAGGGGATAAAAAGAATACTAATGCTACACATTGAATTCACTGATGAAAATCGGTTTGTGCATTAATTAATCTTCTATGTATTATATTTAAAACAAAGTCGGGTAAGTTACACCATTTATAACTCAAGAACGGCTTGAACGATTTTCATGGTCATTAATTTATTGGATTTCTCTCCGCCCCGAATAGCACAATAAGTAATAAAATTTCGAAAACATTAATGAGAAATCATTCCCCTTTCAGTATTCTCAGAAAATCCCTTACATTTTGTATGAAACTCTCTTTGGTATGAAACGGCAATAATTGAAGTCTATATATTGACATAATTACATCATAGAAAAAAAAAATGTCATCTAAGTCAAAGGAGGTTTCTGTCGCTACCAAGGAGGTTTAATCATAACGCGATTGAATCCGTGGGGCGCAGGTGTTTTGATATAAAATACTAGGTTCAGCATTCAGCACAGCATTTTTTGGAAACATGACGACTATTATGGTTATTTATCTCAAAAACTATAAAAATTAAGCCATAGAAATATGTTTGAATGTTTGAAGTGCTCTAATATTAATGCGTAGCTCCTCAAACATCGTTGGCATTATTTTGATCTCTAAATTTAGGCTGTGATACATTTGAATGGATCAAAACATTGACAAAATGAGAAGGTTTTGTGAATAGAATTTTGCGTAATTAGATGCTAAATATATAGAATTTAGTCGTTGGATGTCGACTTGAATCATTTTTAGATGTTTTATAATTTAGACCGATGCCTGATTTTTTAAGTTAAGATACAGTAGCTTAATAAATTATAAAACTTGGATACAATTAGCTGCTATAAGCATGCTTTTAAATTACAAAGAATCTATGTAACAATGTATTAAATTTGGAATAGGTAACTTTTAGATTCTTAGAACTCTAAATACATAGATGTTTTCCAACCGACATTATACACAATTTTTGTAACATATTGAAAGTTTTGCTAGATATATCAATAATATAGGTATGATACCCAACTGGGTACTGAAATTCATAAACCAAAAATATTACAACTTTGGAAGTAATTTTTCTTTGGAATAAAAGAAACGGAACGAAACGAAATGAAATTAGTTTTCTACCGACATCAGAAAAGTTGCTTCCAATTATATAGATGTTTTTTGTGTGTGTATGTTACGAGATATCTACGCTAATTGTGATCTGATTTTCATGATTCTTTTTTATTCATATTTCGTTTATTGCGTATAGGATATTCCTTGTAGGACTAAAGAACCCTAAGCATGTAAATAAAAATAGGTACAAGTACAATTCAGTCAACAAAAAATCCCTAGCGTTGTTTATTATTATCAATTAAAGTGGGATTAAATCCTTTTGTCTGTCTTTTCCGTTGAATAATGCGGCTTTTCTCAGCAGGTTTTTATTATGAAAAGGGCTTGGCTCGGGTGAGCGATTAATTCTAAATTAGGGGACGTTACTACACCATAATGACTCGAAAACAGTAACAAAGCTCGCTATACATATAAATCTTTGTTTAGGTTCCTGTCTCATTACTGGCAACTAAGGCCCTTCGCCGACTAAACAATTAATGCGGCGCCTTAGTGTCATCTGCCACTGCTATTAGGATGCTGCTTCCCCACACCCTGCCAGTGACCTTAAGATTGCATAAAAACCGTCAGTATGCCTGCACGCAAACATTTCTGAGGCACTACAGAAACGGGGAAGTTTCAACAAATCGTAATAATTCTATTATACTGAATGCGAATGAAGCCGAACCATAGACTACCCTTTCATTGACCCTGGCAGTAGGTACGCCCTGAAGAGAATATTTTTAGGCCTGAGAGTAATATGTTTTTAAACGCACTAGCACATTAGTTTACAGTCCAACTACAAAACTATTTGGTTCTCGCCGACAATAGTTATTTTTGTATTCGTTTCTAGCTCAACTATCCTTGCTATAGATGTAATCGTCGGCGGTCGAACATCAGCCTTAGCTATCGAAAGTTATACTACTGTGTGTACTGTCCGTTCTTACGTTACTCCATAAATTCTTATCAGTTAATTTCAAACGTAGCCAGTTGTTTCTGAAATTAAAATTAATTAAAATCTCTATAGCCGTTAGAATTTTCATCTAAAAGTCTAGTGTCGGAAGAATTTGCTTTAGAAATGTTAATATTTGCTGACAAAATTCCTAATTAATTAAAACAAGGTGTATTTTCTTTTAACACTACTTGAAAAGACAATGAAGGCCTAGCTATAGAAGAAAAATAATGTAACATTGACTTATATAAAATTACTTCCTAAGGACTGGAGTGGATCTTTCTCTAAGTGGGCTCTTCCCGTCCGCAGTTCTCTCATGCTCCTATTATCACATTATTGAAGATATGAAATAATTTACTTTGAAATGAGAAATGGTGACATATCATGTTTTGCTGTCTATCACATCATAAAAAAAACAAAGATATTTTAACCGACTTCAAAAAAGGAGCACGGTTCTATGCTCCACTGATTTTTTTAATGTATGTTTACCGATTTCCCCGCCAACTGTTGAACGATTTAAAAAGAAAATCTTTTGTTTGGTAGGGTATACTTCCAATTTGGTTCCATTGTCACTAAGACAGGATCTGATCGTGGGATCCCAGGGAAATCAAGGCCAACGCTCAAATTTTAAAAGAAAGAAAGAAAATTATTTATAATGACAGAAACAAAAGATACATAACATATAAAGTGTTTAAAACAGGAAAATAATAGTTTCTGTCACAAATCGGTCCCAACTCAGCGTAGTGCTGGCCGTATAAAACCAGCGCTGGTCTTCCGTTGGACCTGACAGGTGACGATGACTTTATAGGCACTTATTACATTTTTCATTGTATATTTATATAAGTGCCAAATTTGTTCCGTCTGCATTTGTCTGTTTAATAGTTTTCTTGACTAGGTAATTGCTTGAACAGTCTTTAATAAAATTTGGCAAAGTAAATGACCTTTAAACTGAACCGACATATAGGTCACGTCATGTAAAAATAACGCTGGCGGTTAGGCGGCGCAGAAGGCGATTTATCGGTCTATTTGGTGGTATGAGGCGCGCCGCGTGCTTCACATCATCACATCATCAGCCAATTAACGTCCACTGTTGGACAAGGCCTCCCTCATAGAGAGGGGTGTTGCCATAATCCCCAAGCTTGGCAGGCGGCTTGGGGATCGCAGTACGTTCACCGTGTACTATTAGGACGCTACTGCCCATCCTCCGGTGGTACTGGTCGCAGTTTTAGGACATACCCGGGTCCGCCGCATGCTTGCCGGAGCGCTATTGGTTCGTCAGTAAAATCGACAATCACGCATAAAAGTTTTTAATTAGAAATGGTTAAAAATAGAGAAGTGAGAAAAATGGTTTATGATGTTTATTGTTTTATGATGAGAGAGGCTGATAATAATGCAGTTGTTAATTTAAAAAAAATGTATGTATCGGACCACAGAGCTAAAGATGAACTAAGGTAAAGGAAATAGAGGCCGATTATTGTAAAAGCGATAACGTGGTTGACACAATGACCGAAACGTTCATAATTCGCGTAAGGGATAACGATTCTGACTCAAATAATGATGAAGTGACATAAAGAAATGGCAACCTCTAGCACTAACACTATTTCATGTCACCAGGATGATTTAATGGAAGGAGTTTCAACATTACTTAAATTTTTACAAACTTTTATTAATAAATATTAAACATTCTACACTGAATAAAACATGTTTTAATTCTATTTATTATTATTCTATCTAATCTATTTTACCATGTACCTAGCAATAACCAATACGCTGCAAGCAAAAGGCTAATTAATAATTATTTTAAACAATAGGCCTAGTACTTTTGTGCGCAAGTGTACCCATGCGCAAACACACTCCCTCTACTTTCTTCCAGCGTTCTTTTTACATGACGCGACCTATAATTATATGGTTTAAAATACAATTACTTGAATTAGGAATCAAAGCAAAGTGTCTCTATTCACACAGTATATTTATTCACTTCAGTCCCTAGGAGGGTTCATTGGAGGCCTCTACATGATTCTGGTCCGAGGTAATAAATTTATGATACGGGCCGTGATCGGGCAAAATTACGAGTAAAAAGGTTAAACAAACTACTTAATCCCAGACGGTCTTTAATTATGTTTTAATTTATACCAGCAGCAGATCGTTGCATGATATTGTGTAAACTTTGTTCAGATTATACCTACTTACTATATAAAATATGAAAGCCCAAATATTCGTGTAGCTTTATCCGCGGTTTAAGTTGCTATCCCGTAAGAGATCATCCTGGTCAAATCGCGGCTTGCTCTCTAAATTAATAAGCACATTGCATATTATTATGCAATGAATTGGGTAAAGTTCTGTTTTTAATTAGTTTTTTTTTAAAGAAACTTTCGAATTCTATTCCCAGACACACCTCTAAGGGTGGAAAGTTAGGGGATGAATTCCGTTTTTTGAACTTTCAGTTAAATCGGTTGGTTTTTTTGTTGTTGTAAAAATGTATTTTCTATGTCATCGTTATCAACATTTCACTGTAGGTGTTGTAGTCACTTTTGTCCTGTCAGTTCTAGTCTTACCAAGTTACTTGTAGAGTTACCAAAGGAGCCACCGTAGGTTTTGCTAAAAAAAAGACATATAGCTCTCAGTAGAAAAACTTAGTTCGCTTTCTTACCTACTTCTAGAAATGAGTTTGTTTTTAACAGTGTATTTAGAAACGCACAGGAAAAGGAAGCAAGCGAGATGCGATAACGTCAACGCCGTTTCAAACTACATAGCTTTGTTCGCAAAGTAAAAGAATTCTGTGGAATAAACCACTCTTTTTAAAACATTTCTCGACTAAGAGCGTGGGCAAAAAAAGAATTTACGTTTGTTCAGGTTTTTGGCGGCAGTTTTGTGGGAGCGGTAAGCGGTGACGATATTTTTGCTGACAGTAATTTTTGCTTAAAATTGTTTGAGATAGATTTTGTGATTGTTTTTCTACTTATTTTAACCGACTTCAAAAAAGGAGGCAGGTTCTATATGCCATTGTATTTTTTTATGTATGTTCACCGATTCCTCCGCCTATTGTTGACCGATTTAAAAATGAAAGCTTTTGTTGGTAATATACTTCCAATTTGGTCCCATTGTCACCAAGTCCAGTCTGATGATAGGATCCCAGGGAAACCGAGGGCAACCCTCAAATTTTATAGGCACTTAGGCGAAACGGTATAGTTATTGGCCAGTTATGCGACCCGAAGACTGCATTTTTGAATAAAAAATAAATAAAATAGTAAGAAATAAATAAAAAATATTAAATATAAATACTATATTAATGTATTTATTTATTCATACTCTTTTATTATATATTATCCGAATAAAATGAACACAAAAATAGAAACATAAAATTCAGAGTAATTGGCCGCATTATTGCAATTATTGGCAATGAGATCGTATTATCGTATAATTTTCATCCTCGGACGGTTCAGAATCATCATCTATTACGTTTTACATATAATTATTTTTGAAGATGGTTTTTAAAATTGATAATTATAATAGAAAAACTTGCTTCATTATCATCCTATCATGTTCCCATTGCTAGAACACAGGCCTTCTCTCAGAGAGAGAGAGAGAGAGATATTATGGGGGACGCGTAGAGATATATGCTCCGGTGGCGCCCACTGCAGCTCTTCCCTACTCGAATCTTCTTGTGCGACGGGAATACTCCAGCACACGGATCTCACCACGTCGCCACTAGTCTCACCAGTCATCAGTCTCTTTAATTCCCGTGTAATATGACCATAATAATATGACTTTGGCTACGAAAAACGGAACCCTATCATATGCACTCCCGCGTCTCGACAGGCTCTTGGCCAGTTATTAGATAATTGTATAACACTTAAAAATACTTATACTTATTCTTGGTGAAAATAAAGGCAAAAGCTTTAACTTTATAGAATTATAATAAATTATAAATACTTGTCTCTCAATAATAAAGAATTCCTTATATTTCTTCTTCCTTCCTTATATTAAGGTTTGTATTTTTAACATGTTCTTTGAGAGGAAAATAACTTCCATGTTTTGCTTGTTTAGGATCACAGTCATAACTCAAGAATAATAATTGAGGGTTTTATTTGGAATGGCTACTGATATTGAAAATAATAATATGTTAAAAATTATTTAGGCTCGTGCCTAACTGACTTATATATATTTTGAATTAATATCACATTGCGTATTGCATATAATATTTAATTGTAATGAAAGTAACTTTTTCTGTTCGTTTCAATCTCTCCCTTTTGATATTTAAATAAATAAATAGTAGACGGGTAGAACCGTTAAGCAAAGCTAGTATCTTATTTACCAAAATTAACGTGAATTTAGGATATTTTTCAAATACGTAAGTCCAAAAATTTTAAGTCCAAAATTGTCTAAATTTCGTCTTTCGTCATTGCACGTTTTGTGCATGTAGCAATTTCATGTATTGAAATATTTTCAAGGTTTAAAAAAAAAAAATTATACATCTTAAAACAAAATCGGTCCAGGTGTTCAGGTGCAACCCACATACATAAATTATCTATGTACAACCAAAAAAAAAATACATACACACATGTAGGTATACATACAATGGAACGCCTTGCCTCTACTGTGTTTCCGCAGCATTATAATCTAGGAGATTTCAAGTCTAGGGTTAATAGGTTATTACTAGGCAAGCGTTCCCCATCTTCGACTGCATAATCGCTTTCCACCAGGCGAGATCGCGGTTAGAATTAATACTATTTAGAAAATAAGAAAAAAAACAACATATTCGCAATATCGTATATTAAATTTCAGTTTTACCGCACAATTAATAATACTAACATTTACTTTAATATCACAGTTCAAAAACTTCAATTACAGATAATAAAATAATGTATTATTACTATATATAATTATACAATTATTCTGTTGAGTAATCATTGTTTAATATCAGTTCAACATTTTGAGAAAATATACAACAAATTTAAAAGGCTAAAATAATTTTACTTATTGAGTATTTTATTTACAAACTTTACAGTTCCTTTAAATTGGGCAAATGATGATAATACTTTCGATGAAATTAGATGCATGAATCTTTGAATTACAAAATTTGCTTGCGCGCACACGAGTATGACAAATACCTACATACAAAGAATGTCTTAGTTCATCAGACTAACGCGCGTAAACAAAAATATGTTGGTTACAAATTCCACCAGCCAGCCTTAGGCTCAACGCTGACTGTAAGTTTCAAATTTCAAATGTATTTTTTTAACATGAATAATAGAAATAAAATATTATCGGCCCTCTCCAACAAACTGTGCGTTAGCCGTATCTTGGTGGATAGTTATCTACTTCCAAGTTGACTTGTGTCAGGATTTTGTAATTTTTTTGTATTTTAATTTTTTAAGGCAAGACTAAAAATTAATTAATGTTATCAAATAAAGATTACAATTAATTGTCCTGTCTTACTTTTTTTATCAAAAAAGCTGTCGAAACAAAAAAAAAATTGTTGGTAATTTTATGATGTTAAAACTTGGTCTTGATACTTTTCGCAAATTCACACTCAGTGATTTTGATTTATTTAATAAAGTGAAAATGCACGAGCGTGAGAACTGCGGACGAGAAGAGCCACCATAACGCTGGTATTACACCTCCGCCGCGAAACCGTAGCAGCGAAACCGCTACTCGTTAAAATATGAACCTTATACAATGTTCCTTACAGCATAGTAGATATTAAATACGCGTGGGAGAAACGCCAAACGTGACGTAAGGCGCCTCCGTTCCAAGTTTGCTGTTAAAATTACTGTTTTATGTTACACGATATATTACATATAAACGGTTTACATATAAACTAGTACCGGTTTCGCAGCTACGGGTTCGCGGCGGAGGTGTGTTACCGGCGTAAGCAGTGCGACGGAGCTGTACGCGGTACGTTAAACCGGAAAGAGTTATCATTTCTACGGCCGCTTATACAACACTACGTTGCTTCATCCCTCCAGTGGGCGTTGAATTTAATATATTATGTCGTAAAGTACTTACAAATTATAGGTACATGAAATGTAAAAAAAAAACTTTGTGACGTTACTTCCTTCTTTACGGTGGATTTTAGCTAAAAAAAGCACTTCAACTTAAGAACAGAATCAACTTAAGGCCCTGGAAACAACTTCAGAAAAAAACATTTATTTGTTTTTTGATGGGCACATGGTATCACTTATAATATAAACTTATAAATACTAATATGACCGATAAGATACAATATTAATGATTGTAGTATTGAGCGTGATTTTAACACAAAATACTATTATAATTTATGAATAAAATACAACATAAGATATTATTATACAAGAAAAATACAGTTGATATTTTTATTTATGACTGACTTTCATTGGCACACCACCCTATTCATGGGATGATGTTGTTTGATGAAACAGGCGTACTTAATTGTTTAACTAACTACGTTCAGTTCTCGAATGGTCGAATTAGCAGGCATTATACTGCTACCTGAAAAGAAAAGAAATATTAAACAAGCCATATAATTTCAAATTTTAAAATTACGAATGTACATATTATAATAACTACTTTAGATTACATCGCATCATCAATCTAAAATCTGTGGTGTGCTTCATCTTCGACCACGTCGTCGCTTACCAACAGGCGAGTTGATAGCCAAACGTGGTTTATTCGCGATACGAAAAAATATCTTATTTATTTATTTTCTGCTACGTGTACAGAGATTATAAATTACAAGCGCTTTTTGCTTTTACTATGATATTTGTTGCATATAATCGTTTTTTTATTCTGAATTTTATTATAGTAACATATCGTTGGTATCTAGAAAGCTATAAGCGTTTTTGTGATGCGAATACGACTCCATATTATGGCACCAGTGCGCATCGCGAGCTTGGACGCCAATGTGTAGGCAAAACGAAAAGTTTCAGTGCTAATGCGATATGCAGTCGTTACGGCTGCTGAGACAAGACTGACTGGCTGTTAAGACTTAGGCCTCTTCAAGTATAAAAAAAATAGAATTACGATGTCACTACTTCTCCATTGTAAGTAAGTTTTTAGCCTTTAATATGCTTGGCAAAGTCTGCCCCATTTCCTTTCATAAATAGATAATTCATAAAAAAAAGTAATAGGAAATATCAGTTTACGTTACGTCAAAAAGTAACAGTAACTTAATTATATCAAAACTAGCGACCCGCCCCCGGCTTCGCACGGGGTTTTTATATACGGAAGGTTTATATATTATATATATAAAACTTCCGTGAAAAATCATCTAAGCGATGGTGAAAACCGCATCAAAATCAGTTTCATGGTTTGGGAGGAGTTCGCGGATATACAGACAGACAGATGCGGATAGAGACTTTATTTTATACTATGTAGAGATTACGAATGGAAAACGCTTAATTCATGTCATAGAAGCAACATGCTCTAATGGTGCTTCTTCTTGGTATGTTATATGTCATATAACATACCTACTGCAGCGACCTACTGATATCAAAAATTTCCAACGTAAAACATAGACGTAAATAAACAAACAGTACGTTTAAAATTCTCTCTGAACCTGAACATTGAAAATAGAGAAGTAAAGCTCCAAAATTCATAAGGCAAACCTCGCAAATTCACCACGTGTCTTAGTACAAACAGCTGCTGTTTTCAGTCATTCCGGTCATGCTTTCAGTACGTCGCAGTGCAAGCGCATTCCACATTTGGACTCCTCATGTGGACATTACTAATGTTGGCTGCACTCCAGGGATGAGGAAATTCATATTCATCATATTATCTTACTCAGTCAAGATTGCAAGATGAATTTTGGGTTGGCTTCAACATTGCTTCGATTGAAATATGAACAGGCAGACCTAAATGAAGTTTTTTTTTTTATTAATTGGCTTGCGTTTGACCATCAACTCGCGATGATGCTGTCTACGATGGACCACGCTTACTCGCCTAGAAGAAACAGATTCCCTCGTAATTTGAAGATACCGAAGACAAATCTATAAATCTATTCTATAGATAGAGGTTTTAAAAGGTTTTATTGCTCAGCGAGTATTTACCATGTGAGCCAGAATATTATAAATCACAATATTATTTTAGGCCTTACTCGATCAACTAATACAAAATTTTTGCTAAGTTGGACACGAGCTACAAACTTTATTTTTATAAAAAAAAACTATAAAATGAATAATAATGTTTTTTTTGTATTTATTTCGGAAGTTAAATTACAAAATTAATAACATAAATTCACTTTAAATCAAATAACTTGACGTTCGGGTCTCACGTACAGCGGTGAAACCAGCCTAAAGAGTTTCCATCTATTTATCTAACCGTTATTTCATTTCAAAACAAAAAGTATCCTGTGTATTTATTAGAGTACCTATAAGCAACCCTCGTACCAAATCACATTCAAATCCGACTCCTCGGTAGAGTAAAATAATAAACCACTTTTTAATATTTTTTACGACAAATAAATAAAGACCCTATACACTGACCCTTATTATACTATAATTTAGGTAACTTATGTAATGTATGTTCTATATTATTTATATATCAATTATAAAACCCATCAACACCAAGCACCTGAGGCTTCAAGTACAACTAATATCGTAAAGTCGTATAAAAACTATAAGATTTAAGAATGTACTTCATTCAGTCATATGGAAAACAAATAAAATGAGTAAGTCACTTCAGATTTTTATAACGCGGAGTTCAGGTTTTTATTTTTAGTGTGGCAACATTTACGAGCATTTAAATTTTTCGCTCGAAAGCAGTAATTGAGTTTTTGCTTCTCGAGGACTGGAAAAATCAGTTTTTTTTGATTCTGTGGTCTCAGCGACGTTTACGAGGTCATAAACGAATAGGTGCATCTATCGTATATCTATTTATTTTGTACAGAAGCAAAAAGAGTAATTACAAGTAATAATCTACTTTTACTCCTTTATTTGGACCACCAAAATCAAATTAAAAACGAAAAACACTGTTTTAAACTATCACGGTTTTTCACTAAAGTTAAACGATTATTTACGGGATATTTACCGTGGAAATATCGGGAGCTCCTTCCACAACCTTACCACGGTAAATATCCCGTAAATAATCATTTAACTTTTAAAAACGAAAAAGTTTAGAATTGTGAATTTAGACATTTGCACTCGATATCTCTCGGTAAAAAATAAATATTATGCATAGATCAATTTCCCTTTATTGTAAAATATTCATTCTTCTTAAATACTTCATTTTTCCTTTCTTCCCTTTAAATGATAAAACACGGAAAGCGTTTTCGCTAAATACGCCGAAAAATGAGGATAAACAAAAAATATGAGAGCAGAACGGAATTCGTGACACAAATCAAGCGAAACCAGACTTTTGCGCAATAATTTATGGGAACAGTTTGTTTACAGGATATTTTTCAGCTTTATTGGGACAAAACTATGGGGAATTCACTTGTTAGTATATACGATTTATTTTTCGCGAATAACATTTTCTGTTGCTTTTTTTACATTTTGTTTAAAACTTATTGTAATTGGCTATTTATGCAACGATTATTATAAGGCACAGGTAGATTAAATCTTCTCTATGTATTTTTCGATAAAACTGTCTGAGGTACCTCAAACAATTAACAAGTTGTGTTCATATACGGGTCTTGGGATTATAGCAAAGTGGAGCTCTAATACTGAGACTCTCTCGAGGCTAGATTTACATAAACTAACATCTCGGTTCCTTCAGTATCAAGTAATGAAATCTAGATATTCGTAAAACATTTCTAGAGAAGCTCTCTTAAAAAGCTTTACCCGTCAATTTAAAATATCGATGTCTACATTTTTTAATTATTATAATTATGTAAGCAAAATAAATTTAACACTTTCCCAGTGGTTTACGCTTGACATGACTTTTAATCCCATACGCAGTTCACATAATTATAATATGCCCGTGATTGACTTTCCCTACTGTTTATTTTTAACTCACAGATATATGCGAGAGCAGACTCGTATTAGCTGATTAGTGTAACAGCGATAGATAGCTTATTGTTTTATGAAACTAAACAAATTAATTTAAGCATATAAATATAATAATTAAAATTCTGTATTAAATAGACCTGTTTTTTTACTATTGAAAATAACCGCTTCAAACTTTTGAAATTTCAACATGATATCCACTTATTACCTCCAATTTACAATAGTATCTAGTTATTCGTAAAACAGTAGTAAAAATAGTTTGAAAATGGATTTCGGAAAATTGATAATGGTCCAGAGCCACTTTTCTTATATTTTCCTCCTTTTTAAAATTCAAATTTTGAGATTTGCGCGTTCAATAAACATCTACTGTCACGTGACCACGCATTATAATTGTTTGTAATAATACTGTAATACACAGCTCTTAAGTACTAAATTAGTAATTGGTGCAAGGCGAGGATCGAACTGGGTGCCATTAGATTGTGAAGCACACATGCTATCGCTCGGCCACAACCTACTAGTTTACTATTTATTGATCACCTTGGATACATGACATGTAATTCCGTATGCACGGGGATGTGGGTCTGGTGGTGTGCATGCGGCGACATGGCGGCAGCTGCGTTTATAGCTCGGATCCGCGCTCGAAGCCGCTCATAATGCTCCGGCTGGTACTGCGCTGCTATCGTTACTGAGGTCCCGGAGTACTGTCGGAAAAACAAACTGTTAATAAAAACTGTGGAATGAGATGCCTGCTTCTATCAGGCAGGCCAAATTTCTTCCTATTTTTAAGTACCTTTTCTACAATCACTATCTTTCTTTATAATTGGTATGTATGTAAGTATTGTTTATAGCACAGAAAAGAAGAGCAGTAAATAGAACGGAAATGAGAAGGAAACTCTGTCACCAGGTATTGTGACAGATATGTGATTGAACATTCTTATTTATGTCAACGCGTCGAACTCCGCGTCACAGTTGCTAACACAGTTGCTATGGGTTTATATGGGTGCAAGTAGCTACAACAAATTACTCACACAAATGCCTTGAAAGCCGTTCTAATTTAACCAAAAATATATTATATCTGTGGTTTATAGTATGTATTAGTAAGTACATATGATTTTTTGTAAATTCAGAATTTATTTGTATGTATTTATATTAGATGTATTATCTACACCACCAACCATACTCCTCTTTCAATTCCTGTCCATCCAAAGGGTGCCTGGAAGAATTCGCTTAAGGCGATATAAGGCCGCCTATAATACTGCCGGTTTTTTTTTAAATATATGGTGTATAATAAAGTGATATTGTATTGTATTAATGTAATGTACACTTTCCTTACATTCTTTGCATATGTGACTCGCACAGCGCGGTACGCTAATGAGCCTACATCCTGCTGTATGGAATGTCCCGAGTAAGGTAAAGAAAGATTTATGTAGAAATTTTGATGTGAACCTTGGTGCGCCTTGGCACTAAAACCGACTCGTATGCCGTGACAGCAAACGATATGACTTGGCTACGCCGTCTTTGTGTGTTGGAGCAATTTCACTGTCAACAGTGAGGGAGGAGACACTGACATTGTTTAAAGAGGGAAAATAATCTTGAAAGTACCTTTTTTATCACAATCTTACCTGATGGAAAGCGATGAGGTATTCGAAGATGTAGCGCTTAATACACAAAACGAGTTCACCTACACTAATATTATGAAGAAGAAAGGTTGTAGTTGAAAGGTCGTATGTTTATAGGAGGAAATCTCTAGAGCTACTAACCTGAATCTGAAAATCATTTAACTTATTAAAAGCCACTCTATACTTAAGTGACATATAACCCACTTTTTACTTTAAACGCGAAACGCTTCATGGTCACTTCAAAGTTAGTTCTAAGTAAAAGTGTACATAGATTTATTTTCTCTTCATTGTTAAACAAACACAAAATAAACATCATACATCAACTAACCTTCAAAGCAGCTGCAGCCTGTTCATGCGTAGCTCTGGACAGGTCTCTCCCATCGACGCTGAGTATCCTATCTCCTCTATGCAGCATTCCGTAGGCGGCTCCAGCCATTGAAACCCCTGAGACAAACACTCCACAGGTGTCGTCTTCAGCTGTAGCGCCCTCAGTTTCTCCACCGAGGCCGCCGACTATGTCCATGCCAAGACGAGATCCAGAACGAACTAGGCGCACCATTCGGACGCATCTAAACGACAAGATTTTTTTTTCTTTATTAGTCACTGACTGTAGATAAAAACTTATTCTTATTTATTTTTCTTAACCTATTCTATCCCACTGTTGGGCAAAGGTCAATTTTTTTATTATGGTACTTAAAATTTGACACTACCAAAATTTGAACCTGCAAATATTATATAGGTAAAAAAACGAAATGAATATCAGTGAATGTACAAAATAAAAAAAACATGGACCATGGGCCTCCGTATACACCAGTGGCTACCTTTGAAATTTTTCCCTTTGTCCTCTCTGGCCACAAATGGGATTCTTAATCTCACTGCCAATGAATGGGTTTTATTTGTACCATTCGCCACCACTGGGAATATATGAGAATGTATTTCCATTTGTCACCAGTTCTAGCAACTGGGAATAAACGACAGATAGACATGTACATACGTTTCCGTTGTTGAAAATGTAGTAAACATTTTAAAACAATTGATTACGAGCACAAAAAAGTCCCTAGACCTTTATACTAGTTATTTGCAAAAAACATCGAAACAGATTTATAAATATATTTTTAATCATAAATCCACTTTTATCATTTGTCTAATGTCAAATTTCAAAGACATTAATCACTTTTGGACGCTGTCTAACTAAAATAACGTTGAAACTTTTATTACTTTTTTGTGGTAAGCTCACAAAAATAGAATACCTACTATTTATGTGAAGCCGCCGTCAATATTTTCATATTCTATTTTAAACTCTGTCTCACTGTCTTGCCAATGAGGTTTTCTTAATTCTATTTGTTACTGGGAATTCTCGATACAGGCTTGCCTAGTGAGGAAACCAAAAGAAAAAGTTGTATAATAATATTTATCTCATGCAATATACTTTAAACTATCATAAATGTATATTAATTTACTTCAGTTTTTTTTTCTTTCATTTTTCATTTCAAACGAATTTCACATTTAATGTACCTAACGTTTTTGGTAGGCTAGTGGGCACGCAGATAATCTTAGTCTTCTGTAGCTTTACACTACTAAATGATAATACAAGACTGTTATATATTTTTTTAATCTTCCTACTACGAATCTCTGTGTCGGGTATGTCAAGAAATGGAATATATATATATAAACACGGACAACTTACTACAACCAAAGTAGATATTTAAATTCATCATTCAAACATTCATCATTCAAGAAACTGCCCGGCCAAAGATTGAACCTGGGATCATGCTCATAAGGTAGACATGCTACCACTGAGCAAATACCGATCGTTCTCAATCAACTAAATTGCAAGTAACAAATATGTTGTTCGTATCTTATATTTGCTATGAGTATGCTTTTAGCTAGTTCAAGTTGCTCATCTAAATTCCATTCTCTTGGGAGATTAAAATGAAGTTGAGGTAACAATCTCAATATTGCCTTTAGGAAATAGACTGTATCCATACTAGCTGATTGCCTCCAGTAAACTGTTTCGTTGCTCCAAACCAAATCGCAGTAAGAGTAATTTTAGGGAAAATAAATATGTTAAAGATTCCGACTTCTGTAAAAACGCTCTACAAAGTAATTAAGCCGTGTAGCTCTGCGTCTTTTAGAGACAAACATATCAGTCTCTGGCAGACATATTACAAGCTTTGCTTAGTTTGGGGTCAGATGACCGTGTGTGCAAAAATGTCCCAAATATTTATTTATTTATCATGTAGGACACCAAATCTTGTAGGGGCAAAAACCGGAAAAACACAGTATCGCAAGAGATATTAACAGCCACCAAACACAAATAATTTGTCTAAAAAACGCCTATTGATAAGTTTTAGTTTAATTATGTTAAATCCACGTCAATCTATTTAATGCTTAATAACTAATACTAGCCAGTGAAACTAAATTCAGACTTTAGTTAAATCATTAAGAAGCCATACACCGTAAAATTGTTGAACATATTATTATTGTTTCGAAATGTGCTAAATAAGGATCACCGTGTTTTTAATTCAGTATGTGAAATTGCCAAAATGTTTCTTGGTATGTCTTCGTTCTGAACAGTTGATTGAGGAAATTGACTGAATAATGCCATATGTTATAAGAAACTGAACATTGTTCGGATAATAAATTAATGATAAAAACTATTTCCCAAGACTGCCCTCTATAACTTTGGACAAGTTAGCTTATGCTAGCTTGTTGGCAAACACTTTCAGTCAACAACTTTGGTGCTTGTCAGCTTTTGTGCCAGCTTGATAAGGAGCTTGCCTTATAGTTGAACAGTGTAAGTACTCATACTCGAGAACAATATTGCATTACCATGAACTTGCTAGGTACACGAGATAGTACCAGTAAGTATTCAGACGAAAACTAATATGCAACTATAATCGAGCCATGCTAAGAAGCGCTCTGACATTTGTAGAATTAAATGAAAACTGTAAATTCTGATCACTTTAGCTAGTTTTTGAACGTAACATGGTAGCTGGTAGACGATAAAAATTTAAGGACGGATAGAGCTTTTTATTCCGTATGTCTGAGAATCGTAACCACCACCTCCTAGATCATATCACGCAAAAATTCTGAATGAATTTGAATGTGATTTGGTTGGATAGATACTTGATTGTAGCATTCTCCCATTATAGGTTACTTAAAATAAAATAACCCTCTTCGGGTATGTCTCTAGAGGCTCTAACCACGCTAATGATGTCCTGCCTCGCAAAATGACAATAACGTAATCAAATATTTCCAAACTCAATCATCCCTATGCTCCCGATCCCAGTGTTTTACTAAGCCCAATAGACCAGACTAAAATACCTCTAATTACTGTCCCCGAGATACAACGTAAACAGCTTGGGCTAAGACCGTGGCCAAATATTTGCACAGAGTACACTTAGTTATTTGTCTCTGGGAAGAAACCAACGACTGGACACCTTAAAGACACTAACAAAACTCGTGTGATCATTTCGGGTAAGTGAAACCGTTCGAAAGTTCGTCTCGGCCGATAAAAATAATCAGTGAGTGGAAACATACATTGTGGAATTTCCTTGAATGTACAAAATGAAGTACATTTTGAAGGTACAAAACGTTTTAATTCTACGTTTCTAATCCGTACACCCAAGGACTAGAACAATCTGCCGGCTTCTTTATTTCCTCACAGATACAGCTTAGGCTTAGATAGGTACTTATTCTAAGAGTTTAAGTCTTTTCAAGGTCAGAGTGAATAGTTATCTTCTAAGATTTATATCTTCGACCAAATCGTCGTTTCGCATATTAACAGGCAAATTAGTGGTCACACGATTGACCACCAATTCGCTTGTTGGTAAGCGATAGCAAACTATACTATTTCAAGAAGATTATGGTAGTTGCCATTATATAAAATTGTGGTCACATTCAGAAATTGGTGATTACAATACTAAATTTCAGAGATGTATCATCCCGACATAACATTAGGTAGGTATATACTTTTATGGTTTAGTCAAAAATAAAAGTATACGATATGAGAATAAGACTCCATATTATTCTTTCTAAGCTTCACTCGATTGTAGCTGAAGTACACGGATATAAGATTCTTAACGCTGGTTAGTCCGTTCAAGATCCCGGCAATAACGGTGAATAACGGCACATGATTGGTGAACACAGACTATTATAGGCGATGTTATGCTAAAGCGTAACTTATAAGATGTCTATGGGGAAGTTAGTCATTGTAAAAACCAGTTCTAGCTACACTCAGTGGAGTCTGGGACTCATTATTAGGGTATATTTGGTGTATTGTATACCTACTCCAAAAATACACCGCACTTACTTAATCACACTATTAAAGGCGAAAGTTTGTGTGTATAAGCTAATGTGTTTGTTACTACTCTTCTCTATGGCGACTGAACAGTATTAGATAAAATTTGGTCACTAGATAAATTAAAGGCATAATCCTTAAAAACCAATGGATCTTGTAAAATAGCGAATAAAACCACAGGTGGCGGTTAAAAATAAAAGATTTGTAACTTCAAGAGAAAACACCAAATGTCCGCGCGGGTGAAACCACTGTTAGTTGATTATCCATATTGTGCGGACAGAATATGGACAATATAGTCTTGTTTTTGTCGTATTTAATTATGTAGACCCCCGATTAGAGCTATTTGGAAAGCACAGTACATTAAGCATTAATATTTAGAGCCAACCAGATAGGACTGTGCCAAATAGGTGAAGAGCTACTGGTGAAAAATTTAACCACACAATGCATATCAAAATATGATTTTTTTATTTATATCTTAATAATAGGCTTGAAATTGAACGCCATCTAGCCTGATGTTAAGCGATAATGCGGTCTACGATGGAGCATGCTTGCTTTGAAGAAACCTATTCATGTAGGACCAAGAAATTATTTATGTTTGCTTGTATGTCTCTCTGTTTATTCTTATCCTTTTTACGAATGCTTAATCAATACTGTTCACAAGGAAGTAAAGTAATTTTAAGGACAGTATTTTTTTTATTTTTTTTACGTTATAAAAAGAAAAGTTTTTTTTTATTGTGTCTTGAATTGTCTATAAAATTTAAATAGTAAATAAATTAAACCTATAATACCATTTTATTTACCCTTTTATGACTGGAAATAAATACTTTATTTCCACTCTTCTCTCGAATCACTGAGTCGCGACTGGCGCAAGAGAAACAAATATGGCGACGCTTAGTGGAAGCATATGCCCAAATTATTAAACAATATCAGAAAGTTGACAGAACGGCGTGTTACATACAGCTCGAAGTTCAGAAAATTTCAGTGATATTGACTTTTAACGATGTCGCTCATCAATATTTTTTATATACCAGAACTAAATACTTCCACAGGTCCTCACCTAGTGAAAGCTTTACTAGTTATGAGCCCCTGAATTTGCGCCAAAACCAAAGCATTGTACTAATCTAAGTGGTGGAATGAAATATATAATTTTAAAGATCCACAACTTGCAATTAACTATTTCTATGGGGTAATTAATAAAGTAATTGATCAGTTTGTGCCGGTGAGGTCAAGTATAGTAGAGCAGCCCAGATATGTATACCCAGAGTGGTACTCACAGCGAACTATTACACATATACGAAAAAAAGCTCATTATCATCGTGTCTACAAGTCTAGCGGCAGTCCTTCTAGCCGGCAAGGCTTTATGGAATGGCGAGCAAGAGTTAAGCTAAACTTAAAAGAAGACTTTAACTGTTACAAGGAGCGGATGGAAAAAGACTTTAAAAAAGATCCATCTACTTTTTGGGGCTATGTAGCATCGAAGCGAGCAACTGGCAAATCAGCAAAAAAGTTGCTGTACGAGGGTAAAGTGATACCGGATGATCAAGCTGCTGAATGCTTCGCGAAATATTTTCATTCCGTGTATTCTCCAAAAGCACCACAACTGGACCCAGAGGAGGCGATGAGGCATACTGATAGTGGAAGTAGCCGTATATGCATTACCGAGATACTGGAAGGTGATTTGGATCTTGCTATCAAGTCACTTAAGCCTAAGCGTTCTGTGGGTCCAGATGGAATTCCTCCATATTTAGTAAAGGACTGTGGAGCAGTGCTAGTCAGACCATTACATCATTTGTTTCAGCTATGTTATAAAAATGCTTTCTATCCAGATGTGTGGAAACTATCGAGGGTCGTTCCTGTTCCGAAGAGTTCCAGATCGAACGTAGATGAATATAGGCCGGTAGCTGTGTTGTCAGTTTTCGGCAAGTTATTTGAGTCAATCCTACAGTGTCGAATTGCAAGGCAGGTAGAGAGTCAGTTATCAGACGCGCAGCACGGTTTTAGAAAGGGGCGTTCTACCTCGTCTAACCTTTTGTCCTTCTGGTCGTATACCGTGGATGCCGTGGACGATAGTACGCAGGTGGACGCCGCTTATTTTGACTTTCGCAAAGCATTCGACACTGTGGATAATGATGTACTTCTGCGGAAACTCTCTAAGGCGGGATTTACTCCCCACTTGCTCAGTTTTTTTAGTGAATACTTACGGAATCGTCGTCAATATGTGCAGTACAAAGGTAATGTTTCAAAGCCTTACTACACATATTCAGGCGTCAGTCAGGGTAGCAATTTGGGGCCATTAGAGTTTTTGTTCATGGTGAATGACTTGCCGGAAGTAGTCGCCACGGCGCGATGTTTGTTGTTTGCGGATGATCTGAAACTTTTCCTGAGAATCCGGGACAGCAATGATAGTTTTCTTTTCCAGCGAGACATAGACAGAGTGCACCAATGGAGTGAAAGTAATGGGCTATCTTTTAATGAGAAAAAATGCTCAATCATAACATTCACGCGATCAAAAAACCCATTGGTAGCGCGGTATCGTCTCGGTAGCTCAGAAATCCCCCGTGCTAAGTTGGTTAGAGATCTTGGAGTTACATTAAGCGAGGACTTGTCATTTCGGAGTCACGTAAATAAAATTTGTACACAAGCTTTCCGATCTCTTGGTTTTGTATTGCGGCAGGCAAGACATTTGGATAGCATTCCTGCTATAAAGGTGCTGTACAATGCCTTTGTGAGAAGCAAACTGGAGTGCAACTCAGCTATTTGGTGTCCACACGAGGTTAAATACGTACAAATGGTTGAAAAAATTCAAAAAAAGTTTATACGATGGCTCTATCAGAAGCAATATGGGTATTATGTGGGATATCCGTATCTATATCCAAGTGAGTTTCTACTTGGTGCAACGGGCTACAATACTCTAGAAGTGAGGCGTATCGTATCACTAATGGAGTATGTGCTGCGCATTGTTGTGGGGCGTCTCGGTAACCCATCAGTACTGGAGCAAATATTTATTGCCGTTCCGAACAGCAACAATGTTAGAGCTTGTCGGCATAAGCTGTTCATGGCGCCAAGTTGTAGGACTGAATTCGGAAGACAGGCCCCGCTGCAAAAAGCAGTGCGGCTACTCAATGCTGTACTTGACCGGAATCGAGATCTGGATTTGTTCCTTAGTTCCTATGACGAGTTTCACAGAGCGGCAATGGTTTTAGTCATTACCAGTCCAAAGCTGGCGTACTTATAAATTATTGTATGTTATTGTTGTATATTATTATTGTATGGTTTAGTTTAGATAATAGGGTTTAAAGTCATAGTAGTTTTTATACAATTGTTAGTATTTATTTAAGATTTTGTTCAATGTTTTAATTTAGGTCTGTTTTTTTTTTTTTTTTTTTTTTAGTTTGTGCTGTAGTTTTTATTTTTAGTTTTAGTTAACCTTGAATGGGTGAATTGGGAAACTGTAATGCCCATTCAAGGTATGTATTTCATAAATAAATAAATAAATAAATAAAATAAATCACACTGAGTATTGCCATTATGACAAATACTGGGGATGTATCACACTAATATTATAAATACTATTTTTTTTATGTATATTTTCCGCACTCAACTACGCAATACTACAAATGAGCTTATATGGATTAATTATCATTAAAGACACTTTTTATAAATTTTATCAGTTTTTTTTTTTTTTTATTCTATAATATAATATATAGGCTTGAGTTTGACAGCAACTCGCCTGTTGTTAAGCGACGATGCGGTCTACGATGGAGCACACTTGCCTATATAGAAGAAATCGATTCACTCGTGATTTGAAGACCCAGATTGTAACTATTCGGCATTCCACAGCTAGCAGTTCGCACAATAAAAGTGGAATCAAAGCGCTTCGTATGGGTATTCGGAATATCAACCGACAGATATGTCGATTTTTCGCACTCTGCGATCTTGATAGATCTCTTGGACTGGATTACTTCTGCTAATAGTAAAATAATTATAGATTAACTAGCTGTTACCATCGACTTCGTAGTAGTGTTTTTTAACTTTCAACCTCCATACTGCCGTTTTGAAAAATATTTTCTTATAGCGGCTGTCCACACACAATAAGGTAAATGTAGCTTCGAAGGTCAATAATTTTTCGAGATTTCGTAATGAATCATTCATTCAGTAAATGAGTGGAATTTTGTATTTAAATATCTAGATTCCTTTCCGCAGTTAAGATATAATAAGACCATTCTATATTATAAGACCGCAAAAACAAATATAACAAGGCATTAATTAAACTATTATTTAGGCATTTAACAAATGGCCTGTTAAAAGCAGTTATGTTCATTGTACGTGTTTTTT
This sequence comes from Agriopis leucophaearia, assembly GCA_949125355.1. Classification (NCBI taxonomy): domain Eukaryota; kingdom Metazoa; phylum Arthropoda; class Insecta; order Lepidoptera; family Geometridae; genus Agriopis; species Agriopis leucophaearia. Next base: position 6,815,352 of record OX421270.1, read on the forward strand.
TTTTACATTTCCTATACGTTTAAGAATAGAAAGTATCTAAAGCTTTTTCTCATAATGCGCACTTCTTTTTCTTCTTCTTAATTATTTCTATACATGTATCATGAGACGAGCTTATTAATAATTTGAAAATAATATATATTGTACGTAGGTTAATTCAATTCTGTTCAAAATTAATAAAGATGGGACATACAGAACATGAACATGAAATATGATGACATAGTCAAGTCATAGTATTTTATTAATAACAAAAAATAGTTACATGTCAAAATAAAAAATAATTAACTAAATCATTATCACACTAAACGGCTAGACATTTTTTGATGTAGTTTGGCAACATAGTAATCATCCCTGCAGAATTTTATCAACATTAGTATTAAAAGGAAAGAAAATTTAACAATCATAAACAAAAATAAATTTCATGTATGACCACAGTTCTCGTCATATTGGTCTTTATATCTAGATTATAAGAATTAATCGTAATGTTATATTGATATTTTATTTTTTTGGCAAAAAAATGAGGAATCTTTATATTATTTTGTCGCATAAAATCGCAGTTTCCGGAATATTTCATATTGTATCGACTTGATCTTTTTGTATAAAAAAATATGAGGATACACACGAATAGGTACTTTGTTTTCCTCAATACCCATTTATAGAGAGATTTACGTATATTGTCGCGTTGTTATATCCTAAGACAACCATAAGTATGGTTACTTTATTGTTCTGTTACAAATAAAATATTAGATGTATGTTTGCTGAGCTAGAAGAGCGAATCCAACAAATCAGTTACTATTTATACAAGGCTCACAATGGTGGTACTAAGCACTAAGCCGAGAGAAGGCAATTATATAACATATTTTGAACACTTTTGCTTTTGCACAATTTCTGAAATTGAAATAAAAAAATCTTGTTGCATTGAATTTTTTTATTCACCCTCAATGAAACTTATAGAACGGCTGATATATTTTTGCGGTTTCAGGTTTGGTCACATGGTAAAAGTTGTTCGTAATGACTGACAATATGAGATACTAAATAAATAAATACATAGACTGCCCCGGTGGCTCAGTTGGTAGTGAACCTACTTTCTGCGCTTGGGGGCGTGGGTTCGATTCCCACCTAGGACAAACATTTGTGTAATGAACATTTGTGTTTGTTCTATGTCTGGGTGTTAATATCTATTTAAGTATGTATTTAAAAATATATATGTATGTATATCAGTCTCTGGCTGCCATATTACAAGCTCTGCTTAGTTTGGGGTCAGAAGACCGTGTGTGCAAAAATGTCCCAGATATTTATAGCCAGTTAAAACGTAAATACCAAAAATATTTCTTAGGTTGTCGCGATTTTATTAAAGAATTGGTTGGCAAATATCACCTGCTCAAAAGTCATTAAATTAATAAAATCTCAAGTCTGACGCAGAGTTGCAAGAGCTGAGCAACTATTGCGTTCATAGGGAACGTTTTGGTTAAAAATCATTGACGGTATACATGTAAATAATTTCATAATATTTACATAGACATCCGTCATCTAATAGTCTACTCGTGACCACAGACACTGCAAAGTGTTCAAAACGACATAGATTAAAATAATGTAAAATACACGCGTTAAAAGTGTTTAATTTCAATAAATAACAAAGATTTTCATGAGTTTATTAGAACGGTGACACAACTTTTACTTACTGCGCTCTTGCTCGCAATATTCCTAACCTAACCTATCAAGATACAAAATTCTAAATGGTTTGCATGGCAATTTTAGGAACGGCAAATAGGTCCGCTTGATGCAAAGCGGTAACCGTCATCTACGGACACCTTCAACACATGCTTTGTCAACCCATGTTTGTAATGGAGAAAATGTAGCTCACATCGCAACCGTCAAAGGCAGGATATGACAATTTCACTTTCCAGTCCTACTCGGGCTGGAAAAGTGAACTGTTGCCACGAGGGACTAAAAGGCCATCGAGAGTCTCCCCTGTGAGCTACAATCGGGTTCAACTCTGGATTGGTAGCAATTGTTTTTATTAACTGCTGTTTCATGATATGAAATTTTATGGGAACAGTATAATAATTTTCCGAGAATGCGAATTCTACGCTATAAGTTCACATTTACATCAAATGTGATAAGTAAGAGTGAGAATTATTATCAAAATACATTTTACTAGTTGTCCTAGTTGAAACATATGGCCTATATTGAGATTTTTATCGTTCCAGGTTAAAACAGCTTTTATTTCAATAGATCTAATGTTAAAGTTATATGATTATTTACGGGATATTTACCCGGGATATTTAATCATATAACTTTAGTGAACAACCATGATAGTTTAAAACAGTGTTTAGATCTAATGTTTTCGTAAAAACAAACACTGAAATTGCCAGTGTACATATTACTGTGAAACTTTTTACCTATGCTATACGGGAATTACGCACATAAAATTAAGCCGGTTATTTTGACTATACTAATTAGTTTCAACCGCTTTTTGCTGTCTTTTTTAAGGTGAGTGCGCACGCTACTCAATCTAGCTTTGCACCGCTGTTTTGTCTCGCGTGCAAAGGGAGTTGGAGCCGCGCATACAATCACCTAAACTCACACAAAATGCGATTAAACTTTAGTTTCAACCGCATTTGGTGATCTTTTTCAGAGTGCGTGAGCGACTCCAACTCGCTTTGCACGCGAGACAAAACAAAGCAGTGCAAAGCGAGATGAAGCTGCGTGCGCACCCATCTTCAAAAAGACCACCGCAGTTGAAACTAAAGTAGGAATAACCGATCCGAACCAACTGGTTGTTTGTCTTACGTGAGTGACTCCCGTTTATTATAAACATAATGTGAGAATACCACATCAGATAAAATAAAAATGTACTGTCCAAATTTGCAGCGTGCATGAGACAAAACATTTTACAATTAAACAAATGAGATCTTAAGCGATTGAAACTAACGAGAATAAAATAAAATCAGTGAGAATGCATCCACCTGCCGTATGTTATATGAAGCAGATATAAAACTCATTGTTACGAATAAAATGAAAAGACATTTTCACAAGTTCATCTATTAGAGTGTAGAGATACCTCTACTTTCATCCAGGTTCATTCATTAAGATGGTGACACCCCTAGTTATTTAAATTGGAAAACTTACCTCGGTATTTCTGCTGGTTCCTCTTCTAAAAGCTCGTGGAGGGTTGAACACGATGTGGCTTGCGTTTTGGCTGCACAAACATAATTACTTATGAATGCTATGTGAAATTCGGTTGAGTGGAGAAATTTAGAGTGCACAGCTATTAATTCTAAAGTTCATTCATTACCCAGTGCATTACAAAACGACTTTGTGGTTTCCCACAAACACGACTGGTTAATATCAAATATTTTCAAAAAGTTTTCGCAATTGTTTGACACATTGTAATCTATTCATTAAGTATACAATTTCATCGGCAGTTTGATTTGTGCTTTTTGTTTTTGTATTCATTTTTTGTTTGTTTTTAGAACAATGGGTGGAAATGATCTCGCGACTGTCTGAAGAAACCTCAGATCAGACAAATAAGGTAGATATGCATTATAACAATTATCGGCCGTGTTTATTTCATTATGTCTCTGTGTTTCATAATATTTTTTCACTATACCGCTTAACTCAAAAGCTAAGCTACCTCGGTACGGCATACTAACACATTTTTCACGCACATTAAGAAACATGTAGTGACTGACACCAAGTAGTACAAAAACTAAGTAATAGTCCACATGCCAAAAAGGGCGCCTAGGTTGTAAAGTGCAGGTGAATTCAACTAAAGGCATATGTCAAAGCCTGATTTAGGTCTAATTGATGAAACACGGATACATATGAACACGAACGATAAATTGTTTGTGACATTGAATTTATTTTGACTTGTTTTAATTTTATTATGTCTATTCTAAATATTATTTTTATTCTATTGATTTTAATAATGGATAATTTGCTAATGTTATAATATGGGTTATTAAGCCCGAAATAATTTAATTTTGATTTTTTTGAATATTTGCTCTAAGGCATATCTTCCTTGTTTGTCTGATCAGAGGGTATTATAAGAAATATGAAACGTCACTAATTATTTTGTTTATTCATTTATAAGGTTATGCTTACTAGAGTAAAGCGGCGTGGTTTTCGCAACGGGCGGAAAAGACGCCGCAGGCAGCACCACGAGTGTAACATGTTCTCCTGTCTTCCTTAACGCTGCCACAGCCTGCGCATGAGTAGCTCCTACTAACGAAGTTTCTATACCCTGGGAAAAACAGTTTTTTAGTTTAATTGTGATACTGTAGAAACACATCCTTGAATACTTAGCGCCACATTTTGAATTAGACATTCGCTAAGTAAAAAATCTGTCTCTATATCTAGCGCTTACATGCTAGCTACTAGCTACCCTACCTGACTAGCTAACTAACTAGCCAGGTGAGTGCCAGATAGTGTTCTATCAATATGCTGTTATGCTAATAATATACTGGGCAACGGCCTCCCTGACTTCTCGACTTTTCCAGTTTTGACTGTCTTGAGCTGACTCTTCCCAGTCTGTCAAAGGCGTTGTGTTAATCACGTCATCTCATAGGAGCTTTCTTAAGGCTGTCGTTAGTTGTAACTCGACTTAGTAGTGATTTTGGTCTAGAGCTCTTCTAGCACGCGACTGACGTGGCCGGTCCTTCTCCATTTCAGCTTGACGGCTATTAAAATTACACCTGTTATTTGAGTTTGGGGCCGCAGTTTCAAGTTTTGTATTCGATATATTAATTTCTAGGGTTTTTTGTCCTTATAATTTTAACCACCTGTGACAAGCCAATCACTGAGCTATCTCTCTAAAATTTAATAGTTTAATTTGTACTCACATCTTCATCTCTTACAGCCAAAATTTTATCTCCTAGTCTCAGTCTGCCATCGTGGTGTGCTGCCCCACCGACGGCGATGTGCGAAACAAAAACGCCTCCTCCCCCCGCGTTATCCGCTCCGCCCGCTATACCTAGCAAAAAAGTGGAAAATTAAATCTATAAAAAAACGCGATTATTACTCATTGAAATTTATCAATTTTAACCATCGATGTAAAACAATTTTAACCATCGATTTACCTCTTTTTGAAAACACCATTGCTTTAAACGGATCTGATTGCGTCTATTTTGCATTATTTTAATTCTAGACGTTTTGAACACTTAAAAAAGACGTTAAAATTGATTAATGTCAATGTCACATTATAACATGTTCAAATTTTATCTAACGGATAATATTGTCCGCCCTCTTGAGGCGTCCGCTATATTCAATTTAGTGTGACGTCATTTTATTTTTCGTATTTTTTTCAGCAAACCTTTTCATTTGATACCTATATCATGAGGGTGCATACAAAATGACTGGTCTGTCATCTTTAAAAGTCTACCATACTGAATTTGAGTGTCATCATTTAGTTAACCATACAATTGTCATCCAAGCTAAACGTGTATGCTTAATTTCAGCTTAACCGGTAAGGGATAACTGTTTTAAAATTCAGTTGCAAGATTTAACCCATCAAAGCATCAAGGGCAGTTAAATAGAAGCTTGTAAAATAGTAAAGTGCGTTCATACAGGCTAAGTGGCCAGCCCAAATGTCAGAGTTTTTAGGTGGTCTGAAAGCCCCTGATATTACTGTTAGTAAATATAAATACCTAGTCCAAGACCGCGTACGCCTCTCCACAGTGTCACCACCCGAGGTCGCCGCGCGCGCCGTACTCTCTGCAAGAAAATTACTGTTTAAACGCTTCGCCGTTTAATGACCGTTGAAAGTTTTAAAAGTTACACTAATGTCGGTATCATAAAGTTAGTATAACTTATTTTTTAAGCGATTTGCCTTTATAATTAGGTCAGCGCCAGATGGCGCAGAAATGCATTTCTTTGCGAATAAGAACCATAACCAACAAAGTTCAATTCCAAAATTATAAATTAATTTTATTCTGATTTAGCTGCTAAGTTTAACATCAGCCTTGTATAATATGTACGAGTTGGAAAGAACTTTAGTCCACATACTTTAGAAACTACTTATGTACTCATAGGATAACAGGGTTTTCAAGACATTTTTGTCCCTTTACTAGGCAGAGGTCTCCCCATTTCCTTCCGAAAATTCCTTTTTCTCAAACATGGTATTGAATGTTTCAACTTTTGGAAGACTTATACTTCGGCAAAAATTTGAGTCCGAAAATTATTTAAAAAACATTAGGTAATTTAATTTGAGGTCTCAACCTTTGATAAGGTAATTGGTAGTTGCGAGTAACTTTAGTCTCCTCTAATTGTCTGGTACGCTAACGCTAACAATATTTTAATATGCAAAGTAATTTCATAACGAAAAAATATTCAGTGCAAAATGCACTAATTATATTTAGTGTAGGTACTGTAGTAAATATTAAAATTTAGAGACAATTTTTTTTTTCCAACGGTTTGCTTGTTATTGCAAGCCATAATCACTGGAAATGTTTGAAAACATTTTATGAAAAATAATTTGAAAAATTACCTGAAAATATATAATTATATTACATATCTAGGTATGCATTTTTTGATAAAAGTTCTATGAAGCCCAGGCAGCAACAGCATTTTCCCCTCACATCCCATTTCCCACATTTTAAGGTTATTCCCAATAATTGCCATTTCTTATGTTGCCTGTTAATGCAGTAATGCACATCTAGAAACATCATTATTAAAACCCCTAAGCACAAAATAAATAGGTATTTGTTGGATGCAAAGTTGTTACGTACTTTTTGTTAGATTACCAAAAAAGTCTCTGTGGGCAACGAATACCTACAGGATAAGAATTTTTTCGGCGAACTACGTGCGTTTTTTATTTTTGTTTTGGCTACTCACTATTAAAAATTCGTAAATTCGCGAAAAAGTTGCGGAGAAATTATTATGAACCAAGAAAGCTATTTTTAAGGAGAAAGTCATGAATTTTTGTGTCTATTTTATCAATGAAATTCTAAGTGATGAAAAGATAATAATAGTGTATTTCAGATAGGAACCTCTTTGAAGCAAACTATTTAAGGTGCTATTCAAAGAGCTTGAAATGTTTTAATACTGAAAAATGTGTATGTTATATTAGACAATAGTTCATTTCAATGTAGAATTTACTTCCCGCGCTAGTAGATAAAAACTATTTTTGCGTGCTGATTTTAAATTAAGAATGCCTTCACGAGTTGCTGTAGTGAAAAAATAATTGTACAGGCCAAAAATAAATTAGCTTTTCATGATATAAGTCCCCAATACTGTTTATTGTAACAATTTCAAAGACTCAAACTAAAGTACAAACAATAAAATTTCTATTTGCTCTTAGCTTACGTGTAATCATTTTCGAGTCGTATTGCAGAATACCATAAAGTCAGCCTGAAATGATGGTAAACTGCAGTCCGTGGTGCACTAAATCATAAGATTTGTAGTAGCACTGTGCTCGGAATAACGGGAAAAATTGTTTTACCGTTTTTTCTAGTTTGAAAAACATTGTTCAATTTGGAAAATATTGTTAGAACAAGGTTAGTACGCATAATTTTTTCAGTCGCTTCCTTTTCATTTGATTGTTATGTGTTTGTTTTATTACAATATCTTCCCCTATTATGTACGAAATAAACTATATCTCAAGGGTGATTAGAAGAAAGTAGCCTATCTCTAAGGGTGGAAAATTTGGGGATGAATCCCTTTCCAATGTTTCTTTTAACATATTTTTTTTATTAAAAAAAAAAACTTACATTATACAAGGTGACAGCTTGATTTTAATGAAAATTAATTCAATATTTTTAACAACGTTCGATCACAGCTTACTTATTATTGTTTATTTGAGGAATAAAACAAAATCTTGGTTTCACTTTTTTACGATCTGCAGACCCACTTGGGATCCCCGCGGAACATGGAGTAAATGAATAAGTAACTTACTAATCTAACGACGTTTCCAGCTTTCTGTAGCGCGTCGACGGCTACCGAATGTGGTACACCTTCCACGGAAATGTCGTTCACCTGAAAGCAAATTGATTGGTTGTAGCAACCCCGTACCTACTAAGAACATTATATTACTTGCTCTATCTACGGGCGTTTACCACTGATATATTTTTAAAGAATATGTTCTTATTATTACTTAACTTCCTTATCTTCAAAAGAAAGTTTCCATAAAAAATAGGAATTACAAAAAAAAATATGTTATGAAGCGAGCAAAACTTCTTTAAAAATTGATCCTGTAAGCAACAATACGGGTAAATCGAGAAAGAACGGCGAATGCTTCGAAAATTCTTGTATTGTCGAATTACGTACCCGTGGCAACACCAATTCGCGCCACTGGTATCAGGGACGCTTATTATTATATCCTAGCAGCACAAAATGTGCTATTATCATATTTTTTTTAAGTAAAATTTAGTCGTTAAATTTTCGAAGAAAAACCAGCCCTTCTGTTAATTCAGGGTCAGACATACCAAATTAAATCCGAAACCGTTCACCTGTTATGGACTTAAATGGCAACAAACATCACTTCCACACACATAAAAACTTTCAGTATTATAATATTAGTGTGATAATACTACACAAATGATTCATCATCATCATTAGCCCGAAGACGTCCACTGCTGAACAAAGGCTTCCTCCTTAGATTTCTGCATTCACTGCCCGTGATTCTAACGATGTCGTCAGTTCACCTAGTAGGAGGCCTACCTACGTTGCGCCTTCCGGTTCGTGATCGCCACTCAAGAACCTTTTCTTCCCCATCGGTTATTGGTTCTTCGAGCGATGTGGCTTGCCCATTGACACTTTAACTTGCAAATCTGAGCAGCTATATCGATGACGTTTTGGATTCTATCGTGCAAAGAAACTCCGAGCATAGCTCTCTCCATTGCCCCCTGTACATATGATACTGAGACCACGTCTCAGTATCATATGTACTGGCAAAACGCACTGGTTAAAGAACTAGTCTTTAGGCACCGTGTTTTTTTAACGAGGACATGTCACGTAATTTTCCGAAATCTGCCCATCCGATGATGGATTCTTCGGGCGATCACAAATGTTTACCTGATTATTATTTGTGCAAAAAAAATTGTTCTACTATTTCAAATTTTTAACAGCCAATGTGGCGTGAGTTACATAACAGTTTATATATTTCTAGATTAGATTTTGAGCAAAGTTATACAAATAGTTAAGGGTGCAATTCTAATAAATAGACCATAGAAAAATATGTGAAAAGTCGACAATGATCGAAACAGGTAATAAATACTATCTCCAGGACCCTATATCCGTTATTCAGCTACGTGAATCAGAAACATAATACGACCATCCCATTAATCGTAGGTATAGATGATAATCAACCCCTTTATTGCTTTTAGTTTAATCATAATTTACGTTGGATTACATGGCACGGTTTCATTAGAATTATCACTAGGTAATAATCGGAACACAAGGTAATAAATGAATGTGACCTGAAACGAGATCACGGGTCTTTCTGCAATCTCATAGGCATTAAGTTATTATTAAAGAGATAGTAAAAGAAAATACCGTAAGACAGAATAAAAAAAAATGCTTTAAAAACTATGTCTATACATCAACTTTCCGCTATTAATACTGAAAAGGATAACATAAGTAGGCAAGCAACTTTTGTCTTTCAAATTTTAATTAGGATTAAAATAATAAGATGCCTATGCCTATTTGCTAATATTTATACAGCGAATAGCCATCGAGAACAGTAAAAAAAAAATTGCAATAAATTTTGTAGGTATCTAAGGATAGGTTGCAACAGTAAACTTCGGTGCAATGTTGAAAGAAAGAAAAAAAAAACATAAGAAAGTAAGTACAAGCAAATTTGTCTTTTAGATCTTGGTATCTATAGGTACCATACCAACATATACATCGCAAATAGCTATAGCTATATAGCTAATAGCAAATCAAAAAAGATTGCCTGCAACCTTGGATATTCTTTCCTATGGTTGTAATAACAGTGAATTTAGGTGCAATACAATGCCGAAAAAAATTACCTGTCAAATTCAATATTAGACTACGAGAAATTTTATTAAAATAGGAAAAGTTTGTGAATAATGTCGCTTGAAGAACTCCCCGAAGACTGTTTTAACATCGTGGTAAAAAGTTTGATTACATTATTTTTCTAACCCCTCCCGTTATTTTTCTTTCCAAGCTGCCATTTATATGAACAGCCATGGAATTGGATAAGGAATGACATAATTTATAAGCACTTTATCATTCCCATGTGCCTAATGCGTCTCTTGTTTCATTGCTGTATGTCTTTGTTCGTGAATTATTTATACGTTTTCATTTGCCTTTTATGTTTTCTTCGAACTATTTATTTGAGAAGGGCTGTTAATAAATAGCTGGTTTCAGCGCTTTTGCTTGGAAATAAAATGGATTTATTTTGTGAAAGATGTGTTTTTTATTTAATAAGGGCTTTTTAAAGAATTTAATTTTGGCACTGGGTCTAAAATACACGTCTTTCAACTACTACAAATAGATACATTGCTTATTGAGTAACTTTTTCGTAGAGGAAAACTAAAAATTCGCTTGGCATGAAAATAAACAAATCTTAAAAGTTCGCCAATGAAAAGCAAACAGGATACTTCTACAGGTGAGCTCGTGACCGCACTATTGCTTATATCGCGTGCACACGGTGCGAGTAACTTGCTCAAGTTACTGTATGTATTATGTATTCCGTGTGTATTATGTATTATGTGGTTATGGTTAAACTCAAACCAATATCAAAGAAAGACCAACCAAGTGCGAGGATTTCTTTCATGCATTTTGAGATTTTTAGGGAGCGCCCGATTTGCACCTGACCAGTGTATACTTTTTTTACGTGTAGTGTCCTAAAATCATGCCAAGCGTATGTATAACGGTTTTATCTTAGAGCAAAGACTTTAATATTATACGGAAACTGGTTATATACTACGGTTTAATAGATACAGCAGTTAAAAATTAGAACAGACTGACAGCGTAAGTTTAGTAACAGGGTCTCGTAGACATCCCTTGGGCACAGAATATAAGTACAAGTACAGAAGATTCACTTCGCAAATTCATTTAAATAAGTAGTGAATCTTGCTACTACACAATAAAATGCAATTTAGGATGTGCGAGCGCTAACTGCCTACATCTATACTAACCTAGCATTTGCCTCTTTGTCTATCGCTTAACTCTTGTTGCGTTGTCTCTATTCATCGCGCGGCAGCGGGCACGGCAAGTCCGAAAAGACGACTATTTGTAGCTTCATACCTAAATTGCGGAGTGCGCCAGGCCTGCCTGGGTACGGAGCCCTAAAAACTCACTTGTAATAAAATATCTCCTATTTGCAGCCGTCCATCAATCTTCGCAGCTCCACCGCTGGCTAGCCTGGTGATGCTGACGTCACCACCGGTCTCGCCCCCCGCTATGCTCAGGCCGAGACCACTTGCGCCACGTTCCAATGTCACGTCGTTGGTCTCCCAAATCGACTCGCTATCGGAGTCTGATGGATACTGTTGATAAGAAAAAAATTAGTAAGGCATTACTTATAGGTTATGTCTGATATTCATAGCAAGTCTGTATTGGCAGATAAAGCTTCTTCGAGCAAGTTCAAGCAACGTCCCTTTCCATAGCCTGCATCTTTATCTCAAAAACTACTAAACCTAAGAAGTTGTAATATGGCAGGTAGTATCTTTATCGGGCTTAGAGGTTTGTTATGAAAGGACTTTGCGAAAGGACCGAATTAAACGTGTGGCTGGGAATTAGCAAATCTGCCTGGTAACTTTTCATTTGAATCACAGGAAAAAAATCGCTTTTTGCGTATCACATTTATATAGCTGTTTTTTTTTTGTAGTTGACAGACTACGCGTTGTTGGTTTGATCACAACTTATGATGTGTGATCGAAGAAGTAACACGCCTATTTTGGGATAGAGTCATGTAATTTTAGTGTAAGCGTTGTGCATAAGGCTCTTTGCAAATTTTTATTTTAACAAGTTGCAGCATAGTTAACACCATTTACATTACTTACAGAGCGTAATTGATTTAATTAACCATATCATTTAACGGCATTGAAATAAAACAGAATCTTTTAGCACTGAATTTTTTGTTTTCTGTAATTATTATTTTTAAGTATTCCGTAACCAAAATGCTGCAGTATCTTGCGCAACGGGTCAGTATTGCAATCCAACACGGCAATATGGCCAGCATTTTGGGAACGATGATAATATTTATAATAATTTATGTACGTAAAATTGATTTAATTCCAAATATGTATAGATAAAAATAATGATAAGGATAATTGTATTTGCACAAAACACGAGTAAATCATACGCATATTTAAAAACGCATGCACAATAGGTGGGTTAAAATATTATTCACTTTGTATCATGTTTTGCCTAGTCAGTGGGCGTACAAATTTTGAGAGACGGCATAGAATACCGTTAATAATATGTATATAAAAAAAAAAAGGATTAAATTAATAGTCGAAACAATTTCAATTATTAATAAAATAATATCATGTTATTATTATAATTAATTACCATGCAGATAGACATTCCTATAATTGAAAAATAAACAATTTGACACACCGCTAACTTAACTAAAAATCATATTAATATAATACGTAACACCACTAACTTTCTAATAACATTTTACTTTTTTTGTTCATAAATAAATAAATTTGACAGTTATTTCTTTATATCTTATAGAGTTCTTATTTTTTACTGTTCATAAATGGACACAGTCAGACAAATGGACGTGCGATGCTTGATATATATGTAGTATGAAAGTGGCATATTTTCAGGCATGCATGTTCCTAAAAATTAAATCCGCTTTTTACCTTCACCCACGCCTATCACACTGTCTGGTCCAGGCACTACGCGGAAATGTGCACGACATGAATAGGATTCATCTATTGTTAGAAAAACGAGGCCTTCTGTTATTTTTCTAAAATGCCTTTATTTGAGAGATAAGCAAAGTTAAAAGAAAAAATTAAGAGCTTTTGTGATTTGAATATTTGGATGTTCAATTGAAATATATTCGCACTTATTTAAATGCGAAATTTTGTGTTAGTAAGTAAATGAGGATATGGGTATCAATATTTAATAGAAATACATTCGCACTAATTTAAATGTAAGTTTATGTTTGTAAGTGGATGTGTGCATTAAATCTCAATTGACTCCGTAACCGTTAAACGGATTTGGAAAATACAGAAAGTATTCTATAAGTTTGATTTATCAGTAAAGGCTTTTTATTTAGGAAAATGTAAGTACAGTGGATGGAGCACGAATATTCGATACATAAATCACATTTTAAATTCCATGCAAATATCAATTCGACATTTGGAATTTGTATGAAATTTGTACTTCACACGCAGTTCTTATAAGATAGCAAGTAAACCCACGGTTCACTGCTATCATAATATAATTCAATATAAAATCCGTCGACACAAAACAAGTCAAATAATAAACTAAATAGACCTACTATGTTGTTAACAAAAATGGCAGCATAAAAGCGGCATAATGTTTTCCTCAATCAAAGCAATTTGCTTAACCGTTTTCCCTAACTTTTCGAGCATAACATGACGAAATGCTAAAATTCATTAATTTTGGGTACTAAGCAACCCCCGTAAAATAAACACTTATTACGAGTACCTTAAGTGCCTTTTTCATTCCATGATTCCTATCTTTTTCTACAAAAATTATAATTATAGTTAAGCAAACTGTAAGTATGCTAAAAAGCTGTGGATAAGCTTTTATAAAAAAAAAAATTTAAACTCTTTTTGGGGTTTTGTAGTACTACAAGCAACCCTTACAAGTTCGATCTGTCCGTCTGTCCTAATTATTTATACTTTTAACTTTGATGGTTATTAAGATAAGTGCATGAAACTTTGCACAATTACAGTTTTAGTGTAAGCCTCAATTTTACTGGTATAAAAGAAATTATTTTAGTTCTAGTTCTTGGATATACTGGTTCCCTCACGATGTTTTCCTTCGTTGTTAAGCGCAAGCGTCAAAACTGCACATTATTTAAGTATTTACTAAATTTAAATAAGTCATTGTTGCAGGGTCGAGAATCAAACCGAGTGCCGTCAGATTGTAAAGCGCACATGCTACCGCTCATCTTTCGACCATACCGTCACTTAATATCAGGTGAGCTGTGGTTAAACGTTTAGCCTGTCAAACTTTAAAAAGTCGCTACCAAGATTAATGTGTTCATCAAAATGTAAAACAGCAGACTGTCGCTTATGAAGTCATTAGAAGCCACTATGATATTCCAGACTTGCAGAAGCAACGTCGTAACTACGAGGGCATGGCGGCACAAATTACCATGAAATTAGTCTGTTACCGCAGTTGCAATTCCACGTAAAACGTTTTGACAGACCAATTTCATTTCACATAAAGTTGTAACGGTGGAAACTTAAACAGTGAATAAAATTGTCTACTAAGCTACTGCCGAGACAGAGTTATAAGCTTGGAGAGTTCTAAATCGTAAAGAGATCATTGTCATACATTTAGTTGAGTGAAAATGTCATTTTTCTTATCATCATTATCATCGGTCAGAAGACGTCCACTACTGAACATAGGCCTCTCCCAACCCAAGGAACGCCACTCAACCCAACCTTCAGCTTTTCACATCTGCCGCTACTGCCAGCTGCCTTACTCTAACGAGTCTCATGGCATCCTATGCCACATTTGCCGATTCATGGTCTCGACTCTAGAACACGTCTACCCAAACGGTTATCGGTTCTGCGACAGATATGACCAGCCAACTGCTACTTTCTGACCTGAACGACAGCCTGCCATCTACATCCACCCGATGCCCACGACTCTCACGATGTTATCGTCCATCTAGTGGGAGGCCTACCTAAGCTGCGTCTTCCAGTTCGTGGTCTCCACTCAAGAACCATTCTTCCTCATCGGTTATCAGGAGAAATTGTTCTACAGAACAGCTAATATTTTTTTGAGTTTTCATGTTTAGCTTGGGGAGTACTAAATCGAAAAGAAGAAAGAGATAATTTAATTCATCATTATTAATAACTTTTACTATGAGAACAGCCTATATAATATCTATAAACTATTAGCTGTTCCATACATAGTTTAATGTGGATGAAAATTTTCTACGGAATTACCAATTATTGTTTTGCGATTTCTTGGTTAGTCCCTTGGTGAAAGCTGTTCATAATAGAGTAGGTATAATGGCTTCCATCTGGCTTAGTATACCATCAAGCTTACAACCCTATATAATCTGTATATGCCAGACTTATATTATATAGCGTCAGTTCGATTGACTTTACCGAGATTTATTTACCGAAATAAAAAAAAACTGGTGTTGTGACAGGTACACGGATTAAAAAAGGTAG
Source organism: Agriopis leucophaearia (assembly GCA_949125355.1). Taxonomy (NCBI): domain Eukaryota; kingdom Metazoa; phylum Arthropoda; class Insecta; order Lepidoptera; family Geometridae; genus Agriopis; species Agriopis leucophaearia. The sequence continues at coordinate 6,830,651 of OX421270.1, forward strand.
TCTATTTAACAAATTATTTTTTAGTATCCAAAATTTATTGTTGTACTTATGTTGTCCAAACATTTAATCAAATAACAAAAAAAACACGCGACTTACAATTTTTATGAATTTATAAGCTGACTTGTAACTCCTCAATTAGCAGGGGTTGAAAATTATTTGCACTTTATTATTGACACACGTTGATTGCCAATCGAATAAATTTGATAGCTGGTTGCTTAATTAACACCAAAAAACAACACAATTAAGTACTTTTTAAACGAAGTTTACTTAATTAATATTTGAAAATTCTTTGCTCAGTTTTTAACAATGTTCGGTATTTTATTTGCTTCTTATCAAGTTGTCTTGATGGGACATACATAGGCATTGTATAGAATGCCTGAATTATACAGATTACCGGTAACACATACACCCAGGTATGTAAATACGTGGCTCGTTATCTTTTTGTTTATCAAAGACGCACACTTAAATGCTTAAAACGTCTACTTACTAAGATATTTCATCATAAAACCAATTTTCATCAGTTGGCTATCGTATCTTTGATCTGAGAAGCAAGTATAAAAAACCCCATTAAGCAAAATTACATTGTATTATACATTTAAACTTCCAATCAAAGACCTTTAAACCGCCGGACAGATTTTCATGAATCATAGCTAAGAACATTATTGATAAAGTCACTTTTCATACAAAAACTAAATCAAAATTAGTTATGCCGTATGGGAGCTACGTTGTCACAGACATACACACAGATACACACGTTAAACTTATAATAACCCCATTTTTGCGTCAAGGGTTCAAACCGAAGATTGCGACCTTGCGTAATTCCGGCATATTTAAAGGGAGCAACCGAATGATCGGTTGCGTTAAAAATTTAATCTCGTTGCAATGAGTATAAACCTGCCTTCTTCATAATCGTCATAATTGACTGCCCCGGTGGCTCAGTTGGTAGTGAACCTAACTTCTGTGCTTGGGGGCGTGGGCTCGATTCCCATCTAGGACAAACATTTGTGTTTGTTCTATGCCTGGGTGTTAATATCTATTTATGTTCGTATTTAAAAATATACATGTACGTATATCAGTCTCTGGCAGCCATATTACAAGCTTTGCTTAGCTTGGGGTCAGATGACCATGTGTGAAAAAAAAAATGCGTCAACTAGTCCATTGGTGGACATAGGCCTGTCCAAAGGAACGCCACTCAACCCAATATTCAGGCTTTCTCATCCAGCTACTGTCAGTTGCTTTACTCCAACGAGTCTCATGGCATCCTTTGCTATGTTTGCCGATTCATGGTCTCGACTCTAGAACACGTCTACCCCAACGATTATAAGTTCTGCAATAGATACGACCGGCCAACTGCCACTTCAGCTGGCTGTAGCTTACCTGCCTTAAAATAATATTTTAAGATTACCCTACGTGTAAAACTAACTTTTAAATTTGCGATATTTGAACACATGTTTTAAATATTTATCGGAAGTTATGGCACATTATTGCTAACAATTATCGATACATTTAGTGTTGTGTGTTGTAGTGACAACCATGCTATCAAGTGTGGATGAAATATCTTCTCGGCGGACTCATCCGTAGTTTTCAATCAGCTCGTGACCACGGCCATGATTGTAACATGGTCGAAAACGCGAGCGAAAGTTACCTATTTTTACTTACAAATATTTTACAAACGAATATTTTATTTTCCAATGCACTTACATACTAACCTAATCAACTAGACGATTTACAAAATTGAATTGAAAAACACAAAGTGCAAATTAAGGCAAAGGAGAACGAGGTAAATTAATGTAGGTTTACAAGTGCTTGTAGTCCTTGCACTAGGCGAGACGCCTGTGTCGCAGGGCCTACATTCTAAAGATTGCTTAAAATCGATGCGGTGCGGTATGAATAACTTAAATAAAATAATGCGCTATAAGTCTAAATAACCATTTAAAACATACCCCACATGTATTTATTAAGCTAACGTTTATTAGATTTTTCAAACGCGTTAACGTTAACATCATGTGGCCTAAATTGTATCAATGTCACGTGGAAAATCTGTCAATTAACCCTTCATATACATATAACAACTTTTGAAAAGTGTTTTACACCAGAAAATTGAGTGCCGTAATCGACGACATTTAATCGGATCACGAATACACAATTATGAAAACGTGACGGATGAAGGCCCATTTTCAGCAAAATCGATTGGTTCGAGTAAATCTAATTATTTTCCTACACCCCACCCCGAAAACAGAGGGTCGTGGATTGAAAACTGAATCATTGCGTAAAATTTAATCTCTATTTTAAGCAAGAAACAGTGATCTGGGAAATACTTAATTATCCACTCCGATATTGAATTTAGTGCGACGTTATTTTATTTTTCGTATTCTTCTCACTCAGCAAACCCTTTCATTTGATATCCATATCAAAGACTGATATATATACATGTATATAATTTTTTTGATACATACCTTCTTAAATTTATATCTTTTTTCTACGTCACTACGTCGTGGCGAGCGGTTGTGCGCTGTGCGTGATTCCGAGTTACAAAAATCCTACCCACAATGGTGATTAAAAAATGTGTAAAGTGCAAGAAAAACATTACAAAAAAAACGCCCGGATTAGAATGTAGCAGATGCAATAAAGTTGTACATGCTGACCCTGCGTGTTCTAAACTATCTAACAAGCAGATTAACACTCTTCGGAATTCATCTGGTATCGAATGGAGTTGTGAAGATTGCATGAAGAACCTCTCCCGCAGGTCATCGTTTATGATTCCGGAAGAAGAAGAAGATGATGAAGAAGATTATCCCGTGTCAAGTCGCTCTGCGAATATCCAACAAATCGACACACAGAAACTTGTCCAGGATATTAGCCGGGAGTTGAAGAAAACCTTTCGAGAAGAAATGAGTAACCTCGAATCTTCGATGGAAATGTTTAGTGATCAAATTACCAATATGGAACAGTCAATTAAAAAACAAGATATTATTATTAGAGATCTTGGACATAAAAACCAAGACCTACAAAATAAAAACAAGAACCTTGAACTGAGGGTAGCCGTCCTGGAGCAAGGAATGACGGCATATGAGCAAAAAACTCTTTCTTCTTCTTTGGAAGTTGCCGGTTTACCCGAAATTGCCCCAAAAGATGTAGTCAAGGTTTTAGAAACAATAGCCTTGAAACTAAATATGGACGTAAGTGACATCAGGTCTTCGCAACGCCTATCCGGATCAAGGGACCGACCGGGACCGATCCTTGTGGAGATGAAGTCAAAAATAGCCCAAAAGCAATGGGCAGATGCTGGTAAGGAGAAGTGCCTCACTGTGGGATCCATGCTGCCGGACGCCCCCAAGGAGAAAGCCGATGGTCGCGTTTTCATTAGAGAAGCCCTTACTAAACACTTGAAAACCATTTTGTATAACGCCAAAACCCAGCTAGGTAAAACTCATGAGTTCATTTGGTGTAAAGATGGCAAAGTATTTGCCAGGAAAAACAGTAACAGCAAAATCTATTGCATTCGTTCTATAAAAGATATTGATGAGATTCAAAAACCACTCAGAGTTTCCACCCCATTGTAAGTTTTTTTTTTTTTATATTTTTGTATAATTTCTTAATTATTATAATTATCACGTATCATCTATGGGTACAATCAAAGAAATATTTAATTGTTCATCTACGGATAGATATTTTCAGCAACTACCCCCTAAATGTCATATAAATTTATCATGTATTCACATAAATATTAGATCACTCATAAAAAACTTTACTAAATTACTCCAGACGATCCAGAACTGTAGTTTTCCATTAGATCTTATTGTTGTTACTGAAGCCGGAATCTCGGATACAATTGTTCAACTGTACAATATACCTGGCTATAATATGTACTCTCAACTACGAACTGATAGGCGAGGTGGAGGCATAATAATTTACGTAAAAAATCACATTAAATTCACTATAATTCAACAAAGAACGATAACGTTTGAAAGTATAACTGCTATTCTAAAAATAAACTCAAGTCAGGACGTAGTTGTGTGTTCCGTATATAGGCCGCCTTCAACAAATAAAACTATGTTTATAAATGAGCTTGGCAATTACATGTCTAAATTTGACTCAAAACAAAACCTACTATTTATCGGCGACACGAACATTGACTTAAAATCCATAACGTCATACAAAGACACATACTTGGAAACACTAAGCGAGCACGGATTAATGTGTGGAATTTCAGACTTTACAAGAATTGAAACCAGACTAAATTTAATCACTAAATCTTGTATTGATCATATTTTTGCACGATTTCCCACATTGGTTCCGTACTCTGCTGTGTTGGATGTCGTACTGGCTGACCACCGAGCCATTCTACTTACCTGCGTTGACGATACGGCACCCGAGTGTATACAGCATGTTACGAGACATACAGTAAACTATGATATTCTCAAACACGAATTAAAAAAAGTGAATTGGATATCTACTAACGACATGAATTCACCGGACGACATTTTTGAATTTATTAAGAGTTCATTTGAAAACGCAAACAAGATGGCGAGCTCTAGTACCACTTACAAGGACAACAAAAAACAACGACTAAGAGTTCCTTGGATTGATGGTAATGTTACTCGCCTGTGTGTAAAGCGTGATAAGTTGTTTACATCGTGGAAAAAAAGTTCAAATAATCCTGAAAAACGATTAAGATACAATAAAGCACGTAATAAAGTACATAAAGTCATAGAAAATAGAAGAAATACTTATTATATTAAGGAAATAAATAAAAATCTTAAAAATACTAGGAAGATGTATCAAATTGTTAACCAAATGTTAGGACGAGGGACATTGTCAATCGATACAGCAATTCTTAAAGCGTTCGATACCCAAGGACTAACCGTTAAAGCTATTGCCGATAACTTTGCAAATGGATTTGACCAAGCAGTAAAGGACATAATTCCTAACTGTAATATTAAATTACTAGACCCTAGTACGTATTGCAAGTCAGTGGATTCAAGTTTATATTTTCAAAAAGCTTCTGGTGAGAAAATATATAAAATTATAAATAAATTAAATTCCAATAAAGCCCCGGGAACGGACAACATTAAAGTATCTGATATTAAAATGGTAGGCCAAGACGTATCAACGGCTATCGCAAACATGATCAACTGTAGCGTGAAATCTGGTTCGTATCCTGATGATTTGAAAGTGGGTTGTGTAAGACCAGTTCATAAAAAGGGCAAACGTAATGATTACTCTAACTATCGCCCTATTACATTACTTTCGTCTATAGATAAAATAGTTGAAAAATATGTTTGTGATCAAATACACCAATTCTATAGGAAACATGATGTTATTTATCAAAATCAATTTGGCTTTCAGGCGGGGAAAGGCACAACAAACCTACTATCAAAATTTAGTGATGAGGTCAATGAACACTTGGATCATAAAAACCTAGTGTTAGCTCTGTTCATTGACTTTTCACGTGCATTTGACACCTTGGAGCATAAGCAATTAGTTGATAAGCTAGACCACTGTGGTGTGCGTGGCCCGCTGCTTAAATGGTGCGAAAATTACTTTGAGAACAGAAAATTCAATGTAAAGGTAGATAAATCTTTTAGTGAACCCATGGATTCTACGGTTGGTACGGCTCAAGGATCAGTGCTTGGGCCCCTGCATTTTCTGTCTTATGTAAATGAAATGAGTAACTGTCTCAAACACTGTACGTGCTATCAGTTTGCAGACGACACGTGCCTCGTAGTAGCTGACAAGGACCCTAAAAAAGCTTGTGAACTCCTGCAGTCTGATCTAAATTTACTAATAAGGTGGTGTCACGATGCGGGTTTGGTACTAAATTCGAATAAAACCAAACTGGTAGTGATTAAATCTCCGTATGCTAAGCGATCAGTTACCCAAAGTATCGTCGCCCACAACCACACTTGTCTGCATGCTTTGAATAATAAGACATGTAGCTGCCCACATATAGAAATAGTAGACTCTCAAACTTACCTCGGTTTAATAATAGATAGTAAATTTAACTGGAGCAATCATATTGAACGCGTTTGTAATAAATTGAGACATTTTTTAGCTAATATAATAATCCTTAAAAATCGTATCCCCTATAAAGTCAAGTTGATGCTGTATAATTCTCTGGCTGAATCCTATATACAATATGGACTTGCAAGCTACGGCCGTACATATAAATCATATCTGAACCAAATCTATAGACTCCAACTAAAAATTTTAAAAAATATTGTAAGTACCAAAATTAGACAACAATTTGAAAACGACGATATATTACTTTTTAAACACTGTAAAATTTTACCTATTTATGCGCAATTTCAAATGATGTTACTTAAAGAACACTTTTTTAATGAGACTTTTAGAAAAAAATACGAGCATACTGTATACACGCGGGCCGTCGCTCGAAACCTGCTTTGCATTACTCGACGTACAAATAATATCTACGGCGAACGGACCGCTATGTATTTAGTTCCTCGTTTAATTAATAACCTACCCTCAGATTTATGTAAAAACATTACTTCATATAATATAAAAACTAAATTAAAATCTTACTTTCTTGATAACCTGATGTAATCGCCTCGCTCGCTGCCAGTTGTGTACTTAGATATTGACATTATTTTTATAGTAGACGTAGACTTAAACTACATATGGCATTACTATTAAACCTTAGTGGTTTTAAAATGCCATTATATCCTTTACTGTACAATTTTCTTATTAAATGATAAATAAATGGAAAAAAAAAAAAAAAAAAAAAAAAATAGATATTAACTCCCAGATATAGAACAAAACATACACAAATGTTCATCACATAAATGGGTGGGAATCGAACCTATGCTCCCAAGCGTAGAAGGCAGGATCACTACCTACCACCGGTGCATTCCGATGACATTGTCATCCACTAAACGTGTACGCAAAATTTCAGCTTAACCGATTGGGGATAACAGTTTTAAAATTCAGTTACAAACCCATATTAACAAGGCCAGTTAAAAAAAAAGCTTGTAATAAAACAACTATATACAAGAAAATGCAGCGAATGTAAGAGAAAAGAGAAGTTCCTACCTCAGTCTAAAGCGCAAAACACTTCCTTTGCCGTCACAATAGGCTACTATGCAATAATAACATTGCAAACCAACCTGGTAGCTTCCTGTCGCCCGTCGGCCGCTTCCTGGGCTCGTCACCGTTTGTTCCCGCCCGCACTCGTAGTTACTGACGGTGGCTGTGAACAAAAGCAAGCTTTACATAATTATAAATAATATCTAGGCTGCACTCTTAGATCAGACAAACAAGGGAGATATGGTTAGGTGGCGTGGCGGGTGTGAAAGCATCTGACCTAAATCAGTCCTTAAGACCCTGAATACCGGGCGCTCTCGCTCGCACATTTTAAATTTTTTAAGATATAAAATTACCGTCTATACTTTTTTTAAATGTGCTACGGTCATTTTGTAATGTTAATCACACTATATAATGGATGGACGGATAGACGAATGGATGTTTATTACTCAATCACGCAGAATCGGTTAGATGGATTTAGATGAAATATGAAATATACATTGCTTATGTCCTGGATTGACACATAGGCTACTTTTCATCATCATGCGGGTGAAACCGCGGGGAGCAGCTAGTATTTCATAATATTTCAAACAACTTTTTGTTCTAATTTTATTTGAAAATAATTATAAATATAAAAAACCGACTTCATAAAAACGTCAGAACTGGACCAAATAGTCATGGTAAAATAATTTCAAGTTCCACCGCTAGATGACGTTATTACTAATCTTTCGTAATAATTGTCACCACTACCACTAGATGGCGTTGGCGATTTCGATAAATACTTATTGTAAAAAAGTAAAACATAGTAGAACTGGACCAGATTGAAATGGGACCACACGGCTAGCAGCTTTAAAATAAAAAAGAATCATCAAAATCGGTTCAACCAGTCGAAAGTTCTGAGGTAACAAACATTTAAAAAAAACAGTCGAATTAAAAACGTCCTCCTTTTTGGAAGTTGATTAAAAATATAAAATAATAATTATGAAACACGGAGACATTTATAACGCGAACGATAATTGTACTAAGGCATGTCCCCCTTGTTAGTCTGATCTCAGGTTGCACTATATCTTGAGTTGTTCAAGCTATGAATTTACACATTGAGCTGTAGGTTGTGATGTAGGTAAGTAGATTAGCAGATTACAATGTATTAGTACTAAGGGTGTACTTAGTCGAATAATCTAGTTTATGCATGGCACTCAAGCTCCTAATATGGCACAGAGGGTTGAATTCGAAGAAAATATAGTAAAATATATGGTTCAATAATCACGTTAAAACTCTAGATCACATATTTTAGTGTTTATCGGGACTTATCGCGCATCAATATATATTATACAGGAAAAAAAATTGGTACGTGTCGCTCGACGTTTTAAGTCCCGATAAACACCAAAACATTTGTGTTCAAATCGCGAAAGTAAAAAAAAATACTACTGCAGAACAATTTGAAAAAATTGTATTTCAAGAAGAAATCATCACCGCTTTATGGTTGATATTCTGAAAACACGTACAAAGCTAGTCTTTAGAATGCGCTGCCTGCATGGTAGCATATGGTAGGTATTCCTCGATAGTTACAATCTGGGTGTCTTAAAAAGTTCAAATGAGAGTGAATCGATTTGTTCTAGACGTACGTAGACCACGTTCGTAGACCACATCATTGGTTACCATCAGGCGAGTTAGCAGTCAAACGAAAGCCTATAACTTTTTTTTTCAAATGTCCACGTTCCTTATCATTCTAGATTAGTGACTATATTAACTATTAACCTACATAACTATTAGGTGATTTTGTGCACATCATCATCAGCCAATTGATGTCCACTGTTGGACAAAGGCCTCCCTCATAGAGAGGGGTGTTGCCATAATCCCCACGCTTGGCAGGCATGGGGATCGCAGTACGTTCACCGTGTACTATTAGGATGCTGCTGCCCATCTTCCGGTGGTTCTAGTCGCAGTTTTAGGACATACCCGGGTCCAAGGCCCAGGTTTTGTGCATAACCCCTTATTAAAAAAACGCGTAGTGGCCTTCAAGTATTCATTCCTCGTTTTGACTTTTAATTACAAGCTTTTATTTAACTTGCCCTGTTAGTGTGTGTGTTTTCGCTACTGCTGAATGATTTACCGGACGCAATAATATCAGCCGAAATTTTGATGTATGCCGACGACGTGGCCGCGCTTGTTACTGCTGCCACGGTGGATGAACTGGAGGTAAAACTGAACGAGGTGAGCGCACAGTTGGACAGTTGGTTTCGAGTCAACGGTCTGGCGCTAAATTTAAAAAGACCCACTATGCTCATTATAACCTGTCGGGTAAGAAACTTAGACGCCTTAAAGTGTTCGTGAATGATGTCGAAATAAAACAAACTGAAGTCACTAACTTTCTCGGTTTCGAAATCGACTCTGTGTTAACGTGGGAAAATCACATCCAAAAAATATGTGGTAAAATTGCTAGTGCTTGCTATGCGCTCCGACGTGTGGCACGAGTAGTATCGGTGCAGGTGGCGCGTATGTGCTACTTTGCGACGGTGCACTCGCTGCTGCAATACGGCGCCGAGCTGTACGGGAATGCTGCGGAGTGGGAGCGTGCGTTCCGTATGCAGAAAAGGGCCGTACGAGCCATAGTAGGCATTGGCAGTGACCAATCTGCCAAACCACACTTCAAAAAATTAGGAATCCTTACGTTGCCCTGCATTGTCATACTACAAGTTGCGCTGTATGTCAAGTCCAATATACATATGTACACGGCGTATAGTGAATTTTCTCGACGTGCAGGGCAGCTTAGGCAGGTTCCTAGGAACCTGGCGAAGTCAGATAAGCTCACTCACGTTATGGGACCGACGGTGTACAACAAACTACCCAATGACGTCATTGCCGCTCCCAACCTGACTCGCTTTAAATATCGTTTAAAGCGCTGGCTTGTAGATCAGACGTTCTACAGTTTCAAGGAATTCCTTGAATGTAAAATATAATTATGTATAGTGTACAATTGTACAGAGACTTAATTTATACTATTTTTAATTATTATTATTTTTATTGTTGTATACCTAATGATAATTAATATTTCCTTTTTACTCTTTAAATTTTTGACATGTAAATATTTTTTATGAAATAAATGAATATGAATATGAATATGAATATAAAAGTTAACTACATGAAAAAAGTCTGTGTAAATAGGAAAATTACTTGCCTAACTAAAATTTTATAAATGGTTCATAAATTATTAGTTAAATGAACACAAAATTTTATATATTAATTTTCCTGTTTTATTTTCAATAAGACAGAAACAATTCAGCGCGAATGGAATAAAACAATAAAAGCTTTTAGAATTATTACTAACTCAACATATCATATATTTTGGTAGCTTTGTTACCAGCCTTTGTAACACGTAGTTTTAGCAGCATGAAAATGAAAAAGCTAACACTGAGCATAGTAATTACGAGTAGGTGTGTGCATTTTTAATAGTGTAATGTATTATTGCAGCAGTAAGCAACAGAGGCATTTATGGCAAAACGTGGTAATGTGCGCTGATGCTAGCATACGTAAGTTCACAAATGCCAAGTCAACGCTAGTATAATTTCACGTAAAATTTCCATGAATAATTTTAGCAATCTTCACTTTTAATTTTACCTTTGAAAGATGCTACCTTTGCAACACAGTGTTTTCACTAAAGCAAAGGTAGAACCACTCATTTTTTGTACCTAAGTGTTTACAAAACGCCTAACTAACTTACCTAACGCCTGGTCGAAGCATCTCGTGACCAAAATGCTGGCCGGTATCTTGCGCAATGTGTTAGTATTGCAATCCAACGCGGCAATGCGCCAGCATTTTGGGCACGTTGCCTACAGGCAGCGGTTTTTTAGATTAGTGTAGTTTAATATATTTAATTTATTTTATAATAAGTCTGTTTCTTTATTTTAATTTAGGTTAATTTATTTAATTGTATTAAGGTAGTTATTATTTTTAAGTATTGTTTCTTTAAGTCCGTATGAATGAATGAAATAATAGTGTTTATTTATAAAATTATGTTTATGTTTAATTGTAAAATAAATAAACTGGCCAAGTACGAGTCGGGCTCAGGAGCATTTCGTCATAATCACAACCTTCTAGTGACATTCACGTATGAGCATCTAATTGACAGAAAAGAGATAAAACTGGGAAGCTGGATATTATTTCTTTGTTTCGAAAGCGTGCGCAATTAAAATTATCTTTGAAACGTGACCAAATCAACCGTCTTAAAATCCATCGAAACAAATCCGTATAGATCGGATACCTACGCATCCAGAAATTCTTTTTCACGAGGAAAATTCCAGTTGGGAAATTCGACACCAAAAGTAATTTGATCTACAAAGCATAGTTCAAACGCCGGAAATATTTCGTTTCCTCGATTACGATGTCTGACTGTCTGACAGAGATTTTGAAAGCTTTATTAATTTTTGCTTAATTTTTCCTTCTACCTGTAGATTTTATTTGATATGCAATCATTGAAACAAATCTAGCATCGTTTCTTAACGAAATCTATAACCCATAATACTACTACTATTTATCTAAGCAGCCCCAAGTTGGTGTTGCAACGGAGCATTTAGGTAGTAAATTATTTATTAAGTTTGCATTAGTGACAACCTCCTTTTGACTTTTGTATAACTATTCATCATATCTACTGTGTTAGTTAGCAGCTGTTTGTTTCCATGTAAAAAATAAATAAACCCTTTTTTTTTCTTCTAATTATAGCATTACCCGCAATAATTTTTAACTGACTGATTAAAACAATATTTACTAGTAGAACGCATTTCAGAAATCACTGATCCAAATAATACCACGTGCCAACATACCAATATAATAAAAATACTCACGAAAAAACTTTTTTGCGAGGACGCCAGACCTCCGCGCGTATTTTATAAGAAATTCGTTTTTGATATCGACGCCTGAAGTGAAATATATCTTGGTTAATTTTTTCGGTGCGCTAGCTCCCGAAGCACGTTTGGAAAATATTTTGTAAATCTATCGTTTGCATAAATAAATTGTTTTGTTATAGGTCGATATTTGTAGGTATTTTACGCAAGGGCACGTCTGCGTCAGGATTTTATTGAGAAAATTTCAGCAAATGTTACGATCTTTGCGTAGGTAAATTAATTATTCAAATTTGAGCATGATTTTACTCAAAACTTAAACTACCTTTCTGTTATTTTGAATCTTTATTCAATGTCAGTCAAATGAGATTCAAAGAAAAGTAATAACTTCTGGGAAAAGATAAAGTAGATTATGTTTTGTAAAACAATCTAAAGTACCAACTTACAAGTCATTAATAGACGTAGCCTCGAGGTCAATCGAGAACTAAAGGCTGGTTGACGGTATATTTACAATACTATTTATACCTCTTTAGTTAAAACATTGCTTATTACTCAATTCGTATCAGCCTAGGTTTTTGATTATGTCATTTATTTTAGAAACATTTTACGTAAGCAGGTTACTTTGAGAACCTTTTTCAAAGCAAATTGATATTATAAGGTATTTTAGATGAATACATCGTTACTAGTGAAAAGGGTAATCTAGGGCTTTTGTGACGATATAATAATCTTACATTATTTTAAATCTGTTGAGCATTTTCCATTTGCTGTCTAATAGTATTTTATCTGTGTAGTTGTTCTATAAATTTATGGAATTAAAGTAACCTCTAATCAGACAAATATGGTAAGGTGGCGAGTGCGAACGCATCAAGCCTAAATCAGGCTTAATAACTTTAGTCAAACTCACCTTGCAAACAGCCTTGCTGCCCTTTTTTGTATGTGGACTTTTATTAGTTAGAATTGTTAAGTCTCGCTGCAAGTCTCTTCAGAGTGCGTGATAGTGAAAAATGTGGGAGAAATATGAAAAAATTTGAACGAAAACTGCACTAATAATAAATCCGATGGGGAATAAAGGTTCTTGAGTGGAGACCGCGAACCGGAAGACGCAGCGTAGGCCTACCTACGCTGGATAAATCGACGACATAGTGAAAGTTGCGGCATCCAGTAGATGCAGATGTCAGGCTGTCATTCAGTGTGGCGTGCTAAGGGTCATCAGTAGACGTCTTATAGCTGATGATGATGATGTAATAATAATTTATATCTCCCTTGTTTGTCTGTTCTGTGGCTGAAGTACGATTAATCGCTACGTAAAATACGTATCGATTTCATACAAATTTTGAATTTTAAAATTGAAATTTGTACTAAATTCAATACTCGTATTTTACGTACCGAAAATTCGTACTTCGCCCTTCTTAAACTTTGAAGCCTTAATAACACGTTAATCCTCTAAAGTCATCCATTAACTTTACTTCTCAACTGACTTTGTGCATGTAGACTTAATTAAACGTCAATTGAATTTAGTTAAGTTTTAAATTAGTAACATTAAAGGTTAATGGTTTTACCCAGCCTTAAAAATTATGTTACTTATTCTGTTCTTTACAAAGTTGTCACCTGCTTGGAGCGGGAGTTAATATTGGCTTAGTAAATATTCAGTTTGGTTGGTCCCGGGTCAATTATTTATTCGTGTTTAACTGAAGTTTTGAGGGACGTTTTGAGACGTTTGACTTTTGAATAAATTGAATATTGTTTTTTTCTTGTTTTATACGTGGAAATTTTTGATAAAATTATTTTAAACAAGCTGTTGCTGGCGGCTTTTATCGCGTAGTATAGTAAAAGAACTGGTTTTTTTTTCTTTTATACAAACCTTGTCCTGACAGTAACCATCGACAATCTAAGTACGTTAATCCATGCAGTAACGAACACAAATAAAGAATTATCCAATTTGGTGCAGTCGTCCGGAAGTTATGCGTTATGCATACATTTGGGCGATTCATTTTAGTTTGTATAGGTTTTTAAACAACGTTAAGGAATCCAAGTTAAATAATAAAAGTTATATGATTATTTACGGGATAATTACCGTGGTAAGGTTGTGGAAGGAGCTCCTTGCTGCTTCTTCCTGCTTTTGGGAGCTCCTTCCACAACTTTACCACGGTAAATATCCCGTAAATAATCATATAATTTTAGTGAACAACCGTGATAGTTTAAAACAGTGCTTAAATAATAAAAATTAAAAAAAAAAAAAAAAAAAAAAAAAACTAAACTATTTAAATCAGTAATCGGTACATTACACTTGTATAACGCACTAATGCCCAACTAGGTGTGGATATCTTGTACCACCAGTATCTTGGGAATTAGTCCTACCCGTTTATAAGTCAATTAATAAACAACATTATAATGAACAATATTACTGATAATATTATGCAATAGTAGTAGTCTAATAATATATTTTTCCGCAAATTTATTTTGATTTTGTAAACTTCAAATCCTAATCCTAACACTGCTTTAACGTGATTGCCCAGCTTACATGACTCATCCTAGTGAACCAACGTACGAGTGATTGCATGTAATGGACGTGACCACGCCATTCCTTAGTGTTAAGCCGACCACAGACAGCTGCGCACGACAATGCACACCCACAATTGAAACGAGAGTATTACGTGGCTCAATGTATTGATGAGGTGATACACTAGCTGGCCTACGTTTCGTCACGACATGCCAACGGAGTGTAACCAAAGAGTGGACGAGAAGGGGTGAGCAGGGAAGCAAAAAACCTAGTATAACCAATCTCATGACCCATGCAGGTAACTCTTTTTGTCTGTCTGTTTGTTTCCTTTTCACGACTAAAAAGCCTGGACCGATGGTGAAATTTTACAAGAAGTTACATACTAAGTAGTAGCTAACTTCTTGTAAAATTTCAAATTTGCTATTGGTCGCGAACAAGTGTTCGCGACCAATAGCAAATTTTTGTTTAAAGACGATATGGGCCACATTAAGTACTTTAGTGTGAAAGGTGGCACATTAGAATTGAATTGTCTTGGAAAGTAGAGTACGCACGTACTATTTGTCCGAAAAAAAATCCGTTTGTGGCTCCTATATTGAAAACAAGGCTCAATTGGCTTCCAAAAAGCTTGGTATCCTATCGAAGGTGCGACGGTACTTCACGTTGGAACAGTTGCTTACACTGTACCAAGCACAAGTTCGGTCGTGCATGGAGTACTGCTCTCACCTTTGGGATGGATCAGCTAAGTACCAGCTCGGGGCATTGGAGTCAATAGAGAGGCGTGCCAAGAGGCTCATCAGCAACGAAGCCCTAGTTCAGACTAAGTTTCTTAGTTTTGAGCATCGGCGCAAAGTTGCTAGTCTATCGGTTTTTTATCGGATACATTTTGGAGAGTGCGCATCAGATCTGCATGAATTAATTCCCTCCTGCCCTTTTTTCTATCGGACTGCCAGAGCAGGCACGAAAAATCGACACCGCTTTATGGTTGACATTCCGAAAACCCGTACGAAGCGCTTTGATTCCACTTTTATTGTGCGAACTGCTAGTATGTGGAATGCGCTGCCTGAATGGGTGTTCCCCGATAGTTACAATCTGGGTGTTTTCAAGTCAAAAGTGAATCGGTTTCTTCTAGGCAAGCGTGATCCATCGTAGGCCGCATCATCGCTTAACGTCAGGCGAGTTGGCGGCCAAGCGCAAGCCTATTTTACAATAAAAAAAATACCTGTAATCCGTGCGACAGGCTGATCTTGGCGTGTCTTGCCAGTGTATTGTAAGTGCGGCCGCTTCATTTGCCACGTAAGAAGGTGCTTTGGGGTCCTTAAAAGTTCGGGTAACGAGCAAAACGCTTCCACGCTATGCTATAAGGTACCCACATTGCGAAATCATTTGTAGGCATTTTCATGGGTTTTCTGGATTACCGTGTTTTTTATTATTATTTTAGAAATAACGTGCAAAGAAATATCGCAACCAAAACTGCGTAGCAAATTTAGGAATAAGTATAACAAACAATAAAAAACTTTCAATACTTGTTTTAGTCTATTGTCAGTTGGAGTTTGGATTTAATTTGATTATTCTCTTCTATCATGAAAATGAAGTTTTTATTAAAACATCTTCAGAACATTTTTAATATTCGTGTTCAATGACATTGTCAGCTCGCAGGTATTTTGTCTAGAGGTCAAGAAACATAAAATAAAAGTGGTTTCAAATCTTTGTTTTGTAAAACATTTCTTTTAGAAGCCATATTCAATTCATTGAAGCCATGCTATAATTTTATTTTAATATCGCGTTGTTTTAGAAATACCTATTGTATTTGTGTAGTAACGAGAACAATAACATAAAAGATGTTTTAGAAATCAACAGAACATCAAAAATATTATTATTTTCTGTTAATGTAGATATTATTTTGTGTAATTATAGTATTATAGTTCAAATAATTTTGAAGAACGTTTTAATTGTGACCGAAATACTAGCCATAATAATTTCGGAATAATTAATAGATTTTTCTATTTCTGTGCTCCAACCCGTCGCGTCGTTGTTCCTTAAAATAAATGCAAGGCTATTCTGAGGTAATACATACTATTCCTATCCTTACGTGACAGGGTCAGAAACTATTTTTAAATTTAAATAATCTAGTGTCAATTAAATGTACAAAAATGTACTTACATTCTTCTGTGATCTGTAACTCGATCTTATCTAAATCTTCATCATCATCGAAATCAGTCTGTACTGTTGCATCTTTGGTGTACTGTTGCAACGCGATGACGTCAAACGCCGCGCGTTCCTCTTCTCGCGGGCTCTCGTGCGACTCAGCTTCGTGCAGACCGCGGCTTGCTTCGTGCAGACTATGGCTCGCTTCATGCAGGCTGTGGCTTGTTTCGTGCAGTTCGTGGCTCACTTCACGCTCGTGCATGTCGTACGGGTCTTGCCTCGCGCGCTTGCACGCCGCGCAGCCGCAGAGGGAGCCGCGCACGCGCAGCAGCCACACTAGCCCGAACAGCGCCATCCACGTGGTCATGCTGTGATCACTACGTCCATCACACACACTTCACTGACCGTCAGACATCAACCACATTTCTAGCACTTCATGATGAATTTGTCACATAGTCTACTTGATTTGTTTAACATTTTCACTGCGAATTTGGTTTGTCACTGATAATTTAATGCTGTAAAAGTCACAAAATTTTGTTACTGAAGGTTACTAGTGTATGTCACCCGACCCTGCTTATATGCCTCATAATATAGACTTGTAATATATCCATAGGAATTCATTCGTAATCAAAGTAAGCACTACACGAAAACAATATAGTTTATTTGATGTTTATTAAAACTGCAGAAAATTCTTGGAAACAGCAAAGTTAAAATGGCAAAGTTACCGCAGTAGTTATCTGCTTATTTCATTAAAGATCGAGAAGACGAGACGAGATCACTTAGCGATCCGATTAAGCTAGATCAACATCTGTACAGAGCCACAAACTGATCTGTAGAGTTGGTCGAGTAACTGGAATTTTCCTTTTGTGGTTTTCAGTTTTCTTCAGAAAATACGATGCTGGCTTCTACTATTTAAGTGTACAAATACATTTATTGGTCTTTAATAAGTTCAGCATCTCTCGTTTCCGTGATATTAGGAACAATTCGTAGCAATATTCATAATCGTATTCATAGAATACTACAAAATGTCAAACTCAGGGGTCCAATAAAAAAAAAACGATTTAAATCAACTTAACAGCACTAAATCATAGAGTTAAAAGTAAGCCCTTTGTGAGATTTGATTTGCAGAGCATAAATTACACAACGGTGAACGGAAAAGTTGCACGACTACTAACGATAATGGTATTGTTGAGCCAAATATCATGGAAGAGAATACCAGAGACCTCAGAGACGTCGACCGTCCTAGATATCGCTGGAAAGATACCGAAGAGTTGGTGCGAGCTCCAAATCACAATGGCGAGAGACCAAGACCCACTTTTGGTCACTGTGCTAACGGAGTTAGTATTGACATTATGAGCACGTAGGTACTCATACAACCCGAGTCACACAACGAGCAATGGAGAGCTATGCTCGGAGTTTCGTTACGCGATAAAATCCGGAACGTAGATATTCGCCAAAGAACTAGAGTCACCGACATTGCTATTAAAATTTGCAAGTTGAAGTGGTGAAGAGAAGAACTGATGACCGATGGGGAAGAAAGGTTCTTGAGTGGAGACCGCGCATTGGAAGACGCAGCGTAGGTATGGCAGGATGTCGTTCAGTGTGGAGGTTAAGGTCTTCTGGCTGATGGTGATGATGATGAGTTACTCATAACTCTCAGCTATGTTTATGCAGTTATAATCATACATATCTACAAAAATTGTAAGTAACTAAAGCATCTTTTTATAATTTCTTTAAAATAAAAGAAGACAGACTTTTTACTTAACTATTGTTGAAGTGTTTGCTTGTAGGATACAAAGTCGAGAGCGTTTCCAACTAAGCTAGATCAACAGCACTCTCTCTAAGGCTGACGTTATTACAAAGCGTTGAAATTAAATGTGGGATAAGGCAAGACGGCGCCGGCGCCTTACACGTCTTGAGTCTTGACTGAGTAAATTCCTTTAATTTATAGGAGTGTAATGGGATGCTAGTATTTGTCTGTCTTTGTATGTCAATATTGTCTATGGCTATGTCTGTGGATGTTGAAATGGTTTATTTTTTTGCCTACCAGTTAACATCGTATTTGGAAATAATTTCATAGAAAAAAGCATAATGCTTAAAAAATAAGCATTCTTGGGGACTACTGACAGAAGTGAAAACTTAGAAACATTAGCGTGTCGTTGACGCTGTTACATTAGCACGTTCATGACGTGAACTTATAAGTTGTGCTCTACCAAATACCGCTCAACACAGCTAAAGAAGTTTTCACTTCAACAATTAATGTACAAAACTGACCGACGCGATTGCATAAAAATAATTGGAGGGCCGGAGAGTGACCTAGAATAGAGAGCCCACTCCAAGCCGCATCTGTTTTGCTCATACATTTTAATCCTTAAAAAAAACACTAAATAAATATTAAAACACTATAAGGATCCCCAAACACGTCTGTTCGATGTTGGTCAAAAACAATGGCCTTTAGCGGATAAGAAAGATCCGAAGACTCATACTCAAAGAATTGGGTAGTCATTTATGTTACGTACTGCCCAATCATGGAACTCCCCGCCATCCTCCTTGTTTCATGTTAACTACAATCTAGGCATCGTCAGGGCTAGAGCGAATAGATTTCTTCTAGACGTGTCTCATCCTCGGCACACCATCGCTTACCATCCAACCAAGCGAGTTGGTCAACCGTGGAACTATTAAATATTTTAAAAATGTAGATAGAAGAAAAATAAAGAAAAATATAGATAGATAGAAGGACTATATCGATAGGGCACGGAGTAAGACGCGAATGAGATTGGCTTAGGACCGGAAAGAAAAGTTTGAGAAGAGGCAAGCAAAGACAGCAATCATAATATAGTTAAAATAATAGTAATTTAGTACTTAGGTATAATTGGTGAAAAATTAAATTAAATTCAAGCATTTTTTGGACAAACATGAAAATGTGAGCTGAAGTTTAGCATACTCGCGTCAATAAATGTTTTGTAGCCGCCAAGGATTGTATAGTACTTTTATCAAACACTGCGTGAAAATTCACGTGAAAATATACGTAATAACTTTGAGGTAATTTTTACATTTCAATTAAACGTTGCTTAGCAGCCATATTAATTAAAAAAACATTTCAAGATGGCAATGGCTTGTAATGAACCCATTACATGACACCATGGCATATGTATTATTTTTTCTTCTGCAAATTGTATTTTTTAGTAGAAAAATATAATGAAACTTCTTTGCCATTACAAGTTAAACAGAGGAGGAGAAAATTGGCCACTTTAGCAACGGTCGAGCCTTTTCAGTTTTTGTAAAAGCGTGTTCGTCAATAAATAGACACATTAAATACCCTGTTTGAGAAAAGTAAAACATAACTAACAAATTCGATCTATGTTAGTCCAAAAGATGAATACATTTTGAAAGGAAACGCGTTTAAAGGAAACGTCATAAACTTATGCGACAGACTGACATCCATAGCGTACATCTTAGAGCAAATAAAAATAGCGTGCATACACTTAATAAATAATACGTACCGTTACAGACTAATTTTCACGCAATTAAAACACGGGCAAAGCCAGGAGCTAAACTTATACGAACGTATGTAATTTTAAATGCAACAGCTCTCCAGATGTATGACCATTTGCATGCATAACTCTGAAGTAAACGAATGAATAAAATTCAGAGTGCACTAGTGGAGTCAGTCAACTTTATGTAAGCTTTCTTGGAGCAAACAAACTAGTATTATTTACTTTATGATGATTTAAAATATATTATGTATTTTAAAGAACTTCCATCTACATCTAGTGTATGATTTTTATAGTTATTTTTGAGTGAGAGTTTTGTGTTTGTTAAATTAAAGTGCAACCTTACTTCGACGGTTCTTTTTGTTTGTCGTGTCGATGATACAAAGATTATTAGGTCCCATTTAATTTATTTTATTTTGCATTTTTAGGGAAACATACTTGGTGCACATATTTGGTACACACAGCCTAAAAATATATATTTGGTGACTGAGCCAATTGCATATTTCCGCCTATGGACCGCCGCCGCCCGTTTCAGTTAGCTCTGGCGCCGGGGCATTAGAATACGGCACCCGTATCGTTCCTATAGTAAGAGGCTAATAAAAAGAGACCTCTGGGCACGGTATGGTCAAGTTTGGGGCTCTGATCACACATGCAAGCTCCAGGAGAAAACGACAACCTTGTGTGACTGACGCGTTGGAGTGGAGTGAAAAAAAAAAATTCGTCCCCATTTCACATGTGCGAGTGCCACCCCTAAAATGCAATATAATATATTTTTTATACTTTTAAAATTGAGATCTACATAATTACTGTTATTATACAAAATTTCATTCTATTATCTTAATAATTATAGAAGTTAGAAGGTATTGAAAAATTCGGACGGACGGACAGACAGACAGACAGACGGACGGACAGAACGAATTTATAAGGGTTCCTTGTCGGGCTACGGAACCCTAAAAAAGGAGAGCTTCGTTTGTTCTATTTTTTTTCCTATAACCACCAATTTCTGAACTATGAATGTGACCACAACTTACTAAATCGCTTTGGCTACGGAACTCTACCATATGTGTGTCTCGATACGCTCTTAAAAATATTCAATTCAATTCAATGAAAATTCAATGGCAGTCAGCTATTGAGCTCGGTCATCGAATACTACTCTCGCCGTTGGTCGCTGCAGCCATATTTCACGCAAAGCAATATTTCCGTAAAATCACATAACTCGTCATTAGTTCATGAAATACGGTCCCAATGGCGTTTAAGTTGGCGCATACTCGTTTAAAGTCCGTAAAAATACCTAAGAGACAAAATGGTTTCATGGAAACAATACAATTTATCCAGAAAAATTCCCAAAATATGCCAAAGGTAGAAAGCAACCGACTCTCTAATTAAAATATTCAACTTACTAATTGCTTTTATAAAAAAAACTAACCGCCCGGCCCAGCTTCGCACGTGTGTAAGCTCGGCCTTCGGTCTTGCTACAAAATATAATTTATAGCCTATGTCACCCGGGGATAGTGTAGCTTCCCAACGGTGAAAGAATTTTTAAAATCAGTTCAGTAGTTTTTGAGTTAATTTCGTTACAAACATCTAAATATAAAAAAACCAAAAAATCAAAAATACAAATCTTTCCTCTTTATAATATTAGTATAGATAAGTTTTAACATTCTTCTGAAAACCTAGTGATTTGCAATAGTGGGTTTGTACTACGGTTGGTAATTTATATCCGTTGCCTATTTTCCTATTTCCGTAGCATTTGGCGCTGGTCTGATAAGAAACTATATCACACAATACCCCGAAATTCTACGACACGTTATAGCGCTAAAGCCATATTTGAAAGGAGGCAAAGAAACTCGATGACATAATAAATGTGGCTATAAATTGCAGGCATGCGATATAAACGGCTGCCCTTTAGGAGAACTCATGAAAAATATCAATTCGTCACCAAAACGACGAATTTTCTCCCTAAACATTAGATATGGGTCGGGTTACGGGTATTCGGCATCGATAATTCGATAAAAGTATTCGAAAGAAAACCTCTCATTACATAAAAAAGGTATCAATAACTATAGTTGATGAATTGTTTTCTCAGTGAATAGAGATGTTTATTTGTGCCATTCGCGATGCTATGTAATAGGTACTAATTCAACAATCTATGTATATTACAAGTAAAACGGGGTGTTTTTGCATTTTCTGAGAACATTTACTATTGTAATGTATTTTTTTTTAACCATCAGTAAGTAGAGATTTCAACGAACAAAAAGCACACCGACTTTTTAAAAAAGCTAATAGTTTGACACGAGAATTTTCGATTGTAAATTAGGGTGCTTTTTTGATATTAAGTCAAAATAAGGTGAAAAAATAAATATTTTAAATCAAATAAATTACAGTGTATTTGGGACATACAAAGGAAAGTTTTCACCAAATTTCGTAGAAAAAAAAATAATTTGAAAAAAAAAAAAAAAAATTGGTTATTTGAATTTTTCACATAAATTTTGAGGTTATGTAAAAAAATTGTATATAAAAGTTGTAGATCTTTTTATTACCTACAACTTTGCCATTTAACTTTTTTTCATAGGACTTGTAGTTTTACCGGAAATTGAGATAAACCATTTTTTACCCTTAACCCCCCCCCCCTTCCACTTCCTGAACTCAGATCGCCTGTAATTTATTTTTCCTTTCATTTTTATCATATTACCCTCTTTTTCTAATGGGTTTCATCATACTACTATTTTTTTTGGTTTCAAAAATTATCTACCCTGGTCTACAAGTAGATTGTTTATTTCATTTTTCTTATGAGGTGTAGATGTATTTGTAGAGGTCCGATATGAAATGATTTTGCGTAAGGGCCGAATTCGAGGAAGTAGAAGGGGGTTGAAAGTTTATTTGAAAATCTACATGTACGAAGTGGTGGGGAAACAGCTATTCTAAAATATTTTTACCACTTAACAAAATTTTATAACTTTGTAAACTTATTTCGACAAATGTTATAATTATAATTTTTAAATAATTATTATTATTTCTAGGCTTCTTCAAGGCTAGAGTAAATATATATTTTTGGATATATATTCACTCTAACTAGTGTAATGTGCTTCTTCCTTGGTCACTCCGTCACTTATCATCAGGCGAGTTGGTGGCTAAAATAAGATTTATTTTTAATGAATAAACAACCAAAAAACTGACATTTTATTTACTTATTATGAAAACATTAGCGAAAAAGTCTACATCATAATTACTTAGATATATTTTAGAAATACCAGGCCGACCGACCGAAGGTTCTCGAATACCGGGCCGAAGGTTCTCGAGTGGAGAACTGGAGACCGCGGACCGGTAAGGGCAGCGTAGGACGTCCACCCACAAGATGGACAGACAACCTAAAAGAGACCGCAGGAAAACGCTGGATGCAGGCCGCTTCCAACCGATCCCTTTGGAAATCGATGGGGGAGGCCTATGTTCAGCAGTGGACGTCCTATGGCTGAAATGATGATGATGATGATGAGTAAATATCGCATACCAAAAGTATCGATACGACTAACACATTCTCAGTTCGTATCTTTCGAATTTAGAGCCGAAATTCCTGAAGGGTAGACTAATGCTCAAAGATTGTCGGAATATTTTATCGTTATCTTATTTCTGGTTTGTGCGAGATTCTGTGTAGGATCAATATTTTTGGTTCTGATCTACTTATTCGCACTTGGAATTTTCTTTTATAAGTATTTGCTGGGATGATTGCAAATTGGATTTAAATTATTGCTTACGGGAGACTGTTTTTTTTAGTGTTGCAGGTGTCAATAGGCGGCTGTTTCTGCTTATCATCTGCAGGCTAATTTGCCGCACATTTTATTTAAAAAAATTATACTATTTACAATGTTATTCCAAAGATATTGCCCAATCGGTTAATGAAAATTATCACTTAATGATTTTTAAATTTTGAGACGTGCGAAAGGGATAGCTGTGGCTGTTCAGCGCAGCCTTAAAAGCATTTAAGGACCTAAAACTATGACATTAAGACTGCCCAATGAACTTACTAAGGACCAATTATTCAATCCTCAGTTAAAAAATCAGATAGGATTTATTCCTTTGATAGCATGATTTCAATAGTCAGTTAGAGGTTATCGGCGGAGCAAAACCTGTAAATTTATTGGACAGATAAATTTATTATCTGACTGTTTAACTGCGGATTGGAAAATGGAAGAAATTGATCTAGAGTTGAGAACACGTCAGTAAGCTTTATGTACAGAACGCCCTGCGGGCAGATGGAGTGACGGCCTACGTAAAACGGCGTAGAAACAGGATGCAAAGAGCTCAAGACTGACCTCAGTGCAGTCATTATTTTCGCTGCCTCTGTGGCTTAAATAATAAGGGCTCTTTTCCCACTTCTATCTATTTTGGTCATTCTATTTTTAGTTTGTCTTCTTCCACGGTTTGCTTTAAATTTTAAAAATAGTGTCATATCAAAATTAAATGTTTTGTTTTTTTTGTCTTGTCAACCGTAAAGACTGAACCACAATTTCGCTCGATAGAAAAAAATTATAAAGTAACACTGACTTTCGCTCTTCTCCCTGTGTTTGTGGATTCATTCAAATACCTATTTACTAAATGAAGTCTAAGTAATGTTACAGATTTCACAATTATGGAGGAAACCGTAAAGGTATATTTTTATTTTACATTAACGTGTTAGAGCAAAAACTCTTTGATGAACTTTGTCACCTGTAAGTTTTTCTAGATTTTCTTTTGTTTTTAAAAGATAAGTGTTGTGTCATGTCTGCAAAACTGCTCGTATTATTTTTTCAATATAAGTTTATTTTCTAAGTTTATCGTATTTATTGAACGGCACACTTTAACATAAAGCTATACTTTTCCAAAATTATGAGAAAAAAATTCCAAAATAGGAGTAGTGAAACGCACGACTGTGTGTAAGCACCATAGTTTTGATCCACTAAATGGTATCAAGCCTTATATTCATTCATCTGTAATCGGTATTAACCAGTATTGCTTAAAAGTCGATAAACCCCGCCTTAAGTGTGATAAATTGAAGTAATTTCCTGATTTTATTATGAAATTGTACTTGCTGAAGTTGAGACTTAAGGCTATACATCAATCCATAACAATCTTTTATCGTTAACATATATCATATGGGATTAAGCTTTACAGAATACTAGACAGCCAAATTTACGACATAATCCTTTATTTTCGAAGAGAATGTCTACTTATATTTACGATGAATCTTATGTGAAATATTAAATTTACGTGCAGAGTATGCTCATAAAACTAAAATAATTTTTTTTTATTAAGAATAGCTACTTGACCAAATATTTACTAGTTATCATCATCATTATAAAACTTTCATGTTTCCACTGCTGGGAATAAGGCCTTCTCTCAGAGAGACAGAAGGTAGGCCCTAATCCACCATGCTGGCCCAGTGCATGTCGGTGAATGTCATATTATGTCTTTGATCTTTTGAGGTTCTTGGTCATACCGGTTTCCTCACTATGTTTTTCTTCACTGTTGTTAAACAATTGCATCGAAAATGCACAATATAATTTATTTAGGTGCGAAATAAGTCATGCCTGAAAATTTTACAAAAATCGGTGCAGCCGTTTTGGAGTCCATAGGAAACATACATACACACATCGCATTATTTATAATATATTATAGATAGAAAGATGCATTGTATTTTGAAGTACGAGTGAATCGGTATCTTCTTGACAAGCATCGTCCATCGAATTGCTTAACATCAGGTGAGTTGGCGGTGAAACGCAATATTATAATTGGATGGGAAAAAAATTTACATATATAATACACAAATATAATTGATTGTCAGACTTGCTTTTGATCGCCATCTCGTCTATGATATGTTTGGCGATGTTATTTCTACTAAGGAAGATATTGCATCATTAAATTGTAGCTAATAAAACTCCAAAAGAAAAGTAAAGTCCGTACCAAAGCAGTCATAATTCACTTTAGCACTTAAAGTTTTTCTAGAAATCCGACAAAGTGCATTGCAGTTGTTGGAAGAAAAAAAATCAGCTCCCACCTAAAAGCAAAATTAATGTTATTAGACTCTAATTTCATTTTATTCTCAGAGTATGTAAAGAATAGTATTTTACTTCAGCTCGCAAGTATTCGTATAAGCATCGCAAGTATTCGCAAGCTTAGTTTTCGTTACAAGAATCTTTTGTCTGATTATTTAGGGACGCTTGTTCCGTTAATGTATAGAATAAAATGTATAAAAATCATAATTAATATCAACAGGGCAAAATGCTTCAATTATTTTGATTTCGGATGTGTAAAAAATGATAAAGTAAAGTAAAGTGTTGTATGAAACCATACCTACATTTTGAAATAACTATTTAACGATATCCCACACGAAGAGGTGCAGAGAAAAATAAAATTTCATCCCCATTTAATCAAAGCCCTATATATTATTTTTTATTTTATTAATTGAGATCTGTGTCTTATTGAAATTAAAACTGTCATTGTGCAGTTTCATGCCCTTCTATTAAAGACTATAAAAGTTAGAGGGTTCTAAAAATACTAACTGACAGAACTAACTTATAAGGATTCCTTGTAGGACTACGGAACCCTAAAAACTACCTGCAATTGGCGGAGACATTATGAAAAACACCATCAATTTGCGTACTTTATTTTTGGAGCCTCTAAAATAATTTAATCAAATTAACAACCTCTGGTTTCTTAAAGTCTATTCCAACACTGAAAAACAAATAACCTCAAATTATATCTTCTTGAAAGATATTTACTTCTAATAGAGAACGACAAACTACAGTCCGTTGTCATGACAATTAAAGTGATAGGGACAATAAATACGGCATCAAGAAAAATTTTCTAAGTATTTTTCCGCTACTTCTAAGTCAACATTATGTGTTTACATCTTCCGATACAATTAAATGTGGATCCGAAAATTGTGGGATCAGATCGAGAGCTTTCTCTACATACTAAAAAGAATTACGTAAACCGGTTCACAAATAGCGGAGAAAATGATGTAGATAATAATAAAAATTCAGACCAAATAGGCTACCGTACTGATCAATTGAAATCTACATAGTACAGAGTCTATTCTAAACCAAAACCTTGGCAAAAATGCCCCTGGATTTCCAAAAATATATGATACAGGAGACTTCACGTTCAACGTGTCCCGGGAGCCCGCACTGATGGAGGCACGTAACCAAAGGCTCGATTGACGTAAAGGTTTCCCTGAAATAGCGACGAACAGCGATGTATGTGATAAAGTAGCGTTGACTAAGGGACGAGGTGAAACGACGGGATACAAATTGGCTGCACGATTTAAAAAAGTGAGGGATGGTAATGTTAGGGTAGATGCAGTGAACCTTAGCGTGTTACCAGACGTCACTATGTCGTCGTAAGGTTTCAAAAGGACACAGCTCTTTGAAATGGGCAATTTTTTTGGTTTGATGAAATTTTTAGAAAATTCAAAGGGAAAAAACGTGTTGGTTAAATTTATTAAAAACCCGAAGCAACTCCATTGATGTGTACTATTTGTATAATTTGTTTTCACTATCTATATAATAGATAAAAGTTACACTACGCTACGCTAAATAATAATACAACCGCCACGTTTTCAATCTACTTTTTCGAATAGAAAAGCATAGGTGTAGAACTCTTTACCTGCGTCTGTTTTTCCGAACAGGTACAATCCAGAGTTGTTCAAGAAAGAAGTGAATATGTATTTCTTACGTCAGCATGCTACATCTTTGACCATATTTTTGCTTTCCATCAGATATAAGATCGTGGTCAAATGCATGTCTCCGTTGTAAAAAAAAACACGAAACATTACTACTATGTCTGGGTGTTAATATCTATTTAAGTATGTATTTAAAAATATATATGTATGTATATCAGTCTCTGGCAGCCATATTACAAGCTTTGCTTAGTTTGGGGTCAGATGACCATGTGTGCAATAATGTCCCAGATATTTATTTATTTTATTTATTATTTATTAGTATGTTTTGCATTGAAAGATCATTCAGCTAAATAAGTTGGCAGCTTAATATCACAGGGTCACGAGCGCCATGCGCCATGCAGTGGTTTCAAATAGCACTGTCCGTTATAGCCTCCCCCCGCAAACAGCTAGTTTAGAAAACAATTCAGAAAATAATTGAACTAATTGTATCTGTCCGAGTTGGATCAAAAGAAACGTCAATAAATGTACCCACGTAAGGAACCATACTCTTTTGAGTGGCATTCATGCATTCACTACCAGGCAAAGCGAGTTAATCGTCTCGTCAAAGTCTCGTCACATGTAAAATAAATGTCAGTGAAGATCATGAAAAAAAGGATCAATAGTTGCTACAAAATGTACCCGTATTTACTAGGTGACAAAGCACCGCTCACTGAACAAACGAAACGAACGACGTGAAACAAATTGGCTGTAAGGTTTAAAAAAGTAAAAAGGGAAAAGGGAGTAGTGAGGGAAAGTTCAGATAAAAGGATACGGTTGGGGGTTTCTGGTTCACTGGGCATACGTTTGTTAGGAGCAATATGCGAACCAGCTGTGCGGAACAGTTACTATACGTATGTCCAAATGAATAAAAGAAACAATCAACTATTTAATATTTTGTTTCAATGCGTTTTAATCAAACGTAGAGCGGTAGTGGTAAGTTTTGGTTATTGAAATTCACGAAGCATTTATTATGACTTTAATTTGTACCGTTATACATCAATCTACGTTATAATATTATTATTGTACCCTCGTCTAACTTTTTGAGATATTTTGACGATGAAAGTATTGTAGAAGCGCAAACTAAACACTCTCCCTAATTTTTCTCTTTCAAACCATCACGCTTTTACATCACGCGCTACTTTTTTTTAACCTGTGCTGTTCCACTACTGGGCAACGGTCTCCCCTATTTCCTTCCATACATCCCGGTCATCCGTCACCACTAGCCAACCCCTCTGAAATGAGTCAAGATCGTCACACCCATAGACCTAAAAGTTTTTTTTGCTACGCATAAATTTATGATCACACCAGTGTTTCTTAGGCCTTCTTGACTTCGTCGTTCATCAGGTACCCAATGTGTACCGATCCTGGCCCACCGGCTCAGATGCATACACACGACATGGCCTGCCCAATCCTTTTTTAATCTATTGGCTTTTGGCCATCGTCAACCACACCTGTTATGGGACGCAGTGCGCTGTTGCGGACTCTGTCCATTCTCTTGATACCAAATACGCTGCCTTCCATTGCTCTTTGGCAAACCCCAAGTTTGATCTTTTGAGAATCGGTCTGTGACCAGGTCTCGCACCGTAGGTTAAAACGGGCAAAAAACATGTCGATGATTCTACGCTTCAGTGATATCGGCAGGTCACCCGCTACTTGTACTACTTAGTTTGGGGTCAGATGACCGTGTGTGCAAAAATGTCCCGTGTTATTTATTTATTTACTTGTACTATCAAATATAAAATATACTCGTAGGAAATAATAGTAAATAGCTATTATTAATGTTTAAAAATGTAAAAGAAAAAATCGTAGAAACAACCAATCCTGTAATATAAAAAGAATGAAAGAAAATCCTATAGTAAATGTGCAACGAAAAGCATTTTTTGCAACAAGAAGGCAACCAAACCTATTCCAAACGAAGTCATTACAAATGCTGAAAAAGCTGCAGATTTCCCAGAGACTAATAAAGAGGGCCGTTATGCAAATGGATGGGCGCAAAGATTAGATCTATAAAACCTTGCAATAAACTCTTTAGCCTAGTTCTGCTTTCTTTCGTCCGGTGCCACTCCTTTCCCTAATTTTGCTGATAAGGAAAAAGCTGAAAATATGGCTTTGGGTCGTACTTGTACAAACTTACACAATGAAGCTTTCATTAATTAAATATAATGATTTTTTTACTGTTGGTATATAAAAAATAATAATTATCACCTATTAACACTACACATATTTTGCAATGATTATTTTGATTGTTTTTTTTTTTTTTATTAATTGTAATGATTAAAAAAAATGTCACTGGTGAACTTATTGCACAAATTTTAATCTTTTTACATTTGGTTATCGACAAAACTTTTTGATTTGAAAGATCGAACGATCGCAAGCGCTCCGGAGCCGGGTGAGAAACGTCCTGCCCGTGCAGCGTCCCAGTTGGCACTGCTCGTCTGATAGGGTGGAAAAGTTCACGCATGCGGACCTTTGGAAGCCGTTAACCCTGATGACTGGAATCCGCTACTGTGAAACCTGCTATGGGAAATTATAGTCGCACCAAATCTTGCCACCCGACCTAACGTACACCTACCGTAGTTTCCCGGTGATGAGAAACGCTATTCAATTGTTTAACCTTTCAAATAAAATTGAATTTGCGGTAAAGTATTAAATTGAGTCGATAGTAAAACAAACTGCCAGCCAACATCTGGATTAGCAAACAAAGTCTGGTTTATAGAATGTCTGGCTTGTAAAGTCATTATCTACAGCTACATTCACATAGAACACAGACATGTTTGAGCTGTTTGTGAGCGGAGTTTTTTATTTATTTCGGGAATATACGGGAAACAATTTTAAAGAGTAATATTAAACGGAATCTAAACTGCGACTACATTTCCTATTTTTCCATTAGTATCAAATTACCAGCGTTGTATTTTATTATCTCATTCCGAATGCCAACAATGATTTTGTTTAAAAATATCTCGTTATCCCTGTACATAAGTATATTTGTGTAGGTATGTTTTGAGTCACTTTGGTGTGAATTTCTCCGAAGTTTTGGGAGAAGGTGTCCCGATAATGAAACTCTTAAACGATTTGAGGGTTTCAAGCCTGCGAGCTCAGACAGATATCGCTACAACTTGGGTGATTGACGCTTTTGACGTAGAATCGTTATCGAATTTGCGGAGATATTTTATTTCAAAGGATGTTTTGGAACTTGGGCTGATATCGAGGAAGTGTGACGGCTGGGCGTTATTTGAATGGCTTTGTCAGGTAGGGAATAAATGATGTGGAATGTCAGGGTATATATTAAGGGGAACGTAACATTGATATATTTTGTTTTCTTGTTGCTACAGAACCTGAATTATTTATGACGTCATTTAATAATTGTAAGATAATGCAAAAAATAAAATTGCCTAACCGGTACTCTAAATGAAATGTCGATGTTTGTAAGTATTGTTTTTAGAAACAAATGAAATGTTGAAGCTTTTGTTCAATGGCATCCCCGACAAAGAGAAGCCTTGTGTGCACGTGCTACGTGACTAGTAGGTACTTATTAAAACTAGCTTTGTAACTTTGACTGTGAAATTAGTAGTTTTTTTGTTATTGATATATCAGTACTAATAAAACTATGCTAATTTAAACATAAATTTGTCCAAACAGTTTTATAATATGTGAACCAATTTGTTTTTATACAAAATAATTATTTCATCACCTTATTTCGTTGAATCTAAAACGACATTCTGCTGTTATTTCGAGCAAGATGTAGTTTTTCAAGAAAATTACAATAACAAAATTATGTAAACACTTGCTAAGTCTACGCTGACTATAATTATGTCTGGATGAAATCGCGACGAACACAATGCTAGGTAGAGCAAACAAATTTTATTATTCAAGCATTTTCAAGATATCCATCGATTCAGAAATCGTTTTCTACGCATTAAAATTTCAACGTTCGCTCCAATATCAAAGGGAAATAAATTTTCACAAATGTTTCCGAGATGAGAACATTTTAAATTCCAATCTTGCACTTTAGTCGGTCGGCGGACTTGCAGATGGAAAGCTTTCGGGGGATTCGCATCAGTTGCAGAACTAGTTATTATGCAAATCTGGTTATAACTTACAAGTCCGTGTCATTAGCCGATCAATTTTACTGGGAACCTTGAGAATTTATTGCTGGAATAACTTTGTTACCAGAATGCTAGTCTACCTCAGAACCATTAATTCAATTGTCTATTTCTTCCTCTTCCTTTGCCTAAAAGAAGCAAGTTACAAACTCTTACCCCTGTCATTTAAGTTGTTATTTTTATTTTGTAGTAATTATGTTTTTTTTTAAACATGTTTTTTTTTACATGTAATAATTTTTTGTTATTAATAAAATACTATGACTATGCCTGTGGCGTTTTGCGAACGCTCACTTGTTTAGTCAACTGAGTTTATTGCATAAACTGTGGGTGTGTACATCACCAGTTAAGTCGAGCCATCATGTGCACGCAACTCTCATCACAAATGCCACTTGGTCCCAGGAACGAAAAATCATCGAGAGGTAGTCTCCTCTCTACTTGCCACCTCATCATAGGTAGTGTACAAGAGGGATCCACTAACGCGCACAAGTGTTGACCACTGACGCGTACTAGACTACTAGAAGACTGCACCCTTCGGCTTTGGGGGACAACGAAACAACCCAAGATTGTATCAGCCACCAGCCAGCGCAAGTTACAAGCTTCATTATTTAAATTAAGGCGACAACGAAAAGACTTACTACGACCAGCAATTTGAAAACCTCGGCGGGACCCGTGCAACGACATCAGCCACAGATCAGAATTTACTGTTTTCGTTCTTTTTACAATTTTATTGCAACTGGCAGACGCACCTTCAGCGGCCGCACGCTTTAGTACTAAATCGTGTCGATAGTGGATCGTAGGCTCTAGTAAAATGCAGGTTTTTTCGTCCTTAGGAAGAATAAAATTATCAAGTTTTATAATATTAGACATTTTGAAGGAAAACCACGTAAGCGTGGTTTTCCCTCAAAATGTCTAATCATAAAAAAAAGATTCAGAAGAGAAGGCAGGCGTGAACATTATTCAACGAGTCAATAATTGTGCGTGCTTCATCTTCGACCACATTGTCGCTTACCAACTGGGCGAGTTGGTGATCAAACGCAGATTCATTCGCAACTACGGTTTTATTATACGTATATAGATAAGATTTAAAAAAACAGACTTATTAAGTAAATCAAGGATTTTATGAAACCCAATGGCATAAGGCCTTATAAAGTCCTTGAAGTCAATTTTTCCGATATATACACTGAAACTATGAAGTCAATGACTGTTTTTTATTTCAGAGGATTTTGACGTCCCATGTCTTGTGCATTTGCCAGTGTCAAGTATTGTGATTTTTTCAAGTTTTCAAGTCTAACAAATCATAGTCACAGTCAGAGTCGTGCAAAGTAAGTCACGGTGAAGTCCAACTCGTGCCCTAGTAACGTGGTGGAGACTTTACTAGAAACTTTTGTGGAATTTGTAAACATCACGAAAATCATATTTCAACATTATATCACTGACTACACTCGCAGTCACGAGTTTTTTTCTTTCTTTTTTTTTAACAATAATCCATTAATTATTAGTACACATTAACATGAACAATACAAGTTTGTGAATATAATACAATGAAGCGACATGAATTTTTTTTCACGTTGACGTTAAAAACAAAAAAAAACTTTTATGTTTATATTCATAGAATTGGGGCACGTTTGAATCACGCTATTAGCGCCAATGGATGAGAACCAACAAGAGATTTTTTTTTGTATCGTATCATTGCAATGACGAAAAAATACCAGTGTCATTG
Organism: Agriopis leucophaearia; assembly: GCA_949125355.1. Taxonomy (NCBI): domain Eukaryota; kingdom Metazoa; phylum Arthropoda; class Insecta; order Lepidoptera; family Geometridae; genus Agriopis; species Agriopis leucophaearia. Next base: position 6,864,188 of record OX421270.1, read on the forward strand.
TCTCTATTGGTGTTGATTTGGAATACGCCCTTGGAAGAAATTATTCTGAGAGACACTGACATACTGCCATAATATCATTGGTATGTTTACATATTCAAATTATTTGAACATGTAATCAGTATTTGATTTGCAAGAGCAGAATTAATATGCCATGTATTGAAGATGAATAGTTAACTAGTTTGCCATTAGGTTGATAGATATCATAATGCTTCAATAATTTATAAGAGCAATTAATATTACTTAGTTTTGCTTGGTTTATTGGCAAGGCAAGGCAAAGTACCTATGCCCTACCAAGTAAAGGTATGTAAAGATGATTTATTAATGAAAGCGGTGATAAAACTGAAAAAAAGAGAAGCACTTATCAATATGTATACGTATCACTGACTAAATAGGTGATAAGATCTCGAAAACCTAAGCTCCAGAAGGTGGACAACGGGAGTAATAAATAAATAATTAAAAAATAAATAATAAATGAATATATAAAAAATAAATAAATTATAAATAAATAAATAACAACCTGCCGGCTTCCTTGTTTCCTGAGAGATATAATTAGGGCCTTTTCAAGGCGAGAGTGAATAGGTATCTTCTATGTCTGCGTGCTTCATCTTCGACCACATCGTCGCTTACCAACAGGCGAGTGGGTGGTCAAACGCGGACTTATTCGCGTTAAAAAAATATATATAAAGAAATGTTCACTTCCAAAACACATTCGTAAATACTTAAATTAAAAAAAAACAGTAAGATGTCGGAAACAATAAATCGTGTTTGATTCAGAAATTGTAGTATTGAAATTTTATTTTATAAACTTTATTAATCTGGCAAAAAAAAAACAGAATTATAAGATAACTCTTATGTAGGCATATTCATAACATCAATAGGTTCATAATAATGTCCGTATTTTGTTTTCATTTTAATAATGAAAAAAATAAAAACAAAGAGTGCAAAAACAAAAGGAGAAAAAAATTATGAAAAATGCCAGTCATGGGAACTGCTGACAGAAGTGAAAACTAGTACGTCACATTAGTATGTCAGTGACGTGATTGAACCGCCTGCCAAGCGTGGGGATTATGGCAACACCCCTCTCCAAGAGGGACGTTTACTGCAGTGGATGTTTACTGGCTGATGATGTGTGTGTTTCTGTGTGGTCATCATCAGCCTGTATCAACCCACTGCTGGGCATAGGCCTCCTCCCCCTCCAATCTCATCCACGTATGGCCTGCGATGGGTGTGATGTCATCGACCCATCGGGCTGGTTTGCCCACGGAACGCTTATCCGCTATTGGTAACCACTCTGTCAGGGCTTTGTCCTATGATGTGATGCGAATCGATAAATTTTGCCCCTACAAAAAATCGCTCAACGCGGTTGAAGAAGTTTTCACTTCAAAAACGTAGAAAAAAATAATCTTACTGAACAAAATCTTCCAACATTCCTCTCCCTACAAGTCAAAATATCTGGAATACCGCAAGACATCTAGAAAGGAGTCGACGAAACTTGCCATAAATAGTTTTGGACGACATCCAAGTCCATCTCAAGAGTCAACCGAGCTCTTGTGAGACTATTCCGATCATGAAAGCCTTTTATTTGAGCCGGAATGTCCCATTGATGTCACGTGATTTTAAAAGAGACGTTGAATGTACAGAAGTGGTTTAAGTTGATTTACTCCATGGCTTTTGTGTGTAACAATACTTTAGAGCAGACAAACAAGTGGGACATGATAAGGTTGCATGGCGAATGCGAACGCACCAGGGCAAATCAAGGCTTGATGCTTTTAGTCAGACTGCCCTGATAACTCAGTTGGAAGTGAACCCTTGGGGGCGTGCATGGGTTTGACCTAGGCCAAACATGCATGTGATGAACATTTGTGTTTGTTCTATGTCTGGGTGTTAATATCTATTAGAGTATGAATTTAAAAAAAAAAAAATGTACGTATATCGGTCTCTGGCAGCCATATTACAAGCTTTGCTTAGTTTGGGCATTATGTTGGGGTCAGATGATCGTGTGTGCAAAAATGACCCAGATATTTATTTATTTATTTACCCTGCAGACGACCTTGCCGCTCTTTTTTGCATGTGGACTATTTAGTTAGTTCCTTAGTGTCACTACAAGTTTCTTAATGTGGGTGAAACATAGATAAATTTCAACAGGATAATTATAGTAAGTCATATCTAACTTGTTGTGTGCATGATCTGAAAACTATACCATACCCTTTTTAACCGACTTAAAAAAGGAGGAAGGACTATGTGGCACTGTCTTCTTTTATGTATGTTCACCGATTGCTCCGCCAACTGTTGACCGGAAAAAAAAATCGTTTGTTCCGTAGGGTATACTTCCAATTTGGTCCCATTGTCGCCAATTCAATCACCCATAAATTTTATAGGCACTTATTATGTTTTTCATATATTTTTGAAATCGGTTTTTAATGAATCATTACAATGTTCACTTGTATCGATAAAAATGCAAGTGTGTATTGTTAGTTTTAATGTGTTTGTACCTACATCATTATAATTATACCGGTGTACCCATCGGCAGCCCATAGCTCATAGCGTAACATAAACATTTTTCACAAGCATTTTTAGTAACAATGGCAACGGATTAATATCAATACATTCCGAATTTTGACAGATTTGATATGGTGAAGCCAAGGGTGAAGCTATCAAAATATTTTAACATAAAAAACCGACTTCATAAAAATGGCAGAATTGGACCAACTTGTTTAATAGTCATGGTTTAAAAAAAAAACTATTTCACCGCTAGATGGTGTTGTTATTAAAATGTGTAAAATTTTGTCATTATAAAAAAATAGTTCAATAATCTTAGGTAATAATTTTGACCACCACCACTAGAGGGCGTTTGCGATTTAGATAAATACTAAACTTATTGTAAAAAAATAAAACATAGTGGAACCAGACCAATTAGGTAAAAAGCATTAAAAAAAGTTAAATAAAAAGCAGTCGAATTGGTAACGTCCTCCTATTTGGAAGTCGGTTAAAAACCGTCACGACAAATCCTAGAAACAGAACATTCCTTTTGTGGGCATTCGCGTAAAAAGTGTTAATCTCTTCAAAATCTGTTCAGTGAAGACTACAGACAAACTTTCGCATTTATGATGTTAGTGTGATAATGAACCCTAAAACCCCAAACATATAACACATTTTTTTTGGGTATTCGTGAAAAATTTGATCAGGGAAGAGTACAAACAAACTTTTGCATTTATGATGTTAGTGTGAAATCCATTATTTAGGGTAAGGGCGTGGCTTAAAACGCCTAAATAATCTCCTAACCTGTCGTTCCACCTGATTTATGCTCGTGCCACGTGAAGGAGTGTCAGATACATCCGTCCTATGGTTGTTTATGGCCTTATTTTCCTAATACAAATATTTTAAGAGAATTTCCACTGTTGGCGCAGCACAAAGAGGCTGTAAATCCTGATATTCGTAAACAGATAGCGTTTTTTGTATTTGCAAAAAATAATGTGAAAAATGTTAGCTGACAACTCAGATCAAATAAAAAATACAGATGGATTACGGCGTACTGCCAAAGTCAAAAACGTTTCTAAAACTACGTGAATTCCCAGCATAAATACACGACTCACGCACACATACCTACGCATTCAAAACTACTTGAGTTTCATACTGAAAACATCAAACGACTACGCATACATGTTTCAAAAAGTACCTTCACTTTTCGTGTTCGCCGTAATCCATCTGGCAAATCATTGGATCTAAGGCTGACAATTGGCAGATATTAAACCGACTCAATTTCAATATTGTGTTCTTAGAAAGAAAAAAAAAAACCAGACGGAAACCTACTTCCAAAAACTGGTTAGAATATATTATAATACAGTACAGACCGAATTAAAAACCTTCCTCCTAAAACCGGTTAAAAACGAATAACTTAACTAAATACTGGGTACTGGGTACTGTTTTTAAAACTACCAAAATACGATTTTGTAAACTTGAAGTAAATTGTCGAAGAACAACGAATTTTTCCATATTGGGGTTCCATAAAAGCGTGTCAAAGGAACTCTATTACTATGGCATGGCTTTCTGTTCTACCTTTTAACGGCCGTTTCGTTTGAATCGTAATAGATAGCCAGTTGAAATTTTCACAAAATATGGTGCTGTTATGTGAGATTAACTATTAAATAATAACCAAATCAAAGAGTAAAAAATAAAGGGTTTCCGACTTCCGATACAAAAAAACTTAGTTATTTATTTTGCCTTTACCTTTGCTCTAGTTTAAAAATATCTACGTACTAGCATTAAATTTGGTATAAGTAACATATAGTACAAACTTCAAAGAAAAATAACAAAAAATATTCGGACTAAGTGCGAGTCGGGCGCGCACTAAATATCCCGAACTGAATTAAAGAAAACACTTTTTTGGGTGCGGAACCCTCGGTGTACGAGCCCGACTCGCACTTGGCCTGCGTTTTTATTTTAGCTCATTTTGTATTCTAGAGAGTGATAAAAGCAATGAACTAATTTGCCTTGTTAATTTGTTTTTCATTTGTAAAAATGCTATTATATGCGAATGCACAGGGATTTGTCAAAATCCAGAAACTGGATTTCATGATGGACCTACATTCTGCTTAAATTTCTTTAGTACATTAGATCACATCTCATCACCACCATCACAATTTTTCATCTTAGCAATATAGTATATCATTTTCTATAATATACAAGATTACGCGGAAATTATGTAATAAACCCAAAGGGTCATACCCATCATTATGAATATAATATACAATGAGACCAACCCCCAAATCGCAAAAAATATCAGCTATTCCATAGAAAACGGTCATTAGCTACTCGAAAATGTATGGAACAGCTAATTTTTGATCGCTATATTTAAGGGTTGGTCCCACAGTAAAAGTGGTTTATAATGATAACCATGACGAACCCTTTATGGCTTAGTACATCTATTCTGCGTAACGAATGATACAAAATCTAAGACGTCCGAAGCCACTAGTAATAACTAGTTTAAAGCGAAGGAAAAATAATAAAAATATTATTATTAATTATTATTATTTATTCAGAACTTTTTTTTTTAAAGAAATAAGAAAGTTCCTGAAACTGCGACCAGAACCACCAGAGGATGGGCAGCAGCGTTCTAATAGTAGTACACGGTGAACGTACTGCGATCCCCAAGCCGCCTGCCAAGCGTGGGGATTATGGCAACACCCCTCTCTATGAGGGAGGCCTTGTCCAACAGTGGACGTTAATTGGCTGATGAAGTGAAGTGAAGTGATTAAGAACTGCGTATTATAACGTCACGGCTGCGATGTATCTTTTCTTTAATCCTTAAACGTTTAATACATCATCGAAAGCAATAAAAACCCGGATATGATATTTCAAATAAGCCTATAGGCATACATTTTTATAAATAAGGTCAATTATATCCAATGACATTTTATGTACCTCGTTTCCTCAGAAGACCTCAGGAATATTTTTTTCTCTAGGTCGTGCCAAGTGAGTTCAGATTGATGTGATTCAGATTGAGAATGTAGTCCGCGATAAATAGGTAAAGTCGTTGAAGGCTTGTTTTAGTTATCACAATGCGGAGCTCGAGTGGAGTCGCCCAGTGCAGCGTGCTTTTGGCAACCATTAGGTGAGCTGATAACTAATAATTTCCAAAATAAGTGTTAAATTACCACTCACGGTTTTAAGTTGTGACGTCTCATATGTGCTGTGCATAAGATGCGAGGACTAAGTGACATAAAATTTATTACAATAATTAATTACGAAAGTTGTAGTGCGTTGAAACTTTCTTCAGTCTTAAAAAGGGCTGTGAGTGATATATTATAAAAGGCGTAATTATGATAGTGATTCATCTTCCAAATTTATCGCGGTACATTAATTATCGTATATCTAACAATTTTTTCTGCACACCTATGTTATATTTTTCGCTATAAGGATTTGCTAAAAAAACAACTGCTGAAGCAAAGTTTAACACCAAAAAATAAATTTCAAACCTTACAAATAAATTATCTATTCTAAGGGAACCTTGGCATTTTGAAAGAATTACTTCAGTATACTGGTCGCTTAACCTTAACAGTATTTTAAATAGAATTAAAAAAAACAAAGCTTTTCAAATTAAAATAGGCGTGCGTTGACCGCCAATTCGGCGATGATGCGGTCTACGATGGAGCACGCTTGCATACAGAAGAAACCGATTCACTCGCGATTTGAAGACGTCTAGGGCAACTATCGGGCAACACCCATTCATTTTAAAATAACCTTAACTAATATAATTAAATTACTAATATATCAAATCAAAATTATAATCTAATTATTATTATAAAGCCTTTGTTTGTTGTGTCTACGTATTACCTAAACAATTGTTATTACTTATCCTATATAATGTACTTGAACAAATATCATAAAACGTTTATTTTATTTTTATAGTAATACATGTTTTTAGTTTTGTAAATATACATACATTTACCTACATAGATGTTCATTTTTTTACCCTACTGTTTAGTGTACCTTCTAAATAAAATAAAAACGTACCTACCTAAGACTTCATAAAATAATGTAACACCTGTGAATTATTTTACGTACTCAAAAGAGATAAGGATTAATTTAAACAAAAGACAAATGAACGACAGCTCGTATTTAAACTAGCTGCACTCAGTGGTTTTACCCACGATTTACGGTTTTTTCTAATTACACTCAATATTCGGCTTCATAAATATTCCATACTCACCTTAACCTTATTCTTTTTTTGCGAGAATTCGAGTCTACTGCTACGAAACAGTGCAGCTGTATTTCTTTCACATTAATAAAAAAGTCAAGTCAAAAATAAATTGATCTTATGTGAACGTATCATAGTAAGTATAGTAATTTTTTTTTACGAACTCGTACAAAGCGCTTTGATTCCACTTTTATTCTGCGAACTGCTAGTCCGTGGAATGCGCTGCCTGGATACCCATTCAGGCAGAAAGATTTCCAGATTGTAACGACGGGGACCTCCCCGTCGTTACAATCTGGAAGCCTTTCAAATCACGAGTGAATCGGTTTCTTCTAGGCAAGCGTGCTCTATCGTACACCCATCAGGCGAATTGGACGTCCAACGTAAGCTTATTCCTTAAAAAAAGGCCTACACAATGTAGTTTAGTACTTAGTATAAGTAAATGATAACAATTTCGTTTAGGTGATGAAAAGGAAATCTAAAATCACAATTACTCGGTTGTTGTATACAAATTACTGTAAAGTTATAGGTACCCCGACATTTAGTTATTAACTCCCGCCGCAAACAAAGGGGTTTTATACGTTTAACTTTTGTGTATCTTTGTATTTGTATGTCTGTTTGTGGCACTGTACCGATCAAAACCAAACGGTCGAACCATTTTGTGGCATTGTACCGATCAAAACCAAAATGGCGAACCAATTTTGATTTAGATTGATTCGGCTATGATTAAAGAAAATCTTGTCAGCCGTTTGAAGGTTATCAGCTCTATTATATATTTTTTATTTATATATTAAGGCTATTAATGCTTTACATTCGTCCAATATAATCGTATACATTATTATTCTACATGAACTAAATGTGATAACTATCAAGGGTTTAAAAGAATCAATTTATTCTTGTTACAATTTTATGACAATTGCTGGGCAGTTCGTACGTAAATACATTTTCCTCAATAACAAGTCACGAGAGAAGTCTGGCTGTATAGGTGAAGACAAGAAACCACGATGTGTTGTATCGTCACTTAGGTATTTTTATATTGTTAAGGTTCCGTATCCAAACCCGGACCCTATTATTAAGCCTACGCTGTCTTCTGTCTGTCTGTTTGTATAATTGATGATTGTGATTAGGACTGCAAAGATAAGGATGAAAGATACGGTGCAACTTTGTGTATACTGCGTTTCAAAATTGGTTCTGACACAAAATGCAAACACTATTAATCTAAGTCCATTATGCAAGCGGCATTTGTTTGAGTGCTAACTTTTAATCACTCCAATAAGTTGATACATTAAAAATGTATGTTGTCTTTACAGCCTGCTGTGCTTGACACATGGGGCTAGTGAGCCAAAGACCACTGGGCTGAACAAGTACTCCTTTCCCAAAGACTTCATGTTTGGGGTCTCGACGGCCGCATTCCAAATCGAAGGTGGATGGAACGCAGGGGGTAAGTCGATTTTTAGCTGGTGTTTCAGCTTGTATGAAAACTCTCCTGATATTTATTTCTTGATTGTAGAGATTGAAAAAAAATACTATTTCCTCCTCCAAAATAAAGCATTTCAACATGATTTTGTACAAAAAAAAATATACTAATAATTTTTTAATTAAAAATTTCTTTTTAACGTTTGCAATGGTATTATAAAAATAATTGTTTTTTATTATCTATTAAAATGTTGATAATTTGCAAAATGGAGCAATAATGATGATATTTATTTATATGATCCTAGTATGGTTTTCTAAGGCAGTTTTTAAGATCTTACTTTCTTGGATTATTCCTGATTGTCCAGGGAATAGAGCAGGGAATAGAATAGAGCTCTATGCCCTCGGGAGGACACGTAGGAAAAAGTGTGTTTGTCCCCCTGTTGCAGGCAAGAGGACAGAGTGAACTAATTATTTGCGGTCTGTACCCCTGCTGTCTTCTGTCCCCTTATGAAAAGGGGACAGAAGGGAATGAAAAGTTCGTGCTGTTCGACGAGGGGACAGATCGACCATTTTATACGTATCACCTGTACCTCGAATAAAGAAAGTATCTATAACATTACGCCATTAGTTACCGTTATAATATTGACACTAGTTTAAACTCGCAGATAGATCAAATATCAGTAGATTTACATAGCATTAAAGGCATTGTGTTATCTGTGTTAATCTGTACGTAATGCATAACAACAAACACATAATCAAAGTAGATCACATGTGTTTACATGTATTGTAAACTGCCATATTCATGACAACTAATCCAGAATTATTTCCGGCAATATCTACTTAGCGGTAAGAAATCGTAGACCAAAACAGATATCGTAATCGCCCATCTAAGACCACCCTAATGGACCACAGTATAATGTGTATGAGACTTATTATCTATAATTCTATGGAGAATTCAATAATTGATCTAAAAACGAGTATATTTATATCTGGAAAAAAAAAAACATGAAAAAAATATATGAAACTAAAAAAAAAAATTACCAGAGAAATGTTACAATGCTAATGATTTTATAAATTATACATTTTATTTACGGCGGTAGTAAGTCATATGTTTAGTTTGAAATAATAGATATGGTTTTCTGTTTATTAATTAGATTGAAAACGTTCCAAGTTTTTTTTTTTTTGGAAATTAAATTTACAGTATTTACTTTATGCTATCTCTCTAGATCTGTACGCCAACTACTACTAACTAGGCAAAACATGCTACTAATATTGTTTAAACACGTATTGTGCATGCGTTTTAAATGTGTGTACCTATAATTTACTCGTGTTTTGTGCAAATAAATTATCTTTGTCGTTAAAGAGCCCATCTTTCATTGTTCCTTTCTTCAAATAGGTTCAATAGCCAATTCTTCTCTTATCATAATCCAAGATTTTGTAATCCCAATGTTTTAAAGTTAAATGATTATTTACGGGATATTTACCGTGGTAAGGTTGTGGAAGGAGCTCCCGATATTTCGGCGCAGTTACATGCACCATGTTCACGGGAAGAAACCATGTTCATGTTCCCAATGTTTTATTTATGAAGATAACTATATTCTAATTAACGACCAGTTTGGTTCAGTGATAGCGCGTCTGCTTCATAAGCAATAAGTCCCGGGCTCGATTCCCGCTCGGGCACAAGTTTGAATTGTAACATAAACATTTGCTCTGGGTTTGGGTTAGCAGTTGTCCGTCTCTTTGTGTGTTCCACGACATCCCCAACACAGGGAATTCTAGTAGAGTAATGAGTGTGAAAAAAATATATACCTATTTAAGAATAAGAACAATTTTATTTATTTATTTAATAAAAAAAAAAAAAAATGCCAAAAACAATGAACACATAAGGTAAAAACAATGTTTGGCAATTATACTAATTATATTTATTTCTACTAAATCTTCTACTATTGCTCGATCCACACTAATGAGTTCATTTTTTTTATTCAGAAATAGGCTGGCGTTTCAGCGCCAACTCGCTTGCCCAGAAGAAACTGATTCATTAATTGATTGGCTTGTATACCGTTTGTTACGAAATCAAAAATTACTAAAAATTCCATTTAAATAGTATCGGAATTGTTTTACAAATTTTGCTCTACTGCGAACATACCTCTAAATATACATAGCCATTGTTAATAAAACTCAAAATCAGATATGTGTAATATGTTAGATTATACTCGTATAATATTTAATGAACGCCAAAATAGTCAAAAAATCAAAAGTGCCATCTACGAAGTCACAAAAACATAGAGAAAAGTAATACGAAACCCTCTACCAATATATTTTTCAACCGTCTTTCCGCACAGATTCAATAAACTACTAGTATTGACAGCCGCGTTTGAATATAGAATGTGATTTACCTCTTTTTGGGGTCTCATCCTTCCAAAAAAAAAAGGTTTTGTAGCTTTATTGCGGCTCCCGTGCATGTGACCATCTGTCTTTTATAGGATTTTAACTGGAAGAGAAAATGGAGAAACAATAGTTAGGCGATCTTTTAGGCCTGAGCATTCACTCGAGTAAAACTTTGAGCATTTGACGATTTTAAAATTTGTCTAACTCATACAACACATTTAACAATTTGCAAACATTCTCGCGAAAGTTCTAGTAAACACTAGTTAAAACTCGCTTCCTCTCTAAGAAGTCAGACTTGATTTTGCACTCGGCAAAATTTACGGAGTAAATTTTTGCTAATTTGCGAGGATGCGCATGTTTGCCGAAATGTTTATGTGATATGAGAACTGAATTTAACATTTTAGAGGGTCTATATCTGCACTTTTAAAGGCTCGCTCTTATTCGCAGGCAAAGGTGAAAGTATGTGGGACACATACATTCACAAGCACCCAGAGTACACACCAGACAGATCTAATGGAGATATCGCAGCCGACTCTTATCACAAATACGAAGAGGATATAAAAATGATCAAGAGTTTGGGCGTAAAGTATTATAGGATGTCTATATCATGGCCAAGGTAGTTAAGTCTTGTCATTTTTAACCACCTTCAAAAATGGGGTTTTTAATTGAGAACCCCCTTTTTTAAGGTAGTTTTTTTTAATGTTTGTTGCCTCTGAACTCCATCATTAATGAAATGATTTGGGAAATTGTTTAGTTATTTGCAAGATATACCTAACGTTCACATTGGTCCCAAAGAAAATAGAAATGGTCATCAAAATCGGTTGAGCAGTTAAGTCTGTAAATCAAAATAACTGGAAAATTCGTTGAATTCGTAATTTTTTTTTTTTTTGCGCATTTCACATTTTTTTTATTGATAATGGACCAATTGATCACCACTCAATTTCACCTGATATTAAAAAGGCTTTAGAAATCAACAATAAAAAATCAGTCCATCAGTAGCGTATTAAGAGATCAGTAAAACACATAGATTAGGAATTGGCTCCAAGTGGTGCTGACTGAACCCATCGCTCTTGTTTCGAGACAGATTTTATAATCTAGATGTCCACACCAGAAATTACATCCAAAGGACAGATAGACTTCAAAACTAGTGCAGATACTGGCAGATTTATCGCTAAGAGCAATATATTCTAAGCAATTTTAAGATAGAGAGAATTCATAGAATTAGTAGAAAAAGGAAGGGTTCAATTTGAGGGTATTAACTATCTAGCCAAGCACTGGACTTAACCGATAAACTCGATATAATTTTCTCACGACGTTCTTCCTCGAAGCTCAAAGTAATGAGGTATGGAATTGCTCCTCATTTACCAATAGAGTAAGTAGTTTCTATCGCCTAGTTTTGTTCCCACTACAATCTTAAAGACTATTTTATTCCAGGCTACTGCCACTAGGCACGGATAACTACGTTAGCGAAGACGGAGTGCGATATTATCGCACTTTATTCGAAGAGCTAATAAAAGCCAACATAACTCCAATAGTAACGCTTTTCCACTGGGATATGCCAACTCCGTTCATGGACTTAGGAGGCTGGGCTAACCCTATGTTGGTAAATTATTTTGAAGACTACGCGAGGGTGGCTTTTGACTTGTTCGGAGATATCATCAAAACTTGGACCACTATGAATGAGCCACATCAACATTGTTATAATGTAAGTACATTATATTATAATCAGCTTATACATAAAAATAAAGATTGATTTTACAGACTCAAAATAAAGATATGGTATGACACAGCTTATAAAGAACGAGGTCAAAACGGAAATTAGAAGATAGTTTATTTTTTGTGTTAAAGAGAGATAAACGTATCGCCTTATCCACATTCATCGCTTTAAAGCCAATGGGAAAACATGATACTTCTGTCTAGGAAATGGAATACTGAAACTAACTGAAAATGGATACATTGTTAACCAAAAGCTTTTGGATATGTTGTTTTTTAATCCCATTCAATAATTTATTTAAGGGGCCTGTTTCCGTTTGCAGCTCTCTCGCAGTGAGTGTGAATTTTCAAAAACTGATAAAAACATGTTTTGGTGTCTATCGTGACATTAACAACAATTTGATATAATATTTAAATGGAGTAATATGGTAGCAAGAGTTTTTTTTTTTATTACCATACTAGCTAATGCCCGCGACTTCGTACGCGTAGCGGCGATTAGACTGACATATCCAAATATAAATGTTACACTAACGAACACGAACGGAACTTTAAATAGGCACAAATCCATCGGATTATTTATACTGAATATTTTATAGATAATACCTACACATATGACATGATTGTAGATTTATTGCTCTCCATTTTAATGCGGATTGTCATACTATCGTCATAGTATGATTTTAGTCTAGTTTTAATCTGACTCGATACAGGTATCCCGACATGTCCATAGTTTCAAATATATTTCAAGCAAATAATATATTACTTTTACTGGTTAAATACGTTGGAAGTGTGGAGCCATGGAGCCAATAAGGAAAAAAAATTGGTATAAGTCAAGCGAAATGTCATGCATAACAAACGTTATTATTGAATTATTAGTAAATAGTAAGTAGGAAGCATGGAGCGGTATCTATAATTAATCGCTGTTATTTAACATTACTCCGCGTAAAGACTGCCAATCAATGATGTCTAAATAATTTTTGCCCGCCTTCTGCGCCTCGACCCTTCCAACAACTAAACCGCTTTCGTTCACCACCATAACATCCAAAATAGCTGCTAATCATAGATCAGTAACAGATTAGATGCCGCGAGTTCACCTACTTTGCGTGTCTGTTATTGGTGTTAAGTTTGATCCTGGCAAAAAAATGTATTCATTTTAATCTCCGTCGACTTGGTATATCAGCACGTCAGAAGTCAATACAAAAATAAACGTACTTTAAATTACGCCATAATAAACTGTAAAACCTCATCAAAAGCAGTTGGCTGTCCTGAAAATAACAAACACAAAAAAAACTATTTGGTGCTGTCTATCGGAAGTTATGCGGGTACATACATTTCGGCTATTCGTTTTATTTCATCATCATCATCAGCCAGAAGACGTCCACTGCTGAACATAGGCCTCCCCCTTTAACCTCCACACTGAACGACATCCTGCCATCTGCATCCACTGGATGCCCGCGACTCTCACAATGTCGTCGGTCCATCTAGTGGGAGGCCTACCTACGCTGCGTCTTCCGGTTCGCGGTCTCCACTCAAGAACCTTACCTACTTCCCCATCGGTTAACAGTTCTTCGAGCGATGTGGCCTGCCCATTGCCACTTCAACTTGCAGATTTTAATAGCTATGTCGGTGACTCTGGTTCTTTGGCGAATATCTATATTTTTATTTACATATAGATTATATGGCAACAGCCGCTTCAGTCTTCCTACCTACCATGTCTGCGAGTAGAAGTCTGTCATTACGACAACATTACTATAAAATAAGCTAGATGGCGTTATAAATAATTTAAAAAAAAATTTTTTTTTTCTATTTATTATCATAAATTAATATAGCCTATGTTTCAATCAGGTATTTTATAAGCATATTCATGGAAACTGCTTTGAAATCCTTCTAGTAGTTTAAAAGATGTGCGCGGACAAACAAACAAACTGACAGCCGTCAGATTTGTAGTTCTATAGTTTGAAAATAGATTGCGTACTAAAACGATGTTTTGCGAAAAAATTGTAAATTTGCTTAAACTTTACGAATAATATTATTAAAAACGTAATAAGGTATTCAATAATTCCTAAAATAATGAGTGTAAATGGATCGTAGTTTCACAAATATGAAAAGTGCGTCTATTATAGGTAAATACGACACTTTACCTGAATCACGCAAACGGGATTTTTTTTGCAAGTTAAACCGATATCTGGTATTGCTTCTACTTAGTTAGAAGTCATGTGTGAAGGTATTTGATCTACACATTTATAATATGGTAGGGATTACTCCGTCAAATTTAAATATATCAAATTGATTGTTTGTTTTTAATGTTACTATAGACACCAAAACATGTTATTTTCAGTTTTTGGAAATTCACACTTACAGATTGTATATCTTCAATAATTTGAATATGTACGAGCGAGAGAGCTATAGACGGGAACAGGCCCTTTAATGGTGGTCAATTACCAGGAGCATTGGCTTGTAATGTAACAATGCAAGATTAGATTTTGAGCATTTACGTTACAAATAGATGCCATAAATAATAAAATAAAGAAAATATAAATAAATATAGATTAATATTCACCAACATGCACTGGGCCAGTATGGTAGATTAGGGCCGTTCCTCTCTCTCTCTCTGAGAGAAAGCCTGTATCCCAGCAATGGGTACATGATAGGCTGAAACTGATGATGACTGTGCCAGCTCAAAGAAAAAACACATCAGCCATAGGACTGCACGTCAGAAAGGAAAACTTAAGTAGTAATTCACCTATTCTACAAGAGATGGCGATGTTTTAAAATTCACTGTACATTGTGACGATGACGCGAGTTCCATGATTTTGTTCACACAAAAAGTGCCTAAAGAAGTTTTCACTAAAATATTTGTTACTAGCCGTCCGCCCCGGCTTCGCACGAGTGTAAGCTCGGCCTTCGGCCTCGCTACAAAATATAATATAGCCTACTCGTATGTCACCCGGGGATAGCGTAGCTTCCCAACAGTGAAAGAATTTTTCAAATCGGTTCAGTAGTTTTGGAGCCTATTTATTACAAACATACAAAAATATCGTAGGTACAAATCTTTCCTCTTTATAATATTAGTGTAGATACGAGTAATGTATAGATAATTTTAATACAACTTTTTTTCACAGGGTTACGGAAGCGATTATTTCGTTCCAGTACTAAACTCACACGGCATCGGGGATTATTTATGTGCTCACTTCATGCTGCTGGCACACTCTCGAGCCTACCATTTGTACGATAAGGAATATCGACATATTCAAAAAGGTTACTTTTTACCAACTTTAATAGTTTTTTTTTAATTAAAAGAGCGGCAAACAAGCATGCGGTCCTCCTGATGGTAAGCAAAACCGCCGCCTTTGAACACCTGCAACACTAGCTGTGTTGACGTTAATATTTATTATTTTTTACCAAACTAATTCAAGTAAATAAATATTTTCTTACTTTTTTTAATAAAATGTCCTGAAACCGCCAATCAAAGATAGAATAATCTGAAACAAAAAAAAATAAACAAGCAAGAAAATAATATTCAAAACAACATAAGTATTATTTATGTAAACAAATTATAAACACATATTACAATTAATATTGTTATTATTATATAAATATTAATATAAACAAAATGAATATCATAAAATGGGGTTCATTGACCTTTTTAATGTTCTTAGCTTATAGGTTGGTAATCTATGTATCTTCTATATATTCGTAAATATATCTTCTTAATATATAAATAATTATTTGTACGTGGGTTTGTCACCTTACTCTTCTTTACCGGCTAGACCGAATTGGATGAAAATTTGTGTGGCTTTGCAATTGTATCAATTAATAGTAAATTTTTATTCCAACGGTAACAGATATAATTGCAAAAAAATACCTCTATTCCCAATGTTTTACGGTCTGACTCAGGTCAGCAACAAGGAACTTCCGGGGTATGTCAAAGCCAAGAAAACTTACACATAGTGAACTTGTATCAGTAGACATGTATTTATTTCCTGTGTCATGTCCCGAGCTAAATCTCCACATATTGAGTCATTAATCTGTCATATTTCGTCCCAAGAAACAATTTCCTTCGCGTTTTGCGTAATATATTTTCAATGGCGTTTCTTTCGCATATTTGCCGTTCACTGTGATATTTTTAGCTTATATAAAAAAATGCATGTATATTATATTCTTCCATTAAAACTAAGTTTTACTTACTTATTGACTTAAAAATATAACCGATACTTACTATTTAAAACGCTATCTAAATACAATAAAACTCTATTTATCAACTCGGTATTTAACAAGTTGGTATACAAACTTGTTAAATAAGTATGACAAGCTAGATTTCACCATAAGCTGGATGTATAAATCCAACTTTTATTAAAATAATTCAAAACATTTTAAGAAATTTCTTTTCAACAGCAATACTTTGATATTTAAAGATTTTTATTCAAGATAAACTTCCACTAAAGCAATTTTTACGAGTAATGGTTACGTAAAACGAGTTAATTATCTTCTCGATTATGTGGGATACTTCAATATTTTGCAACCCTAAAACTGTTTTACAGGTATTATTGGCATAACTCTAGACGCGTTTTGGGCTGAACCTAAAGATCCAACTAAACCAGAAGATCATGAAGCAGCTGAAAGATATATTCAAATGCATGTAAGTATTTGAAAGGATATTTTGGCCAAGCGGTAGAATGTGCACTTCACTATCTAAGGGCGGGCGCCATTAGATTGTTGGTTTGATTTTCGCCCTGCACCAATGACATTTCCTTAACTAAATTATGTACAGTTTCGATGACATCGCTCAAAAACAACGAAGGAAAAGATCATGAACCGTTTTGTGACATAACATTCATATTCATAATCATCATCAGCCAGAAGACGTCCACTGCTGAACATAGGCCTCCCCCTTTAACCTCCATACTGAACGACATCCTGCCATCTGCATCAACCGGACGCCCACATCACTCGAAGAATTGTTAACCGATGGGGAAGAAAGGTTCTTGAGTGGAGACCGCAAACCGGAAGACGCAGCGTAGGTAGGCCTCTCACTAGATGGACCGACGAAATATTCATATTGTTGATATAAAATTTATCAACATGCACTTGGCCAGCATGGTGGATAAGGGATATTCTCTACAAGAAAAGGCCTAAATCCCAGTAGTGGGAATATGATACGCTGATAACTAATGACTGATGACTATTTAACAAAGAGTCATAAAATATTTATAGAATCATCAACAAAGCAAACCACTTATTAAACCATAATGACCTTGACCCTGTGATCAGATGATTAATTCCGTCAGATTAATAATATCTTTGAATTGAAATGATCAATTTCCTGTTTCTTTTTCTAGTTCGGTCTCTTTGCACATCCAATATTTTCTGAGACCGGGGACTACCCAGATCTAGTGCGGCAAAGGCTGAACAACCACAGTCTTGTGCAAGGTTTTTCAAGATCACGTCTACCTTACTTCTCGGCAAAAGAGGTCAGTTCCTGATAAGTAATGGTATTCTTATAAATAGTGTTATTATGTATCATATTGTGCATAAAATAACAACTAAGTTTTAGCAAGCAAATTAACATGTAGTAACATAAGTCATAAATAAAAAAATTAAAATAAAAGTACGACACCTCTACATGAATGATAAAGTAAGTATTTATTCATTAGCTGAACCCCGCGGTTTTATTTACGATAACCAAGTTTATCACAATCATTTCAGCATAGTAGTTTTGTTTATAGACAGACACTGATTTAATTTACATTTAATTAAATAGAATATCAGTATCCTGAGGATACCTAAACCAAGGTAGGTATTCTATTAGATTAGTTGCAAAGTCAGTTCAAGAATTTGGAGGCCAACAGGAAAGCTACCGTAACTCAGCGGCTAGAGCAATAGGAGCCTTTACCTGGACCTTTACGCAGGTTTGATCTGCCAGTCGTCAAATTTATGAATTGTACATAAAATTTAAAGCGAAATGATGACCTTTCTGATATGAGACTTTATCATTTGCATTATTTTAAAATTAATTATTATATTAAAATTATTCTAGAATTTAATAATCCAACAGTACTTCCTATAACCTATACAGTCCAATATAACCTACAATGAAACATTTGTAAAATTACCTAGAGGTCTAACAATAATTAAAATTTCAAGCACACTTGTACTTGAATTTAATCTGACCACATGGCAAAAGTCTAGATTACTCTGCTGCAAAAAATATGCTTCATTGTTTACCTTGAAGTGTCGAAGTTGCAAAAATCATGGTCACATGATGAACAAAAGTATTGACCATGTTCAGTGCTAATTCTCTAAAACAAATTTTAAATTTTAGACTTGTACTTACCTAGAAGGTTACTTAAGTGTTAAATTGGATATTATTATGACTCTCTAAATGCTTAGATTTTTTTTATGTATCTAACTGTATTTAACATCGTGATATGCTTGTATTTTGTACATATTTTCAATGTTCTGGTTTTTTCTTTTTCCGAATTAGCTTAGAACTGAGTCATTTTATTCATCTTTATTTTTTAATTCTTTACAATAAATACACATTGTTATCATTGTAAATACATGTATATAAAAAAAAATTGTATAACTATTCGATTATTTTAGTATGAGCTATTGTTTTGTTATTTTCATTAATTTTAAATAATCTTTGTACTTAAATTTTAATAGAATTAAAATATAGATATTCTAATCCTTCTCATCATTTCCAGTGCAAGAGTGCAATTATCAGGTTCATGTTATTTCTATGATAAATATTAACTACTCATCTTAATGAAACTATAATACCTAAATGTTTTAAGAATGTGGAAATGTTAAATATTCAGAAAAAAAAATTTTTTTTCGTTGATTGAGGAAAATATCTTCAATGACAAGTATTTACTTCTTGATTACAGGTTGCAGAGTTGCGTGGAAGTTCCGATTTCTTTGGTCTGAATCACTACACCACATTTTTGATGTCACCATCATCTATGGAGAAAGAATGGAAGCTGCCTTCATGGGACCACGACACCGGAGTGAAATTGGATCAAAACATGACTTGGCCCAAACCTGGTGCTGAATGGCTCACGGTATGTTACCTTTTTTAAGTATTTTGTAGTGTGGATTATCAAAATAAATACATTTTACTTAACATCGTGAATAACTTTTACTAAGATTCAATACAGAAATTGCGAATATGAAATTTGTTCTTCCTTATGTTATATTGTGAAGTGTCAATTGATGATCTTTTTACAACATATCCTTTAAAATGAAGCCTCAACCAAAACCGTTCGAAAATAACGGTTGGCGATGATTTGTATTTTGTCAACCCACAATTCACCGCTATCGAACGGTTTTAGTGACCGGAATCATCGAAATTTGGCAACAAATCCAAATATTTTTCATATACGGCTTGGCAACAAACAATCAACTGTCCAAATAAAAGGTTTACAGTTTTGTAAAAACTGTGCAACTCCTTATATCAATACTTATTACCATACAATTTAGGAAACGACATAAATCAAATTATTATATCTTTTGAGTTAATTATTTAATCTCTATCATTTACTTATTTCATTCTTTTAATAGATTCTGAAAAACTATAAATAGTTACGTGAATTACAAAACAAAACAGATTATTTCAGTTTTCTAGTTTTAGAGCTCTACATTTCTGTGAAAATTAGGCGATGATGTCAAGTTTCGGTTCATTCGGTTTCTTTTTAGTCAAGCGTGCTCCATCGTAGACAGCATCATCGCTTAATATCCGGCGAGTTGGCTGTCAAACGCAAGCCTATTACTGAATAATAATTAAAAATAGGTTACAAATATTTGTTGAAATACCAAGGTCATCATCATTTATCGACACTAATATTATAATGGGGAAAGATTTGAATTTTTGTATTTTTGGATGTTTGTAACGAATTAAGTCAAAAACTAATGAACTGATAAAAAAAACTCTTTCACTATTAGAATGCTACATTTATTCCCGAGTAACATAGGCTATATTTATTAGTACAAAGTTTAAAAAATAAATCTTCACACGTGCGAAGCCGGGTCGGGTGGCTAGTAATAAATATTTGATAGTTCTAGTACGCTTGAATCAAAATCAAAAAAAAAATACCAAACGTTTTGTTGCGATATTTTCTTTATTCGTTCACTTTAGATATTTAACTGACTTATAAAAAGAAGATGGTTCTCAATACGATTGCATTTTTTAATGTATTAAGTACCTACCTATATTTATTATTATTATTTCTTCAAAATTATTGATAAGCGCGAAACATGAGCCTTTACTACAAGTTATTACATGATTTTACGGCTCTTCTGTACAAACAGGTGTCTTGTAGGTAGCTGACCGATTATGATTTTATCGCTTATCTTGGTCACGGTCATGAGCAGATAATTCCGGTTTTACTTTATTTACGACTGGACCTGTTTTTTCTGTTAATCTTGTGATCTAAATAGTTCAATTAAAAACTGCCAATAATGAAAAATTATAGTTATTTATTAACATGAGAATGATCAAAGTTAAGGCCATTATTTCTTGTAAAACCTGTGTAATTATAAAAAAATATAACACCTAAATTTGTTCCCAAAGTCGAAGTAGGTAATCATCGTGCATATATAAAAAAAAGGATTGAATTGAAAACTTCCAACCTAAAGTCGGCTAAAGATATCATAATTATCGTGGCCAGGTGCAATTTGCTCCTCACTTAACGAAATAACAAAATCGTCATAGCTTTTGTACGTAATACATTTTTGCTATTCCAAGTTCATTGCAATTGACATTGATGTAGGTAATTCAACCTTCTTTTGTCGGTCTAAATTAGTCGTAACTTAGGCTGAATTTTAACGAACTCTAGTGTTAACACTTCGCACAAGAAGTTGCTTAGTTCCCAGTCTAATTAGAATCATTTATATGACAAAGTTAAGGCCATGAATGTGCAATTTTACTTATCGACACATGATAAGTAATATACGTAATCTTAAAGTTGTAAAGACAACCATTCTAAGACAGAGAATAGGTTTTTCTAAATCTCTGTGATTAATCTTAGACGACAAGCGAGTTATTTTTTACTAAAAATTCGCTGTGACTTGTGGTTTCACCCGCATTATATCCGGAATAAAAATTAGCCTAAGTTTCTCCTTATAACATCAGCTATCTTTCAGTGAAAGATGAAAACAATGCAACCTCCTTGAAGCAACCTCGTTTGTTGTGACAGCAACCTCCTTGACTTAGATGATTTTTTTTAAATTATGTTAATGTTAGACTTAAATATATTTTTTCTTGTTTTTGACATGAATACGCTTTTAAATTTGTTTCCATAGTGCACAGATCTACTACCTATTAGATTACATTTTCTACAATTATTTCTCAGAGGAAACACGCATTTATCACATAAAATGACCAAAAAAATGCAATAAACAATATTCAGACCCGTTTTGTTTGGCATTGAACCGTCTGATTTTGACATTTCAGGTTCAAAAAACAGGCCACGCCGATAAGGACAAAAAAGTCTAGTTATGTCCTTTTTGTACTTGTGCTGAGCCATATCAATATTTTCTGTTTCACTGAAATATATTGCCGATCTGGTTGTGTATATCTATGCCATAGTGGGAGGCAATACAAAAAACGGATAAAATAATCGGAGATACAGTTTGATGCTGAAGTTACATATCTATCATCTACACCCAAAATTTAATTCCACAACTCGATAGCTAAAGGATAAAATAATTCTTACCGTTGAGTCAGACATACTAGCTGATGTCCGCGACTTCGTACGCGTAGCGCAAAGTACACGATCTATTCAATTTTTTATATTTACTCGTACTTAAAACACACGGCCATGTCCACGACAAAGCCACGCCCCATTTTTTTATTGGAAAAATATTGATAACATAAATAAACATTTTGATCTGATCGCTACCAAATTTCACAGGATCACTCGTTGGGCTAATCTAAAGATTGCCTGACTGTTTTAGCAAGATCGGTTCAGCCGGTATCTATCGTAGACCGCATCATCGCTTAACAATGGGCGAGTTGACAGCCAAGCGCAAGCCTATATTTAATTTAAAAAATACCTTTCCCTATGTATCTGTGATCAAAAGTAAAATTATAAGTAAAATTTGACCCACTTCCCGGTGTTAAATTTAGCAGAGCTTGAGAAATTTGGCATACTTGTCAAGTTCCAATGACAATACAATATTAGAGTAACAGCGAGTTGATTTGATGATGGCGACGGTGAATAACAGCACTGCACTCCTCGATTAACATTTTTTTTTTTGATAATAGTAGACTGCCAGTGTTTGGGCTCATGTGTTCAGCACACCGTTCCTATCACTAATTACATATAAGCTTGGTATTAAAAGTTTGTTTTTTTTCAATAAAAAACATGTTTCTAAATAAAAAGATTCATCGTGCGATGAGACGGAGTGAAAATTTGTTTCCTCATTTTCAACCACGGAAGTTATCATCAACTATCTATATCTGCGCAATGTTTCTATGATGCCCCTGGTGTTGTAGGTATCCATTGGTGATTCGGTCATTCGGTGGTGATCGCTTACCATCAGGTGGTCCCTCAGCTTGGTTGCTACCTATGGCATTAAAAAAAACTGGCTGCGTGACTTTGAGATACATCATAGGGTCAAGGAAAATATTATAAAACTACCAATGATTATGTCAAATTAAAGTGTTTTTGTGAATGATATAACAACACTCTTCAAAGACGTAATCAAATCAATTTAAAATTAATTTGTAATTTTGAACATTAAATTGAACACGAATTTGTTCGAAGTCATGTAGATAACAATTTTGGCAATAAAAAATTCATACCTATCAATTCAATCCTGTCCATTATTGCATCATTATTTTGTTCTTATTAAAAAAGACTTGAATTAAAAATAAAGCCTTTGTACCTAGGTACAACAAGACTCGTGATGTTTAATAATACACCACAGAAAATAATTTTTCTTTTTTGTTTAAAATAGAACGGCTGAAGGTATTTTTGTAAGAATGTTCAATCAAGTATCTGTCACAATACCCGGCGACAGAGTTTCTTACTTCTCTTTTCGGTGTAATACATCAACATAATATAACATAGTCTACTGTCGCGGATTTCCTAGTTTCGCAACGAAAACCTACTATTAACTTGTTCCTAAGCAAGGTCGATATATGTTATTACTCTTTGGTTGTAGTGTTTATCATACTTCACTTAATAACTGCCTACATTGCATACTTATAAGTAAGAATAAGTTTGCATTATAACCTCATGGTGATAATACTTAATATTAAAAGCCCACTTCCCTTTTTTCTATCTGCTTCGCGCGTTTCAAACATCTTTAATACAAATTTTGAGATGAGATTTGATACAAACAGAATAAAAAACACTGACTGGGAAGTTATAATAACTGAACAAGAGTGTGTCAATCGGGATACTAATATGGTAGGGTTCCGCAGACAAAGCCATAATAATTGTAGTCACATTCATAGTTTAGATATTAGTGGTTATAGAAAAAATCCAACGAACGAAGCTTCTAATTCTAGTCTCATTTTTATAAATACTAGGGAAACATTATTCGTCGATCTTATTTACGAAAAAGTCAATGACATTTGAGCTATAACGTCTTGTTGTTTTATTACAGTTTATCGTTATGACTCGAAAAGTTATAATTAGAAAATATTCGACATAATTTTGAATAAAGATTTTAAATTATGACCTATAAACATAGTAAATTGGCGGACCATATTTTGCAAAGGATACACTTTAAAAATTGATGTATGAAAACTTACTTTAATATTTAATGATACCCCACATGAGGGTTCACAAAATAAAAATGTCCCAATACAACAAACGTATTTATTAACGTATTTTTATCTTTAGTCTAGTGTAATAACGGTATTGCGTACAAGCGTCAAAATAGGAATGATTATAGTTCAGGCCGCCTCCAACCGACTCTTTTGAAAATCGATGGAGGAGGCCTATGTCCAGCAGTGAAAGTCCTGTGGCTGAAATGATGATGATGATAGTTCACACTCTAACGTAACGTAAACAACAAATAATAAACACTAGCCAGACTAACGAAATGCTAAAATTCAACAATGTGCAAGTCGGGTGACAAATTTATGTACTTAACGTTAAAACTATAATTTTAAGGCTTTTCTTACACGTATTGGCAGATAATCGCGTAACCATTTTAAGTAAAAAAAAAATTGCATAGCGCGATCTCAAATTCAGGAATTTGATAAAGTCGGCAATTTGTCGGTGATCAGATGTATGAAAAGTTATAATAGTAGGTATTTTGCAGATAGTAGGCATTCAGCTATCAAACCCGTTAGTTTGACTGAACCTAATGTATTTTGTAGTAGTATAAACCCTTCATTGAGTGAGCCTGGCTTGCATATAGCCGGCTTTTATGAATTCCTATTCGATAATTAAAATGTTGATAATGTGCGTAAAAGGTAGCTTATAGAGCGCAGTCTTAAATAAACATGTACAATAATGTAAAGAAAAACCTTTGTTTTATTTCCATAACTATAGGCAAAACAGGAATCTTATCAGAAACCCACTTCTTTACCCTGTATAATACGACTACTAAACTAAGTTATTTTTAAAATGAAATGAAACCCCGACCGAACAAAAACACCATTCCACCACAGTTTGTATGCAACAGGCATAGAGCCAATTGAATTTATTACATTTCTATTGCAGGTCTACCCTCCAGGGTTTAGAAGACTGTTCAATTGGATCACCAAGAGTTACGGGAAAAAGGTTCCCATAATAGTTACAGAGAACGGCGTCTGCGATGGTGGCGACCTCGAAGATTACGACCGAGTAGAGTATTTCAATTCCTACCTATACGAATTACTTCGAGCCGTGTATGAAGATGGATGTAATATAAAAGGCTACTTTGCCTGGACTTTGATGGACGATTTCGAGTGGAGTGACGGCTATTTGTGAGTATTATTTATTACAATCTTTTTTCATAACATGAAAATGAAAATTACTCTACTATATTATTCAGCATTGTTTTTATCGGATCAAGTGCGTAATTTTATTCTATTCGTATAGCTAATACAATGATATAATTGTATACCTATTCATACTACATCTTTTCGCACAAATAAGGATATAGTTTTTTGCACAAAACACGAGTAAATCATACACATTTTAAAACGCATGCACATTATGCACAATAGGTGTTAAAATAATATTAGTCACTCTGTATCATGTTTTGCATATTAGGTGTACAAATCTAGACCCTAGATAGAAGGCATATTATTATTATCGTATAATTATGTAAAAAACCTAGACCCATATTAAT
This sequence comes from Agriopis leucophaearia, assembly GCA_949125355.1. Classification (NCBI taxonomy): domain Eukaryota; kingdom Metazoa; phylum Arthropoda; class Insecta; order Lepidoptera; family Geometridae; genus Agriopis; species Agriopis leucophaearia. Next base: position 6,889,695 of record OX421270.1, read on the forward strand.
GTAAATATCATGTTACAATCTAATTAATAAACCGATAGACATTTCTAGTCATAAAAAACATTACTTACAAAGTTTTAAATAAAAACTCAGAATGCCCCGAATCACTTTGCACGTAGACAAAATTTGGAATAAACAGCGAAAAAATGAATCCAGCATGCTTTTTATTCATATTAATCAAATAAGGTTGGCTTTGAGCTAGTTATGCCAATTAAATATTGTTTAAAATTAAAAAATTGGGGATTTAATTTAAGGGCCAATGAAAATTATTTGAAGGGGGTACCAAACAAAAGAACGTCCATACAAATAATATTTTATCAAATATGGTATTAATGTGTGTATGAAGAATACAGTTGGAAAAATTGAAAATTGGAAGTTAAAATGATTGTTGCTCAATTTATGTTTCCTTTAATTTGTCTTGTTCTTGCGTACAATTATCAATGTATGTGAATGAGTACGCAAATAATATTAACCACAAAAAACGAGAAAAAATTATATACAATTGAATGAATTGAATTGTAAATGCACAGTGGTTATGTTTAAGAATTCACGGGAAAAATATATTGAAAAAATTATGTTCTGTGATTTGTTCATAGTAAGCCATTTCGGAAATGCAGTAATTTAATAGCTATTCATTGTAAAAATCATCCGAAAATATTTCTGTAAATTTCATTCGAAATAACTTACACTTATACAGGGCCCCGATTCTACTAAACCAATTGTTTTCAATTGTTAATGAATTGCCTCAACTTTTTTACTTTTGACACATTATCTATACAAAAAGTGTCAAAAGTGTAATTTTTTAGGCAATTCATTAACAATTTAAAACCAATTTTGTTTTTCACTTTTGACACTATATCTATACCAAAACTGTCAAAAGGGCAATTTTTGAGAAAATTCATTTACAATTCAAAAACAATTGGTTTAGTAGAATCGGGGCCCAGGTCTTGGCAGCAACTGAGTATTTCTAAGGACACTGTTCTTAATTATTATTTTACGTTTGTCCATAAATACTTTTGTTGCCTACCGCTGCATTATACTAATTAACTATTGAATATTTATGATCTAGAATTCTAGATGATAATATCATCTTATATATATAATATCATAAGTTTAATAAATATATAAGTTTATTAATTGTACTCGTTCACAATTACATTTAAAGTTTAATTGTGTCTCCGTGACTCACGAAGTATCTTGAGTATCTTGGTCCTTTACGGTAATAAAATTTTAAATGGCCACCAAGACGAGAATACATGAATAACAATAGCCAGTTTTTCCCTTAATAGATCCGTAAACTCAGTATTGCAAAACAATAACACCTTGGAAATAATAATCCGTATAGAACATTTAAATTGTATTTACAGGGTGTAACAAAGATTCTGCCTAAAGGTTGTCACTCACCGGGAGCATTCATTTGAAATGTAAAAAATCTGATTCGAGCTGTGTTCGAGCATTGCATCAGTGAGTGAAGTAAACCGAGCATTACAGTGCCCAACCACTGCATTGCGCACTGAGTACAGTAGTGAGTGGGAAAAACTGAGCATTACAGTGCACACACCTGTAATACAATTTGTCATATCAATGTGCACAACTTGTAACATGACCGTCTCGCAGCAAGCTCAGTGATTATTAAAACAACGAATTCAATGATACAAGCTTTGAATGCTCACACACAGTGCTACAATGTGTAAAGTTCGCAGTTCGAGCCGTTACAACATCGAATGCAGTATTGTAACGTAAATGCCCAGAATTTAATCTTGCGTTGTTACATTATAACCGAATGCTCTCGATGAGTGACCACCTTAAGGGCTGAAAATTGCCTGACGTCAATAATTTTTCACGATTACTCCCTGTTCACCTGGGTCAATTTATAAATGTATGAGTTCGACCAATTTGTAAATGTATTTAGGTGCTAAATGTATAATTTATAAAATCCTTGTACTATTCCAAGTCTCATAGGTATTTAATAATCTTTGGATTTTGAATTTCAAAATGGAAAAATATATTTTCGTCCCGTTCTTATGTTTGTTTACCTAGCCTTCATACTTCTGAAACTCCAATTATATCCCAATCGATGTCTTTGAGACTTCTTTCTAGTTCGATTAGGCGACCATCTTCTAGCAGGAATTGTATGTTATAGTATAGCTATAGACCATAATTTTAAGCAAATCGGTGTCTTTTATAACGTTAACCGTAGTCGTTTGACGGGTTCGCGACCTCACCCGGGGATTTTTAGCACTGGGCCGGTCTCCGTTTACACCAGTACAACAGTCGAAGCACTTGGGTTCTTAATTTGTAGTTTCTGTCCATACTTTTCTATAATCGCGAGGCTCAAATAGGAGTGGGTGAGCCACGCAAGTAGAATGCACCCGGAAAAGACAGGGCAAATGACCAAAGCCAACGAAAAGTCATCCACCAGGTCGCCCCCAGACCCAATGGCGCGACGAGCTCGGGAGGTATAAAAAATATTGGTTGATACTGGCCCAGGACAGAGACCAGTGGAAAGAATTCGAGGAGACCTTTTCCCAGCAGTGAGACAAGACAGGTTACCAAAAAAAATTGCTTAAAACAGGCGACGCTACGGCCCTTAGGACGGTGCTTAGGAATCGGATCAAATTTTTAAACACTCTGTATAACTACAAACTACACTAGTCTCTAAAATCTATATTTATATAGCTGCTGTTATTTATTTTTGCACCGCAATATGTGTTAACAATAGACCGCTTTGATTAAAACAATGTTTTATTATGCGGTCCAATAGGTTGCTCACCTTTGCATAAAACAAAACTATATAACATATTTTAATTGATTTATTTTTAAATAGTGCTTTTGCCCGCGACTTCGTATGCGCAGATTTTCATATAAACTTTCAATCCTATTTTCCTCCCCTAATCCGGCCCATGCGCACAATAACATAGCCTATACTTCAAAATGGTCATAGCTAAGCATATTCGTGAAAACCGCATTTAAATCCGTCCAGTGGTTTAGGAGATGTGCCTGGACAAACAAACAAACAGATAAAAAAATCTAAAAACTGTCTTCACGTGTTCAGCTGCTTCACCCAATGTGTTTTTTTTTTATCTATACGTTTTTATTATAAGTACCTATAGAAGATGGATAACACATTACATTCTCTTACTTAGATTATTTTTTAACTAGGTAACTATTTTCAATGTTAAAGGTACAAGTTTTATTCTAAAACCAACAACTAAATAAATTAGTTGGCATGTTTAGCAAACTCAAACTTACCTGGTCTAGGCCAGTTCCAATCAACTCAATATTAGCAAACAACCACTGAACTGCTATTTGTCTTTCCAGGACCAAGTTCGGCTTGTTCCGCGTAGATTTCGACAGCCCGGACCGCAACCGGACGCCGAAACTGTCGGCGGTAAATTATGCCGATATTGTACGCACGAGAAGAATCAACGAAAAATACAGAAGACCGCAGAAAGTGTACCAGACTAATAGGATTCGGTAGCTTTAGAGGTATCTTTTAGGAATGCAGCTTAAATATTACAATTTGTTTTTACACATTTTGTATGAGTTCACCTGAATTTGTTTGTGTAGTAAAAAATCTAAGATATACAAATTTCACCCAGTACTGATCGTAACAATTTGAAACTTGAAACTTATGTAAATGTTTGTATTTGCAGTAACAATACAAATGAGGTAGTCTGTTAATAGAGCTGGAAGAAGGGTAACGGACACACATAGAAAAACCAACCCGATCGGACTCATCACAAAACCGACACCTACCTTGTTTAGGTTTGTCAGATTCCCTAATTCCCTAGTTATTTTAATTGCAAAACACGTTTAGCGTCTATAGCTAGATATATTATGGTAGCGTTTGATTAATAGTTGATGGCAGAGAAATGTTTCGATGTCTGGCAAAATAGAGAAATGATCGGTGATAATCCTCGTCATATAATTTGCACAAAACTAAAACGGCTCGTAGGATTTACGAGCGTTGCTATGCCTACTTAGTTATATTTTTTTTTACTATACTAGTAACAGTAGTGCACCTGTTCCGGTGACATTGGAATCACAACCAAGATCAAAATATATTTACATAACTTCCGTTTTAGTTTTTTGCGTATCTAGCGTTTGACCGCCATCCGCCATCTCGCCTGCTAAAACAAAACAAAATATGCAAACAATAAATTTAGTTCCTAATTACTTGGTATTAAATAACTTCTCTATTTATAAAGACTCAGATAATTTCTAGGTCGTAACACTAGAGGTTTCTCAAAGAACAACTATAATAAACCTTCATGATGTTGTTTGATGTATCAAACAAGGTCCCTTTGAGTGTTTTTAATTCTTCACTTCCGCATGTTTGTACTTTTATAGTTTAACCTTTATGTAATTATGATTGTAAATAGTAGAATTAAGGCTTTATTTATGAGTAAATTATTCAGCAATATACATCATGATCTTTTAATTTAAAACATCTATCTTCTGGTGTTTTGAATACCTATTTATGTAAGTAATTTAAATTCTTGAAATTTTAATAGATTCAAATGATCTTAATATCAATGACGTCGTTACCGGTAGGGAGTTAGGTGCCTTATTCTGTGTGAACAATATTCTGATGTAATAGACTTTGCTCACGGTGCAAGCAGTATGAATTGACTTTTTTTGTTGTTGACTTTATGCGTTTATGACGTTTTGACATGATGTTTCTTACTGATCGTATGACGAAGCAATGGACCACAGTAGGTAGTTATTGGGCACGCTGTACCACTTGGTCGCTGTTACAAATTCAGGTCGTATGCTCGAGGGATATCGACTGCGTTGCTCCACCTTCAGCTATCGCTTCAGGTGGAGTTCAACGCGGTCGATATCCCTCGAGCATACAACCTGAAGTTGTAACAGCGGGCCAAGTGGTACAGCGTGCCCAATCACAATGTAAAATTGAGTCAAGATAGACATTTAGATAATTATATCACTCACCTAGTCGATGGTGTAATTTATAACTTCACATTTGAATACAAAGTCACTTTCACACCACTTACTACTCTTTATAGCGATGGTGAGATATAATAACGTAACATAATGTGTATGAAAAATTGTGAATAAGAAAGAAAACTAGATAAAGTTATAATTTTATAGGTACTGTTCAGATCAGAATAGATTTTTTGTACCTAAGTGGTTTGCTATTACTTCTCAAAGTCTCTGCGTACTGATTTTCATCGGCAGAGATAACACAGGAGTATCAGGAAATGTGCACCAATTTCAGTGTGCGTACTAATGATCATCCCCACAAGAAATTGGTACAAGTTCTGCAAAAGTGACTGCGTACTAATTTTCATCCCCAGTCGCTAGATAGCAGTAATTTCCACTCCACATACTACATAGAAAATGTGCTCGATTTCAGTGTGCGTACCTATGATCGTCCCCACAAGAAATTGGCACATGTTCTGTAATAATGACTGCGTACTAATTTTCATCTGCAGTCAGGAAGTAAATAGCGAAACCAAGGTAACTTTAAACTCTAAACTTGAAGCTAAACGATATATACCCACTAAAATTAACACCATCAATTAAATTTAATTATTTATGTCACCATCGCATAGCACTACACAAGTTCACAGTAGAAAAATAACTAAAATGTAGCTAACGTGATATGTGTGTGTATACGCGGAGAAATTAAGTAGTTGACATAGACATATAGTACAGGAGCCCGAAGCTATTCAAATAACAATAAAGGTTACCGGTTATCTATGTGAAATTGGTCTAAATAACACCATTTTAAATATTGAAATCCAAGTCTCAAAGATCGTAAACCCGCCGTAACCATATACAGTGATAAAACAAAGATCTCAAAATGTGTTAATTATTTAATTTTCGAGGTCTTTGTTCAATTACCATAAGAAAGAGTAAGACTTTGGAAAGTTGTTATATACAGACATTAATATCATTTGAAGTCAGGGTATAAATTATTATTTAATCATTTACATTTAAGAGTACCAGTTCAAACTGAAACAGCTGACATTGCGGATTATGATTTGTAAGATTTGGGTTTTAGTATCTACTATGATGTAATTTAAACCAATTTCACAAAGATAACCTACTAACCTTTATTGTTATTTGAATGGCTGCGGGCTCCTGTACTAATATAACTTTATGCTTTATCTGCAAGTTTTATTACATATTCTGTGCCTTAGCAAGTAGTGGGAACGTTGTAAATTGATATTACTTGACCTCATTTCTGAATTAGGGTTCACCTATTATTTTTGTGATTTTTGAAAACGATTTTGCAAATTAAGAAAATATTAGAAGGATGGATTTGCATGAATTTTCGCTTATCTAACAAAATTCATCTAATGTATATTTTGTTTTAATTTTTCACATCTACCTATATTTCATAAGTACTAAATTAAGAGGTACCAATTACATTGTTATTGAGAAATAAAAGACAAGTAGACATACAAGATTTATAGAAAGTCTCGCTGGGATACAATCCGGGTACTATGGGTATCATTTGTTTATGATTCCTGACTTATGTCTAAATAATCGAGAAAATCGTGAGCGAAACCGCGAGCGAAACTAGTTAATAGGTTATATTAAGCAGGTGTTGCAGTGACGTCAATTCCTACCTTTAAATGTGTGTGCTGTATGCACGTCAGCATTTTCATGTAAAACTAATACGTAAATACTATGTGTTTTACAACACGTGGGAATGCCTAAGTCATCAATTTTCCTACCTAAAGGCTCGTAAATGCGGAAGTCTACAATTTCAAATCGATGCATGTATGATTATGATGTAAGTAATTAATTGCTTTTAAATTAGTAGTCATTGATTTGTTATTCTTGTCATATAATATGTGACTTAAGCTCTTTTGTTAAATTATATCATTTTATACGATTTTACGTATAAAACTCGAACCTGAAGGAATTGTTTCATACTGAATTCTGTCTTCGACGTGGACGTCAGCAACTTCAGCTTCACCAGCATCCTGAGCTTCTTCATCATCATCAGAAGTACCCTGAGTGACCTCGAGTGAATTTAAATTCATCATGTAAGTGAGTAACTTACCTTACTCTTAATTTTTGATATAATTGTGTTGTCTTGAGTAAGCTGATTCTTGAATATTTAGTACTTACATAATGTTTCAGTCATTTACATAAGTTTCAGTACTTTTAATTTATCATGAATTAAATAACTGCGCTGGACGCTTGTCATGTTTGACCCCATATATTTCATGTTAGTAGTAATTATAAAGTTTGTAATCAAAGTTTTTTTTTCAGGTCTGACTCAGAATCAGAAGCAGTACCCATCATCATCCCAGCAGCGCAGAAAAACAAGAGAGGAAAGAAATCTGCAGAAACGACTGCCAGTATCGGGAAGAAAAGAAAAGGAGACAAAATTACTCAGAGGTATTTTTCTTTTGTTAGATACTTATTTATTTTAATTTTAAATACTTACATTAAGTTTTTATTTGTACTGTCTTTATTTTATTACTAGCCGGCCGCCCCGGCTTCGCACGGGTCTAGCTCGGCTTTAGGCCTCGCTACAAAATATAATATGCTCTATGTCACCCGGAGATAGTGTAGCTCCCCAACAGTGAAAGAATTTATAAAATCGGTTCAGTAGTTTCGAAGCTTTTTTCAATGCAAACAAACAATCAAATCTTTCCTCTTTATAATATTAGTATAGATTTATTATGTCAGTATAAACAAGTGTCAACTAGTAATTCTTTAACTTTGTGATTTATTGTAGGTATGGTGGTAACCTTATAAACTATGGGTTTACTTGTTTAGAGTTATAACATCCATTAAAATTTTATTAATTGTTACAGCCTACGTGGAAAATCCCAACGCACGGACATTTTCGGACTAGAAGAAGCCCTCGAAGAGACACCACAACCCAAAAAATCAACCATCACCACCAGCAGCTTCGTCAACCGCGTGGCTAACGGCTCACAGCGACGAGTCGCAGACATTAAGGGTGATTATTTCATAGACCTAAAAATTTATGACTCTGAAGATGCTGATTCCACTGCTCCAGAGGAGCGGTGGAAAAAAGCATTGGTAAGAGCCAAACTCAAAATTGAACCAGACTCGTCGCAGTGGAGTAAGCTCCAGAGCTTTGTGAGGGACGCTCACAAGCTTTTTGAAGCTTGTGATCCAACATTTTATTCAGATAGTGTTTATTTCAAGGACAAGTAGTAGGATTGATTTGGAGTGTCCTATAATAAGAAAGGTCTATCATTTTGTCATTAAATATATTTTTATGTTGTGTTCTTTTTGTCACTAGATTTTACGCGGTATAATTAAGTATACTAGAAATAATTTGTGTTTTCGAATAATTTAGATAGCTTTAGGTGGCCTTATTATTAAGAAAATAAATATTATAAAACAATATACTAGTATTGAATATAATTTCCACCTTTTAGGGAGTAAATAAATTTGAAATACCATATTGCAAAAAATAATTATAATGGTTGTCATACACTGAGCTATAATAATATTCAAATATAACATACTTTCCGCACAATCTTTCTTATATTTTCTATTGAGGTATACTAACAGACAAGATAATTAATATTTAGATTTTTACACTTCTGAATATTTTGAACTAAAAATATAAAATATACATTATAGCTCAGTGTGTTATGTGCTTAATAGACGTTGCGAATAAGGCATGGTCGACTAATTTCAACTTCATTTACTTTTTACAATTGAGTGAACTTCAAACTAGATTTTATTCCTGTCGCAAATCATTTAGATACGTATAACTAGCACTAATAATAATTAAATAAACGGTTAACATACTAAATTACTTGTATTGAACAAAGTTTCTATAGGATATTGGGAAGTTTCTATAGGGAATTGTTAGAAATTTAAAATGCCATTCTGCAAAACGTGTAACGTTGACGTTGAAAAAAAATGTTGGTTAGGTCATACACGTAGTACTAAACATAAGAACCGTACATTTTTACCGATGTGTGATGGTATAGACATTATTGAGTCAGCATTTCGCAATCGCATAGCGAGTTATAGAGTCAAAGTATCAGATGATAAGGAAGGAATTTGTGTACCCACTTTCTTTAATGCTATTCGCACAAAGATTAATTTGCTTCTTGATCAATCACTTCAAACTCACACTTGCATTAAAGTGAATTTTGAATTGTTTTCTATGTTTCTTATGTTTAAAAATGATACACAGGAAATTAAATCTTTTTCAACCCCTAATTTTACACTTCATCTAAACTATGATTTCAATAACTTGTACACAAACATTTTAAACAGTATCATGAAAAAAATAGAAGAATTCCAAGAGAGAGACAGTGGGTGGACATTTTTAAACAATTGTCATCTGGAAATAAATATTTGTAAATATGAACCACTGCGAGGTTCAAACTTCATAAATTTACCAAAATTCATACAAAACAAAAAAGCGTGTTTAAACATTAAAAATAACGATGATTACTGTTTTTTGTGGTGTGTTATCGCTGCGCTTTACCCCGCAACCGAACACCCAGACCGGGTTACTTCGTATCCTTGTTTTCAAGACAAACTAAATATCAAAGATTTATCATTCCCTATGACTTTATCAGATATTTCTGTTTTTGAAAAAAATAATCCTGACTTGAGTATCTACGTTTATGGTTTAAGAGATAGTAAAGTTATAACCGGGCCTTTGTATAAATCAGAATCTAAGAGTTACAAACATCGAATTCATCTATTGTTCCTTGAAAATAACACGTCGTCACATTTTTGTTTAGTAAAAGATTTACCTCGTCTGGTGAGAAATCAATTAACAAGACATCATGGAAAGTTACATTGTTGCGAAAATTGTTTATTATTCTTTTCTTCAAATGAAGAGCTCGACCATCATGTTTGTGGGGGTATCGTTACTATTTTACCTGAAAAGGGGTCAGTAATACAGTTTAAAAACTATAATCGCAAGCAAGATGTTCCATTCGTCATTTACGCTGACTTTGAAACAATGTTACGTCCTGTACAAGGTTGTGAACTTGATCCCAAAATATCCAGCACATCTGATCGACATCATCACGTACCTGTCGCTTTTGCATATAATATTGTTTGCGTGCTCGATGAATCATATAACCGGTTCGTAAGCTATCGCGGGGAAGATTGTGTTACAAAATTCATAACTTCACTACTTGATGACGTACATAAAATTCATAAGATCCTTGGCAAAAAGACTCCAATAATATTTAACCAGCATGATGAAAAAGTATTTAATGAATCGATTCGTTGTCACATTTGTGGGCATTTAACGTGGGGTTGCAAAGTTCGCGATCATTGTCATTTAACTGGAAAATTCCGGGGTGCTGCACATGAGATGTGTAATCTAAATTACAAGCTACCAAAATTTATCCCAATTTTTTTTCATAACTTGTCCGGTTATGATTGTCACTTATTTATAAAAGAATTAGGAGAATTACCGGGTTCAATTAAAGTCATACCAAAGACAAAAGAAAATTATATTTCTTTTACTAAATATGTGGAAGTTGCCCTAGATGAATACCTGCAGCTACGTTTCGTAGATTCGTTCAAATTTTTGAGCACAAGTCTAGACAAGCTATCTCAAACACTGAACTGCAACGATTTAGTGCATATGCATAGACATTTTCCGGACAAAAGCCAATTCGAGTTACTGACTCGGAAAGGGGTTTACCCTTATGAGTATATGACGAAATGGGAATGCTATACGGAACCAGCTTTACCCCCACGGGAAAAGTTTTATAGTTCTTTAAACGATACAAATATATCTGACGCTGATTACTACCATGCCCAGCTAGTTTGGTCGCAGTTCAACATCGAGAATTTAGGTCAATACACAGACTTATATGTTAAAACAGATGTTTTACTATTGACAGACACTTTTGAAAAGTTTCGTAGGACAAGTAAGATGCATTATCAGTTAGATCCAGCCGCCTACTTGACTCTCCCTTCTCTATCATTCGATAGTTTTTTATTAGGTTCTTCCGTCCAGTTAGAGCTAATCAATGACTTAGCAATATTACGTATGATACAAAAAGGAATTCGCGGAGGTGTGTGTATGTGTACGCACCGCTATGCAAAATCTAACAACAAATATATGTCTAACTATGACCCAAATCAAGAGGATTCATTTTTAGTATATCTCGATTGTAATAATCTGTATGGGTACAGCATGTGTCAGTCACTTCCGCTGTCAAACTTTAGGTTTTTAAGCCAACAAGAAATCAATACTTTGGATGTAATGAAAGTATTAGACAATGCTGATGAAGGTTACATTTTGGAAGTAGATTTGGCATATCCAGATATCTTGCATTTATCGCATAACGATTTGCCGTTCTGTGGGGAAAAATGTATACCCCCACACGGAAAATGTATGAAACTCGTTCCAAATTTGTACAACAAGTACGAGTACGTAATTCATTATGTCAATCTTAAGAAATGCCTAGAACACGGTCTGGAATTGCGGAAAATACATCGAGTGATCGCATTCAATCAAAGTTCTTATCTGAAAAGATACATTGAGGTTAACACAGTACTTCGTCAAAAAGCTGAATCCGTGTTTGAACAAGATTTTTTCAAACTTTTAAATAATAGTGTTTTTGGTAAATCTTTTGAAAACACAGAATCAAGAGTCAAAGTGCATCTTGTAAATCAATGGAACGATAAAAACAATGTTACTAAAAAAAGAACAAGCGCTGATAAATTGGTTAGTAGTCCATACTTTCATAGTGCATCAGTTTTTTCTGATAATTTAGTAGCAGTTCAAATGAAATCTGATCGAGTAATTCTTGATAAACCAATTTACATTGGATTTTCAGTCTTGGAATTGTCTAAAGCACACATGTACAACTTCCACTATAATGTCATCAAACCAGTGTACAATGATTGTGTTCAATTATGCTACACAGACACCGACAGTTTTATATACTTCATAAAGACACCCGATTTTTATAAAGACATGAAAGACTCGTTCTTGAATTATTTTGACACAAGTAATTACGAACGTAAAAATCAATACAATTTACCGTTAATGAACAAAAAAATACCTGGTTTGTTTAAGGATGAAATGGGTGGAAGTATAATAACTGACTTTGTTGGGTTGCGGTCGAAATTATATTGCGTTAAAACTGAAAAACGTACAATAAAAAAAGCTAAAGGAGTAAAGACATGCGTGATTCGTAATTTTGACTTATCAGATTATCAAAATGTGAATTTTAATGAAAGCATTGTACGTAAAAAGAACTTATTGTTTAAATCGATAAAGCACCGAATATTTACTAAACAAGTAAATAAAATTGTTCTCTCCGGAAACGATGATAAGAGACGTGTTTCTAGTAATAGAATATCTACCCTGGCTTGGGGTAGCACTTATATTTTAAAGTCGTGATTAAGTATGTTTTAATTATGACCTAAGTATTAGTAAATAAGTACCTTATTATTGTATCCTTCAATGATAATAGAATATGATGTACTTACTTAGTACTTATAGTTTGTAATGTTTGTTAAGATTAGTTTGTAATTTAGTATGATAGACGATAGAAATAAATGATGTCATGTAATTTTGACTTTTACTAACTCTACTTCCTTAACCAATCATACCAACTTTCCTAAGTAGGTAGGACATCAATTTTAGTAGGTGAATGTGAGGTCTATATAAAATGAGCAACAAGTTGAAACAAGTTTGATTGACAGAGATAAAATAGATAACCATTGTCGTAATTTAATAGGTAGGTATTATAGTTACGCTGCCTGGGTTGATATTTGATACGTAGTGAGGGAGCCGACAAGTTATATCCTGCTCTTTTCGATTGATGTCAGCATTATTTGTGTTAATTGCTATTGTAGTTTTGCACATTCATTAATTATAATCTAGACTGCAGGCAGGTCGCATGCAAAAATATTTTTTACAACTCGCTAAATAAATATTTAGTATTGATTTGCGTTCAACACTTGATTCTATAAAGGTGAGCGTTTTGTTTGATTTGGATAAATTTATTAATGTTCTTTAATGTCACTTATGGTGCATTTCTCTTATTTATCTCTATTTTTTTTTTCAGATCAACATGTCAACTGTAAATGATGATTACTATTCCATGCCTTGCGCACAGGATCCATTAGCAGGCTGGGACTCGTTTGAGGCAGAACAGCGAACCAAACGCAAGCTCGAACTAGCTGAAGCTAAACTCGCTAAAGTTGAGGCTACTAAGAAGAAAAAAATGATGAAAAAAAGTAAGAAAGAGACGCTTTCTTATGTTATCAATAAATCTTCAGAGAGAGGATATAAAATGCTAAAAATTCAAGTATACGATTTCAACGAAGGGGAAAATACCTACAGTGAATCGGTAAGAGTGCAATACATCGTGACTCATCCAATAGATGAAGTGTTAGACTCAGTTCAAAGTGTTGTTAATAAAATTTCAAAACGATTAAGTAATGAGACTCTGTGAATTAATAAAATGTAAACATAAATAAAATAAAAATAAGTAAATTTTAAAGTAATTTTTAAGTTAGTTAAGTTTTTAAATTAATGTATATATCCTTATTTATATTTTTAAATAAACTACACAGGTAATAAATAAGATTTTTGTTTCATTTAAATAAAACAATTTATTTTTTAAACATACATTTATTGATCATTATTACATACAATTATAATTTTTATCATAATTGGTAACATTTGTCAAGATAGTATTAGGTTATAAAATTGATTAGAATAAATTAGGTTATTGTATAATAACATAATATATTGCAATAGATATCTATAGACCTCATCAATTATCAACACAATCATAACCACCAGATTCACTAGAATCACTTTCCTCTTTGTCATTTTCAAAATTATTGTTTATTACATTTTTGTGATTATTTTCACTGAAGTTTTCGAAAAATTTGAATACATTCATATAGTTATCAATAAACCATTTTTTAACTAAAATTACATTTTTTAATGCGCAATGTTTTTTATGATATACACAATTTAGAGAGTTTTTACCATTTTGATTATAAAGTTGTTCCAATAACAATAAATTAGGACATCCCTTTTCCCCAATGTCTATGATATCACAATTACTATTGCAAATATTTTGTAACCACTTAATCTTTTCCAAACCCTTAACGAAAACTTTTTTATTATTTAATAGAGTCCTGCTGACACGTTTAAATTCACTATAGTCGATGTAACCTTCGCTCCATAATATGCCACGATATCTTTCTAACCATGAAACTTGTTTCTTTTCCTTTTCTATGAGTCGAGAGAATGGGTAAGGTGGTTTCACTAAAAACACTTGGGTGTATTCTACCGTAGCCAAAGCCAATTCTTTGATGATAAAAAAGTTATTGGTATCTTTAAATCCTTGCAAATCCACTATAATGTATTCCGAATTCATGATAATTTCTTGACAGTGCTACTCAACGGTTTGTATTCAACGATGCAATCGTTTAGAATCAAACAAAATGCTGATGTGTTTTCTGGAAACTCAATGGCGGTTTCAAGTTCAATTCGCACGTCTATAGGTCCAGATTTAAGAGTTTCGTTTTGTCTCGAACAATCTATCACAAAAAGAGGCGCCCTAGACTTAAAGTCTTCGTAACTTAATAACGGTTCTGGCCGACGGTTGTAATACGACTGTTGAAATCTAGTGTAGCGTTCATATATAAGGGAATAGTTATCGTCAGCGAACCTGGTATTCAGATTTTCATATGGAAAATAGCAAGAGTTTAGAAAAACTCTTAAGTTTTCTATGTCACAATGGTCAAACTGAGACATGTCGGCATCGGCACGACGCATACGGTTTGTTTGAAATCCTACTATTACATATCGTGGTTTTTCTATTTGGGAAGAAGTTTTTACAGACCATGTATGTTTTCTAGTTTTTGGAAGAGCAGGATATTCATAAAGATCCCAATTTCTATAAACCATGCTGATAGAACGATCTTTTTCCAGGTATTTGAGTAAATTAATCCGTTCACGATCAGATACTTTCACATGGGGTACGCGCCAGTTTATGTTTTCTATTTCAACATTATGAACATATTCACCCGCTTCTAGTTTTATTGCATTGAGATTCGTGCTACTCCGAAGTAATATCAACTCATGCTTACAATTCATAATAATCTTATTATAATCTTCAGCAAAACCTAGTATTTTATTAAGAGGTATAGACACTGAAAAATTACCTGCTGCTTTATTTGTGGTACCATTCATATCCCACCCCCATAACTTCGACATCTTAGACTCGTTATCATTGATTGAAATTAGAGATTTCATAGTGGTAGTAATACCAGCATTTTTTATTTTATCTATTTCTACTCCATTTAACTCATATCGAATGTCTTGAAAGAAAAATAATACTGGGTTATTTGTAAAATGAACTTTGGCTACAGCAGCTTTTGTATCACGTTTAACTACATGTACAACGCCTTTTATGAATAGAGTACTTGCCGAAGGTAGTACGCATAGATCTTGTTGATTAATAGGTATTCGTATTTCGTCATTTTCTCGAAAGCTATTGACATATGGCTTATATGTATGATATTCTATGCTTTCAATAGAATTATCAACATGTATCGTATCTGTTATACTGAGCATACTCATTTTAATAATCCGATTAGTTTCAAAAACTTCTTATTTTCTTTAGTTAGTTTCACTCGAGGTCTTCTTTTGTTGATGACACATTGATCAGTGTTTTTATCTCCAACATCTTCATTTTCGTCAGAACTTTCTGAGTTGACTTCACTTGATTGCGTGTCTAATGTGTGTACAACAGGTACATCAGACATTCTGTGTTTTTTGGTACCTTTATCAGACTCACTGAAATCCTGGTACTGAACATTTTTCAACCGTTTAGGTGTCCTTTCAGTCTTACTTTCATCTGATGATACTCTATTTGCAATTAATTTATTAAGAGGTTCCGTTATTGGTTTTAACGCAGTTTCAATAACCAAATCACTGTTTAATTTTAAATGTTTCATCAACTGAACTTTTTTTTTTACGGCATCTGCTGATTTAACAATTTGTTGTTTTAATGATTTTTCTGAATTATACATAATATATATTTTACTGTTATGCGACCTGTTCTTTCCGATGATGCATTAATGAATGAATTTGATATTATTGTTAATGCCGTTATATATTATTTCTATCAAACTAGCTAATGGAAAACAACAAACGTATCAAATTTTTTCCTATAAGCACCTTTATTTTTTTCACAATCCTTATTTATTACTAAATAATTAAATGGGATACTCCAGATTTCTTTACACATTTCACGAAACTGATTCCAAGACATATCTGTATTGACGTGCTCATCGTAAACATGTTTAAGATTAATATCATCTTGTCTAAATAGAACAATCATATTAGCGTTGTCCCTGATTAATTGTTTTGGTATCTTGCTATATGTTTGGTTTAAATAAAAACAATCAATATTTTTATGTCTCCCTGTAGCAAAATAATCTCGAATATTATTCTGTTTTTCGCAAGCTACATCATCAAATATAAACACTGAATCAGGTTTTGCATCTGCTGTACTCAATATTTCATCATTTTCTTTATACTTATATAAATTTACGGCTGGTACCATTTTCAGAACATTATCGAAAAACATATACATCGGTTGAAATAAAGTTTTGGAGAATATATATACATTTAAGTATTTTAATCCGTGCTCATGTAAAAGGAGCCCAATCATTAAATTGGTTTTTCCACAGTTTGACGGACCGCAAATTAAGCAGCGAATCGTATTTGGTAGAAGTTCACTATGTCTGTGTTTGTTCTTTTCTGACGGTAAAACACATAATCTGTTTAAATTTAATGTGCAAGGCTGTTTAATAAATAACATGTTTAAGTTCCTTGACTATTAGAATAGAAATGAAAGATTAGAAAAAAAATGCATCATTTATACTTTTGATGAAAAAAGCTTTATTGTACACAATACTGTCGCTTATTTAGTACGTTTCATGTAGGTGTTAAAGCGACTTTGTATTCAAATGTGAAGTTATAAATTACACCATCGACTAGGTGAGTGATATAATTATCTAAATGTCTATCTTGACTCAATTTTACATTGTGATTGGGCACGCTGTACCACTTGGCCCGCTGTTACAACTTCAGGTTGTATGCTCGAGGGATATCGACCGCGTTGAACTCCACCTGAAGCGATAGCTGAAGGTGGAGCAACGCAGTCGATATCCCTCGAGCATACGACCTGAATTTGTAACAGCGACCAAGTGGTACAGCGTGCCCAATAACTACCTACTGACCACACAGTCAGTCTTAGTATTGTCCGATTATCTCATTGGCCAGTTATCTTTTTCACACATTTTCAACATCTTAAAACATATTATTAACATTACGCAAAGTAAAAAAAAATACGATTGAGCACTCCTTTCAAAATAAAAATGCAATTGCATTGTATTTTTGACAATAATGATGCATTTGGTAGGTATGAGAATAAGTCGTAAAGAATTTTTTTATCATCACGCATTCACGAAACCGCAGGGTGCTGCTAGTAAAACTATAAAAATAATTAGCCTGGTAGCCTATTTTGATACATGCTTTACGTATCAAATACTTCGTAGGTACTTTGTCTACTAGTGCAGTAAACGGTAGGTTTATCCTTCATCAAAACCCGAACTGTACGGCCTTATCGGAAGGAAGCAGGAATCTAGAATGTTATAATGCAATTATTATTTGCATATTCGAAGGCGTAGGCTTTGACCGGTGTCAAATGGTTTGAATGGTAGAGATTTTACGGCCACACAGCTGGCAGAGCAAGAAGACGATGGTCCACGTGGAAATAACTACAGACCAAATAATATTAAACACAACTCAAAGAAACACAAATATTGAGATTATCTCTAGAGTCTAGACGACGAATAACATTTGAGAATGTCATTGTTTTCATTATTATAAACAACTTTTTCTAAAGAAATCAGTTGTTCCATAGAAAGATGTTATTAACCCTCAACGAAATAAATAATAATAATGATTTGAGATGAGACAGGATAAGGCAGTTGCCGTTTCTCATCCTATAGAAATATTTTCTTATCCACCAGCTGTTCACCTCAATAGCCCAGACTTTTTAAATCATATAATGTACAATAGTTTCATACTTATTCCATTTTACACACATTTCATAATTGTATTGTATATTAATATCCAAAAGCCTCTTGGTGTTGGCTTAGGCTCTACCAATGTCCACCAAATGTCCGGGCTAGACCCGAAAACCTTATACAATAAAGGGAAATAATAATAAATATTCGGGACATTTTTGCACACACGGTCATCTAACCCCAAACTAAGCAAAACTTGTGTACTATGGCTGCCAGATGCTGATATACGTACATATATATTTTTAAATACATACATAAATAGATATTAACACCCAGATATAAATAGAACAAACACGAATGGTAATCACAGAATGTTTGTCCTAGGTGGGAATCGAACACCTCCAAGCGCAGAAAGCATGTTATTTTTTTTGTCGATTTGAAGGTTGATCTCTTTGTTAAAGTTTTTTATGATGATGAGTAAAATGATATTCAAATATGTCCGTCGTCTAAAATACCACCCCGTGTTTGAATAAAACCGAAATAGGCACGTAAAAATATATATTAAATAAAGTACCATGACGATATTAAAATTACGGATATCGGGTCAACCCTCAAAAAATGCTCAACTAAAAGTAGACTGATATAACTATTGAGATAATCTGTGCAAGGTTACATTTGTTGCGAGCTAAATTAGATATTGTTATATCGACATAGGATTTAAATTAATTTGTCAATTTGTTACTAAAATGTAAGTAAGCAAAGGACACTTTTTTGATATTTTTTACTATATAGACCTAAGATCAATTATAATTTGGTAATTAATGTTACATTACCGACAACACATGGAAGCTGAGTCAAGTACAAAATTCACCAAAAAAAATCGAAGGAAAAACTCGTAAGTATTTACTATTACAAAAATCTGCTCAAAATTATGCAGTATCTACAAATAAATAATAGTAACAAATAGTTAAACCCAGCGTTTGCAGTCAGACATTTGAAGCTCCCAAAGATGTTACACAAGACAAATTGAAATTCAGCGGGAATATATCGAAGTTGTTTCACGTCGCTTGCCGACGTCGCTTCGAGCTGAATGGATTGTTTCACTTGCGGTGTGTTCGAGAAACTTCTACTTCATCTTCCTTAAATTCTATTGTAGGAATGTGAACAAATGTACCTACTTTCAATGGACTCGAGTAGTCGTCTCCTACTGGTAGAATGTGCATATTTCGATGTATTTTGTGAGAAATAAAGAATAAAATAAATAATGAGTGTAACGTAATATCAAAGATAATAGATATTAAGGTATGCCACTCGAGCATTTTTATCTCAGATATCTAGTATATATAAGTACTTAAATAATTATCAATATAATAAATTGGCTTCAAAATAAGTGAGCAATAGTCACCCCTCGTAAGAAGGTTAATACAATACATAATCTTTTAAAATTTTTGTTTACAAATCACTGTTGTGTTCATTACAACCAACATTAGAGATTCGTCAAAGAAACAGTTTTAACCATAAATTTAGGATGTCAAAGATAGTCTATGATAATTTGATAACATAACAAAAAAAAAACATTTGCGCATGCGTGAGTAAATTAGTGTTGTGAAACGTACCAATTTTTTTATCGATTGACCAAAAATGGTCCTCCGGGTTTTTGTCGATAAACATAATCGCATCACAATTATAATTGAGTTGTTTGCTTGTTCTAAGTAAAAACCACTATAAGGCTGCTGAGCTAGGCGGATGAGTTAGATGTCAGTGTCACCATGTATCGATATTTATTTATCCTAGCACACTAACGTACGAACATACCAATCGTTTTGGTGGGAATTTAATCCATAAAAATATACTTATGCAAAGATATCAAAATTTAAAATCAAAGTTATCAAAGTTAAATAAATCACTTATTATTATTTTTTAATTGGAATTTCTTTCCCAAATTTTCACTTACGGGTACAAATAAAATAGGTATTGAATTATTTATTTATTTTTATATTTATTTATTCATTATTTATATTTATTATGTTTTATCTACGAAATAAAATTATGCAAGTACTAGCAATAGGGTAGCGAGTGAAGCCGTCGGGCACTGCTAGTATTAGATTCATATTAACATTTAGAATTTATAATATTAGTGAGCGTGCTTTAAAATATTAAATAATTTAACCGTCGGCGTCGTGCGTGAGTCCTAATCGCAATAAATGTAATAACAACAACATTTTATGTAAATGTTCAACAATATGCACGAGTTGCCTAATGATATTTGCTAAAAAATATCGACTCGATATCGATAATAATGACGTCATCATTTTATCCATCTCTAGTAATAACAGAGCGTAAACAAATCAAATATTTTTTGCTTAATTGTATCATCAATTTTACTTCTACCTATGAAATACACACATAATGAAGAAAAGATATAAATATACCGTTGTAAAATCGGATTTTGCAATCAATTTATGTTATTATTTGGTCAAAATTTAGATGAAATCATGTCAATGGAAAGATCATATATTTACCGGTGAAACTTAAAATTCTGCAGATCATTTCTTGTGTTTACATGACAATCACTAAATGCACAAGACACTATAATTGCACTTAAGCACTATTGCCCTTTTTCAGTAATTTATAATTATTTAGAAAACATATTTTTTATCAGAATGCAGCCCTTGGCGAATTGCGGGAATTTGTCATTATTGACATAATAAAAAGCGATTTAGACTTTATTTGTTGTCGATCTCTTTCTCTCTTGTGGAGTTTTCACACAGTTTTCATGTGGATTGCGATATCCCTTTCCCACGCTTTGTTGGTCTATTGCGTAGCAAAATTTTTTTTAGGTCTATGGTTTTAACAATTAATTTCCGCAACGTAACGCCTGATTCAATCAATACATAATCTTACCCATCGAACATCTGACATCGCGGCTTTCAGTCTCTAGTGTAAGACAACGTGAGTCTAGCCATCTATCATTGCTACAAACAGAACAAACACTATTTATCTTGTTTTCATTATAACCAACACTAGAGATTCGTCTAAGAAACATTTTTAAAGATGAATTTCCGCTAAGTAACGCCTGATTCAATAAATACATAATGTTACCCATCAAATATCGACATCACGGCTTTCAGTCTCTAGTGTAAGACAGCGTGAGTCTAGTCATCCCGACATTGCTACAGACAGAACAAACACTAGGTAATCACATCTGTTTGGCACACATGGTTCATACTATAGTAAGTGCAAGGAAGTTTGGCAACTCAAAGCTTTGTGTACCAATTTTTAGCTAATCTATTAGTGCATTAATATTTGTCTCAATAAAAAAGATTCAATCTTGAATTCTAAGCAAATACAAATAACGGTGTGCAAATTAGCTAAATCAATCTGCGACAACTTGCAAGCGCTGATGAGGACGTAACCAATGTATTGTTTCTAGGGGCCAGACAACATTAAACTCGTCTCATCTCATCTTTCAAAATCCAATACCCGATAGTTACTACCGCAAACATGAAGGTACTTTGTATCCCTCTGCCATGATGCAAAATGGAAGATAGATTATGAATTGTATGAAAATTTCTACCATATACAATCATATAATGGCCATAGATAGAGTATTGTTTGAATATGTTTCGTATGTTATTTACCTAAAAACTTCTTCAACTTCCTTATCTTACTCACGTTCCCACGTACTCACATTGATTTATATATATATGGGTAGATAGGGGGCAAGTGGCCCTAACAGTGGTCTGCTTACATGCCTGTACGATCGTGTTCGGAATTGCGTCAGTTCTCTCATAATCAATCACGGAGCGAAGGTTGTCAGCTCCACAGACAACGTGGCTTTTAATTAATAAGGAGAGGCAAAACCATCATGCTGATTAGAAATGGAACTGATAGATCTTCAACTGATAAGCAGTTTCAACTATGTACGTATTTTATAAGAACACAATTCAATAAAACTGTCGCTGATAAAGATAATGAGAAAAAAGTCCTTACCAGCATACCCACATAGATATAGTCCAAATAATAATAGGCTCTCCACTAGGTATACACTATACTAGTGGAGAGATCTAATATGAAGTAAGTGTGAATGAGTAACTGTTTAACATCATATAAAGGTATAAATAAATAAATAAATATCTGAGACATTTTTCACACACAGTCATCTGACCCCAAACTAAGCAAAGCTTGTTAACATATTAATTTGTTAGTTGTCTAGTTTTTTTGTTTGATCGTGCCTCTTTTTCGCAGATATAGAACACGGAATCACGAATTGCCGTGATTTTTTCTATAGAGATAGGCCAGTGAATGACTTTTTTCCAGGATAAAAATATCTCTGGAATGCGGTCCCTAAAGAAAGTTCCACCCTAGTGAAACCATGGAGCGTGGCTAGTGTACTATGAACGCAAAATAAAATACTCGAGGACGGCAGTCTTACAACGAGATTCCCACTTTATGCGTTCAGAGTTCTGCGTTTTTATGATGTATGCCATGGTATTGTATAGACAGAAGTATCGATCAGACTCGACAGTTTTTAAAGAAACTTAAGAGAATTCTGTGCTATGCTCTCCAAACCACTCTCTGTTGGGAATTTCCATTTCATTTAATAGGTAAAACAATAAAAATAAAAAAAAATACGTATACATTAAATAGTTAATCTCTACGCAGAAGCATCTAATGGCCGTCAAAAAAGCCTCTTAAATATATAATAGCATTGGAAGGCCGAAAGTCGCTCAACTTACCGTGTGGCAAAAACTGCACAGTCCACCTTCCAACTATATTGTCACTGTCCAAGAGCTCCCTCTAGGCCATAAAGAACCATCGCCCACAGATAAAATCCTGGAACGACTTCGGTCCTTAGCGGGTTGAAGTCGGGATAACATGATAAATTGTGGTTATATAAACGGCTCAATACCGAATGCTTCTGTGGAACCCTCAAACAATATCACAGTTGGAGAACCGAGCTCTACATACAATTTGCACTCCAGACGACATGAATGAGGCCACAGAGAAACCTTAATGATGCCATTGCGGTGCTTAAATTTTAGTCAAAAAATCTAATGGGTCATCATTCACACAAGCATTTTCGTTCATGCACTCAATATGTACGCTCGTGTACCATTTTATACAATAAAGAATATTCTTTTCTATTCTAAATAGTAAAAAAATATATGAAAAAAGTAAATATAAATATATAGAATTATCTCAACCTGAAATTTAATCGCCGTATTTTCAAATCTGCGTATTTATTGCACTACTAGACTCCTTCACTTTATTCATCCCACAGAATACATAAAGAACAAGTACAGAAGTTCACTCCGCAAAAGCATTTAAATAAATAGCGACTCTTACTACCACACAATAAAGTCCAATTCGGGACGTGCGAGCGCTAACTACCTACTACTATATTAACCTAGAAGTTGCCTCTCTGTCTTTCACATAACTCTTGTCGCGTTATTTCTGTCTATCGCGCGGCAGCGGGCACGGCCAGTCGACTACTTGTAGCTTCATACCTAAAGTGCGGAGTGCGCCAGGCATGTCCATACTCGAGCCATTACTCTCTTCCTGTACCTATAGCTAAATAGACAGCCCAACTCATCCATCATTGTTGGCAAACAAGGCTTAATTAATATAATGAATGTTTACGGGATTCGTTAACTTTGTGCGAAAACCCGTGTGTTGCGGTGTACACGGATTTATGTGCTTTTAAAGTTCAAACGTGTAAACAAAACTGACTACAGTTACAACGCATGGAATATAAACAAGAAAGAGAATCAGGATTATCTGACCCAACACCGTTAGTAACTTTTCTGATAAAGGCTTTCGCCTTTAAGAAACCAAATTGGGCTTCATGAAAGTCGATTGCACGAAGCCTAGTTTGGCTTTCATGAAAGCGAATGCCATTGCCAGAACAGTTACGAAATGAGGCCTAAGAGGTTTAATATTTAAAAAAAAACAGGAACAACTGTCGCTCTCGGGTTGAGTGTTGAGCTTGCTGTATTAGTATGTAGGTCGCATATGAGGCTAATAGTAGATTATGCACTAGGGGAATAAAGCAGAATCTTACGTCACGGGCGGCATATTGAACCCTGAGCGTAACGAGGGACTCTAGATTTATATAGAGTCCTGAGTGAAGCGAGGGGTTCAAGCTGCCCAATACGAAGACAGGCTTTATTCCAGAGGAGCATATTTCCAATGACTTGTAAATTGCCATTATACTAATAAATTACTTATTACTTATGTATACTTTACTTTTCACACCTTCTTTGGGACCATAAATTTACTGAAAATCACAGCATCAAACACCGTCTTTTGTTCACATTCTATGTTGACGCACTTCTTTAATTTTTTCAGATTTCTGCTTATGGTGGCCAGTTCGATTTTCGAACAAACGTCTTTACAATGCCATATGGGCTTTTTACATGTTTTCTACGAGTTTCCACACGAATTTGACGTTCCAAATTCAAATCACTTTATTCCCTAGGGAGTTTCATTCAACTTTATATCCCTTAAGAGATAATGCTTTACTTTACGTTGAGGTTATCGAGCAGGTGGTGTGAAAACTTTTTTTTTTGTATATCCTCTATATATCTCTAAATCAATCGACTCAAGTCTGACTAAGTAATCCATTGATCACGCTTCTGGTGTAAAAAATTTGGATGATTTTACAGACGACATAAACAATTAGCAAGGTGAGATTTGGCAACTCAGCATCTAATAAATTAAGCAAAAAAAATTATTGCGACAGTTATATTTAATATCTCTCAAGAACTTCATAAACTCTGACAAACGGCGGCTAAATTTGGGTGACAAATATATAAAACTATTTTACTTGAATAGATAGGTACTTAAATAAATAATTTTGCGACTAATATCAAAATATATCCCTCGGATTTCAGGACTGTCCTGCCAATTCACTCTTACCGAAGACTGATCCGGCTCGAATAAGTTCGAAATGAATCACGGAACCGACACAAAGCACCCTGATGCCCTGCCCTGATGATAGCCTTGTAGTCCCTTCCCCTAGATTGTATAGAAAAGTGCGGGAGCCAGAAAGTCACGGGAGATACTGAGTGGAGCACAAAGCGTCAGGACTGACCGCAATATATTCCGGCGGGCACCTGACACAAAGCACCAGAACGATTTCGGTTCAAAGTTCCGTTCGATTCAAAGTTTCAAGCTAAAACACATTAAATTTCTAAATAATTAACTCAATTCCAATTTTAAATAATATAATGCTTAGAACTGTTTGCTATTAGTGTGCTATTATTGAGTTATTGTGAGACCCAACATTGGTTGCTAGCTAATTAATGTTCATAATAATTTTTATTATTTTCAAAACTACGTGCATATCTTCTCCCTTCAGACCAGAAACCAAGATCCACCTCATTATTTGGTTTCATCATCCATCAATCAACATCAGTTATAATTAATTACTCGACCTCAGCTCTGGGTCATGAATCAAAATAATTAAAGCAATAAAGGTAAGCCCATTCTTCTTATATGATAATGTAATTGTGATAACATAAATGTCAAATTTGCTTTTCATCACACTATCACACTTCACACGAAATATTCATCGTAATAAAACATTTTTTTCCCACTGCTGCATAGGTTTCCTTTTCAGCGCGTCATCTTTTCTGGTGCTGTGCCAGACTTGTTCACTGACCTTTGTATATTTTTTTATTTCAGCATCCAAATCCATTCATTTAAAAGTAGGTAACGGAGAGCCATACCAAATAAAATTAATTTGACAACAATTGCATTTCCAGTAGGCACGTTTCTGCTCTAAAATCCGGACAACAATAAATCTGCAGATCGTCCCACTTCCCAACAATTAATCACTACGGAGTTGAATGGTGACTAATTAGTTAGTGCCTTATCCCGGGAATGAAGGTTTCTTCAGACTATGCTATAAAGTAATAGCGTCATAGCTTTTAACGTACTACCCTCCGTACGGCCCCGTACGTAACGACTAGTCTCATACTGATATAAATACACACAATACAAAAAACAAAAGAGAATACAAAAAAGATTATCATCATTATCAGCCTATTTTATGTTCCAACAGCTGGGACACAAAGAGAGAGGGGATGGGTCCTAATCCTCAATGCTGGCCCAGTGTATGTTGGTGAATGTCATAATATGTCTTTGAACTTTTGAGATTCTTAGACATACCAGGATCTTCATGATGTTTTCTTTCGCCGTTTTTGAGCGATGACATTGAAACTGCACATAAATTACTTAGGTGCTCAATAATTCATTGGTGCAGGATCGAGGATCGAACCAGATGCCGTTAGATTGTAATAAAAGAGCTCTATATCTACTACGAGTATAAGTATAGACAGGTATATACGTAGCACATCGCTGTTACTTTTCAGCGAATTACTTACTATTTATAGAATGCAGTCGGGTTATATTTTTTCTATAATTAATTTATTTGTTGCATTACTTTCTGTATTTTGTGTTGGTATAAAAAACCCTCAGTGCGCGAGCCCGACTTGCACTTGGCCAGTTTATTTGTACTGGCAAGTGCCTTTAAAAACTAAAGCTATATGACACTAAATAAAGATTTGGACTGCCCATACGTTTATCATTGACCGTCTAAAAATAATCCTTTTTTTTTAAATTAATTAAATGTTCAAGCCCAGTACCAGTTGACAGAGTAGCGTAGCTTTATTACTAACTGCATCCCGCGATTGCAACCCTTATTCTGTAGGAACTGGCATATTTCAGGATGATTGGATAGGGGGTTAGAATAGGGTTATTTTACTAAGTTTAATCCAGGAAATAAGCTTGACCAAATTTAATCCAAATCCATATTTCCATTACGGAAATGGCAAAGACAAACAACATGAAGACAAACAGACATACTTTCTTACGCATTCATTTAGACACGAACCTTTGTATTAATTATGTTAGCGTGTCATTTTATTATAGTGTAGTCTGAATAGCCTTAAAAGATCCCGGGAATTAAGGAAGTCCGACGTTTGCTGCGCTTTGCATTATTTAGCGGGACAACGGTACAGAATAACGGGACGTGCTACTGTTGACGTGAACACCGAACTAGTTTGTGAACTAAGCTAGTTTAATATAGTAAATTATGTTTGCTCTATGAAACCGTGGGTCAGATTATCCTATAATAACGATCGTACAGACATGTCAGAAGCCTTTCAGACGGCCGGAAATATCTTATTTAAAGGCTGTCCAGCTTTTACGAACTTACCATTTTATCATCACATTTATTTTAATAACAGTGAAATACAAAAGCAGTCATAGCGATTACACTCGAAACGTGAAAGACATCATATTGGAACATAACAATGCCATTAACAATATCAAAACGACATCAAACACACATAAACATGTGGCAGAGGTTATTTGATGCGAGTTACTGAGCAAACGACCACATTACAGACATACCCTGCATTTATCTTCGCCGTATTATAAAAACAATAAAGGGAACTCCATAAAAACGAATATACAAACGTTATCTCTACAAACTTTTATATAACATGCGCTGTTCCTACAATAAAAATTATTTTGTTTTTAAGTTGAGTTTTGTTTAAAATTAATTTTTCAGACTATCAAATATTCAGCTAAGTATAGAACAATTGTTTGGTACCTACTTACTTTACAAAACATAATTTTATAACACGACTAGCTTTTGTAACCCAAAATCTTATCGTCACTTTGTCAAGCGAGAACGTGACAAAGTGCCTACGGTTTCAAATACGCCTATCTCGCTTTGGCACGATAAAAAGAGTCTACAAAATTTTATCGCGTCGTGCATGCATAGTCTAAAATACTCAAGAAAAATAATTTTTGTGTGTTAAATTCTCGTTTAAAATTTGCAATAAATTTTTCAGACAATTCGAATTTTCGGTTTTTTTATTTTACATGTATAATTTTTTTGTTCAATTGAGTGACGATACGAGCAATTCACTCGCCTGATAGTAAGCTTCATCTTCACATAATGATTCATTGCCATCCAAAATTTAGAACCCCGCGTGGCAATGCTCAGCAATAAAAAAATCACTTCAGTGCTCAACACTCGTCACCCTGATACATTAGATGTTAAATCTCTTTAATGACGTAGTTTAGATAATAAAATATGATTTTGCAAAACCAAATACACAATTGTAAATACTACCATATTGTAACAAATCACATATACAAACTTATATCATAAAAAAGTATTGGCGTACATTGAGCTGATCTATTGAGCAATTTCATTCGTAGAATGCATTTTTGTAAGGCATAAAGAAATAGTAAAGAGAGAAATAAAGTATAAAGAAAACTAAAAAGTATATACTTCATATTAAAAAAACAACGTTATTACTACTTTTTTAAATAAATAAAAGTAAAAAACACAATTTGCATTGTTACGGCCATGTTGAGTTAATGTACTTACTCTACATTAAAAACCTCAGCAAAAGCAGTGTTTTACGTTAAACTATACAAGTGGGACCAACTACGGTACATTTAGCTAACACGTTCAACTTAGACGCTATTTAGCTGAATACTTTAAATAACTTTTACTCAAACTATTGAAAAAATAAATTCTCGAAAGACTCCAATAGTTTTATATTATTGACGTATCGTTTTCATATATATCGCCAAGATGAAGTTTTTCAACCCATATTTATTTTTATATTTTGACATTTAAAAAAGCAATGTCGACATTAAATAATTCTCAACATAAAAAACCGACTTTATCAGAACTGGACCAAATTGAAATGAGACCAAAAAGGAACTTTCAAATATAAAAAGAATCATCAAAATCAGTTCATCCAGTCAAAAGTTATGCAGTAACAAACAAACAAAAAAACAGTCGATTTGATAACCTCCTCCTTTTTGGAAGTAGGTTAAAAAACGGTACGGTTGAAGATGATAAACACGTCTAGCCTGTAATAGAAGAACCTTATTAGATGAAGAACACCCCAATAAGTCCTTGGCTATAATATGTATAGATTTTCAACTTGAGGTGGCGGGGCATTTAACAGTGCCCTGCAGTACTATGGTTGTCTCAAGATGTTTTCCTTCTCCAGCAGCTGAAGCTCATTGCTAATCTTTGAACCCGCAGCCTGAGGCATGCAACTCAAACGCGCCAGTCACTGAGTTATCGTTGTTACAAATCAACCAACACCAGTCACACTAACTCACTAAATTCTACTCTACGCTGGAGTTATTAAGGGGATAACGCAGAAGAAGACTTAAATATTTAACCTTTTTTGTGTTATTTTGCTATCCTGCTTGTCCCATACTGGGTGCAGTGTACTTGTGTGCAAAAATAGACAGAGCCATTTCATATCTTTAAACGACTGTCTATATTTTTGATAAATGTGCTTCGGTAATTTTACAAAGTTTTAGAAGCAATTTTTGTTTTAGTATTTTTTTATAATGACGAGCATAAATGAGCATAAATGAGAACAATTGTTTATCCCATTTTTGTGGTTATAATAAAAATATACCAAAACCATTATTTTTTGTATATTTTGAAATATTAACTTCGCAAAATGACCGAAGTTCATTTTTCATAAGTAGTACTTTTATATTTAAAAAAAACATCGAATCTACGGCACATAAATAGGGGCACGCCATATTCTGGCCCTTAACATATAATCAAGGATCACAGACCTATCTTTTTTTGCTACGCAAGAAAAGATCTATGTCAAGATTATAGTACACAAGCGACCCGCCCAGGCTTCGCGCGGGTATATGTTTTATTATATATTATAAACGTTCCGTAAAAAATTATCTAACTGACAATGAAAACAGCATCAAAATCCGTTGCGTAGTTTTAAAGATCTAAGCATATAATTATAGGAACAGAGGGAAGCGACTTTGTTTTATACTATGTAGTGATATATAAATGAAAAACTTTTTTGTTTTTGATAATACTTTTTATGCAATTTTTGCGATTTTAAATTAAAACATTTTTTTTTAATTATAATGCTTTATTATTATGAAACTTGTGGGATGACAAAATAAATGTAGGTACTTATCCGCAGAAGACCTCAAAAGGCGCAAATATAGTACCCTGGACAGTGGGTACATATTTGAGCCTTATGGGTCGAAACCATGGGCCCGTGGGTATCGGTTGCAATTTTTTTAAAGATTTATCATCACGTCTGATCAACAACTCGTCACCAAAATGCTAGACTCTACTTTGGTGAGTGAGCATTGTCATACAACTTGGTAATGGGGCCAGCATTTTGGTAACAATTCTCACTGGTAGCGGTTTAATAGATTAGTTTGGTAGTTAGCCATTAATTTGTCCTTCATTAATATTATTTTTTAATATTATGAAGATGGAATGTTATTTATAAAGGTTATATAATATTTTTAAACTTTTTACTATGTAAAAATCAAGTCCTCCTTTGCCACCTTAAACTCATTTCACCAAAGAATTTAATACCAACGGGCCAACCTATTTCATAAAATGGCAATAAAACTCCGTATCGCGTGAAAAATGAGAAAAAATACATTAATTTAAATGATTACATACCTACTTCATTTTAAATACGTTACACTTATTTCGTATCGAAGCCATTTATTACCCAGACAATAAAATCAGAGCGACTCAGTGCGTACTTACTAAAAATTCGTTGCGATAAATTTCAAAAATGCGAGTGTGTACAACACTCTAGGGGCTCATAAAGCTAACAAATTGCGGCAATTTCCAAAGTGTGCAGAATTCCAATGGAGGTTCTCTGTTGATGTATCTCAAGTGTGGGTAAAGCTTTATGATGCCATCATCGTCGCATGAGACTTCATTTCGCAAATTATACCATTTTTTAACTTTTGGCTCCTGACATCTATTTTATTTAGCCAGTTTTAAATGATAGAATATTCAAGTAGTCGATAATTTCAATTTGAAGCATCTCTTGATAGTAATCAAATTATACATATCAAGTTCTGAGAGAAGAAAATTGTATGAAAATTTGGTGCTAAGTCAAGCCCTTAAGCCATAAACAACTTTCAAAAGTCGTGTAAACATGGTCGTCTTTGGGTGTTTACCAATGTCTGATAATTTTATTTAAGAGCCGTGTTACATAATGCTATTGTTCATTTTTAGGTATCTGGATTTTCGGGCATAAAATAAAAAAATAAAGCCAAGTTATTGCCAAGACAAATATAAAACAAGGAAACCATACATTGAAACTGTTTATTTTATGTCAGTAATTTAAAGAAATCCACTCTCAAACTTTTCTTCCTAGAGTTTTATGAAAAAATACAGAAATATAATTTTCTATAAATATTTCTATTTGATAGAATGAGAACGCAAAAACCCAGGTTAGGTACGTGGCATTTTTCATCAAAAAATGAGTGAGGGCTCTTAACACTCTAAGTTTTAAGTTAATACAGCAATATCTAATCTTTTCAGTGCCAAAACATGACATTTTCAGTGTTACGCGTTAAGATAAATGTTAAACAGATGTACAAACTTTTCCCAGCGGATTGCTTACATTTTCTCTGACGCTATAACAGTTTGGTATAACAGTTTCAATAAAATTGTCTTTCTTGCTCCAGTGTCGAGATATTAGCAGACTTTGGGTTTTACCCCACCAAGTCTGGCTATATTTATACAGGGTTATTTTAAATATAGCAAATCTAGGGAAGTTACCTCAGATTACTCTCAGATCGGAGATATGCCTTAGTGCAATATTATCGTTCGTATCTAAATGTCTCCATTTTTGACATATAGATGTCTACCTATGAGAATAAGTAAGTCTTTTTTACGTTTTTCGTCACAGACGAAGACGATGTTTTGCAAAATCTTCAGATCCATGTCTCGTCAAAAATAATTAATTACCTTTCGGATAACCAATATTTAAAAAACAAACGAGAAAAAATATTGGTATCCATCTTGAGGCACTGTGCGATGGACCTTAGTGCCGTTTCAACAATAAGCCCACTGAACCATTAGATTGAATGTCCTACAAACTAAAGTTCCACTATGTCCATCCAAACATGTTCAAACCCTTTCTGCGTAAAACGCTTTGTAAAAAATGTTTTAGTATTACATAAAACTAACTAGGAGCCTGACAACCAATAAAAGAACCCAGCAAATTGGTTTACATTTTATCTCCAAGGCGCAGAGAACGCGTATTTTCCAAAACAAAGCTTACAATATGTTTCGTATCTTTCATAGTAAGCAAACAGAAGAATTTCTGCTTCGAAAAGCAAAATAGTAAAAAGACGAATAAAGATAATAAAAAAATCGTAAAGTTCCAAGAATGAGCTACTACAAAGTTGTGATGAACCCGAACACAACGTTGGCGCAGGCGAGCATCAGTCATCTAATAAGTTAAATGAAGCAAAAATAGAAGAGAATCGTAAAAGATTAAAATTGTTAACTTAGTTCACTCTGAATTACCTATATTATTAAATGGTAAGTCAACAAAGTTAACAGAAAGTATTTTTTAACACTAAATTAATTTCATATATTATGACAATGTTTGTTTTTTCATATACCTTTTCAAATACCAAATGTGTGAAAGCCATCGCCACTTTTTATCGTCCACTGCTGGACATATGCCTAATTCACGCCACTGAGATCGGTGGCAATTCTCTGCATCCAGTTTTTTCATCATGTCTTTCATTACGGTTGCCTAAACGTGGTCTCTACTCTAGAACTCGTCTACCCCATAGGTTATCGGTTCTTAAGCCAATATGACCAGCCTACTGTCTATCTTAATTTTAAATACATTTTAATTTTGTGTACGGCAATCGTCTCTTTTTATAGTTAGCTTTTTATATGACAATAAAAGATGATAAGACCTCCTTTTATACTGCCAGTTTTTGTATTAATTTTAAGTTACTTTGTATTTTGTTCGGGGTGTAATAAAGTGAAATTGTATTGAATAGAACTATATCAATCCAATAGCCTATTAAACTCTATCGAAATAGACACAAGGCGAAGTGAAATGGAGACAAGTTGCAGTCAGTTGTTCCGAGGCTACTCTACGTTTATTAGGAGGTATAAATAAACAAGCACCTACTCGTACGTTAAGAGCCGATCAAAGCAGCATTCTAGTCTAAGTGACCAAGATCTGTTAATAAATCTCAGCTCAGTCTTGCTGACACAAGGAGCAAGCCTTCTTGGTCACGTTTGCGCCTCGTCATCCCGCTCTAAGAGTCTACAAATTGTGCATACAGCTACTGGCAACAAGCCAGCAGTTTATAAATGTAGTGTTCTGCCGTAACGAGCAAATTATTCCAAGCATCCCTTGTTATTTTTCAAGAATATTGTATTACAGTGTTTGTGTAAGCAGCCAATTTTTTTTACTAAAAAATTAATATGTGGGTTTTATGGAAGAGTTTGAAATAATTTGACTTTGTAAATAATATATCAGGATAAAAAATTGATCTATACTGCATAAAAGTTAATATCACAAATGAATAGTGTGTCAGTCGGCCGATATTTTCTTCTTTCTCCATGTGAGTGGATTTTGGCGACCAAGCATTTGCCAGAGTCAAATATAATATGTTTATGTTTTATTCTACCTATCGTCAAGCATAAGTTCGTATAAGTTCATTGTTACTGTAGGATAGCAGGTGAAACCACTGACAGTTGTCTGAAAAATCTGAAATAGAATAACCATTATATTTACTTACTAGTTTTTTTGCCCGCGACTTCGTACGCGTAGATTTTCATATAAACCTTCAATCCTTTTTTCTTCCCTTAATCCGGCCTTGCGCAAAATAACATAGCCTATACTTCAATCTGGTCATAGCTAAGCATATTCGTGAAAACCGCATTTAAATTCGTCCGCATTTTCTTTCAGGGGTGTAGGTGCGTGAACAAAAAAACAAAAATTCTAAAAACTGCCTTAACATGTTCAGCTGCTTATTTTAAGTCGCCCTGTGTGAAGTATTAATAGAAGCATAAAAGTAATAAATAACACCGTCAACAGTTTTCAAATCAAAAAGATAATGTGACCACAGTGGAGAGCATGTTTTGAAATTTTCTTTTTGTCTAAACCATTAAAAGTATATCATGTCATGTCGGGATGATATACATCTCTGAAATTTGACTGTCCAGTTTCGCTGGCCACGGAACCCTGACATAATGCTTGTCTTAACACGCTCTTGGCTAGTTATTTCTTATTTCGCGTGCATTTGTATGTATACCTTGTTTAAAAAGCCATGAAATGGAACTACTCTATTAATCTGTTAAAATATCACAGTAAAATAAAATTATT
This sequence comes from Agriopis leucophaearia, assembly GCA_949125355.1. NCBI lineage: Eukaryota > Metazoa > Arthropoda > Insecta > Lepidoptera > Geometridae > Agriopis > Agriopis leucophaearia. The sequence continues at coordinate 6,923,933 of OX421270.1, forward strand.
TCTATATTCTTATTGCAAATATACACTGTATTCTTCTAAAAGCTAAGTTTATATACCCTGCATAAAGGGTGCAGCAATGACTTATGTAGTGGCTGTTCACAAAACCAGACCACAGACATAAACATATAAATTTAAGTATAGTTAAATCTATTACATAAATATTATATATACTATTCAAACTTAACCTAGGGTGAAGTAATTTTACAAAACAAAAAAAACATACTTAGTGTGATAGGTTTCTTAATTATATATGAGATGATACAAAACTTATGACGCTACTTTCTTAACTATTTATATATCGATATTTATTTACTAATTATAATTTTCTAAAATTTATCGTCGAATAAATCTTTTATCTCGTAATAAATTTTTTGGGTTAGAAACTTACGAAGTTGGTTCTGGAAAAATGTTATTATTTCTTTCTTTCTTTATTGCGTCCGGAATTTTGTTGTATAGGTTTATTTTCATGTACAAAGGGCCTTTTTTGAATATTTCTATTCGCGGGACTGAATTAAAATAGGATGCGGTATATTTTGTGTTTTAAATGCTAACATAGAATAAAACCAAGAGAATGTAATACTCCTACTCCATGCACTGGAATGAATCACCAAAGAGGTTGTAAGGCCTATAACATGCTTGATCTACACGTTCATTCATCTAAGAAGGTTAAGGAACCTTCTTTAAATTTAAACTGATTAACCGAATGACAGTTGACAGTTTCAAAATTTTAATGGCTATGTCAATAACATTCTCTTTACTTTGGATCTCCTTGCTTGAGGCTATGTGACGATCCTCATATTACGTTTCGGGTAACGAAGAAATAAATCATTGATTTTTATTTTCGTTTATGTAAAAATAAAGAATTAAAATAAATGATATAACATAGCCTATGTTTAATCTGGTAATTTCTAAGCATATTCGTGAAAACCGCATTTAAATCCGTCCAGTGGTTTAGGAGATGTGCGCGGACAAACAAACAAACAAACAGACAAAAATTCTAAAAACTGTCCTATCGTGTTCAGCTGCTTATTTTAAGACGACCTGTGTGATTTTTTTTTGTTATCTCGCAATTACAGATTTTTTTATCTCTACGTTTTTAATATATGTATAGATATAGATAGATAGATAACACCTTATCTTAATATAACAGGTTGGAGCATTTGGCCTTTTATATACCAACAACGGCATAAAAATGAACATTGCCCGTAAAAAAAAAAAAAACACTGACTTATGACATGAGTCGACATATCTGCCTTTTCTCGTTATAAACTCAATGAAAGGATTGGCCTACAATACATAAATATGCGATGCGTGATGTGTATGACAATAAAAAATAAAAAATATATATCGCCGAGCAAAAGCTCGCAAATATTCCCAGCATTTTTCGCGATCTGAATGCTCGACACGTAGAAAGGGCGGGTACAGTATTCAACATACAGTTTTTATTTCCGTACCTAGTCGAGTGACAAACACGCTTTATGCAACTTCTTTCACTGGAACAAAACACGGTAAAATAAAAAAAACAGCTCTTCTAACGACAAGTCCATAGATTCCAAACCTCCTACAGTTTTGAAGCACGGGCCGTAGACAAAATTGTTTTTCCACCGTTTTTATCCGCGCGTAGACGCGACGTAGCTAGAATATGGATACGTTTGTCTTTATCTCGTGGGATATAAACGGTGGAAAGACAATTTATCCTCTCATTCTAGGTCTGTAACGACACGAAATGTTGCAGACACGTCTACAAAACACATCAAAGACTCAGAATTATCTATATTACACCAGTCAAATTTTTTGTAAGAAATCAGATCAGATTTTAAAAATGTCCAAAGGAAAGTTAGACTTTAACCACATTATTTTTATTTAATTAAATTGATTTAACATACAATTAGGCGGGCAGTTACAGAGGGGCCCAATTCACCCACACATAGATCTATGGTAAACAATTATATTTAACAACATAATAATATAAATAAGTTTAAAAAATTACTTAGAAATTAAATAAACATAAAAAAAATATACATTATTAACAATATAAAAATAAAACAAAAATGAATTTAGTATATGTATAAACTTTACAGCCCTTATTTCAGAGGTTTCTGTATTTGTACCTTAACATCATTATTAAAATTCTTTGTCATTCTATGAACCTATGCCTCCGTACATTGAAACAAACCTAGATCCAGGTTCTGGGCCAACAGGGCATTGAGAATGCTTAGCGCTGTCGCCACCTAATTTATTAATAACACAAGCTAATAAGGTACTAGGCATTTAGACTACTCCAGCTCTTTAGCCCTGGTGCCGGGGTAATAGAATACGGCACCGGTACCCCCTACCTGTAGTAAGAGCCTACTAAAAGGGGACCTATGGGTTCGGGATGGTCAAAGTTGGGGCTCTGACCATCCACGTAAGCGTGCCCAGGGAGAGTACGTTGTGTGACCAACGTTGTCGAGTGTGAAGGGACTGAGACAACACGCAGTTGTCTCGGGAGAAGCCATAGCGCAGTGCTGAGGGCTCCGGTGCGTTCCTCTGGAGATCCCGGAGCCCTCTTGTCAAGCACTAAGGCTGGTCACCAGGGGGGTTTTAGTGGGTACAATCCCACATAACTTGGCTGCACCCCAATGCAGCCGGGTATCTTTGGAAGATTTCCCCCTCGAAAACATAAAAAAGGCATTTAGACTAACATTTTCTGCAAGCTAAATTAGACATGATTTTGATGAAATTGGATTTTAAATAGTTTATTGGTATTTCTAAAATGTATCTAAACGTACCTATATTACAGCAAAATACAGGCCTTCTCTCAGAGAGAGAGGTTGGACCCTAATCCACCATGCTGGCCCAATGGATGTTGATGAATGTCTTTAAAACTTTTAAGGTTCTTAAACATACCAGTTTCTTCACGATCTTATCTTGAACCGTGTTTGAGCGATGGCATCGAAGCTGCACAATAAATCATTTATTTAGGTACTAGTTGCGCCCCGCGGTTACACCCGGTGTGATGAAAATCGGTGAAGACGATGATAATGTACAGTAGCGCATGTTTTAATCCAGGACATAAGTAATGTATATTCCAAATTTCATCCAAATCCATCCAGTCGTTTCTGCGTGATTTAGTAACAAACATCCATTCATCCATCCATCCATACATCCAACAAACTTTCACATAATATATGATATTAGTGTGATAACTTAATAAGTCATTGGTGCAGGACTGAGGATCGAACCGGGTGCACTCAGATTGTAAACCGCACATGCGGTTAGCGTGTCATTGTGCGCTTTACTCTCGGCCACCATCACCTACTATTACTATTACTTATCCTATTAATGCAAAAACAGTTTGATTGCCCATAGACCTTTAAAAGGTCTAAAGATATTTCAAATGCTCAAGCCCTGTACCGTTAGCAGCGTACCCATCATGCTGGCGACATTATGACTTACAAGCATAAATTGAAAATGCTGATAATCTTCAACCGGCTGAACAGTTTTTTTTTAAATATATATTTATTGTAGGGATTTATTTAACTAGCAAGGTGGCATATATTACACAATGAATAATAAAAGTATGAAATTCACTATATACAAAAAAAACTAAATAAATACCTGACTAATTTAAATCTAAATTAATACTAAATACCTATCCTGACCTAAAACTACTGATTAAAAACTGCATTAAGGTTACTGTCTTCGGGTAACGTGCTCAAAAAGCTAGCGACATTACTACGTGAATGGCCAAACTTATTCTTTGGCCAAAACATTTTTTTTTTTTTGTTATACCTATTCTCTTTTGAAGCTACAGTATTAAAGTACACAGTGCTGATTTTTGTATTGTAATCAGCTGTTTTGTTCATACTCTTAAGAGCGGGCCTAATGGCAGGATAAATTCTGATTTCCCCCGCGCATCTCGTCACACCCAGCGCAAGTACGGATAACAAACACGGGCGGCGCGACGACGCGCGGAACCAAGCTTGCGTACTCGACGTCTGAACTGACATGGACTACCCGTCTGAACAGAGCGATGGTAACTGATTGGTGCAACAAAACGATGCCTCAAGCTTGTGTCACGCGAGACGAAAGACAGCGTATTGCGCGGATTAAAAATGTTGTAAGCGCCAAGTGCTTTCTACTCTCATAGCTTATAGAATAGACAATATTTTTAAAAATTGCTAGGGTCAGCTCTAGGTTATACATGAGTGATAATATTTACATAATTTATTGTTCAATAATATGTACCAAAACAGAATGCAAACCAAAAATGTTGAAAATTAGAGGTAACTTTGTGATGGTTTTCTATCGAGAAAATTTTATCCTAACATGTTTTCGTCAGGGTCGACCTTTACTTAGATTGAAGATTTTGCTTTAGGCCCACTCTTAACCCACATTAGACCGTGCTATAAAAAAAAAAACAAATAAAATCTTACAAAAACGTTTCTGCATACATACAAATAAAATCTTTAAAAAAAGGTTTTACCAATGTAATTAAAACTTGTCTGCGTCAAACGTTGCACTCGTTGAACTTTATATTGAAAAGGTCACCACTGGGAGTGAAAACTTAAAATACAGAACTTCTTCTAGAATTTATGTTTATTCTTGTAACTCCTACCTGCCAAAGCATATTAAATTTACAGAACCAAGCGTACCTGTATTTATTTTTCAAGCAACTAATTTTTAAAGTTCATTACTATTTATGTCTTTAATTGATTTAAAACTTCAGGATATAAATAACTAAAAACACTCTGAGTAGAATATTTTTATATTATTATAATTACATTTTACAGAAGTTTGATTAAAATGCATTGATTAAAAAAAAATATCTTAAATAACAATCTTGAGATTGTTACATACCTTAAATTCTCCTAATATTTCACTAATTAATGACTAAATCTAAATCGGAATACTTAAAAGACAAACGCATTTGTAAATTATATACTTTATATTTACTAGCTATTGCCCACGATTTCATATAAACATTAAACCTCCATTTAGGTCCCTTAATTTAAATTGCCCCTTTCCCTCGCAAAATTATTGTTTGTGGTCCTTTATACCCCATAAAAAATCTACCTGCCATATTTCAGCTTTTTAGGTCAAATTGTAAAAAAAAATATTACCTATGGTTAAGCCAGTCAGTGAACCGAGTGAGTGATATTTCGCTTTTATATAATTAAATCGATAGCATTAAACGATCATTCTCTGGCAAAAAAACTTAGAAAAGCTGCAACTGCGGCGTGTAAAGTCCAACTGACAGTTTGACGTCCTGTACGGAAGCGAAACGAGGCGAGCGCTTCTCCGACAACACAATACTTCGTCCGCTGTAAAACAACCGCTGGTGGTACAATTCAACCAACTTATCTGCAGAGTTGATTGAGGGAGTCACCATTGTATTTTCTTCAAGCCTCCAGTTCAAATTTTTTGTCCTTTCATTTGGCCAAATCTACTTATAAGTCAGTCGCTCTGATATCGTAACAGCTATGATGTCACTCTACTTCCATTCAATGCACTACATATTGTTTGTTTAATTAAACTTCTCTTCTATACAAAACAAATAAGAGTAAAGAATCAAATTCATTTGACGGTCACTAGTGCGGTAGGTCAAAAATGATAAAATTGGAACAGACAGACGAATATAATATATGTCGAATCACGTTATTTTCCAGATTCGGTCGGATACATCATGCATCCTAATAACCCATGTTTCATGTGCCTTCTCTTACACTCTTCAACATTTTTGATGACATGAATGTCCTCGTACATATTTTATTATGTAGGTGTATGTAAACTCTAAGTTGCACTAATAAAGAAAATAAATAACATTACATAATGTTTGATTGAATTTTCACATTTATTCAAACAAGCTTTAAAACATAGCCATTAAATTTTTAAAAATACTAGTTTTATTTTGTCTTTTGTAACAACTGCGCAGAATTCAACTCGGTCACTCGAAGAAACCAACTCGTATTGGCAGCGTTCAGAAAATTACGTGACATCTTCTGGTCCAAAATACCACAATGCCTAAAGAATAGGCTCTTTAATCAGTGTGTGTTGCCAGTGATGACATATGGTACTGAGACGTGGTTCTTAACTGCTGGTCTTTGGAAAACTACAGTCACACAGCGGGCAATGTAGAGCTATGCTTGAAGTTTCTTTGTGCGGTAGAATCCGGAATGTGGATCTTCACCAAAATCCAGAGTAACGAACATAGCTATTAAAATTTGCAGTTGAAGTGGCAATGGAGAGACCACATTGCTCGAAGAACTGATAACCTATGGGGAAGAAAGGTTCTTGAGCCAAGACCACGAACCAGAAAATGCAGCTTAGGTTAAGTCTGGTAGGCCTCCAACTAGATGGACCGACAAAATCTTTCGTCATGAGAGTCGTGTGCATCCAGTAGATATAGATAGTAGGCAGATAATGATAAGTTCAGTGTGAAGATCTAAGGCGAGACCTATTTTCAGCAGTGGACATCTTCTGGCTTATGATAATAATGCGCAATTTCCAATAACCAGTGCCTGAATAGCTGTAGCTTATCGTTGCGAACCCTGTCAAAATGAAGTGATTTTTCCCATTGGAAACTCGATGGTTGCATAAATAAACAGCCCACTGGATGCATATCCCGAGATCCTCTCTCGTTGTTTTTGCTCCGAATTGATTTTCCATCCGATATCAATTAATATTCAAATGAGATTTTCTATTACTCACGTAGATATCTTGCAAATCAATGGATGTTAGAGAACTTCAGTTTGTTTAGATTTGACTTGGAAATAAATGCGATAGTTTTCTAATAGCAAAGAAGAAAAGAAATATAATTTTAATTGTAACAGCAATATTAATTAACGTAGGCAGGCCAGGAACATTATATAACCAAAAGCTTACTACAGCTTAGCTTGGTGCTTTTGCAAGGGTCCGCCTGGGGAAGTACCACACCTTTGGCAGATATTCAACCGCCAAGCAGCAGTGTGCAAACACTACTGTGTTTCAGATTGAAGGGCAATGTGTACAGCGAAATTACAGGGCACACAGTGATTTAATATCTTATATCTCGGGGTGACGAGCGCAGTGCATTGCCATCCAGGGTTTTGAACTGTTGAAGTTCAAAATTCTGTGTGGCGTTGAGCTGTTATGGGCAAGCGTGAAGAGCCATCAGGCGAGCGACTTCGCTCGTCTCGTCACCCAGTATCATTAAAAAAAATAAGTATATCACAAAAAAAATTGGTTCAATTTCCACCAACGTTAAAGTCGGTAAATAGTTGAGGATATAAATAAGTTTAATGTTATGTTATTTTACAAACATAATTGGTGCAATTGTAATTATAAACAATTATAGTGCAAGTTGGTGGTGGTTATAAGAATTTTATAGATGTTAAAAAAAATAGGCTTTGGTTACGGAACCCTACCATATGCGTGTCTCGACACGCTCTTGGCGATTTTTATTATATTCTTCTGATTTACAGTTAGTATTTTTATTGGGGTATCTATTTAAGATAGAAATTGAGATTATATGGTACCTTAGGATATAAAGCATACAGACAGATGAACACATAATCGTAATCGGCATTTGAACTATTATCATCAAAACCAATTCCGCACTAAAACGTGCCCAACAAAATAGCACTTTCCAAAGCTCGTAAACAATGTTCGGCCAATAAGGAACGTGTTGATATTGCTATATAAATAAGGCTCTGCCGTCTTACAGCGGGGCGTCTATCGTTCGAGCAATATCTAGATTACAGCACGGGCCGTAAGGGTAAACTGTGCACGGATATGAAACATACATAGTAGATTGTTTAGTAAATTTGACTTGTGGAATAAGAATAACTGATTAATCCTGTTACTTTAACCTTTTAAATTAATATTTTTATTGATATTGCTATATAAATAAGGCTATCCCATCTTATATTAGGGCGTCTATCGTTTGAGCAATCTAGATTACAGCACGGTCCGTAAGGGTAAAATGTGCACGGATATGAAACATAATATAATATAACATAATAGATTGTTTAGTGAATTTGATCCGCAGAATAAGGATGAGTGATTAGTCCTGTTAGATTGTCATTTTTAGGGTTCCGTACCCAAAGGGTAAAACGGGACCCTATTACTAAGGCTCCGCTTTCAGTCTGTCCGTCTGTCACCAGGCTGTATCTCATGAACCGTGATAGACAGTTGAAATTTTCATAGATGATGTATTTATGTTGCCGCAACAAATACTAAAAAACAGAATATGATAAATATTTTAGGGGGGCTCCTCATACAACAAACGTGTTTTTTTTGCCGTTTTTGTAGATAATGGTACGGAACCCTTCGTGCGCGAGTCCGACTCGCACTTGGCCGGTTATTTTTAATTAGTTCATATTGCTAGAGCTTCTAAAATGCTATATAATAGCTGTTGTGAACGCGTGAAACGATTTTAATACGAGTTGGGTATATCGTTAGAATTATTGTTTGAAGTGTCTTAAGCTAGTAAAATAAAATAAAAACACAGAGTACGACTATGGGACATAAAATGAAATCAAGTTCAAAAACCGTCAGAACAAATTTATTTTCGTCGTTTAAAAATTGTTGAGCTAGATTTTAAATAGGGTAGTAATCAATATAACAGTCCTATAAAGTATACAGTATTTTACGAAACAGTTAAAAGTTGCCTGAAAAAAAATCGCTCTAGGCGATAAAGCCACCCATTATATTGCCATATATTAATTTTTGATGTTAATTTAATTTTCATTTGTATTTTTGGTGTGTAATAAAGATATTGTATTATATTGTACTAGAAATATTCATTAGAGTGACGTTACAAGGTTACTTTTTATCGCGTTTTTTTTGGATTCTAAAAGTCGTCACGAATGAAACCGCGGGGTGCATTTGTAACTAAATAAGTAATGAAATGCTGCACTTGTTAAATATTTATTATGTTTTGTAAACAGTTCTATCGTAAAGAAATCTCTGGCGTCGGACTCAGTTGCATAAAGTGAAGTACAAAATTTGTCCATTGGACCCGATATGGCGTCCAGCGCTTAATAGAATTCTCTATTGAATTTGTTTCGCTTTTCGAATTTAATACCAAAGTGTTTGCAGTACAGCAAACTTGTAAAGTTACGGACACAGAGTGCGCGAAGATCGTAGGCAAACAAAGGTCGATCTGACCAACGTAAGTATAAGGTAATTTACTAAACTATAAGGAACTGCAGGAACTATTATGTAACGGTATAAAACCAAACACAAATGACATCGCATTTACAACAGGGAATGTTCTGAAGAACCGTTCGATCTGATGCCGGCATCGCGGTTTTATCATCGCACCAGCCGCCATCGCCTGAAAATTCATCCACATTATCATAGATCGGTGGAAATCGCACACTGTGCGTTTTACGCGTTCTTCTTTGCTACACACCTGCAATATGTGGAATGAGCTCCCTCCTACGGCATTTCCGAGTAGCTATAACATGGGGATCTTCAAAAGGGCTGATAATAGAGTCTTTAAGGGTCAGCAACGTATCTGTGATGCCCCTGGTGTTGCAGGTATCCATAGGCGACGGTGATTGCTTACCATCAGGCGGCCCGACTGCTTGTTTGCCACCTATGGCATAAAAAATTACAGTTCAGATAAAAAAAAATGAGAGCATGAATGTTAACATCAGACGTAAAGTGAAATAATTTATTTAGGTAAATTAGGCATAGGTCACGTTGGTGACACAAACCTAATTCATCGACGCTATGTTATCAATAGCATGAAATCACAACTCCTCAATCTCCGTGTATTACTTGTGGGAATCCGATAAAACAATATAGTTTTTGATTCAAATAATATGTTTAAATATTAAATTATTTTTTACTTGAATGGCTTCGCTTTAGGGGACAAACAAAATGACAATTGAAATGTTTTTTCTATTTTATTGAAAGATTATTAACATTATTGTTTCTTAATTCCGGTGTTTATTGCATTGAAGTGGCAACTGGACAGTGACGTAGGCTTGTGTCACTGCCGGAATAGCAGACCTTGTTTTATTGGATCATGGAAGAGACGACATACAATCATCTTACACCATGTCGCCTTCGGTGCGCCGCACAAACCGATGCGTTCCTTTCCAGCTCTAATTCTAAATTTATTGGCAAACTTATTTAAAACAATTTATAAATTTACCAAAAAAATATATTGTTAAGTTCTTTATTCTTAAAACTTAAATTTTTCAATTAGTACCTAAAAAAACAAAAACTTCTACACAAACAAAATTTTTCAAATGATAAGCAAAATACAGAACGCACGAAGCATGGGTTATTTAGATCTCACTAGCGTTATAAATACAAAAGTTTTTTTTTACAGTAAGTAATCTAAAAAAATGAGTTTTGAAAGAGGATTGGAAATATCAGAAAACCGTTTTATCAGAGGGCGGTAGCCCTTAAATATATTAGTTTACATATTGATGAAAGTATTTTCAAAAAAACAAATGGGTTCCCTGATTAGTTTATTACTAACCTATTCGAGCTAGTGAGTACAACGAATTAGTTTCTCAGGGTATTTGATTTAATGCTGTTTTGTTCTTGTGCTGAATCATATAACTTTATTATTTACGGCTCAACTTATAAGAACGATCCTTGTATTTGGTTTATTTATACCTAGAATGTATCCTAATGTATTAGTTCGGAACACGCAAGCATTGTTTGGGAAGGATACCTAATACAAAATGAAGGTAAAGTTTTTCTTTGTGTTATAATCGGTATAGATTTTTCTTTTCCAACGTGCAAACACTTGTCATTATTTTAGAGTAATTATATTCCAATCTTACATTATTTTAATTAGAAACAGTTTAATGTAATATTGAACAATGGTTTGATAGATATACACACATGCGGCACATGTATTTGTATACAAACTAAAACTGACTGTTTTAAAACTATCACGGTTGTTCACTAAAGTTATATGATTATTTACAAGATATTTACCGTGGTAAGGTTGTGGAAGGAGCTCCCGATATTTCGGCGCAGTTACATGTACCATGTTCACGGGAAGACTGAAGAATGCGGGTGGGTGGTTGGTGAAAAAGTTCAAAGTTAGGTACAGTCAAAACGATCTACCCTCTTTCTTAGCACCACCTCCACCATCCACCATCTCTCTTACCACGGCAAATATCCCGTAAGTAATCATATAACTTCAAAACTGAGTGATCTTATTCATAGAAGTATATATTTTCACACAGTTTTACACCTTAAAAAAGATCACCAAATGTGGCAGAAACTGTAGTAACTAGCTGTATCGTACGTGAATTAGTCTCGTTAAAAAACAAATAACCATAATACAAGTTTCATAGTATTCTCTCTTTACCACTTTTCCAATTCTTTGTTACGAATCGAGTTTTATTTCAGCTACGACTTACAAAGATTTCATACGTGAACAGGAATTTAAAATGTCCATCACGCGCTTCTCCCGATACACACTTCGAAGCTTTCCAAAAGCCCAGTTCGAGGAAGTTTTATTTTAAAAGCTGACCGGGAAATAGCGTAAACTAAAGCCTGGGGTGAGAACTAGCACTTGCTTGGTCATAACTCTGAAGTTCGTTCGGAATTTAGAACGGTTGAAATTTTCTAAGCGGAAAGAACGTTTTCACAAAAATTCAGTTAAGAGCCTCACTGTAGGAGGAATTTTAAGAAACTTAAATGATACTGGTGACATCACGTGAGTCATATTTGTAATAACTAAACTAGTTTTGTGTTCATCTAAAACATTATTACGACTACCTCGGTGGCTCAGTTGGTAGTGATCCTACTTTCTGTGCTTGGGGGCGTGGGTTCGATTCCCATCTAGGACAAACATTTGTGTGATGAACATTTGTGTTTGTTCTATGTCTGGGTGTTTAATATCTATTAAAGTATGTATTTAAAAATATATATGTATGTATATCAGTCTCTGGCAGCCATATTACAAACTTTGCTTAGTTTGGGGTCAGATGACCATGTGTGCAATAATGTCCCAGATATTTATTATATAAAAAAACATTCGGGGGTAACCCTTGTACCGCGATGCGAATCATGCGCTACAATTTATTAAAATAGTTAATGATTTTCTACTACTTTATGAAACTTCTAATTATATCAAAGTAACAATCGTATGTAGTGTAGTGCTCGTCGTCGTCTAATCGTCGTGATTTATGGTTGATATTCCGAAAACCTATAAGTAGAGCTTTGAGTCCCTTTTATATTGTGCAAACTGCCACAGTCTGTTGATTGCGCTGCCTAAATGGTTGTTCCCCGATAGTTACAATCTGAGTGTCTTCAAATCAAGAGTGAATCGGTTTCTTCTAGGCAAGCGTGCTCCATCGTAGACCGCATCATAGCTTAACGTCAAGCGAGAATAGTCGGTCAACGCAAGCCAATTTTTTAAAGTCGCTTGTGAGATTTATGATTTGTGATTATGCGGGTCGGTCCCAACTGACCCTCTTTTAACCTGTGAACTGAGCTTTTTACGCACAAATGACGTATCTACGTATCCTAAAAAACCGTATACGATGTCCCAATCGGGGTCGTTATCGATACGGTTTCATTTCCGTGTGTCTGACACGTGGAAATTGCAACTCCGTCCAATGTCGAAATGTCCGCAGCATTGCTTTTTGCGCACAGATTTGTTTTACGCCCCCAGGATACGGAATCAGGAAAATTTTGAGTTATTCATTGAGCCTGTTTGAAAAAATGAAAATGAAACTAGCTCTATTACTGCAAAAAATAACATAATGAAGTAAGTAAATATTTTTAAATCGGTTCAGCCATTTCTACGATGCCACAGACAGACACACCAGATAGACACATAAAACTTATAACATGCCTCTGCATCGCAGGTCAAAAATGGACTCTGTGCCCTTAGTCTCTACGACCACATTCGTAACGCGGCCACATTACACCGCTGCTGCATTCCATTCCGCATTACAGTGGAATTGGCAATGTTAAGTTTTCTAACGCGATGAGGTGCGCACTCGAATGCACTTTTGAACAGTCAAAATAACTTGTCAAAATAACGACATAGGTAGTGCGTTACGTGAGCGTTTGTTAAGAGAACCTAACTGGAAGGCGTTTGATTTGATCATTTTTGTAACCTCGTGGATTTTTATTGGCGTTACGTGGTTTCATACAGAATAAGGGTCCTGAGAACTTTTTTGTAAACTTTTTTAAACCTGCATGAAAATTCTATTCAGGCTTTCATCCTTACTACGGCCTCGATATGTGTGACCTCGATGACCATTCAAACATATTTATTAGTTTGGCAAGCCGCTAAAAGCTAGTTTTAGTCATGCCTTTATGAATTTTAACATGCGACTGTGAATGTCAATTTTGTGCACGCATCTAGCGTTCACAGGATGCTATTCTTATTTAGAATTAATAAAGAAAATATTATAGGTGGACCCTTAAAATTTATAAGTTATAATAAAAGTTATTTATTGCAGGCATTAATGCCTATTGACATAGGACACAAAATTAAACTTAGAGTTAAGCAGTACAATAAGAGTTAAGCAGTACAATATTTACACATGTACGACGGACTGATGCAGATTTTTATATCACCCCTCGATTTAAAAAATTGTATCAGTCCGTTAGTGTACAGAACAAAAGTGCGAAGTCATTTATTATTCTTGTCCACATAAAGCATATAGAACTTAATGACACTTCTTATGTCGTAAGAGATATCCACGAGAATTTTGTTGTCGGAACAATGCAGACGATGCCAAAACGAAGCCACTAGAGATTTTATAGTCGGAGATCCGGCGCAACAAACATGCTTGACGCATTACATTACTAAAATGACAGACTAAGAGCCCGGAATGCAAAATTATACTGAACTCTTATTGTGTTGATTGATCTTCGAGTGAACGTACCTGACACATAATATGTATAAGTTGTGGATAACATGCTCGCTAATAAAAACAGCATTTTTTAAATACATCTTTCAAAATCCAAAATAAATTATACCTACTTATTTTCACCATACTTTATCATAGCAGCGTACAATAGCAACGGGATTTCGTTTATATACCGAGGAACTTTTCAGCTCCACAATGCATTTTTCTTAATGCTAGCTTAATGTACGTAGAGCCAAGGACGATATATTATATGAGTCTCTAGTCTATGAATCCTTGGTAGAGCTAATGTGTACTGCTATCTGCACTGAATTTAAGCTAAAAAGTCCATGATTCAGTAGAAACATTGGACCTTTTTAGAGCAGGGCGCATTAGTGCCGCTACATAAGTGACCTCTTTAGGTGTATATGTTACGGGTAATGCTAGAAGATTGAGTAAACTTAGGTTTACCCAGGTTCACTTAGTATTACCCAAGCTTTTTGGGTAAAGTTCGAGTATTACATTAAAATTTATTTGTATTCAGCATGTACCCGTACACACCTAGGTCTACCTTAGGTTTTAGTATCCATCGTATCGTGCTCCATCGTAGACCGCATCGCGCTTAATATCAGGCGAGTTGGCGGTCAAACGCAAGCCTATTCACGAATAAAAAAAAAAGTATCTATTTTAATGACTTCATTAGTACTAAATGACTTTTATTTTTTAAAAGCCTTTTAAAAACTATTGTCAGAAAAAAAAACAATATTTATTACATAACTCTACGAATTGTCTCTGTCAAAAATGTATTACAATGATTATTCGGACATGATTCAAAATCCTTGATCTAATCTTGATCGAATCTTGATTTTGATCTTGGGTGGATCTAAGCAAAACCGGGTAAACCTAAGTTTACTCCATCTTCTTACATTACCCGTAACATAATATATAAAAACTAAAACTACTTTTACCTCTGGCAAACTTTTTGCCAAAAACAATCTCTTGGTGGATTATTATTTTTAAGTGTTCGTGTTCTATGGGCAAATGATATAACGAGGCGAAACATATATTTTTAACCGACTTCCAAAAAGAAGGAGGTTCTCAATTAGACTCTTTTTTTTATTTGTTACCTCAGAACTTTCGACTGGGTGAACCGATTTTGATGATTATTTTTTTATTTGAAAGCTGGTGCTTCTCGTTTGGTTCCATTTCAATTTGGTCCAGTTCTGATGAAGTCGGTTTTTTATATTGATATTTATCGAATTGTTTTCAAAACTCTATATAAGCCTCTAGTAAAGCCACTACCACTTTACTAAGGCTGTTTGAATTGAATGTTACTTTGCTTGATTCCGGCTGGATCCGAACGCTGAGTTCAAATCATATTAATGACAATATTGAAGTGAACCGTGGGATTTCCATTTCTAGATCGGAGGATTCACAATGTCTGCACTATGCCTGATATTCGGCGCTTAATATTCATGCTTGGCAGCATTGCTTCCTTAGCTAGAAATTAGATATTCACTTCTAGGTAGGGACTTCGATAACCCAAGAATACCAATGTTTTTCTGAAAACTTGAGTATATTCGATCGTCTTAAGACTTCTACTTAAGACACCGTCTTCTCATGCTGGAGCAAGAGTATCTTAATCCACATTCCTAATAGGTAGCAAAACTTTTTTTTATAATGGCGAGGAGATTCGCAAGGTAGCACCATTGTCCACCATAGTCATATTACACCTAAATGTAGAAAATAGAAGATTGATTCACTTAGATCACCTAGAGAAATTAATACTTTTCCATCTAGGTATGTATTTACGCCGAAATAAATTACTGAAAGAGTTGAAACGACTACCTACTTTGACTAGAGCGTCAAACCATCCGCTTATTATAACAAACACAGCTTCCAAAACTGTCCAGTACCAAAAAGTCCAGTGTCTCTAAAAGGGTCTACAATGACAACCGCCTGAAAATAACCAAAGTGCAAAATGGACCAGTTCATTTAATTTACTTTTTTATTGTAGAATAGGCTTGCGCTGCTTAGCCGCCAACTCGCCTGATGTTAAGCAATGATGCGGCCTACGGTGGATCACGCTTGCCTAGAATGTAATAAAAGTAAGTTAAGTCAAATAAGGTAAAAGTTACAGAGGTTTTAAATTGCCCAAATATCTTCGACATGACATTTTAAAGATTATCGGTCTATAAGAAACACGGCATTTTTAGGGTTCCGTACTCAAAGGGTGTAAACCTGACCCTATAACTAAGCCTATATTCGCTGTCTGTCTGCCCGTGTGTCTGTTCGTCTATCTGTCTGTCCGTCTGTCTGTCTGTTCGTCCGTCCTACATTTCGAACCATAGAAGATAGTTGATTGAAATTTTCACACAATATTTTATGTTACGGCGGATTAACTAACAAATAATAATAAAGTAAAAAATAAAGGGACCATACAACAAATGCGTTTTTTTACGTATTATTGTATTTGCTTTAATGTATAAACGGTAATACGTACAAGTGTTAAATTTTGCATGATTATAGTACACACTCTAAAGTAAAACAAAAAAAAATGGCTAACGACCAGTCAGTGACAAATTTCTGTTCACCACGAAGTCAATGTAGAGCGCGGTTGATACTTGGATGCGTAACCGCCTGGGCGTGATGTTGTCTTTTTGCACTACTTTTTTTTTGTGATGGTACGGAACCCTCAGTGAGCTCAGTGAGCTCGACTCGCACTTGGCTGGTTTATTTCTAATGCCCTAGCAATCAAATATACGAAAAATTACTTGACATCACAAGTGCTACAATAAAACCTAAATTACTATGCTTTAAATAAAAATACGGCTTTCATTACTATTACTCCATCCCCCTTTCTCCTGTTTTTGAACCATACACACATAGTATTACCTATGCAATACAATAGGTATATCTTTATCACGAACCGAAAATAAATATAAATGAAACTTAAGCTAACATCAAAAATAAATATACCGTAGTATTAAAATGCGGCCTTATCGCCTAAATCGACCTATGTGTTTGAACTTCATGTGTTGATGGAGGCGTGATCCTCTATGGTTGACCGTATCTTTGAAACCCTTCAATATTATCCCAAAATTAATATTGCATTAGAAAGCCACTGAATAATACATGTCTATGATATGCTTTCAAGAAAAATAAACACGAAATCGAGAAAAATCGAGAAAAATATACTGTTTGGTCAGGAACAAGATCTGCCAATGATAACATAAATGTTTAATAAAATATGTTGGTACAGTGTTTAAAATGGTTGTTATTAAGGAAAACATCTACGGTTTATGAGACTTGAAAAGGTCCTTTTTATGTTATTGTAATAAAAGTAATATGTACGAATGTTTTTTTTTTTTTAACATTGGTTTAGGCCAGAAATTTCCTGCTTTTATTTTATTATTTTAAATAAGTAGGTAAACTAATGTATTGTTTATAATATAAGGTCGGGGAAAAAGTTTCTTCGTATTTTATAAACAAATTCAAGACATATTTTTTTCAAGTTTAATTACATTTAATTATAATATATATGTGCCATTTTGTTTGATAACTTGTTGCCATCTTGGAGGTAGTGACATGATCCCGTTGCTGTAGAAATTTTGGGACTTCTGATCAAAAAAGTGCAACAAGTAGTTTTGACAGTCCTCTCTGGATGTTAATCTAACACTACCCAAAGAATTCTGAAGAGACCGAAACAGGTAGAAATCTGAGGGTGCAAGGTCAGGGCTATATGGTGGATGCATTAACACTTTCCAACCAAGCTCTCTCAATTGTTGCTGAGTGGCCAAAGATGTGTGCGGTCTGGCGTTATCATGATGAAAGACCACGCCCTTTCTGTTGATCAATTCCGGCCGTTTTTTCTCAATTTCTTGTTTAACTCTCATCAGCTGTTGGCAGTAGAGATCCGAATCCATGGTTTTGCCCGGCGGTAAAAGCTCATAATGAACGATGCCCTTCCAATCCCACCATACACACAGCATCACCTTATTACGTGTTAATCCGGGTTTCGCTACAGTCTGTGGTGCTTCACTGCCCTTTGACCATGATCGTTTGCGCACATTCTTGTCGTAGGTGATCCATTTTTCATCACCAGTGATCAATCTTTTCAAAAACGGTTCGGTTTCGTTACGTTTTAACAGAGAATCGCAAATGAGCACACGATTCATTTGGTTTCTTTCAGTGAGCTCGTGTGGCACCCAAATATCGTTTTTTTTTATACCCAGACTATTTCAAATGGGTCAAAACTGTTTTGTGGTCGATCCCCAGTTCTTCAGCTACGTCGTAACTACTAATATGCCGATCTTGCTCCACTTTTTCAGAAATGGCATCGACTTTATCCGTAACAGGGCGACCAGAGCGAGCTGCATCTTTGACATCAAAATTCCCGGACTGAAAACGCTTGAACCAACATTGTGCTACTCTTGATGACACTGCATTAGGTCCATAAACGTCACATATTTTATTCGCGGCTTGTGTCGCATTTTTCCCTTTTTTGTAATAAAACTTCAAAATATATCGAATTTCTTCGTCAGATTCACTCATTTTATCGAACAAAAAACAATTGAAAAATGGCGGGTAATTGCTTTATTACTTTTTATATTCCTTTTTTAAAATGTCATATTTTTAATGATATCAAAACCAGCCAGATACAAACAGTACAACCGATGAGATTTTACTACAACTTTATACATACAAAATACGAAAAGACTTTTTCCCCGACCTATTATGTGCTATAGCTTATATAGAAATGCCTTTGAACCAGTGCAAATGAGGTAAAAAAAAAATTATGTACACTCATGAACCAGATTTTATGGACAAATTTTCACAAAATTAAATGAGTTGCTTTACATTAAAAAAAATTGAAGGGCACTTTACAAATATGTTAAAATAAAGATAATACCAATATTTTCTATAAATCTGGTGTTTATCACATATCTCAAAACACGTGTAATATCAACCAACAAAACTTAGATAGCGCAGAAGGTAGGTTCACTACTAACTGAGCCAGCCACAGTCAACAAGATTCATTCATTTTCCCCTCTAATTAAACAATTGAAATTAGGTAGTGACAATACACCATCAGCGATGGCGCTGGGTCACATTGAACTTTTCTGACTTCAAGCATGTGTATCTTGCAGCGCAGATGGCATAAATCTAACTACATTATACGTTTGGATAATGGAAGGTTATATCTCCAGATACACAAATATTAAAACTTTACGTATGGTGTAAAAAAAAAATGTTCGTTTTAAATCGCCTCGGGTCAATATGACCCAACGCCAATGACGCCGGGTTAAAGAAATAAGCTTCACTCTATATATTTAAGGGATGTTTGTTTATTTTTCTTAGGCCAGCAGAATATTTACGGAGCTAGCCTCCGTAAACACAGTAGTTAAAATGTTTTAGATATCAAATATATTCCGTGAAGTTATTTATATAGGGTTGAATGGGATGGTGCTACGAAGCCCAAAGAACGTCGTTGCATTCATCATTACGACCAACTTAACAAAAGTTGTTCATGATGTGAGTACAGTGAAAGCTAACCAGCCCTAAAATTGCTATAAAAAAATCAGACTTAACAATATATATAATATTGTTATGGAACAACTGATACTTTCTTCGAGATTTCTGGTTTAACTCCATGAAAAAAGTTGTTCATAACGATGAGTACGCCTCATCGACGAATATGATGAATGCAACGACCTTCTTTGGGCTCGGTAGCAACACTCCATCCAACCCTGTATAAATAACTTCACAGAATATTGTTACATAAAAAAATTACTACTCTTCTAACCTCCGTAAACATTACGCTGTCCTAAGAAAAATAAACAATGATATCTTTTTCGCTTAGTTCCACTCATGTAACCCTGCAGATGGAAATATAAGGTCGGGGAAAAAGTTTCTTCGTATTTTATAAACAAATTCAAGACATATTTTTTTCAAGTTTAATTACATTTAATTATAATATATATGTACAATTTTGTTCGATAACTTGTTGCCATCTTTTAGGTAGTGACATGACCCCGTTGCTGTAGAAATTTTGGGAATTCTGATCAATAAAATGCAACAAGTAGTTTTGACAGTCCTCTCTTGATGTTAATCTAACACTACCCAAAGAATTCTGAAGAGATCGAAACAGGTGGAAATCTGAGGGTGCAAGGTCAGGGCTATGTGGTGGATGCATTAACACTTCCTAACCAAGCTCTCTAAATTTTTGCTGAGTGGCCAAAGATGTGTGCGGTCTGGCGTTATCATGATGAAAGACCACACTCTTTATGTTGATCAATTCCGGCCGTTTTTTCTCAATTTCTTGTTTGAGTCTCATCTGCTGTTGGCAGTAGAGATCCGAATCGATGGTTTTGCCCGGCGGTAAATGCTCATAATGAACGATGCCCTTCCAATCCCATCATACACACAGCATCACCTTATTACGTGTTAATCTGGGTTTCGCTACAGTCTGTGGTGCTTCACTGCCCTTTGACCATGATCGTTTGCGCACATTCTTGTCGTAGGTGATCCATTTTGCATCACCAGTGATCAATCTTTTAAAAAACGGTTCGGTTTCTTTACGTTTCAATAGAGAATCGCAAATGAGTACACGATTCATTTGGTTTCTTTCAGTGAGCTGGTGTGGCACCCAAATATCGAGTTTTTTTGTATACCCAGTTATTTTCAAATGGGTCAAAACTGTTTTGTGGTCAATCCCCAGGTCTTCAGCTACGTCGTAACTACTAATATGCCGATCTTGGTCCACTTTTTCAGAAATGGCATCGACTTTATCCGTAACAGGGCGACCAGAGCGAGCTGCATCTTTGACATCAAAATTCCTGGACTGAAAATGCTTGAACCAACATTGTGCTACTCTTGATGACACTGCATTAGGTCCATAAATGTCACAAATTTTATTCGCGGCTTGTGTCGCATTTTTCAGTTTTTTGTAATAAAATTTCACAATATATCGAATTTCTTCGTTAGATTCACTCATTTTATCGAACAAAAAAACAATTGAAAAATGGCGGGAAATTGCTTTTTACTTTTTATATTCCTTTTTTAAAATGTCATATTTTTAATGGTATCAAAACCAGCCAGATACAAACAGTACAACCGATGAGATTTTTACTACAACTTTATACATACAAAATACGAAAAGACTTTTTCCCCGACCTATTATGTTGGTATTTTTTATTCTTATTATTGGTGAACAATTACATTTTGTTATTCCATAGAGATTTTAGAAGATATTATTATTATATTAGCCTGTAACGTCCCACTGCAGGGCAAAAGCCTCCCTTCCCTCCTTCCACTCGTCTCTGTTTTCGGCAATTTGGGTCCAGTCTTTCAAGAAGAGTAAGTAAGAGTCCAGTTTATCCCTCCATTTCCGACTAGGCCGTCCGGGAGGTCGCTTGCCATCCTGAGGAAGCCACTGTGTTGTGGTTTTGGCCCAACGATATGACTGATATGACCGGCCCAGTCCCACTTTATTACACTAGACTTGGGTATTTTATACGATACTTATACAAGGTTACGCGGAAAGGGTGTAAAGTGAAAGTGGTCCGTTATAATCATTATGAACATCTTTTAGAATGGGACCAACTCTGAAATCGTTGTAAAAATATCAGCTGTTTTACAAAAAATGGTAATTCACAGTCAACAAAATATAAAAAAATGAGAGGTGTCAAGGGACACCCGGATGGAACTAAGTTCCTTTCTATGAGAGAGAGAGAGAGAGACACAGGCAGAGAAACACGCGCACGCCGCACGGCTTACAACTATAGCAAAAAGTGTCGTTACAACTTTTGGTCTTAATTTTTTCCGTCTAGCGGTTTCGCAACGCGCGAAAGGGAACTTCGTTCCAATATGGGACAGCTGGTATTTTTTTCGTAACTTTAGGGTGGATCGCATAGCAAAAGTTGTTTAAAACCACGAGTTCCCCTTTCGGCTTAGTTCACCCTTTCTGCGTAACCCTATATTACTTAACTTATCTATCAAAATAAATTCGTGTTTCTTCCCTATTACTCTAAAATATTCCTATCATTGATAGAAATAGCAATCATTTTAATGCTAAGAAAGGCCCGCCGTCAAATCCTACTTCAGAGAGATTTTCCGAACTCTCTCGATTCGAAATATTACATCTTTGAACGGTTTTGTACATAAAAGGTCAGGTTTCAGACTAAAATAACGAAGATGAACAACTCTATTGAGCAATTAGTGAAAAATGTATAAGTTACATTTATCAGTTGTGATAAGAATATTATATTACTACTTTCAATGATAATTATAGTAAATATATATATGGTAATGTAATATGGTATAGACAACTCAAAAATTCTAAAACTAGTAGGATTCAGAACTACGCAAAAATTTAGGCAAACGCATCCAAATTCTTGCGACCTTTTGTTTTTGCGACTAATCTAGGTAAAACGTAACCGTCTCAAACCTCAAAGTTGACAGACAATACTAAAAATTCGTTCACCAAGTCGAAATATCTGAGGTACAAACAAAAAAAAACAGTCTAATTGATAACCTCCTCCTTTCTGGAAGTCGGTTAAAAATAATTTAAAATACTTACACGGGATAAAATCTAATAAAAGTGTTTATTTCAATCTGTGATAATTATTTATGATGAATATTTTTACCTCTTTGGAGTATATAATGACATCTGTTGTTTGTTTGTCCGTGATGAAGAGATCCACGCGTCCGCCGGCGCCGGTCAGCAGGGGTTGAGCTTGAATAATAAAATCAGCCAAGTGCGAGTCAAGCTCGCGCACTGAGGGTTCTGTACCAACACAAAACTTATTAGCAACTAAATACAAAAAAATTGTACATAAAGACATCATCTCATCAACGCCCAGGCGGTCACCCATCCATCCGAGTATCAAGCGCGTCCGTCGTTGCTTAACTTCGGTGGTCGTACGAGTACCGGTGGTAAAAAGAAATTTGTTACCGACTTATTTATTACATTACATTATTTATTACTTTCTGTTATACTTTAAAGTGTATACTGTAATCATTACAAGTTTTACGCTTCTACGTGTGTAGAAGCTTCTATTAGCGTTTTTAGAAAAAAAATACATTTTTTTTTTTATTAACCTAAGATATTTTCTTATAACTTTATTATTGTTCCTTATTTAATCCGCCGTATCATTACATTCTCTGTAAAAATTTCAAGTGGCTATCTATTACGGTTTTAAAGATACGGTCGCGGACATACGGACGGATGGATTGACAGACAGACGTACAGCGTAGGCTTAATATTAAGGTCCCATTTATACCCTTCGGGTACGAAACCCTAAAAATGCATTCAAGGCATCAAATGGTATGGCTTCGATTGGAAAATTCAATCCGAACTGATATTCAGCTCTGCTTGCTCGTAAAATGTAATATTTCTTTACATTTTTCAATACGTACCCAATAAACAATTTTGATAAGCCGTATAAAATACCTACAATCTACGAAATATAAAGGTATTGCATTTCCTTGTTTTTATTTTTAAGTTTAATTTTTATATGGAATAGGTCAACGTTTGCTTCAAGGGGGTATAAAACACGGGTGAAACCGTGGGACGCAGCTAGTTTATAATATTAGTGTAACTCACACATAGGTATGTTTAAACACAGATTTTGAAAAGTTGTAGTTGTTGTTGGCGATAAGGCCGCCTGTTAAAAGCCCAGATAATTACTGTAATTTATAATGTTATCCTTGTTTTTGTGGTTTTTAATAAAGAGTTATATTGTATTTGAAAAGTTGTAAGTATTAACATGTGGTAGGCGACTGCTAACTGGTAAAGCGATCGTTATGGACAATGATGGATCACTGTGTCTAATAACTGCCAATGTGAACAAATTTCGCCATTTTCCGCCTAATCATTGACATTCCATTTATTAGCGTTTCATGCGATATCAGTCTTGATCATGACGCCAATAAACTACAGCGTAATTTGCTCATATTGGGAAAACCTTGAGGGAGTTTGAGGAAAACAAAATCGATTGATTATATTTGAATGTTGTTGTTTAAGTTTATACTTGTTTGAATATTGGGTAAAATTGCTCTAGCAAAATGTTTATAAAACACTGTTATAAACAGCTATATGATTATTAAATGTAATCTTGATAACCGTAGCAAAAGATTAGTCTTTTCATTCGTTTTGTTTTTCATTCTTAGGGAATGAAGGTAGATCATTTTGTCTGCACCTAACTTTGAACTTTTCAACCAACAACAAATGCATTCTTCAGTCTACCCGTAAACATGGTACATGTAACTGCGCAAAAATTTTAGGAGCTCCATCCACAATCTTATCATGGTAAATATCACGTAAATAATCCCGTTAATAATGATAAAAAAACAATACAATGTTTTTATATGGTCATAAAAACAAAATATTTTATGTGACATGGTAACGTTTTTTTAACGCTTCGGACACATACTGAACTCATATCTCTAAACTATTATTCAATAGTTTGAAATTTTCGACGGACCTCAAAATACGAGATAATTCTTAATTCAACTTTGATACGTAATATCTTCGCAGATTGTGAACCCATTTTTTTATCGGACAGGCACCACGAAAACAATAATATATTTTCTTCAAATTTTAATGAATGGATTGATGGTTTTAAATGTGTTGTGCCGTGCGGCCAAGGATTGGAACAAACTGCTGGCTTCCTTGTTTCCTGAGAGATATAATCTGGGCCATTTCAAGGCAAGAGTGAATAAGTTTCTTCTAAGTCTGTGTGCTTCATCTTCAACCGCATCGTCGCTTACCAACATGCAAGTTGGTGGTCAAACGCAGACTTGTATGCGATAAAAAACGTATCGAACAGATAACGCACAAGTGCTCGCTGAATAATCGTAAAAGACCGAAAGGTGACCGGTTGTGTGTGGACTACTGTTAATACAATGGCGAACGAGCGTGCAGTGTCTAGAAGGCGAATACTATATAATATACATTCGCTAAGTCTGTACACGGCATTATTTTCTACTTATCTTTATTCTCCAAGCGCATTAGTGTCAACACTTTGACGTGAAGACGTTAACCTGACATTCCAATTTATTTCCGTTATGACGATATGACGTTTCAGTTTTTGCGTATTGCATAACTCCAGCCAGAATTCCGTTGATTCAAACTTGAGCAATTTAACTTTTTGTGGCTCCACGATTACTTCAAAGTTATTTGAAATAAATCTTTAATAGGTTTATAGGAGAGATTTTGTTTGACGCGTTTGACGAGCGAGCAAATATTTAAATATTTATTGCTATTTAAAACGCCTTTAACCATTTTGATCAATACCTAAGGGATTAATTGGAAGAGAGGATTAAGAGGGATTGGACTCGCGTTGGTATTTCAAAATATTTGTTCTATCATTGAATTGAAACTGTTTTTTGTATTGAAAATTCGAGAAAAACTTGTTGATTAATAGTGCTTTGATGCCTAACAGATGTGAAACATAACGGCGTAAGAGAGCGTCATATCGTTTGTCATCACGGTATACGAGTTTATTTTACTACCAAGGCACATGGTCGTATTGTGTGTTACATATTACATTACATTATATATTACATTATTGTTACATATTGTGTGTTCTATTGTATACAATAGAACACACAATAGAATAGATGTTTCACATCAAAAAAGGCTAGACGTTACGGGACATCCGGCAGATGTGACACATGACGCTATAAGAAATCGTCATGCCGTTTGCCGTCACGGTTTGGTTTAGTCGTTTTTCAACCGAGTCGTAAGTCGGTTTCTTAGAATATTCTATATTCTAAAGTCGGTTTTACTGGCAAGACGCGTCAATAGATGTTTCACATCAAAAACATTTGGGATATGTTTGGGAAAATTATTCATCATCATCATCAGCCAGAAGACGTCCACTGCTGAACATAGGCCTCCCCCTTTAACCTCCACACTGAACGACATCCTGCCATCTGCATCCACTGGATGCCCGCGACTCTCACAATGTCGTCGGTCCATCTAGTGGGAGGCCTACCTACGCTGCGTCTTCCGGTTCGCGGTCTCCACTCAAGAACCTTTCTTCCCCATCGGTTAGCAGTTCTTCGAGCGATGTGGCCTGCCCATTGCCACTTCAACTTGCAGATTTTAATAGCTATGTCGGTGACTCTGGTTCTTTGGCGAATATCTACGTTTCGGATTTTATCGCGCAAAGAAACTCCGAGCATAGCTCTCTCCATTGCCCGTTAAGTGACTCTGAGTTTTTCCAAAAGGCCAACAGTTAAGGACCACGTCCCATATGTCATCACTGGCAACACACACTGGTCAAATACCTTTGTCTTCAGGCACTGTGGTATCTTGGACGAGAAGATGTCACGTAATTTCCCGAACGCTGCCCATCCGAGTTGGATTCTTCGGGCGACCTCAAAATTATTATCAATTTTAAATACCGACTTCAAAATTTATGTTTACTTGTACGAAATATATTTTATTTTTTTCGATTATATTTTTCCAGTAATTTTGATTTAAAAACCAAACTACTGTACTGATTTTGATGATATTTCTATGGGACCAATCTGAAAAAAAACCAAATCAAATTAAAACCTTTTGTTTTTTAAATAAGGAATAATTTTGTAAATCAATTTATAAAAAAAGAAGCAGCTCTGAATATAACAAACAATAAAAAAAATAACTTCCTGTTTTGAAGTCAGTTAAAATTAAATTGAAAATACTCACACTTTAATGTTAAAAATTTATTTGTAGAAACTCTAAAAATAAACATGATTGAATCGATTTAAATAATATAGATGCCTAGATTTATCTGTTTCAAAGTCCAAGCCATGGCTTGGACATAGCCAAGCCTATCAACCTACTTGTATTTCAACCCATGTCTATGTCCAAGTAACTTTGCTGGTAAGATAATTTATAGAAGACTTCCACTGTCAAAGTATGTTTGGGATGCCAAAGTTTAAGATTTACTACACTGTTACTCATTTAGTACCAGTAAATTACTCAGTATTTTTTTTACTGTCATATAAATTATCAAATTACAAAACCTTCAAAATGTGTAAAAACGCAATTTAGATTACTTGGTTGGTATATTAAATCGAGTTATTTGGATTTAAAAACCAAACAACTTAACCGATTATTATGACATTTATATTGGAACAAACTGAAAGTATATCCTTACAAATAAATAAAAATCGGTTCATAAATGACTGAATTCTGATATAGGTAACAAATATTTTAAAAGAAACACGCAATCGAATCGAGAACCCCTTTTCTTTATTGCAGTCGGTTAAAAAAGGAAAAGATTTTCTTGAGATCCGAAATTGGTAAAACTTGGAAATTAAACACTTTTCAGTAATCACAAAATGACTAAAGCACATTTTTCAAAAGTAGATATAATCCGATCAATTTAGACAATTGAAATAAAGAAAATTCCGACAGTGCCAAATCTTTGCAGAGACCTTATTAGACCTTAGAGACCTTATACCTTCGTAGACACTTTATTCCTTGTGGTAAACCTAAGGTCTCTACGAAGATTTGGCTCCGTCGGAATTTTCTTTATTTGACCTTTTTTTTTTTTTTTTTTTATATATTTTTTTTTTTTTTATTTATTATATACACAAAACAAATTACAATCATACAAAACAATATCTTAAAAAAATAGGTTCAGACCTGGATTGTAATGCAAAAATATGTGCAAACTTAAAAACAAAATGAGAAGACATGGATGAGGTTAGTGCTTAACTTATACTTGTGTAATGATGAACTACAGGAACGGGTAGACCGCACACTGACTACAAGTGTCGCAGGTGAGCATATTCTACACGAGTATGCTATGTATCTATATGTTTGGAGCAGGCAGACTCAACAAAGAGGTTGAGTCTGATCGGACGGGTTTGGTATAAAGAATACCCTTAACTGTTTTTATATAACATGAAATTTTTGAGTTAAAAACATCAATTTCAATCTTAACATTAATAATATCATTATACTCACTATTTTTATGTCTAAATTGACCGGACTAATAGTATTTTTTTTCGCGTATAAGTCCGTGTTTGACCACCAACTCGCCTGTTGGTAAGCGACGATGTGGTCGAAGATGAAGCACGCAAACTTAGAAGATACCTATTCACTCTGGTCTTGAAAAGGCCCAGATTATATCTGATCCAGATTATCTTATATAAAAAAATGCGAGTAATATAGACGAGCCATCTTAATCCATTAGCTGCGCTCTGCTGTTTCACTCGCTAATTTCCAGCATGTTTCGGGATAAAAAGTATATATCCTCATGGCGCGCATTTTTGAAATGATTTCATTAAAAAAAAAACATCAAAATCTGTTTAGCCATTTAGTTGTGACAATGTAACAAACGGACAAAGAGACAAAGTTACTTTCACATTCAAAATAGTTTCATTTAATTATTTGAATATTCAACGTAAAAGACATGCTGCCTGTATGTTAAAACCACACTTAAAATGTAAATTACGTAGGTATTTTAAGTCCGTTTCAATAACTAGTAAGGTATTTCAAAATAAATTGAACGCAGTTAAAATCACCTGCGTTGCAACCACTCTGTGTAAAATTCATGAATGATATAGTACGAGGCGCGAGGGTAGGACATTTTTCAATTTAGATATAGTTTTATATGATTGTAAATAGTGTAGTACACTTGTACCATAAGATACGTTATAAGTCGGCTTTGTTCGGAATGTCCGGTTAAAGTTGTTGTTAAGCGAATATGAGAACTTATTTATTAAATAAACACTGTGCTTGCATTCTATAATCATTAAAAGGGCCTAAAACAAACAAAAAATCAATCAAAATAATAAACGGTTCAGCCGTTTGGGATACTACAGACAGACACACAGATATGCATATACACATAAAACTTCTAACATCCTTCTTTTTGCATTGGGGGTTTAAAAAAACACGTTAAGTCAGAGTAATTGAATTTCATACATAAAAAAATTAAAATTAAAATACGAACCGTATTGATTACCTCCCTACCCTATCCCCTACTACTCCCTACCACTACCCTACTCCCTACCCCCTGAAATTGGTTGGTAGATAATTAATTATTGATGCAGGATTTCTTCTACTCTTTTTAGTTTTATTTACTCTCGCTTATGTGTCAATGGCTTATTGTTAACTCGTCACAAAGTAAATTAGCCACAGACAAAAAACATGAGCAAACTCGTCACAGTCCTAACTAAATGAAGTTAAATCACCACTTATTTTAAAATATTTTAAACATTCCCCTATGTTTTTAACATACACATTGAAGAAAAATCAAATAATAAGTAGAATAAAATCATTAAATATTTATTTTTTAATAATCACAGGCTATATCGGAGGGTTTTCAATGAAAATTTATTAGAACTATCGCCCGATCTCATGTGTTGAATCGTAATGATTTCGTCTCTCTTGCACGTTGCTTATTTCGACAACACAGTGCAAAAAGCTTTTGATTCTGCGAACATTTTAGTGCTATGTGATAGTGTCGAAAATGGTACAAATTCTGAGCGCTATCCGCAGAAAGCGCGTGCGGTTGCGTCTATAATGTGAACGATGTGAACGATGCTGAAATTGTAGAAGTGCATGAAGCGGAACAGTGACACACGCCAGGGTTGTGTGGCGTGTCTGACTTCAATTACAGTGCAGTGCCATTATACTAGCACAATGACGGCCTCGGTGCATTCCGGGAGGATTAGCACGAACTATCGATGAACCGAGATTTGGGAAGGAACGTGAGAAACATTTGCTGGACAAAACAGTAGGTCGGTATAAAAAATGAATTTTTTATGAAAGTGTATTGAATACCAAAATAATGTTATAATTTAAGGACTTAGTCTAATTTTACCTAGAAGAGGCTGCTTAGGGGTACAAGAAAGCAAAGCTGGCCTAATAATAAAAATAGAATTTAATGTATTAAACTATCACTACAGTTATATGATTATTTAAGGGATATTTACCGTAGTAAGGTTGTGGCAGGAGCTCCCGATATTTTGGCGCAGTTACATGCACCATGTTCACGAGAAGACTGAAAAAAAAAAAACGGAAAACAGCAAATATCCCGTCAATAATCATATAACTGTAGAATTTAATGTCACCTACACAGTTGATTGAATCATAATTTATTACTTTTAAATTTAAATTAAATACATGTCATTTCAATTAATATATATTTTATTTTAAAACAGTGTTTATATATTTTAGGTTTCAGAATTAATACATTTTGGTTTTCAGGTTTAGTATTATCATATTTCATGTGTCAGAATTGTTTAATTTTTGTTTCAGGTTACGTTAATTTTCAATTTATGTAATCAATATTTTATATCAGGTTAGGCAAAATTGAACTCAATAAAATTAACATTATCAACAAATATCTACCAGGTAAATTTATCACAAATTCCTTATTGTACTTGAAGCGACGTAAAAGCGGAATTACACTAGAAATTCATCAGAAAAACAGTCACCTACACAATTAACTGAATAAATCAATTATTTATAATCATATATTAATACCCTTAAGACTAGTATTCATTTTAGAGTGCTAGTATCGACTATCAAATATATATAGCTATGGCATCAAATCAGTTTGATAGTACCAAATGTTTGTACTGCCAATAGGTTTTCATAAACTGGTAAAGTTTCAAATCGATACGACAAATTGTTAGTAGGTTTAAAATCGCGATTGTGATGCATGAACGGGCCGGGGGAGGAACTTGAGCGAGATAAATGCTAGACTATAACGGAAAGAATGGGATAAAGTTGGATTACAGGGCAATGCGCGTCTGAATTAGAAAGAGCATGATGGGAAGTTGAGTGGAGAAGATTACGGACTAATGCAAGACTGGCGCGGTAAAGACGGGACGGAAGAAGAACGGACTATGTGACGAATGCAGAACTGAGCGGAGAGGGTGGTACAGAACTAGAGTAGTTTACAGGATGGATGTGGGACTGAAAGTGAATTAAAAAAGAAAAGGGAAAGAGGAAGGAAGGGAAAGAAGTAAAGTGGAAGTGTATACTCCGCGAGCGAAGCCGCGGGCAACAGTTAGCCATAACTATGAACGTTTAATGTTTTTTTACACTGGTTGCCATTATTTATGTCCAGCAATGTATTTCGTCCGTCAGGGACAGCTACAAACATGGACGGGTTGCTCTCGCCAGCTCGAACAATGAACGCAAACAACTCCTCCCATTATAAAGCCACTGACACTTTTATTCAAATTATCCTTCGCTCCACCATAAAACACAAACATTAAAATTGAAGTAGCCATACAAAAGTACATCAAATATCAAATTACTCTTTTATGCCGTCACAAAGCAAACCCTTGCATAATTTTTATTTCTACAGGAAGCTGCGGGTATACATCATTAAACAAGAAAAGAAATAAAAGATTTGTGACTTCTCAAGTTTCCGAGGCGCGATCCTCTTGCCTTCTGATGGTCTATATTTATAACAGAGCCAGTGTAAGTAGAACTCGCGGCCACCCATAAAA
Source organism: Agriopis leucophaearia (assembly GCA_949125355.1). Classification (NCBI taxonomy): domain Eukaryota; kingdom Metazoa; phylum Arthropoda; class Insecta; order Lepidoptera; family Geometridae; genus Agriopis; species Agriopis leucophaearia. Next base: position 6,955,216 of record OX421270.1, read on the forward strand.
TTACCCTTTAGTGACTCGTAATTGTCGAGTTCTGAAGGAGGAGGCGGGTCAGGATATTTGGAAACCTCACTATAAAACTAAGAGCCTTGTTATCAGTAGATACAACTTCGCAGCAGATAAGTTGCCATAAAATGTCATTCGCTACCGAATGAAATAGTAGTGGCATACGGAAATGCTGCTCAGCTGATCTCAGCTTTCATTTGTCATATGGATTTATCTGTAGTGATACAAATTAGTTAGCAGCGTTCTATGTTTCAACACAACTACATATCTTACTTTTTATAAAAACTTTATTTTAATAAAGCTTAAGAGCATTACAAAAATACATCGTTAAATTATAGGTATCTGGATTTTTGGGCATAATATATAAAAATAAGATCGTCATTTATAAGACGATTATAAAACGAGTAATCCATAAAACTAATATTGTTTATTTTGTTAGTAATTTAATGAAATCCACTCTTAAATTTTCTCTCCGAGAGTTTTACGAATGACTGCTTTTGTGAATAGAAGGCAATAAGTTAATATGTTGACTTTAAAAAAGCCGCAATTTTCGATACAAAATACAGATCTATTTACTACAGATATTTTATTCATAGATCTTTACTATTTGATAGAATTAGAGCGTCCAGTTTTAGTTTCATCAAAAAATGTGACAGGGCTCTTAGAAATATAAGAACTTATACAAAACGATGTGTTTTATGAGATTGGTGGGTGACACTGCTAGTATAGTATGTAATGCTTACTATATTAAATTTATAAACGCAATAAACCTACCTCAAAAACACGTTGAGTGCTTTTCTAAGAAGGTTCTCTTTGTTAGTCCTCAAACCCGCATAATTGGCATTAGATATTAGTTTTCTCTCAAGGTTTCCTCTGTCCATCTCTTCATCGTGACTAAATATGTCAAAACGTGGAGATGAGGATAGGGTGAAAATGGGGCTCTATAAATATAAAGGTTTCACATTTTACTCAACATTCAATATATTATGTATATTGCAGTAAAATATGTAATTGTGACATATTTTAAAACATGTGATACAAATGACACTGGTTGAGTATTACAACAGTTTACATGAGCTAGTAGTAGCCAGCAAAAAGTGAACTAAAATTTGCTAGTAGAAAGGTTAACACCATGATAATGGTTTCCGTACAATACTCGTATTATCCAAAGACAAGCTCATTTCGTTCAAGTTCGTTGTTGAAATTACGGCTTAGTTCAACTACTAACACCCTAATTATACAGGATCGTACTAAAGACCAATTGAGGTTACTATTAGGCTCTTTTCTGTTTTTTTTTTTCTAATACGAAGTATAATTTTGATTGTATAAACATGTTTTGTGTTAGCGTGCTCTATCGTAGACCGCATCATCGTTTGACATAGGTGAGGTAAAGGTAAAACGCAAGTCTATTAATAAAAACAATAGACCAGGGTAGGCCTTCAAAAATGGTAAAAAGTGAAAAAAAAAATAGTACTACGATGAAACCCATTAGAAAAGGAGGGGAATATGATAAAAATGAAAGGAAAAATAAATTACAGGCGATCTGAGTTCGGGAAGTGGGAGGGGGGGTCTCAAATTTATCTGCTTAGTTGAATGCTGGAGCCACCATCGTAGTTTCTGAACAAAACTAATAGCCTGTCTTGGAATATTTTAGTTTTATCATTTGCCCAACTGCACAAATAAGTTGGTCAGGCCGTACCTGCCAAAGCCACGATAACCCAAACTTCATAATGGTCCATCGTTCTTACCTGTGTTGGAAGCATGCGCTGACAAACTTTCAGCTTTTATAAAATAACGAAGGTCTGGGGTTCACGGGCTCTTGCTCTATAACTCATAGAATAAATAATTATTAAAGTAGGTATATACCTAAGTCCGTAATAATGGCCTTGTAAGGAGCATGTTTCGTGCAAAAGAGTATTCTGATAATATCGCGCCTTGCACACAACGATGCACGTACAACAAAGGTAAAGTACAAAGAAAATGCCTGCGTTACATACTATATAGACACGTAAGGTGTGGATTACACAGAACAGACGAGTAGCGGTGGAGACGCGGACGCGTTTTGGACGTGGGCGGAAGTGCGGGAAGCGTCGCGACAATTACCCCATAGTAAATGCACACACAGTCTATAAATCATCGTGGAACGAAGCCGGCTAGACAGGTCTAGAGACAAGGGTTAGTGCGGCACTACACAGCCTGTGTTAACTCTTCGGGCCGTGCCATTCAGGGCTAAGCAGGTTTATTTTAATGTGTGATATTAATAAAGCATGGTGTATACTAATGTATTGTACAAGATTGCAAGTCTTCGTCACGATTGAAAACAATTGCAGTCGCTATTAAAATGACAATCAAATTGCGACTAAAATTTGCTAGGCACCTATGCAAATTAGCGAGCGCCGCGCGCTGTGGCGGACAGCCCTGGCTGTCTCGTGTTTGTACATTACTGTTTAGACGGAAGCGGCATTTCGGTGAACATCAAATGCGTCGGATGACTTGACTGTATGGTATTCACACTGTGGTTAATATATGGAGGTAACATATAACTTATTTTATTTAAAGTCTTACTTGTCACACTCACAGCTACGCCAAAGCGTTTAACGATTCATGCAATTACAAATTACAATAAACAATTTGAATCAGTTACATTATGTCCATAATTTCTAATAATCATAATATATGTAAAAGTTTAGATGTCATTTAAATTATAATATCTATGTGAATTCAATATCTTATATTAGAAGACAATAAAAATAAAATCAAAATAGTAGAAACATTCAATTCGCACAACAAAATTATGAAAATTCAGTATCAGAAAAAAATAAAAAATATTGATATTTATAACAACTAACACAAAAAAATATTCGAACATACACAAACATAGAAACAGTATGTTCGCACCACGTCCATCCGCGTCTCGGTCGCTCGTCTCTTCAGTGGAAACCACGCCTAAAGAATACGAGACGGCAAGTGGTTTTCATGCAAATGAGCGACTACAAGGCGAGTATGAAATTTTCATCTCTTATACTCGAATAAGGTAAAGTATGAAGGAATTACCTATTCAAGACAAAAATAAAAAAGGTATCGAAAGAAACGTAGACTTTATAGTTACAATTTAGTTTAATTATTTTATCAACGAAATAAACATGTCATGAGAAGTATATTCTTTTAAACTTCGGCCGCTGCTAAACTACGTTTGACAGTTGCCATAACATTGTAAAAAAACAACAACCGTTAACTCTGATCATTTGTATTGGTTTTCTGAACGTATTGTTATTGCTGGTAGATTATAAACCACCTACAGTTTTTTTTTATTGAGATTTTTTACAATCTTATTGCAGCTGTCAGATCCATTCTTTCAGCAGATGGAATGTATTACGTTCAGATACCTACCTGACTGGCATCATTGTAAAGACTCCTTCAATACTAAACAAAAATATTTTAACGATAAATTCAATATCGTAAATAAACTTAGATAAAAGTAAACAAATAATATTATTATGAATTATAATTATCAATATAAAAAAACCAACCTCATAAAAATCTCAGAACTGAACCAAATTGAAATGGCACCACACGGGAAGCACCAGCTTTCAAATAAAAAAATAATCATCAAAATCTGTTCACCCAGTCTAAAGCTCTGAGGTAACAAACATTTAAAAAACCAGTTGAATTGAGAACCTCATCCTTTTTGGAAGTTGGTTAAAAATTAACAATACAAACGGTATCATTGAAATTATCACAACATAGAAATGTTTTGTAGCGATAATAACTCAGTGGTTGGCACGTTCGGATTCTAAATTACAGGGCGAGGATTCAAATCTCAACAATGAGCTTAAGCCGCAAGTGAAGTTAAAAACCATATAAGGAAATAGTATTGCAGTGCACTATCTATAGCGCTTGGATGGCTAGATACCAGCTTCAAATTCAAAATCTGTTGCCAAGCACCTAACAGTGTTTTCCGGCAGGCTGAATTGAGAGCCAGTTCCCAATTTAGATTAGGCGTGTTTAGCATATTCGATCACACCGTCACTTAACATCAGAGTGCCTGGTGCGAGTTTTCCCAATTGCGTTTAACTGCTCGATCGCGTTGACATTAACTACAATTTGTATGAAGTAAGACTAGTGTCATCTAAATGGTACTAGATGGCGCTGCTCTTATGTCATAGAAATCAAAGTTAAAATTCACGCGATCAAGTCATCATCATAAGCCAGAATACATCCACAGCTGAACATAGGCCTCCCCTGCATCCAGTAGATGTCTGCTCCTCTCGCTATGTCGTCGGTCCATCCAGTAGGACGCGATTAAGTAGGTAAACGAAATTGTAAAAGCTATAAATAAATTTAAGTAAATGTATGTATCTATAAGTCTATTAAATGTAAGTTGATTGAAATGAAGTATGTCAAAATATTCGATGAGACTTTAGGATAATGAAATAAAACAGAAAAAGCAAGTATTTTTTTTTGTAATATAAATAAATCTATTGTTTAATCTAATGGTGTACATTCCAAATCAGTGTCATCATCATCATCAGCGTTAGAGTCACTTGAGAAATCCTGCAGATTAATAATAAATGCTATTCAATCAATAGTCAGTCTAGTATGCTATTCTAGTAGTCAGTCTTTGGATAAAGATGCTTCGTTCCGTAAAATTTACTAAGACAGTTGCTAGTAATTCGATATTATTATACTATATACAAAAGAAATCTAGGTTTACAAAAAAATTGTACATTATCTGTACGAGTTTTGTATTTCGATAGTACGCAGAGGAAATTCTGAAAAAACAAAATTCACACAGCAAAATAAAACGATCGATTTTACGTTTATCGATTTACCACGTCTCTAAATTTTTTGTCAAGTTGACGTAAACTTGTTATGACAGAATGGAAAAATATGGCTATTGTATTGTGATAATCCACACTAAATGCAGTTCCGTTTTAAAATTCAAATATACTTTTACTATTTATATGTACAGCACTTGTAGTTCATAATAGTTTAAGACGCAGAAAACCAGTGATCTTTGTGTTACAAGTAAATGCAATTCGCCAGACGTTATTACAAAGACATGCCCTGAAAGGTCGTCAGCTGTCGTTTCAATCAAGCTACATTTAAAGGAATATAAATGTAAAACCCGTAGACTGTCAACCAAAAAAAACATAAATAGGTAATAGGATCTAAAATGTATTATATTAACCAACACCTCATTTTAATCTGCAACATATGGAACACTCAATACAATTGCATTTTAATATTGCGACGGAAACTAATTTCCTTCCATCGAAAACATTCCACAGCACAATTTCAACAAATTCACATCACGTTTGATATTGATTTGTTGACTGAAATGAAATGTAATGTTCTTTAAATAAATAGAGGTGCTTTTTAGGGTTCCGTAGCCCGACAAGGAACCATTATAAATTCATTCTGTCCGTCCGTCTGTCTGGCTGGCAAGCATCGACATCACTAATTGTGGTTGCAGGTGTCCTTAAGAGGATCGTAAGCTTGTATACCGCTGCGTCTGTCGTCACGGGACGCCCGGAAAATGTGAAACATAAACAGATGTAACGGCATAAGAGAGCGCCATTGCATTTGTCGTTACGGCATACGATTCCGTTTTACTGCCAAAGCATGCCTGACAGATAGATGTTTAATTATTTATTTAATATAGTATAGTAATATGGTTTGGCCACCAATTTGCCTGATGGTAAGCGACGGTTTGGCCGATGATGGAACATGTTGATCTAGAAGAAATCCAATATTATTCTACGTTTCTAATCCGTACGGCCAAGGATTGGAACAACCTGCCGGCTTCCTTGTTTCCTATGAGATAATCTGGGCATTTTCAGGACAAGAGTGGTAGGTATCTTCTAAGTCTGCGTGCTTTATCTACCACATCGTCGCTTACCAAAAGCGAGTTGATGATCAAAAGCGGACTTATTCGCGATAAATAAATAAATATTACATTAAGGTGTAAAATTTATGTCATAAAATTTTATACTGTGTTAAAACTTTAAATTATTAGTAAGATTGGCAAAGTTAGATTCCAAAATCTCGTTACGTTGATAAATCATGCTTCGATGATAGGGCTCTAAATTTTCGCAAGTAAAATATTAATATAGATCAAAGTGATTTATGTTTAAGGCTTAAGAAAACACTTCAAGCTTAAATATGTTTGCATAATTTAACTACATTAGTTACTGCAGTCTAGATCTAATGATAGTCACGTCTTATTTTGGCAAGCTGTTAATATAAAATTGTTTTTAAATTGGTAGAATGTCATAAATTTGATTTAAGTACTTTACTAATTAGTATGGGCAATTATAATAGGAGAAGTAAGTATTATAGCCGTAACAGACGTGTAGGACTTGGCTAACGAACCACCGTCTGACCAATAGGAGGGAAAGATAAATTTTCTCTTTCTCTCCCGTTGGTTGGACGGTGGTTCGTCAGCTATGTTGATTGACGTGTCTGTTATGGCTCTTACATTACTAAAACTGCAGACAAAAAAGAACTAAATGGTAAAACGTTAAAAACACGTACTGGGACGAAGCCGAGGCACACATATTACATATAATTCATTCTTACTATTCTTCCGGTGTAGATTGGTCTAGTGCTAGAATTTCGATTTAATTTGAATAAAGATTTTTATTCCCCTGCGAAAATGTTGGCATCGTGCGTCTTGTAAATTTGCCAATGCAAGTATTTAAATAATTTCTAGTTTCACTAAATATCGCAAAACAAATCATTCGCAGTCGTCAAAGTAAAACAAAGTTAACACGAAGAGTTGCAGTAAAAAAGAAAAACCCTTTTTCACATGTAATAGAGCCACCCCTAAAATGAAATATTATATTTTTTTATACATATAAAATTGAGTTCTATATTACAACTGTAACTGTGCAAATTTTTATACACTTATCTTAATAATTATAGAAATTAGTAGGTTCTAAAACATTCGGACGGACGGACAGACGGGCGGACAGACAGACAGACAGACAGACACAAATGGACGGACAGAACAAATTTATAAGGGTTCCTTGTCGCCCGACACCCTAAAAAACAGAAGCCTAAAAAAGAGGTTGAATATATCCAAGCATGTTTGTATAAACTTTCTGCGTCAATTGACATTGACGCAGAAAGTTAAGAAAGCGGCAGGTGACCCTGCCGCTTTCTTAAATTACGAATCCGGAAACACACGTAAAAACCCGTGGATAGATCCGGAAAGTCTCAGTCGGATCGTAAACACAAAGGTCAAACAGTAGATAAATTCACCTCTTCCAATAACAATAACTATCGCCTCGATGAACCAGATTCCTCGGGACAAGATTTTTTTCCGGACGTTGACAGCAACCTAAAGCCACAGTTGTTTTTTCTTCCGGTTGTTATTATTTATTTCCTTTTCACCTTCCTTCCTTGAGCTACTACTCTATTTTTATTTGATTTATGGCTTCGATGAAGAGATGCTGATTTGCTTTTTATTTTATTAACTAGCTTTTTTGCCCGCGACTTCGTACGCGTAGATTTTCATATAAACCTTCAATCCTTTTTTCTTCCCTTAATCCGGCCTTGCGCAAAATAACATAGCCTATACTTCAATCTGGTCATAGCTAAGCATATTCGTGAAAACCGCATTTAAATCCGTCCGCATTTTCTTTGAGGGGTGTAGGAGATGTGCGTGAACAAACAAACAAAAATTCTAAAAACTGCCTTAACATGTTCAGCTGCTTATTTTAAGTCGCCCTGTGTGAAGTATTGATAGAACCATAAAAGTAATAAATAACACCGTCAACAGTTTTCAAATCAAAAAGATAATGTGACCACAGTGCAGAGCATGTTTTGAAATTTTCTTTTTGTCTAAACCATTAAAAGTATATCATGTCATGTCGGGATGATATACATCTCTGAAATTTGACTGTCCAGTTTCGCTGCCCACGGAACCCTGACATAATGCTTGTCTTAACACGCTCTTGGCTAGTTATTTCTTATTTCGCGTGCATTTGTATGTATACCTTGATTAAAAAGCCATGAAATGGAACTACTCTATTTATCTGTTAAAATATCATAGTAAAATGAAATTATTTCTATATTCTTATTCTTATTGCAAATATACACTGTATTCTTCTAAAAGCTAAGTTTATATACCCTGCATAAAGGGTGCAGCAATGACTTATGTAGTGGCTGTTCACAAAACCAGACCACAGACATAAACATATAAATTTAAGTATAGTTAAATCTATTACATAAATATATATATACTATTCAAACTTAACCTAGGGTGAAGTAATTTTACAAAACAAAAAAAAAACATACTTAGTGTGATAGGTTACTTAATTATATATGAGATGATACAAAACTTATGACGCTACTTTCTTAACTATTTATATATCGATATTTATTTTCTAATTATTATTTTCTAAAATTTATCGTCGAATAAATCTTTTATCTCGTAATAACATTTTTGGGTTAGAAACTTACGAAGTTGGTTCTGGAAAAATGTTATTATTTCTTTCTTTCTTTATTGCGTCCGGAATTTTATTGTATAGGTTTATTTTCATGTGCAAAGGGCCTTTTTTGAATATTTCTATTCGCGGGACTGAATTAAAATAGGATGCGGTATATTTTGTGTTTTAAATGCTAACATAGAATAAAACCAAGAGAATGTAATACTCCTACTCCATGCACTGGAATGAACCACCAAAGAGGTTGTAAGGCCTATAACATGCTTGATCTACACGTTGATTCATCTAAGAAGGTTAAGGAACCTTTTTTAAATTTAAACTGATTAACCGAATGACAGTTGACAGTTTCAAAATTTTCATGGCTATGTCAATAACATTCTCTTTACTTTGGATCTCCTTGCTTGAGGCTATGTGACGATCCTCATATTACGTTTCGTGTAACGAAGAAATAAATCATTGATTTTTATTTTCGTTTATGTAAAAATAAAGAATTAAAATAAATGATATAAGGTAGCCTATGTTTTAATCTGGTAATTTCTAAGCATATTCGTGAAAACCGCATTTAAATCCGTCCAGTGGTTTAGGAGATGTGCGCGGACAAACAAACAAACAAACAAACAAACAAACAAACAAACAGACAAAAATTCTAAAAACTGTCCTATCGTGTTCAGCTGCTTATTTTAAGACGACCTGTGTGATTTTTTTTTGTTATCTCGCAATTACAGATTTTTTTATCTCTACGTTTTTATTATATGTATAGATTTGTATTCCAGCTCCACGGACTCCGGTGTCCGTTCAGCCTGTTTTTGCTCTTTGCAGCTAGGCAGATCTGCATAATTATGGAATTAATTAATCATACTAATGCGTTTTACCTACTTAAGTCCGCGCTTAATGCCTAGAACTACTATATCTTACATATATTTTCATCATTTTTCAGTAACTTTAAAAAAAAAAAAATCGGTGTATTAAAACGTCTAATTATTGCAATAAAAAATATTATTTATATATATATTTTAGCATGATTACCACGAACCGGAGGACGCAGCGTAGGTAAGCCTCCCACTAGATGGACCAACGACATCGTGAGAGTCGCGGGCATCCAGTGGATGCAGATGGCAAGGTGTGTCGTTCAGTGTGAAGGGGGAGGCTTATGTTTAGTAATGGACGTCTTGTGGCCGATGATGATGATGATGATGAATTTAGTTACTAACAATAACATAAATTTCCAGCAGCCATATCATGTCTAAAATATTTAGTACAAACTAAAGCGACCCTGTTTTAGCACTTACAACGACTAATTGTCAAATGTATCTAAATAATTGCTACCATAAAGCTTTCAAGGGCTAGCATAAATTACAAACACATTAAAAGTTAATTTACGGTTATAATACAACGCATTTCATGTTTAAACTTTAAACGAAGTGCCTTCGGGAATCATTAGGTGACACTCATGTGACCTTGGAGTCGGGGTCTTACAAGACAGCTTTAATATCTCTTGCTTATTGTAAAAACCATTACTAGAGGACAACAAAAACATTAATAGAGAACATGTGGGCTCGTGGGTGGTCAGATTTAGGAATTTTACCTCCCATTCATTAGGTCCAAGGGAAGATAGCAGTGCGGTATGGCCCGCGCCGTTGTAGAAGGAAGGACCGGAAATGGTCCAAGCATTTTCCGGGAGTGATGACTCAGGTAGCGTGCAATCTGTCACCAGGCTGTATCTCATGAACCGTGATAGTTAGACAGCTGAAATTTTCACAGATGGTGGTTTTTGTTGTCGCTATAACAACAAATCCTAAAATAAATATTCAAGGTGGCTCCCATATAACAAACGTGATTTTTTTGCCGTTTTTATAGATAATGGTACGAAACCCTTCGTGCGTGAGTCCGACTCGCACTTGGCTGATTTTTTTATCCGTACAGCTATTACCGAGTCTAATGGGAATAAACATACACTAACAAACTTTCCCACTCACAATCAGTGTGATAGTAAAAGGTGTGTATGTGATGTGATTTACATCGACTGTACAAAAAAAGGTTATGTAAGTACATTGTGTGTTTTAGCCTACTTATAAAACGTATATCCTTCGTCAAAGCAGACCACACCTACCTTTACGGTCGGTTTCTCATTGACTCACAAAACGAGAGCTGATAGCCCCTGATCCCAATTTCTCCTCACGTACAAACTTTACTTTTTCTATCTTCTTTGTTGAATTCAATTACGAGTTACAGTCATCGGAGTAAACGGTTTTGTAAGGAATAGATGACTTAGTTTAATCCGGAACATGAAGCTCTATGCTTCTTGTATTCTGTGATTGGATTAACTGATTGAGTTACTTTTAACAAAGCTGAATTGGTTTCCACTTTCAAGCGAAGGATACTTAGATTTGTACAAGACGATTTGAATAGGTATACCGAGGTTTTGAATCGATCCTTTTGAGCGTTTACATTATATTTTGCATTCTAATATTATAATATATTGACTGGAAAACATCTTGAGTATAAGTAAACGTATAGTGGAGCGAAATGGAGATGTATGTACACACTTCTACCGTAATCTCGCGGACTCGAGCAGTCAAAATCCCTTTGCACGTCCACCATGAAGACCTAAATTATTATAAAAGTTTTTTTCCGGTTCTTAGGCAGATTTATTAAGGTGGCATAGTTTTAAGACCATTGCATTTAACTTGCCTTCTCTGTGATGTTGTCTTTTTGCACAACTTTTTTAATTTTGTGGTCGTACGGGACCCTAAGTGCATGAGCTTGACTCGCACTTGGCTGGTTGAATTGGATCTAGATATCTAGAGGCTGGTGCAATATAAATTTGAAAAAAAAAAACATGCGCTTCGATATTTTCATACCGTTATTTAAACTAAATTTGACAGATCTAAAATTGTTTGCCGTCCTTTTCTGACATAATGAAATAAAAAAACGCATATTATAAATAATATTAACCCAGTCAAATTAGTTCAGTTTAGAGAATGGTAGGTACGACAGAATTGACGTCACCCATACTAATATTATAAATGCGAAAGTAACTCTGTCTGTTTGCTACATAATCACGGCTAAACGGCTTAACGGATCTCGATAAAAATTTGCGAGGTAATAGTATGTATCATGATTTTCATCACCACGCGGGTGAAACCGCGGGGCGCAGCTAGTTATCTCATAAATTAGTAAATCCCGTTTATTGAATTATTATTCCTTTATTTAGTTAAATAAATTAACTAATCGAGCATTTATTACCGTAGAGGGTTTCATTATTAATACAAAAGAATCAATTCCATAAACTTATTCGTTGTGAACATCTTTGTCCGCCGATCAAGAGATCATCGATCGTACTGCACTTTTAAAGTTACTTAGTAACTAATTGCAATTATTGAAAGTTTTAACTTTAAAACTTAAGTTAACAGCTATCTCTTTTAGCTAAGGATAAGTTAGTCTCTAGAACTTAAGACAATTATCTATGGAATTAAATTAATTGATTATTTCTGAAAAATAGGAATTAGAATTTTAAGTTTAAAACTTGTCCCCATCTATTAGTGTTAAAATGCTCAAACCTATGTCCAAGAAATCCTCAATTCACACTAGTATTTTTTATAAATATGTAAGCATTTCTGTCTCTTTTTTTCTGTCCTCCCGTCTTTCAGTATTTTTGTTATTTTTACATGACTATAAGGTCGAACCAATTGTGATGACAGACAAAAGTTTGCACTTTATAAGGCCGATTATAAATACTTAGGTACTTTTACCCCGGAAATTTACGGAAAGACCATACACCATCATAAATTAACTAAGAGCATACCTACATGTAACACAGTTTAACAATAAATATTAACTGAATCTGAAAGTTATAAAAATGCGTGATAAAACTAATGTGGTGGTAGGGTACTTTCTTGAGATCGGCTGGTTAGTTCCATCAGCAGCTCCACTTGAAAGCCAGTTCCCATTCCAGGCTAAGTACGTTTTATCTACCACACTCACATAACACCAGGTTAATTGCAGTCCCAGCCTTAACCATAATAGAAGTATAGGAAATTGAACTGCAGCCCCATAATTTAATTTATAAAAAAATGGGACATTTTCGTACACAAATGTTCATCTAACCCTATACAAAGCCAAGCTTGTACTACGGCTGCCAGAAACTGATATACATACATATTATATATTTTTAAATATATACTTAAATAGATATAAATACCATAGGTATTATTAGAGGTAACAAACACCACCTCCCATTGCTTCAAATGACAGAGCTTAAATTTTTCAGTAACATGGTTAACGAACCATAAAACGAATTACACAGCAAACGTTCCTCTGCCATGTAATTTATGCCATACGAATGTATAGAGAGCTTCGTAAAATCACACGGGTTCGAATAAATACATATTTTACGAGTCCACGTCCAATTGAGGATCTTTACGAGTTTTTTGTCAACCATTAAAATTAGTGGGCCCTTTATTTTTACTGGTGTACCTCTTCGTATCTGTTTTTTTTTTTTCACATTATGTAAATTGACCTACACAATAGGCCTTTGTCCTATTATTTTTCCTACCTCATAAAAAGCTTATATATAAATAGAGCCCAACAACGAAACGAAATTAAAATTTGTTTAATAATAAATGAGTCATGAGTATTTTAATTTCGTGCTAGACAGAGAGCGCACTATATCATGTTATGACGTCAAGCTGTGCGCAAGCCATACAAAATGCTATAGTTACACATGTTTTCGGGAAAGAGAGTATGCGTTCACGTTCACTAGCTCCAATAAAAACTTTAAACGCATATTATCTTAGAAATTAATCAGCCATTTTAAATGTTTTTTTTTTCTCCATTTTGTCTGAAGTATTTAATTTAAGGACTTTTTTTTCTGAAATTTAAATAACATTCCATCTTCGTAATATAAAAAATTATAAATAAATAGAAAACGACAAATTAATACTTAACTACCAAACTAACCTATTAAACCGCTACCAGTGGGAATTGTTCCCAAAATGCTGGCCCCATTACCACGTTGTATGGCAAATATGGCAATGCTCACCCTTTAAGCAAAGTAGAGGCCAGCATTCTGGTCACGAGTTGCATCGACCAGACGTTATGTAGACATCTAAAGTATTTATTTATATCCTTCGCTAAGCCTATTATCAAACTAATATCATAAATCTGAAAGTTTGGATGGATGGATGGATTTGTTACTCAGTCACGCAGAAACGGCTGGATGGATTTGGATGACATTTGGTATATACATTGCTTATATCCTGGATTATTACATAGGCCACTTTTCATCTTCATCATCACCGATTTTCTTCACCTCGCGAATGAAGCAGCTAGCTTGTAATAAATGAAAGATTAGGAGACAGGTCTGTTACACAATTATTTTTATACAAAACTGACAAAATATCTACATAACGTAAGTAAAAACTAAACAAACGTGACCGAATAAATAACCGTGATAGTTTAAAACAGTGTTTAACAAACATACACCAAGAACATTGCCTTTTCCTGGTCAGCCACCTATAAATGCAGTCAAAATAGAAATCAGTTGAAAAGCTTCAAAACGACCAAGTCCGCATACAAGCAGTTCGTATGCAAGGCGCGTACCTTGAAAAGGGGTATGGTATTATTGCGCGAGATAAATCAAAAGAAGGATTAAGTTATAAAACCTTGCTCTTAGAACATGTGCGTAGGGTTTGAAATATAGCGTAATATTTTACCGCGCTAGATCTTCTACTCACTTACAGTTGACAAAGCGCTTGGTGAATCAAAAAATAAGAATAGTAATGTAGTTCCCTTTAAAGGTACGGAACCCTAAAAACTAAATATAAACGAGACATTCAAAGTCGCTTGCTTGATTTTTTGATCGAAGTTGCCTGTTGATAAATATCACTATTACCTATAACTATACACATGATAATCGGATACATATTATGTATCCGTGCCTTGCGCCTTCCTATGTAAATTCATATAGTACTACGTACCTACCTACGTACTTATTACATTTGAATATCTGACTACTAACAATAAAAAACTTTTTTTCAAACTTTTTTATCTTTATGTTTTTTCAACTTTCTTTCTTAACTAGCTGTTGCCTGCGACTTCGTACGCGTAGACTTTCATACAAACTTTCAACCTCCTTTTGCCTCCCGTCGGCTTTTCGCAAAATTCTTTCTAAGTTGATCTACACCCCAAAAAGAATCTACCCGGCAAATTTCAGCTTCGTATAGTTTTAGAGAGTTTTTGATAAATCAATCAGTGAGGGAGTGTATAACATTTATAACAAACAAAAAACATAAAAAATTAAGTTCAATAAATCATAATAGTAGAAGTAAAAAATTAAGAACTCTCAATATATGTATATACCTATGTATACCTCTACTATCACAGAGGTGAAATTACTGTCAACAAAACAAACTCGTCTGAGATAAGGTAATAAATGACATGTTGATATTTTTATTCATGGTCATTAACATACAACATGACAGTACATTGCTGCTCTCTTGACTGCCGCAACAGAAGGATAAAGAAAAAAAAACGTATGCCAGGGCGTAGTCGAGGCCAGCACACATGAGTCCATAAATGCTTAGTAGCTGCCAAGTCTAAAAATGTATAATACTTATCTTAAATAGTTACCTCATTAATTTGTGCATTCCTACAGTATTGGTAAATGTGCAATAAATTGCACAATATTTTAATTAAATAAATATATTAAATCTTAAACTTTTCATGGGTCCTCCTTCTCGAGAAATATTCCTCATGTCTAAGGGGCGTGACCATTAATCTCTCTCTATCTCTGATGATTTTTTGCCATCGTCTTCTATCCTGAGTGACAGAGAGCGCGCCGTAGACTGAAGTGTCGAATGCAGCAGTGTTGCGAACTGATCGGGCCAATATCGTATTCATCTTTAGCGGATGTAAGGGAAAAGCTTCCGAAGCCAAACATCTATTATTATACTATATAAACACAATTTTATACCAATAATCATATTTGACAATTTGGCGGGCAATATTTCGCAAATAATAAACTTAAAAATTAAAACTGACAAAAAGCGTTTCAAAACACGCAAATGGTAGCTTTCCGTAAGGAAAGCCACCTAAGCCTAAGCCACATAATTGTAGTCATATTCCATATTTCAGAAGTTGGTGATTATATAAAAAATCGAACGGACAAAGCTCTGTAAACTTAGCCAAATTTTAGAGATGTATCATACTGGCATAACATAATTATACTTTTAATGGTAATATAGCCATAGTCAATAAGAAAACCACTAGGGAGACATTCTTTGTAAAGATCATTTTAGGAAAAAGGCCCTTTGAGCTAAAACATATTTAATACAGTAAGTTTACGTGAATTAATTAGAGTTTTATAGCTATAGCTCAAAAAGTCATAATTATAATGTTTGAAGTAATTTTTAATGAAGGTTTCAAATATAACCTACCATTATTGTAAGTTAATTAATTAACTGGAAATTAATTTTCATTAATATATTTATTTCATTTCACGGGTCTAGCCCGGACATTTGGTGGGCATTGGTGGAGCCGAAGCCAACACCAAGAGGCCCTTTTGAATATAAAAAATACAATATGGAATATGTATAAAAAGGGATATGAAAATATTGTTTAATATAAGGTCGGGGAAAAAGTTTCTTCGTATTTTTTAAACAAATTTAAGACATATTTTTTTCAAGTTTAATTACATTTAATTATAATATATATGTGCCATTTTGTTCGATAACTTGTTGCGATCTTGTAGGTAGTGACATGATCCCGTTGCTGTAGAATTTTTGGGACTTCTGATCAAAAAAATGCAACAAGTCGTTTTGACAGTCCTCTCTTGATGTTAATCTAACACTACCCAAAGAATTCTGAAGAGATCGAAACAGGTGGAAATCTGAGGGTGCAAGGTCTGGGCTATATGGTGGATGCATTAACACTTCCCAACCAAGCTCTCTAAATTTTTGCTGAGTGGCCAAAGATGTGTGCGGTCTGGCGTTATCATGATGAAAGACCACACTCTTTCTGTTGATCAATTCCGGCCGTTTTTTCTCAATTTCTTGTTTGAGTCTCATCTGCTGTTGGCAGTAGAGATCCGAATCTATGGTTTTGCCCGGCGGTAAAAGCTCATAATGAACGATGCCCTGCCAATCCCACCATACACACAGCATCACCTTATTACGTGTTAATCCGGGTTTCGCTACAGTCTGTGGTGCTTCACTGCCCTTTGACCATGATCTTTTGCGCACATTCTTGTCGTAGGTGATCCATTTTTCATCACCAGTGATCAATCTTTTCAAAAACGGTTCGGTTTCGTTACGTTTCAATAGAGAATCGCAAATGAGTACACGATTCATTTGGTTTCTTTCAGTGAGCTCGTGTGGCACCCAAATATCGAGTTTTTTGTATACCCAGTTTTTTTCAAATGGGTCAAAACTGTTTTGTGGTCAATCCCCAGTTCTTCAGCTACGTCGTAACTACTAATATGCCGATCTTGGTCCACTTTTTCAGAAATGGCATCGACTTTATCCGTAACAGGGCGACCAGAGCGAGCTGCATCTTTGACATCAAAATTCCCGGACTGAAAACGCTTGAACCAACATTGTGCTACTCTTGATGACACTGCATTAGGTCCATAAACGTCACAAATTTTATTCGCGGCGTGTTTCGCATTTTTCACTTTTTTGTTATAAAATTTCACAATATATCGAATTTGTTCGTTAGATTCACTCATTTTATCGAACAAAAAAACAATTGAAAAATGGCGGGAAATTGCTTTTTACGTTTTGTATTCCTTTTTTAAAATGTCATATTTTTAATGGTATCAAAACCAGCCAGATACAAACAGTACAACGGATAAGATTTTTACTACAACTTTATACATACAAAATACGAAAAGACTTTTTCCCCGACCTATTATTATTATTATAGGATTAAAAAAGTCTGGGCTATTGAGGTGAACAACTTGTGGATGGAATAACAGATTTATAGAATGAGAAACGGCACCTGCCTTATCCTGTCTCATCTCAAAATATATTTAGGCAGGTGATGACTTGCCACCCACTGAATGGGCCCCCCATAAAGGCTGCCGTATCTTGGCACCGGAGGGGCAACATTGGCGTGGGTGGCTTAGGGTGTAGAGAGGTCGCACCCCACAACTAGTATAGTCTTAACTCAAAATAAACGATTTCGAGATATCGCGATTTGAATATTTAAAAAATCATACTGTCTGAAATATCCATTATCGTGCCCAAACTTAAATGACAGTTTAAGGGTATGTTATCTGGCTTTATTTATTTTCTATTCTAACGAGAATTAAATGAATATCTTTAGAGTTATGGATATTTTTTCATTAACACTTTGAGTAACGACTATATTGCCTGCTTGTAGAAATACAATTTTGAAATAGGACTTAATTACTTGTTTTTTTTGTTAAACTCTTTTGCATATTGATGGTATTAAATTGATTTGAGACTTTATTGATGAATTTTTGCTGTTCATATTCTTCTTATTTATTGAGTAATAACTCCAAAGTACCAATCATCATCATCATCATCAGCCATATGGCATGCACTGCTGAACATAGGCCTCCCCCTTTAACTTCTACACTGAACGACAACATGCCATCTGCATCCACTGGATGCCCGCGACTCTCACGATATCGTCGGTCCATCTAGTGGGAGGCCTTCCTACACTGCGTCTTCCGGTTCGTGGTCTCCACTTAATTACCTTTCTTCCCCATCGGTTATCGGTTCTTCGAGCGATGTGGCCTGCCCATTGCCACTTCAACTTGCAAATTTTTACAGCTATGTCGACGACTCTGGTTTTTTGGCGAATATCCACGTTTCGGATTCTATCGCGCAAAGAAACTCCGAGCATACCTCTCTCCATTGCCCGTTGTGTGACTCTGAGTTTCTCCAAAAGGCCAACAGTTAAGGACCACGTCTCAGTACCATATGTCATCACTGGCAACACACATTGGTCAAAGACCCTTGTCTTTAGGCACTGTGCTATCTTGGACGAGAAGATTTCACGCAATTTCCCGAACGCTGCCCATCCGAGTTGGATTCTTCGGGCGACCTCTTTGCCTAAGTTGGACTTACCTAACTGAACAATCTGTCCAAGATAGGTGTAATGGTCAACAACTTCGAGAGTATCGTTCCCAACAACTACCGGTACGGGTACAACATGGACATTGGACATGATTTTTGTCTTATCCGTGTTCATTTTAAGACCCACCTGTTGGGAAAGGCTGCTGAGGTCACTGAGCATTGTATGTAGGTCCTCCAGTGACTCTGCCATGATAACTAAATCATCGGTAAAACGAAGGTGAGTGCTGTATTCGCCATTAATGTTGATGCCCAATCCGTTCCATTCCAAAAGCTTGAAAACGTCCTCCAATGCGTTCGTGAACAGTTTTTTCGTGAACATCTCCCTGTCTCATGCCTTTCTGCAATTGGATTCCGTGCCCTCGTCCTGTAATCGGATGGACATGGTGGCGTTTCTATACAAACACTTCAGCACTTCGATATACTTATAGTCGATATGACAATGCTGGAGGGACTGCAATACTGCCCAGGTCTCGATTGAATCGAAGGCTTTTTAATAGTCCACGAACGCTAGGCATAATGGCTGATTATACTCCTCAGTCTTCTGTATAATCTGGCGGAGCGTGTGTATGTGGTCTATGGTGCTCCAGCCTTTACGGAAACCGGCTTGTTCGAGAGGCTGGAAGTCATCAAACCTGTTTTCGAGACGGTTTGTAATGACTCTGGAGAACAACTTGTACACATGGCTCAGGAGTGAGATGGGTCTATAATTCTTCAATAAGGTGTTGTCACCTTTTTTGAAGAAGAGCACCACCACACTCCTGTTCCATGCTACAGGCGTAGTACCTTCGAGTATGACGGAATTAAACAACTTCTGGAGGACTAAAAGTACCGGTTTTCCACCTGCTCTCAGTAGTTCTGTCGTGATTCCGTCATCACCCGGCGCCTTGTTGTTCTTAAACTGTTTCAGAGCCATTCTAATCTCGTACAAGCTGATGTCTGGAATGTTCTCAGTGTAATATCGGGTCAGTTTAGCTCTCTTGTCCTGAGCTGTACTGACAATGGGCTGTCGTGTCGAGGTGTACAACTGTCCGTAAAACCTCTCGAGCTCTCTCAGAATCTCCGGCTTTGATGAAATGATACTGCCATCCTCGATCTTCAGTTTCGTCATTTGGCTTTTTCCAATAGACGAATTCTTTGCGAATTTTTTCGAGCCTTGGTTCCGCTCAATTGCGTCCCTAATACATTTTGTATTATAGGAACGCAGATCGTGTCGCACCGATTTCGATATTCGTCTATTAAGTTTGCCTTATTCCGTAGTAAAGTACCAATAACTCAAAACAATAATATTAGGTTTTTGGCACATTAATAATTATAATACTTAGGAACATAATCAATATCTCATAATAACAAGAAGAATATCTTATCTATATCTTCTTGAGGTGTAAAAATAATAATTTCCTAATAATAATATTGCAAGTTTATGTTTTTTTTATTTATGCTAGTTTATTTATATCTCTTCATTGCGATTTTGGCCTGCAATGTTTCTGTAAACAAATGTATTTTTAGCAAACATGAACAATTAATACAGTTGCATTTATAAATAAACAATACCACGAGAACCTCACAGGATACTCTGAACTGGTCATAAAGTATTAACTCAAAAAAACTGACGGCATTATAGTCTTAAGTCAAATCATTTTTCATTATAATCAGAAAAAAAAAATTATTGTCAAGCAATATTGTCTTAACTTGTAATAAAACCTAATTGACTTATTTTATGCCCAGGCAAAAAAGTCGCATGTTAGAAATGGATCTATATAGACTACTCACCTGCAACGTTTTTGTATCCGATGCTAACACTCACAATGTCTTATTTTCAAATGTGACAGGTTACATACGTCAGCCGTATGCGTTTGTTGAGTTGCGACCGATTAGGCGAAGATGAGACGGTGCTACTTGGTAAAAGAATGAACGTATTGAATAGTCAAAAAATAGTTTTTGTGCCATCTTTCAGTGATAATCGGAGGTATAAATGTAACGGTCTTACCAGTTTGTAGAGAAAAAAATCTACATTTTGATGGCATACTTAACTCAAAAATGCAAAATTTTGAGTTAAGACTATATTAGTTGTGACGTGCGAGGTGTGCTGCACTTTCACTAAGAGCTACTCGCGGCGTTATGCCCTTTAACACTTCCACCCTGGAGCTTAGGGTCTTGGCTCTTGCGGTTTCCACCCCTGGACGGCCGGTTAAGGCAAGCCAGGGGTCAGGGGTCTCATT
Source organism: Agriopis leucophaearia (assembly GCA_949125355.1). Lineage (NCBI taxonomy): Eukaryota > Metazoa > Arthropoda > Insecta > Lepidoptera > Geometridae > Agriopis > Agriopis leucophaearia. Next base: position 6,975,994 of record OX421270.1, read on the forward strand.
TAGCCCCATGGAATCGGGGTACGCGGTGACGCCACTCACCGACGGCTCGCCATAAAGCCGCCCCTGCGTTTAATATTATTATTATTATACAAGAAATTGTTTATTGACTTGTTTATTATGCAAACTATTATCAATAATTAAAAAAAACAGTTTCTATGTCTTATAGTTTAGAAATGCATGGAGTTTTTAACAATTTAGAGGCCTATATTTCGCAAAACACAAAAAAAATATGTATGAAACTTTACCTTCATTTTAAAAGATCTATTTGCCGCCACACAGTACGAGGGGAGTGCACCAAAAAATAAATTTCATCTTCATTTCACATGTACCTATTACCTACAAGGCCCACAAAATCCATATTATTTTTTCTAGACTAATACTGTAATTTTGCAATATTTCATGCACTTAGAAGTTAGAATGTTCTAAAAATAGGACAGACGGATAGACGGATCGACCGAACGTACTTATAAGGGTAGTATTTACGAAACCATAAATTAAAAGCATCCGACATCGAACAGACTATAAACAATTTGGGTTGAAAATAAATAAGTTTAGTAAAATTAAAACTGTTTATTGTAATATTTTTTGTAGACATTACACACAGGTAATAAAAACATTATGAGCACTCAGAAAACTTAGTTGTAACTTTTTACGTCAAGCTCAGTTATACATTCCTTCCCAGTAGACTTTAGTCTGATGATGCTGTTCTCTGAGGCATAAAGAAAACTTCCATCACTTTCGACAGCCATTCCATAGATGTTGATAATGGTTGATAGCATCTTCACCTCCTTTGTTTTATCGTTAAATGAGAACATGCCAGATGGAGTAGAGAAGAATATTTTCCCGTTAATATCGCTTGTAATACCATTTAATGAATGGGCTCCTATATGAGTTGTGATTGCATCTTTTTTGATATAGTAAAAAAGTCCAGAGCTATTGGAGAAGAGAATGTTGTCGTTGTTATCAACCCCTATTAACATAGCTCTCGTGTCCCCGATCTCGGTCACTTTGCTGACTTTGTTGTTTCTATACAGATACGCTTGTTCGTCCGGATAAGTTGTGAAATAAACTCCATTTTTAGAAAACATTTGCCAAATATCCTTGTTTGTAACGTCTTGATTAGACACTCTTTTTGTTTCAGGGTCTAACTTGTAAATCCCGTTACGACCTCCAAAGTATACAGAATGAGAATGCTCATCAACAGTGCTAGCAAAACCACCAGGTACACCAGTTATTCGGCCAAATTCATTTGTTTTCAGATTTATATAAGCCAAAGCAAAGACATCGCTATCATCACTTGAGTAGCTGAAGTATAAGATGTTATTATTGTAGTCCATTGCCAGCTGATATGGTTTATCGATCCCTTCCTTCAATATTTCCTTGTCGTGGCTTATGCCGTTAACGATGACTCCGCAGTCATTTCGGTTGATTACTTTGGCAGTTGCCAAAGCTATCGAAGCCAAAAGTATCAAGTACTTCATCTGTAACCAACGGATTAGCATAGTTGAAATAACTGGACACCGTAGGGGGATACCCTAAAAAGTTGCATTTTATAGTTAGTAACTAAAAATAAATTTGTTTCTCTGTAAGTTAAGTTAAGTTATCTTTCCTCGATATAATGGTAAAACTTTGGGTTACTAAAATACACAGATTTTGTTTACTTATTTTGTTTAGAAAAATCGTTGTTGTATTCGCATGGCGCGGCTAGTTATTTATATACGGGGTATCAAATTCCGCATCTATCTACTCCCATCTTGCTCAAAGTCCCGATTGTAATGTATTTCTTTCTCGAGATCAGGGTGTGTCCCTAAGTACAAGTTGTTCAAAAAAATCAGTGCAATGATATGATTGAATTATGTCCGTTGTTTAGAGATACACCCGGTGTATAAAAGCAAAATACCAGTCACTCATTCACTGACTCATAACGAAATCTTGAAAACTACTTGACCTATGAAGATGATTTGCAGTAGATTCCTTGTGGAGTGCAGAAGTCCACCAAGAAACAATTTTGTGCAAGGGCTGAATTACAGAGGTGAAATTGGAGGTTAGAAACTTGTAGAAAGAAAAAATTATAGACATTACAATCGGGACTTTGAGCAAGATGGGAGTGGAAAGATGCGGAATTGGAACGGGACAGACGGGCATCGGTTAGTAAATAATAATAGAACAAAATGGTAAACATGGATAATTATGCTTGTATTCTTAATTTAGGCTTAATTTCTTAGGCTAATTGATTATTACTAGTGCTGCGATTGCGTTATTTACATTGTTTTTTTGTTTTCTCCTATCACTGGGCAGGCAGGCCATTAAGGAAATATCACATCATTTAATATTTTACTGACATAAGTATGCCCCAGTAAAGAAGTAAAGGCCTTACAAGAGACTTCTATGGAGTTTTGGAAACAACATGAAAGTACACGTTTCACCTCATTATATCACTTCCCACACTCAAACACATTCATGAACACTTTGAAGTCGAAAATACATAAGTTTAGGAAAATAATACAATAATGCGAAGTGTTTTATTCACGTTGGCTCTAAAACTTCATATCTATCGTTGAACTCTAAAACAAATAAAATACCGCCCATCCAGTAAAAAATAAAAACAAATAAATTATTACTCACACTGGCGTCTGTATTTCAATAATTGCAAAACAAAACTAACAATGTTGTTTACTAGACACTACTATATGTACTATAATCAGAGGTTATGACATGTTATCTCTAAGACTGTCCTTTCTCGAGAACTGTTTGCGAATATGAGCCATTTCATAGGAAAATTGATATTTTGCGGCAATGTTGCGGTTTAATTATTAGCGTGAATAATATTTTTGTAATTGCTTGTATAATATTTCGAATGATTAGTGCGAATTTCTTTGTTTGTCCACTACTTTGAACTGAACTTGCCAGAGATAAGAAACGCGGCGCATACCGATTCGCAGACTCAAATTCATTCTTATTACTAATTGTTTATAGCATGGAAACAATGTGTTTGGATATTCATTAATCATTTAACTAAAAATAAACATATTATTTGTTCACTTATTACCTAGTTGTGAACTGCAGTGTCATTGTGGTCTGAAGTGACGTTCGCTGCACTTTCAATCATCATCATCATCATTTCAGCCATAGGACGTCCACTGCTGGACATAGGCCTCCCCCATCGATTTCCAAAGGGACCGGTTGGAAGCAGCCTGCATACAGCGTTTTCCTGCAGTCTCTTTAGGTCGTCTGTCCATGTTGTGGGTGGACGTCCTACGCTGCGCTTACCGGTCCGTGGTCTCCACTCGAGAACCTTTAGGCCCCATCGGCTATCTGTTCTGCGTGCTATGTGCCCTGCCCACTGCCACTTCAACTTGCTAATCTGGTGGGCTATGTCGGTGACTTTAGTTCGTCTACGGATCTCCTCATTTGTGATTCGATCTCGTAGAGAAACCCCGAGCATAGCACTCTCCATAGCTCGTTGTGTGACTTTGAGCTTGCTAATGAGGTCCATAGTGAGAGACCACGTTTCAGTTACGCACTTCCAATACTGGTGTTAAAAAAATTAATATTGCTTCTTGTGAGCAAGCTTGTTCCATCTTCATCCACCGAATCATCATCATCGTTCATCTGGTCACTCAGCGTCAGGTGAGATGGAGACAAAGTGTAGACGCAAACTCATATCTATCTACAGGTTTAAACACCCCACGAAAAATACCAGCTTCTCCAGTTATTTATGATGGGCAATGTTGAAGGCATACGACGCGCTGGAAGAAGGAAAATGTCGTGGTTGCGCAACATCCGGGAGTGGACCAGCACAGCCAGAGTCGAACAATTATTCCACTTAGCACAGGATCGAAAGAAGCTTGCTGAGCTGACGGCCAACCTCCAGTAGTGGAGAGGCACTTGAAGAAGAAGATATACAGGGTTATATATAACCCTGGTACCAGTATAGATAGGTACTGGTAATCAGTTAGGATCCTCCATTAAATATAAACGCTTGAAAGTAAGCGAGAATTTTAATTAAGCAAGATCCGGCTTCAATACGTCAAAAAAAAAAACTTTTGATTTCCAACTTATCAAAATACGTTGGGAAAAAATCTGCTGTGTCATATTATATTTTGTCGGAAGTGTTTTTTATTTTGGAATGGGTGTTTTTTTTTCTTGGTTAAAAAACCCCGTAGAACAAAAGTTGTTTCTTTTGATGTACTGAGACCGTTCTTAAGAGGAAGCTACCTAACTACCCGTAACACTGCAAATAAAAAGCGATGTATGTATGTTCCCTATGTACTTTGAAACGGCTGGACCGATTTTGACGGATTTTGTATTCATATGAAGTATTTCAATTCTCAACCCTGGTATCGAAGTATTTCAGTTCAGCGGGGACTTAATGAAGTGTTTGAAAACGGTTGGAGCAGAATCGCTCGTGTCCGAGATAATGTAGTAATTTATCGTGCCATATTTCACAGAGTGCCCGCTCTGGGACCCCTGTGACGATCACAGTAGCTTGAAAATGCATAACAGTACCTTAGCTTTCACTATGTGAGAACCCCTTAAAGTGTTTTCACAGACTGCAGAATTGCAGTTCTGAATTCTGGTTGGCAATTAACTGTTATGGGCAGCGTGTCGCGACCTGGTAGTTGCCTGGTGATGACTAACTCGTCTTGTCACGCGCTCACGCGGTTCCATAAAAAGTCAAGTAAAGATGGTGAAAACGGGGACGAAGCACGCCCATCTGAAATCAGTAATTCTAGCTCTAAAGATAGAAGCTATAGTGCTGTTGTAAATTGTAACCACAAGGACCAAGTTTATTTGAAACATAATATCCAATGCGGTAGCACCTGTGATAGATATTTCCTCCGCCGTATGTCTCGCGTCATCATAAAATTTCCTATAATGGCTCGAGGAAAATAAAGGAAAGAACCTAAACCGTTCGTATCTACGTAATAGAAATCCAATTGAACAGGTGAGATTTTCCGCTAGTAATGTGAGATGGGAAAATGTTATTCTTTGCAAACCTGTCATCTAACATACTACTTACTAGATAATAATTCTACCAGGTTACGTAGAAAGGGTGTAGGTAACAAGCCGAAAAGGGCCCACGCTGTTCCTTAGAAACCGGGTCATCGACACTAGACAAAATGTATAGAACAGCTGATATTATAGTCGCGATTTCAGGGATGGTCCGATAGTAAATTTTTTTCATAATGATACGTCTAACGTCTAACGGAGCCCTTTTGGCTTAGTACAACCACCGTCTACCGTCCATTTTCCCAAGACGGACGGTGGATCACAGCAATTACAGAATAGTGGGCGTGGAACAAAAATCAACCACCAGGTAGACCACCACACCAACCCAGTCTGATGACATCGCTATGGAAGGAAATCAGTGGTCGAGACTGACTCAGGACCAGAAAATATGACGCGCTGAAAGGATACCTATACTTTGCAGTCGAAGAAATTGTTGATGATGGTCAAACATAATTCAAATTGCAAATGCTATTAAAATCAGCTTGTCTGCTCTTTTATTGTAAGAGCATATATTTATTACTTACAACCATGGAAATAAGAATGAAAATCAATAGGTATAATCAAAGACATTTACAAATTTACGTATCAGCGATCAAACCTGACCAAATTAGTATAGTAAACCATATTCTATATCCTATTAGAGTGATGTGAGTCAATATTTTGTCATTGCATTGTAATAACAACATATTTTTAATTTGTTGGTCTGTATTAAAAATGCATCTAAATTTATATTACTTTAAATCTGGAAAAGTGTTTGTAAATCAATTAGTATAACGACTAAATATACTTACCTAGCTCTAAAACATCTGTTATCTTTATAAAAATTTTGTTTAAAAACTATGTTATTTACTCTACTGTAGACGAAACTTAAAGTTATTCTTTATAACACCTACTGGACTAATAATTTTGGGTATAGAATACAGATTTTTGTTTTATTAATTGTGTTTAACAATCAAGCATAAAAAATATATTTATAAATTTCAAAATGAACCTCAAAAAGAAAAAAAAAATATTTAACATATTAAACCGCAAAAATCCAAGATTCCCTTTTTGAGGCGAATATCAATTTCGCAAAAAGTGTAAATAAAACGGAGAGTAATTGAAAATTCACAATGCGAGTAAGTGCTTGCGCAAGGAAATGTAAATCTACGCAGAAATGAGGCGAAAAATTCAGCGAAATATTTGTTCTCACTCAACTTAATCTCGGATAAGCGATATGAATCAGCCCAGCGTTAATATTCAGTGGAGCGAGAAGTTTTATAACTGATACGGCTATACGAGTATCTTAAAGATCTTATCTATCTTATGATATTATAGGTTGTCTGTATTGTGACCGATCAAAGTAATCAAATATAACATTAATAATATATTATATGCAATACGTTTTTTGTTTCTCTGTCAAAAAGGTTTACAGGATTATCCGGAATAATTCAAATTCAGATTATTTATTGCTCTCATACAAGGTGCTAAAAATATCAGAATTAGTCTCTGATAGGCCCAGCAAATTAGGAGTTAGGATATCGGTGGTATTCAGCTAAAAGAATGTCATTTTGTTCACCATTACCAATAAATTATCTTATAGGATCAAGCCTGAAACTACAAAAATCTGCTGTTCCATAGAAAAATAATATTTATGTATAACAAAAAGTGTGGAACAGCTGATTGACAGTGCTTGGGATTCGATTCCCACCTAGGATAAACATTTGTGTTTGTTCCATGTCTGGATTGTCTTGGTGTTAATATCTATTTAAGTTTGTATTTAAAAATATATATGTATGTATATCAATCAGTCTCTGGCAGCCAAATTACAAGATCTGCTTAGTTTGGGGTCAGATGACCATGTGTAAAAAAAATCTTTTTTAACCTATACTGTCCCACTGCAGGGCAAAGGGTTCCCCCATTTCCCTCCACAAATTTCGGTCCTCCTCCACCTCTTGCCAACCTCTCCGGAATGAGTCAAGATCGTCACGCCAGCATTTCCTAGGCCTTCCTTGACTGCGTCGTCCATCAGGCATCCACTGTGTGACGATCCTGGCCCAGTCGGTCGGTTAATATAATATATATTTTCGTGTTTCAAGGGTCCCATGAAAAAAAAAATGTATTATAGTCAGTATAGTCAAAGCTTCCTCTCGCTTTAGTTTCACCGTTCTGTGTAATCCTTTATAGTGAAGCGAACGCTATATAATTTTTATAGCATTCTCATATCAATGTCACTATGTTACTATGGTGTTACCTCATTTAATCTACCGTGGAGAGCTAGAAATGGTTTAAGTAAATTACTAACGCAAAATGTAATTTCATATTTCAATGACTATTTATAACAACTCAAATGTATATTTTCTCCAAAATTTATTAGAACCAAGATCGAGATCGTTTTTTTTAATATTTCTGAGAGTCGCCGGCTAAAGCTAGTAATTTATTGCAGCTACAGCACTTTTGAAATTGGTGGAACTTACCTTTTACATATTTTGCGATTTGTAAAGACGCGGCTCTTTTTATATGACAAGAATTTGGAGGTGCGTGTAAAGCTGAAATTTTGCTGCCCTGTCTGTGATCAAAGGGTGACATTTAACTGGAAAAAAATATTAAACAAATAAGTAACCTTATGGTTGTGCTTTTGTGTATTTTTTTATTTCACATGTCATTTTTTTCACTGTTGTCTCAAGCTGTAGTATGTTTAAAAAAGCTAAATTGGAATTAATTCTGTCGTACCATTTTCTAAACTATACTAATCTGACAGGACTAAAATTATCGACGTCTTTTTTCATTTCAGTACGGCAGAAAAGAATGGCAACCATTTTAAAGCTGTAAAATTTTGTTAAGCTTAGAGAATGCTACATCAGAATCGACGTCATTGTCTACGTTTATAAACATTTTATCAGTGTAAGCAAATATTTTCTATCCCATCTATTTGACAATCATGTGTGTGGCTCATCAATAAGATATTTTCTGAAAGGAGCTTTCATAGTAGGCAATAATGGGTTTTAAATTAAGAATATTAAAATAATACAAATTTATTTTAATAGCATAATGTAATTACAATATAAAATACAAACTAAAACGTAATGCCTTTATTAACTGAACAAAATACTAGCTAAAACTAACACTAAATAAACAGTTAGACTGTCCATAGACCGTTGAAGGTCTAAGACAATCCAAATGCTCAAGCCCACTATCAGTTGGCAGCGTACCGAGCATGCTGGCGGCATTACCACGTTGAATGGCAATGCTTATAAGTTGAGCCAGATACACGCCAACATTTTGGTCACGCGTCGCGTTAACCAGACGCTCTGAAAGACAAACAAAGCAGGTTGAGCAGTGGGCCCAAACTAAGCGGCCTGTATCTTGGGGCTCAAGTGCGATGTTATGACGACCGTAATAAAACAAGGTTATAACTTATTTGAAAATTAGTACACTTAACGGTGATCCATCGTGGTGATTGAGTCATATCCGCATCTATTTCCTATATGTAGGTGTCGCAAATAAAATCTCCAGCTTCATCGCAATTTAGAGTTTCAAGTTTCTTAACTACTTCATGTATGCGTGGCTAGAGGTTAGCTTGGTTACATTTAAACATTTTTAATGGGTTTTACGTGTATTTTTATGAAGAGTATTGAAGAGATGATGATTGGCAAGTTCCAACTGCTTGGCATTCAGTCATCTACTTAATAAAAATTCGTTCATTTACTGACAGAAAACGCACCGCCTAAACCGCTGTCCACAACCATAAAAATTTACTCAAGTGTTTCTATTATGTAACGAATTAAGCACTAAGAAAAGATTTTTGAAAATTCACCTCCTAAAAGAGGTTAAATAAGATGCATGTTTGTTTTGAATTTAGAAACATTTAACCCTCGATGCTAAAAGAGGGGTTTTATAAGTTTAACGTGTGTATCTGTGCCTGTGTGTTTGTGTGCCTGTGTTCCTGTGTGCTTGCGTGTCTGTGTGTATATTGTTCTATTCCTTTTTTGCAATATAACTTGATTTTACGTACCATTATGTTTGACTCAAGTTTGTTTATGTTTGTTGACTTCAGAGTTCCCCATTCTACAGGAATTAGGGCAAAACAGTCGTTTAACAAAATGAAAGAGGATATAGGTACAACTTCCTTAATTGGAGTAAAACCGTACTTCAGAATTGTTGAATATGATACGCTTGACTAATTGAAGCTACAAAAGAATTTGCATTTTGCACTGCATTGCGCAAAATGGGATTTTTAAATAGGTTACCTACGTAACCTGTTTCCTCATTACGAGTATACGAGATCAATATTTCTTTGTGATGTACTAGAATACTGTACAAGAAGCAACCCACAATTTCAAATAACCTAGGTGTGTATTAAGTCAAATTTAGTGTTGATAACTCTAAAAAAATCTGCATGTCTGTTTGTGTAGCAGCAATGTGCTGCTGTTGTTTCTTCGAGTATTTTTTTTGTTCAACCTCTAGTATTTTTTTTTCATCGTTTTTTTTTGTAAAAATAGATCTCTCAGATGTATTTTTGTGGTGGTGAGTGATTATTTTCACCTCCGCAATACCAGAACCGTCATAAATGCGTTGCCTACCTACTCTTCAGACTAAAGATTTCATCAAACTAAAATCATTCAGCTCTATGTCACTCTACTTATTAACATTAACCAGTAATTTGGATAAATATACTAATAAATTCAATGTTTATCCTAATAATACGAAAAACACTGACAATATAAGTAGATTCACGCTCCACGCGTTTGTATTGAGCATCAAACGTTCATACAGAACGCCACGTTTCTTCTTTGAACCTTGATTGTTTGGTGTATTCAATCATTCCAATCACATTGCTTATAACAACGAATGAGTTTCTTTATTTTGCAATCCTTCGGGGCATCTCGCTCACGTTCCCTAGCAATATGAATCAGCGATTATGGCGTTTCAAAATTCACGAGCGCTGCAATCGAGCGTACCTTTTCATCGACTTTCAAGTTATTCGGCAATATTATTTCAGTAAATGGTTTATTCGAAGTTATTACAGCTACAATCTTTTTTAATGAAGCAATGCTGTTAATTTTTGAAATGGGTATTTAGAGTTAGTTTTCTATTATTCTATTCGTCTAATTTGTGTTTGATCTTATCGCGTCTGATGCCAAGCGATGTGAGGTATACGAATCGAGATACAATTCCTATAGAGTCACAATCTCTAAAAGAAAACAGTCAAAAAACGTCCGAGCGTCGTTGTACATACATAGACATTAGACATCAATGATAAAGATAATTGTGACTTGGATAGTATCCAGTTCGTCGTGTAGCATAATATGCTTTACTCCATTGTTAGTCTAAATTAGTGGAGGTGCTAAAGAGAAACTCTGGTTGATGATTGTTTGTAGAACATCTTCAGCGATATTACAAGTTCGATGTCTTAATTGCTACTCAATAATTAATTAATTATATTTATTAGGTTAACTTCTACTTCCGCGGTTGAAGCACGTATTACCAGTTTTAGCCGTTAAACTAAGGTGACATAACCTCGGAGCGCTTGAGATCGTACAGAGAGAGTCAGATATAATTGTTCTAATAACAATAAATAAATTTGAAAAATATACACTGAAATAAAAATTATTATTTATAAAAATACTTTTAAATAACAAGCTTTTAGGCGTTGGCCATAATAAATACAGGTGACATCATTTTATTTTTCATTTTTTTCTCACATATTAATTTGATATCCATATTACGAGAGTGCATATAAAATAAGTAGTCCGCCATCTTATATAGTATGAGATATATCGCCATATGAGATTTAGAATGACGTCACTTAGCTAACCATGCATTGTCAAAACTAAACGTCTTTGCAAAATTTCAGCACAATCGTTTGGGGATATTTATTTCGATTTATTTCGTTTATTTAAGTATGTATTTAAAAATATATATGTACGTATATCAGTCTCTGGCAGCCATATTACAAGCTTTGCTTAGTTTGGGGTCAGATGACCGTGTGTGCAAAAATGTCCCAGATATTTATTTATTTATATAACTGGTCTGAAATTCAGTTGCAAGATTTGTCTCACACACACTATCTAATGCCAGTTAATTAAAAGCTTGAAAAAAATATTGCAAAACGTCTATCTAAAATCTATTTTAGTATAAAAATTAAGTCTTGTTCATGAATTTTGTGGTAGCATGTTTTTAATTTTTATGTGAAAACACATAAGTTAAATTTCAAATATGGTTAACAAAATACTATAGTCATCTTCGAAATAAAAACCCACATGTTGTTTTCCCATGCATAACACAATTTTTCATGTGAAACGTGTTTATTTATTTAACAATGAACTCGGAGTGCAATCAAACGAGAATCTACGTTTTCAATAAGTCAGACACATGTTGAGTATATATTACGTTTAATTTAAATTCAAACGAAAAGTGATAGTTCATGGGTGAGTGTATATTATAGAGTTATATTCGCCTAAATTTATTTTTATCTATACAAACTTGCTTAACATGCAAGTGTATTTATTAACTAAATAAATTACCAATGAACTAATTAAATACTTATTTAATTACTTATGAGCATTATGTACCTTTTAAAGTCTAAAGATAATCCAAATGCGCTGGCCCACTTCCAGTTGGCAATGTACCCAGAATGCTGGCAGCATTACAACGCTGAATGGCAATGATTATAACTATTTTGATCCAGATAAATGCCAGCATTTTAACCATACTTCATATACTTCTTTTAGTTTTGGTTTTTGCTTTGTTATTCCCAAATTACTTAGTGTGATTATTTTTTTTACTTACAAATACTTAGCTACTTAGCTATAGGTAGAGGTAGCTTAAGTAACTGGGATTACCCCATAAGCTCCTTATTACCCTTACCCTATAAGCTCCTTATTACCCCGACAAAAATACTGCTCCTACAGGATAACGAGCAAAATAGCAGGACGCAGCAACTATTATAGTATGTCAATATGTAAGCTTCTACTAAATCGCTTAAGCGCTTTATTTTTACAGGACTTTGACTCGCCGTAACTTGAAAAGCATCTATTTATTGTTATATTTTGTATCCTAGAGTTTCGCATAATATAGGACATTCTGCCAAAAAAAAACGTAACAAATAGGTAAACTATTTAAATTTTCGCGGGTCAATGTTGTGTAAAAATGATATGTATCATCTTAATAAATCATTTACTTATATACGTTTGCTTTCATGAATATGTATAGTCTCTATCTTAAGTAGGCACTACGTAAGCAGAATACGTATTTTGCGATATAAAATTACCATCATTCCATTTTCGTTAATTTTTGGCGTATAATTGAGGTTACAGCGATGCCGACCAACTCCTGATTGCTTTATGAATTTTAAATTAACTCCGAACAAGAAAAGAAGTCGAAATGAACAACCAACTGCGACGTGCCACGGAGTCGCACAACTTTTCCTTTTAAGTAAAACCTTTTTATAAGATGGCTGTCTATGCATATACAATGTTTTACCTCTGAATTCGTTTATCCATCACTCATAATATATATAATTATATATATCAGTATATGTTTAAAAACTACCTAATCTACTTATGCATTAAGAAACAGCAGAATATCAAAAAACACAAGCTATTTTATTTTATTTTAATGTGCTGTCTAATCGGTATATTCAGCTGAACAAATTTTTAACTGTACCTACATCCTTCGACCAAAATAAAATGAAAGGACGGGCCCTAACCATTAAACTTGATCAGTAAAAACGAGTCAAAACCGTACACCTGAACAAAAACTTATGTCCCAAAATCACTTTCTTTCTAAAATTTCTGTTTATGACAATGTCATCTGTCACCAACCCTGCATCTACACAAGTGAAAGGACCTAGTATAATCGAACCACGATACTAGCGTTACGCCGAGCTAAGTTTCAGCTGACGTGCTTTTGTACATTGAATTCTAGTGTTAATATAAATCTAAAGAGTACTCTCAGTTGTGTCAAATTAGCAATGACAAAAGTTTAAGAGACTTCAGACAGTATTAGTGTTATTTGAAACTTAGGTACCTACTCTAAACAAGACAAGTGCCTGTCTGAGTAACTTAAAACATTGATTAAACATGAAACGTGAAGATATACTATTTTCAGCTGGTTTTCTGTTATTGTGCTCGAAATTATTTTATACACACTTTTACCTCTGATCAGAGAAACAGGAGATATGCCTTAGTACAATAAATATATCGTTCGTGTTCAAATATCTCTATTTTTCATATGATTTTTTTACCATACCGCTTAAAGAAAAAACTGTACCTACTATTGGCTCACTTACTATTTTTACGCACACTAACCAACTTGTAGAGACACCAATGAACAGTCTAACAGTCTACATGCAAAAAAGGGGCGACAAGATCGTCTGCTTGGTAAGTTCGACTAGGAAACTTACCTTACCATATTCCACTTGCTTGTTTGTTTTGAACCTGTCATCATCCTGCAAAACCCATTTCGGTTTTCAGCCGGGGAAATATCCCGAGCGGTTTTCACAGAATTCACCACAATATTTTACCCGCTTACGATTTCCATTATCGATGTTAATTTTATTATGCAACATCATCGGGGAAACACGAAGCAGGCAAAGAAAAACACTAAATCAGACTTCATGTTCATCACTTCATAACTTTGGTTACTTCAGTAAGAATTATTAATTCGAAACAAAATTCATATAGTTTTTAGTTTCAATCTACTTACTGATTGGCGAGACAAAATGATGCACATTACACCTAAACTAGATGACCATTTCACTATCACTGGTAACCAAATTGTCGCACCTTTAGTGATGTTTCATAGATGTATTTCTTAAACAGGTATCTTATTATTGCGCCTCTGACAGGTTTAATCTCTGTCGTATTGTATATTCAAATGAATGTCGTTTGTGATTACTAAATTGTCTCCACGGAAATTGCTTTCATTTATAATAGGCGTTATAAAGTTAAGCTCATTAATTGGATATGAATTGCGCTTTTGACTAATGGGGATCTACTCAGAATAAAAGTTTGTTTACCGTATGAATACTCAATGTTTTTTTGGTTTGATTTTACCTACACAATCAGGGTTTTTAACGGAGACTGTAAATAAAAGACTAATTTATTTATTTAGGATTCGGCGATTGGCGATATTTGAAGTTTGGTGTCAAAGACACTTTGTTAAATTCACATTTTGGTTCCAAACCTTTTATATTTAACCAGTATAAAGACAAGTAAAAGAAAAAGTAAGTTGTAAGTTGAGTTAAGACAAAATATTTCAATTACCTAAAGTAAATAATCTTATATATAAAAAGCGATGTGTTATGTATATAATTGTTCCCTACGGACTCCAAAACGGCTGGATGATTTTTGCCGGGACTTTAACTAGCAGATAGCTGATCATATAAGGAGTTTTCTGCGCGGATGAAACCACGCGCGCGCGGTTAATCTTGAATTTAGTACAATTTTACGCAAAAAGTTGTGATCACAAAATGTTCAAAATAATTCTGAGTGAAGGTTTTTAATATATCTGTATACGTAGCAGGTTATAAGTTTATTACGATTACTCGTATATGACATAGTAGTATAGACATGCAGAGGGGACCAACTTTTTGCCAATTATGTGAGCCATATTTCGCAAAGTAGTATACACTTAAAAAAACATTCTCATTTCAAATGTAGCAGAGCCACCCTTAAAATGCAAAATTACTTTTTTTTAATTTATATTTATACTAAAACTGTAACCATTCAGTTTCATTATTTAAATAACTATTGAAGTCGGAAAGTAAAAAAAAGTTGGACGCTCCAACAGATTGACAGACAAATGGAAAGACAGTACAGTGCGAACTTATAAGGCTTCCTTGTGGATAGGTGGAAGGATACGGAAGCTAAAACGGCAACTCGTAGTGGTAGGACTCTTTTGCAGGGGTCCGCCTGGGGAAGTACCACACCTTTGCCAGTTATTCAACCGCCAAGCAATAGTGTGCAAACACTATTGTGTTCCGGATTGAAGGGCAATGTTTCCAGCGAAATTACAGGGCACACAGAGATTTGACATCTTATATCTTGGGGTGACGAGCGCAGTGCATTGCCATCCAGGGTTTTGAACGGTTGAAGTTCAAAATTCTGAGTGGCGTTGAGCTGTTATGGGTAAGCGTGAAGAGAGATCAGGCGAGCGACTTCGCTCGTCTCGTCACTCAGTATCATAAAAAAAAACTAGTAAATACCTAATATAATAATTAAAACAATTTTCAAGTTTTGGTAGGTCAAAGTTGTGTAAAAATTACGCGCAAAGTTGCCATTTTAACATTAAATTGTTTCATAACGTTTAAAAAACGGGAGTTTCCGTTTAACCACTTCCAATTCGAGTCATGAATTTGTACTCCATTCGCAATTCAGTGAGCAACTTGATTTATAACCGGCCCTTGTCAATTTTCGAGACGGCGGTGATCGTGACCTTAAATTATCACACCCGGCTCTTTCAATAAAATTCAATTATATCCAAGAATGATATATTTTTATCGTTCAATCTTGAAGGGTCCGAGTTCAGTGCAAAAGAAGCTATATCGAAAGTCTTGAATAAGGTTAAGATGTATATACTGGTAGGTACGTATCGCATACAGGTTTTATATTATGGACCTTCGTTATCCGTGCTGTGTTAGGGTATGTTCAAAAAGAGAGTGAACTTTGCCAAAAGGAGAATTTTTAACCTAGAATTAATTTTATACGGCAATCCGCCTCCGCCATCTGTTAATGTCAAGCTCAGCTATCATGAGCTGTCCTATCAACCTATCATTGTGTTGTTTTGTTGTGTGAATTTGCGTGTTATTTATTGAGATATTTGTCCATTCAACCACATACCAAGTCCACTCTCTTTCTGAATAGACTACTACCAGTAGTAACCCGGGTTAATAATATCTACTTCAGTTGTAACTTGGGGCAAATTTTATTTTCCCATAGTTATATTTTTTTTTAACTGATTTTATTCTGATAACAGTACAGCAGGTGAAGTACGAGTAAAATATGCTTCGAATTCCATTGAAATTTCAATTTCGAAATTCAAAATTTGTATGAGATTCGATACGTATCCAATACTCGAACTTAGTTCGTACAGTATTGCAGCAGCCGGAAACAGATGAATTTATGGACGAACCTGAAAATGTGACCCATAGAGTAGCAGTGGCCAGCTTACGTGAGTCCATAAAATAATGGTCAGTTGCGGCCAAGGCTTGTTTGGTACGTTTCTCAGAGAATGCACGGAAATTAAAACTATATAAGCTTAGTGCCCATTTAGAAATATTTATTTAAAAATACCTATTTCGTCAAAGGAAAATACACTGTTTTAAACTATCACGGTTGTTCACTACCATGTTCACGTGCATGTAACTGCGCTGAAATATCGCGAGCTCCTTCCACAACCTTACCACGGTAAATAGCCCGTAAATAATCATATAATTGAAAGGAAAATACAGTTGATAAATGTATAATTTTCGAAACTTAAGCTAGACTTTCTTGGATTTCAGGTGGCGTTAAAATATGTATACTCTCTTTGGAACTAAATAATGTCATATTAAATCTACAATCGTAATATCCAAAATTAATGATGAACAACAATAATAATTCACGCTTCAATATATTATATCAATTGTTCATTTATATATTTTTTTTACTTTGAAAGCTGTTTGCAAGCCAGTAAGAAATAATTAAAATATATATCAAGTTACCTCCTTGATTGCACATGTTTCGGAGTAAAACGTTCGAAAAATAACACGACAGTTATGAAATTTGAAAAAAAAAACTATCCTGTTTTTCTGCGATGAATAAATTTCAAGCTGTTAATAAAAATCTTAGAAGAAAAACGTAATCAAAATTTCAGTGGCCGTAAGTGTTTTACAAAACAATTCTTCTAGATCTACAAAATTATGTACATTTCAGCAACAGTGTTCTAAATTCTATGTTTATTTTTGCAGGCGTTAAGTATAGTCATAGACAAATATAGTATAGATCTTCCTTGGTATAGTAAAATATGCATCGCGGGTGAATGTGAACATCTCGGAAAATATCTTTGGTGTTAGACAAAAGCTTTTAGAAAGCTGGGACGGGTGGCGGTACACGATGTTATACGCGGTTGGTAGATTTATGACATGTTTTTAGGTAAGATACTGAAGAATTCCATGAGTGTTTGGTAGTAACTAAACAATTTAGCGGCACCTGGTTGACCAATGACTTATTTAGGACTTTAGGACTCGTATAAATTACGTGCAGTTTCGATGCAATCACTTTTTTGTTTTCCTTCACCGGGTTTTGCAAACATCGTTAAGAAACTGGAAACCGGTATGTCCATGAACCTCAAAAAGTTCAAAGACATAATATGACGTTCAGAGACATGCCTTCATTAGGTCCCGTCCTCTCTCTCTCTCTCTCTCTGAGAGAAGGCCTGTAACGTGATAGAGGTTGATAATTGTGAAATACTCATGAAATTTGGTTGGTTGTAGTTTCTTATGATATTTGATTTCTGAGATGAGATGACGTCTAAACACTTTCTACTCAGCTGCTCACTAAAATAATGTAGGTAAATTTCAATATGTTAAACTTATTTCAAAATTTTTTTACAGAAACCACGAGCAAGCTTGAAAGTTCCAAAATTGTATTTTTCAATGCTCGAGTGTTTCAATGTTTCCACCGCTCACATATAAATGACACTCTTAACGATGAAAGCTACATTTCACCTTTACTCCCCCGTTGAAATATTTACATGTACATACTTGTGTTTCATCTGCAAATGTTTGTATCGCAATCCAAAAAGTCTAGATCTCACGAAGTAGCACCCAAGCTTTTTGTACATATTTAAACACGTAGCGATTCGTCTCAGGGTATTCACCTTAATGTTTGAGTTTGCAAAGCAATTCATTGTATTAGGACAGGGTTGAAAGACGTAAATTGAATTATACCCCGTCCAATATTTTTCTTTCTTTTTGACAGCTGATATGATAAATGATTGCTGCAACTTAAATATTTAAACTAAACTTGGTCTAAGCATTTATTTGCTCTGACTGCTGGAATAAATTGGCAAAAGCTGAATAAAAATATTGTCTTTTAATATTTCACTGAAGTAGGTATATTTATGAGTACCTGCTACAGTCCTAATACTATCAAAAACTTAGCGAAATTGTTTGGAATTCGTGGTTTTGATTCAATCAATCAAATAAGTTATTTGCGAAGAATACATTACATTGTGGTTTTATTTTCAGATCTGATAAATAAAGAAGTTATGCTTTAGTACAATTATCAATCGTGTTGAAATTTCTCCGCTTTCACTCACTTTTTTCTCTATACCGCTATAAGTAGGGAACACTTACTCATTTTCCACGCACACTAAGAAACTTGCATTGACAGTAATAAAATTAACCAACTAATAGTCCACAAGGACGAAAAAGTCGTCTATAGGATGAGTGCGACTAATAGGTATCAAGCCTGATGCGCTTATATCCGTCACGCCACCTTACCACCACCATATCACCCTTTTTTGTCTCATCTGAGGTCTAAATATTATTTTTGATACACTGTACCTAATTCTGCAGTCGCAACTAGATGGGCATAAATGTTCCTATATTCTAAAGAATTTATATATTCAGCATTTTACAATGTTATGGCTGTCAGAGGAAGTAAATGCTTGGACCAAGTTTAGAATTATTGATGAGGTCGGTTTAAATCTATTTGTCAAATAACTGGCCAAGAGCGTGTCGAGACACGCATATGGTAGGGTTCCGTAACAAAATCCATATAATTGTAGTCATAGTTCAGAAAATAATGGTAATAGAAAAATTCGAACGAACGAAGCTCTGTGGACTTAGCCAAATTTCAGAGATGTACCATCCCGACATAGCATATACTTTTTATGATTTAAACATAGAAAAAACTGATTGAAAATCATTATTTGTTAAGACTAGTTTACGAAAAGGTCCATGACCTTTGAGATAGAACGCCTTGAATTTATTATACTTTTATCGCTGTTACTCAAAAAGTCATCATGATGAGATAATATTCGAAATAATTTTGAATGAAGGTTTAAAATGTGACCTATCCGTACTGTAAGTCACAAGTTTCTATGTCTTATAGTTTAGAAATGCAGGGGGGACCATTTTTTTGCCACTTTGGCGGGCCATATTTCGCATAGTATAGATTTCATACAAAAGTGATGTATCAAACTTTACTTTAATTTTAAAAGACTTTTTCAACGATACCCCACACGATTAGGTGCAGTGGAAAAATAAATATTCATCCCCACATTCATTTCACATGTAGCACAGCCACCCCTAAAATTAAATATTATATATTTATTATACTTTTAAAATTGAGATCTATATAACAACTGTTATTGTGCAAAGTTTCATGCACTTATCTTAATAATTATAGAAGTAATAAGGTTCTAAAAAATTCGGACGGACAGACAGACAGGCAGACGGACGGACAGAACGAATTTATAAGGGTTCCTTGTCGGGCTACGGAACCCTAAAAAAGTAATAGACATGGCGGTGTGAACTGGAGGGTAGCGCAAGTTGATTATGGAGCATTGGACGCAACCAACATTGAAATAAATAAATAATAAATAAATATTCGGGACATTTTTGCACACACGGTCATCTGACCCCAAACTAAGCAAAGCTTGTAATATGGCTGCCAGAGACTGATATACGTACATATATATTTTTAAATACATACTTAAATAGATATTAACACCCAGACATAGAACAAACACAAATATTCATCACACAAATGTTTGTCCTACATGGGAATCGAACCCACGCCCCCAAGCACAGAAGTTAGGTTCACTACCAACTGAGCCACCGGGGCAGTCGAAAATGACATCGCTGTATCTAATAAAGTCCAAACTGAGAGTACGAGGTTGTAATATTTAGTCCCATCCCTATTTTGAACTCGTCAAGATGGCGCGACCAGAGAAACGAGAACGAAGAATATCTCACTTTAGTGGGCGCGACGACGTGGTTGATGTCCGTGTTGTTTTATGACGTGGTATCGATAATAGAATTATAACTTCGATAAATTGTCGTTTTGATATTCGATCTGACATTTTGCCTGATGTTAAGCGATGATGCGATTTACAATGGAGCACACTTGCCTTGCAGAAACCAATGCACTCATGCCTTGAAGATACGCAGATTTTACTATCGGCGAACACCCATTCATGCAGCGCAATCCACATCCTAGCGGTTTGCACAATAAAGGTGGAATCGCTTCATATGGTTTTAAGAATATCTAGAGACGATGTTACCTTGTCGTGCCCATTGTGGTCGTTCGATAGAAAAAATTGATAGCAGGAAATCAGATCATGCAAATTCAATGCACACTCTTCGAAATATATCCGATAAAAAATCGATAGAATACCAACTTTGCGGTGATGTTCAAGGCAACGAAGTCGTTTCTTGGCAGGTTTCTCCAACGCCCCAAGTTTGGCTGATCCATCCAATAATAAGTTCGAGCAATACCCCAACCACGACCGAACTTGTAACAGTAAATGCCACACTAAAAATAATTTTAATTGGCCATTGTGCAAGGTACATAATGACATGGTACAGACATGACATTATGTAGTCTCGACTGTAGAATTGGTTGAACATAATGAACGCTTCATGTAAAATGAGATTTTGTAAACTTCTCATAGCTTTTCACACTTCATAACGTCTGAGTGGCACTCTTCAATTGACGGTAGTTCTTTGAACTCTACGCGGTCTGTTTTTCGGCGGCAAGGAGCGAGCTTCATTTTGCACAGAAAGTTCCGACAAAGATTGTGGGAAATGAAGACAATTTTCAACTTGTACTCCTAGTTAAGTAGGTACATTTAACGTTCGGTTTAGAACATTAGAAGTGGTTCAACAACTTCGCTTGACATGGGAAACTATTTTTGAAATTTAGGTATACTGCATGTCTATTCTGCAAGCTAAGTGAACGCGTAAGTGAAGTGATAAGCTAAGTGAATGTGATCTTTTCTTGCCTATTTCTGCAGATAAATGTCAAAACATCAAAGTATAAGGGCAAGGGACTACAGTCAAGGGTGATCACTCATTTTGACATTTATCTATAGTAATCGAGAAGAAAAATACATGTTAACTTAGCTTATCACTTCACCTGCGCGTTCACTTACTCGTAGCTTGCAGAATAGACATGCTGAATACCGTTTTAGTAACAGGAAAAGCTAATATTGAATTAGCTTTTTTATAATTTTTTGTAAAGAATAGGCTTGCGTTTGACCGCGCTTTCTTTCTGCGGGTTCGTAACTTAAATAGTGTTTTATCCATAGTGTCACATAGAGAAAGTGTAGATTTCCATATATTTTTTTAGAATGCCGTTCAAGATATAACATTTTAAAAACATAGTAACAATATCATACAATTTACCTCTTTAAAATAAGCTTATGAGATCAGTTAGTGACAAACACATTTGCAATGTTTATTTATTAATCATGAAAATATTCAAAGCAATGCAACCAAGATATAGACAGCGCACCTGCAGAGAAAAATTATGAATACATTTCACACTGCTTGCTATCAATTTTAGATATGAGGCGCCGAGTTCCGATATATCTATTATTGGAAAATTACAAGATATCAGGAACAATAAAGCGAATTTATACTGTACTCTTGAACTATAAGGTTTATTTTCCTGTCACACCACAGTATTTGTAAATCAATGTCGAACAAATCAATGCATGACAAAGATTTCAATGTACTCAGTGAAACTATACCTATACTCTGTTCGCTGAGAATGACTTATATGGGGCGCTCTCTCTTGCACAAATGTATGGAAGTGAAAAGGTCGGCACTAGCACCTTTAGAATAAGTTACCCAAAAAAAGTACATAGCCTATGTTTGTACCTCCTTAGTTTATTACAAAATACTAAACATACTGTCTCCGTATTAAACCCATCTTGATAAATTGCGGCGCAAAACAGAAGTCGCTATAAGACTCTTACGGCCGTATTCGCTGAATATAAATAGACATGAAATAAATCTAGCACAGACGCAATCAAATGGAATGTGCAGTGCGACCAACTTATTTATACAGTTGAATGCAGGGAGCCATTATCGTATTTTCTTAGCAAAACTGACATCCATCTGTAGAATTTCTTTTGATTCATGATTTGAGCAAATCGAATGATAAGTTAGTCAGTCTGTAAATAAAGAGCAAAGTGTATGCTTTCCAGCTTTATTTACGAAATAACAAAATTTCTGTACATTAGCTATAAACAGTTTTTAAATGCTTGTGGTATACAATTTTACGCGAACTGCCTCCAGTAGGCCTAACATGCCGACCGTGAGATAGCGCGCGCGCGCACCGCCAAAATTTGTCGTTGTAGGCAGTTTAGTCCATAACGCTAACATGGCACACGCGCGAGACTATTATCTCGTCGTCTTCTCGTATAGCCAAACCACTGTAGTTTGGTTCATTCAATTTGGCTTGATTGCTTCATTTTTATTCAATTTGATAGTGTGGCGCGGCCATTAAATGACATTTTAGTGAATTTGACGTTGACGTTGACAAGTTCAGTCAAATTTCAACAGTTTCGCTAATAAAAATATTTATTTAATCACAGAATAATAATCGGCGAAAGTGTATCTTTGAATTATTCAGCAAAGTATTTAATTGAATTGAATTATAAAATGCAGAGCCCAAGGCAAAAAAATGTGAGTAAATGTTTACATTAAATATCCGAGATCGATCAAGTACCAAAATCCTTTTTTGTATTATTAACACTACAACATAAAATGAAATTTTAGGAATTAATCACCTAAGCAGCACGGAGAAACAAATTAAATGAAAAAAGAATTACCGAATTGGGCAGGAGGAATGTACTCAAGGAGGAATTACTCACTCACCGAAGCGCGCAGGAGTAACGCCGTCATGGAGGAATACCTTAACCTTTTGTAAGTACATCATCATCAGCCAATTTAAGTCTACTGTTGGACAAGGCCTCCCTCATAGAGAGAGGTGTTGCCATAATCCCCACGCTTGGCAGGCGGCTTGGGGATCGCAGTACGTTCACCGTGTACTATTAGGATGCTGCTGTTTTGTAAGTACAACACAGCATTATTATTTATGTTCATTGTTCAACAGCGTCATGTGCATGGTGCTATCTATATCCATTATAAATTTCATCTAAATCTATTACTGTTAAGAACTGTTGCTGAGTGTTTAAGAAGAGTAAACACATGAGTACACATTAAAGTGGTCACTCTCTGGTAGCATTCGCTTGTAATGTATAAATTCAGATTTGTGCTTTACATCAGTGAGTGGGGCAAACCAAGCATTACAGTGCGCAACTTGTAATGCGATAATAGTGAGTGTGGAGAACTGAGCATTACAGTATGCACATGTGAGATACAATTTTTAACATAAATATACACATATAACATGACTGTCTCAAGGCGCAGGCTCAGTGAATGTTAAAACAAGAGATTTGATGATACTTTCGAATCCTCACACACAGAGCTACAATTTCTAACGTTCACAGTGCAAGAGGTTAAAACATCAAATGCTCCTCAGTGAGTAGAGCTAGCGCAGTATTGTAATGTGAATACTTTAAGTTCAATCTTACATCGTTAAATAAGCGAATGCTCCCAGTGAGTGACTGCCATTTTCACACAAACCTTTACATTTCCACATTAATATTATTTAAGATAACATGCTAAATTTGATATTTCCTTTTTTACTTCAGGCGCAGACCATAACGGGACCTGAGACGGAATAACCTTTTTGATGATGCTGTGTTGTGATTGCCCAAATGGCGGTAGTTTTAGTAGTTTATTTTGCCTGTTAAACGATTAATAAAAACATATTTTTTTATATTTAAGTCAAGACTGATTGAAGAAAAAGGAAGAAAAATTATGTAGGACATTTAACAATGTATTAAGACTGATTAAGTAGTATTAAGTTTTAATTGCCTTAATGGCAGTATTGATTGATTGTGATTGCCAAGTTGGTACAAAACTTAACAATTGTTGATTTTGATATTTTATTTTAATTTTATTTAGACTTAAGGAAAAAAAAACTTTTCTTTGTCCCTAGATTTAAATTCAGGGACAGAATGAGAGGACAGACAGGAGTAACTGAATTTATTAGGTATACAATCTTCCAAGTTTCTAATTTGCAAACTAACATAGGTATTTAAATTATCAAATAAAAACATTAGAAATCAAGTCATGTTTTTTTATTTCTGCATGGACCCTGAGAAAGTACTCCATGCTAATGATAATTTACCGCCACATTCGTAAATCCCTAGGATGCTGGAGAAAAAGAGCAAGAAATTTCACCACCATCACATTTATTTATTAAATTTTAAATAAAATAACATATTTACATACTTGTACTAGATAATTATAACTACATTAGTAAAACAGCACAGAACCTAAGATAGTATAAATTATAATATTATACATTTTGTGTACACAACTTGATGTTCCTAGCATAACATATATTATTTTACTGTAAGAAATATAAATTTTGGAGAAGTTCTGCTCTTCTGGCTTGGGCTTGACGAAGAAGACCCACAGGTGTCTGGTTGATCGCATCGCCTACTTCTCCATCCTGCTGCTCTTCCCTGACTTCCTCCATCAACACCCTGTAATATTTAAATAATTATGAATACTGAACAGTATAAGTATTCTAAAATGGTGTCAACGATAGTTCCAAATTTTCCACATCATGTGTTTAATAAATACATAATCGTATTTGTCTAAATTAATACTTTGATCGACCGACGACATTGTGAGAGTCGCGGGCATCCAGTGGATGCAGATGGCAGGATGTCGTTCAGTGTGGAGGTTAAAGGGGGAGGCCTATGTTCAGCAGTGGACGTCTTCTGGCTTATGATGAATACTTTGATTTATAGAATGCTTACTTAAAATGTTTCATTAGATTATATATAATGCAGCAGGCGTAGATGATCTGCATAGCCTTCTCCGGTGTATAGTGGAGGAATCTGTCCATACTTAGGCATCTCAGGCTTCCCTTTAAGTAGCCATTGGTGCGCTCAATGCCATTCCTGACTTGGCAATGCCAGTCGGTGTAGCGCTGTTCAATGATCAAGTCACTTAGAAATGTTTTCAGTAAACTTGTAACATCAATAATAATAAATATCTAAGACTATTTTGCACACACGGTCATCTGACCCCAAACTAAGCAAAGCTTGTACAATGGCTGCCATATTCTGATATAAATTTTTTTTTTTTTACACATACTTAAATAGATATTAACATTCAGACAGAGAACAAACACAAATGTTCATTACATGTATGTTTGGCCTAGGTGGGAATCGAACCCACACCCCCAAATGCAGATGGTAGATTCACTACCAACAGCCACCGGAACAGTCAAGTAATTAATACATACGTATTGAACGATCTTCACATACCTAGAAGATAGAAGTTCCCTAATCTCCTCTCGGTAAGTCTATTCATCTCTTCACGAATCATAGAATGACGCCATATGAAGGCATCATGCACCCTTCCAGGATATCTGGCGTTGATGCTTAAAATCCGGCATTCGAAATCTGCCACCTATGAAAAAAGTATATGAAATTTAGTACCTACGTAACAAAGTACATATGCTAACAATAAGTTTTTCCATACAGTCTTTATATTACAATAGTTATACAATAACAGTATAAAATAGTTATAAAATAATACAATACAATAGTTATTGTATGAATCTTTGACATTGTAAGCATATAGAAAGAAGAAATTAAGATATCAGTTTTACTCTATTAGGTTGTACTACAGAAAGGTTGTACTAAGCCAAAAGGGATCCCTAATACCCATCATTGTGAACAATGTCTACTATGAGACCAACACTGAAAGCGAAATAAATATCAGCTATTCCATAGAAAACGATCATTCACACTCGACAAAACATGGAACAGCTGTTTTTTTTCAGTAATGGTCTCATAGTAAAAGTTATTAATAATGATGAGTATAACGGACCCCTTTTCGCTTAGTACACACATTCCACGTAACCCTATATAGTACTATTTACCAGCTGAACGTTGATGGTATGTGCATTCTTCCTTTTGTTTTCGTATTGAGCCCCTTGGGGCCCAGACGGCGGGAATATTTTGATATGTGTGCAGTCCACAAGCCCCAATATATCTGACACATTGGACTTAGCTCCAAGGCTGAAGCCACACTTCTTCGGGCAGCCACTGTCCCAGGGAAGTGTACCCATTCATTGAAGAGCCTGCAAATTTTATTAAACTCCTTGTACTAACTAGTTAATAATAATAAACTATAAACTCTTAGAACAAAATACTAACTAGATAACTACCTACTATAAATGGAATCGGTAAACTGGCCGAGGAAGCTGCCTACTGTTGTTTGACCCTGGCACAACGTATGGTCTTGCCCGAGTTGCCGCTGGTACCCACCATTATCCAGAAATTGAATTGAGCACAGGACCTAGAACAAGATATTTTATAACTAGGCATTAAATTGACGTAACAGATTATGGTCAAAGTCAGAGAGAAAGAGAACCTAACCTTATACTATTGTATGCTGATATTATATATTGTATGATGCATCCATGTGGTATTTGAATTACCAAGATAGAATTGAATTATGTAGGAAAAATACTCACCTTCAGATGCGCTGGTAAGCCCGCATTTTGAGGCTCCAAGTCGAGTCTTAGTTTTTCTACTATAGAAAGTCATCGGCTTTATGACTCTCCAAAGTCGCTGAAACTCTTTTTCGGATATATCGAAGGGATCACACACGTCCCTTTTCTTTCAATTTTACGCCGTTCGCGCTCTTCATAGATCGTTAAGTAATAATTGTAATATGGCACTGCCATTTCGCGAAAATTGTAGTTACGTTACAGAAATCCACTTTAGTCGCACTCACTATTTACTTATGATAGGTTTGGCGTTTTTCTCGTCCTCAAAAAGTTCGACGAGAAGATTGGAGAAGATACTAGCGCTCAAATGTCAAAATTAGCCAAAAAATGGTTGCGCATGTTAGCGTTAGTCGACAAAAGTGCCACAGATAATGAAACCGTATTCATTTGTCGTAATTTGACAGAACGAATGTAAAAGATTGCATCGCCATGTTAGCGCTCGTGGACAAGGCGCGTTGTTGCTACTTTCGACGAGATAACGCGACGGCAAAATTTTGTCGTGGTGCGCATGTTAGGCCTACAGGGAGCACTTTGTGGGAGGATTTTTGCTCACTTTGACGGTTTTCCCAGGAAAATTTAAAATGTTTGACCTTAAAACGTCAAGGTTCCTTCTCACTTGTACCTAATAGTAGACGTCGGCAGATTGTATGATATGGCATTTTACAAATGGTGTAGTCTACTTATTTTTAAATGCTCGCTGGTTTGCAAAATAACGAAGGCAAATTGTAAAAACGCTGTTTCCAAAATGCCGTATGACCCAACCTGGCCCGGTTAAGCTATCGAGCGTAAGTCAACATAAAAAAGCGCCGTATGGCATAAAATAAATAAATAAATATTCGGGACATTTTTGCACACACGGTCATCTGACCCCAAACTAAGCAAAGCTTGTAATATGGCTGCCAGAGACTGATATACGTACTTATATATTTTGAAATACATACTTAAATAGATATTTACACCCAGTCATAGAACAAACACAAATGTTCATCACATAAATGGGAATTGAACCCACGCTCCCAAGCACAGAAGGTAGGTTCACTACCAAATGAGCCACCGGGGCTGTCAAATATAGGAACTTACCTATGTTTTATCTAAATGATCACTTCCCAAAAAAGTGCAACGCTTGAAATGAAACATCCACTGCATTTTTTGAGTTACCAGAGGAAGAGTTTACACGTGTTTGATTTTTCCCTTTCATCCTATTAAATCTGACAAAAAAAACATCACAGTAAACAACAAAAACCACTCCAAAGCTTCTACGTTCGTTACAAAAACCAACACAAAAGAAAATTAACGCAAATTTATTAGGGAATTAAACGACTCATTCTACGAGTGATGTCCCGAGGCTCATCTAAATGTTACATTAAGTGAGAATGTTTTGATAAGCCCATCCCTAAAATAATAAAATTAAAAAAATTACAATCTCGTTGTTATTCTCTAGAGGTTAATTTATTCTTTCGTTTTGTTCAGTTCTCATTGTCCCTTTAATTTGACCGACGACTGCTTTAAATTGAGTGAATACCAGACTTTTATCAGGAAAAAATTGCAAGAATGTCAAGTAAAAAAACCCCGCGTTAAACTTTTTTTTAATCTATTAGGACGCCACGAGCTTAATTTAGTTGCATTTAAATTCCATTTGCAAGGTAATTAACTGCTAAGGCTGCTAACTTTATAGCTGGCTTGCACAACAATTAAAATCTAGTCTAAATTTTTCATTTGATATTTGAATTTCTTTAAATCGATATTTAAATCGATCGTGCAAGTGAGTCTAAGTTATGGGTACATCCCGTTTGGTAAGAATCCCGTTTGGTAAACCTCGTCACCGGCGACAGTGTCAAGTAACCAGCAAGTAAGGAATAATTTTTACAACTTTCAATTTGCTATTTTTTTATTGACGTCTGACATGCTAACCTGCCAAAACGACGGAGATAGAAGTGAATAATAAAGGTAAACAGAGTTTTGTAAAAACTCTGTAGCTGACAAGTTACCTTCATTGTTACAGTGCGCGGTAAAGATAAGATGAAGTAGGTACTTAAAGAGATACTTCTGGGCAAGCGTGCTCCATCTTAGACCGCATCGTCGCTTAACATCAGGCGAGTTAGTGATCAAACGCAAACCTATTTATGCATTAAAAAAAAAACTTTTAGAAATAAAATGTAATGAAATTAAATTTATTCACAAAAAATTGGGATATACACTGGTCTTAGGTATTTTATATTTAGTTTTCTTATTTTTCCATTACTCGGCATCTGTGTAAAAATAAATGTAGTTATAGTATAAAAAAAAGGAAAGCATACAATTCAATGTTCAGTGCGTGGTCAAAATAATATTAGTAGATGATATGCCATATGAAATAATTTGAATAAAAAAATTGTTCCTATGTCAAAGTTTACAAGGATATGTCAAATACTTGATTGCAATATTACCTTCATATGTCAAAATAAAAATAAGAATTTGATTAATATCTACTTAGGAAGTCACAAAAAAATCGAGAAGAAAAAAACTAGTGCCAATGTCAAAGTATACAATTATTAAGTCAAATAATTGATTACAATATTAAACTAATAACTAATTACAAGCTTTGCTTAGTTTGGGGTCAGATGACCATGTGTGCAATAATATACCAGATATTTATTTATGTACTATTGCTGTTGCCCGCGACTTCGTACGCGTAGATTTTCATATAAACTTTCATCCCTTTTTTCCTTCCTTAATCCAGCCCTTGCGCAAAATAACATAGCCTATATTTCAACCTGGTCAAAGCTAAGCATATTTATGAAAACCGCATTTAAATCCGTCCAGTGGTTTAGGAGATGTGTGATGTGGACAAACAAACAAACAGACAACAATTCTAAAAACTGTCTTATCGTGTTTACAAATACAAATTTATTTATTGTTTTCAAACAAGGATGGAGAAAAATAGGTAACCCTGCCTGCTGCTTTAACGTTAGCTGTGATGCAGCAGATAGTGTCTTCCCAAAAATAGGAACATTTACAATAAGTATGATAAATAATAATATACATAGTCAATTTAAGAAGAACTAAATCTATACTAATATTATAAAGAGGAAAGATTTGATTGTTTGTTTGCATTGAATTGGCTCCAAAACTACTGAACCGATTTGAAAAATTATTTCACTGTTGGGAACCTACACTATCTCCGGGTGACATAGGCTATATTATATTTTGTAGCGAGGCCGAAGGCCGAGCTTACACCCGTGCGAAGCTGGGACGGTCGACTATTACAAAATAAAGGCAAGTAAACAATTCACAAGGTTCAGAGTAGTAAAAAGAAAGAATAAAAATAAGTACTTAATAATAATATATATTTTATGAATGTTTAGTTGCTTATTTTAACACGCCCTGTATTTTTTTTGTTATCTCGCAATTACAGATTTTTTTTATCTCTACGTTTTTTATTATATGTATAGATATATAGAGATAGAAGATGTATAGATATCGGTGAAAAGAAGCCGTTAAGTCAAACTTGCGCGAGCTCCTCGACTGACGAGAGACATCGGGAGACCCGGGACCGATCGCGTTCTATTGTCGGAGGTCAACACCCACTTCGGGTCGCTGTGCCATCGGAGTAGTATGTGTATTTTGCATATCATACTAGTAGCGGCCTAGCGGGTAAAATCCATCGAAAACTAAAAATGTATTTATGAAAAAAATTATAATCGGACTTATTAATATAAACACAGTTTCTTACACACAGTATCTTTATAGGTATAGATACGTAAACTGAGTCCAATCAAAATATTCCCATTTATTATTATAACCTTTGACATATTTGATAGTTCACTATAATAATTATACACCAAACCAACCATAGATTGGGCAAATTATTTGAAACAATTTTTTTGATTAGATGAACTATAAAGCTGTGATCATACTAAGGCAGCATCTTGCTATTATGTGGAATTCCAGAGAACCACCTGCTTTTTTTATTATTATTTAAAATAGGCTTGCGTTTGACCGCCAGCTCGCCTGATGTTAAGCGATGACACGGTGGAGCACGCTTGCCTAGAAGGACCCTATAAACTCGTGATTTGAAGACACCCAGATTGTAACTACAGGGGAACACCCATTCAGGTAGCGCATTCCACAGACTAGCAGTTCACATAATAAAAGTGGAAACAAAGCGCTTCGTAGGTACGGGTTTTCGGAATATCAACCATAAAGCGGTGTCGATTTTTCGTGCCCGCTCTGGCAGTCCGATAGATAGTATGTACTGAAGGTCATTTAATGTACCTACAAACTGCCATAATATGTTTCATCGTCATCATTTCAGCCATAGAACGTCCTCTGCTGGACATAGGCCTTCCCCATCGATTTCCAAAACAGCTGGTTGGAAGCGGCCTGCATCCAGCGTTTTTCTGCGGTCTCTTTTATATCATCTGTCCATCTTGTAGGTGGACGTCCTATGCTGCGCTTACCGGTCCATGGTCTCCATTCGAGAACCTTTCGGGCCCATCGGCCATCTGTTCTGCGTGCTATGTGCCCTGCCCACTGCCACTTCATCTTGCTAATCCGGTGGGCTATGTCGGTAGCATTCGTTCGTTTACGAATCTCCACATTTCTGATTCAAAGCTTCCAAATACCTATCATCAAAAAATTAATTTAACAGGCAGTACGTATTATATCCTTTGTGACTAGACTATCCATATATAGGCGAATGAACTCAAGGTTTCAAGAGCTATTATACAGGGTTACGCATATAGCCTACCCTAAGCCGAAAGGAGGTTATTTTACTAATCATTATGAACAACTTTTACTATGGGATCAATCCTGAAATCGCGAAAAAAACAGCAGTTCCATAGAAAACGGTCATTGACACTCGACATAATGTATGGAACAGCAGATATTTTTTTCGCAATTTCGTGCTTGGTCCATTTGTAAAAGTTGTTCATAACGATGAGTTCATTGACCTCCTTTTGGTTTAGTACAGTTTATATGCGCAACCCTTTATTTGACCTCTTCTACGTCAGTTCCAGACCTACGATAAGAATCGTGCAAATAAGATTATTAATTAGTAACTAATAATCTTGTTTGTATTTACCTAACTGTTAGAAGATCGAAATATATTTTGGTATAATTTTTACCCGACCACGGCAAAAGGAGGGCTATGAGTTTAACCGTCTATTTGTCCGTCTGTATGTTTGTATGTATGTTCATGTGTTCCCTCTAATCTCATGATCTACTTGTCATATTTTGTCCATTTAGGTATCTATATCGATGCGTTTAAATACTCCTCGTATTAAAGATCGTATGACGTCACGATAAAACGTATTTTATGACCTAATGTCGCACTGAAAAAAAAACTGGGACATTTAATTATTTTTACAATAGTGAAAAACAAACTCTATCGAGTTTTAGTTTTTTTATCAGACCTTGTGTGCAGAATTAAAGAACACTGCAGTGTTGCCGTGTTTATTGCCTGATACCTAGTGATAAAAAGTTTTCTACTTTACAATCACATTAATGAGGCTATCAATTTAAGCGGTTCTACTTAGAAAGATACGAGGTTTTAAATAGTTTGTTAACACCTCGTTGACGTTCTAATAATAATAATATATTATGTTTTTTTTTTGTTTTTTATTGAAAAATATCTTGTTCAGCCCAAGCTTTTATGAAATTAGTGAAGGAAACGTTGTGCTGATCAAAATGGGCCCAAACACTGCCAGTGTACTATTATCCATCGAGGAGTGCAGTTGTCCACTCTAACCATCATCAAATCAGCTCGCTGTCACCATCATATTGTATTATCATCGTAACTTGACATGTATTCCAAATTTCAGCTCAATGGAACACCGGAAAGTGGGCCTAATTTTACTTGCAAGATTTGATTACATACAGACACCAGGACAGGTGAAACTAAATAAAAGCTTTTAAAATCGGTTACACCATGGTGTCTTTTATAAGCAATGTAAACGCGCGTTTAAATAGCGTAATTTCAATCAATTCACACGCGTTTGTATCGTTGTAAACGCGCGTATGCCGTAGCTGTAAACTGTTCTAAAGAGTCTGTTTTAAACTGTATGTTTGACATTAAAGTCCGGTCAAATTAGACCAAAAATAAGAGTAAAGCTACATAAAGTCCCACCAAGCTGAAAATCAGTAAGATTGTTTCAAATATAAATTTGAAAGTTCCCTATCTTTCCTCTGTATGGTTTTATTTTTATTCAAGGTCAAAGTTCAAATAGTTTAGTTTTTCGCGATTTTCACCATAACGGTAAGTTTTATCATAAAAATACCGCAGACAAAAAGTGTACATCATAATTACGACTACACCGCGACTGTATTGATATCGTGACGTAAAGACGTTTAGCGTCTTAGACATAGACATATACATCATATATTATTATATTTGCGGCAAAAAAAAACACAACGTACAATGGAAAATAATAACATTGAATTTAAAATAAACCTTAGCTGGAGCTTATTATATTTTCATACAAACGTTATCACGAGTTTCGACTGTAACGCGTTTACATCACGACTGTTTCGCATTTGTATCAAGACTGTATCGTGTTTGGATCGCTACAGTATGGTTTTTTATCGTGATTAAAAGGGGTTGGTCGTCTGTATAGCGTTTTCTACGCAACTGTACTGTATTTTGCAGCAAAATGTTCTGCTAGAAGTTGCCGCAAGTAACCGCTCGTAAAGTTTCTGATAAACAAGTGACGGTCATTTGTTTGTCAAAACCTTTTCGAGTAGTTATCTACGAGCACATAATGACATAACATAAATATTGAGATAACGGTTTTGGATATATCCAGATTTTCCATAGTTATGTGATACTGCTACACCCCGCGGTTTCAACCGCGCGAACTAGCTATATACGTGAATAACTGCAATACCTATGTACGTGATCAGTAAAATTGGTTCACATGGGATTATGCATGATTACTTACACTGACCCTCGGTCTACCTAGTTGGTTCACCTGGGTGGACAATAACTACCAAAGACACTTCGTCCATCTGCTTGGTGAACAATAGGGATTTTGTGAGCGAATTCATTGCACTTGCGTTCGCATTCGCGTTTGTGTTCGCGTTAGGTTTTGCATTTGCGTTCGCGTTCGCGTTTACATTAGCATTCGCGTTCGCTAGGTTATCTTACATGTCATTACTTTCGACACATAAGCAAACAGAAGAAGTAAGATGTGTGCAGCTTTTGTCAAACTGTCAAATTTGCACGGTGTCGTCTCACAAAATCTTAACACCAGTGCGTTTTCCCGGTGTTATAATTTAGACTTTTACGGTAAAACTGGAACTCATTAGGGTTCTGTAATACAACAAGGAACCCTTATAAAATCAATATTTCTGTCCATCGGGATTTCAAATACATCAAAACATCTTTATTTCTTAACCAAACCATCTGTTTTGTAACTTCGTAATCTTTGCTTACATAATTTAATTATCTCTGTCTTTGATTTATATTCCAATCTCACAACTGAATTGAACTGCTTTGAGTAAAACATAACAGTATATAAGTAGTAGATGTAGGTATGAAGTGAAACAAAACAATGTTGGACACTATCAATATCACTTAGTACAGTGCGTTACTTCGTAGATAAAAGTTGTTATTCCATTATTTCAAATTTATGGCAAATTAACTAAAGCAAAATAAATAATTATGGCACCAAAAGGCGCAGAGTATATTGAACTTGCTCATAAAAGAGCAGAAGAGAAGAAAACTCATGTTAGTTTTCCACAGTTGAAATACCCGTCATTAAGAGATGGGGGTTTGAAAGACCCTGTACAATGGCTAGAAGGGAAGTCCATGGATGATGGAGCAGAAGGATTATGGAGGGTACATAACGGTCTTTACGACTTAAATGATTTCATAAAGAGGCATCCTGGTGGAGAAGAGTGGCTTGAACTTTCAAAGGTACATTACTAGTTTTAAGTTGTTTAGTCCTATTCACGTAATTTCTGATGTGAACAACATAGTTATCTATATAATATATTTTTGTCGATGTATCTACACATCTAACTTTTGATTTACAATATTAATTTGTTGCTTTGGTGCGTCCATTTTATTTTCATGACAAAATTCGCCGTATGGTCGATATTTTGCAATGTTCTCATATTAACCCAAACACGTCAAAAGAGATGATTTTGATGACGGTCTCCCTAGTTTTTACAACATATACAGGGTTATTTTTAATTCACTTAAAACCTCCCGCAGTCAGCTTCCCAACATCATATAATTTTTAACTTTGTATGTTTCTTTTGCCTTTTATTTTTTGATGCACGTTGCAGCTTTTAATATTTGCTTAGGCCGGCCGGCATTCAGTCTTATTTGAGACCTCGTAAGATTATTTTAAATTATTTCGTATTATTTTAAAGAAAAAAAAGTGATTTAATACAACTCATGAAACAGAAATTGTGGTACTACAGTTGCCTACGAGAAGTTTAGGTGAATTAAAAATAACCCTGTATAAATTCTGCATTTTATAAAGTTCCATTTTACTGTTTGTTTGTGAAAAGGTAACAGTTGGACAATAGGACAGTTATTTTCAGTGTGAAAAAAAAAGTTATTTTTCAAAAAAAAAAATACGTACTTTCAGCAAAAAAAACTAATAGATAGTAATAGCAATGTTTTTTTTTCAGGGTACGGATATCACGGAAGCATTTGAATCCCATCACATGAACGAATCAGTGTGGAAGATGCTGGAAAAGTTTTACGTCAGAGAGGCTATAACTCCCCGTAACTCTCCTTTCACGTTCAAAGACGATGGATTTTACCGATCTTTGAAAAGAGCTGTCGCAGAAGAACTAAAGAAAGTCCCTGCGTATATACCTAAACGTGCCAACATGATCATTGACGGTTTATTTACATCCTTACTTGTAACATCAGCTCTATCTTGCTGGTCTAAGGACTACTGGGTCGTCATGATCTCGTATTTGCTTGCATCTCTATCGCTAGCTTGGGTGGTAGTGGCTTCACATAACTACATCCACAGAAAAACGAACTGGAGAATGTACCTTTTCAATTTAAGCTCGTGGTCTTACAGGTAACTAAGTAACAAAATATATTATTATAATAACTGGCCAAGAGCGTATCGAAACACGCATATTCCGTAACTAAAGCCATAAAATTGTAGTCATAGTTCAGAAATTGATAGT
The DNA here is from genome assembly GCA_949125355.1 of Agriopis leucophaearia. Classification (NCBI taxonomy): domain Eukaryota; kingdom Metazoa; phylum Arthropoda; class Insecta; order Lepidoptera; family Geometridae; genus Agriopis; species Agriopis leucophaearia. The sequence goes on from OX421270.1 coordinate 7,011,786, forward strand.
TATAGAAAAAATCGAACGAACGAAGCTCTGCGGACTTAGCCAAATTCAGAGATGTATCATCTCGACATAGCATATACTTTTTTTTGGTTTAACCATAGAGAAAAATGTTTGGGAAACTTCCTTTTTAAGATTATTTTACGAAAAGCTCAATGACCTATGAGCTAGAATGCAATAAAAATTGAATTTTATATACTAGTTATAGTTTTAAAATTGAGATCTAATATATTATAACTGTCATTTTACAAAGTTTAATGCACTTATCTTAATAATTATAGAAGTTAGAAGGGTCTAAAAAGTTCGGACAGACAGACGAAGAGACAGACAGACAGACATACAGACAGAAAGACAGACAGAGAGACTGACAGACAGACGGACGGACGGACAGAACCAATCTATAAGGGTTCCTTCTCGGGCTACGGAACCTTAAAACGGCCCATTAATAACATCGTGAGGAAACCTGGATACATACTGGGAAGAAGTTCAATGGTGTATATGAATCCACTAACCTGGATGAATATGGCCCAATCGCCATTTTGGGGGTAGACCTAAGTCCAGCAGTGGACAATTAAAAGGATGTTTACGCTAGACATTATTATGACATAATTTTTTCAAGTATCATCATCTGGGACACAAATGTTCGGATAGGCCTATCTCAGCATACATAACATTCAACACTCTTGTCACAGTTTCGGATAGGCGATAAATGGAATATTTGTGATTCAGTAGTTGTATTTGTTTCAGAGATTTCCGAGTGTCTCATGTTCTTTCACATCACCTGTATCCAAACACATTGATGGACTTGGAAATCAGCGCGTTTGAGCCTATTGTCTTCTGGAATTCAAGAAAACAGCCCTTTTTAGCAAACTTTGCGATTCTGATTGAGCAAATTGTTTTCCCTATTGTTTTTCCGATGAATTTCGTGAAGAGGTATGTATCAATTAATTATTTATTACTAAATAAATTCCTTGAGCTTCTGCTGTAAAAATTTAAAAGAGTATAGAAGTTTCAATTGAAATAAGAACAACAAAACCCTCCACAAACAATTGTTGTTTTAAAATTTTGGCTATTTCAAACTACTAAATATTTCACGAATTATATATTGTTAAAATAAAAAAATTGTGAACTGTACAAACAAAGTTAGCTTAAATAAAATGTACATAGGTACATACGTATGTACATTATATTGTATAAAAGGTATTTCTCTACTAAACTCTGTTACAACTATATTATCACAAAAATTCTACTTTGAAATTTCAGAATTTCTTAGTGATAAAAATGTTTTCATATGTAATGTCTAAATAATTAGTATAAGATCGAGACTTGCAAAAAAATCATAATATTGGTAGTAATTTACTAACTAAACAAAATACAAGCTAACACTAAAAATAGTTAGACTGCCCATAGACCGTTGATGGTCTAAAGACAATCCAAATGCTCAAGTTTGTAATTAACATGTTTCTTACCTTAGGTAAGCCTAAAAAACGACTAAAGTAAAATATTATTTTAACAATATTCTAACAAAGTTATTTTTACTCTAACAGATACTAAAAATACAAAAATACACAAATGTACGCCGCACCTGGTCAGAATATGAGATGCGTTTCGATTTCGAGACCTACGTAATACTCTGACAAATAAATAATTTGATTTAATTCTTTTATATTTCAGATTCATCCTTAACTTCTTGCGTAAAGATTTCTTTATCCAGCATTATCGTTGGCACGATGGCGTATGCTTTTTACTGCCTTTATGGATGTGGATAGTAAGTGGAGAAACGCTGTACCATGTACTGTATTCCTGGTTCTGGATCATATGCACAAGTAGTTACATATTCTTTACGATTGGATCAAATGCTGCACATCACCATCCAGATATATTCAGAGACGGTGACCAAGTGAAGTAAGTAAAACTGTTGATGGTTCCGTTGATATTTCTGTTCCAAGTGCCGTTCCTATAGGAAGAACGGTTTATCCACTTTATCCCGGAAAAATGTGTTCCTGTAGTAAACGGGAACACATTTTTACGGGATAAAGTATAAATAGGTTAACATACTTACAAAAAAATGTCTGCACCTAATTTTAATTTAATGCGTTCAGGTATTATAAAATAGATGGATAAAAACATATGCCACTTCCTTATGACGCAAACTTCTGCATTTGTATGCTAGTGAGGGATAATTTTTAACTAGAAGTAATACATACATATAATTATAATATATTCTTAATAATCTACTGCTATATTTTTGTAATTTTTAAAGACGTGATTGAAGTAATGATAACAATAAGAAACTTGGCAGTAACTGAAAGCAAAAAGCTGAAGATCGAGTGCCTTCGGGGATGGTATGGCTTAGTAGATGCCTGTGTCTAGCAATGGAATAAGTTAGGCTAATTACGATGATGATATTAAATATATGATATGACTGTTTAACATTATATTGTAGTTCATATAATTATTACTAAAAATATTTTTGTTTCTGATATACATAAAAAAATGAATAATCAATAATGACAGCTCAATCTACAAATGTATTTGGTTTTTTTCAGAGAGCCAACGCTGGATTGGGGAATGCATGAGTTAGAAGCAGTAATGGATAGAAAAGACATCAACATGAACCTATTCACTGTAATGACGTTCTTTGGAGATCATTCTCTTCATCATCTATTCCCTACATTGGATCACGCAGTCCTCCCCTATCTTTATCCAGTCTTCTTAGAACATTGTGAAAAGTTCCGTGCCAACTTCAAAGTATCGTACGCTTTTGATCTTTTCATTGGGCAAATCAAACAAACTTTAAAAACAGATCCGAATGTTCTGGAAGATTAGTGGCAATAAAAATATAATTTAGTTTTAAATTTAATGAGGCCTTTATTACTATTATTAATATGTACATTAAATTCGCTTTGCAAAAAAATATTATGCAAAAAAAATTGCGTCATTTTCACTGATTAATTTAATTAGATATTAAGTTGTAATTATACCTTGTAATATGTTTGCCTATTTAGTAGGTATATGAAGTAAAAATAATGTTATATCAATCAAGTCACGTGTACTTATCGCAAAAGTATCAACAAACAGAATTAAACACTATTTTTGTTTGGAAAATTCCACTGATAACTACAATAATATCTTAAAGTACTGTAATGTTTAATAAACATCGAAATTGAAATTATTATTTGTTTTAAATAACCATTGGAATATGTAATATTAGTTTATTACATGTATAAATAAACGTATACGCCATAAAATACAAGTTAATATTCTTTTATTCTGATATTATTTTGGTAAGAGCGCTTAGAGCCAAGTTAGTGACCTCATTAGATAATTTAATAACACGATTTAGCAAAAAGACACAAATATATTATGTAACATGAGAATATTGAAAACAAGGGACCGACAGGCATTCTCATTTCTAGCCAAAAGTATAATATTTTATTCTACTTAAATCAGCTTGGACTGGACAAAATTTTGAACATCCAGTAATTGAGACTGCCATCTTTTGCTAACGAACTAACGATGAGTACCTACGTATTTAATTTTCCAACTAGCACCAACAAAGTTTTCTCGAATTACTGTTTTATGGATATTTTTTATGTTTATATGGAAAGCCCTTTAGAAAAGAATTGATATTATTGTAATAAAAATAATAAATAAATAAATATCTGGAACATTTTTGAATAATAATTAATCACTTAAAATAACGAGCTTGACTCCCACGCAACAGACTGGTACACCATAAACAGGACAGAGAGGAGTGGAAGAGAGGAAGGGAGGCCTTTTCCCTGCAATGGGATGACCACGGCTGAAATAATAAATAATAAACTTAAAATAAATAATAATTATACCACAGACCACATTCTTAAGATGTGCCAAGTAAAATCTCGCAACTCGCACCACTCTCGACACCTCAGTCTACGACGCACTCCATGCTGCTGAGGATAGAAGACGATGGAAAGATATCATCAGAGAGAGATTAATCGAAGGTGGTGGTCACGACCCTCAGACATGAGGAATACGATTTAAGGAGGAGGAGGATACCACAGACCACTATAATACTGGTCTGTGCTCGATGCTTAGTTATTCCACATACTTAAGGTGTTGCCAAGTAAAATCACGCAAGTAAAAATGTCATATTCCTTTTCATATCTAGTCTTATAAATCACTCGATCACACTGCAAACCCAGAATATTCGAGAATCTTTATGGTTTAGTCGTGACTTAAACCATTTCGAGTTTACTATTGATGCAGCATCAGAGACACGAATATTTTCGCCGCGAATGATGTACGAGCATGAAGCTATTTATCATTTTTCAGGGACGTTACTCTGAACTGGGAATGTTCAGTTAGAAACTGTTATGGATAGAGCAGTTATAAAATGGGAATAAAATCCAATAGTTGGTTGATTGAATCAGGCGTTACTTTGCGGAAGTCCATTTTCAAAACAGTTTTTAATCCAATAGTTATATGCAATAATTGTATTGCATGATTATTTTTGAGGTTTTCGCGATTTTGTCGAGAATAAACACCTTGAACTGATTTTAATGCGTCATCACCATCGTCATTTCACTGTTTTAAACTATCACACGTGTTTCGCCTCTTCACGAGGCATCCTCAGGACGTGTTGACTCGTCGAGCGCTTGGCCGAGAATTTCTCGGCCAAGCGCTCGACGAGTCAACACGTCCTGAGGATGCCTCGTGAAGAGGCGAAACATGTGTCGACAAAGTGCACTAAGGAAACGGGTATAATTTATTACTTTTTTAAATTCAATTAAAATACATGTAATTCCAATTAATATATATTTTATGTTTCAGAATTAATTAATTTTTGTTTCAGATTACTTTAATAATTTTATAATTAAAAATAATTCAGAATTAATTACTTTTTGTTTCAGGTTACGTTAATTTTCAATTTATGTAATTAATATTTTATATCAGGTTAGGCAAAATTAAACTCAATAAAATTAACATTACCAACAAATATTTATCACAAATTCCTTATTGTACTTGAAGCGACGTAGAAGCGGAATTACACTAGAAATTCATCATCAAAACAGTTTTTAATCCAATAGTTATATGCAATAATTGTATTGCATGATTATTTTTGAGGTTTTCGCGATTTTGTCGAGAATAAACACCTTGAACTGATTTTAATGCGTCATCACCATCGTCATTTCACTGTTTTAAACTATCACGGTTGTTCACTACAGTTATATTATTATTTAAGGGATATTTACCGTGGTAAGTTTGTGGAAGGAGCTCCCGATATTTCAATTTCCGATATTCCGTAAAAAAATCATATACCTAACTGTAACATCATTTCAGCCATAAGACGTCCACTGCTGTACATAGGCCTCCCCCATCGATTTCCAAAAGGGCCGGTTGGAAGCGGTCTGCATCCAGCGTTTTCCTGCGGTCTCTTTTAGGTCGTCTGTCCATTAATTGTTGTCTTTATTTTAATGCGTGTATTTACATTATTGTAATTCTTGACGTTTCGAGCACTTTGTTGTGTTTGTGGTCACAGGTATACTTCTTTACTACTTAGGTATTAGTAGGTTCGTTAATTCTACCTCTGAGCACGGTCAACGCAAGCCCATCAAATTTTTGCAACAGTATATAGTCACGACTATGCAGCAAAACGTGATTGAAGTGGAGATCTAATCGAAGATGGTGCCAGGGGGGAACGCGTATTCATTCCTCGGATACCGCTAATACCCAACAACTTTCCTTCCCGTTCTGCTCAAAACGTGGGCAAGTTCCCTGTGCCCTTTAGTTTCGCCATGACCATCAACAGGGCACAAGGACACGCTGCAAACTGCGGGCGTGGATCTCTCTACCAGCTGCTTCAGTCACGGCCAGCTGTACGTAGCCTTGTCCAGAGTGAGCGATGCCACAAATTATTTGTCTACGCTCTAGGAAATGTAACTAACAATATTGTTAGTAACATATTACTGCCATTTCCGACGCCTCCGTCTGTTGAGACTATTTAAAGTTAACGCTCACGAAGGTGCGGATACAGCTAGTGTGAAATACATGCATTAAATTAAAATGGCTCTGTAACAGTAAACAACTAGGCAAAACAACTATGCACAGGGTAATGATGGAATCACGACAGAACTACTGAGAGCGGGTGGAAAACCGGTACTTTTAATCCTCGAGAAGTCATTCTCGAAAGTTATCTTCTTCAAATAAGGTGATAACACCTTAATTAAGTATTATAGACCCATCTGACTAAAGAGCCATGTGTACAAGTTATTTTCCAGAGTCATTACGAACCATCTTGAAAGCAGGTTTGGTGAGTGGAGTAAATTCCAAATAAATGTACCTATAATTTGCCAATAAAGAAACACATTGTTAGAAACGTTTTCTAACAAAAAAGATGTAAAAAGGAAGGACGTAATTGGGTTTTAATATCACAACCTATATGAACAAGATTGATAAATAATCAGAATTCCAACACCGAGGATTGAAAGTTTCTGGGCACTCTAAAATATCAAGAAACCTTTGATCTTTTAATAATAGTAACCGCCAGTAAAGTAAGTAGATGTGAGATATAAAATTAAGTTCAATTATGGTTTATATTTTATCTTTTGCTTGCATTTCAAAAACACTTCTACTTGATTGTATTGGTGTTGTTTAATTGTTTTATTTAATTTAAGAGATAACAAGCATAGATACAGAACTAATTGCGCTTTAACTCAAAGTATCAGATGGCATAACCCATTCCCACTGCCAGTGGATAAGCTATCAGCGGCTGTAATTTTGTATACTTTTCATACAAAAGTACCAGTAAAAAAATTGTTAAACTACTTGTTATAGACAGAAATACGTCTTATTAAACTAATTTTGTTTATTTTGATATTTTTTTATCCACCGCCACGTTGTAGTATTTAAGTTCTTATTCGTAAATGTTTTAGAATTAACACGCCTGTCTTGTCTCGTAGATACATACATATTGCGCTACACTATTCTTCCGATTGAAACTGTCATTTAAATTATTAATATTTTAGAGATTAATAGTCAAATTATAAGTTCCTTTCGCTAATTCATTATCGGATGAGTAGTTTGAAAAAACTTAAATGTTAGCATAAAAATTAACGAAACGACGAAAAGTGACGAAAGCGCAAGAGTGGCACCCTCATTTAAAATAACTGGCCAAGAGCGTGTCGAGACACGCATATTGTAGGGTTCCGTAACAAAATCCATATAATTGTAGTCATAGTTCAGAAAATGATGGATATAGAAACATTCGAACGAACGAAGCTCTGTGGACTTAGCCAAATTTCAGAGATGTACCATCCCGACATAGCATAAACTTTTAATGATTTAAACATAGAGAAAACTGAATGAGAAACATTATTTGTTAAGAACATTTTACATAAAGGTCTATAACCTTTGAGCTAGAAAGCCTTGAATTTATTACAGTTTTATCGCTGGTGCTCAAAAAGTCATAATCAAATAATGATCCAAATAATTTTGAATGAAGTTTCCTATCTGTATTGTAAGTTACAAGTTTCTATGTCTTATAGTTTAGAAATGCAGGGGGGGGGGCAACTTTTTGCCACTTTGGCGAGCCATATTTCGCAAAGTATAGACTTAGACGAAAGAAAAAGTGATGTATCAAACCTTACTTTAATTTTAAAATACCTTTTCAACGATACCCCACAAGAGTAGGGGGAGTGAAAAAATATTTTCATTCCCATTTCACATGTACCAGAGCCACCCTTAAAATGCATTTTTTTTTACTTTTAAAATTGAGATCCATATAACAACTGTCATTATACAAAGTTTCATGCACTAGCTTAATAATCTGCTTAGCTTAATAATTATTATTAGAAGGTTCTAAAAAATTCGGACGGACGGACAGACAGACGGACGGACAGAACGAATTTATAAGGGTTCCTTGTCGGGCTACGGAGCTCTAGAAAGGTGTTTTTGTGTTATTTTTATGGTGCCAATAAGGTGTAAACATATTTTTTAGTTTTGTATCGTATTGTATCTCTTATAGGTACTTCTAAAATCAGTTATTTATTCATCCTTAGGCTGATATACAAATTTGATAAACATAACTTATAGTAAACACCTAGTCTAGAGGTATCCATGCTAAAATAAATGTCCTCTCAAATGAAATTACAATATTTTAGTATTCTCAAAGCAAGATCATCTTCAAAGAGAATACGTTATATATTTTGATTATCTATTCAACATAATTTACTTATATTTATATTCAGATATTCGGCGGGCGAACTATTAAATCCTATCTACATTAAAAATACCGCTGTTTAATTTGTAAGTGAAATAACTTTTTAATTTAAAATAATCCTTTGTGTGTTTGTTACTTTTTCACGACCAAATGAGCGGTGTGCTTCATGAAGACAAACAAAGAATGCTTTGTCGTCCCGGAAAATGCAACGCTACGGCATGCAGTTAATTTAATAACCAAGAAACACGCTAAACTGTGCTGAAGTTTACTGACTTTGCCAATTATAATATTATAATTGTTGATAGACAGATAGAAACGCTTTATTGTGTACACCAGAAATAAAAATTACAAACAGATAGAAAACACTTACAAGTGCCACAATTATGTATGTATAAACAACCAAACTATCTGAAAAACTTAAATTACACAATAACGTTAAACGTTTTTAAAAACGGAAAAAAGCACGGATAGTACTTAACTAGCTGTTATTTTAAGCCCCGATGCAAAAACAGTGATGTTGTAAGTTTTACGTGTGTAGCTGTGTATATGTGAGTCTGTTAGTGTGTGTATATGTAAGTCTCCCAAACGACTGAACTGATTTTGACTATTATTTTTTTCTATCAAAGGTGACTGGATCGAACATGTTTCAAGAAAGAAGCTATGATTCAAGAAAATCTGAAAAAGATTATCAGTTATTTTATCAGGTGTTTTAGGAAATAATATTTTATACTTGTTTACATGGTTTTTTCACTCATCATTATGAACAATTTTTACTGTATTTTTTATTTCCATTTATTTTGGGACTTTAATAATAGTTTACATGGCAGTCCATTGTATATACCTACTAATTGAGAATGAAACATTAGTCCAGTCATTATAGTAAGTTCACCTCGGAATTCGAGATACCCAGCTGTACGATAAGTCTGTAAATACTTGTATATTGACACCCTAAAAGTTGTCTCAAAACCTACATATGGTAGGGTAGGGTATAAAAAGTGGATATGTTAGGAAAAAAAAATATAAAATATAATATAATAGTTAATAAAAATTTACAAATATTTATAATCATTGATTTATCGATAGTTCATCAACTATATATGGCGCGTTTTCGACCGGAGGCACCGGTTGACCTGAAGTGATCCTGTGACCGCGCGCTCTCCGCCCTCTATCTCGAAAACGGTTCACCGTTTAAAAAAATAATTTAACAAACTTTGTAGAGAATTTTATATCCTACAATATTGATGATAAATACAAATAGCAAAAAACCCATGGGAAATGAGATATTTACAAAAAAAGCGCAAAAAAACGATTTTTGTGACCTTTGACCTTGAAATTTAATAGTTGCGTACCATATGTAGGTTTTGAGACAAGTTTTTGGGAGTCGATATACAAGTATTTACAGACTTACAGCTGGGTATCTCGAATTCCGAGATTCTTACCTAATTTAAGCTTAAATGACTGGACTACACTACAAATTAAAACGAGCACACACAGACAATAACAAATAAACGAAGGATCGATGGTCACTTGATGACTCACATATCCGAGCAGCTCCCTGACTGTGTCCGGGTTCAGCAAATAGCCTATATTCTGTTAAACCAAAGGATCCATAATATGTAATCGTTCTTGGTTAAACTTATGCTTGTTACTCTGTAGTTCAATTTACAAACAAAAAAATTCAAAATTCTGGAGTATTAAATAAATCGAATCGGGAAAATCATCCAGATTGTTGAAACAGTTTGCTGGCCTTATGAAAAAAGAAATTTGCCTGCAGTTTGTAGAACTATTAGGGATATGGAGACTAATATATAGTAACTAAAGGGAGGACTAGCATGCCTGTGGATTGCGTCCTCTTTCTCTCTCTCTCTGAATCTAGACTGATAATTATGATAATACCAAATTTTATTCAAATATGTTTACCTGTTACGGATAGAGTGTGGACACACATAAACACTTATACACAAACTATTTATGTAATTATCACTTTTTTTTACAAACAGCTTCACCGATTGCTCCATTATCCATGTTTCTGGGCAACAATTGCTGAAAAAATGATCCTTGTAACAGAACCATCAGTGGCAATGGCATTAATTAACGAGATATATTCATATTTACCATCTCATCAAGTTGACCAGCTTACTAAATGGTTTCTAATTGAATAGTGACCTTGTTTGTCCCAACACCGTACAAATTATATAAATTCAGTGGAATTACAGAGCGAGCCATCGCTGCAGGCGCGACGCCCCATTAACTATGCTGGAACATCTTCATCACTGGACTAAACTGGATCTAGTTGATGGGATGGCAGTAGCTGGAACAGTACGGCGACTTGATAAATGTACAATGTACCTACAACTTACAGATAGTAAACATTCTAATAATGTACATAGATATAAGATGGTAGCTCCTAGATAAGCTTAGCACATTATTTTTTGTTATGCCTCATAAATAAAATAAAAAAGCGAAACCTAAAAGAGTTCTTAGTTATAATGTCCCAGTTTTTTTTTTTTTTTTTTTAATTATAAACCATTATTACAAGCTTTATTTAGTTTCACTGTCCCGGTATCTGTCTGCATATCTGTAATCAAATCTTGCAAGTTACATTTGACCCACTTCCCGGTGTTCAATTGAGCTGAAATTTGGCATACTTGTCAAGTTCCAATACAATTATTATGACAGTGAGCTGGTTTGATGATGGTGACGGTGGACCGGCACTCCTCGATGGATAATAGTAGACTGGCAGTGTTTGGACTCATTTTGATCAGCACGCCGTTCCGATCACTAATTTCATAAAAGCTCGGTATGAAAAATATATTTTTCTATAAAAATACTTGTTTTAGTTAACACATATTCAGTACTCAATTACTTTTTTTACGTACTTCTCGTTACTTTATTTAGGTATAGGTTTTAGGGTTCCCTTCCAAAATGGTATAAAGGATACCATATCGTGAGATGTCGGATGCGTTTCGTTCTTTCGCTGGGATTGTACACGGCCTTTGTAAGATGCTTTGAATTTTGGGGGATTTGCTATTTTTAATTGTCTATAACACTGTATATAACACTAAAATAGTAGAAACTTTCCCGTTCAAAAATAAACTGTGACAGTCTAGCCGCTCGGTAATAATTAACACTGAGCAATCATAGCTTTGAAATGAAATAAGCCGCACTCCGCATTACGCCATCCGAGAGATTAATTTTCTCTTACTTCCCTCCTAAATTTATGTATAGCTCTACCGCTATAATTAAACATCCAAGATTTTGATACATATTTTGGTATTTTGAAATATAATTTTCTAACTGGAAGCTTTTTAATCATAGATCTGAATTATGGCGAAAAAATTGTTAACCCACTACAATACTCGCGACTAGCGATACAAGTGAAAGTAATATTTATTGATGCTATTTATGTCAGTGGTTTTCAGGATTCTAAAGCAATTTAGAATACAAGGTTATACATTGATATTAAGCCGTACGAGTAAGAAAGCCAATTGTACTCATCACTGTGCTTTTTTTAAACTAAATGACCAGCCCTGAAACGACGCAAATAATCTGCTGCTCTGTAAAAATTGTGATTCGCTCTCAACGAAATGTATATAACAGTTTATATAAGGTCGGGGAAAAAGTTTCTTCGTATTTTATAAACAAATTCAAGACATATTTTTTTCAAGTTTAATTACATTTAATTATAATATATATGTACCATTTTGTTCGATAACTTGTTGCCATCTTTTAGGTAGTGACATGACCCCGTTGCTGTAGAAATTTTGGGAATTCTGATCAATAAAATGCAACAAGTAGTTTTGACAGTCCTCTCTTGATGTTAATCTAACACTACCCAAAGAATTCTGAAGTGATCGAAACAGGTGGAAATCTGAGGGTGCAAGGTCAGGGCTATGTGGTGGATGCATTAACACTTCCTAACCAAGCTCTCTAAATTTTTGCTGAGTGGCCAAAGATGTGTGCGGTCTGGCGTTATCATGATGAAAGACCACACTCTTTATGTTGATCAATTCCGGCCGTTTTTTCTCAATTTCTTGTTTGAGTCTCATCTGCTGTTGGCAGTAGAGATCCGAATCGATGGTTTTGCCCGGCGGTAAATGCTCATAATGAACGATGCCCTTCCAATCCCATCATACACACAGCATCACCTTATTACGTGTTAATCTGGGTTTCGCTACAGTCTGTGTTGCTTCACTGCCCTTTGACCATGATCGTTTGCGCACATTCTTGTCGTAGGTGATCCATTTTGCATCACCAGTGATCAATCTTTTCAAAAACGGTTCGGTTTCTTTACGTTTCAATAGAGAATCGCAAATGAGTACACGATTCATTTGGTTTCTTTCAGTGAGCTGGTGTGGCACCCAAATATCGAGTTTTCTTGTATACCCAGTTATTTTCAAATGGGTCAAAACTGTTTTGTGGTCAATCCCCAGGTCTTCAGCTACGTCGTAACTACTAATATGCCGATCTTGGTCCACTTTTTCAGAAATGGCATCGACTTTATCCGTAACAGGGCGACCAGAGCGAGCTGCATCTTTGACATCAAAATTCCCGGACTGAAAACGCTTGAACCAACATTGTGCTACTCTTGATGACACTGCATTAGGTCCATAAACGTCACAAATTTTATTCGCGGCTTGTGTCGCATTTTTCAGTTTTTTGTAATAAAATTTCACAATATATCGAATTTCTTCGTTAGATTCACTCATTTTATCGAACAAAAAACAATTGAAAAATGGCGGGAAATTGCTTTTTACTTTTTATATTCCTTTTTTAAAATGTCATATTTTGAATGGTATCAAAACCAGCCAGATACAAACAGTACAACCCATGAGATTTTTACTACAACTTTATACATACAAAATACGAAAAGACTTTTTCCCCGACCTATTATGTAGGTACTCGTACTATGCAATTTCCCCTAAAATTGTATAGTAAGTATCAGCTGTTATGATCCACACTCTTATTCACAAATTTTGGCATGATGGGTTTTAACAGCTTTATCATACAAAGCTATCAAAATTCGTGACTTATTAAAGTTAAACCATCGTTATGAGAAATTTAAACAGGGACACTGAGTTGGACCCAGGGTAATTTGCGAGTCCTGTACTGACTAATTTATAGCTGTATGAAAAGAAAATGAGCTTAAACACTGTTTTAAACTATCACGGTTGTTCACTAAAGTTAAATGATTATTTACGGGATATTTACCGTGGTAAGGTTGTGGAAGGAGCTCCCGATATTTCGGCGCAGTTACATGCACCATGTTCAAATGAAATATCGGTAGCTCCTTCCACAACCTTACCACGGTAAATATCCCGTAAATAATCATTTAACTTTAGAAAATGAGCTTGTTGTTCTATCACTAACTTTTCAACAAAAACCTGTTCATTTTGGAAAGTATGATATCTATAATATCCTCAAAAGTTGAGTAGGTATTATTTCCGACTTTACACGAACATCAATATCCTGCGATGTTACAGTGGAAATACATCAATATAGTATTAGATGCTCCTGGGAAGTTGATGTAAATTAAGGCCGTTTGTACACGAGGTGACACATTCATCGGATACTCGGTGATGCGACTGATCTCGCGAGTACGGCCATGGCTAGGGCCCTGTATGATGGGCCCTGTATGGTCTAAAAGACTAGGCGTTAAACGCTGCAGAACTATGTTTAATAGTTTCCAGCGCATTATGGCCATTAGGGTTGCGCGAGGTTATCGCACTATATCTTTCGAGGCGGCAACTCTAATAGCCCGATTCCCGCATTTAGACATCTTGGCAGACATGGACGCTCAGGTATACGTGCGTTTACACCGGAGTCACGGATCCGAGCCTGTAAATGCCGCAGAAATAAGGAAGGAAGAGCACCGACGCGCACTCGAAAAATGGCATGAACGGTTGTCCGAGCCGCAAAATGTGCGCCAACGTGCTGTCGGCGCAATTCTGCCCAGTTTTCAAGCCTGGCAAAAGAGGAAGGATCACGTCACATTTAGATTGACGCAGGTTCTCACAGCACACGGCTGCTTTGGCGAGTACCTCTACAGGATTGGATGCGAACAAACGCCGCAATGCCACCACTGCAAAGCCGTGGTCGATTCATCACAACACACACTCGAGGAATGCCCTGCGTGGAGTGCAGAGAGAGGGATACTCGTAAACAGGATTGATCAGGACCTGTATCTACCCAGCGTTGTGTCAGCAATGTTGGCGGACAGTTCTACATGGAGGGATGTGGTTGAGTTTTGCGAAAGCGTGCTTTCTCAAAAAGAAATCGCAGAGCGCGCTCGTGAAAGGGCAGACCCTGCACGAAGACGGCGACGCCGGGGTGGCGGTAACGGCCGCTCCAGCTCTTTAGCCCTGGTGCCGGGGCAATAGAATACGGCACCGGTACCCCCTGCCTGTAGTAAGAGCCTACTAAAAGGGGACCTACGGGTTCGGGATGGTCAAAGTTGGGGCTCTGACCATCCACTTAAGCGTGCCCAGGGAGAGTACGTTGTGTGACCCACGTTGTTGAGAGTGAAGGGGCTGAGACAACACGCAGTTGTCTCGGGAGGAGCCATAGGGCAGTGCTGAGGGCTCCGGTGCGTTCCTCTGGAGATCCCGGAGCCCTCTTGTCAAGCACTAAGGCTGGTCACCGGGGGGGTTTTAGTGGGTACAATCCCACATAACGTGGCTGCACCCCAATGCAGCCGGGTATCTTTGGAAGATATCCCCCTCGAAAACAAAAAAAAAAGTGAATGCCGAGGAAGTTTTAGTGCTTTGTAGCCAGAATTGGGGTTATCTGAGATTTTACCCCATGGGCGTACGTACCTATTCAGAAAATTTTCGTCACCAAAGGGGAGTGCACCTATCATATTGCGGTTGAATGGAGCTTCGAACAAAATTGGCATAATGTCGGCGACGAAGACGTGTGCTGTTGGATTGCAGGATTGCATAACAAGCATCGTACGTACCGATACTCGAGTCCCTGACTTACGTAGAGCCTTCTGTACAAACGGCCTTAACCTCTCGAGATCGCTAGTTCCCTTACGCACAAAATTATAATTTGTCCGTATGAATATTCATTAATAAACATAGAAGATTAAATAATTAATAACATAAATACATATTAGCAAACGGGAAAGATTTATTGCTTTGAAGATTATGGAATCTCGTTGGGTGAATGTACCCTGAATGTACCCAGCATTGAGCCTAATCGTGGAAACGGGTAGAAAATAAAGTATTACTATTTATTTATGATCTAAATTTGAAGCACCTGAAATATATATGTAACCTTAATTTTTAGGGTTCCGTACCTCAAAAGGAAAAAAGGAACTCTTATAGGATCACCTCGTTGTCCGTCTGTGTGTCTGTCTATCTGTCAAGGCCCTTTTTCTCAGGAACGCGTGGAGGTATCAAGTTGAATTTAATATTTATGTACTTAAGTCTGCAATTCCATAGAGCTGTGAAAAAAAAAACTTCTAAGTCAACGCAATCAAAATATACGGCCGTTTATGCCGCATATTTTAACACTCGCAAGGGAATCAAAACCTATAGGGTACTTGACTACCCGTTGACCTAGAATCATGAAATTTGGCAAGACGCAAGGTCTCATAGTACATATAGGTATAAGAAAAAAATATTTTGCTATTACAGACTTACATTTTGTATGTATGGGAGAACGTTTGTCAACTAAAAAGCTAAGTTAGTCTTTTAATATTTCATCTTTTTAAGACAAACAACGAACTAAAACTAACTACAAAAAACTAATCTATTAAACCACTACCAGAAAATGCTGGCCCCATTACCATATTGAATAGCAATATTCACCCTTTGAGCAAAATAGAGGTCGACATTTTAGTCTCGAGTTACATCTACGTAGTAGCTATACCTGTCTGTGCATTGACTAGACCTCATGATAAATAAAAACATGGCTCCCGATAATATGGGATAGCTAAATAACAGAATTATAATCTACCAAAAACCTTTTTGTACATTTATTTTAAAATTATTGTACGCAAGCAACTTTCCTGGGTCTTTATGTTCCATGATGTTTAAAAACTCGTTTTATTCGAAAAAAACATATTATGTATATAAACATATTTACAAAAAAAAAAAACGTTTTTATATATAGAGCCCTTTATAATAACTGTTAGTAATGTAGGGCCCGAACAAAGATTAGAACAACTTTTGCTCCTACTACCTAAATATAATACAAAGCTAGAAAATAACTCATACAATCTTACATACCTACTTTTTTTAATGATACTGAGTGACGAGACGAGTGAAGTCGCTCGCCTGATGGCTCTTCACGCTTGCCCATAACAGCTCAACGCCATTCAGAATTTTGAACTTGAACAGTTCAAAACCCTGGATGGCAATGAACTGCGCTCGTCACCCCGAGATATATGATGTCAAATCTCTATATGCCCTGTAATATGTATGTTGAATGTAGTTTTGAGAAAATTCATAGACCAAATAGTTAAGGTGTTTAGTGTCAGTTGGTTTGTTTTTTGTTTGGTTAGTAAAGGCAGTCACAAAAAACACGCGTTTTGATTACGTTTTTTTTTTCTTTAAATATTCATGGTACAACAGTTTAATATTTGATGTAGCGAAGCTGCGTGCAAGAGGTTTATGGTACATTAAAAATAACCGTTGTACAAACAATTTATTTTTCTCTTAAATTTTTACGCCGCACCTGGCAAGGACATGAGATACAACATTGCAATGTGTACGACCCTGAACGCTACTTTGTATGTATCTATGTGTACCCTACCATGTTCTGCCAAATTAATAATTTTTAATTCATATTGTACTTATAGGTATTCGTATAAGGCAATCTCTCTAAACAATATTAGTTTAAAATACGTGTGGCGAAGTAGTGGTATAGATAATATTTCAGTATTCTAAAACTTTTATATATTCTTGGCATTTTTTTATTATTATTTTTTTGTATTAAATTTGTTTTGTTTGTTCTTTTAACTCAATTCGTGTAAACATTAGAATAAAATGTAAAGACGTTTTCATTATCAGGCATTTATATTTGGCACTTACATTTTATTTTTGATTCACCCCATTAGGACTGCAAAAACTCGAATATAAAGCCACTCGGATTACCTGAATTTCTATGTATATTACAGGGTTACATTTTTAGAGTGCACAAATTTTGTCATTCGGCAAGCTTATTGAAAATATAAAGACCCGTATTTTTTTATTAATAACCTTATTTTAATCAAAAATTTCAAATGGCAAATGTGCGCTATGCCCCCTGAGCGTCGCTCATCCATCCTCTTCTATCAGATACCAGACCTTATTACTTATACCTATTTGTATTCTGTTGCCAGATTGATATAATATATATATATATATATTGATTCGTGAAATATGTTACAATAACAACACTGATAACGTGATAAAAAATTACGCACTAAAAATGTAACTCTGTATTTAACCCAAAGAATTTTATAGAACGAGTACTTCGATTGGACATACCTACATAAAAGTCGAGTTATCCTAAAATCTGTGCAATACATTCTAACCAAATTGACTATTCGTGCTGGCCCAGGGTGAACAATAGAGGTAGCAACCCACTAGATAAACATCTTCGGGACTTATAACAAAAATTTAATTTACATGCCTTCCGCATAATATTAACCTATGTTTACCTTACAACGACGATGAAATTTGAAATATTAAATTCTTTGAACCCTTATTAGATTGGACCTGTCAACGGTGAAGTAATGCTTTTTAATATCTATATTAATAAATTTATGAGTTTCCTAAACCGGAGTGGTTGTCTCTACGACTTCACAATATTATAATGAAACCTAAAAAAAATTATTCGATACTCCTAAACTTTTAGGCCCAGTTCAGACACTAGTATAGATTTACACATATACATAATATACGATTCGAACCTAAGTTTTTCTTGCTCCCAAAACAATTGCAAGAAAATGTAAGAAACTGATGAAACCAAATGTTCTAAAACGGCTTTTTTTCAATTCTTGATTGAAAAAACAAAGTATTACGGTTCTTCTGTTTTTATTTCCTGCTTAGTCTTTTGACATGAAAGGCTGTTTTATATTGTGAAGCAAACAATAAAGAGCATTCAACGTTCACTCTTTGTTCTTTTCATGCCCGCGGCTTCACTTGCACTCCCATATTGCAATACACATTCTGAAACAGTTACCTAACTACTATTATTTCATCATCGTGCAGAAAATGGAAGACCCGAAGAGTTTCTATGAGAGGTATGAGAAACAATGTCACATTACCTTGTTGATTGTTGAGGGATGCTTATTGTTTTTGACAACTAATTTAGCACTTGGCAGGTATGCAATCAAGCTCGACGTACCACAAGCCGTCCCAAAAAAAAACAGTTCATACGGTCTGCTAATTGCAACCACTTGGCATTATCACCAGTCACCTTTTGCAGTCCCAATTAACGTTTATTAGATACGCGGTCTCCACTCTACAACCCGTTCGATAGCTGTCGAAACTTTGTCGGTTTCAAACTTTTAAGTAAGTACTATTTATACAAAATCTAAAACAAACTTAGTAGTCATGTGAACTCCTTTCTTAAGAGTTATGTCTTTCGTGAAACTTCCAGATGAGAAGTCCCAAGAAAAAAATCTGAAGGCGTATTCAGATTCCAGTATAATTATCGCTTACAGGCTTTCCCTTCATTGTTCTCCGCCTGCCTTGCGCTACACGTAACCTAGCGTACGTTAACATCGCTAGCATTCATTCTGTATAGACGAATCGGGTTTACCGTAACATATACGGGGGTCGTCACGTGGCGCGGCATGTGCAAGTCACGCAAGCATTAAAACGGGCAACTCCAAACAGTCTCATTCATTACCTACATGCCCCGTGTAACGCGCACGTTGCCAAAAATGCAGCCTTAGCAATACGCTTTCCTATACCGCAGGAGAGGCGCGGGAGAAACTGTCATACGAATACTAGCTGGGCGTCCCGAACTGTGACTTCACCTAGACCGATTTTGCTCATATTAAAACTTAAAAATATATATCTCGCCTACAAAATTTCGTGAAAATTGGATAAACGAACGACGCAAAAAATCGTCAAACAAATAATACAAACACTATATGAAAAGCCACTTGTCCCGTTTAGAATCTGAGACTTCACTTCACTCTGGGTTAAATAGTATAGCGAAGTCTACCTTTCAATAAAGATGCATGCATGTCTTTTCAATAAAGATCATGCTCTATCTTCGACCGCATCATCACTTTCCATCAGGTGAGATCCCGTACAAACGTTAGCCTAGTCAGATAAAAAAAACACCTAATTGTCGTTTATATCTTTTCACTTTCCAAAGATTAAGTACTGCATACAACCGATAGGTATGATTCTTTTTTAGATTATTTATGTAAAAAAGGAGACCTTCCTGTTGGCAGTACCGGTTAATTTAAAATTCCGAGTGTCAGAATATTTTAAGAGGAAAGTGTAGCATTTTGCTTTTGACGTGTTTATTGAACTTTATAAGACACTCTGACATGGATATGACACTGTTATAAACACTTAATGGTCGTACAAAAAATTATGATTATAACTTTTGTGCGTCAAATTTATTAGTTTTGTTTTGTATATTTTATACTAACAGCGTATGGTGTTTTACTGGCTATCCTACAGAAATCGTACCTATACATTTTTAACTTAAACAGATTAACTATTCTAACGTTTCTTAATATATGAAATTGTACATACAATACAACATATACGTAATAATGATCACGAGCCGCTAATCAGGCGCAGGCGCACGACTCTGTTTCACTATGCGGTGCGCCTAATGCGGTGTGAAGGTCCCCGTGCTTTTCAAGCCTTTTGCTGCTACCGACACACGTTTGTTTTATTATTCTTATTTCGATATCACCACACCATTACTTTTTGACGTCAAGGTCATCATTAGAATGTTGTCATATTTCGTGATCGAGTGATCCTATAAAGGACGTTTTTAACCTTTAGGCCTTACAACTAGTTATTAATTCGCTGCTGACAACATCCTTGGATCTCACTTCGGTCGACCATCTTGGTGGATGGGCTCTATGGGCAGTCTAGAACGGGCCGCCATCGCGGATATTTTATGGTATAGTAACTAATAATTAATTTATGTTGGGATTCTTGGAATATCATCAATGATTTCAGTGAATGCTAATAAATTATGTTAAATTGATTATGATCAGTTTTAATTGATACAGCTTCTGAGATGACATCGACATTATTTCTTTCCTGTATAATCATCACCAGCATCATTTCAGCCATTGGATGTCCGCTCCTGAACATATGCCTTCCCCATCGATTTCCAAAGGGCCCGTTGGAAGCGGCCTGCTTCCACCGTTTTCCTGCGGTCTCTTTTAGGTCGTCTGTCCATCTTGTGGGTGGACGTCCTTCGCTACACCTACTGCCGCTAGCCTCCTTTCTAGAACTTTTTGCCCTGCGTGCCATGTATCCTGCCCACTGCCACTTCAACTTGCTAATCCGGTGAGCTGTCGGTAACTTTCGTTCGTCTACGGATCTCCTCATTTCTGATTCGATCTCGTAGAGAAACCCCGAGAATAGCCCTCTTCATAGCTCATTGTGCGATTAGCTTGCTAATGAGGCCCATAGTGAGAGACCACGTTTCAGTGCCGTATGTCATTACTGGCAACACATACTGGTTGAATACTTTCGTATCTTAAGGCACTGAGATATTTTGGGCGAAAAGACGTTGAGAGTTGAGAAGAGTTGATTGATCTCTCCTGTCTCTCCTGTACAATATTAGTGATAATAAAAACATAACTTAAACCTTAAATCATCATCATGATCACTTTAAACATTAACACTAAACATTGCCACTATAAATTGATAAACAAAATTCAAACTACATTTCGCATGGGTCAGAAACACCTATCGATTTCGCATTTCGGAGTCAAGTCCTGTTTCGAAACAGCTCGGTCTCGATTCCCGATAAAAGGATAACTAAGTTACCTGTTGGCGCGTCTGGTAAAAGGAAATCAAATATTAGGTTATTTCAATAGAGTGTCACTAATGGATATGGACGATGCTTTTCAGCATTCGCTGTTGCTGTATCAAAGGGTTTTATGACGAATTTGTAAGTTTTTTAACCAAAAAAAAAATCAGCTTGCATGACTAAGACTCTGTGACCCGAGGTATTTATCTGGTTAGGTATTTTGTAGGATTCCGAGGGAGTTCACATTCATGGTCAATGTTTCACAATTAAATTATTCGGGATAAGTCACTGATAGAACACATGCGACTTACCAGGGCTTCACTGGATAAGATATTTGGAAATTCACTGCATTCTAAGCTTTTTACTGTTGGAAACTATAACAGATTGCTAACAGTTTTTAAATTTAAATACCTACCCTCACCTAAAACGAAATAAAAATTTATTGATCTATTAAATTAATTCCATTTAGCTTTAATATTTAACAGATTTTTTATTTTATTAAATTTTGTTATTACTTTATGTGTCTCGAGAACTGACTTTCCAATTTTAGTTCTCACAGACTCAAAACACTTTCGAATATTTCAAACCAGAACACAAAAAAAACAGACTATTCAGCGATACATTATCAAATTTCAATAAAACCACGGTAAGAGGCTTCAGTATACGGTTTTACCCGCAATCACAATAACTATATCAATATTTTTTGTGTTAAAGGGTAACTAACATACACTTATAAAAACTTAAGTTAACATACATCACTTTACCTGCATTCGTATTGTAAATGCGATAGTTTTAGTGTATGTTTGTGCCCATAACTCCGTAACAACTGAACATATTTGGATTAAATTAGGCATTAGGATAGTTTATACCCTGAATATGAACTATCCCAACACGCCGATTACGAATACGAGTACTCTAGATTGATTATATATGGCTTTTAACTCTTCAATAAAAAAAACTGACTAACATAACGATATAAAATTGTTTTAAAAACAGTGTTACAAAGTGTTCGCGATGAATTTTTAATATGTTTTGGCAACATTAAATAAAAGGGCTGGGTGTAATCATATTTGTAGGGGCGGCTGAGGTTATTCGGTTAACGGATGACAGAAGGCAAATGAGCTGAAAATATTTATCTCTTGGATAATATTTATCTCGTAGCACTTTTTAGGCTTTTTAGGCTAACATTTTAGTCGGCGTGTATGTACCTAGCTACGTGGTAGCATCCGAGCACTAGTACTTGTACTATTATGTATTCTGTGCTATGTATCAAACATTTTTAGCCGTACTAGCAATGACAGTGCTCTTTCATTGCTAGCACGACTAAAAATGTTGTTTGTCAACGCAACAAAAGATCTTTCTTCTTTGCGCAGACTCTAATCTGATAAGAAAACTAATTCATACAAACTTAATATACAAAAAAATATATAAAACGTAAACTGGTTATCAAATTTCGGAGTAAACGGTGTATGTGCACCGTTTACCGATTCTTAAAATTATAATAATAAAATACGGATCGGATTGAAAACCTCCTAGTTATTTCTAAAGCATGGATTCTAGATTACAAAATTTCCAGAAAAGAAGGTATTTTATGCAAAACATAAGGAAGAAGAAATTACTAAAGATGACTTACAGCTAAAATAGGAATAATCCAGAATTAATGAAAAACAAAAGCAGGGCAATAACACCAGGGTAACAATAAACCGACGTGGTTAGAATGTTTAAGTGGAAAACGTAATTCCGACTTTATCTGACCGACAAAGCGTTATAGCCTTAAACCGTAATTTTTTTCTTAATTTCGTTGTTGTAATAATTTTATTGAAATAAATTTAGCGAGCTCATGTTAGAGAATTGCCTTCGTAGAGCTGCTACGAGCGAACGTCTACATGATTTACTGGGGCCCGTAATTGCAGGTTACGAGTGCTACGGCAACGAAAATCGTAGCGACGTGCTACGTAATCAGGCTTCGGATTGCTTAATTTGCACTCCACCGTGACGGTCATATTTTCTGCCACCAATTTCTGTAAATTGCAATCCGTGGCTGATAAAGAACGAGTAAGTAGGTATTTATATTAACTTAATAGAGCCATATAATGCGTTTTTTGTTTTAGCTACTTATAGTTTCAGATGAACAAACTTATAATACCTATATATAAAAAAATTACGCCACCCCAAAAATTCAAAACATGTACAAACATGTTTATTTCTGCTCGTGGCATGATTTTATAATGTGAAACTAATTGAATGCATTAAGTATTTTTATAATATATATTTGTTATATTAGTAATCTTTAAACTTTCGAGATGTAATTTTGAACACATGTTTTAGTGTTTATCGGGACTTATCGGGCAATATTTTATTAAGGTATTGTGCGATAAGTCCCGATAGATATTAAAACATTTGTTATATTGTTATTATATGTTTCTTCTTATATAATAAAGGGCATGTGTGTGTGTATGTATGTATGCGTGTGTGTATGCATGTATGTATGTATGTTCCCTATGGACTCCAAAGCGGATGGACCGATTTTGACGATATTTTTACTAGCAGATAGCTGATGTGTTGTAACTTAGGCTACTTTTCCTCATCATGATCTTTACAATTTTTCCTCACCACGCGGCTGAACCCGTGGGGTTCAGCTAGTTAATTATAAATGCGTAAATGTGTTTGTTTGTTCTTCTTTCATGCAGCAACATAGGAACAGCGGTTCGCCGTGATTTTTATCCGACTTCAAAAAAGAAGGATGGTTACAATTAGTTTTTTTTTGTATGGAGATAGTTTAGAGAGTTAGTTATTAGTTAGAGTTAGTATGTAGCAAAATAAAACATTAAATATAATTATATCTCTACAAATATCGATAAGTCAGTTTTTTTTTTATTAAATAATTAATAGTAAAAACCTTTTTTTGCAGGTTTTAGCTTTCGCTAAGAAAATTTAATCCGCCATTTTGGAGAGGCGGCCATTTTTTTTTTTTTTTCAATATATTTCATATTGTATTGTCACCAGAACTAAAGGTGTATGTAAATTTTCAGCGTAATCGGTTAGGAGGAACTGGTTCTAATTAAGTTTGCAATTTGTAATTAATATACAAACAGATATACCTAGTTACAGTTACTTCTAGGCAAGCGTGACCATCGTAGGCCGCATCATCGCTTAACATCAGGTGAGTTGGCAGCCAAGCGCAAGCCTATATTACAAAAAAAAAGAAAAAAAAACACAAACATGTGAAGTTAAATAAAAGCTTGTAAAAATAGGCTTGCGTTTGACCGCCGACTCGCTTGATCTTAATCGATGATACGGTTTACGTTGGAGCACGCTTGCCCAGAAGAAACCGAAAAGTTGTTTGAAAATCAGTGCTAAGTTACGCCCTAAAAGCAAATAAGAAAATAGTTGGCTTATTCCACTTTACCCCGCTAACTTTATTTTATAAATTAAAATAAAATTATGAAGTTTGCGGCAATTCTAAAGTTCCTTAAACAAAATATATTGATAAAATTAACTAAAATATATTGTTATGTTAATAAGCTATTTGAAGCTTAATCTAGAGCTCAGAATCTCAGTAAGTGGCACGTGGCTTCAGCATTTACATAATTATATTAGTCTGGGTCGAAAGGGAGCGACCGTATGAATCCGATAATTGACATTGACATGGCATTGCTTTGTTATTGTGAACAGCCCTATTATATAAACATCTTGTTAATGCTTTACAAACTTTGTTGAATTGAACGCGTCAGTGCTTTGAAGGGACAAAGTCCGTCGGCACTTTGAAGAAGTCGTAGAATTATTTCCAACACCCACCCCGGGAGTGTGAACGGGGTCACTTTTATAATCATCATTATTCTCATACCACCTCTTTTTAATGCATAATTTATCACATAATACTTACTACTCATAATACTTATTTACTTATTTAATTTATAAGGGTTCCTTGTAGTTCTACGAAACCCTAAACGCCCAACACCCACTGTAGTATCAAGTCGCGGCATTCAAGCGGCCGTAAAAAACTCAAATCTTCTTCGTTTAACGTATGTTCAAAATTGTCCCGTCGCGTTTCAGAACCGTGTTGCGCCTCTGACGCACCTAATTTTCTAAACTCTAGTATATGATCAAGTCTGCAGTGGGTGGTCCCTTAAACGAGTGCAGCAGGATGACCTCCAGCAGAGAGAGATGGCGAGACGTCGTGAAGCGCATTTTATCTGCCCCGTCCAATACGACTACATGACGACCACGACCGCTCTGTCAAGAGCGAAACGACTAAGAAGAAGAAGTATATGATAGGTATAATTTATGCTTAATATTTATAGCGTAAGGCGAATTTATCCATGGCCACCTGTTTGCTGTGACCGTACATTAGATAAACAAGAGATATATGATAAGTTAGAGAAGCGAGTGTGAACTTATCAAGCCATCAAGCTTGAGGCTTCTAATCGAACTCATTCTGCAGACAACCTTGCTCGCCTGATTTAAAGCGATGATGCGGTTTACGGTGGAGCACGCATGCCTAGAAGAAACCGATTCACTCGTGATTCAAAGACACCCAGATTGTAACTATCAGGGAACATACATTCAGACAGCGCATTCCGAAGACTAGCAGTTTGTTTGTTGTGAGGCCATGCCCCTGCTTACACTCTCAATCGGCTTAGGGCCTAAAAGCTACTGCAGTAAATTAGCTTCATAGTTCTTTTAAAAACAGGATAAGTATGGCACTAAATTCTGAGTTATACGATATTTTGTTGGAAATCAACATGAACTTATAATAAAATTATGCTACTAACAAAGATATCTATTATCTTAGCATCCATCGAGGTGCTAAATTTTTAGTATTCTGTTAAAGCTTAACGTCAATATGAAGGTGAAAATATTATTCTTTGTAATATCGAAGGTGACATTCACGCCACTCATAGAATTTGAGAGGCATTTCGATAATCCAGACGGACTAGGGAATTCAATTAATCTGTTATAAGGGTCTAAATAGTTTTAGATATTTCGATTGCATTTGTTGGGAGAAGTTTATAATCTCTAAAACTAAAGTGAATAAGAACTATTCAATTATTTTTTGAAATACGAAGTTGTGAACTGCCGGTAAATACAAGACATTATTAGTAGATTTCTGCAATCTACATTCCCTCTATATTATAATACTCCTTGATCTACATGTTACGTATATTGGGCTGGTGTATTTTATTTACAGAAACTTGATATGCCCTCATGGTAGAACAAGTAAACTCACAGTTAAATTAATTAAAAATCCTGACTGAAACAGTATCTACCTACTGACATTTCAGTTGTATCTATACATAAGAAAGATGTAATCATTAAAAGCTTTAAACACCCATAAGCCAAAACTCCAAAACATTAATCCACCCGAACCAGCAATATTTATCCAGATTTTTAGGCCTTTAAGTCGACAGGTATGAAAATTGAGAGATTCCCAAGAGCCGAGATTTTTGTGGTAAATCCTCGCTTGTAAGCGGCTTAAAGTGTCGCCGTGCCAGCATCCTGAGACTACTCTCTGAGGATCAACTTGTGACAATATTTTACTTGTTTTTATTGAATCTGGACTGTGGCAAAAAATTCGGAAAACTTAAAACTGTTTTAATACGCTTTTATTAGTCTTACCTCTAATTAACTAACGAACTTAGTATGTAAACAAATCTTGCAAGATAGTTTCATCCTACTTTTAATAGTCGTATCGATTAGAAACTTTGCAGGTCCAGACACATTATCCAGAGACATTAGTCTCACTTATCCGGAACTTCAGTATATCAGCACGTTCAGTGGTCCGGCACTCTACCTACACCCACGGGCCCTGCTTTCTCCGCCCGCACCTATCCCTTTCCTCAGCCGCTACCTACAGGGCGTAGGTAGCGGGTAAACGCGCTCTTTACTCCCCAGATTACTAAGATAGTTGTCATAAAGAAATTTGTAATATATACTCGTAAATACATACTACCAACGTATTACTATTATGTTCGGTAGGTTAGAGATCGATGGGAGAGGCCTATGTCCAACAGTGGACGTCCTATGACTGAATTGATGATGAACATATAATGCAATGTTTTATTTTATTTACTCTGAATTTTTTCCTTATATATAATCCAGTAATCAGAATATTCTAATAATCCAGCACCCCTTAGTATATAAAAGTGCCGAATTACTAAGACTCTACTGTACATGACATGTGTTTCGGATGCTTAAATCTAATTCCCTCCTGCGTGTTCCCCGATAGTTACAATCTGAGTGTCTTCAAATCGCGAGTGAATCGGTTTCTTCTAGACAAGCGCGTGCTTCATAGTAGACCTCAACTTCGCTTACAATCAAGCGAGGTGGTGGAAACAAACCTTCAGCCTTATCAAAGAAAATCTTGTAGCGTATATTAAATTTAGTGTGATATCACTTTATCGTTACCTACTCTTCAAGCTTTTTCATTTAACATATTAACAAGGTAGACAAAAAAATATACATAATCTGCCATCTTGTTGCAGCGGCCATTTTGATAATATTAGGTACAATATTAGGTATTTCTTATTGTATCGTCATCAGAACTAAAGGTATATGCCCAATTTCAACAAAATCGTAAAGAAGGTACAAACATTGCCAGTAAAAAAAATAACTTTATTTAATAAAAACTTGTAAATAGATTGGTAACGTGTCTGATTTGTGATCTCGGGACGGTAAGCGACTAATCATCACCAGCTTCCTGGTCAGATAACCTCGCAAGGGCGGCAGAAGAGAGTTGACTGCCAACCAGTTGAATCAGACTGGAACAGTTTGCGCGCCAAAGAACTTCAGCCAGAAGGGGGTGAAATAGTGGGTGATGAACAGACAATTTCATCTCAGACTGAGACTCATTCATTTAGCAGAGCTGACAATAGTCTTTAGGTACGTACTGCTTCATTCGACGATCAAAGGTAAAGGCTACACCGAACGTTCCGAGCTAATCTAGTTACGCTAAAATTCAGCGACCTACGGCTTAAACTTTGGGCAATGCCGTCCACTGTTACATTGGGCCCTGGTTGGGTAAATAGAAACTGTCTACATACTAGAACTGAATGCTTATATTGATAAGGTGATCTTTGACAGAATTGTAGTTTTCAAATAACTCATATGGGTTTTTCGAGCAGTTATAAATGAAAATAATTTCTATACATTATTTCAGACAATGGTGTGATACTTTGCAATTAAACATCGTAACTGAAATTTTATAACGCCCGTTAAAAAGCTTCTGGTGTCAAAAAACTTAAGCTAGATGTTGTTTTACTAAATTTTTTTTTTAACTGTTATAAAGATAAATTAATAGAGAGCTTTCATTCTAAATGTGCACGCCCCTCCACTGTTTATTTGTGGTATTGGTATTCGTAGTGTGGTGGAGGGGTAGGTAATACAATAAAAAAAAAAATAAGTGGGAAAAGGAGATTTAACTTCTTTTACTGATGAAGCTAATTTAGTAAACTGAAGTTTAATCCCAGACTGTAAGGCATTGATTACACAGAAAACTTTTAAAAACACACATACTTAATACAAATACCAAAACAAAGAAAAAAAAATACACGGATTTTGAAGTCGGATTTGAACAGTTTGATTTCTACATAGACTTAAATTTCTCTAGATTTTGTTTATACTTGTTCACACTTGATTTTAAAATCCGTTTATGAAAAAATACTAGTTTATTATATAGCTAGTTACATATAGACGGATCACAGGGATGCTTTGCGCTTGGAATATACGCTGAAAGACACAGATATAAAGAATAAAATACTTTTACAGTCATCCAGATCATAAACATATAAATGAACAATACTATAATAGATATGATTTTGAATATTTTCTGTTTCTTGACTCCCGTTTCCGTACCCTTTAACCCGTCTTTGAGAACATACTTTCTAAGCCCCAAAGCCCAGATCACCATCATGTCTGTAGGAGAAACAGTAGTGATGTCAAAATTGAATATGATTTTGTCGTTTTCAGACATATTTTTGTAAAGCTCCATCAGGTTTTGGTCGCTGAATGACCACACGTTAACAGTAAAGTGTTTTAACAGTACTGTCAATTTCCGCACTTTCTTGTATAGAGGTATTACTCTGAAATAAGAAAATTCTATTTTATGCAAATAAACAAGAAAAATAATTTATATTTTAAGCAAATCCACATTATTATTATATGAGACCTAAACCTAAAACTTAATTATTATATTATGAACGTACTCATATACAAATAAATTGTCAAATATTAGAACCTTATAACAGAAAAGTAATAAATAATGCAAAATCAGAAGAAAAACGTAGAAAAATTCTGTCGCAACAAAACCAAAAACTAATGATCTTATATGGAAGCTTACTGCCAAAAAGAAACAAAAAAAAAAGTTTTCTAAAATAATACAATATAATTATCCAAAACATTTTTTTTATCTATTACAAAAGCAAACTATAAACAACTAGCCGTCCGCCCCGGCTTCGCACGAGTGTAAGCTCGGCCTTCGGCCTCGCTGCAAAATATAATATAGCCTATGTCACCCGGGGATAGTGTAGCTTCCCAACAGTGAAAGAATTTTTCAAATCGGTTCAGTAGTTTCGGAGCCTATTCATTACAAACATACAAACATACAAAAATAGGTACAAATCTTTCCTCTTTATAATATTAGTGTAGAAGATATGAAGTGTTTAATAACGTGCACAAATGTGGGCAAGGGATATGATGAGGTGAAACGTTGTTTTTTCGTGTTGTTTACAAAACTCTACTTAAACCTCTAGTAAATTCTCCATTACTTTACTAGGAGACCAATTAATATTTACAAAAACATGAAATTACCGATGGTTTTGAAATAATTTGTAAACATGACACTTGCTAAATAGACAAGACGTCTGGAGTCATTGAAATCTTTTTAATGAGAGTTTAATATTATTTTACCAGTTATGCTCGATTTTCTCTTAGGGCTTAACAACTAACGAGTTAACAACAACTTAGAATAATTTATAATATGACTACTACTTAAGATCCCGGTAAGTTTTTATGACGAAAAAAGCAACGAAAACTGAATTATTGACGTTCAGATTGTATGAATTAGAAATATCTAAAGGAAATTAAACTTCTGTATAGATCTGCAATTTTTTTTTTTTTTTTTTTGAAAAACTCATCATATCAACTTATCCAATTTACAAAAGTAGTTTTCCGTAAAACTCTCAGATCAAAGTTTGAAAGTATTGCTGACCGTTGAATTGCTGACATAAAATAAACAATTTTAGTTTTATGGTTTACTTGTTTTATATTCGTCTTGACAATTAATTATGGCTTAATTTTTTCGTTTCATGTCCGAAAATCTAGATATTTAACGATTGCATTTTGTAATACGGCTCTTTAATAATTGATTGCGCTTTGTGTTGTTTCTGCTATATATGATGCTTCAAATTGAGGTTTAATATTTACAAACTGAGTTATATATTCAAGTAGTTAAACATAAAACTATATCTAATATGAATCTTTAAATTATTTCCGTTTCAATCCGCTATCAAGTAACGCCCGATTACATCCGATTATCCGAGTTAGTGAGTTAGTTAAAAAAAATAATGTTTAATAGCATAACTGA
This sequence comes from Agriopis leucophaearia, assembly GCA_949125355.1. NCBI lineage: Eukaryota > Metazoa > Arthropoda > Insecta > Lepidoptera > Geometridae > Agriopis > Agriopis leucophaearia. The sequence goes on from OX421270.1 coordinate 7,042,520, forward strand.
TAAAAATAACTTACTGTGGCTGTTTTCCCATCAAAAAACGAGCACCGTCTACAATTACAGCCGGTATATCGTGACAAAAGAAACACAGCATGTTGAACAAGACAACGTTGTCCGTTAAAAATACGTACATATACCAAAAGGCTTTTGGCGACATTAGCTTCCGAAATTCAGTGTGTAAAATTTGTGTACAATCCTCTGAAAAGTTCAACAAATATGAAGTATTACAGCTAGTCATCGGATTAGTATATAAATAAAAAGGGCTGCGTTAATCTGTGTTTCCACTTTTCCCATGGTTTCCTAAATAAAAAGGATTCAATGTCCATGCGCTCCAACTGTGCTCCACGCATCTGCGACTTTTCCAGTAGTGGATACGTCTGCACTCCTGGAGCGACAGTTTACACTAGTGCAACAAAGCACCACAGTGTAAAAACAAACAGTGAGTGAACGCCTTTAATGTTGCGCGAAATGCCACTTACGTTGAGACATCAATGTACTCTCACCAGACAACTCAGGGTTGACTACCACATCACGCAGCCGGTGCTACTTCGTAGGTAATTTACTTACGAATGATTATGTTATGTAGGTGACGACTTGACGAACGTACTGGATTACCGCACAGGATTGTAAACTGTTGAAGTTTTTGTTGAAGTTAAGAATTCTGTATCGCATTGAACTTGGGGAAACGAGGCTTACTATCACATAAGTAGCGTGCTCGTCTTGCCACTAAGTTGCATAATTATTAACGGTTAAAACATAGTACCTATTAGATGGTGCCCTTTCAATAGAAGCCTAATATAGTCATCACATCATCACATGATCTTTTTTATAACGGACTAGGCATGCGTTTGTTCATAATATCACTTGATGGGAAGCAATGATGTGGTCGAAGATGTAACAAGATTGATAGGAAATACCTATTCACTTTTTTCTTCAATAATCCCGAATTGTACCTGTTCGGTAAGACGCAGGTAAGGAGTTCCACACCTCTGCTGTTTGGTTCACAAAAGTGGATTGAAAACTCTTAGTAGGTACATCTAAATGGAATGTTCACCATAAGAGAGTGTTTATTTGAAGTCTTTGAAATTCTTGATACAAGAAGTAAATATTAAGATTATTCTTGCCTGATGTTTGGCCATTCCTCTCACTGGTCACCGTGTATATCTGAATTTCATTATGACTGTTGCCTTTTTGGCCTGTCTCCTCGCCCGCCGATATCACGGCATTGTTAACCATATCAACCGGTACCATATCTATCTTGCCCTTGGGTTTGGTAAGTGTCACGTGGATTATGCCCATAATAAAACCTAGCAGCATCTAGAAATACAATTAATTGCATGATGTTTATCATCATTATCACCATAAACCAGAAAACGTCCATTGCTGAACATAGACCTCAACACTGAACGATACTGGATGCCCGCGAATCTCACGATGTTGTCAGTCCATGTTGTGTCTAGAGGGAGGCCTACGTACGCTGCGTCTTCTGGTTTGTAGTCTCCACTCAAGAACCTTTCTTCCCCATCGGTTATCGGTTCCTAGAGTGATATGGCCTGCCAATTGCCACATCAACTTGCCAATTTTAATAGCTTTGTTGGTAATTCTGGTTCTTCGGCGAATATCTAGGTTCCGGATTCTATCGCGCAATGATCTATATATTTATGTCCAAGAAAAAACAAACAACCTAAAATAGATAAAATTCCCCGTGAAAGTGCTTTCAATCATCAGTCTATTTGATGTTCAACCACTGTTGGATGTAGGCCTTTCCTAAACAACACCACAAGCCACGACCTTCTGCTTTTCACATCTACTTGCCACGAGTCGTTTTTTGCAGGTCTTCGCTCCATCTCGCTGTAGGGCATTCTAACTACGTTTGCCGATACGCAGTCTCCACTCTAGAACGCGTCTACCCCAATGGTTGTCACTTCTACAGATATAGCTACCTCATTGCCACTTCAACTTGCAAATTCTTTGAGCTATGTCGCTTAGTTTAGTTCTATGTCGGATAATTTATTTTCTGATTCTATCTTTTAAAGAAACCCCAAACATAGCTCCATAGCTTGCTGAGCAATTTTAATCGATGGGCCAGCTTCACTGTCAGTGTTTACGTTTCGGCTGCGTGAGTTAGAACAAATAGTATCAAAGACTCATCTTCTGGCACTGTGGAATGGACAACGAGAAGACATGACAATTTTTTTCAAACGCTGCCCTGTTTTTTTTCGACTTTCATCCTTCTTGGAGTTAGCCCCGCCTAAGCGTACTTTCAATTAGGTATTCAAAACCAAGTTTGACCTGTCAGAGCACATCACGACTCAAAAATGCGTAAACAATAATTTTAAAAAGTCGACGTCCATACTTACACCACTTGCACCATACAAGTTGTCAGGATCAATCCAGCCTGGTGTTGGCTCCTCATATGCGCCCATTACTAAAAAAAAAGTATCCTAGTTAACAAAAAATACTTTTTATTTAGTGTGACAATGCCGCCAAAATGATGGGTACGCTTAGAACTGGTAGTGCGCATGAGCATTTGGATTGTCTCTAGAGCTACAACGGTCTATGGGCAATCCAACTGTTTATTGTATAAATAGGATAAGTGTAGTTTAGTATTAGTTAGATTGTATTTTGTTTAGATATAAAGAATTTCTTCAAAATTTTATAACATAAACTGATACGTTTATTAATTTTCTTTTAAAAATTCTGCAAATTACCCACCAGTTCAATCATCAAACTAGCTCAATTGTATTCTCATGGGCAAAGTTTCAAAGTACAAACAAACATTTTCATTTATCACCTAAATAAGCAAAGACAACGTCACTCACTAATGGCAGGTCTGACAATGCAAATAGGCAAGTTAGATCCCTTAGTCCTCACTAATTCTTCAGCTAGTGCTTTCGTGAAGCAGTAGCTGTTTGGCCAGCCTTCCATCAAACTTGAAATTAGGAAAAAAAAGTATATAAAAACATGCTGCAGAAAAATATACGTTTCGTGTAAAATTTCTCAATTTGCAACTAAAACTAAACTAGTTTACGCCCTAAAGCATATTATTTTTCTTAAATCAAATGTGGTATGCCAGATTTTCCCTAAAGTAACTCACCCAGCGGCAATTTGATCTAGCTTCTTAGCATCCATACTCTCAGCAAGATGCACCACGGTATCAGGGCGCAAGGTCACTGGGTAGAACTGTTCCATCACCTTGTTTCCTAGCATGGAGGACGTCACTTGAGAGTATGCTGTCGATATGTAGACAAATGATCTGGGGGCAGATATTTGTTTTTAATTATATGGGAATTACTTACGTAAGATTAAGCTGGTTACTCTGACTATAATCTCAACCGCAATAGGCCGTCTTTCCAAGGAGTAGGAGTCGCACGCGCGCACTCCTACTCATTTAGGGTAGAAATTATTGTAACTTTAGCAACCTTTCTATCCAGAAGCAATTTTATTAGGAATAGGCTTCCGTTTGACCGCCAACTGCGATGATGCGGTCTATGACACAGCACGCTTGCCTGGAAAATTAATTAAAAGAGAATACGATTTTCGATACAGATCGAGCTACTATTTTTTTGTTTCTTTCTGCACCATCCACAAAAGAGAAAAGGACTGACATTGCAGTACGATAAGCACTACTAAGGCAGCAAGTGTCACTAAACAGCGGTTACCTCTTATTATCGAGTTATTTAATACCAGCAAATTACAGCCTGTTGCTTACCGAAGCTGTTTGCAAGCGTGTCCCAGTTGCAGCATCTCCCTTGTCCCACGTACGTTGGTGAATGTCGCCTTCTGCAGTGGCTCGTTGAATTTTAAAATTGCAGCACCGTGGAATATCACGGTCACCTGTGGGTTTGTTGATGTTCAATACTTCGAGATATCTAATTCTTTATTTTTTGTCTTCGCTTTTTGTTAATTCGTTTAGATGCCTTTATAAATTAAAAATTCACATCATATTACATTAATTACCTGTACATTGATAGCCTTTTTAAGTTGAATCTTTCAAGTTTCATCACCACTTAAATGCTTTGTTATATTTGTTTTTACATTGTAGTACTTATTTCATACATATTGTCAAAAATTTACAAGTAGGAACTTGTATCAGAAAGTTGATACTTATGAACTTTTTAACTCCTTAACCGCCACAGTCAGATTCAGCAGTCAAATATTTCCCGGCCTATTCCACCAGGGTTGAAAGTGTATATATATTGCGTCCAAATACGAATGAGTACAAAAATATTTGTTGGGTAAATTTGACTGGCAGTTAAAGGGTTAATGAATCATTTGGAATTACGACAGTTTTTACCTCTTCAGTAATAGTTCTCCAAATCTCTTCAGCTATACCAAGCTTAGGTAATATCAAGTCTCCTTCCACTGCTTCTACACGGTCATGAAACTCTGGCTGACTCTTGCGGAGAAGGTTGAATACCTGGAAGATATTGTCAGAGACATTTTTTTAAACAATAATTTAAACAACTATAAAATATGGGATACGTATGTAGTTGCGAAGAACGATTGATATTGTAATATATTACGTTTTCATACTCTTACTAATATTATAAAGAGGAAAGATTTGTACCTATTTTTGTATGTTTGTATGTTTGTAATGAATAGGCTCCGAAACTACTGAACCGATTTGAAAAATTCTTTCACTGTTGGAAAGCTACACTATCCCCGGGTGACATAGGCTATATTATATTTTGTAGCGAGGCCGAAGGCCGAGCTTACACTCGTGCGAAGCCGGGGCGGACGGCTAGTTAAATAATATTTTTAATACCTGTATCATAATAATAATTGTATGACACAATTATATTACATACTCCAAGCCATAGGCGGAAAAATGCCTAACACCATAATAAAAACATAGTTTATCAAATAAATTTACGTTTCAAAATAGTTATAGTAATAGGTAATTTCATGTCAATTTTGGATTAAACCAAAACCAAACCAAATTTTCTTACCGGATCCTTTAATATTTCAGCCACCCTTTGCTTGGCATTTTTTTCCTTTTTCGGTCTTATTAATAAAAATATTTTTCTTATTTTACAAGATCTGGAACTCAAGATAAATAGCACATACATTAATCAGTTTTCATACAATCGAACTGGTAGATAGAAACTATTAGTCCGATTTTGATTAAGCTTGGTGTCGTGGCCTTCGATTTATTGTGCACTCGTTATGTACAACTAGCAACATGCTGAGCTGTATGTGAGAGCTGGTTATGTGACCTACGTATATGCATTTTAAATAATTTTTACTGTGTTTTAAATTGCCACAAAATAAAACGTTTCGGTTTTTAAATTTAATCCAATATTATAATTATTTTTAAATAGAAATAATTGTGGCATATTTCTTGAAAAACTGAATTAAATTCTTCTCTTCTTCTTCTTTTTCTTCTTCTTAAGAAGAAGTTCAGAAGTGGACGATCAAAGATCGTCCAATTCTGGACATATAGGCCTATCTCAATTTTCTCTGCGATTTCTTCTGCGATATTCTGCATCCATTCGTGACCTGCATGTATTCTGATATCATCAACCCAGCGTTTCGGTTGGCGGCCTGGTGGTCTGGTGTTTGCCCATGGTCTTCATTCAAGGACGCGTCTCATCCATCGGTGACTGTCTATCCGAGCTATATAGCCAGACCAACTTTGTTTTCTTTCCGCGATCATTTAAATACCGTCTCACAGCCTCGTTTTCAAATTAAAATTATAGTGAGAAAACTAAAGCTATTTTACAAGTGGATCATGTAATCATCACGTAAATGTAATAAGGGCTTATAAAATTTAAGGGTTGCTCTCGATTTCCCTGGGATCCCATCATCAGATCCTGCCTTATTGACAATGGACCAAATTTTAAGTATACCATACAAAGAGTCGCGGGCATCCAGTGGATGCAGATGGCAGGATGTCGTTCAGTGTGGAAGTTAAAGGGGGAGGCCTATGTTCAGCAGTGGACGTCTTTTGGCTGATGATGATGATGATGCAAAGGGAGGCTTATGCCCAGCAATAGGTTATCAACGTTTGATGTTGATGATCATAATCAGTTTGGTTTTACCTGAAAAGTTTCTCAATAAGTTGCTTCCCAAGGAAACCAGATCCACCTGTGATGAAAACTACTGCATTGGAATAGAACAGTTGAATTTTGGAGTTGCCTCGTGCTATAGCTTCATTCATGGCGTGCTGTCGAGACAATATCACTTGCTCTGCGGCTTCTGCTGGATCCATAGTAATCTGTGGTTTTAAAGGTAGTAGTCTATAAATGATAGGTGAATGCACAGACAGGATTATGTCTATTTATTGTAAGAAAAATCAGTTGAAATTTCCAACTTAGATATTATCTAAATAAAAAAGATGTAAGTAGATATCTAAAAGGAGCTAATTTTACAAAGTAGTTACACACAAATTTTTACTATCGGTTCAACCCCGGGGGCTTACTTTCGAACCCAATACTAATTCTTATCCAAAGACATTTCAATCCAATTATAACACAATATTGACAAATCACTGTACCCTCGAAAACAATTCTGTCTATTGAACAATTTCAATATCAATCCCAATTAGTTCATTTAATATATGCACAACATTGAATTAATTTGGCGCTAGGTCGGCATTCAAGAGTGTTGAAGAGTACGAAATGTCACAATTCCAATACCGATCTATCGGAATTGTTCGAGAGTAAGCGTGCTGAAATTGCAATTATATATCAGCTGTTCCACACACATTGTGATAAATGTATTTTTCTTCTATGGAACAGCTGATATTAGGCTTGATTCTGTAGTAAAATTTGTTCGTAATGATAAGGTACAATTTATTTGATGGAGTTCGTCAAAAGGCGAGTCAATAGCGTCGGTTATAGGGTGGATAAGCGACAGTGATATAACTTTTTTGCCACCTAAGGGAGCGTTCAGGTATTACGTAACGTATTTGGGGGTGGAGGGGTCTTGTAAAACGTTACCATGCGTTACAGGGGCGGGAGGGGTGTTTGCGCTACGCGTTACGTAACATTGTTTTTTTTTTTAACCCTTTAGAATTGTCGCGTAAAGAGATTCTCTCGCGTATTTTTTATACAACAAAGGTATTATAGCGACTTTCCGGTACTTGTCGCCGCAAAATTGTGACTTTTAGGTAAAAACGGTCACTTGGTGGTTACGTAACGTTTTACTAGGGGGGAGAGGGGTACAGAAAAACGTTACGGCGTGTTACATGGGGGAGGCGGTGTCCAGAATCTCCAAAAATTGCGTTACGTAATACTTGAACGCTCCCTAAGGCTTAAAAGGGCATAATTATCTCTTTTCCGGTTAATACACATTTTCTACGTGTACCTAAGCGACAACGGCTTAAGAAATGCTGAATTTTTCAATCTGGGTGTCTTCAAGATGCGAGTGAATCAGTTTCTTCTAGGCAAGCGTGCTCCATCGTAGAGCGAATCATCGCTTACCATCACGTGAGGTGGTGGTCAAACGCAAGCCTATTTATCAATAAAAAAATACAAATAAAACTTTGACCATTGCTCACTTGATATATAGTGGGAATTTGATGAAAATGCACGCGCCTATCCTCGACTCAAATAACAACAAAACTATTTTACAAATTTTCATTCTGTTAGTTTAGTAGTTAGCAGCATTGTTGCATAAAACATGCGACCTTTCACTCCGCCTAAGATTTTTAAATATAACATTGTCCTACAAAGTTTCATCAAAAAATTCCATGTTTTAGCTGAGCGCCTATTTCAAATTCATTCTAATAATGTAACAGAACTGATGCCATTATTACAAGCTTTTATATGTATGTATGTTTGTTTTTTAGTTCAAATCTAGCAAGATGAATTAGAACCAGTTTCTCGTAACCAATTTTGCTGAAATATTGCATAGACCTTTATCTGTTCTGCTGACAATACAATATGCAATACACATTATTTTCAAAATGGCCGCTGCCACAAGATGGCAGATGATGTATATTTTTTGACAGCCCTGTTAATATGGGTATCAAATGGAAGAACTTAAAGACTAGGAAACATCGAAATACAATACCTACAGAGAAACTCTAAGTCAAAAAAGTCAAAAAACGTCCAAGCGTCGTTGTACATAGGATATTATTAGGTTGGCTGGTTAGCCGATCTGGGTGTACCACAAGGTAGCATTCTGGTCCCAACAATGTTTTTAAATTACATCAATGAGTTGCCACCTTTAAAAAAACATCTCACAGTCATCTACGCCGATGATGCAACCATACTATTTGTAAAGAGTGGACTAGCTGATTACGCTGAAACTATTACTACTACTTACGCAAAAACTTAATATTTAAACAAATATTCCTAAAACTAAGATAATGCAATTTCACTGCTATAAGGCTACCACAATCGATTTAAACAAGAAAAGAGGAAAAATTCTTCTTAGGTAACAAAACATAGTTACAAGATTTTCTGGTGTTAGCGCCAAAAACTCTAATACCTTTTTTTCTTGAGAGGATTTTGGCTTCGCACGTTTTGAGCATTTTCCAGTGTCGAAAGTATTAAAATATTTTCAAGTTTTATTACACTTTCGTAAAATAAGCCACAGACACAGTCATATTCAAGCAAAGTATGTTACGATTAAGTCAAAGTCATGCCCTAGTAACGTGGTGATGATGAAAGGGTTGTGTACGATGCCTAAAGTTTTTAAAAGTGCCGCTCGAGGAATGATGCCTGATAGTGATTGATACGCGATGACAGCGCTGCTTCTGGGGGACTTCTTTCATGAAAAGCACTCTATTTGTCATTTGACAATTTACGAATAGAGTATCGTACGCGCAAAACTTTATGAGCCCTCTGAAGTTAGGCCCAGTGGCTGCGCAGTACGCATATTATAGGTATCCGAGGGACTTTACAGGGCGTCGGGGAGGCCTCGCGCCTAACTTCAGAGGGCTCATAAAGTTTTGCGCGAACGATATATAGTTGAATGCTGAAGCCAGTTTTTTCATAGAGCGGATTCAAGAGCTCGTATGAACGTGCCGATGGTTAATGTAAAAGGTGCTTTAGTCAGAATATTTGCGAAGTGTTTTTAAGTGCTGCGCGTTTCATTTATATCGATTTAACAAGTAACTTTTCACATAGTAATCCACACTAATATTATAAATGCGAAAGTAACTCTGTCCGTCTGTCTGTTTGCTACATAATCACGGCTAAACGGCTTAACCGATCTCGATAAAAATTTGCGAGGTAATAGTACGTATCATGAGGACGGAATAATCTATTTTTTTTTCTGAAGAAATCGCGAACGAAGTGGCGGGTACAGCTAGTACTATCGTATATAATACTGACTTAAATGTGTAGATATTTATGTTACTTATATACTAACAAAAACATAAATGTAAAATAAACTGGCCAATTGCGAGTCGGGCTCACGTACTGAGGGTTCCGTACCACCACAAAATACAAAAAGTAGTGCAAAATGACATCATCACGTCCAGGGGGTCACCCATCCAAATTACCGACCGCGCCTGACGTTGCTTACCTTGGTGGTGAATATAAATTTGTCATCGACTCGCACTTGGCCATAGTTGGACGCTTCTACGAATTACCGTTTTTACACCAGAGCCATTACAAACATATGTTTAAAAAACGTTTAAGTTTTACATTTTTCTTTATTTTTATATCGTAGTTAATCCGCCATAATATGGTTCTTACATTAAAAATGGCTGGACTGATTTGGATGATTTTTTTTTGATCTTGAGTGGATCATAGTAGCGAGGCCAAAGGCCGACTTTACACCCTTGCGAAGCCGGGGCGGGTCGCTAGTATGAAATAATAAATACGACTTCAGAAAATTTGTTAAATACGCAATTTTGGCTACTCCGATGACACAATTATTGTCATCCAAGTAACCGAATTCTCTAGTTATTTTCATTTAAAAGCCAGACTATTAAACCGATTTTGATGAAATTTCTATGGGTCCTATCTGAAAGTATATCCTTTGAAAAAAAAAAACTAAATCGATTCATAAATAACGGAATACTGAGGTAAAAAACATTATAAAAAAACAACTGAATTTACAACCTCTCCCTTTTTTGAAGCCGATAAAAAAGTTGAATTTTACTGTGCTTACCTACCAGCAGAACCACAATCGAGTCACCTCGTATATCTCGATAAAGGCAAACACAGCCCTACATCAAGGCTCTTGTCCTCTAACCCTTGCGATTTACGGGCTGTGTGTAGAGTGCCTACACAGCGCAGTGGATAACAGTAATTTACCTACAAATAAACATGTCGTAATTAATGTGTTGCATCAGCATTCATTCATATGTATAGATAACTGGCTGCACTCTGCGATTTCACCTGTAGCGGTTACTGTAGCGACAGTAACCTCCCTTGACTTAGATAATTTCATGTTTTCTATGGAACAGCATATTTTTTTCGCGATTTCAGTCTTGGTCCCATAGTAAAAGTTGTTCATAATGATGAGTGCCCTCTTTTCGGCTTAGTACTGGGTGTATGCGTAACCCTGTAGACTTCAATTCTTGTTCGTGTTTTTTGTAGGGAAAATAATATACCACAAATAAAAAACTTTTGATTCGATCGCTACCAAACTTTACACAATCACTTGCTGGGCTAATCTGAAGATTACCTGATAATTTTCAGCCTTTAAATAGCCGTTTCAGAGTCCATAGGGAACATACATACATACACACATCGCCTACCAAATACGCATACAACAGATCGGGGATGGGCAGCAGCATACCTGAAGCGAAGCTACGTTACTGCGATCGCCAACAAGTCTGCCAAGCGTGTCAATTATGGGCATTACCCCAAATGCTAAGCATAATTAAAAAACTGTCCCCAGTTCCCGGTAGCCTTGCTATTTCTGGTCAAAATGGAGGCCATTCTAAAGGCGTCAGAGCGGGGGGTATGCAGAGAACTGCCATCCAAGTTAAATGGTGTGCATTAGCAGAGGCCTGAGTCCAACAGTGGGCAGTGAAAAGCCGATGATGATACGTCAGACTTTAGGTACTGTAATAAACTGTTCACCACGTAGTACTGAAAGTCAATAATGTCCTATTTCTTGGGCCGTTAAAGTTCAATTAACGTAACCCATGAACCGTGGAATGAAATATAAAAATGGAACCATCACGGCCAGTAGTAAATCCTGAACAATAAGTGTTTTATGGCACAGACTCCATTAGGCAGGCTGTGTTGATGCTAGGAGCTAATCTTATTTCAAGTTTGTATATTTTTTTAAATCTTTATTTCGGACCAACAGCAAAAAAATATACAATTAAAAAAAAAGTGTAATTTTTTTATTACATTTAAATGATAAATCCTAAAGTGTTAAACAACACTAAACTTCAAAATAACATTACCTACTTTTTAACCAAAGAATTTTTTGTTCTTATACAGCGTGGAAATTTAAATAAGAACAATAAATAACCTCATATAAACAGCCACAAAAAAACGGTCTTAGAAGACATGTCATGGTTTTTCACAATTTCATAATACGGTTCCTATAGGAAACCGGGTGAAACGTAGCTGGTGAAACCGCGGGGCGTAGCTATTAAGTCACTACTGGTGGTCAAGAGTATGTCGAGACATATCCATAATACTGTTCCGTAGATAAGTTCTAAAAATTCTCGAATGAAGCTTGTATCCATTTAATCTTGTTAAACTAAAACTGGGATCTATATAAAAAATATAATGGTATAAAATTACATGCACTTTGGTTCAAATAATTATCTAGAAGTTACGATGCTGTGTCAGACTGGGACGGATAGATAGATAAACGGACCGTAGGACACGATTATGTAAAGGTTCCTTGTTACTCTATATACGGAACTTAAAAAAAAAACAGTCATTTCTACACCGAATCATATACATACCCAATTTTCTATGTGTTGGAGCGTTACGTACAAATTCAAATGTCCATTTTGTCTGGCAGTCGGTGTATAATGTATTTAACTAGCTCTGCTCTAGCTTCACCCGGGTGGATATTTCCTCAGTAACCATACGTTTTCCGGGATAACAGTATCCTATATAACTCTACGCAGCCCTCCTACTATCTCTATGCTAAAAAATCACATCGATCCATTGCTTTTTTGCAGCGTGAAATAGGAACAAACAAATACACTTTCGAATTTATAATATTAGTAACTATATGTCGGCGCATCATCTTTTTTAGAATGGCAAGAAATGGAATTGACAGTGACAGTTGTCAGCAGATGACTAACAGTTGACGTTTCTGCACTCTATCGGAAATCCCGGCGCATAATGTTTATTGCCCAATTTTTTTTAAAGTAGATAATAACAAAAATTGTATATCTAAGCATAGAAATTACTGTAGTAAAAAATAAGATTTTTATTGAACTGTAGAACTGGCTGCCACCCATACTAGTGATTAAACTGTGCTGCAGGTGTCGCGTGAAGTACCTACTCATTTAAATAATAATAATTTAATGCAGTTATACCATTAAAAGTTCTTATGAATGTATGACAGATTATATGAGTAGGATTATTAAAATTATAATGTAAATACGAGTAAGTACCTTTATTAAATAAACAAAATACTAGCTAAAACTAACACTAAATAAACAGTTAGACTGTCCATAGACCGTTGAAGATCTAAAGACAATCCAAATGCTCAAACCCAATATCAGTTGGCAGCGTACCCAGCATGCTGGCGGCATTCAAATCAAATCAAATCAAATCATTTATTTATATTCGGATAACACTGATCCATTCAGAATTAATTACACAAAATATTATAATAATAATTAAAAAAAGCAAATAAAAATGTCTTAGGTAGTAATTAAAGAAAATTAAATTTAATACTTTAACATTTTAGACCAGAATTTCTGCAGAGAAAAACAATGATCGCAAATGGTCTTTATAATCTCATTACCCGACTTAGAGATTTTAGCTCTAAATCGGGCAATGCGATGTCTTATCAGTGCATCGAGAGCCGGCACGCGGGCCTCCGCGAACATCGTGGAAGCGCTGCACCACCGCGGGAGTCGGAACATTATACGAAACGAGTCATTGTACTGCACCTTAAACGTACGGTAACTCTCCACCTTGTACTGAGACCATAACTGCGGAGTATAAAGTGCAGTACAATAAGTCTTAAATAGTAAGATTTTCGCCTCCCGCGAACAGCCAGCAAACTTTCTACCTAGCATATTGGCTCTAACAGCTAGAGACCGTCTCTCTCTGTCTAAGTCTAGATCGTCCACAAGGTCGTTGGCAACAATATCTCCTAAGTACCTAAACTTGGTAACATAATTCAGCGTCTCCCCATTCAAGTACAGAGGAAGTCCAGCTGCATCCTTTTTTGTAGCTCCGAACACCATCGCCACTGATTTATCAGCGTTGTACATCAAGCTATGAGCTGCAGCATATCTCTCGCACTTACCAAGTAGCACTCTCAAGGCGCCGATCGAAGGGCTCAATAGAACCATATCATCAGCGTAACTCAGGTTATTTGTACATTTCTGCCCTATCGAACAGCCGACCCTGGTTGCGTTGAGCTCCTCGATCAGCTCATTAATGTACAAGTTAAAAAGTAAAGGCGATGTTAGTCCGCCTTGTCTCACACCACTCGGCAGCACGAACTCATCGGAATACGTATCACGCCAACGAACCACGTTCCTCTGAGACCTATACCAGGACTGGAGAAGAAGAATGATGTCGCCAGGAACGCCTGCACTTCGAAGTTTCTCCCACAGGATCCGGTAGTCAACCCTGTCAAAAGCGCGGCTCAGGTCCAAGAAACAAGCATAAACTTTAGTCCGTCTGGAGGTATAGTATTCAACTATCTGTTTCAGGCTAAATATAGCCATATCCGTCGAGCACCGTTTTTGAAAACCAAATTGTGCATTATCAATTACTATGTGTTCGGAGAGAAGATTTAACAAAATGGAATCGATGACCTTCGAACATGACGTGGAGATTGAGATCGGCCGGTAGTTAGATCCCAGAGAAGCACTAGTTGTCTTGCTTTTCACTATCGGCGATACCACAGACTTCAGAAGGTCAGGAGGCAGATACGAGTGCCTGAAACATGCGTTTATAAAGACTGAAAGAAAAATGTTTATGGATGCGATTATTTTAGACAAGCACCACTTAGCCTAGTTTTGGTAGACTAGTGATAGAAGTGCTGCCATCACTGGTATAATGCTGGTAACGCTGCTGAGGTGGCAACGAATCGGCATTTAGCAAGTTTTGTATACCGTCCGGCAGAGGCGCTAGCGAGAACGCATGGACACGCCAGGCTCGGAGAGCTCACTTTTGATTTGAGGGTGACAGCGTTCGTTACTAAGCGGAATACCCTTGTACCCAAGTAATTTCAAGTAATTTTCTATTATAAGATTAATGATAGTGTTACTGAATTAAATCTGTCATTTGTACGATCGATGCCTCATTCTCCTCGCCCGCTATACTCACGCCGTAGCACAATATAGTGATGCTGTATGGCCTGCCTCATGCCGTTCCGGATTTGACATATGAGTATTATTTTAAAAAATCTGTCTTTCTAAAAGTAATGTAAATCACCAGACTGTTTACACTTGAAAATCACGAAATACCAACCGAAACCTTAAGTAACGCATAATGCAAATGTAGAGGGCGCCCTAGTGGCTCGCTGGGAAGTTTTCCTACAATTTGAATTTCAGATTAAGTAGTACAAATAAGTTTATAAAATCACCACTTTGAGGGTACTCGGTAATGGACTGGACTAAATCTCACCTTAACAAACCTTTTAGGGGCATCTGTAATTGTGTTTCGACAACCTCTTTACATAGACCCTGGAAAGGTTCAGGGTTGTTCTGATATAAATGTTTTACTCAAAGGAATGATCTGCTTAGTATAAGTAAACAGAAGGTTATTACGCAAATAATCAAAGTCTTTTACGCAAATAGTGAAGTGGTAAATATCGTTTTTCTTTCTTTATTTCATTTTTACGAATAGTTTTGTTGATCAGCGGTTTCGAATTCTGCTGTACCATTTTTAAAGGTTCAGTAATACTAAGAAAACATTATACCTACTTCTGTCCGTTTGTCTGTCTGTATGTCTGTCTCTTTGTCTGTCCGTTCGTCCTATTTTTTTAGAACCTTAAACCTTACTGCTATAATTATTAAGATAAGTGCATGAAACTTTGCAACATTACAGTTGCAGTGTAGATCTCAATTTAAAAAGTATTTAAAAAATAGTTTCGGGGGCTCTGGTACATGTAAAATGGGGGTGAATTATTTTTTTCGCTGCACCACCTTGTGTGAGCGTGGGTTAAATAGATATTTTATAATGAAGCTAAAGTTTCATACATCACTTTTTTAATAAATATCCTTTGTGAAATATGCCCGCCAAAGTGGCAAAAAGTAAACCCACATTCCCTACATTTCTAAATATAAATGGTATCCGATCTGATTAGACTTAGAAATTTGTAACTTGCTATGCTGATAAATCATATTAAAAATCTTCAAAATTATTTCAAACATTTTCTGATTATAACTTTATGAGTTATAGCGATAATACTGTAATAAAGTCAAGACATTCTAGCTCAAATGTCAATGATATGTTCGTGAAATGACCTCGACAAATAATGTTTCTCAAGTAGTTTTCTTTTTGATTTACCAAACTTGGCAATCATAAAATGAAAGTAGCTACATAGTCCGAGACATCTATTTTAGTAATTTCTTAAAACTCTTCTATCTATATTAAATTCTCCCTTTTTCCTTAAGAACTTTAAAACCTGCAAAAGTTACAAAGTTTTGAAATTTTTAGTTTGATTTAATTTGAACTTAAATTTTTAGAGATCCTTGCACATAGTGATCGTTTATGATAGTTTAGAATATGATTCATTATCCAGTTTTCATATTTTTAAATGGCCTTGTCTCTTAATGTTATTTGTTAGTTTTTGGGCTGAAATTTGAAAATATGAGTTAATTTCAATTGTAGACTAATAAATTTAAATGATTACGTACGTAGTTGTATTATAATTTCGTAACTGACCTTTCTTTTTAACCGACTTCCAAAAAGGAGGAGGTTCTGTTTTTTTATGTTTGTTACTTCAGAACTTTCAATTGGGTGAACCGATTTTGATGATTCTTTTTTATTTAAATGCTGGTGCTTCCCGTGTGGTTCCATTTCAATTTGACCCAGTTTTGTCATATTTATGAAGTCGGTTTTTTATATTGATAATTATTGTTTTATATTTTTGTCATTTCTCGACATCTTCCTGCCAAGAGAAGGGAAATTGCGAGAAGTCATTTATTGCGGGCTCTCAGTGGGTGTACAATACAATACAATACTTTACTCATAACTCCATAGTTACAAGTCAAATTTCTCCAGTACACTCTTCTACAAAATTGTTATTAAAATTATATCTTATTATGTATAGATCTAGGTACATTCACGTAAATAATAATTATCATTATCATTTTTGTTCATAATTTTTTTTATTCAATAAAAAAATTATGAACAAAAATGTCATTACAATAATAATTATTATATTATTACATGTTCCATAATTGTATTTTTTATATTCAACAGGGCCTCTTGGTGTTGGTTTCGGCTCTACCAATGCCCACCATTTGGTGGCCATTTCACGGGCTAGACCCGTGAATTATAATAAATTAGGTATGTCAAATTCAAACAAATCCATCGCTATTTACTACAGCAGCTACCTGAAATATTCGTGGATGAATCCATTAATATTTCAGGCAGTTTAATACAGTCATTAAAATTATAATATTGTTGGTCAAGGAGCCAAGTTTTGTACGACGTATCCGTTTGCAAACTTCGAGGACCATACTGTTTTGTGGTACGAGTGATATCACACGCGCGCGTAATGTGGTATATTTTCTAGCTACCCAAACGTAGAACCGGAAATTACCAAAATATGAATTTGTTACTGTTTGCCATAACCGCGTAAATTGATGCAACGCAACCCGTTTTTTTTTATGATACTGAGTGACGAGACGAGCAAAGTCACTCACCTGATGGCTCTTCACGCTTGCCTATAACAGCTCAACGCCACTCAGAATTTTGAACTTCAACAGTTCAAAACCCTGGATGGCAATGGACTGCGCTCGTCACCCCGAGATATAAGATGTCAAATCTCTGTGTGCCCTGTATTAACGACGTCATATCATTATAAACTCTTAAGATCATCGACTAACAACGATAATGAATATTTTATGAGTACCGTATGCCGTCCGTTTTGCCCGATGGGGAAGAAAAGTTCTTGAGTGGAGACCGCGAACCGGAAGACGCAGCGTAGGTAGGCCTCACACTAGATGGACCGACGACATTGTGAGAGTCATGGGCATCCAGTGGATGCAGATGGCAGGATGTCGTTCAGTGTGGAGGTTAAAGGGGGAGGCCTATGTTCAGCAGTGGACGTCTTCTGGCTGATGATGATGTATGCAGTCTCTCTGCTGCAAGGACCTTCTCCAAAGTGTCACAACCACAAAAAAGATTATTTTTTTCGTTTAGAGTCACAACCCTTAGCTTTAGAAACGATACCATTGAATGACAAATTTTAACCTTTCAAATTACATTCCAGGGAAAAGATTTATATCTGTTCCCACAGACAACAGAGGCATTTGAGATCCACCATTTGAATGGAATTACGGAAATCCTATTACCGTACTACTTTGTAAGAAAATGAACCTTCAAAGTAATCATTCGTTCACTTATAAAGAATATGGTTTTTCAAAACCCTAAAGTTAAAAGTAATGAATAAGCTGGCTGAAGTGCCGCGGAAGGCAAGAAGAAAAAGTAATTTCATCACGGATTCTTTATTGCCAGCCGTTTTCGTACTATAAGCCTTTATGTTGCTGATCGTGAATCAGCGAGTGTGAATCGGTTTCTTCTAGGCAGACGTGATCCACCGTAGGCTGCATCATCGCTTAACTTCAGGCGAGTTGGCAGCCAAGCGCAAGCCTATGTTGCAATAAAAAAAAAACGTGGACGTCCACTGGATCGTTGGTGTAGCTCGTACATTGCTGAATAGTTCCATATTATATCTGTTTGTCTAATTATAATAGTTTAAAGTGAAAATCGCCGAGAATTATTAAAAAATAATTATAAAAAAGAGTAAACTGCTATGCAATATGTTTAGTCTAACAATTTCTCCGGCATCGGAGTCGGAGAAAGTATAGACGGAACAATAATTATTGAAAAAAAAAAGTTCCATGTTGAGTGTTGTAGTTACAGCTGCGCATACTTATTTCCTTAGAATGGATAATTGGTGCATGTATATATTTAACCCAGGTGGCCTTTCTTATGCGTAAGTAAAATAATGGATGCATTTATTGCCGTGGTTCATCATCATTTCAGCCTATCATGTTCCCACTGCTTGGATTTATGCTTCCTCTCAAAGAGAGAGAATGGGCCCTAATCCACCATGCTGGCTAGCCCAGCGCATGTTGGTGAATGTCATAATATGTCTTTGAACTTTGAGGTTCTTGGACATACCGATTTCCTTTTTAGGTATACTAGGCCGTAGACCAGACTTGTGTTTGACCGCCAACTCGCCTGATGTTAAGCAATGATGCGGTCTACGATGGAACACGCTTGATCGATAGGACTTTTACTCAAGACACAGTCTACTCATGCTGGAGCAAGAGTATCTTAATTCACGTCCTTAATAATAGGTCGGGGAAAAAGTCTTTTCGTATTTTGTATGTATAAAGTTGTAGTAAAATCTCATCGGTTGTACTGTTTGTATCTGGCTGGTTTTGATACCATTAAAAATGTGACATTTTAAAAAAGGAATTCAAAAAGTAAAAAGTTATTTCCCGCCATTTTTCAATTGTTTTTTTTGTTCGATAAAATGAATGAATCTAACGAAGAAATTCGATATATTTTGAAGTTTTATGACAAAACGGGAAAAATGCGACACAAGCCGCGAATTAAATATGTGACGTTTATGGACCTAATGCAGTGTCATCAAAAGTAGCACAATGTTGGTTCAAGCGTTTTCAGTCCGGAAATTTTGATGTCAAAGATGCAGCTCGCTCTGGTCGCCCTGTTACGGATAAAGTCGTTGCCATTTCTGAAAAAGTGGAGCAAGATCGGCATATTAATAGTTACGACGTAGCTGAAGAACTGGGGATCGACCACAAAACAGTTTTGACCCATTTGAAAAAGTCTGGGTATAAAAAAAACCTCGATATTTGGGTGCCACACGAGCTCACTGAAAGAAACCAAATGAATCGTGTGCGCATTTGCGATTCTCTGTTAAAACGTAACGAAACCGAACCGTTTTTGAAAAGATTGATCACTGGTGATGAAAAATGGATCACCTACGACAAGAATGTGCGCAAACGATCATGGTCAAAGGGCAGTGAAGCACCACAGACTGTAGCGAAACCCGGATTAACACGTAATAAGGTGATGCTGTGTGTATGGTGGGATTGGAAGGGCATCGTTCATTATGAGCTTTTACCGCCGGGCAAAACCATCGATTCGGATCTCTACTGCCAACAGCTGATGACACTCAAACAAGAAATTGAGAAAAAACGGCCGGTATTGATCAACAGAAAGGGCGTGGTCTTTCATCATGATAACGCCAGACCGCACACATCTTTGGCCACTCAGCAACAATTGAGAGAGCTTGGTTGGGAAGTGTTAATGCATCCACCATATAGCCCTGACCTTGTACCCTCAGATTTCCACCTGTTTCGGTCTCTTCAGAATTTTTTGGGTAGTGTTAGATTAACATCCAGAGAGGACTGTCAAAACTACTTGTTGCATTGTTTTGGTCAGAAGTCCCAAAATTTCTACAGCAACGGGATCATGTCACTACCTACAAGATGGCAACAAGTTATCGAACAAAATGGCACATATATATTATAATCAAATGTAATTAAACTTGAAAAAAATATGTCTTGAATTTGTTTATAAAATACGAAGAAACTTTTTCCCCGACCTATATGTAGCAAAAGAGTAGATTTTTTTGATATTGAGATTCACTAGCTAGCACCATTATCCTCCATAGTAATATTACACCTAGATGTAGAAAAGAGAACATATTATTGATTCACCTAGAGAAATTAATACTTTTCCATCTAGGTATGTATTTACCCCCAAATCAATTTCCGCCAGAGTTTAAACGACTACTTTGATTAGAGCGTCAAACCATCCCCTACTTATGCCAAACACCAAACAGGCCAGCTTCCAAAACCGTCCAGTCCCAAAAAGTCCAGTGTCTCTAAAAGGGTCTACAATGGCAACCGCCTAAAAATAATCAAAGTGCAAAATGGACCAGTTTCCCAAATCGTTTATTCTCAAAATATCTAGTGTTCTAATATGAACAGAACAGGTATTTTTTTATTTACCTTTTTCCAATTTTTTACCTTAACTACTTATGACTAAACTTTGGTCGTTCGTTATATACGCCATTTGTAATATAAAACAATGGTAATAAAAAGGCACTGAAGTGAGAATTTTTTCGTTATAAAGCTACGTTTGCTTACGTTTGCTTACTTACTCTCAATTTATAAAACAAATACGAGGTGTTTATTTTCGTTACAAATTTGAAAAACGGTAAACACGTTATCTAAAAACCTATAGTAAAAAATGCCGCGATCTATTTTCTGTAAAGCTTCTTTCAGTATAGCTTTCCCAATTCCGTCTATCTATCTTCCGTCTGTGTCTGTATACAGTATTTTGTACTTACTCAAATATGTATAAGTACATATAGAAACCTTCTATATCGACAACAAAGGGTGTAAAAACAAATTGGCATTTGTATGTAATTAAATTTGTTCTACTATAACATACGTTACATTGATCAGATCTTCATAAAGTTGTAGGCAAGCAGTCCATGTAAATACAATTATCTTGTTCGAACATGAGTGAACTCGGTTGTAGAGTTTTGACTTCAACTGTGATAAAACTAGGGTTGAATCCGGATTAGGAAACGGGACAACGGGATACGCGAAGGTAGAAATGTTTTTGGGGCCGAAACGGGCATAAAATATGACACAAACAGATTTTTTTTTATACGTGATGAAACTCTGAGGGACGAACCAGACATAAATCGTTATGAAGATGTAGGAGTCCTGAGATCACAGTTCAGGGCTTACAACTAGTTTAGATTATGAAGAGGAATTGAAAAGCCTAACATTCATACTCTTAGAAGCAGAGTTAATCGATGCCACGTTTAAAATATAGGTCCAACTATAATGGTTACGTGCTCCAATGTGAGATCGTAATATACAATTTAAATGTTAACTAAAAAAGAGTCCAAACACAATAGGTACCTCTGCTGTAAGTTGGTGAGCAGATTCCAGGTGATACTGCAGCATCAGGTATTCAGGTGCGGGGATTCTTGAAATATCATTAAGGTAAAAACAAGATAAATTATGTGCTAAAAAACAGTGAACAAAAACTTGCAAGAAAACCCGTATTTCCAAGATCCTCAAAAAGTTCAAAGCCAAATATTATGCACCAGCATGCTCTAGGCCAGCATGGTAGATTAGGGCCCATCTACTCTCTCTGAGAAAAGGACTGTGTCCCAGCAGAAGGAACGTGAATGGATGATGATGATGATGCTGAACAAACAGGATACCGAATTTCGAATCGATCAGGCCTGTGAAAGTTGCTTACATCCCTTCATCAACTAGAAAAGACTGACGCCAACGTCACCCCAATACACGAGCGATCGTCTCCGGCAGCGCGCATATTCCTTGATGAAGTAGCTTCTAATGGCTCCGAAACCGGTTGCTCGTTTCAACCGATAGACATCGGCGGCGTCGTGTGTCGGGTCGCTCTCTTCCCTCAAATATGATTGAGGAGGGCGATGGCTGGCACATGAGTCATATATCGGGTGCTGCTTACGGGCCGCTGGTCTGCTCGCGGTATACACATAAACTAGTAATAACATGACTAAATTGTTATAACCTTAGATTAAGAATAACTAACTTCCTCTCCCTGTACTGTGTAAAGTAAATTCGTTAAAGTTAACAAAATAGTAGTAAAGCATAACAAAAGTCACGGACTGGTGTCTGTGGAGTGATATATATTAATTATAAAAAAAAACGATAAACATAACGTGAGTAAGCCATTGCATATTGGTTTAAAACTAGAAAATACCTAATTATCTTCCAACTGCTGATTAGATTTTCTTGAATCATAGCTAAGAACACTCGATCAAGTCACCTTTTAATCAAATAAAACTAAATATCAATTCATTGGTTTGGGAGACACATAAACAAATACATACGCAAATCTTATAACACCCCTCTGCTTACGTCGTGGAGGGTTAAAAACGAAAATCTTTATTATATCATTAAGGCTTTGTGTTTGCCTACCTACGTATTTAATCAATGTGCGTCACGACTAAAATATGTATTGAAATCAGAATAAATTTCTGATTATGACTGACGTCAATGATAATGTAATTTGCGTACTCTAATTTTCTCTTATTTCTCATTTTTATACCTCTTTTAAAAGAATATTTATGTGAAACTGTTGTTTTCTTTATCATCATTATAATCAGCCACAGGCTGAGTACCACTGGTGACAATGGGAGAGGATCGCAATGTCAAGAAGGCGTATCTTGGAGTTCCCATAGGCCACCAATAGGTATCGCTGGAAAGATGCGGTAAAGTGTGTGGGGTACGATACCGGAATAGATGGCGTTGAGTCAGAAACCAAGACCCATTTCAGCTTGCTGCGCCAGCGGAGTATGAACTAATTGATTGTTGTTTTAAGGTACTATTTTAATAAATAAGTATTGCAATTAAGTGAAATCGATTAATCATAACGATTTAATTCGTTATTTATGATACCTACGTACTGTCCAGGAATGGAACTCCCTGCCGCTCTCCTTGTTTTCTGAGAACTACAATCACATCTTCAAGACTATAGCGAATATTTCTTCTATATAAACGTGTTCTATCCTCAGCCTCACCGTCGCTTACCATCAGGCGAGTTGATGCCGAAACGTAGATAAAAAAAATATATACCAAGGTATTATTAATTTATCATCATCATCATCATCAGCCTGAAGGCATTCACTGCTGAACATACGCCTCCTCCTTATAAATTTCCACACAGAATGACAGTCGTCAATCAATCTAGTGGGAGGCCTACCTACGCTACGTATTTCGGTTCGTGGTCTCAAGCCACGTAGTCATTGGGAACGATATCACACGATACTCTCGAAGTTGTCAAATATTATACCTATCAAGGACAGATTTTCCAGTTAGGTAGGTCCAAAGAGATCGCGCGAATAATCCAACTTGGATGGGCAGCGTTTGGTGTTACGTGAGATCTTCTCGTGACATCTTCTCGTCAAAAATATAACAGTGCCTAAAGAAAGTCTTTATCCGGTGCGTTGACAGTGATGTCAAGTTTTGTTTATGGATGCGTGTTATCCAGAATTTCAGGCTTCAACTATTCAAAATCCTGCTCGGGACTGTGCTGCATTCATCACTCTGAGATATTAACGCACCGTTCACATTACAGATATTCTTGCGCGCGTTTCACGCGTCTGTGTTTATTTAATTCTCAGTCTTATCTCAATAATACTAAAGTTTTCGTAAAAGCAAGCTCAAAATTGCCTTACGTGCAGTGTAAGAGAAAAAAAACTGGTTTACGATTAAATATAACAAGGGGAACTGAAAGACAATGACATGAATAAAATAAACTCAGTGAGTCAAACGCATCCACCTTTGTCAATAGTATGAACGGGTCATAAGAAGTTAAGAAGGTTAAGTTCGGTTTTGAATCTTGTAAAACAATAAACCCGCCTAATTAGGAGCCAATGCAAATAAATTGAAAAATTATTTGAAAGTCATTATGGACAAATAAGAGTTCTTTTTTTAGTTGATTATATACTTAGGTACATAAAATTTTGATTTTATGATACAACTAATGTGAACATAATTTAATTATATCGCCAAAACATGAGCAAAATTTGGTGCAATAGACTAGGGAAAACCTCCTAGGTTAATAATTTTTTACCTTTAAAAAAAGATATGTAGGATCGTATGGTTCATCCAGATGATTTAAAGATGCATGCACTTACTTGATGATAGCTTTATCTTGGTAGATTGAAATAACGAAACACTAAAAAATACTCATGAGTAAAAATGGTTAGCTATGGTTATGGTATGATATGGCCATGGTTAGGGGGTCAGAAACCCTCCATTAGCATACGACGATTTTTTTTTAAATTTTGGACAAATAGCACGGGTAATCTGTGCCACAAATTATATAATGTGCATGCGCCACTCAATTGCCTTAGCAAAGGTTTTTTTGCGGTGACAACGAACTATAGCTATGCAAGAGAAGTGCTTAGCGGGTGTTCACGTAGAGTTCGAGGCGCGTGCGCGGGCGCGGCGGTCTTGGGGCACTATTTTTGAATCGCTCGGAGGACTTTTTTCATGCGATGTGATTTACTTGCGAACGAAATCACAAAAGTCGTATTTTTGAACAAGTCATATAACTCTACGAGTGATCGATAGAAAGTCTGACAGAACTACGGCAACTCAGAATTCGAGCGATTCAAAAACATCAAACCCACTGTATTTGAAATCACCGGTGATTATTTGCGTGTGCAAATAGAAAAATTCCTACGAGTGATTCAAAAATAGAGCTCTTGAAGAGTTCGTGTTCACATTGGCGTTTGAAAAATTACGAGGGTGTGACGTGTTTGCAGTAGGTTGGATGCAGCATGGATGATGATGATATTTTATTTTTAATGGAAAATTCTTACCTAAAATGGGATATTTTTTTTTCTATTCATATGATATGGTTTATTGTGGTAAGGAATTCTACTATTATATAATATGGTTATGAAATTGTTGTCTGAGTAGCAATTATAAACTCTTCTGTATGTTACATGTTTGATATTTCCGCGAGCGCGCCGCGCAAGCGTCGCGATCTTGTACCCGCTACTTCCAACGCACCTGCGTTTTGTACGTGAACAGTTGCATATTAGACCATAATAAGAATGTTTAATATTTCGCGCCCGCTCCCGCGAGTTAACGTGAACAACAACTTAGAATTCTGCCTTTTTCTGCGTGAAGCCCGGGCAAAAGTTTGTATATTATTTGTTTATTTACTACATATAATTATCTTTATTTTATCTCAGTACAAGCTCTGTGGATCAAACAATATTTAATTTGAATGAATACGCGTTAAGTTTGCGAACCAATTATCCGAAAACTGCACTTTTGACAATGTAAATCAGTGACTAAAACCTCAAACTATTATATCTCGCAATGGTCTGTAAACTATTTTCGTCCATCGAGGCAACCTTATGGTTTCATAGCAAGTAAATGGAAGGAAAAAGACAGGAAGATTTGAAGAAGTTCTTAAATAGCTCAGGAGATCGTCTCGATCGAAGAATTTAATAGTAATTTTAACTGGGTGTTTCAATATCATCACAGCCTTCCTTATTCCACTGCTGAGGCTAGATCTCTCTCTTGCCTCGATCCTATGCTAATCAAGTCCAGACGCATTACGGCTACCACTTATCGTGGGCTCGAAATTGCGCCAAAACAGCGTAGTGCGAAAAATCACGCGAACGTGCGCCGAGATATGATTTGTGGTCGCGCAACTTTTCGCTTCACCTAAACAGAATCGCTTAAAACAAGTAGCCGTGAGGCCCTAGGTTCGGCCCGCGATGGTGACATTATCATCGGCCCATCTTGCACCAGCTCTCAGTAGGTGGATATTAGTAAGTTACGTAAACGAAAATATGAGTTCTAATTAAGAGGTCCCATGTAAATTTTACCAAGATCCGAACTTATGGTCTGTCAAATTTAGGATGATAATTTTGACAGGTCACGCCCATGAAGTTTAGTATTTTTGCCGGTAAAATGAACTACGATGTATATGTATATATGTAATGTATGATGTATATGTTCTTCGTTGATGAGTGATGTGCCACGCATAATGAACAACTATATCGAAAATAGTTTTTTTTATTTCAATTTATTTAATGATCAACAAACAGTATACAACAAATACAAGGTTTGGAAATAAAATAAATCAAACAAATTAAAAATTTACGTATAGGTAACCATATTATTTTTTGTAAATATTAACGTTATTTGCAATTACCTATCGCGCAATTACTTATTTGTAAATAAAAACTAGGTATTACTAACCTAATAAATAATTTCAGTTTTTTTTTTTATTGTTGATAAATTAATTATTCGCCAGTCGTGTAGCGTTCCAAATATGCATAAATAGGAATGATTTCATCATTAATTTATGTTAGGTATTATGTATTTCCGATGTTCTATAAAATTTTGTAATATCGATAACATCGATGATCGACTAGGTTCATTAACGATTATACACTACCACATCCTTACTGTGAGCTGTCAAAATTATTATCCTAAATTTGACAAAGCCATAGGCTTAGCTTTAGGTACAAATATTATATACATCACATTGACGTCAATCATACACGACTCATCAAATCATTAATAACAAAATTGGTACATTTTTGCGGCGGCAGGTAATAGAAGTATAATGTTATATTATGTAGCACAAACGTGAAAATTTGAGGAACATACGTGAATCCATAAAATTTTCAGTTGGGAGCAAAGCTTGTATAGTACTTTTCTCAAACATTGCGAGAGTATTTGCGTAAAAATTAATGATTGAGTTATTATCACATGTCATGAAATAAAACATTGCCTAGCATCAAAAGATTAGTAAAAAGGGTTTTCCGATGGCTATAGTTTGTAATGTGAGCCAATTACAAGCCACCAATGTAAACCTAAATCTTTATGCACAGTGTAATATTGTACGTATGAAGAAGCATAGATCAGAAGAAGGGACAATAATTGGCCATTGTAAAATAGAGCGGCTGCGCACATAGCCACAAAACGCGACCACTCTTGACCACTTATGTCTAGTGGCCAAATCAAGCCAGTCGATGCGACCACCAGACGCGGCCACCACGCACGGCCACCACCAGACGCGGCCACCACACACGGCCACCACCGGTGGCTTAAACGTGGCCATCAGACGCGGCCGCAAGCGGTAGCTTGAACGGGGACACTTGGTGCATGCTGCGTGTGTAGAAATATCCACATTTTCGAAATCAACATCCACAAAACATCATCATCAAAATGAGTATATATGTAACGTACCCATGATGATTTGCGATCTGTGCGGTGCTAGCAGCAAGACTGGAGATGCAGGCGGGGTGCTGCCGGCACCTGTGGTCTTGTGAGTGGCGTGGCGGGTGACAAATCGGCCACAAGAAACGAGCACCACGCTTGCTTGTGGCTCGGACACGGGCACTCGAACGCTCAGTGTGCGTGTAAAAAGTTTCGTCTAACACTTGTGGCGACCACCAGTGGTTGCATATGGTGAATGTGGTTTGTGTGTGCGGCCGGTACTTGATTGCGAAAAGTTGCACGACCGAAAATCGTATCTCGGCGCGTTAAGGTTCACGTTCCAGTAATTTTTCACAATCACCTGAACTGAATCGCTCAATACAGATGATGGTTCGGCCCCTGGGGCCCTAAGGCTACCTCCTAACGCGGGCTTGAAACAGCGCTCAAACAGTGCAGTACGGAAAATCACGCGAACTTGAACCATAACGCGCCGAGATACCGTTTGCGGCCGCGCAACTTTTCGCAATCATCATCATCAGCCATAAGACATCCACTGCTGAACTATACCGCCACCTTAGACCTCCACACTGAACGACAGCCTGCCATCTGCATCCACTGGATGCCCGACGACTCTCACGATGTCGTCGGTCCATCTAGTGTGAGGCAGCTCTGTTGTGCCAACGCTGCGTCTTCCAGTTCTTGGTCTTAACTCGAGAACCTTTCTTTCCCATCAGTTATCGGTTCTCCAGCGATGTGGCCAACCCTTTGCCATGTCAACTTACATGTTTTAATAGCTATTAGCTATATATCGGTGACTCTGGTTTTTTGGCGAATATCCACGTTTCGGATTCTATAGCGCAAAACAACTACGAGCATAGCTCTCTCTCCATTGCCCGCTGTGTGACTCTTGAGTTTTTCTAAAAGACCAACAGTTAAGGACCACGTCTCATGTCTTTACTAGCAACACTGCTGGTAAGCTGGTTAAAGATCCTTGGCTGTAGGTACTATGGTATTTTGGACGAGAAGATTTCACGTAATTTCCGGAACGCTGCCCATCTGCAATTTTTCGCAATCACTCAAACAGAATCGCTTAAAACCTTATCATAACAGGTAAGACCCCTGATCTATGAATTATATTTTTAAAATATAAACTGTCTATGAAAATATGCAAGTTTAAGTACTGAATTCACAAACCGTATCTACCTATTGAATTGGTGAGGCCATATAAAAACAAAACAAAAACTTGAACTCAGAACTCACGCGCATTCAGTTCACGCCAATCAGGGCAAAGCATTGGTCGTGTCTACAGTATTATTAAATAAATACAATATTATTGTTTACATGGTGATTGAAGCAAAAAATACATTATCATCCTTAATTTGGGATTGCTAAGATAAATTTTTGATTAAAAGTGCAGGTGAGTGTGTTTCACTTATTTTAATTGGCATAACGGTTATACAGTTTAGTGACCTCTTTATTATCTCTATCATGTTGCAAAGGGCTTGTTGATTATATAACTGCAATGTTTTGATCGTATAAATCTGTGCCGACTAGCCGCACATTTTGCAATTAGGTATTTAAGTAAGTATCTCATCTCACACACTACTCATTAATATAATTGTTGTTAATTACTTAGTTAGCCTATTTCCTTGATGATTATCTTTGGAAATATGTATTAAACAGACAATTTCTGTGGGTAAATAGGTACTTATTATCTGCTTATATGTAGTTAACTGCTTTCTACAAATACCTTTGTAACATTTTGCACGATATAACACCAAAGATAGAGATGCAGATAAGTTATATTGAAAATAGATAGGTACAAATTTTATAGGTAGAACTTGCAATATTATTGATCACGCATAGAAAAGAAAAAAAATTAATAAATGCCTGTGGCTGGGAAGATTAAAATATATATTGACGTCAATTCTGTTGTGCCATTCTCTAAACTAAACTAAATTTGAAGGCTCTAAAACTATTGCAATCTTTTTCAGACTGTATTGAAATGATAAGAGATGTCGATAATTTTATTCCTGTCAGAATAGTTTAGTATAAAGAATAGTACAACAGAGTTGATGCCGCTGTCTCTGATCAAGTACTTAATGACCTTGCGAAAAGATTGCTATAAAACTGGTCCAATCGAGGAAATAACCTTAAGTAAGGCCAAAAAACCGCTACAACATTAGAAAATTACTATTGACTAACTATTTAACAATCATAATAATTTAATGCAAAACAGTGTCGTCTATAATTTAAATAACACAGCAATTTGAACCCACTAGACTCGGTCCAAGTTTCAGTGTTGTAGCATTATTTTTATTTATATAAAAATAGTCGCACAAAAACTAAAAGTAATTTATTTGAATTCACTTCACATCTTTAGTGTAAGCGCGGTTTGCATGCATCACTACTGCACAGGCGCATAGCCGCTGGAATCGCTGTTAATGTCAATTTTAATGTGACGTCGTGTCAGCCCCTGATGTTTGTATTTTCCGAGCAGGGGTAAAATTGACATTGGCGCCCCTCACCTCTAGTATTAGAGATAATTATTTAAAAAAAAATACAAAACAAATATAAGTATACCTACTTTCTTTGTGAAGTTCAAATTAAAAATCAATGGCCAGGATGTCCTCTAATTGCCATGTCAAAAGTCCCTGACGATTCTTTCACATTCCGTGACCAATATGTCCTTTCTGAGGCAAAAATTAAGAACTTCGTCTAGGTACTTATCTTGGGGTTGTTAACTAAATCATCCGCGAGTGTAACGAGCTAGAGCATTTTAAACATATTTTTAACATTGAATATGTTGCAAATTAAAAATGCCTGAATTTGAAGATTATGCCCTATTTCCTGCCCATATCTGATTATTTTTACACAAATTAATATGTGACCGTGCAATGTATAAAAATCTCAACAACAAAGCGCGAGCATACCGAACGCGAAAATTTTGATCATTAAAGTCGATTTAAAAGAAATTGTTACGAGACAGGAACAAAGTAAGATACATAAACAAGAGGACATTTTTACCTATATCTGATTAATTTAAAACAAATTAGATCAAGATCCGATGCATGCTCTCCGAAATGGGTCCAAAAAAACCCATAGAGCGATTTTACGCCGATGCGAGCTAAGGATTCGTTGCTGATGAAAGCTCCTTTTGGCACGTTTTTCAATATACTCCAACGGCCCAAACTGGTACTTAGCTGATCCATCCCAAATGACAAAACAGTACTCTATGCACGACTGAACTAGTGCTTGTAAAACAAAACACAACAAACATTGTTTTTTTTTTTTAATGATATTTATATAAGTTTGTAATTGTTTTCGTCACCTATGGACATTGGTCTGAAATAAA
Source organism: Agriopis leucophaearia (assembly GCA_949125355.1). Lineage (NCBI taxonomy): Eukaryota > Metazoa > Arthropoda > Insecta > Lepidoptera > Geometridae > Agriopis > Agriopis leucophaearia. Next base: position 7,072,918 of record OX421270.1, read on the forward strand.
TTATTATTCATTCATTCATTCAAGGAAAAAAACGTAATGGAGACCACCATTTCTAATCACTTTCACTGGGTTTTTGAACGTAAGACTGTAGCAGGTACCCCATATACTTCAATGAAATATTAAAGAAAATGTTTTTTATTCTGCTAAAAATGCTTGGACTGTGTCTAATTAGCTTTTTTCTGAGACTAACATTTTAATTTATGTGCAAAACCTTGTACGCAAAACGGATAATTGCTGAATGCTACTGAAGTTATTAATATAACTTTGTTATGCGAAAACTATTAGTATAAATAATAGTAAATAACTGCAAAAACCAAAATAATGTTATCTAAGTCATTATCTAAATAAACAACCTTGCAGATGAATGAAAAAACAATCCTGAGGCAATAATATTTTTTTTAGGTCTGTGACCCTGGTACACGCTGTAAAAAGAATAGCTATTGGGTACCTAGTCCATTGAAATGTTATATGAGCTTTGCATTTTTTAGAGGACGCATTTTTATTTTTGGGACTTGTTTGGGTGGTCAATAGAAGCTTAACCTCAAGTTTTTGGGGTGACGACCCTTGTCACTCGGGTCTTATAAAAAAATCTCACTTTTTTGCTTATAACTTCTTTAATTTTTAATTTAGGGCAAAAAGTTATATCAACATATTTGTAGGCAAAACAATTTGCTACAAATTTAGTCATAACAAATTTTTTGTAAGACGCATAGCTTCCGAGATATCGCGAAAAAAGTGTTTTCACCCGTTTTTCCAAGATGGCGGCCGGGGGAAAAGAGTCGCGACCCCACAAACTTGAGGTTAAGCTTCTATTGACCCCCCAAACATGTCCCTAAAATAAAATTGCGTCATCTAAAAAATGCAATATTCGGTCCTTAAATTGTAACATTTCAATGGACTAACCCACAATTACATTTAAATAATGAACTGAGACTTTAGAATAAGAGTAATGTTGACAGATTGTGACGTCATAAGCAGCATATTTTACGCAAACTCAAAATTAGTCAAAAAAATACAATTTAAAAGAGAATTTTCTTAAGTAATGTGTTTTTGGGAATCGTAGATGCGTAAGCACACCAAATACATATTGCGTGGATTTCTGGTATATTATGCAGTAATTTTTTATGGTCCCATAGTACTACAAGGAACCCTTATAAATTCGCTCTGTCCATCCTTCTATCAGTCTGTCTTTCAGTATAATTATATTATTTTATCATAGGATTCTCAGGTCTAGCCTTAAGAAGTCTAAGAGGCACAATTATTGAGTGTGTCTAAGAGGGAATCAAAACTATTGGACGGTAAAGTTTAGGATTGTACATTTTTGGGCTATCGTGGTGAGTTCTGACCATGATGGTGTCGACCTAGTCTATGGTATGAGGTGAAGTACGGCACCCGTTATTTATACCTCATGTCAAAATATTGTGGCGGGTTATGACTCGCACCCTCTAAATGCCCCCTACCCCCAAAAAGATGCCCTATGTTGACACCGCTAAAATTGACGTGGTTGGCTTAAAGTGTCAATAGGTGTGCAGCTGCACTTTCATTGAACGGTACTCCTAACTTTTATAGTTATTAAGGTAAATTTACGAAATAACAGTAGTTAAAACTACTTAAAAATAATATAGTTAGAACTAAAGTTCATATCTTGATTTATATATACCTACATATATAAAAAAATTGAACAAGAATTAACTTTTGCGCGAAATAATAGACTCACGTAATATAGACTCAAATAATTTTCTATCTAAGGATCTATATGTATAATGTTAAGTTCACGGCCAAATCAAAGATGAAATAATAATACCGGTTTCACAATAACTTAGTTTCCTTAAAAATTCGAGCTAAAGATGCAAACTTGTAAATTGTGATTAAAATATAACTATTTTATATAAGTTGTAAACGTAGTAAACTTTTTACTTAGATAAATTATTTAAATTAATAAAGTAAAAAAGTATAAAGTAAACTAAACTAATAACGAATCTATAAGAGAAAAATAAATTATTCGCATCTATTTACTCACACCACGCGCGTGAGAAAGATGGCATGCGATTACGATCGTAATCTGAATCACGAATGGACGTCTATAATAAGCCCACATGTAATGATGTTTTGCCAATAGAGAAGTCATACTCATAAAAAAATTAGTAAAAGCATGGCGATATTTTACTATAGCTACATACGACCCATATGAGTATACAGCCTTTAACAGCCGTCCCAGTATAAGTATTTTACTTTATTAACACACAACATGGCATTTTTAATTATTATTATTCACTCCAAACTCGCGCATCGTACGTTTGCATCGTTGCCAGACACAGGATGGACTGACTTCACTCAAGCTAAATAACTCCTGTTTGTATCGGACAGATCTCGCTAAAACGTATCTACCTCAGTTTATATGTAACATCATTAATTCTAGTCTCATTTTTATATAGTTTTTTTTTATTATCAAACTAATTGGGGTCTTTTAATTGCGAAACAACTTATTACAAAAACCAATAAACGAGTATATGAACTAAAACTATTTAAAACTAACTAAACTAAAGAACGAATCTAAGAGCTCCTTCTAAAAACCCCTTTTTCCCATCTATTTACACGCACGATGTGCGTGAGAGAGATAGCATACGATCACGATCATAATCACGAACGAACACTCATAATAAACCCGCAGGTTCTGTTATCTGTATGTTTAAAAACTTGTGTGAATCAAAATGAAAATTTGAATAAATTTTTCTTTATTTTTAAGATAACCATAACCTAATTTAAGATAAGCTTTCCTTTCACATAAAGTAAGTTAATTTACCTAATCATCTTCAAAATCACATTCATGATTTTACCAAATTATCTTCAAAAATTAATAATATAATTTATTTCAGTAACTTAAATAACGTTCCATCTTCGTAATATAAAAAAATATAAATAAATAAAAACGACAAATGAATACCTAACTACTAAACTAATCTATTAAACCGCTACCAGTGGGAAATATTCCAAAAATGCTGGCTCCGTTACCACGTTGTATGGCAATGCTTTATTACTCACCCTTTGAGGCCTAAAAATCGCAATCAGTCATATACCAAATTATATTCGAAAATTTTGATATGCGCGAGCAAGATAGCGTACGCACTTAAAATAAACTCTTTCAATTTTAATCAAGATGGTAATTTGATGATTTAAGGAATATTGATTATGCAAATGTTTATTATTTACTGTAATTGCTAATTTGCTAAAGTCTAAGTGCTATTGCTAAAGTCGTGGTTGGTGTTAAATTAACTAAACATGATAGTCTTTCAACTTAAAAACAAAATAATCAAGAGGTTGAACGGTTACTTGACCACAACCAAACGACTCCAAACCTGTCGACTAACCTGTTGTTACTTTTTGCTAAATTTAGAATACTTAAGTAGTTTTTGCGGCCACGATTTTTCGATTTCGTTTTTTTAGTAGAATATTTTAAATTATTTTTCACTCATAGTGGCAACGGATATATTCATAACTTTTTAGAACTAAACTAGGTAGTTTGAGAAAGAAAAATATTTTTTGTGAATTGAATCTTTTTTAGTTTGCGGCTTGTCTTTGATCGTGTGAAACTAGTATAATAATAACAACAATTAAAGTATATTTTCCCAGTTTTAGTACTTAAGTTGTGTGAAAATTAGGCGATGCGTTAGTCATATTTACGGAGGAGTATCATAAAGACGAGTTTCTTTGCGTGATAAAATCCGGAACGTAGATATTTGCCAAAGAACCAGAGTCACCGACATAGCTATTAAAATTTGCAAGTTGAAGTGGCAATGAGTAGGCCACATCGCTCGAAGAACTGATGACTGATGGGGAAGAAAGGTTCTTGAGTGGAGATCACGAACTGGAAGACGCATCGTAGGGAGGCCTCCCACTAGATGGACCGATGACATTGTGAGAGTCGCGGGTATCCAGTGGATGCAGATGGCAGGATGTCGCTCAGTGTGGAGGTTAAAAAAGGAAGCCTATGTTCACCAGTGGACATCTTCTGGCTGATGATGATGATGATCTTAAAGACGACATCGCAAATGTAGCGTAATTGTTCTATAATTACGATACAACAGTAGCAAACGACAGACCATGAAATCATCTAGATTTCAAAATTACTTCATGATCCATTAAATCAAAAATTAGATGGATAATCGAAAGAAAAATAATACAAAAGTCATACCTACATTTTCTAAAGAAATGTGTATTTGTATAATATTAATTTTTTCCCTGATATTTTTCAAATTTTTATATTACATTATGGAGAAGCTTTTAAATAACTGCTAACACTGCAATGTTAAGATTGACCTACGTTAGTATCTTTTTAAAAGAGCTTAAGTCTTATGAGTACAGTGGCTTCTACTTCTTTATACTTCTACTACGTTGTTAGATTTGATTTTAATAATATTGAGATTTTCTTTTAAGTGTATTCTTTCTTTATGGGTTTCTTCATTCTTCACGTTCCTATAGGCAGAGGTTTGAGGCTGTGTTAATAGGGCAGCCCATTAGAATTTATTTACATACTTACGATTTCTTCCTACCTCTATTTCTAATATTATATTATTTCTATTTATAATTTTATTTTCTGTGTAATGTGTTCTTGTGTTCTTCTTTATTGGTTTGTTTTCCTGCCTGCAACGTTGAGGTTCTATAAAAAATCATAAATCAACATACTTTTTCAGAAAATATGGCACCTGACAGCGACCGACGTCAAGAAAGCTTCCCACAACTAAAATATCCTATATTCCGCAATAATGAACCAAAATATTGTAATCAGTTCCTCAAAGGCAAACAGATTCAAGATGGCGCCGAAGGTTTATGGAGAATTCATGATGGACTGTACGATTTGACCAGCTTCATATCCTCACACCCTGGTGGCAAAACGTGGATCCAGATTACAAAGGTGAGTACTGCTAAGTACTATTTACAGTTTTTCTTCTTAGTTTCGCTTATTCTGTGTTATTAGTTCTTGGTTTAATAAACAAAATGATAAAAAATCGTAATAATTGAAGCGGATGCTTTCAATAACGAAGTTACAAGTAATGTGACGAACCACATCCTTTTGGATGTGGTATATTGAGAGACGGAGTGGAGAGGATGAGAGATCGGAGATATATTGTTCAATCTTTCCAGGCTATCATGTCTTCATTAATGTCATCATTGAAGTCATTTATGTTTATTTCTCATATTTTCATGATCTACTTAACGACTTCACCTTGTTCAATAAGTACTATAATATCTTTCATGAGACGTAAAAACACCCCCTTTAGTAGGTACTAGCCTTTAGTATTTACCATCGTGATTTTCATCATCACATACTGACGTCAATAATATTAATGGTCAAACCGCAATGCGATGCAGCAAAAAAATGCAAATCCTCTCATTTGTATCTCTTTTTTCACTGCAATGGCACGTAAAGCATCTTTTGACCTAAACCGGCACACCTTTGGAGTAAAAAGTTATTGGAGTAAAACAAACGCTTCCTAACTCAGGCATTTAAATTTATCTGGATTTAAAGATTCGTGTTATTTTTATCTCTTCTACAGACACGAAAAACTTGAACTTACCACGTGACAGATGTTTTAAGGTCTTAGCATACTTAATAAAGAAATCAAGTCATTTAAAAGAAAAAATTTAGTCAATTCCTAACCTAATATTTAACGACATTCCAGGGCACAGATATAACAGAAGCATTTGAAACGCACCACTTAAAAGGAATCGCTGAAACCTTATTACCAAACTACTTTGTAAGAAAAACTAACCTGCAAAGAAATCAACCGTTCACCTTTAAAGAAGACGGTTTTTACAAAACTTTAAAGTTAAAAGTAATGAATCAACTGTCTGAATTACCGCCGGAAGCGAGAAGAAAGACTGATTTGATGACGGATTCTTTATTTCTGGCTGTTTTCGTACTTAGCATTTTATGTTGCTGGTCATGGAAGAGTAACTGGATCGTGGGTGCAGCTCTGACATTACTGACTGGTATAACATTGAGCGCTGTAGTTATAGCCGCACATAATTATTTCCACAGAGCAGACAATTGGCGCATGTATATATTTAACCTAGGTGGCCTGTCCTATTCGTAAGTAAATTTATCACACATTATTTTATTTAGGTATTTTTTTTTTCTTTTTTATTGTAAAATGGGCTTGCGCTTGGCCGCCAACTCGCCCGATGTTAAGCGATTATGCGGCCTACGATGGATCACGCTTACCTAGAAGAAACCGATTCTCTCTTGACTTGAAAACACCCAGATTGTAACTATCGGGGAACACCCATTCAGGCAGCGCATTTCACATACTAGCAGTTCGCACAATAAAAGTGGAATCAAAGCGCTTCGTACGGGTACGTAGGTACCTAGGTAGGTAGGTAGGTACCTTTCACTCGACGTTTTGACCATGTTACAATGGCCGTAGGCGCTTCGCCTTTATTGAAGTCGGTTAAAAAGAAAGGTGTATTGTTTGTTTGTATGTTTCCACCCACATCCTAAATGCCTTAATTTTTTCTTTTGTAAAAGAAGCGTTGATAGATTCTTCTGATGTTAGGGATGGAAACTGAGTAGGTCACGGCATAATAATTATAAAATGGGGATAAGTAAAATAGGGATACAAAAACAAATATTAATATAGGTAATAAATAAGTATTTTAAACTGGTATAGGTAATAAATAAGTATTTTAAACTGAACCTAGTACGGATTGGCACATCATTTTAAAAGAAATGGAATGTTGTAGTTGGAAAAACGAGAGTGATATAGACCGATGTATGGGAGAACATTTTTTCCACTGCAAAGTTAACTTTGTCCTTCAATATTTCAACTTTTACTCGACTTTTGGATGGTAAAGTTTTAGGGTGTATATGACATTATTTATTTATCAAGCTTGTTCGAAACCCTCAGTGTGCGTGCCCGACTCGCTCTTGGCTGGTTTATTATTCAGTTGTACTGTTTGCGAATCATGATTCGCCAAAATACCGTTGTCGAGTTGATAATCTTTCTAGAGCAATGAACTTGTGAGATTTTGCAATAAACGATATAGTGCTACCTAAATTATTCAGTTCCTTGAAAAAAAAGGATAAATAAGTCATGTTCACACATAATGATTGAGATTGACTAGCCCTGAATGGGGTAGAGGATCCCAGCAAGTCTTCTCCCTTACCTCTTCTGTATGTCTTCTCCACACTAAGGTCGCCTGGAAGAGATCGCTTATAGCGATAAGGCCGCCAATTGTTTCACTACTTTTAAGTTGTTTTTATGTTACTATGTACCTATGTAATTTTAGGTGTGAACAATAAAGAGTTATCTATCTATCTATGATAACTAGCTGCACCACGCTGTTTGAAGCAACCTCTTTGGTAGCGACAGCAACGTCTTTTGACTTAGATGACGTTTTTTTTTTTCTAATTTGTTATTATGTCAATGTTGTTCTTGTTTTTTTTGTAGTGAACATAAATTATTAAAATACAAAAAAAAACGGTCAATCCAATCGCTACCAAACTTCACAGGATCACTTACTGGGCTAATCTGAAGATCGTCTAAAAATTTCATCAAAACCGGTCCAGCCGTTTTGGATTCCATAGGGAAAATATATACACCAATCGCCTTTTATAGATAGAAGATAGATTAAGCCAAGTCTATCCGATTTCCTTTGTCTTAATTACCACCAAATATTATTTAATCTAATGCTCGCTAAAAAGTAGACCAACTATTGTAATACCATACTAACTGCGTTCGTGGTTTCACTCTTGGATTACGCCATATAACATTAGGTATCTGCCAGGGAAAGTCCCGTCAAAATAGGTCCAGCCGTTTGGAATCCATAGGGAAAATCTACAAATACAGACGTACATCATATACACTATATAGTGAGATTACAGGTTTATAACAGGCATGTTGGTAATGATACATTTTACTATCGCAGCCATCTTGACCTTGCTTGCGATGAATTGCAATTATCTCCCTACGCAGTTTTGCATTAAAACATTTTTTGTAATCAATCATAGATATTAATCAAGATATCCCCCCCCCCCAAATATTTACGTCCCACGTGTATAACTTGTAGTACTTCAAAAGAATTTTCCAAATCGGTTTTTAAATGACGCAGTTACAAATATAAAAAAAAAACTACTGAATTGAGACCGCTTCTTTTCTGGAGTAGTTAAAAATAGAGCCATATTATGTCTAAATCTCTATTAACGACATTGCATCGCTCTCAAGTATGACTACAGCTCACTAACTAAGTCGAACTGGGTTCAGACTGGTGCAGTTTATGCTTGTACGTACATACCACTTAGTTCGTACCATTGGACCAATCCATAAAATATGCGTCAATGTATTCAATGTTGTAATAAATAGATGCAACCCCTAGCGTGAACTGTTTTAAGTCAATATACACACATGAAGAAATAGTACCAATGTACCTATCTAACAGTTCTTAGGTCAAGTAAATTACGTCAACAACACTTTGTACGTAGCATGTAAGTATAATGTACCTATATCGTGATTACTGTTTCAATATAACTACAATGTTGTGTAAGATGTTTTTTTTTTTTGTAAATATGGAATGTCTGCGAAAGAAAAAAGAATTGATAGATTTTAGGCAATCCAGGAATAGACTTCACTAGGTTAAAGATTTGTCTCCAACGCGGAAAAAAAAATCATGCTGCGCCTTTGTTTTATTTTCCGAATCCAGTGTTTTTAGAGTTGTAGTGAGGGCTTGTTCACAAACGGATTAAACCCACTAGGTCCTAAAAGTATTAGCCCTGGTGCCGGGGCAATAGAATACGGCACCGGTACCCCTGCCTGTAGTAAGAGCCTACTAAAAGGGGACCTATGAGTTCGGGATGGTCAAAGTTGGGGTTCTGACCATCCACTTAAGCATGCCCAGGGAGAGTAAGTTGTGAGAACAACGTTGTCGAGAGTGGAGGGACTGAGACAACACGCAGTTGTCTCGGGAGGAGCCATGGCGCAGTGCTGAGGGCTCCGGTGCGATCCTCTGGAGATCCCGGAGCCCCTTGTCAAGCACTAAGGCTGGTCACCGGGGGGGGGGGGGGGGTTTAGTGGGTACAATCCCACATAACCTGGCTGCACCCCAATGCAGCCGGGTATCGTCGGAAAATTTCCCCATCGTAAACAAAAAATATTTAAAATTTAAATATTCAATTTCATTTCCAACGAGGTGCAAGTGTTAGCAGAGTACAGTTAGCAAAAACACTGCTGACAAAAACTACATACACCCGGTTGTCCCCAGAGGAGGGTAATGATTTTAAGTGTTTGTTTGTAAATTTTTTCAAATTATTATATTACTAAAAAACAACCAATCGTAAGATATCTACCAATTTTTCCCTAAATAATGCGCGATAATTAAGCCCCGATAGACATTTAAAACATATTAAATTACTATAATTATTAACACTATTATTAAGGTCAAATCTATTTTTTCTTGTCATTACTATCACCATTTACCACCATCATTTCAGCCAATGATGGTGGTGGTGTAGCCGTGAGGTGACTTGCTATGCTCGACTTTGATTGTAGTACTTGTTTGAAGATATCTTCTAAAACATTATTTTCAAGGCCAGAGTGAATAGGTATCTTCTAAGTCTGCGTGCTTCATCTTCGACCACATCGTCTCTTACCAACAGGCGAGTTGGAGGTCAAACGCGCACATATTCGTGTTAAAAAAAATATGAAGAATATTTGTCTGGATAGATTAAATGTATGAAGCCAAAACTTAAAAAGAAACAACTTTTTTTTTTAACTTTGAATTTTCTTATCTTTTCAGTGATTGGCGCATATCGCACGCAATGTCGCACCACTTGCATACAAACACTGCACAAGATGTAGAGCTGAGTATGTTAGAGCCATTCTTGATGTTTTTGCCCTATAAGAATAAACCGCTTTGGGCTCAAATGGCAGCATTTTATTGGCCAATTATCTACGTATTTTCTACAATAGGCCTTTTGACTAAAGAGTAAGTATTCTACCTGTAAACACAATTTTATTAATTTCATAGACAAATTCAAAGGTTTTTTTTAATGTAACTAAATCATTATTATAATTTTCTGCCTGTTATGTTCCCACTGCTGGGATACAGGCATTCTATCAGAGAGATAGGATAAGACCTATTCCACCATGCTGGCCCACTTTGGTGGCATTTTGTGGTGTCTTTCAACTTTTGAGGTTCTTGGATATACCGGTTTCCCCACGGTTTAAGAGCGATGGCATCGGAACTGCACATAATTTATTTAGGTACTAAATAAGTCATTGGTGCGGGGCCGAAGATCGAAATGGAAGCCATCAGATTATAGCGCACATGCTACGGCTTGGCCACCATCGCCCACCATATAATTTTTCCCCTTCCCTCTTCCGTGATATAATTAGTAAGGTAGGCGGAGTTTTACTCGTTCTTATAGACTAAGCAAGCAGTAGCACTAAACAGAGATAGAAAGAGGTAAGAAGGCATTTGCCCTGCAGTAGAACACAGCAAGCAGAAAAGAATTACACTAATAAATTATATATGTATATGTATTATGCGAAAGTTGTGTGGTGTAACTGTGTAATTTGTCCGCAACTCCGTAACAGCGACAAGGATTTAAATGAAATTTGGCGTGCAGGTAATTTTTTAATTCTGGAAAATTCATGATTCCTATAAGATAGCGGATAAAATCTTGGTTTTATTTATATTACAAGGGAATTACTCACGTAGAATTAGGCCGGTTACTCCGACTATAGATATCAACCGCATAAAAACCGCCAAGGTCTTTATCAAGGTGAATGCGCGCGCGCGGCTGCGTCTCGCTTCGCACTCTGTCTGTGCTGTGTTTAGTACACCTTTTTCGCGTAGCTCTATATATGGAGACCTTTAAATGAGCTTAATACGAAAACTCGAATATCGTACTGTGTCGAGAATACTGCCTTCTTCATCTAACTTTTGACCCAACCGTCTAATGAAAACTCCTTTTGAGATCTGAACATCATTTTTTACTGGGTAACTTTTATTTACCGAAACGTATTAGAGGCCCATAGCTTAGTTACTAATCAGATTTTTTAATTTTACAATCCTTCATTCTGTGATATACAGTAAAAAATATCATATAATAGTTAATTTTGAAACGGATTTTTTGTCACAGGTTTCTAAATGTACCTGTCCTATCACATGCAATTTATACCGTTTAGGGAAAAAAGACCGGTCGATACATTCTTACATAATTATTTTATTTAAATTTATTTTCAGTATCGTCGGAACTATAATGGGTGGCAAGAAGTTGGCGTGGGAAATTGGCATTCCTTTCATCTTGCCAATTTTTATGTATGCGTTTGGAGGACTACCATTTCTTTGGACTGTTGCGTTGTGGCTGGCTATTGATTGTGTCAATAGTTTCTTTTTTGTGGTTTACGGTTTGACAGCTGGACACCACTCACATACAAATTTCTTTGAAGGAGATATTCCAAGGTAAGTAAACTTCTTTTCACAAGCTTTTATTTATCTTACCTTGTTTGGGTCAAATGTTGCAACTGAATTTTAGACCAATTATCCTCAACCGATTAAGCTGAAAGGCTTACTTATGTAAATTTGGTGACACTGCAATGTTATGGTACCATCGAGCTGGTCTAATGATGAAGACAGAAGTTTGACTTAGGATCTCTCAAATTAAATGTCGTAACCTCGTCGAGTTTAGGTTTGTTCTATTTGTCCAAGCACTTTGGTCCTAGATGATAAATTCAATATGGCCGACGTCCCAAGATGGCGGACGATATGTTCTTATCTACCATCATGATATGGGTAACAAAAGAAAGGATTAGCAGAAAATAATACGAAAAAGCTTGTTTAAAAGAGTACTTATAGCTTTTTTTATAGTTCTGGCTCTATGCGTCTTAGAATAGGCGAGTTTTGAGTGTAATAGAATTTTCAAGTTTTGACATCGTCACAAATACCTAAAAGTATCAAAAAGACGTAAAGGAGACGTGTAAAGTGGCCTTATTTGACGTATTATTCAATATTATGATAAAAACCGGCTTCAAAATTAGTAGGCGCTTTAGCAAATTTAATGCTATTGCCAAATCAACAGGCACTCGAACAACATTATTCAATGTTTGTTTTCATTCACGGGACTAGCCCGAACTTTTGAGAGGCATTGGTAAGGCCGAAGCCCTGTTTAATGTGAAATACAATCAAGGGCGGATCCAGGGGGGGTCATGGGTCCCTGGACCCAGCCCATACCTACTTTTTATTTGTAACTATAATTATAAAAATTAAATTATAACTTCTTGTGACTTGACCACTACTATGTGACCACCACTGGCACCAAAGCTGGATCCGCTCTTGAATACAATTATCATATAGTGTGTGAAAGAGAATATGAAACTATTATAGAGTATAAGGATTGAAAATTTCTGGGCTATTGTAGTGAGTCCTCGATGGTGTTGATATGGTTCATTGTATGAGGTACGGCACCCGCCAATTATCCCTCGTGTTAAAATATGGTGGCGGGTGATGACTTGCCAACCAATAAATGGCCACCCCATAAAGGCTGCCTGTTATTGACACTGGTTGGTCAATATTGACGTATAGCTTAGGGTATCGAGAGGTGTGCTGCACTTTCACTAAACCATACTAGTGGCTTTATACCTTCAACCCTGGAACTTAGGTTCTTAGCTCTTGCTGTTTCTACCCCCAAACAGACGGTTAAGGCCAGCCAGGGGTCGGGTTCTCATTTAGCCCCATGGAATCAGGGTACGCGGAGTCATTACTCACCGATGGTTCGCAACAAAGCTGCCCTTACATTTATATTATTTCTATAATAATAAAATTTCTGTGAGACCAATTTGAGAGCTTTTAACATAGATAGAATCACGTTAATTGGTTCACAATGTCGGAGTAATTGGTGTACATACACAAAAAACAATTTAAAAAAATACGGTTTGAATTGAGAACCTCCCTCTTGAAGTCGGCTAAAAAGTGATGTTTGGTACTTTTTTTTGGTAGGTATGTTTAGGTGAACCGATTGCAAAATAATAGGTCGGGGAAAAAGTCTTTTCGTATTTTGTATGTATAAAGTTGTAGTAAAAATCTCATGGGTTGTACTGTTTGTATCTGGCTGGTTTTGATACCATTAAAAATATGACATTTTAAAAAAGGAATATAAAAAGTAAAAAGCAATTTCCCGCCATTTTTCAATTGTTTTTTTGTTCGATAAAATGAGTGAATCTAATGAAGAAATTCGATATATTGTGAAATTTTATTACAAAAAACTGAAAAATGCGACACAAGCCGCGAATAAAATTTGTGACGTTTATGGACCTAATGCAGTGTCATCAAGAGTAGCACAATGTTGGTTCAAGCGTTTTCAGTCCGGGAATTTTGATGTCAAAGATGCAGCTCGCTCTGGTCGCCCTGTTACGGATAAAGTCGATGCCATTTCTGAAAAAGTGGACCAAGATCGGCATATTAGTAGTTACGACGTAGCTGAATACCTGGGGATTGACCACAAAACAGTTTTGACCCATTTGAAAATAACTGGGTATACAAAAAAACTCGATATTTGGGTGCCACACCAGCTCACTGAAAGAAACCAAATGAATCGTGTACTCATTTGCGATTCTCTATTGAAACGTAAAGAAACCGAACCGTTTTTGAAAAGATTGATCACTGGTGATGCAAAATGGATCACCTACGACAAGAATGTGCGCAAACGATCATTTTCAAAGGGCAGTGAAGCACCACAGACTGTAGCGAAACCCAGATTAACACGTAATAAGGTGATGCTGTGTGTATGATGGGATTGGAAGGGCATCGTTCATTATGAGCATTTACCGCCGGGCAAAACCATCGATTCGGATCTCTACTGCCAACAGCAGATGAGACTCAAACAAGAAATAGAGAAAAAACGGCCGGAATTGATCAACATAAAGAGTGTGGTCTTTCATCATGATAACGCCAGACCGCACACATCTTTGGCCACTCAGCAAAAATTTAGAGAGCTTGGTTAGGAAGTGTTAATGCATCCACCACATAGCCCTGACCTTGCACCCTCAGATTTCCACCTGTTTCGATCTCTTCAGAATTCTTTGGGTAGTGTTAGATTAACATCAAGAGAGGACTGTCAAAACTACTTGTTGCATTTTATTGATCAGAATTCCCAAAATTTCTACAGCAACGGGGTCATGTCACTACCTAAAAGATGGCAACAAGTTATCGAACAAAATGGTACATATATATTATAATTAAATGTAATTAAACTCGAAAAAAATATGTCTTGAATTTGTTTATAAAATACGAAGAAACTTTTTCCCCGACCTTATATAATCTTAGTCAAAGTCAAAAATGTTTATTTCCATAGGAACTTAATACGAACACTTAGACACGTCAATAAAATCATTTAATTTTATTTATTTTTAACTTGTACTTTACTGCGTCTATTTTTCTTAATATTTGTCTTGATTGCGTCATATAATACCGATATCGGGGTTTTAATCGTTTTAAAGAAAGTCTTTTCTTTCACTTCACTTGTCTACTTTAACATCAAACTTTTGTACAATATCACTAGTATAATTCAGTTGTAATTTTTTACATTGCTCCTTACACCTTTATAAGATTATAATTATTTATTTGGGCTCTTATTCCCCTGCTCAAAGCGCCGAGTTTAAGTGGCTTAATGGCAGCTCCAACAGTTCAGAACTTGTGAATTAAAAGTACCTAACAAAGTTTTAATTTAAAGCACGCCTAACGTGACACTAGTGAATAGCTTCATCATCATCCACAGCCTTTCTTATCCCACTGCTAGGTATAGGTCTCTCTCTATCTCTCTCTTTTGCCACCTGCCTAGGTCCTGTGCTAATCGAGGCCATGGCCTTACAGCTACATTTTATAAGTGATTCTGTTTAAGTGATCGTAAAATTTGCGTGACCGCAAACCGTATCTCGACGCGTTAAGGTTTACGTTCGCGTAATTTTCCGAACTGCGCTGTTTCAGCGCTAATTCGAGCCCGCGTTAAGAGTTAGCTGTAAGGCCCCAGGTTCGAGTCGCGATGGTTACAACATTGTCGACCCATATTGCAGCTGGATAACCAGCTATTGATTATTCCGTTTTGACAATCTTTATAAAGTCAAAATGGTGGCTAAACTAGTGGTCTTGTTAAGTTTTGATTGGCCTGGTCTACGACTTATATAAATGACTCAAATTCTAGCAAAAAAGCGCTTTATTCAACAAAGATTTTGGTGAAATTTTACTGTCCTAATTAAATTAGTGCTCTAAATCAGTCATAATCCATAATCATTACTGTAGCTTTAGCAATCAGTTGTTACATTTAGCATATTATTGTTGAATCAGTCAATTAACGGTTAGTTCTGTAATGGCATTGTCTAGCTAATTAATTGGTATTTGATTGACTCTAATTTTGATAATTGAATAATGTGCCTTAACTTCATGAATTAAATCAAAGCATTATTATAAATTTAATGTAAGAGTGTAATTGTTTATTGTTTCGATTGTTTGTTACTCTTGCACGTAACTTAATGGATTAAAGTTTTTTTTTTTTTTGCTTGGTTAGGTACCTATAGGTCATAAACTGAAAGGCTGATTTTATTCAAAATTAAATGTATGTTCGTGAAGGAATGCTTATACCTATATGCGGGCAGCTGGTTATAAATTTTACCTAGCGAAAGTACTAAAGTCATTAAACGATAAACAAAGTGAGATTTTTAAAAGTGTTTTAGAATTTTTTTCACTAAATTTGTTAAGCGAAATAATAACTCTCTGCCTAGGTACATGACAGCAATATGCATAGATTACCAAGCCTGTCTGCCATTTTGTAACTATTATTGAAAAAATAAATATAATATAAGATATTTGAAAAATCTTTTTGCACTTGCCTTTTAATGCGACAAAGGCATTCTACGAAATATTATGGTCCTTGTCACGCCACTTTCGCCACTCGTTACTTTCGAATTATCTTTTATTAGGGTTCCGTACATAAAGGGTAAAACGGGACCCTATTAATAACTCCGCTGTCCGTCCGTCCGTCTGTCCGTCTGTCTGTCACCAGGCTGTATCTCATGAACCGTGATAGTTAGACAATTGAAATTTTCACAGATTATGTATTTCTGTTGCCGCTATAACAACAAATACTAAAAAACCTAATAAAATAAATATTTAAGGGGCGCTCCCATACAACAAACGTTATTTTTTGCCGTTTTTATAGATAATGCTACGGAACCCTTCGTGCGCGAGACCGACTCGCACTTGATCGGTTATTTATCGCGAATAAGTCCTCGTTTGACCATCAACTCGCCCGTTGGTAAACGATGATGTGGTCGAAGATGAAGCACGCAGACTTTGAAGATACCTATTCACTCTGGCCTTGAAAACGCCCAGATTATATCTCTGAGAAAACAAGAAACCCGGCAGGTTTTTGTAATGGTAGGACTCTTTTGCAGGGGTCTACCTGGGGAAGTACCACACCTTTGTCAGTTATTGATCCGCCAAGCAGTAGTGTGCAAACACTACTGTGTTCCGGATTGAAGGGCAATGTTTCCAGCGAAATTACAGGGCACACAGAGATTTGACATCTTATATCTCGGGGTGACGAGCGCAGTGCATTGCCATTCAGGGGTTTGAACTGTTGAAGTTCAAAATTCTGAGTGGCGTTAAGCTGTTATGGGCAAGCGTGAAAAGCCATCAGGCGAGCGACTTCGTTAGACTCGTCACCAAGTATCATAAAATAATAAAAAAGGTTTTTTAACAATTCTTTTTTCACTTTCAGAAATGAAAACATTGACTGGGGCTTACACCAACTCGACACGATAGTCGAACGAATTGATTTCGCTGGCAACCACTTCAAGTCTCTGACTCGATTCGGAGACCACGGGCTCCATCACCTCTTCCCAACGTTGGACCATGCAGAATTAAAATACTTTTACCCTGCACTGTTAGAGCACTGCGAAAAGTTTGAAACCCAGCTCAGAATGAATACATTTTATGAAGCGCTTATCAGTCATGCCAAACAGCTTATAAGAAAGAAGCAACATAATTTCAAAGAGAAAAAGTTGTAATTTATGAGTACGGTCTTAACCAAGATTCTATAAAGAATTAATGAATGTTTACTATCAGTTACGTATCCTTATTCAGTATACATTTTTTTTGCTTACAATTGGGTTCGCTATAGCTTTGGAATAGTTATGGCTTTGAGGAATTTTGTCACTATGAAATTTGTCTGAATGATTATCTATGTCAACTCCATCCAAACTCCATCTATTCAAATTATTTATTGAGAATAAAAACGGACAAATTTCACTAACATTTATCTCACATATTGTTAAACTAAAATAGATTTCCTAGTATAAATAGGAATAATATTATAAAATTACTAATATAATAAATACAACAAATTGCTGTAAAAATATGTCAACATAAAATTAGTATGTCATACAAATTGACATTATAGTCAACGGCTTTTTTGCCCCTGTCCCATTGATCAGTTAAATTTTCACAATAAGTCAAAAAAACTTTCGTTACATTTTTCCAACTGTCACAAATAATATCACAATCAGTGTTGGTAGCAAGGAGTGCATTGAAGTGGCGGCGGGCGCGAATCTATTAAAAGTGTCTACTGAGCAGGGGCCGTACCGTTACTTGTTTAAGCGATTCTGTTTAGGGGTTTACGAAAAGTTGCGCAACCGCAAACCGTATCTCGGCATGTTAAGGTTCACGTTTGTGTGATTTTCCGCCTAAATCTTACATCGCTTTAAACTGTTGACGGTACAGCCCCGCTTCTATTTATCTAAGTATACATGGTAAAGGAGATTTTTTAATGTGCTTAAGATTATTATTTATAGTTTAAATATTGCCATCGTATATACCTACTGTGCAGTGTACAATTTATAAATGTTTTCAAATCAATAAATTATAATGTTATGAAACCTCATATATACTTAATGATATAGTTTTAAACTTTAAACATGTTGGCTGTGGAAATACTGAAAATAAAAAGTATTTAAATATAATTTATAGTATTTTAATTTCAAACTACTCAGAACTTACTTTTATTATGAGTATAATGTACCTACAAATACACTTCAATCTTATCATCGCGTAATTCAGTAAAAATGATTTCAAAAATCTATAGGGCTGTGAGTACAGTATTAGGAGAATAAAGAGTACTTACGTCTTCATAATCTCTATACAGGGTAATTTTTTTCGGAACAGAAAAATAGTGTGTGATAGGTACAAAGAGTAGAAGCCTATGATATGTTTATATACTTGTTTCACAATGTTTTCAGTTTTATAATCATTGTTGAATAAAAAAAATTACCTTCAATGAATCTATCTGGTAACCAATATACTGTAAAAATTTGTGACTATGCTTCTATTTTGTATGCCTGTCCCACCCAAATTTGTCCGTTTTGATAAAAAAAAAGTCACTCGGTATAATTTTAAAAGGAGCTCTCCATGATAAAATTTGTTTTAATAAGAGTGCGGTTGCCTTTACGACTCTAGATTTGAATGCACTCAAACCCTTCAGACAGGATACCTACCCGTATCAACATCTGCATGAATTGATTGTTCTCGGGTCTAGTCCGGACATTTGGTAAGCATTGGTGTTGCCGAAGCCAACACCAAGAGGCCCTGTTGAATATAAAAATACAATTATGGAATGTGTAGAAAATGGAATATGAAACTTTTGTACAGTATAGGATTACAAAAAACTGTACCCTTAGTACAAGATTTGATAGTTTTCGAAAACTTTTTTCGTTTTCGTTTTGATGCATACATTGCTGGGCTGAAAGCTATTCGAAACTATTTTTCGTATTTGAGTGAAGCAACCTATACTGCCGATTACTACCGATTTTAGTTCATCCGCGTTTCCGCTAGAGGCGCTTTACTAAAATGTATGGGACAATACGGAAACGAAAAAAGTTTTCGAAAACTGTCAAATCTTGTACTAAGGGTACTGTGCTATTGAGGTAAACAGTTTATGGATAAGAGAACAGATCTTTAGAATGAGAAATGGCTCCTGCGTTACCTTGTCTCATCTCAAAATATATTTAGGCAGGTGATGACTTGCCACCCACTAAATAGAATAAAGGCCGCCACATATTGGCACCGAAGGGGCAACATTAGCGTAGGTGGAGAGAGGTGTGCTGCATTTTCACTAAGAGCTACTCGCAGCACTAACCCTGGTGCTTAGCTCTTGCGGTTTCCACCCCCAGACGGCCGTTTAAGACAAGCCAGTGGTCGGGGTTTCATTTAGCCCCATGGAATCGGGGTACGCGATGTCGCCACTCACTCTATTATTATTATTTTAATAATACTTACGTACTTTGTGTAATTAAAAACTCATTAAATGAAATACTTTTTGTATATCTTAATTGTACTTATGTAAATTAGGTAAGAATAATTAAATTAATAAATACATTAGATACATGTAAAGGTGGGTACTAACCGGCGTTACGCGGCGTAATGCTACGTGTTACACCGCGAGCCTTCGTGCAGTCAGTACGCCGTGTTACGGCGAAACCGGCGAGCAACGAGCCGCTCGTTGCTCGCTGGGAGTTCGTTTTTCGCGAATCCTTTGAGTGTTACGCGGACTTACGCGGTTCGGTCAGTACGCTCCTGCAAGTCGTCGCGAGCGCACGGGCGTCGCGAGTAATCACACGTCGTTCCTATCGTATTTACTCTCGTACTCGTCGTTCTTAAAACATGGAGTCGACCCAAGAAAAAACTCTATATTTTATAGAAAAATACAGAGAAGAGGAAGTGTGTCATGCGTACATAGTTTTTATATTGTCCAGTAATCATTTGGTTTTTTAAAATTGCAATCACTGACAAACCACCGCATACGTCTCTGTTTTTATATAAGTTTGATGTCCAGTAACGTTTTTTCTTCTTCTTAATTTGGATTAAACAATAATTAAGTAGAATTAAAGATACCAACACGTCTTCGCTGTCGGCCATCTTGAGTGAACTAACGGCGAAAGCGGAGCACAGGGTTTTGACGAGCATGTTACGCCGTTTGTACTGACACCGCGTATTCGCGGCGAGCGTGCTCGATGCGAGCACGCTCGCCGCGAATGGTCCATTACACCACGTAACGTTGGTCAGTACCCACCTTAAAATGTTATTAAACACAATTTTATGTTGTTGTTGTTAGTTATTTATCAAATAATACAAATATACCGATTTTTGTGACCTTGAATAACTCACAACGCAGACACGAAATTTAATGAGACTTTTGAAACATCTTTTAGAACGACAAAATGAAGATGTATACGAGTTTCCAGCATATTATCTCTCATTCCGAGGTGAAACCCCTAACATGACATGACTATTGATTCTATAGTAAAAATCCCATACCTACTATCTGTCTATTAGCACCGTTTCATGAGATCATGTACCATGTATTACTTAATTTTCTTGAACATGTACGATTTACATTTACAGAAATATTACTATGACAATGATGAACTAATATCTATGCATAGGTTTTCTTTCTTAAGTTTATCTTTTACGGTTGAGCAGGGTAGTTCTTCCATAAATTTAATCAAAACAATAAACAACAAATACTTAATGAATAATATTTGATTAAATAAATAAATATCTGGGACATTATTGCACACATGGTCATCTGACCCCAAACTAAGCAAAGCTTGTAATATGGCAGCCAGAGACTGATATACATACATATATATTTTTAAATACATACTTAAATAGATATTAACACCCAGACATAGAACAAACACAAATGTTTGTCCTAGATGGGAATCGAACCCACGCCCCCAAGCACAGAAAGTAGGTTCACTACCAACTGAGCCACCGGGGCAGTCAAAAGGATTATAAAGGTATTGAAGGTATGCTGGACACTTGAACAGCAATGCCGTAAATAGCCTTTTCAGCGCCCTGTGCGAGCGCCCTTGTTTTTTTTTAGATATTATAGGTACCCTAGAGCAATGCTAGACGTTTATGATGATACTGGCATGTAGGTAGGTATGTGTTGGAATCGACCACTAGGGGCGCAGCGGGAACTCATCAGGAGCAAACCGAAAAAAAATAGTCCTTCCCGGTCTGGCCTTTCTTGCGCCCCTCAGAGTCTACGCCCTGTGCCTGGGCATCGGTGGCACCGCCCTATTTACGGCACTGTTTAACAGTAGTTAATTAAGTTCATAAAAATGATTAAGTATGTTGTTTTCCAATTTAAACTGAATAAGACCCAAGTATATAAGATGTTTTTTTTTTTAATGATGCTTACCTAAAGATCATCAATACATTTATATTAAACTAGCTGCGCCCCGCGGTTTCACCCGCGTGGTGATGAAAATCGGTAAAGGGGTATGGAAAATAGATAGTAGCCGATTCTCAGACCTACTGAATACGCATATAAAATTTGGTAAAAATCGGTGAAGCCGTTTCGGAGGAGTACGGTAACTAACATTGTGACATGGAAATTTTATATTATATAGCGAGTGATGATGATGATGTGTACTTAGATCTAAAATACTGTGGTACTTACATGACTTCTACCTAAATACCTAGAAGTGATATTTTATATTGGTCCCACATGCAAAAATTGCCAAAAAAATCTTCATCAGAAGCTATTTTGATATTTGTGGAACTGTGAACATTATTTGATTATTTTAAGAGTTATTGTTTACTTCTGGGTATGTTGATTCGTAAAACTTATAAGCAATTTTACTTATTTATCGTGAAACGTGAGTTTTAGTAAAAAATTTTCTTTATTGATTAAGTTGCAAATAAGCGACGGGACACCTAATGGCTTACCATTACATTGTAACATAGACAAATGGTGGTAACCACCGCCCATAGAAATCTGCTAAATTGATGGCTAGTATAGGCGGTCTATATTCACGTCCTTATCTGATCACTCAAAAGCCACGAATATTAAAGCAAATTCCACGAATATGCTTTTAAAAGTTTAGTGAAGTGTTTAAATGAAAGGTCAAATATTAAGTTAAAAAGCATTTCCCTACAAAAGACAGAATTCAGTTATAGGCTACATAAATTTGTGAAAACAGAAAGTTTTATTTTGGATTGTAAAAACGCCATCTAGCATTTTTGTTGGCATGGTGGCCGAGCGATAGCTTACAATCTGACAGTACCGGGTTTGGCCCTTAGCCCTAACCAAAGGACATATAGTGGACGTCTTATGGCTGATGATGATAAAAACCGACTTCACAAAAATGTCAGAACTGGACCAAATGGGACCACAAGAAACGCCAGCATTCAATTAAAAAAAGAATCATCAAAATCGGGTCACCCAGTCGAAAGTTCTGAGAAAAAAAAATTAAAGCAGTCGAATTGAGAATCTTCTTCTTTTTGGACTCAGTTAAAAAGTACTTGTAGCATTATCGGCAACTGAGTATGGTCTCGCTTATGCTGGCGTCGTCCACGTCTTGGGCCAAATATTCGCGTTCCGTCTATAAATGCTTCAGTTACCTGCCGTTGTACTATGTATTATTAAATAAACATCCTGTACCTAAAATATTTGCTGCGTTACAGTCCGTAACGCCCTAATTAGAGACCCATTCAGAGGAAACCTAAATCTAAAAAAATACTTATTACCCTCTTAAATAAAACAAACAGCAGGACAACGAACTGTTCATTGCCTCAAAATATTGTTCTAAAGTAACATTTTTTTAATATTTAATTATTTTAAATAAAAAATCCAAATTTATTGAATAATAAATAACACAGTATCCAATGTCACAATGACAGTATTGTTTTTTTAAATAATAGGTAACTACTTACTGAAACAAATTATAATCAATATAAAAAACCGACTTCATCAGAACTGGACCAAATTGAGATGGACTTAAATGGGAAGCTTTAAAATAAAAAATAATCATCAAAATCGGTTCACCCAGTCAAAAGTTCTGAGGTAACAAACAAAAAAAAAAACAGTCAAATTGATAACCTCTTTTTTGGAAGTCGGTCAATAACATGTTTTTTTTTTTGTTATATTCCTTTAGTGAAATTATTATTTATAATTCGTTATGTCGCTTGATTGGAGTAAGTGTGGCATTGTGAACTTTTATAATTGATGTCTAGGTGTGTACAACGACGCTTGGACGTTTTTTTGACTGTTTTTACTTAGGGATTGTGACTCTTTAGGTATTTTATTTCGATGATACTTACTTATAAACAACGAAAAAACTATAATCTACCTACATTTATTTTTTTCAGCACACATTTTCAATATCTAAACTTAAACTTTCTTTTTTGGTTTTCAATCAGAAATATGCCTAAAATTATGTTTCAAAACAAAGAAATAAAAACAACCAGTCCTGGATTGGCTTATCCTTTATATCGAGGAGAAGTCCCACCAACTACATCAGAAGAATGGTTGGAAAAGAAACGTCTTCGAGATAATACCGAAGGCTTTTGGAGGGTCCACGATGGACTTTACGATCTTAGTGAATTTGTAAACTCACATCCTGGAGGATCTCAGTGGATCGCTTCTAGCAAGGTAACATTTTATCAACCTTACTGTAGTGTATTTATTATCTAATTTTATTTTTACCTTATTTTAAAGACTGTCCTTTCAATACAAACTTAACATTTCACAGGGCACCGACATAACCGAAGCTTTTGAAACACACCATTTGAAAGGAATCGCGGAAACGTACTTAGCAAACTATTTAGTGAGAAATGCAACAAATCCGAGATATCAACTTTTCACGTTCAAACCCGAGGGCTTCTATAAAACTTTGAAGTTAAAAATTGTATCAAAGCTTACCGAAATCCCGAGAAGTGTGAGAAAAGAAAGTGACCGAATAATGGACAATTTGTTAATAGCGTTTATTTTAGTAACCCCTTTAAGTTGCTGGGCTTGGAATGTCAGTGTTGTTCTGGGGCTGTCTTTGGTGTTTTTAAATAGTTTCATCTTGAGTTTTTTGGTCACAAGCGCGCATAGCTATTTCCACCGAGCTGATAATTGGCGGATGTATTTGTTCAACATAAACGGACAATCTTTTGAGTAAGTTTAACTTCTATACGTCTTAGTACTTACTATATTTCATAATAAACTTCTAGCGATAAGACCGCCAACTGTTTCACTAGTTTAAAACTGTTTTTGTGTTATATATGATTTCTGGTGTGACCAATAAAGAGTTTATTAACTTTGTAACCGATTTGAGAAAGATTTTCAATTCGGTCCGTATTTTTATTGAAGTGAAAGATTGAGCGATTTTTGGTAGGGCCAAAACAACATTTGTCAACGAGACCAGTAAACCAATTCAAAATATGCATTATGTTAACTGATCCCGCAGGATCAGTTCGAACGGGATCAGTAAACGTAAGAGACCCGTCACTGATATGGTAATGTGGCGTATTAGTTTTCCCTTCTGTCGGCAGTCCCCATGACTGCCCTCTTTTTTATTGTTTATGGATGTACGGTGATTATTCCGTCATTTTTATACTAATTTAAGTGGTTATTTATTTTATTATGTAGAAGAAGCTCTTGAGGTGGTTCCACAAAAATTTCATTAACTTAGGGTCATTAATTGTTTAAACAGGTCCAATTGTATGAATAATTTTGTACAGGCGCCTGTTGATTTGGCAAAAGCAATAGTTTTGTTCGAGCGCTTACTTTTGTTAAACTCTTATTTTGTTTGTGTGTTTCAGACAATGGCGTATATCACATTCAATGTCGCATCATCTCTTCACGAATACAGCACAAGATGCAGAAATCACTTTGCTTGAACCGGTTTTGCAACTTCTGCCGTACAAGGACAAATCAATTTGGGCTCAGATGGCCGTTGTCTCTTGGCCTGTCGTCGGTATAATACTCTTTGTGAGACCATTATGGAGACTGTAAGAACAGTATGATTGTAATTATGTGCCTTTCATGACTCTATTACAGCAAAATTGTAACCACGTCATTTATTTGCAGACTTTATGGCTTAACAAAACCATCTAAAAATACCACATTGAATTGGTCTCAATTGATTCAATTTTTTATGCCAATGTGGATGTTTATATTTGGAGGACAAACGTTTCTATTAACAATGTTACTGTGGATAGTGACAAGTTTCTTGGGCGGTTTCTATTTTGTAGTTTTTGGATTGACGGCTGGACATCATACGCCAGAAGTAGTTTTTGAAGGGGATATTCCCAGGTAAGAATGAGGTTTAAAGAGCCTTCCTATTTTTAACTGATACCAAGAAGTCTCCCTCTTGAAGTCTTCTCAATTCAGTTTTTTTTTAAAGTATGTACACCGATAACTTCGTTATTTGAGAACTAATTAACATAGTTTAAATGACGTCAGTTTAAACCCAATATGACTCTCAAAGATAGTGGATCAGTTATTTTTTTACACCCCCGTCCCCCATGATGTCAAATGAAAGGGTTTCCTGAGAAGAATAGAAAAAAGCTTGTTTATGAAAAGTTTATTTTTATTTTTTCAGCGACATATCTATAGATTGGGGTGTCTACCAACTGAACGTTGTAATAGAAAGGGCCGAATACACTGGCAAGCAATTCCTGTCGATGACTCGTTTTGGAGACCACGGTCTCCATCACCTCTTCCCAACTCTGGACCAAGCTGAACTGAAGTACCTCTATCCAGTCCTATTAGACCATTGCAAGGAGTTTGGGATCGAGTTTCGCACCACTACATTTCTTTGGGCCCTGATAAATCTGTTCCAACAGATTTGGCGAAAAGGTCCCAAAAATGTTGATTAGTGAAACCTGATAAATACGGCTTTATTTAGAAATGTTTGTAAAAATGAACAATTCTTAAATGCTTGATTTTTTGCGCGTGACAGTTTCAATCAGCGAGAAATTGACAGAGTTTAAGCATTGCTTAGCTTTAGTAACTTTTTTAATGAGGCCGTTCCCTTGCGGGTTTGCTGTGACCAAGTATACTAGGATATATAATCTTATGAACTTTTGGATTATTCGCACGATGAAGAGGAAGAAGGATAAGGCCGTTATTATTATATTATGGTACGCATATGCAAGTCATCACGTCTCGTCTAACTGGTCGATGCAACTCGCGACCAAAATACCGCCTCTATACTTCGCTCAAAGGGTGAGCATTGCTATACAACATGGTAATGGGGCCAGCATTTTGAGAACAACTCCCACTCCGGTTAAACAATAATAGTAGGAATGGTATCGGTTTAATAGTTTTTTCTTTCTTCTTTTCAGTAGTTAGTTTTTAGTTTGTATTATTTTGTCCATTATAATAGTAATGTTCTTGTTTCGTCATTGCAGTAATAAAACCGTCCATATACAAAAAATAAGTATGATTAAAGTTATATGATTATTTACGGGATATTTACCGTGGTAAGGTTGTGGAAGGAACTCCCGATATTTCGGCGCAGGAAGCGCCATGTTCACGGGAAGACGGGAAAGACGGGAAGTCTTCCCGTGAACATGGTGCATGTAACTGCGCCGAAATATCGGGAGCTCCTTCCACAACCTTACCACGGTAAATATCCCGTATCCCGTAAAAGAGACCGCAGGAAAACGCTGGATGCAGGCCGCTTCCAACCGGCCCTTTTGGAAATCGATGGGGGAGGCCTATGTACAGCAGTGGACGTCTTATGGCTGAAATGATGTTACAGTTATATGATTTTTTTACGGAATATCGGAAATTGAAATATCGGGAGCTCCTTCCACAACCTTACCACGGTAAATATCCCGTAAATAATCATATAACTTTAGTGAACAACCGTGATAGTTTAAAACAGTGTATAAGTATGATTTTTGTTGAGGTGTACCTATTGTTGTTGTTATATTCACTGTAACTAAATAATATATTTTTGGGTAATTTTGTGTACCTACCTACTTGTAAGAGTCATTTACTAACATAGGTACGTACCTAAACAATTATTAATTCACTCAGATTAAGAATCCACCTTTTGTTTTGCCACCTTTTGTTTTTACAAACTTGTTTTTTTTTTTATATAGGTATTCAATCGATTTTGGTTAGGTACTTACTTCAAAATTGGTTACCTAACCAATAATAAAGATGACTTTGTTTTTTATGTTTTTAAAACCACAAAATAATACGTTTGATTTTATGCATTTGTTTTTAAATCAGCACGTCTTGCGCTCAACCTGGCGATTTCACTCATTATTATTTAAGGAACAATATTTTTTTCGGGGTAAAAAGTACCTATGTGTAAAATCAACACTATCACTCAGTACCTGTACTATTATGTATTAACTGTGCCAGGAGGTTGATAGTGGGACTGTTTTTTTAGGGTTTTGCGGTACGCACACACTAGCAGGTCTCCGCTTTTTCACCCGCTATTCTGTAGAAAATATGATTTTTTTCGCGATAATTTTTTATTTATTTATAATATTAGTATTCAGATTAAACACTTTTAATGGATTTTTCACGTGTATTTTACATTGTTCAATTCCTGACGTTTTGAACACTTTGCTGTTTGCTTTGCTTTGTATTTTAGTAGGACTCTTCAATAGAACCCCTCGAGATACCTTTGGTTTGTTGTACAAAGCCACATGTGCAAATATTCTCATGCTTATGAATACTGACACTTGATCCATACGAATAGTCATTCCTTATTATAGCAACCATTTATTTTTATCATACACACATATCAAAATTCAAATCGCCGGTAAACCGGTCTATAAGATTTCAGAGAGAGAAAAAAAAGAGAGTTCACAGAGAAGTGTTATCAATTTTTTTTCTGCAAATTAGAAAAACCAATCGCTTTAAGACTAAGACAAATTAATGACTGATTCAATCAACCCTTGAAGACAAATTACTTAAAAGCACGAGAAATATCCAACAGCAGCACGAAGCTGATTTTAATGCTGACGATTTCTGAAACCTCTACCATCAATAGGGAGAATGTTAAATGCGCCTATTTGTCAGCCAGAGTTGCCATAAGTGATGCCTCTTGTCATCGTCAGACAATAGTAGAGGTTAATTGGCGCAATTATCAGAGCAGTGTGTGTAAGTCGCTAATTACTCAAAACCAAATGCCGAACTGGATCTGGTGCTAATGAGGTAATACTTACTGGTGTAACACATCAGACAATCAAGAGAGATCTGCCTTCGTACAATATCTTCTGTGATCAAATTTCTCCGGTGTTTCACCCACTTTTTTTCGCTATACCGCTTAGCGCAACAACAGTAAAATACGGCACACTTCGGTACTAATTTTTCACGTACACTAAGACATTTTGGAACGACACGAATGAACTAAATAATAGTTGATAATAGTCAACATGCAATAAAAAAACATAATTATGATAAGTACAATGACCTAGTTTCGGCAGTATTTTAAGTTGTAAAACAAGTAGGTACATCTATATCAGATATAAATTATAATTATCAAACCTTCAGGTTATATATAAAACAAAGTCGGGTTTGTTCGAACACTTATAACTCGAGAACGGCTGGACCGATTTTCATGGTTTTTGATTTGTTGTATTTGTCTCCATCTGGAATAGCAGAATAACTATTAAAAACAGCTGGACTGATTTGGATGAAATTTTGTGTTACTGGATCGGGTCGGGTAGCCGAAGACCGAGCTTACACCCGTACGAAGCCAGGGCGGGTCGCTAGTTAATAATTAATTGGATCCCTTGCAATCAGGTATCAATTTTGTTCAATTTTTTTAAGTTTGCAACATAGTAATGTGGACAATAAGTAAATAGGTACTCGATAAAAACATGTTTTTGACAAATATATACAACTAGTTTGGCAAAATATCCCGTTCGATTATAAATTTAAAAAACGTTCAATTATACTTACGGCATCGATGTTTTGCTTGACGCAAAGAAGAAATTAAAAATTAAGTAGGCAAGTACCACAAACATAATTTTGTATCAAAATTCATGCAGCTATAATTTTACTTGAGCCTTTAATATCAAGTTAGCGGTATAAATCTGACAAAGCAATTAAACACTTTGCATAATACCACACCGTGATTAGTCAAGGTTTATATAGTATTTAAAGGACGAAAGTTATGAGACAACTTAATGAGGGGTACCTCCACGAAGGTTTTAAACTTCGGGAATACCTTAATTTCACGAAGATCCGTTTCATTTTATGCGAAAGGGCTGGTGATGTAAACAAATGTGTTCCCTTAAAATTAACTTGGAACAAATTGCTTGTGGTCCACTTAGCTCATTGCTGGGGTATTTCGTGCAAGGCCTTCCGTTTATTTTTATTACAGTTTTATTTTCGGTAAACGCCCGTAATGTAAAGGTTTAGGGACTTAGAAATGTGTCAATTGGAACGAAAGTAAAAGGAAGTAAGGGCTTTAGATGTCAAATAAAGAGGACGCACGATTATGAGGTGTCAGATGCGTTTTCACAAAGTAACTTTGTTTTACTCGAACAGTGCCTAAAGCCCTTAAGAGATAAGGGAACTCATAAAGTCCTTATTTTTTACGGAGGGCATAAAGTTAAATGTTTTTGTTGTAAGTGTGTCCTTGTATTCTTGTATATCTTTTCAAAGATAAAAGACTAAAACTGATGCTGTGTTGGCGAAGTAATTTGGCAGAAACTACGGGTAATTTTGCAGCAATTTTTTTTACAAAATTTATTCTGTCAGAACTATTTCCCTCTATGCAATCAGTGGCAACTTTGCGTGAAATTACTACAAAAGATTTGAATATAGCAGCTGGCGACCGTTCAACTTCCGGACCTAATGAACACAACGAGTGTAATTTCGAATTGCTCTGGCCATCTGAATTAGTCTGTGGAAGTTTTGAAGTCTTACTTAACGTGTAAAGTCGGAAAAAGTAACATTTAAGTTCCCAAATTTAAATACTCTAAAAGGCTTAAAGCTTCTTAGGTCTCAACATTGTAAATGTTAATTTGTTCATTAGTAGAAAGGCCTCGTTAATAAAGCTTTACTATGGGCGAACTACAGGCAGGCTGCACACTCGCCAAGATAGGCCGAGAGCGCTGTTTTGAACTATTACGGTTCACTACTTATATGATTACTAACCAAACCAAAACCATACTAAAATACGCAATGATTCAGTAAGTGTTTTTCTGGGAACTTGGGTTTGAGTTCCAGTGATAACCGTATAGCAAAAGACTAAGCAAGAGGGTAGATCGTTTTGTCTGCTCCTGACTTTAAACTTTATGGCCAGCATTCTTCAGTTTTTTCGTGAATATTATATAAGGTCGGGGAAAAAGTTTCTTCGTATTTTATAAACAAATTCAAGACATATTTTTTTCAAGTTTAATTACATTTAATTATAATATATATGTGCCATTTTGTTCGATAACTTGTTGCCATCTTGTAGGTAGTGACATGATCCCGTTGCTGTAGAAATTTTGGGATTTCTGATCAAAAAGATGCAACAAGTAGTTTTGACAGTCCTCTCTGGATGTTAATCTAACACTACCCAAAGAATTCTGAAGAGACCGAAACAGGTAGAAATCTGAAGGTGCAAGGTCAGGGCTATATGGTGGATGCATTAACACTTCCCAACCAAGCTCTCTCAATTGTTGCTGAGTGGCCAAAGATGCGTGCGGTCTGGCGTTATCATAATGAAAGACCACGTCCTTTCTGTTGATCAATTCCGCCCGTGTTTTCTCAATTTCTTGTTTGAGTCTCATCAGCTGTTGGCAGTAGAGATCCGAATCGATGATTTTGCCCGGCGGTAAAAGCTCATAATGAACGATGCCCTTCCAATCCCACCATACACACACCACCACCTCAGCATCACCTTATTACGTGTTAATCCGGGTTTCGCTACAGTCTGTGGTGCTTCACTGCCCTTTGACCATGATTGTTTGCGCATATTCTTGTCGTAGGTGATCCATTTTTCATCACCAGTGATCAATCTTTTCAAAAACGGTTCGGTTTCGTTACGTTTTAACAGAGAATCGCAAATGAGCACACGATTCATTTGGTTTCTTTCAGTGAGCTCGTGTGGCACCCAAATATCGAGTTTTTTTTATACCCAGACTTTTTCAAATGGGTCAAAACTGTTTTGTGGTCGATCCCCAGTTCTTCAGCTACGTCGTAACTACTAATATGCCGATCTTGCTCCACTTTTTCAGAAATGGCATCGACTTTATCCGTAACAGGGCGACCAGAGCGCGCTGCATCTTTGACATCAAAATTCCCGGACTGAAAACACTTGAACCAACATTAAGCTACTCTTGATGACACTGCATTAGGTCCATAAACGTCACATATTTTATTCGCGACTTGTGTCGCATTATTCCCTTTTTTGTAATAAAACTTCAAAATATATCGAATTTCTTCGTCAGATTCACTCATTTTATCGAACAAAAAAACAATTGAAAAATGGCGGGAAATTGGTTTTTAATTTTTGTATTCCTTTTTTAAAATGTCATATTTTTAATGATATCAAAACCAGCCAGATACAAACAGTACAACCGATGAGATTTTACTACAACTTTATACATACTAAATACGAAAAGACTTTTTCCCCGACCTATTACATGTATCTACGCCGAAATATCGGGAGCTCCATCTACAACCTTAGCACGGTAAATATTCCTTTAATAATCATAGGCACTCGTATAATTTTAGGCCTAGAGCGAATGTACTAGACGCTCTTCTTGGGTCCCGAACGTTAACCAACTAGCTGAGAAACTCGACAGTGTAGAACCGGCATAAAAAGCTCAATACTTTACATTTAGTACTACTCGATATACAGTCTAAATTTTAATTAGCTCTGACAGGTGCATTAGATTCTAAAAAGCTTAATGGAACCGGTAAATTCTGATCACTTTCGCTGGGGATTTAAACGAAAATGGGATTGGGGAATTGTAGATGGTAGCCGATATACTACAGTAACATATTAGAAGGTAATGTTTTCATTCAGGATTTTTACAATGTTATTTCAGTAGAGCTAAAAATGCGTGGTCTAAGTATAATTATAATACCTTTCCGTCCTGCAGTTGACCCATAAAACTGAACTAACTGAGTGCCGTCGTCATGTCTAATAAAGAACGAGTTTTCAAAACGTAATTTAGCTGGATAAGCAGCTCGCGAGGTGAAATGGGAAAAAATAATGGGGAGAATATGCAATTATCCCTTTTCATTGGTGGAGCGTGCGCCTGGCGCGTTTAAGGGGCTAACAGACGGAGCGTGTCGTGGCGTATCGTTTTTGTAATGGTATACGAAAACATGCTTTTCGCTCGGATAGCTTTATGGTAATCGTCGTTTTGAAACAGTGAAAAATAAGTTTTGCTGGTGAATTTTAATTAAGCATTATTAAGTCGCATAACGAGCGATGGAGTGCTATGCTTGGGGTTTCTCTACGAGATCGAATCAGAAACTAGGAGATCCGTAGACGAACTAAAGTCGACTAAAAGAGATATAAGATCTAAACCGACATAACCCACCGGATTAGCAAGTTGAAGTGGCAGTGGGCAGGGCACATAGCACGCAGAACAGATGGCCGAAGGGGCCGAAAGGTTCTCGAGTGGAGAGCACGGACCGGTAAGTGCAGCGTAGGACGTCCACCAACAAGATGGACAGACGACCTAAAAGAGACCGCAGGAAAACGCTTGATGCAGGCCGCTTCCAACCGGTCACTTTGGAAATCGATGGGGGAGGCCTATGTTCAGCAGTGGACGTCCTATGGCTGAAATGATGATGATGATG
The DNA here is from genome assembly GCA_949125355.1 of Agriopis leucophaearia. Classification (NCBI taxonomy): domain Eukaryota; kingdom Metazoa; phylum Arthropoda; class Insecta; order Lepidoptera; family Geometridae; genus Agriopis; species Agriopis leucophaearia. The sequence continues at coordinate 7,105,520 of OX421270.1, forward strand.
ATTATTATATTGGAGAGAGATATGCTCGTAGTTTTCTTTGCGCGATAGTCACCAACAGCTATTAAAATCTTCAAGTTGAAGTGGCAATGAGCGTGCCACCTCGCTTGAAGAACCAATAACCGATGGGGAAGAAAGGTTCTTAAGTGGAGACCACGAACTGGAAGACGCAGCGTAGGAGGCCTCCTACTAGATGCACCGACGGACGACATCGTGAGAGTCGCGGGCATCCAGTGGATGCAGATGGCAAGCTATCGTTCAGGGTAGAGGTCTTCTGGCTGATAAGGTTGATGATGATTATTTTAACAATGCAAACATTTTATAGTAAATAATTTTTAGTAATATGTTTTGTCGTTCAGTGTGGAGTTCTAAGAGGGAGGCCTATGTTCAGCAGTGGGCGTCTTCTGGTTAAGATGTTTCTTATTTTGGCGGAAGACATCTAGACCAGGGTCGAAGCCTTCAAAAATGGTAAAAAGTGAAAAAAAATAGTAATAGGATGAAACCCATTAGAAAAGGAGGGGAATATGACAAAAATGAAAGGTAAGAAAGGATGAGGAGCAAGGAGGGTCTGGGCCTTACTAAAATTTTTCGAATTAGCGTTTATTTCGATTTTTTGCATTTTCTGAGAACATTTACTATTGTAATGTATATATTTTTTTAACCATCAGAAAGTAGAGATTTCAACGAAAAAAAAGCACACCGACTTTTTAAAAAAAGCTAATATTTTGACACGAGAATTTTCGATTGAAAATTAAAGTGCTTTTTTTGATATTAAGTCAAAATAAGGTGAAAAAATAAATATTTTAAATCAAATAAATTACAGTGTATTTGGGACATAAAAAGGAAAGTTTTCACCAAATTTAGTTTTTTTTTTTTTTTTTTTTTAATTAAAATAAAAAACCAAAAACTTGGTTATTTGAATTTTTCACATAAATTTTAAGGTTATTATGTAAAAAAAGTTTTTTTTTTTTTTTACTTAAATATATTTATTGAAACAAAGGTAACTTAAAAAACAGAAAATTAACATAAACTTAAATATAAACTAAAAACTAAAACTTAAAACCATAAAGTAGCTAAATAAATACCTTAATTAAATCTAAATTAAACTGAATACCTATCCAAAACTATAAACTACAGGTAAAAAACTGCATTAAGGTCACTGTCTTCGGGTAGGGTACCTAAAAAGCTCGCGACATTACCACGTTGAATGGCCAAACTTATTCTTTGGCCAAGGTAAGCGCCAGCTCTTTGATCACCCGTCACATCTATGAGGCGTCTGGACAGCTCTTTAACTAAACCCCGAGCGGCTGGACCCCACGGGCCCATGGTTTCCACTCCAAATGGAAGAAATATGTATCCCTCGCCGAGAGATTCATATTTCCTCCGTTTGAGGCTTTCCGCCACTTCCGCTGCTGCACCAGCCGCTCTTGATGTGCTCTGGAGGTGAGAGGGAGCCAGCGTATCAGCGCAAGTTGCGTCCCATACTAAAGGCCTCCCACGACTCCAGGGAATTAACGTCAAGCCATCAGGCCTCTTGCCATCGTCACGTGAAATACCGTTCGGCTCTAAGCAAGCCGGCACGTTAACGGTGGCAAGAGCCCGACGGATGACGTCGTTCAGAGCGGCGTGGCGTGAGAAGCGTCCAGCACTGCGGCGGCAAGACAAACCATGGTGCCCAGTGCGATCAACCTCGCTTCCGCAGCGACAATAGTGGGGTTCTGTTCTAGGGATGCCACAACATAAAAGTTGTAGATCTTTTTATTACCTACAACTTTGCCATTTAACTTTTTTTCATAGGACTTGTAGTTTTACCGGAAATCGAGATAAACCATTTTTTACCCTTAAACCCGTAATTTATTTTTCCTTTCATTTTTATCATATTCCCCTCCTTTTCTAATGGGTTTCATCCTACTACTATTTTTTCTGGTTTCAAAAATTATCGACCCTGGTCTAATCGTATTTTTATGTCATATAATTATCAAAATCGGACAGCTCTGTAAAAAGTTATGCGTGGTATACACGTGGTTGGCAAACATAAAAAATATTCGCGTCGAATTAATACCTCCTTTTTTTTCGGCGGTTAACCCATTAGACTGGGTGTATTAAACACCCATATCTTGATTGATTAGGCTTCCCCTACTTCCTCTGCGTTTACCTAAAGCAGATTTTAGAAAATTCCTTGTATATATCGGCCTCCTTGACGTGTCCGTCAACGGCGAACCTGACTAGCGCCGGTTATGAGCGCGTATATGGCTGGCAAAACCAAACTTAGTTTTAAAGGTCCTGTTGCAAGGCGCACAATGCAACTGACCATCAGCATTGTATGTGTAAGTGTAGGTAGGCTTCGGACGGGTTTTAATGATAAGGCGTTTAGCATCTAGGTCTTGTATTCGCTTCTCTTCGAAATTATTAACAGCCTTATGAACAGAGCTGCGCCACTCTCGCCTCTGTTGCGCGAGCTCTTCCCAACCCTCGCACGGGATGTCACATGCGGTGAGATGGCGCTTCAGGACATCCCTGTAACGCAAGTACTGGCCCCCAGGTGTACGCTTTCCCTCCTTCAGCTGCGAGTAAAAGACAGCTTTAGGCAACCTAGAGTCATCCATACGTACAAGATGTCCACACCATCTCAGTTGACCCTTAATTAGCAAGGACTCTATGCCACATAGCTCTGTTCTTCTCAAAACTTCGGAGTTTGGAACTCGGTCTTGCCACCTTACACGAAGAATTGATCTTAAGCACTTCATGTGGAAAATGTCAAGGCGTTTGACATCACCCTTGTAAAGACACCAAGTTTCGGTGGCATACAGCATTATGGGTAGAATTATTGCCTTGTACACAGCAATCTTTGTGTGCAACCGCAGATCATGCGAGTCCCAAACTCTTTTGCGTAACATTCCGAAAGTTGCCGCAGCCTTAGCAATGCGTGAGGATATTTCGGTTTCAAGGCGGTTGTCGTTACGTATAAAACTCCCAAGATACCGAAAAGATGCTACTTCCTCGAGCGCTTTACCATCTAAAGATACCGGCGTTGGATCTGATGTCATACCACGTGCAGGTTGCTTAAGCACCTAGGTCTTGGAAACACTTATGATCAACCCAAACCGCTGACAAGCCTCGTTTAGTCGATTCAAGAAAACCTGCAAGCTGTTGACATCACTGGCCATCAAACATACGTCATCAGCATAAAGAGCGTCCACATTCGAGAACTCTTGCACCGATCTTTTAGCTCTAAATCGATCCTTGACCTTAATAGTCACAGACGCCCTGATTACAATGAAGACCACATAAATACTCACGCATTCCCATAATTTTCCCATTACTATGATAAATGCGTAGAACAAGGATACTCGAGAGTGTAAAGCGCCCTTATTCTATGGATTTAAGGTACACGTCGGAACGCGAATAAATCTTACATTCCCTCATTAGCAGCTACGAGAATCTGATGGTGAAACACGGGGGATTATAAAATATTGTTCTATTTATTGTGCTTCGTATAAAAATAAAGTTATTGGCTACTTTGATAGCATTAAAATCTATATAGAAGTCACAAACTGAAATCAGTTGCATAGCCAACGGAGGGCTAGGCAGTGCCGTGTACCGAGGCCCTCAAGTTCAGGCCCTTAGACCCTGATCAGTGATCAGTGTACCCCGAAACTGAAATTGCGAAAAAAAAAAAAACATACACATACATATAGTAAGTAGCTTTGAGCACAATTATAGCTGATAAAGTGGCTTTGTAACTTTAAAGTAAGTATTTATATGTTTACTTGATAAAGCCTAAGCCAGTTTAGATAGGCCCTCATATTTTTGTTGCTGAGCTTTTTCTTTTAGCTACGCCACTGACTTTAAGTATAGGTACACTTTCGTGGGATGTTTGACATGCTACATCATAAGGCGTAAACAAATGCACTCATAAATGCAAACATACCCAACACAACTTTTCTCAAACATGGTATATTTAATGTGCCCACACACATTAACGTAAATTGCACTAAGGAATCGACCTTAGCTATATAACCTTAGCCAGTAAACGTCCACTGCTGAACAAAGGCCTCCCTTTTAGTGAGGAGTGTTGCCATAATCCCCACGCATGACAGGTAGGTATACTTCCAATTTGGTCCCATAGGCACCAAGTCAGGATCTGATGATGGGATCCCAGGGAAATCGAGGGCAACCCTCAAATTCTATAAGTACTTATAACGTTTTTCATATATTATTGAAGTCGGTTTATAATGTGATGCACTACCAACACTAACAAGTGTTGTATTTTGTATAATTAACACCGTCTGAGTTCCCTATGATCTGATACCGACGAGAAAGTGCACTCGAGTGACGTGTTTATACGATAAGAGTAACATCAAGTAATCATCTGAGAGCACTCGTATATATCATTAAACCCGGCTTTATCTTGGCCTTTTAGTCGATTCTCATACGAATCTCAAAGCAAACTGCTAGGTTTGGAAACTCAGATCAGAGAAACAGGGGTGATATAGTTAGGTGGCTTGGTGGGTTTGAATATGAACGCATGAGGCTTACATCAGGCTTGACGCCTTTAGTCGAACTCAACGATCTTTACGCCCTTATTTGCATGTGGACTATTAGTTCATTGGGGTCGCTGTAAGTTTCTTAGTGTGCATCAAAAATTAGTATGCCGTATGTACTTTGTTGTGGATGGAACACGGATATATTTGAACACGAACGATAACTGTACAAGGCATATCTCCCTAGTTTGTCTGATCTCGGCTTGCCTCGCCTTGTATACGAACAGCCCAGACCATAAACACTTGTTTCTTTCATTTAAACCACCTGCTACACAGCTTTGCACTTAGCTCTGGCAAGTTTTCACTAGTCTTAACGTTTTTGCAGAACTTTCCAGCCGCATTACTTTATATTTATTAGATTAATTTAGTTTGGACTGCACAAGATAATACGCCAACCAGAAAATACAGAAATACGAACTTGCAGTTCTGGTTAGTTGTTATGATATTAATGAAAATAACAATCAAGAAATTACTCGTAAAAATACTTTAAAAACTACTAGGTAAGATCTTTGTTGTGCATACCATAAATAACAATTACATACATATTTCTTAGGTTTTCGCAATTATTACATATTTAAATTAAAAACTACCTGTGGGCCACTACCTGTGACCACGGACACTGCAGTGTTTGAAAAGTCAGGAATTAAAATAATGTAAAATACACGCAATAAAATCCGGTAAAATACGTTGTCACAGATAGGCTAAGTTACGGCTTGCGTCGCCTTGTATATGAACTACTTGTACGAACTACTGTGGCCACTACTTGTGACCACGTATTCTACCTGTGACCACGAATACTGTAGTGTTCGAAAAGTCAGGAATTAAAATAATGTAAAATAAACGCGATAAAATCCGTTAAGTGTTTAATTTCAGTTACATACCGGTAGATGAGATAGTGATAGATAGATAGACATAGTGCCACCAGTGGTGGCCTAAACGCTAAAAGCGATTTCTACCAGGCAACCAGTGGTGGTGTACAACCAACAAGGGTGAGTGGCCAGCCCATTATGTCAGAGTAATTGGGCTGCCCGAAGTCCTCTGACATGTTACCGTTGACCTACTGACAGTTTACCGTGTCATTCAACACGTGGCATGCTCAGAAGAAATGCATGCGTTGTCACCCATCCGAAAAATTACCGGATCGTCCGCTGCTTATTCATGGTGATATCTACTAGTTAGTTACTGCTGCCCGCGACTTCATACGCTTTGATTTTCACATAAAGTTTCAACTCTGTTTTGCCCCCTTAGTACGACTTGCAAAATCTTTTTCTTCGAGGACTTCTACATAACACCCTTTGAGGAATCTACCTGCCCAATTTCAGCTTCGTAGGTCAAATAGTTTTTTAGAATTTGTGATGAGTCCGTCTGTGAGTGGTGTATCACTTTTTAGATAATGTTTTACAAGTAATATAAAAGACGATATGCATATAAGTATGTATGTTTGTTCCCTATGGAATTAAAACCGACTGGATTGATTTTGACGGGACTTTCAATGGCAGATAGCTATATGTTATAAGAAGTAACTAAGGCTACTTTTCATCATCATCATCACCATTTTTCATCACCACGCGGGTGAAATCGTGGGGCTCAGCTAGTTATAGATATTTCAGGATAAAATGAAGAGCATGATCACATAAAATGTTATTATATTTTCCCCTTCCTTCTGAAAATAAATTGTTTTTAATGAAAAAGATACATCTAGAATCAATTCATTGCCTACTACAAATATTTGCTTTTCGAGGCTTCAAAACAGTGTTTTGACTGCCTATTGTATTATTAAAATACTTTCATGTCAAGCGCCTTTGATGATTTAAGAATTAGACACGTAAAAGAAGCTTGCAGTACACAATTCAAACAAATTGATTTTAAAACAACAGACATAGACTAAACACTGTTTTAAACTATCACGGTTATTCATATTTACCGTGGTAAGGTTGTGGAAGGAGCTCCCGATATTTCGGCGCAGTTACAGCACCATGTTCACGGGAAGACTGAAGAATGCGGGTGGTTGGTGAAAAAGTTCAAAGTTAGGTACAGACAAAACGATCTACCCTCTTTCTTAGTCTTTTGCTACGGTTATCACTGGAACTCGAACCTAAGTCTCGACAAAACACACTCACTGTATCACCTTAAAAATAAAAGTCCGCGTTCAAAATGTGTTCAAAATACTATACGCAGTGATACAGTGAGTGTGTTTTGTCGAGACTTAGGTTCGAGTTCGAGTTCCAGTGATAACCGTAGCAAAAGACTAAGAAAGAGGTTAGATCGTTTTGTCTGTACCTAACTTTGAACTTTTTCACCAACCACCCGCATTCTTCAGTCTTCCCGTGAACATGGTGCATGTAACTGCGCCGAAATATCGGGAGCTCCTTTCACAACCTTACCACGGTAAATATCCCGTAAATAATCATATAACTTTAGACATAGACTAGCTCATGCTTAAAAAAAAATGTTGCGTTTACCGTTGACCAGTGTTCCGTTTCGTCACTCAATTGTATAAAAAAACTTTATATTGATTGTACCCATAATTTGGCAGCTTTTTATATATAGAATAGGTTTGCTTATGACCGCCAACTTAACTCTTGAAAAGCGATGTTGTGGCCTAAGATGAAGCAAGTAGACTTAGAAGGTACTTATTAACTCTGATTTTTAATACACCCAGGTTATAGTTTTCAGGAAACAAAGACGATGGCAAAGCATTCCAGTCCCTAGCGACTCCCATTAAGAAGGTGGAGGCAAATTGGCTACTTCGAGTCGGTGGCATGTCGAATGACACTTGACACTTTTTCAATGGAAGAACTATGTTAAATCAATTGCGATTTTAATAGAGAAACAATTATACGCTAGAAAATTGTTCGATACGAATCTAAACTAGTTATAATTACAAAAATATATATATATACATAAGTATATAAAATGTATGTCAGAATTATTAATATGTTTATATTTTAAGAGGAGTGACTAAGCTTTTAGTTAAATTGAAGTTTATTGACCGAGCAAAACAAAGGTATCATAGTCTATGGTGAAAAATCGCAGTTTTTCGCCGAAGTTCTCTAACAAGACTTTGAAATTTCTATATCGATATCTATATCTATATTCAGCATTAATTTTATGCCATAGGTGGCAAACGAGCAGACGGACCGCCTGGTATCAGTCACCGTACGTAGTCTATGGATACTTGCAAGATTTGACCCACACAAACAATCTACAAACATGGCAAGTTAATTAAAAGCTTTTAAAAAAACTGACAAATTTTGACATATCTTCCCTCCTTATACATCCTTGCCTCGGCTTACCGTCGTTACGCCATTCCCAAGGCACCGCAAACAGGGAGCAGTACATTTATTTAACAGGGTGAGGCATCATTTCCAGCCGAGTTTATGACTTGTTATATGTAGCAGGGTTGGATTAAGTTGTCTTAGAATCATGATGAAAAGTACTATCCAAGATTTTATGGTGTTATTTTCGTTTTTCACGCATTTTATTTATACTTGCACAAGGTGTGCTACGTGGTTTTATTTTATTTTATTTAAAAGACATACCTTGAATACAGTTTCCCAATTTGCCCATTCAAGTTTCGTAATCGTATATTAAATTTAAATAGGTATGCGTTATACTAGATAACCATATAAACTAAAAATAATTGAACTTATTTTTTTTATGATACTGAGTGACGAGACGAGCGAAGTCGCTCGCCTGTGGGCTCTTCACGCTTGCCCATACCAGCTCAACACCACTCAGAATTTTGAACTTCAACAGTTCAAAACCTTGGATGGCAATGCACTGCGCTCATCACCCCGAGATAAAAGATGTCAAATCTCTGTGTGCCCTGTAATTTCACTGGAAACATTGCCCTTCAATCCGGAACACAGTAGTGTTTGCACACTACTGCTTGGCGGTTGAATAACTGGCAAAGGTGGCAAACTTCATTCAAACATTGAACTTAATCCATCGAGATACAATATATAGAGTCACAATCTCAAACTATTTTTTTTAAACATCCAAGCGTCATGGACATACCTCACCATACCATGAATTATATAGTTTACAATGCCACATATACACCAATTTAGACGTGATGTCGCTTGTATAGTGTTCAACGTCGTTTGTCCGCTATTGCTATAGCGGACAAACGACGTGCGATTCCGGTGCTACGATGCTTCGTAGCACCGGCATCGCACGGCGTTGTAGTCGGGTCGCGGTTGTCTTAAAACTAAGCAAAAAGTCTGCGCAATACGTAGCGTGTGCCGAGTTTTAGTTCGGACATATTTTTTTGACACAATTGTGACTCTAGGTATTGTATCTCGATGACATAATCCTAATGATTTCAATAAATACTAACAATAATATGAAATCTAATATATCTTATAAACACTAAGATCTAAACAAAAATAAAACCCGCGCTCGTTTTGCCCGTGGATTTTCAATTTTCTTAAATTTTTCGGGAGAAAAAGCTTCCAAAGTACCAGTTCTCATTTAAGATTAGGCATGTTTACTAACTTTAACATTACATGAGCTGTGATCAAACGCCTACTCTGTCCTTGAAAATCTCAAGAAGGTACATACAATACTTTATTAATAACTCCATAGTTACAAGTCATACTTTCTCGTGACTACCTTATTTTAATTTTTGAACTCGTGTCAATTCGTTAAGTTTTTGCGTTTAGCGCTACTGTGAAAAAGCCCTATGTGCATGCTTACGTTTTTTTTAAATATTTTTTAATGAAAATTCTAGTAGCTATGTCGGTGACTGGTTCTTTGTCGAATATTAACGTTCCAGATTGTATTGCGCAAAGAAACTCCGAGCATAGATCTCTCATTGTGTGACTCTGAGTTTTTCCAAAAGGCCAACAGTTAAGGACCACGTCTGCGTACCATATATCATATTATATGTTTACTCATATTTCATACAGTCATATAATACGTTATATTTCATGTTAAGAAGTTGTATTAAAAGCAATGTTAGATTTAACTAGACAATTAAGTACGTAGGTACGTTAAGCATTTAGTTCTAATCGATTCTTGATCTATACCGTCCCCGCTTCGCCTTAATCCGGCGCTGCGTTGGGTCATACGTGGCTTCCGCACCTTTCTTCAACTTACCCGTGAAATGTCAGCAAATGTCGTGTGAAATTCAGCCGCGCTTCATGTACCCCGGTATTATACGGACCTTATGGTAACTGTCCGTTGTGGAATGGTAACAATATATGAAACTGTCTTGAAGGCTTAAAGCGTGACGAATGTATTCTTCTGAAAAGTGAAGTCATTACGGAGGTAAAAGTGATATTACCTTCCCCTCTACTTCGAATATTAGCTTAAAAACTATGTAAACTCAAATGATAAAAATCTATACTCACCTACTTCTAGGGCCTTACTTAAAAACGTTACTCAAGTTGATCTAAGCTTAAAATTGCTCTGTCTCGTTTTCTCGTGTGACTATTGCCGTCAGCGGGAAGTTGAAAGAGCAATATTAAACATAGATCAACTTGAGAAACGTTTTTAAGTAAGGCCCCTAATTGTCGTACGCTTTGAAACTGCAAGTTTATGTAATCAGGTGGGTTACCATAATCTAATAAACAACTTATAATAACCTTATATTGACTTTTGTCATGCTCTATCATTAGACGGGGGGCAAGACAAAATTCAATGTACCAAACTTGTATAACAATAGGTACAAAAATTTGGTGCTGTTGTCGCCTTCGCTTTTTACCTATATATACCTATTTAAGTTGGGACTACGTGAGCGCCTACAATGCTTTATGCTATACGCATTGTTGATTTGTATATTTTATAAAGATTTGACTTTAGCACGTTATTTGAAGTTTAACATAGAGGGCGCTGGCGTAGCACTATCGACCAATCAAGGACCGTTTAAGGTACCGTCCATTGGGTTGGAATCGAAGCATACGCAGCGTACGGATTTGTTGCGTACCTCCAGGTCGGTGACCTTAATTTACTTTAGAATCTTCATTTGAACGAATAAGACAATTTTAGTAATATAATTGAAATATAATTTCTGTAAAAGTGATTCGTAATCATTATAGACCTACTTTATACACACGAGTTTAATATTTGGTATTATGGGTATCCAGTACATACAGTATCAACAAACTGATCTAATGATTGAGCCTTTTTGCATGGCCGGGTGTAGCATCAAGGAGTGTTCGAGAACAAGACGTCTCTTTCCATTTCTTGTATTATGAGGAAACAGATCTATAGCCATTTAAGCGCAGCTATTAGGCGCCAAAATATTATAAGTTTCTATAGGGATTGGAGAGGCAGCTTTAACCCTTCAAAACCACGGCAATGCATCCCTTATTTTATAATTGGGTCAAACGACGTCCCTTGGGGTAACCGCAGAATTCCATGTCAGAACAGAATAGATATCCAATCCAAAATTTCAGTGAGCTGTAAGTAACTTGGTAAATTTTGACAGACTCCGTCGATTCTGTTGTGAAAACAACTAAATTAAAATTACAGCACTATAAAATACTGCGTTAACTTCTTTCTTCTTATGTAATGAAACGATAGAGGTATAAAATAATATACCTATACGTGCAATGCATGACCCAGACGAAAATTATTGTGGGTACTAGGAATAATTATGTGTCTACCTTACCTATAATATAAACCTAAATAAATTATAAATAGGTAATTAATATGTACCAAAATATCATAGTGCCAAAATACAAGGGTCTTGAACCAATGTGTGTTCCCAGTGATAACATAATGGTACTGAAACGTGGTCCTTAAATGCTAACCTTTTGGTAGAGTCACACAGCGGGCAATGGAGAGTGCTACGCTCGGAGTTTCTTTGCGCGATAAAATCCTGAACGTAGATATTCGCCAAAGAACCAGAGTCCTCGACATAGCTATTAAAATTTGCAAGTTGAAGTGGCAATAGGCAGGCCATATCGCTCGAAGAACTGATGACCGATGGGGAAGAAAGGTTCTTGGGCGGAGACCGCGAACCGGAAGACGCAGCGTAGGTAGGCCTCCCACTAGATGGACCGACGACATTGTGAGAGTAGCGGGCATCCAGTGGATGCAGATGGCAGGATGTCGTTCTGTGTGGAAGTTAAGAGGAGTCTGTAGCAAACACTGTTTTCGCGTTGTAGGTATTTCGCAAACGTATTGCTATCTCAACGTTCCCCCGCAGCCGCGTCACAGATTCTATAGCAGTGTGTCACCGTAAGCTTCGGTGTGTGCGTGCTTGCGCGCACACATCTAAACTCACTACCCGTAGTAAAGCCACCTATACGGGCCTCTGGCCTGGCTAACGGCCTAGCCACGGCAAATCGCGATCTAGGAAAATAAATGGTCCCTGAAATTGATGTGTTTTTTTCATTTTAAAATAGTACAAGTTTTGATAGTCATGTGATTAATTTTCAACCGACTTCCAAAAATGAGGAGGTTATCAATTCGACTGTATTTTTTTAACCAACTTCCAAAAATGAGGAGGTCATCAGTTCGACTGTATTTTTTTAACCGACTTCCAAAAAGGAGGAGTTTATCAATTCGACTGTTTTTATTAAATTTATTTTTATTTTTATGTTTCTTACCTCAGAACTTTTTACTGGGTAAACCGATTTTGATCATTCTTTTTTTATTTGAATGCTGGTGCTTCCCGTGTGGTCCCATTTCAATTTGGTCCAGTTCTGTAATTTTTATGAAGTCGGTTTTTATATTGATAATTATTCTTTAAAAAGCTATCAGACTTCTCTGTAGGTACCTATTAGGGTTCAGAATCAGTAAATCACGGAACCCAAAATACCAGGATTTTCCGGTATTTTTAAACGTAATTTAAGACCAGGCATTAAAACTGATTCCCGGCTTTTTCGGTACTCTCGGGATTCGGTATCGACGACATAAAATCTCGTTTTTATAACAAATAACTGACGACTGAATAGTCGGACTGTCTGTTTCTATCTTTGTATCGAACATGCACTGTAATTTAGAATTATCGACATTTTCTACAAGAAAAATAAAACCCCTGTGGAAGAAGAAGCAGAAAATCTGCAGTTTTTGCGATTAGCGATGAAGACGATTTAGACTGTATACCTTTAGCTAGATTTATATTTGATTTAATTATAGGCTTGCATTTGATCGCCAACTCGCCTGATGTTAGGCGATGATGCGGTCTACGATGGAGCACGCTTGCCAAGAAGAAACAGATGCACTCGTGGTTTGGAGACACTCAGATTGTATTGTGACTATTGGGGAACACCCATTCAGGAAGCGTATTCCACAGACTAGCAGTTTGCACAATAAAAGTGGAATCAAAATAATTAGGAATATCAACGCTTTCGACTTTTGTGCCCACTCTGGCAGTCTGATAGAAACATGGGAAGAAGGGAAATAGACTAGCAACTTTGCGCCGATGTTCAAAACTAAGAAGCTTCGTTTAAACTAGGGATTCGTTGCTAATGAGCATTTTGGCACGTTTCTCAATAGACTCAAACACATCAAGCTTAGATGACTATCCAAAAAGGAAATTCAGTACTTACTTGACGTGCAGTAGGAAGAGCGTTGCAGAGACCAAACCACCGGCCCTTTGAGAACACCGGCATTCATTGCCAATCGATTGGACGAGCAGCCATCAATGATAACTCGAATTGATTTATCCGTAAATAAGTCTGATATCCACGCAACGAAACCGGTGGACAACACAAATGAGGAAAATTGCTTATAAGGTCGTCATGATAAACCCTGTCGAAAACCTTAGAGATGTCGAGGAAAACGGCGAACGCTTCTCCGTTTTTATCGATGGTCTAACTCCAGATGTGTGTGGCTTACGCTACAAGATCTCCAGTCGACCGGTTTCAGTGAAATCCGTATTGCCGGTCACTGAGATCATTTTGTACATTTGCAAGCTTTGGCACTGGTTGTAAATTTTCAAGCTTCCACCCTTACGAAGGAAAACATTTGATGAGACTATGACGATGAAAATAACGATGCAGATTATTACTCTCTGATCCAGCCCGCTACTCAGTAGCAGTTTCTTCACCTTTCGTAATTCTGACCATTCTGGTGAAATCTGTATCTATCTACATCCCACTCGATATCAACTCTAAAGGTACTAGGCAGGTGTGACAATACAAATCAGTGGGTTCGGATGAAATGCAATCTTCCTTAGTGTCTTATCATTGGCAGTCAGTATGCCTTTCTTCTGAAGATCCTTCGACCTGTACAGATGGGACGAATGCTTAGTGTCAGTCCATGGAGTACTACATTTTTTTATCCAATGTACTACTGAAGTAAAGCTCGCTGATAGTTAAGGCCTCAATGTAGCCATGTTAAAGCGCGCACGCATAAGATATATTACCTAGCTTAAGTAATGTCTCAGATCCGTCCGATGCTGTAGAAAAGTTATTCCTACACACTGCATACTGCATATTTGTAACTGCATATCAACTGTCCCCTCAAACTCGACACTTGGGTATGCAGACGACAGCACAGAGCTACATATCCAATGCATGAACTGGTTGACCACAAATTCAGTCTCTCTGAGAAGCCATGGTTGAACGCATGAACTTGTCCCGTCAGGCAGTTTCCGATTGGGGCGATACCAATCAGGTCAAGTTCAATGCAGCTAAGACCCACGCGTGTATGTTCTCCACAAATAGGACATCATTCCACCTGACTTCTTTTTTTCCGGGATGTAGATATTCCAATAACTAACCGGCTCGTGCTTTTGGAAGATTCCCTGACAACAACCCACAACTTTGGCTTCTATATTGAGAATAAGGCTCCTTGGCTGCCAAAAAGCTGGGTATTCTTCCAAAGATGCGACAGTACCTCACGTCCAAACATTTGGTATTTCTGTACCAAGCACAAGTTCAGACGTGCATGGAGTACCTATTGCTCGGACCTTTGGGATGAATTAGCCAAGTAAGTATCAGCTTAGAACTCTGGAGTCCATTGAGAATAGTGACAACAAGCTCATCAGCAACATCGGAATGAATTGTTATGCATGTATCATTTGACAGCAGCAGAAAGAACTTTGAAGTAAAATTCAGAATAATAATTTGGCAATTATTCATCTGAATTTTTTCGTCACCAAAATAGACACACTGCTTAAACGCACTATAAACCATACTACCGATATTGACATTCGATCACCAAAGCTCTTAGTGGGTGAATATTATTCCGTGGCAGAAAGAAGTACAGTACACTGAACTATCAAGAACCATCAGTAAAACTCTTTGACTTATTTAAATCGTTCATATATTCATTACTACTTCTTGTTTCACTTATAATTGCACCATTAGTTAACAAAATTAAGGTAATATCGAAAGTACCGAGAAATCCCGGGTCTGATGACGTCAAGTACCGAAAATCCCGGTTCTTAAATTCAGTACCAGTTCCAGAAACCCTAGTACCTACATTATATTTGGCTAATGTTCTAGATGACTGTAACTATAATTCCCTAAAAAGTTTACCACTAAGCTTAGATAAAAAAGTCAGCTACCAAACAACCAAAACACATCCAGATCAGATCAAAACACAGGCTTTATTGCAAAAATTACGCGTCCTAAATAAAAATAGGAGATCAACGTAATACCACAAATAGCATCTAGTAAGTTAGGTACCACTAATAGGTATATTCTTTACATTACCTACCACCTCCCTCCCCATTAAATGCCTTTATTATATAGTACTAGGTATAATAATTATATGTACGTAGTACACAATACTTACGTAGGTATGTTGAATGTATTTGATTGAACATTAATAATAATTCGAAATGCCCATTTTACTTCAATAACGTAAGTAAATAAGAAAAAGTAATTTTGATTACTTTCCCATCTCTAGTGTCGATATAACCGTTAGCATCCCTATTGCTTGTCTGTGTGAAGTAAAGTAAGTAAAGAAGTAAAGTCTTACCTTCCCCCCGACCCCCTATGTGCCCGATAGAGAGAATTGCTGCTCGTGAGATTTTTAGGTATATTTTTTGCTAGAATTTAGGTTCTGCGGCATACCTCTTTTTACCCCCTAAATTGTAACAAAATGTTTTGTTATTGGTGTCAATCGCTTGAATAGAATGTAATCTAGGCTTATACGTTTTATTATTTTCAAAAAAGTTTTTGGTTTCTAAAATATGATGACTTTTAATAGACATAGTTTCAGAGCAAAAATATGGCTGTTTTAAATGCTTATAACATTACAGTGATAAAACAAACTGGAAAAAATAAGACGAATAAGCCTAGTAAATAATGAGCTGAATACATGAAAAAAAAAAACACCGAAATCGGATAATATTAGGAGGTAGAAAACAGCTTTTTCTTTTTGTATGGACAAGTACGCGCTCTAGACCCCTCTTAAAGGGGGAAGCCTATGTTCAGCAGTAGACGTCTTCTGGCTGATAACGAAGCCTATGAAATCTGTACATATTACGAGCCTGTGGTGATATTTGCTTAACAATACTTATACAATACTGATACAAGTACTTCCTTAAATTTTTCTAAAATTAGGTAACTATAGACGTGATTACCTATAAGGAAGCGGGTAAGTGCGAGAAATCATAACGCTTTTTAACAATACAGGAACATAAACAATGACTTTTAGCAATCTCTCATGAATTAACAGTCATTGTTGTGCAAGCTACACATTGTATTAAAGTAGACTCAAAAACATGCGCAGGATAGAATAGTGGCGCGAATTCTTAAACAATAGCGGTGAAGCTTCTCACCCATGATTTTATCAGGTCGTCAGAAATTTTTTGCAAGCTTTTTAACAAGTTTACAAAAAAAGAGTAATAACCATTGAAATAATTATGAACGTTCAAAAATCCAACTGATGCAAAAAAGTATAGGTAAGAACTTGCGTTCTTGCATGAATAAAAAAATTGGGGCCCATTGCATTTACAACTACAATTATCTTCAACTACAATTTTGCTCTGTTGTTGGTGCGGTCGACTCACTCGACTTCCACCCCGTAGGCGTGTGGATATAATTTTTATTTTACATGGAAAACAAACAGCTGCTAACAAAAACGGTAGATATACAATGAATAGTTACACAAAAGCCAGAAAAAAGTTTTCACTGATATAAACTAAAATTGTGTAAATGCCTCGTTGCAACACCAACATAGACATAATCCTGACAATGATGTTGAACTGCCGGTGAAGGACAAGGTGTAGGTTAAAGAACTAAAAACCGACTACGAAAAAAAATATAATTATAAGCGTCGATATTCCTAAGAACATTTTTTTAAAGACCCAAAATGAAAAAAAAATACATTTTTGTCATGCAAAATTAGGTCATAAAATCCACCATATAGGTTTTAGCGTGACGTCATATAGTCTATGACACGAAAGTAGATAAACAGGCACCTGATGAGATGTCTATCTTCTTGACCAATAGGTCAAACTATGATATTATGTAACTTAGGAGATTAGAGGAAACACATGAACATACATATACAGTAAACTCATAACCTTTTGCCGTAATCGGGTAAAAACATCATGAAGAAACCATTGCATGGTGGTAGGGTACAAACTAGAGCTCGGTCCACCACAGTTGTAAATTTGTTACCAAGTTTTAACCACGACTATACCGGCAACTTCGCTAGAGGTCAAGTTCCCATTCCATGCTAACCGTATGTTTACCAGTTACCTCAACCACATCACACACTGAACACCAAGTGAGTTGAGAACTCTTCACTCTAACATATTCACAGACTAAAACTGGCTACCACGCTCCCTGGCTACAGCTATCTCTTTCGCACGTTATCAACATTTTTTATGAAAAAAAGAACTTGTTTTTTTTTCACATTTTTCTCCTCTGGCATCCTATTAAATATCAACTTGAAACAGCTTTATAGAACTTGCAATGTGCTATGAGAATGCCTCTGTTATCAGTGTTCCCTATGTTATCTAAGTTGCTTTGTTAAAACTTCAATAAAATTAAATGTACCTATTCATACCGCACTGCATCGATCTTAAGCAATCTGTAGAATGTAGGCCCTGCGACACAGGCGTCTCGCCTAGTGCAGGGACTACAAGCACCTTTAAACCGACATTAATTTACCTCGTTCCCCCTTGCCTTAATTCACTTTGTGTTTCTTAAATAAAATATTTTAAATCGTCTAGTTGATTAGGTTAGTATGTAAGTGTATTGGAAAATAACATATTTTTATGTGTATATTGTCTATGTTTCCTATGTTTATAATGTTGTCCTTATGTAGAGACCGCAGGAAAACACTGGGTTCAGGCCGCTTCGATGGGGAGGCCTATATCCTGCAGTGGACTTTCTAAGACTGAAATGATCATGATTAATGTTATCCTAAAAATAATGCCGTATCGGTATTTTTTTAAATATCACCCAGTGATTTTATAATCTTCAAAATTTTTCAAAACATGAGGTAGTATTGCTTGCCTTAAGGAGGCCTAAATCTAAAATAATTTTGTGTTAAATACATGATTACGTAACCCCAAAAACTGTTTGTATTATAGAATAGAAGTAGCAAACTACTCTAAAACAAACAATCTATTGTAATCACCATTACGTACGCATAGTTGCATAACTAAACTATTTTAATCGCGTCTACGTCCAAACATTTCATTTTTTTTATTAAGGTAGTAACTTAGTTCTTAATTTTTATACATCTTTGGTCATTGAGATTGACCTTTTGATTACGACTTGACAATCATGGTGTCAATTTTGATTTTTGTATCCTAATAGTTTTACCAAAGGCCAGAGACTCAGCTGGACAGGCCACCTGCTGGGTATGGGAGAGGATCGCAATATCAAGAAGGCGTATTTGGAGCTCCCAATGGCTGCTGACCCGTCGGCTGGCCTAGATATCACTGGAAAGATTGAGCGCCGTAGAGTCGGACTTGTGCAAGCTCCAAGTCGCCAACTGGCAAGAGACAGTGGCAGACAGAGATCGGGACCGATGGCGTTTTCTTTTGTCGGAGACCAAGATCCACTTCGGGTCGATGCGCTAGTGGAGTTTCAGTAAGTACTCGTAATAGTTTTACATAATCATGGAAATGCTGACTCCAAAAGAAAAACTTTATTTTTTTGTAGCATTTGTATTTTATTTTCATTTTTTCTTGTGAGTTTATAGCACGCCCTCTATTATTTTAAAATATTAGTATAACAAATAAAGAATTAAAATATGTATATTTCAAGCCAAAAAAAAAGTTTTTTTCTGGTTGGACATATTTGTATGAATGTAGGGCACTAAGTTAGGACCTTAACAAAAAAAAAATTGCCTCATACTACAACAGAAAATTAACTAAATTAACTAATTCGAAGATGTACCAACTCGCGGATTGCTACCGGCATAAAGCACGATTTACCAGTCTAATTAGCAGACATTTCAAAATTGTAAATACATTTTTGCTATAAATAATTGCAATTTAAAACTTGAACAATGTGTCCCAAGTTTATGTAATACTGACATTAGGTTAATGAAGACTATTATCATCGGCGTCATACATATTTACACTAATATTACAAATGCAAAAGTTTGCTCGTTTGTTTATTTGTCTTTCTAGCAGCAACAGATCAACTGGGGCCTTACGGCTATCTGTTTATAAGCGATTCAGTTTAGATGATTGCTAAAAGTTGCGCAACCGCAAATCGTATCTTGGCACATTAAGGTTCGCGTTCGCGTGATTTTGCAAACTGCGCTAATTCGAGCCCGCGGTTAGAGTTAGCCGTAAAGAGCCGCAGTGCAATACCGCGCCAAAATATTCAAATGTCGTATTTAAAAATTCTGCATGGTTTTGATTTTTTATAGGCAAATATGACGCTTACCATCAGGCGAGATACTTGCTCGTTTCATATTTCACAAAGTATAGACTTTATAAAAAAGTCATGTATCAAACCTTACTTTCATTTTAAAAGTCCTTTTCAACGATACCACACACGAGTAGATGGTGTGAAAAATATATTTTCATCCCCATTTCACATGTACCACAGCCACCCCTAAAATTCAATATTATATATTTTTTATACTTCTAAAATTGAGATCTGTATAATAACTGTCATTATGCAAACTTGCATGCACTTATCTTAATAATTATAGAAGTTAGAAAGTTCTAAAAAATTCGGACGGACGGACAGACAGACAGACAGACAGACAGACAGACGGACGGACAGAACGAATTTATAAGGGTTCCTTGTCGGGCTACGGAACCCTAAAAAGGTAAATAAATAAAAGGTTTCTTGATGATCAAACCTCTGATTCGTTTCAGATATCTCTCATTTAAATGAATTAGTAATTAAAATAATTTATTGACACCTGGCGCATGTCAATTTAAAGGTGAAATCCATGGTTTGATTGATCATATGTATGAATATGAATATTTCTCACGTTCAATATAACGATGTTTTATAACGCTTCAAATTTTAAACATCTGTATAGCAAGCTATATTAAAAAGTCAATTTACATTTACATTAACTTCCATAAGATACGAGTAATTAATGGTCCCAAATTTTAAATATTCTGCGAATTTGCAAAAGAGGGTGACGATTATGATGAATTTTTTAAAATGCCGTAAAATTATGTTTTATTAGATTTTTTTTGTTTGAGGTAGCTTATCGTGTGCAAGATGGACAGAATCTTAATTTCAATTCAATAAAAAAACCTAGTTATTTTTCTAGGTTGCCAAATTCTACCAAAATAACCACCAACCCCAACCTGGGGGTAAAAATCAGTTTTTTTTAATGATACTGAGTGACGAGACGAGCGAAGTCGCTTGCCTGATGGCTCTTCACGCTTGCCCATAACAGCTCAACGTCACTCAGAATTTTGAACTTCAACAGTTCAATACCTGGATGTCAATGCACTGCGCTCGTCACCCCGCGATATAAGATGTCAAATCCCTGTGTGCCCTGTAATTTCGCTGGAAACATTGCCCTTCAATCCCGAACACAGTAGTGTTTGCACACTACTGTTTGGCAGTTGAATAACTGCCAAAGGTGTGGTACTTCCCTGGGGAAGTACCGCAATCGCTTCGCTGGGGTCCGCCTGGGCGGACCCCAGCAAAAAAGTCCTACCACTACATAAATTATTTTGCTACAGTGCGAAATAGATGAATTTAGCGAGGTGCTGTCAGACGCTTTGTACAAGGTTTTAATAAATATTATGAGACCCCAATAAAATATTTAGGTATTTTTCCAGGCTGCCAAACTCTAAGGTGGTTATTTTGGTTATGTGACACGTTAAAAAAAACATAAGTAGCCTAAACTCGAAGGCTTTCGTCATCATCATCAGCCAGAAGACGTCCACTACTGAACATAGGCCTCCCCCTTTAACCAACACACTGAAATACAACCTGTCGAAGGCTTTACCGGTAGGCATTAAAGAGGTAGCCATGGGTTTCTTCTACAAGCGTGCTCCATCTTAGACCGCATCATCGCCTAATGTTAACATCAGGCGAGTTGGCGGTCAAACACAAGCTTTTCACTATCCACCTGCTGGCACCATCAGATCTATTTGATGGCATCAAATCATTGTATTGGCATTCGGATTACATATTATACTTGCAAAGTTTTAAATCAAACGGCATTTAACGGCAATTAGAAGTAAGTTAAATCAACTTTCAAGATTTGTATACTTACATAAAATAAATGTTAGTTACAAGTGAAGCTAATAAAAGCGTGTTAAATATGCAAACTAACATTCATTTTGGATGAACCACTGACTTATATCAGTCAGTCAGTAATAACTAGTCAGTCCATAATCGTGAGTAGCTGTTCTTCGTCCCATTTTCTATTCTAAGGTGGTGATGTGTCATACAGTTGCAATGAGTCGTCGCTGACCATGTGATGTCACTGCTTTTACCGGCGAAAGTATGACATTCTTGACTCATATTTACATATCTTCTTCGGCTCTTGAACTTCATTTATGTAACTGTAGAAGTTTCGGTAACCATTTGCATCTAAATGATGGACAATATAATAAAAAAAAAATAAAAAAATATGTTAACGGTCATTGCAGATTTCAATGGAATTGAGGAATTACTAAGCTAAAAATAATAATATTTGAGCAGTAATCAATTTTTTATTTAATTTTATGAATGACTAAGTATTACTGTTTACTTCATATGGCTTCAACAATGGGCGGTTCGCAACCGCAGATGGCGTAATTATTTTGGGGCGACTATCGCAAGGGCTATAGTCGCTTCTGCCTCGGCTTGGGCCGTCGCCGGGAGAGGGAAATTAGCCCTGCCCTGGCACCCCAAAAGAGGTGTGCCCTCAGGCCCTAACAAGTGTTTGAACTGGTTGATGATGATTATTTGGAGATAATCTAACCAATCTTCTAACAGATCCTGGGAGTCTTTCAACCCCGCCGGCGAGGTCTGTGTATGTTTGTATACCTTTGGTAACCGGCACCTATACAAAAAATGGAATACTTCTTGTTGCCTGGAGCAGTCGGATCGGTACAATCACGTGTTTTTCCTCATATTATATTTATTGTAAGGTACTTGCACACCGCGATTTCACCTGCATGGATATTCTTTCGGAAACCGTACCAAAAAGGTTCACATGTCACACTCCGGCCTTCCAAAAACTTGTATGCAAAAAATCAAGTAGATTCATTGCTCTGTTGCTGCGTGAAAAAGGAACCAACAAACTAACACACTTTCGCCTTTATAGTAAATGCTACACCTGGGGTAATCTGATAATAATAACCTAAATGGGTGTCTTCGAATCACAAGTGAATCAATTTCTACTAGGCAAGCGTGCTCCATCGTATATCACATCAGGCGAGTTGGCGGTCAAACGCAAGCCTACTAATAAATAAATAAATTATAATGAGATAAACATCGTAGAATCAATTTGAGTTTTTGCTAAAGGAAAATTCCGTGAGAAATTTTGTTGTAGAAAAATTCAGTGACCATAAACTTTATTGGCTAGCCAACATGTTGTTTCCAATGAGTTAAAAATCTGTTAACACGTTTGTTTGGAAAAGGTCTATTGGGAACACTGAAGAGAGATTTTTTTCGTTTGGAACCTATTTATATTTTTCGTAACGACAGTTGACATCGATATATTACGAATTTTGACAGATTTGGTATGGTAAAGCTGTCAAAACCGTAATGACGAAAGGCCCAGATACCTAAATTAGGAATGTTTTGAAATTTGACAACAATGCCCAATTGTTTTTAATAATGATCTAAACTTTAAGTCTAATGCCATTTGGAGAACTGAGAAGTTGTCGCGGCGCAAGCGACTGCGTAAAAGTATACTCTTTTAAGATTACACTGGGTTTTTTTTTTGCCCTGGTGCCGGATCAATAGAATACGGCACTGGTAACCCCTGATTTTAGTAAGAAAGAGGCTACTAAGGCTGCGTGTCCACCAGAGATGTGCAAAAAGATGAGCGATGCGCGATGAAAAAAACTACCAAAATGGTCGTTTCATTCTCGTCTCCCATCTTATTGGTTGATTTTTTCCTTGCACAACGCTTAGCTACCTCGCACATCTCTCGTGGAGGAGAAATAAAAGGGCCCATTTTATGGTGCTCTGGGCTCAAAATTGTCGGGTTCTGAGATTCTACTCAAGCGAGCTCCGGGACACGACTACAACATTGTGTGACCAACGTTGTCGTGGGCGGAGGAATCGATATAACACGCAGTAGTCTCGGAACGAGCCATAACTGAAGCTGAAGGCTTCGGTTCCTTTGGAGATTTCTGCTGGTCACCGGTTTAAGAGTGTATAATCCCACATAACCTTTGTAACCTAATGCTGCCAGGTATCTGGAAGATTCAAACAACAACAAAAAAGGTTCAAAATTGTACTTCATTTGGGTACTAGAGTTTTAAACAGTCAACGTGGGACAATTTCGAACCTACCCTACGGTAAAATGGGTTGATTAAAACAGTTGATTTTTCCACAACCCCAAAAAAGCCTGATTTCTTAACGAGTCAGTTCGAGCTGTCAAACGTCAGCTCGGCGACTCATCTGTGAAATTAAATGTAGTTAGACGGGTAACGGGTAATTTTGACCGGTAACGTTTATAAGTGATTCATTAAAGAAATTGCGTACCAACCAATATCGATATATTGAGAAGAGCCCGTCTCCATACACTAATAATAATTATAGTTGTGCCTCGATACGCCACAAACAATATTGCCGTTGTGTTCCGTTTGGGTGCGCTACCGTCACCATACATTAACATGTAAATCATGACACGTAGAATATAAGTAACAGTACATCGACCATGTATGGGGCTTCCAAGCACCGAAGGATACCTGTGGTTATAGTCTACATAATTACTTATATTACCATCTCACAGCATAAATCGATGTGTAAAGGGCCACTAAAGTGCTACTTTTCATTTGTCCTGTAATAATCAAAATTATTATACTAGTACCCATACTATCCATACCTTATAGCATTATTTTGAGTCATATAGATAAATATTTTATCTTCCTAAGTATAATTATTGTTCTTTTAATAATTACACTTATGTAATCAACTAAGCACGATGTTGGCTAAAACGCTCAACAAATAGACAACTTATCACAAGAGCCACCATAGAGACATAAGAGAACCACCATAAGAACATCGCCATAGTGATAGCAAACCGCAGCTGGTACAGCTACCTAATCTGCGCCGCGCCCCACTCACACACAGCCTCCGCGCGCTTGTGTGCGAAAGGCACGTAGCCGTAGTTTCATTCTTCGGTGCGCGTACGCGCGTTGTCTCGAAGAAAGCCTCCTCAGTGCTGACTTGGCGGCCGTAACGATCACACCGGCTCGCCGACCATGTGGACTTCGTGACTCAGTGTTGTGAATTTAGTGTTCAAGCACAGTGCCCGTGCATTAACCCCAACCCCTGATAGTGCCTAACCGGATTTTTAAATACGGAACGCCCCGCGGCGTGAAAAGGTAGGTCTTGCGTACGCTTACATTATTATCGAGACGTATCAATGCTAGCTCAGTCGAGTGTTAATTTAAGGTAATGTGAAAGTTGTGACGATCGATCGTCGAGGAGTCAGCGTTGTTGACACACTTTTGGTTCAGGTGTGGTGGCTGGCAGGTGGGCGCAGCCGCTCTGTGTCAGTAATACGTGTCCGACCAAAATTCCGATCTCGAGACCGCTTTCGGTTAGGCAACTTTCTTCCGGCTCTTTCTCTGCGACGCTTATCTTTGTAATCGCGCCGTTAGAGTGAATGTGCAATTTGTTGACAAAACGTGGGGTATTATAAAGGAGATGTTGTAATGTTGTAAAAGCTCGCAATCGTGGCGTCGGCGTCGAACGGAAGACATCAACGCGCTCCGAGTGTCGGCTACCGCACTCCCCGTTTAGATGGCTCTACCGTTCATTATACCGCATTATCTTGATCATTATCTTTTGTTATTTGAACAACAATCTTGTATATTATTTGATTTGCTTTTATACAAGATTTTGTATTAAATTTGTCCCATAAATTATCTTCAAGAACTTATCAAATCATAAAATTATACAAACTCATTTTGTGAAACTTTTTGAAATTATTATTTATGAGTAGGTTAACAATACAGAGACAACCGGTGGTGTCAGAAATCTGAGTAGTTGTATATATATTTCTATATGTATACACATCACACATCATCAGCCAATTAACGTCCACTGTTGGACAAGGCCTCCCTCATAGAGAGGGGTGTTGCCATAATCCCCACGCTTGGCAGGCGGCTTGGGGATCGCAGTACTTTCACCGTGTACTATTAGGACGCTGCTGCCCATCCTCCGGTGGTTCTGGTCGCAGTTTTAGGACATACCCAGGGTCCATATGGGGTCTATATGTATACATATATGTGTATTTGCTTCCTTTTCAAAAGTCCTGATATGATAACTTTCATTACAAACAAGTCGATGCTAAAGAGGACAGAGAACACAAACTAGTGCCGAGGTTGGACCGGTTCCTTCCCCCCCCCCCCCTCCCCCCTCTTTACCCAGTTGCTGCGATGTGCTTGAGCGCATCCTTTGCATCTGCATTTAAATTAAATTGATGCCCCCTTTCTGGATATACAGGTGTAAAAAGCATAGGTAGGTTTTACTGGCGGACCCGTTTTCGATACATTTAGGTTAGAGTACAAACCGAAGCTTGAGAGTTTTTTTTTAGAACAATGTATGTACCTCGAATTTATTATGTTTTTTTTAGTTATATCATCTTGACAACTAAAAAATCAAACAGAAATTGATATAACGATAAGTAACGAAGATTACAGATTTTATAAGGGTTTTTTATATTTCGAAAATGTCATAAAAACACAATATCATAATTAACTTAATGTAATAATGTCAAATTTCCCATACCAAAATTTAAACATTGCTAGTACCTTTTTATAAGGGTTTTATTTTATTTTGATGATGTGATATAAACCCAAATGTCATATAAACATAATCATAATAGACATTAATGTCATAATGCCAAATTCAACAAAACAAAGGGTACCTACCTGCTAGCATCACTTTATCAGTTGCAACCCCATTATGATACCACTAATTATATGGACCAAAACTACGACTAAAAGTGAATCGCGTTCGTATCACCAACTTAAATAGAATAATGAAGAATGCGGTACATTATACCCTTGATTATACTGAGGAAAAATTCTTAAATTATAAAACTTATTTCAAGAGCTCAGTAATAAATCACAATTAGCAAAACCGGGGCCACACAGACGCGGAAGATTTTTTTATCTTCTTTTTATGCCAGAAATATCTTAAAGATTTACCAAATTACACAGAGAATGCTAAATTATCCTCTTGACGTCAGATTAAAATAAAATAATTAAGTACAAACACGACCTGTTTACATCGTTGTTTTATTTTGTGACAAAGATTTAATCATACTTTACTTAAAGAATAAGTTTGGCCATTAAACGTGGTAACATTACCATTGGCTAGCTTTTTAGGCACCCTACCGGAATTACCCTACCTACTTTTATTTGTAGTTTATAGTTTTGGGTAGATCAGGATAGGTATTCAGTTTAATTTAGATTTAATTTAGTTAGGTATTTATTTAGCTTCTTTAGTAAATGTGGATTTTATTATCTACACTTATATGATATTAATATATAATATTATAAAGAGGAAAGATTTGATTGTTTGTTTGTTTGCATCGAATAGGCTCCGAAACTACTTAACCGATTTGAAAAATTCTTTCAACGATAGATTGATCCCGTGCGAAGCCGGGACGGTCGACTAGTTTGAAATAAATGTATACTCACTTTACTTACTAATATTATAAAAATACGAAAATGTGATTGTTTGTTTCTCTATCTCAGCAACAAAGCAGCGGACCGACGTGAATTTACGAGTACATTGAGATAGTTGGAGGAACTTTTTATCCTTGGAAAATAAACAGTTCCAAAAACCTCTGGGTGCAGCTATATATCCTTTAATATGGCAAATAATATTCACTAGTTGAAAATGGAAAAATATGATCACTCTTAACAACGACGCTTTTAAGTTCAAATTGGCTTCAAATCTGGCAAATCTATTTACTTGGTCGTATGAATAAATCATACGGAGGTAGAGAAATTCCTGACATTCGACCTCTGAATATATCACAGTCGTTCCGAAAGGAAATCGTTACTCAGATTTGAGTGGAAAACAACCGAATATGACATGAATGTAAGTCATAATATAACTCTATTGACTAGAGTAGATAGGGATTTTTCTAAACAAGTGCTTCCTGACCATTGATTTACAAACACATAGATAATATATCATAATTATATAAATTTAGAAATGCTGACAAACTAAATCCTGTGTCGTTTAAACAATGTCTAATTTAAACGTTGGTATTTTTGAATCAGACATTTTGAGTGCTAATCAAATATCCTTAGTTTTAAAAGTATTTGTTACTTAGACTAGAATTATTCCTGAAATAACATCAATTTAATTTACCTACTAGGTATTAACTAGAAACCTATGCAGTTATCAGCAACGAGTAATGTTTAGTCACGATGCAAAATTGCTTTGTCTACATATTAAAATATTTTTGTTATCATTATGTCCTAACAGGCACGTTCTGCTGTTTTATAACATGTGGCATTGTACTAGTTTATGTTATACTTTGTCAGTTATTGACGAACATTCGAATATCTTACCTGATGTTAAGCGATGATGCTACGGTAGAGCACGATTGCCAAAAAACCCAAATCAATTTCAGCTTAATGACACCCATATTGTAACAATCGGGGAACACCTATTTAGACAGAACATTCCAGTCTACCAGTTTGCACAATAAGTTCGGAATCAAAGCATTTCTTTCGGGTTTTCGGAACATCAACCATGAAACGATGACGCCTTTTCGTGCCCGTTCTGGCCATTTGTTACATAAATGGATACGATGGAAATCTGTATGAATACGAATAAAAATCACCAATTAATTAGTATAAAATATAGAACAACTACCTAAGGTGTCCTTTTTGTTAGTTAGTCTTATTATTTCTCTAATGTGGAAGTACTTAGGTATTATAGAAAAAACATTTACCACAAAATACTTAAAAGACAAAAAAAAAAAAAAAAAAAAATATCAAGTAAAACTTTCCACCATAATTTGAAATACAAAAACGAACCTAGATAATAATATAATTATAATCCTCAAATAAAGCCAGGTAGAGACATCGGGAGGAAAGGTGAAAGATTTATTGGAAACAGGGGTGGAATACAGGAACAACATTTTCTTAGGAATAATTACATTTTGCTTAGACTCAAATAACAGAATTCAAGGAACTTCGAACGGATTGTTATCAGCAATTTTCGTACAAAAGATATAATCTGTATGCGACGGACAAAAAAGAATTAATGAAGGTCGACGAGGGCATCAGTATTTATAATACGATTCAAGAAATACGATAAATATAATATCAAGGTAGGTAAGTATATGTATAAACTTGTATCAGAACACACATCTGTAGGAGACAAGTTATTTTTCAACCAGTTTTTATTTTAAAGGAATAAATTCGACTATATTTTTATGCATGTACGCGATATCTCCGTAAATTGATAGAAAGTGTTTTTTTTTTGTATATACAATTTTCATATAACAAAATGCACTAAAAGTTCAATAAACAGGATTCATCCCCAAATTTTCCATCCTCGAAGTTGGGATATTAACCCTTAGGATATACCAAGAAAAAAATGAGCCTATTTAATAAAAAAATATTCATTAAAATCGGTTCACAATTAGCGAATAAATGTGTGTAAAAACCCAATCGCGGAAATGTTTTGGTTATTACAAGCTTTTTTATTAACTTGCAAGGTTTGTATGTTAGTTTATTTGTTTAAGTCAAATCTTGCAAGCGAATAAGAACCACTTCCTCTTACCCTACGGAGTAAAATATTACCATGTTGGTTCATATCCGATGACAATCCATTTTTTATGCTAAGGAAGACCTGAATCGGCTTCCAGGATTAGCTCCATATAAAGGAACTCTTCCACAATGGTCAACAGCATAATCACGAAATTTTGTGTAAGTATTTTATTATGATAGCCGGTTTTAAGTTTTACTATGACATGGTTGCTTCATGACATGGTTGCTTCACTCGAGGTTGAGTCCTGACTAGTAAACTCTTCAATGGTTTGCAGCATAGACATGAAATGAACACGACATAATACCACAGAAAAGAGAAGTAAATAGAACGGAAATGAGAAGGAAACTCTGTCGCCAGGTATTGTGACAGATATGTGATTGAACATTCTTATTTATCAACGCGTCGAACTCCGCGTCACAGTTGCTAAGTTTGCTAACACAGTTGCTATGAGTTTATATGGGTGCAACTGGCTACAACAAATTTCTTACAAAAATGCCTTGACAGCCGTTCTACTATTAAACAAAAAAAATATTAGTTTGTTTCTGTGCATAATACCATAAACCAAGAAGATTGAAGTTCCTTTGGGAATGGACTTTCAAACAGAAATCTTTAACTATATTCTTCTAGTTTTGTGTAATTATGAATCAAAATATGGAGTATATACGTTAAATATGGAGTACATTACAATCTTTTATGCCATCATAAATGATTATGTATGACTTATTAAATAAACTTTCGTTTTCACTAGCTAAATATACCATCCGGGAGGTGTGTACTCTTTAAACGATCAAATCAAATAATTTGCTGCCCACTCTTTCTCATATCTAACTGTTATAAAACTCTGAAGTACCACATTCATTGATTAAATGTCTATAATTACGCCACCAAAATCTCGTAAGGTGAAAGTACTACGTACAAACAGTCAGTACATTAGTAGGTATTTTCTCTACATCTGCATAGCAAATGTTTGCCCGCATAGAGTGGGATATGAATGAATTTTTTTATATGTATACTTGCGCAATTACTTAGATACTTATGCGAATTAGAAATTGTGGATGTCAGTGTTATCTACATATTTAGGATTTTCGGGCAAATATGGTTATGGTTTTTCGTTAGTAATAATTTTAAACTGTTTTTATATTTCAAAAAGTAAATCATTATAAGAACTAAATGCTCTTATAACTACTAGTAAACCACTTGAGATTGAACTCCATTGTTTTTTTTTACGAGTTACATAAGCGTGTTTATTTAAAACTCCTGTGGAAAAATTCCTGAAGTAATTTAATAAAAGAAACAATAAATTTGGTCCTTATTTTTGTTCACCGCGTACACCGACGTTTGACCAGCACCAATAGTATGAATAGTTTTATACAGGCCTGTTCTTTTGGCAATAGCATTAATTTGGTTCGAGCGCTCATTACTTCTGAAGTCAGTTTTTTTTTTTATAATTCATTCATTCAACATTTAAGAGCGTAGCTCTTGTCGGTGGAGTAATGTCCAGGCTTGACGGTCTTCTGCCAGCGTTTTCACCTCCCTGTACGACATGACATTTGCCTTCTCTTTTATTTGGTCTAAGAATACTCTTCTTGGTCTTCCCGGTCCTCTCTTTCCTTCTACCTTTCCATGTATGATGATTTTCATTAATTTGTCATGTCAACAAGGTGGCCAAACCAAATAATTACTTAATAAACATTTTTTTCTTTTCTTTGCTCTAAATTCGAAACACAACAGTGCACCCTGGTGATGTTTGAATTACCAACCTAGACTTGGTTTTACTATCTCGTAAGAATTCAAATAGTTATAACAATTGAACACTATTATGTAAGGATGCACTGACACAGATTATTTCAGTTTTGTAACAACTTACAACGTGGGAGTTCAACCTTACCTATGTGTGGAGAGTAGGGCGTGAAATTCGCAAATGTAACGCGTAAGGCAATTGGACTTGACATTTTGCGTAACTTCTATGTTACGGTCAAATCTAATTTATTGTTTAGAAAAACGAAATAAACAATTAATACAATTTATATGTAGAAGTTTTATAGAATACTAGCTGCGTCCCGTGGTTTTATCTACGAATTTCCACTTTCCTCGTAATTTTCCGGAATGAAAAGTATTTTATGTCCAGTCAGTGATGCACACTATCTCCTTGCTAAATTTCATCAAAATTGGTTCAGCCTTTAAGTAGTGAGAAAGTAACATACAGACTCGCATTTGTTACTTTTTAGTATTGAAGTTAGTTTTGCGTTTTTTAATAAAATGTGCTTGCACCAATGACTTGTTAGAACTTAAAATAAATATGTGTAGTTTCAATGTCATCCGCTCAACAACGGTGAAGGAATACATCCTGATGAAACCAGTATGTTCAAGAACCAGCCAGAAAAACGCAGGTATTTTATCTTTATCCATGCGCTCTGAAATATATTTGAGAAATAGGTGAGCTCCCGTACCTACCACCCAAAGTCTCTCCCACACGGTTCAGCCCACTCCCCATATGTAACCACGGCAAAGATATAGTATATTTTATCTATATTCTCTTCAAACATCGATTATTTCAATGAAACCCGACATTTCCCAGAGCTGCGCGTGCGCAAGTATGCTGTTGAAAGTGTGCACGCGACGGCTGACCTGGTTACTGGTAACGGGCGACTGGCAACCGTTGGAGATGCGCTTTTACATGCTTATATAAGAATGCAGGATAGGGATGTTGTGTTGCCAAATGTGCGGTATCAAATATTTTCCTTTGCATATTAATAGAATAATTAAGGTGCAATGATACGGGTACAATATATATACATGCAGTCCTATGACAATTTTTATTTTTTATCAATAGGCTTGCGTTTGTCCGTCACCTCGACTGATGCGGTCTACCATGAAGCACGCTTACCTAGAAGCAACCTATTTACTTGCGACTTGAAGAAGATACAATAGTTTCTCTGCATATTTCTTAAATTTTCTATATATTTTATAGCATGGAGGAAACAAAAATTTTGTAGATTTTTTCACACAGATTTTTTTAAAACGGTAAAATTTTGTAACATGTATGCCGTAGGCTTCTTCTCTATATTACGGGTACCTTTGGATATCACAGTACCCTCCGTCAGGCACAGACGCAGGCCACCGAGAGGGTAATAGTAGGTGCATCCTACATAACTTGACTGTACTAAAATATATCCAGGTATATCATCAGAAAATTACCATTCCGTAAGTAAAAAAGCTTCTTGACATATACCTACCGGCAACACCTCAACCGTAAATGAAACTTTTTTGATACAGGGTAGTTTTATATAAGTGTTTGGTTGAGCTCAAGTCCGTATTGGCTGAAGGGATTTTGATGAAATTCTGTAAGGAAGTAAGAGCATAATGGCGTCTAAATTCGATAACTGTAATGTTTTTAAATTTTACGATAGTTATGACATGTATTGTGTAGAAACATAATTCAGTCAAAATTCGTCATAATTTCTCGTATCTTTAATTATTTACCCAATAGGTATGTAGTAGATACAATTAGAATTAAAGAAGAATTAGAATGAAAATTACAATTCAATTACAAAAACACCCGTTAAATTAGTCACCGACCGACGATAAACTACAGGCGAAACGTTTCTAATGAAATATTAAACACGCACATTCAAAAATAGCATTGAGATAGACACGAAACACCCAAAGAAATAGAGGTTCTAAAAGCCTTGCACAAACCAACTTCTGTGCAGTTGAATGAGGGAACCACCATCGCG
Organism: Agriopis leucophaearia; assembly: GCA_949125355.1. NCBI lineage: Eukaryota > Metazoa > Arthropoda > Insecta > Lepidoptera > Geometridae > Agriopis > Agriopis leucophaearia. Next base: position 7,138,073 of record OX421270.1, read on the forward strand.
ATTTCTGAACAATACTGACAACCACCAGTAGATATTTTTTTTATTTTTTCCGTTAGCCAACTCTATAGATAATTTGGTCATATTGTAGCATAATTGCAGCAGCACAAGCTTTTTTTGTACCAAACCAAGGGTACAGGTTTTCTATACAAGGAAAGAAACTGCTATTTACGTCATGTTAGTTCAAGGTCCTGTGGCGCAATGGATAACGCGTCTGACTACGGATCAGAAGATTCCAGGTTCGAATCCTGGCAGGATCGAAAACTTTTTGCAAATTATTTACATCTTATTTTTGTTTTCCTCGGTGAATTGGATGTTTTCCCAGAAAATGAAGAATATGCAAGTAATTTTTAGAAGGAGGAGGTGCTATCTTCCACTTATTTTTTTTATGTATATTCACAGATTTCTCCGCCAATTATGATTTGATTTTGATAATTCTTTTTTTGTTTTGTAGGCCATACTTCAGAGGTAGTCCCATATAAATTTTATCAAAATTGGTTCGGTAGTTTGGTTTTTAAATCAAAATCACTGAAACAAAATATGTAATCCAAGTAAATAAAATTGCGTATTTACTAATTTTGAAGTCGGTTTTTTTAATATTGATATGACAAAAGGGTATTTTTGTTGTGTTTTTTAAGCCGCAGTTTCATCCGCGCAGACAATTCAAGAAGGACCTCAAGAACCGTAATTTTTTCCAAGTATAATAAATATCCTACGTCACTCTCCAGCCCTTTAACCACTTGTTTAAAAATCAAGTCGATCCATTGCTTTGTTGATGCATGACATAAGATGAACAATCAAACAAATACAATTTAGCATACTTTATGGTATTAGTATGAAATGAAGTATGGTCATATTTCTTGCCATTGGCTAAATACCACATTTTGTGTATTGATGATCAATACATGGAACAAAAAAAATTAACGATTAAGTACAGAAATTACGATTAGAGCTCCATCATTGAACTCCTCACATAAGTTGGTCGCACTATAGCCCTGAGTGTTCTCAACCGTTACGCGGATTCCACGACGTTTCCTAAATATACGAATGCAAATTAACAAGCTCGTATGTGGACCGATGCTGGACAGTGAACGAGGTGAACAGACTCTGTCCGTTATACTAACTATGCAGGGAGCTGTGTAACTACCGTACTCTATGGATATTCGATGCGTGGCCACATTCCGTTGAGTTTTCGAGTCAGTGGAGGTGTCAATGCTAATCATGTGCGGCCGCGGTGCCTACCCGAGCTACCTCGTACATTTTCTACATTTTTAAAGATAAAAAAGTCACTGAACAGAGCATTAAAAAACAACCGATTGGGCATTATCTTAAGAATAACACGTCAAATGGTTTTAAGCAATTTTCATTTTATAAGACGGCGGAGGGATCTAAATAAAAATCGATCACCTTTGCCGTAATAAAACATCATCATTGTCATACAGTTTAGTTACATACATTTATTTTAAAAAGTTTAAAAAAAGAGGGAGAATACTTGTTTCAAATTTTCAACATATATTCAATCGGTTTCTATGATTGCCTACGATGGTCTTGCACTAGGCAAGCGTGCTCATTAGACAGCATCTTCACCTAAAATCAGGCGAGTTGGCGGTCAAACGCAAACATCATTTAAGTTTATATAATGTGTCTCTTGTTTGAATAGCGTGTAATTAAATTAATAAATAAAATAAACAAAACTGATCATAAAAACGATCACATAATATTTAATTATAATAATAAAAAAGGTCGGAAGTCTGAAGGAAGGAAGAAAAATGAGATAAAACACACATTTTGTAAAATAATATGTATAACGTGGCGACACAATTTTTACATGCCCGCCGAAACTCCAAGAACCATTTTATAGCTTTACTGGCACAAGAGAACTCTTTATTGTTTTTGACAGCTACAGGAGATAGAAAAATATAAAACGAAATTTTTCACAATAATTCTTCTGGATTAAATTTCTTAGAATTTGCTTTAGAGAGGAAATCATCCGACATTCTATCTTATCTTGAATTAAAACTGAAATGTAACTGATTTTTTCTCATAGAGCTAAAGGAGCATTACAAAATTCTCCTTATGACACAATCTCTATACTAAACTGAGGCGTGCTTCTAATAACAACATTCTTTTTTATTATTATTATTATATTAGCCTGTATCGTCCCACTGCAGGGCAAAGGCCTCCCTTCCCTCCTTCCACTTGTCTCTGTTTTCAGCAATTTGGGTCCAGTCTTTCAAGTAGGAGTCCAGAACATTCTTAACAATGTTTAATTGATTGGTGACCAATAAAAAGACCATTTATCTTTATATGTAGGGTATAGCTGGTTGGCTATATTTTGTCCACAACTTATAGCAACATTAAACGATTCTCATTTCAGCTAGCTATGTGAACACTAGAAAATACCACTGTGGGAGAAAATGGTGTAAAATTCTGTAAAATCATAACAAGCTACACTACACTAGATGGAGCAAATCTCTAAACTTTAAAAGTTTAGAGATTTTGCTCCGTAATCTTTGGAAAGTTTCAGACTGAACTGAAAAGCTTAACCCATGTGCAGAATTCTACCAATTACTTTTCGGCCATTTCCGAGACGCGGCAATTCGTTTGTTCATGGAGCAGATACAAAGAGGAGATGGCATTACAATATTTTCCTTTACAGTAAAGCATGACATTGCAGAGTGAGTTATTCGTATACCGTGGTTTAATATATTGAACAAAAACATTGTGACGCCAATTCTGAAGTAGTTCGAAGCCCACTTACCACACTGTAACGCGTACAATATGGCGCTATCTTTTTTGCGTATTAAAAAGGCCAACCACGTTGACAGTACCAAAATTATTGCTATCTTCTTCTCATGTACGAAAGCGAAAAATACACAAATAATTTTAGAGCTGTAAATGAGTCGGTTCCTGCCACAGCTATTTCGCTTGTATATTAGAAGATAAAAAAACAAAAGCGGAATTTAATATAACCGATCAGGCATTCTTTTTAGAATATTATTTAGCGAAGGAGATCGAAAATGCTATTTCTTTGAGTTTTCTTTCGATTTTATCTACCAAAATATACAATATATTTATAAAACGACGAATATGTGAGAAAGAGATAGATCTGATCAGGTGCTTGCGCAACTGAACTATTACTACCTTAGCGTATGCCTCCTCCAGTAGGTATTTTCTGCGCGGTTTGCATGCCCAACGGAGTAATTTCATACGTAGCAAATCTGAATATTGCAGATTGCACTGTGCCGTACGTAGTTTAGAAGTTAGCTCGGGGTGAAATAAGCCGACATGGCTATGTCAGAACGGTTGGAACAGTTACACAGGCTGAGTCAGTTGGCTTGAATCGCACTGAAATGCTTGTGTAGTGTACAACGACTCTATTGGGATTTTTTAATGCATATAATATATACAAGTAAAAAATGGTGTTCGCATCAACGTAAAAAAACATGTCACTGTTGTATTACATCAATATTGTATTATTTTACAAATATGTTTTATGAATTATGTATCTAATTATCGAAATTTATTTTATTTTATTAAGAACCTAGGTATATTGAAAGAAGAAACAGCGCTCTCGTTGTCTGTTAATTAAACTTTATAAAAACTGCCATAGACAAATATTTTTCTCTCGAACACCTGCTTCTTTGTGTATCTTCCTGATATTTCCTTACCTGCAGGTAGTGATAACCAGTTTGCGCAAGGATGTAGGTCAAAGAGACGTTGGCATTCATCTATAAGTAGAGTCTGTCGCAAAAAAGAAACTCCCACATTCTACAACGTTGGTAGGTTGTAGGGAAATGGAATCCAGAGTTTAAACTGTTTGGTCTATAGAGGTAGCCATAAATATACATTTAAAAATATTTCCGAACAATTTTGTACAGTGCACATTACTTCTAGATTGCTGAACAGATTTTCATCAAGTACTCATAAGAAGTAGATAGATAGAAACTCTTTATTGTGTACACCAGAAATAAAAATTACATACAGATAGAAAACACTTACGAGCTAGTGCCACAAGTGGCGGCCTTATCGCTAAAAGCGATAAAACATATGTATTCAGATTAAACTAGCAAATTTTTTAAGAATCGCTTTGAAATCGGTCTATCGATTTGGGAGCTTTAAACCCACAGCCAGACATCAAACGGACAGGGCGTCAAACATAATTATAACATCTCTCGTGGCTTTGCCAGTAATTCATACAATATTTGACTTCATTTCACCTAGAGCTTGGCTTTAGTCGATACCTAGAGTGTGGTATGATATTGTATTAAAGCTAAAAGATTAAACATAATTGTTTAAGTGTTTGTCGGAAACTAAAACATTATTTCAAGAAGCAACATCAAGAAGCTTGCGGAAAAAATAATATTGTATTTCATTATAATATTTAATTCATATGCGTACAATATATTCGTACAAGTATGGTGTACATTGTTCATAAAATATCTTTCACAATTTGAAGATTTACTATGAGATAGACTACGACTACATGTCATGCACATAGTTACGGACTTGCTTGACTCGACCAACCAAGTTTAGCAACAAGAATTATATGACAATACCTATTATAGATTTATGTACGCCGGTTCGGTTTGCGACAGGCCACAATAGTTTCGTAGAGCTGATCCCTTCACAAGCCGACCTTGGCTTGACGCAAGGCTTGCCGCAGAGGAATGCGACCGCATTGCTGTGCTTTGTTTGAACCATAAGGATAGATAAAAAATATACTCAAAAGCTCTGATCATACTACACCAAGTTAAAATGTAGATATATGGTAGTTTTCAACCGACTTCCAAAAGGGAGGAGGTACTCATTTCGACGTTTTTTTTTTCTTTCTTTCTGTGTTCGTTACCTCAGAACTTTCGACTGGGTGAACCTATTTTGATATACATTTTTTTTTTTGTGCTTATCGTGTCGTTCCATTTCAATTTGGTCCTCTGAAATGTTTATGAAGTCGGTTATTATATTGATAATTATTGTTGTTCAGTTTTATATCGAAGTGTTTCCAGAACTAAACTAACTTAGATATTTTTTGTGGGTGACAGGCTAGGTGGTGATGTGACAGTGTGATCAAAAATTATAAACACGCCTAGCCTCGAATAGGAACTGGCTCTCAAGTGAGGCTACTGGAACACAATTTAAGTGAATCTATGGTGCTTATGGCTAAGATTCCTGGTGTTATTAAATTTATTTAATCGGTTCCTTCTGGCAATCGTGCTCCGTCGTAGACCGTATCATCGCTTAACATCGGGTAAGCTGACGGGCAAACGCAACCCTATGTTTAATAATACAAAAAAACAGTTCTGTGAAATATTTTTGCGTTATATAAGTGATTAAACGGCTTTTTGTTTTATAGATTATAATTATGAAAGACGTACAATATTAACATTGTTTTTGCTAAGCGAACACATAAGGGAATCTGCCGTATATATGTAGCTAATTATAAAGATAGGTAACTATGGGAATTTAAATGGAATTATACAGGGTAACGCATATAGACTGTACTAAGCCGAAAGAAGGTAATTGTACTCATCATGATAAATAACTTTTATTATGAAACCTAACAGAAATCGCCGGAAAAAACAGCTGATCGATAGAAAACAGTTTTTGACACCTAATGGAACAGCAATTTTGTTTCGTGTTTTTTTTTCTCCGTTTTTTCATTTATTTATTTTTTCTTTTTTTTTTGTGATCCATTGGTATCTATTAGATATAACTGGGACCGAATCTATCTGCTAGAATATAATAATTGCTGTAATCGGCCTTCTAACCAGTAGGTTCTATTGCCAAATATACCGGTCAAGTGGGAGTCAGTGGTAGGACTTTGCATTCATAATGAACAAAATACAATCAAGTTATAGGAATGCTGTTCTATTTCACAATTATAATGCGAACAATGCTTCGTAATCGTTATGACAACTGTCATTATTATTTTTATTAATTAGTTTTCTGAGGACAGTACGGATTATGTAATGTTATAAACATTCAACACCACGAAATGTTTTTACGCCATTTTGCCAGCTTTTTACGTTTTTAAAGGATTTTTTCTTCTTCTGAGAACCCATCCTTATGATGCATAGGCGTTATTTTCCGCATTCCACAATTAAACTTTTACATAATATTCATGCTTTAGGTTCTATGAATATAAAGAATATGAACGGATGAAAGGAAAACCATCAAGTAAGAAGTGCTGTAAATTTAAAAAATTGCTCGCCCCAAATGACATGGCAGAGCCAGGGCAAGTTCCCCAATATGGCTACGCTCGTGTCATTGTGTATTGTAAACTATTATTCCAGCAATTTTGTTTCACCGATTATATCGGTTCAGCTTTTAGTTGTCAAAAAGTAACAAACAGACAAAACACATAAAACATGACTTCTCATACACAGCAAAAAATCAACTTATACTCAATAAACGAAGATGATTACCAGGATTACAGTAATATTACAATGTCCAATAAATCTTCAAATGTTTACAATGAACAATCCGAGTATTGATTACAAAACTTATAAAACTGTTGAGTAAGCAAAAATTGCCAGCTATAAAAAGAATATTGTGCAGCTTACTGGAAAATATAAGTACTTTATGACCGCCCATACATTTTATGAAACAATTTTTTAAGACTTACTATGACCATTATAGTTATTACCAAGATCAAATAAGGAGGAATACTTGTCAATTTTTATTACTTACAATCATTTGCGTTACACCAAAACTAAAAATAATGTCTACATAGTATAAAATGAAGTCGCTTTCCGTGTCCGTATATCCGCTAACTCCTCCTAAACTCTTCCTGTAATTTGAGTGTGGTGTAATGTGATAAGAGTATGAATAATCCTAACCTCGACTGTTTGAACGTTGCCAGTGACTCCACAGATTTATAATGTGACCTTTTGGAACAGCCGTAAGTCTTAACTTGATTGCTCGGATGCTTACCAACTGTGTTGCAAGCATCTTGCGGAGTGTGTGAAATCTCGCACTTACCATAGTTACGTTGTCTTTGGAATTAGAAGCTTTTGTTTATCGCTAAAGTAATTATATACATGCATTTGCGCAAGAAAATGCGAGTTAAAATTCATTATTTTATCTCTTCTTAATCTGATCATCTTCTTAGAATGCTATGTTTGACGCATAATTAGCCACGGATTGTCTGTTTTTCTCAGAAAATATGAAATGACTTTACTCAACTGTGCAGTATCTTGTTAAGATTATTTTTTTCATCAAAATGCATTTATAGTGATTTTATGCAAAAGTCTGTCTGTTATTTTTCACGACTAAACGGGTTGACCAGTCTTGTTGAAATTGCCAATAAAGTGCATGCAACACAATGCAAACTACTTCATTGCAAATTTCATCAAGGACGGGCTTATTTTACCCCAGAATATCGCGAAAAATAGAAAATCATAGATAAAATCCTCATAACACTAAAGAGCATTTTCAGGCTAGACTCGAGAATTTTACGAAGAGTATAGAATCCGTCACGTGATTTACAAAGCGTACAAGACAGTCAGTCAAATCGTATGTAGTCTTTGGAACCTTTTACAACTGCCTAGTAAAAAAATAGAGTACAACCCTGCAATTTGCCGTCCTGTCAAAAATACCTAGGTATATCTGTTTCGTTCTGGTAACAACAATTTCGGCATATGAGTAAAGAATGTAACATATTTAAATGGTTTATGCTAAATTAGTAGCTACTACTTCTATGCTTTAATCCTTTTTCTGAGATAAAACTCCACCAGGTCAATATAATTTTGTCACTGCCAATGTCAAATATTTTCCAAGTACCGAGATCGTTTGAAGACGATAGATGATGTCTATTTCTATTTTCAACACTTGATTGAACCTAAGGTCATCCGTAAAAAGCCAGCTTACCGGTCCCGTTTCCGATTCTCTACGACCGTGAATGTAACAAAAAAACAGTGGAATATACAAAAACCTGAACATGCTTTCGGGTACAGTTGAATTCAAACAGTAATACGTCTTATGCAGTTTTCAAGGAGAACGATCAAAATTATTATTTTAGATCGTTTGAAGACGATAGATGATGTCTATTTCTATTTTCAACACTTGATTGAACCTAAGGTCATCCGTAAAAAGCCAGCTTACCGGTCCCGTTTCCGATTCTCTACGACCGTGAATGTAACAAAAAAACAGTGGAATATACAAAAACCTGAACATGCTTTCGGGTACAGTTGAATTCAAACAGTAATACGTCTTATGCAGTTTTCAAGGAGAACGATCAAAATTCTTATACAACAATGTATAACAACAATGACAGCAGACGTGCTCATTAGGAAATTCTTGCGTGTTAGTCTTATGCCGTGAACATGTTATCACCAATAGGCGATAAAGATACGTGACTAGATTGAATAATAAAAGCCCGATAACTTGCATGCAATTTTTTTGCATTTTTTAAGATCATTAACCACTAACGGGAAAAATCTAGTTGATTGGTGTTTCTAGGCTTCTTCTTCTTTTTTTCCTAACGTTAGGTGGGGTCAGCTCTCCTAATCAGCCTGCGCCAGGATGCTCTGTCCTGGGTTGTTAATGGCTCCAATTGGGCCTTTTTTACTAATTGGGCCATACTCGTCCACCAGGTGGCTGGGAGGCGCCCTCTTCCCCGCTTTCCCACGGGCAGCTCCAACGCCCTTTGAACTGTATGGTCATCGTCTCTGCTCATCACATGTCCATACCATGGTGTTTCATGGCGAAGGATATAAATAAATACATTACACATACTGCAAAAATAATTTAAATTGGCTGTAAAGTTGTTGAGATATATATGCGTTTAAAACTTTTATTTTAAAAAAGAGCTCATATTAATATGATGGCTTTAATTTTTATTTCGTTGTTTTTATTTTGGCGGCCATTGTGAAAACATGACAAATTCCATCGTCCATTTGTTCAAAAGGTTATTAACTGTCTGCACTCATTTCAGCGGTTGTGGTATTTGTGGACCAAACGGCTGTTTCGAAATGAATCGTGAAATCTATATTAACCGGTTATCCGCCCACTTATTACTCGAAGGTATATCAGCATGTCCGTTGACTAACTTTGGCGTTTGACGCAATAAAAATATTTAATGTCATTTGTATGCCTATGAATGTTGGTTAATTTTTAGAAAAAAAACGAAACCTACTTTAAGATTATACTTACAGAAGAAATACTCGTACAAACATAAAATGAAAAGTAGAAAAATTACAGTTTAAACAGAAATTGAAAGTTCTCATCAAAACGTTTGTTAAAAAGAACCACAAACCAAAACGTCATCTGATTCTGTGAATATATTTTTTGTTTTTGCAGATTTTTTCAAAAAGCGCTGAATAAATATTGATATAATTTACATGGGACTACCTTTGAAGTTATGACATGCCAAACAAAAAAAAAACATCAAAATCAATTCATAATTATTGGCGGAGTAATCGCGTAACAAACATACAAAAAAACATACATTCGAATTAGGAACCTAGGCTCCTCCTTTCTTGAAGTCGAGACACGGGTTAACACGCTTTACCTAGCCGATAAATCGATCTTTTTTGAGCCTGGATGACCAAGAAGTGGAATAGGGAAGGCTCAGATGTGGATGATGATGATGATACGAAAGAAGTATTCATTGGTCTATATCAGGGGTCTCCAAACTACGGCCCGCGGGCCGAATCCGGCCCGCCACTGCCATCAATCCGGCCCACGACAGGAATTGAAACTTGCGGAATTGTCGGTGATTCAGCCCTGCGGATCTGATAAAATTAACAAGTGATATGACTGGTCTTAGAAATTCAGACAATTCCAAACATTTTCCGCACAAGGACTGAAGACTGTAGCTGAAATAGATAGTATCTAGAACCGTACATAGTATCACTACTCGACACTAGATGTAGTTACGTGTCACAATACATAATCAATAGTAATTGAAATGCAATAAAAGCATATGTTTGCTTAGGTGGGCAAAAAAATTAAAATTGTTACTGCCCTTGCATTATACCGAAAAAAATATTATGGCCCCAAGGCTTCAAAGTTTGAAGACCCCTGGTCTATATGATCTATAATGTAATCAATGTATTTCATCTTATTTTAAAGGGTCGTCACCTTTAGATTTGTTCTTTGCAAATAGTATTGGTATTGTTTTGACATGATAGAATATGTAGCTATCGGTACTTCAATGTTTTTCTTTGGGTGCGTGTGCGTTGTCATTTTATGTATTACGAAATGTGCACAATGTGAATTACGTGAGAAACGTAACATTTCGAGTTATGACCAGGGTTTTTCGATTTACTTTCACACGCACGTACTTATGAGAATATCTCATATTCATATAATATTTTATTGATTTTTATAAAGTGTGATCATTTTTATGCATTCTTCGTGCAATGAATTAAATGCTACATAGAGCTGTGATAAACGCGTGTTGTGTGGTGGCCAGTCAAAAAATTAAATCTTAGCCGATTTTTTATGGGCGAACCAATCATTTATTTCATTTAAGTACAAAGGTATATCAAACGAAGCAAACAAAAAAAATTACACTTAAACTAAAAGCCAAAAACAATATGTTGTCTATGTGGTAAAGTACCAAGAAAGCTGGCTGCATTCTCGCATTGAATTACCAAATGAAATTAACTGCGCGAGGAATGAGCCAGCTATCACCAGAATATTTTAATTTGCCAAATTTTCATTTTAAAAATTTCAATCGCCTAAGGTTTATAGTTTTAATTTTACAGTTGATATAGTACGAGTAATATCCATAATTGAGCGTCACCATTAAATCTAAATGTGCACTTTATACTGGCAATTATTTAAACGGTCTATTTCAGTATATTCAGGATTTGGTCAGCTCTAAAATGCTTTTGGCCAGCTAAAAAAAGGTCAGCAAATCATTAGGTCAGCTGTAAAGCTGACGACCCTTTAAAATAAGATAAAAGCATTATTAATAGATAATATACTTCAAATACTCTCAAACCCAACATTCACACCCACGGTACTGGGCCATTTTGCTTCACATAAGAAAATTGCTTATTGACAACCATGCCCAGACACGAGTGCGGATAGTAATGCCTATCCACATGGATGTCAAAGCAAATATTGTCACGTCTGTAATCGTGGACATTCCTTGGGACGTGACTGCCTCTGCCATGTTTTGCTGCACTTTCACGATATTTTAGCCAATGTTATAAATGCTAAAGGGTGTTTGTTGGTCTTTCATATTAATATAGTAGATTAAATTAATGCTGATGTGACAAGTATACATTAAAATTGGAAATACTCGCAACCAATTCGATAAGAGCTCATAACTTCTTAACTGGAGTTCATCTGTCTTTCAAACAAAATTGCTTTTCATAAAAGTAATCCCTAGCCGCGGCGCTGTCATCACGCATCAATCACTATCAGAATTTTGAAAAAAACTTTGATCAGTATCATTTCTCCAGCAGCATTTTTAACAACTTTAGGCGTCATACACGACTCTTCAACGATGGCAAATTAATAAAAATCTCACTAGCGTCCACAGTAACAACACCTTACAACTACAACATGGAAAATTAGTTCCGTTGTTGGCCGTGGGAATTCTTTCATAAAAAGCACCATAAATTAAATACTGAAATGATAATGATAATAAAATGTATAGTTTTATGTATGGTTGTTAAACCATACGTAAAAACAACCAACGGAAAACGTAAATCGTAGCACAAACAAATATGAACAGACAAGCCTTAACAGTTTTCACAAATGGACAAAAGATACAGTCCAGAAATTCTGGTAATTCTAATACACTTCTCCTTGCCAAATCCTGGGGCCGGTCAATTTTAGATTGAAGTCATACATCCCTTATTATTCTAGCAACGTAATGCAGCGGCCGGTAGAATATTAAACGATAACACTGTACGATCATTCGCTAAAGAAAACCAGGCGATATCACCGCTCCTCAACGCCTACAGAATACAAACCGATGGTTTAAGCAGCTATAACAAAACAACTTAGTTTTAACAGCCTGTTAATGGTGTTAGAAAGGTAAGGAAGCGTTGGAAATGTCGGTTGGAATGGGCTGTGGTAGAAGGAATGCAAAAGAACTATTTACTTAAAGCCCACTCTCGTCTGAGCTACTCGTTGTTACTAAGCAATTTTCGGCCTAGTTTAGGCAACAAAAGAATTCAATTATTGACGTGTGAAAATACTTAAAAAAACAATTTTCTGAGTATACAGCATTTTATCGCAATTGCATGATATGGTCCCCGCAGGGAAATTGTAGGAATAGGAATAGTATAAAAGCATTTCCTACTTTTCCCTATTTGTCGACGACTAACAAGGATCCACGTGCCTAAACTACCAAAGTTCGTCTTGGACTGCATACCATCTGATCAGTTATGGTTGTCGCACTCAGAATTTTTTATAAATCAAATTGTAAAGAAATAAAAATTATTAATTGCAACATGGGCAACAACTTAAACAAGATTGTAAAAATTGGAAGCGCTGCCAATTTGAAAACATAAAATATTGTTCATTAATTAACACGCCTTGTTGGCGTAAAAATTTTGTTCTCTTTTGGCAATGTTTCCACAATTTTAAAATGTTAATTGGAACAGAGGCGTAACAAGTTAATAAAATCAATAATGGTTTAATCGCCAACACATTTTGTTAAATGTAAACACTTTACCGTCGATGTTATTGTAACTAAAGCTTTTATCTACTTATAGTAATGTTTTCAGGTTGAAATTGATTTGTAGAGTGACCATAATAGATCAGATTAGGAATCAGTATGTTAGAAGAAGTCAAGTAGCGCCAGTGACTTAGAAATTAAAGAATGGAAGGCTATCTTGGTATGGACATATCATGAGAAGAGATGATAGTCATGTTATTTAGAACCCTAGATATGATGTAGCACCGGAAAGGTTTACAGAAGGCCTAGCACGGGCCGTGGACAGATTGTCTTTCCACCGTTTTTATCCCGCTAGAAAGAGATAAACGTATCCATATTCTAGCTCTGTCGCGTCTACGCGTGGATAAAAACGGTAGAAAGACAATTTTTCCACGGCCCGTGCTAGGCCTGCTGGGAACTTAAAAAGTTGTGGATGAACTCTATGAAAAATTATATGTGTGAGAAAGTTCAAGATGACGGCGGGTAGAGTAAAGTGGAGAAACAAAACGCGCTATGCTGCTGATTTAACTTAGTGCGATAGAGCAAGAAGATAATGTTGATGATGACTTATAGTAACATCTCCCAAAATATGGTTAATTTTACTTCATAGAAAATCTTCTATTGAACGGTTCCTAAAACTAATTTTGTTGCGGTTTCTTCAGTTATCGATGCAACCCTAAAACTTCGCAATCGTGTCGTGAATACAGGCTCATGCACCTCTGCCCCGTGCACCTTTGCTCCTCAATGGAATTTCTAAGCCCTCTGTGTCGATCGAAATTACATAAAAACAGTACGGAAAAGTTAGCTTTAATTTACTTTGCAAAAAGGACAAAATCGATCGGGAAAATTACATTATTTTATTTGACGCTATCTTGTTCGTGATAAAAATTGGCAGAGAAATAGGATAATAATAAGAACGAACATAGAATGATTTACATCCCAAAAAATACAAAAGACAGAATTGCATTAATAAGTATTGAGTGCTGCTTAGACAATTTTTGTATTGAATCATAAACCATAATCCAGTAAATCTTCTAAAAAAATTCTGTAATTTTACTTGTCCATTTCATAATGCTACCAAAACAGCATAGTCTTTTTCGGAATATAAATTACCTGAAATCGATGGCTGAAATACAATTATTGTGGAGCTTTGCAGAAGACAATATTATGCTTTTCAGTTTCCTAACTGTTTTGCATATAATATGTACTGGAATGTTAAAACTTTGAACTACAATGCAATGGAAAAAACTTTGCAGACTTGACGACTCTGTTGTTTCTTATCCATTTGTCTATTCTTTTTGTTCCGACTACTCGAAATTTAGTTTACTGATTTTTATTTACCATTTATACTGTGAATTATTTTATCTGCCACTATCAGAAAGGGAGGATAGTTGACCTGAGGTACATTTCACTTTAAATTGAACCATAAAGTAGTAGAAGTACCTGTACTAATAATATCTAATAAGGATGTAATCGCTGTAGCATTTTCTCGAATTTCCACTAAAGAATGACCAAAAGACATCTCTGAAAAGAATGAAGATTCTCAAGAAAGGACAGTTAAATTGTCGGAACATATTTGTACATACGTCGTAAATAGATTATTGAGAACAACAGTATGTACACGGGGGTGATCATAAAACACTCATGTAAGAAATGTAAACAGATAAACAGAACGTGTCAAATCGCCTATTAATAACAATCACTATAGAAAAATTGTGATGCGTTTGCAAAAAATACGGAAGCGCATCAAGATCATAAACTGACGTCGTCAACTGATAGTTACATAAGAAAATTTTGCAATGTCAGCAAGATGCTACGAATATAAGTACGAATAACAGTTATAAGGTGTAGTTACGAGCGTATTATTAATAGATATATTTAGTCTGTATAATCGATTGTTGAATATAAAATAATGAGTCAGGTAAATAAAAGTGATATCATGTTTCCTCACGAAATAAAGAAGTAGGTGTTTTCTAGTAGCGTCACTTGTTTATTCTTACTGGTTATTTATTAAACAACCAATTTATTGGTAGTCTTTTGGGCGCCTATTCACGTCTGTAGTTTTATCGTTCGCGCATTTTTTTATCATTGAAAATTCAATATCACTGAGTGTCATTTCTTAAAAAGTGACATATTTATTTTTATTTCGTTTGTCTTAATTTGTCGGAGTACAACGTACAAGAAATGTATCACTCGTATTATGATGGACAGCAAAAATGGTTTTGTCACATTTTGGTCATTCACACTCAGTGAATTTTTTATCTTCAATAATGTGAAAATATGTAGCGCACATATACAGTAACATCGTAGAGAGCAATATACAGGAACAGTGCTAAGTAAAAACTTCTTTAAGAGTGACCGAGACAATTGAGCATTTGAATTGTCTACAGTTTCAACGGTCACCCATAAGCAGACTAACTGTTTTTGTAGTGTTAGCTTGTATTTTGTTTAGTTAATAAATACACTTGCCAGTAAATACAGGACGACAAATATATGGTTAAATTAAGTTTTTAATCGGTATCAGTCTTTGTAAAAAGAACTGAGTAGATTTTTTTACTCAAACTATGTATTGAGTATAGATTTTTTGTGTGTGAATATAATAAATACACAAGCAAACTCATCAACTATTTATTATCCTTGTATGTGGTTAAAATAGTGGCATAACTTCCGAACCTTGAACTTTTGCTTAGTGTGCTCAACTCGATAGGTGATTGTTTGTCTTGTAACCTCTTTGGAATGATCATTTGATCCTTAAATAAAGGTCTTAAAGTGAAACGTTTCACTTTAGCGGGAAAATCAAATTTCAAACAGTTTTTTGTCCTTGTAGCTAGGCCGGGTAATTATTGTGAAATGGCATAGTGTTTGAGAAAATTGTTGGTCGTTCTTTACATTATCATGTACAGCTATTAATCAGTTACTCACCATATTACTTACATTTGGCAATAAACCGTTTGAAACAGCTAAAATTTGTTTCTTGACAAATGTATGTAATAATGTGCATTAGAGATAAATAGCTTTTCCGCGAGTTTGTAGAGAATAATAATCAATTTTCGCAAACATCATGATCATTTACAATAATTACTCGGCCTAGCTACAAGAACAAAAAAACTGTTTGAAATTTGAATTTCCCGCCAAAGTGAAACGTTTCACCTTAAGCATAATTCGCGATATTTCGAAGGCTTCTCCTCTGTATACGTATAGGTTTCAAATTAACGTAGTTATTAGAAAATTAATCTTCTTATTAAAATTTCTTACATTTATAGACTCTTGAAAGAGTCAGTCTTTGATTTGAGAGTATGTTACTTTATTTAAATGTAGAAAATTAACTAATTAAAAGCTGTCTGTGTTTCCCCCTCGTGATCAAAAGTGAGATAAAATTTAGTAATTTACTCAATATTATTTTTACTTGAAATACAGCAGTTATTTCTTAGAATAAAAGCTAAGAACAGTTTGTAATCAAACAGCCAGCTTTAGAATTGTTTTGAAATATAATTATGAATACTAGAAAATGACTGTGACAGGTATAAATATTCACGACGTTAGAATCAAGGATTCTGATGGAATGACTCACTCGCGGAGAACCGCATTCAAGTTTTAATAACTAGTCAACTATACGAGTATGAGTGAACACACACATATTAAACACACTTCTAGATACGCGCAACATATTTTTTTTTACAGTGAAAGATTTACTTAACGGAAACATTTGCTAGGTAACGAGGAACCTGAAAATCTCTAATTAGATCGAATAGGCATCTAAACGTTAATATCACAGCATTTTTTGCGTTAAATTTCATTTTGGATATAATACTTTAGTGATGTATTTTGGACGCAATATAAATAATCTCTTACAAATGGATATTAGTCAATAAAGATAATGAATCATCTATATTAACTCAAACTAAAGTGACCTGCACCGATTGGATGCAGATGGCAATATGTCGTTCAGTGTAGAGTTCTAAGGGGGATGCCTATATTCAGCAGTGGCTGTTTCTGGTTGGTGATGAGGATGATTATATTTTGTGTAATCAATTCTAAATGGTTCAGTGTTATCCGAATATAAATAAATGATTTGAATTGATTTGATGACAGTAACTTAAATACATATCTTCACAGCGTTTTTATCCCACTGCTAAGTACATATAGGCCTCTCTCTTGCTACGCCAACACCTCGGTCCTATGCTAATCCAGACCAGGGGCCTTACGCCCAACTCTAAACGCGGGCCCGAATAGATGAAGTTTGCAAAATTGCGCGACCGCAAGCTGTATCTCGGCGCATTAAGGTTCGCATTCGACCTGTTATGGACACAATATCGTTGACCCATCTCTCAGCTAGATGACCAAAGCTTGCCTTAACATGTGTAAATATACTAAAATTTTACAAATAACTTAAAACTAGTAATGTGACCGTGATCGGAAGCTGTGAGTACAGGGTTGGTCCGAGAAAGTCTTATCTAGCACTGGGATGATTTGGGCGAAGATGATGAATCTCTGAAAGAGTAAATTGAATTCGTGAAACATCACTATTCCCACAAATAAAATCGACTCAGCAGTTCAATCCACTACGGTTCACCCAACCAAGTAAACGACAGAGCAACTAGGGTTGCGGAAATAAAAAGCCAACAGACCGTCGATGTCGAACAGGCAACAAAAAGCCCTGGTGGACTGAATGGAGCTAACGAGACAGTCCTGGCTAGTGTTTGCGAAGCTTGTGAAGAAGGACGAGTGCTTTTAACAGAAAGGATGGTTTTGTTTTTAATGTGTTCAACATTTCTGAAGATTCTATGGGTTGTTTGGAATTATCATAAAGGGTCGGCAACGTATCTGTGATGCCCCTGGTGTTGCAGATATCCATAGGCGACGGTGACCGCTTACCATCAGGTGGCCCGTCTGCTTGTTTGCCACATATGGCTGGCATTTAAATAAAAATTTTTGCAAACCAATAAATCCGTTTCTAAATTGCACGTACCTAATAATTTACAAAACAGGGACTACACATAGAAAATAATAGATTGATAGAAACTCTTTATTGTAAACACCAGAAATAAAAATTGCAAACAGATACAAACACTTACGAGCTAGTGCTACAAGTGGCGGCCTTATCGCTAAAAGCGATATCTTCCAGGCAACCATTAACCAGGCACTAATAATCAAAAGTAAAGCAATATAGTAATTCGTATCATGCAAAATTTGTTATGAATCTTTAAAAATTGTATACATATTTTTGTCTAAAATGTGAAAACATTGTCCAATTCTTCCGACAGCCGATGTCACCGGCAATGATAGATATCCTGGACAATGATTAATGTGAATGATGCATTGGAAACCCTCGGGGCCTTAACTAAGTCGATGATCTATTAGTCATTTTGGAACCCGCTAACCATCACTCCAAACAAGTAAGTATATCAACGTATGCTAATATTTTTATAGAATAAAACAATAAAATAGAGGGTAGTTGATAAACTTATCTATGATTCACCTATGTATTACTCTGCTGTTTATAAGATTGGCGTTTTAAAAGTTTACCGTACGTTTGTGCTACTTATTTAGTTTTTAATCCATCTATCAAAAATTCAAAATTAGTAAGTAGATTTATCTAAATACATTTTTTTTATTAAATATCCATGAATTATTGTGTTGTTTAACAGTCTTTTGAGAAGCTGTTTCGTGTTTCGTGTTGCGCTATTTCGTTTTTAATAAACGTATGTTCACGTGTGCTAAAAGTTTCTTTTTTCGGTGGTATTTTAATATAAAACGGACTGCAAACTGGTTAGCCTTGTACGAAACCGCTTGCCGTATGCCGTATCCTCCTTAATTTTAAATTTCAAATGGACTCGTTCTCTGCTTTAGCTTTTAAATTAAAGCTGCCGTTGCTTTTGTTATCACGCGTACGTAGGCAAGTATTCATTAAAAGTAATTTCCTAAGTACAATATCATGCCTGTTAAAACTTTAACTAGAAAAATAACTTTGTGACAAAGTACTTTAGTTTTGGTAGAAAAGTTTCTTAGTCATTTGTGTAAACTCAATCATGAAATATTTGAAGCCTTGATTTAAAAAACATCATTTATCAAAATGTGAGTATCTAAAAATATGTGTCATTCTCTGAATCTCAACTTTCATTTACGACTAACGCAAAGAACAGCGGAATTACGTGCTTCAATAAAGGAATTATCCATTCGAATATTTTTGCGGAACGATGAGAAATATTTTTATGGTCAGATAGTCATAAAACGGTATCAGGTAAAAGGCAGTCCTTTTCAAAGTGCGACTCATACCGGAGTCACGGATTACAATACAAAAGGATCTTTGGTGATTCACCTGAGGTTCAGGTAGAAAACTATGGCGCTATTTACTTTTCCTGTACGTCAAAAGAAGTGACCCAAAATAATCACCGTGAATTATTTTTGTGAGCCATCGTTCGGTGATATCTATAAAAGTAACGAGCCTGTGTAAATCTTTACTTTAAAATAAGCTTTTAGGCTGACTTTTCGAACTCATCGTCCAGTAGGGCGGGAGCGGTGGCGGATTTATTTCTATAGAGCCTCCAGGAGTCGATATTGACGAGACAGTTTTGATTCCTGAATACATAAATACATGTGTACTGGGTGATTGAAAACACGGTCTAAAATTAATTAAATAAAACAATTAATTTCGTACAAAATAATACCATAAATGCAGAAATGTGTTTGTTCCTCTTTCACGCAGCATCAGAGTAACGCATTGACATATTTTTTTGCATAGAATAATAGAAAGGCTGGAGATAGGAAATCTCAAATCTCGGAAATGTATACGGTTCCTGAGAGAATGTCCACACGGGTGAAACAGCAGGGCGCAACTAGTGAATAATAAAATAAGTAATGTAAAAAAATGTAATTTCAAAGATTTTTCAAAAAAAATGGGTGGTAATTTTTCAGAAACAGACAACTCCAAACACTTTAGTAGTCCGAATCATCGTATGAGATTACCTGTTTCGGTGAAATTTCTCCACACCTGTTTTTGTAACTAGAAAGGAACCTGTTTGTGGTCGACGTCAAGTTTTTGTCATTGAACAACTTTGTTTGATGTTTTCAGCTTTTTGTCGCCATGTTTTACATAATTATCATTCAAAAATTATAAGTCATCGCAATATTGGCGTTTCGCGAAAAATCTCTCATTTTGAAATCAAAAAGTATAAAAAGGTTTAAACTTTTTATGCTGCCAATTTAAGTGTCTAATCTCCACTTAGCATAAAGTATTTGAACTATAATCTTCAGCTATTTTCGTTTTTAGATTTTGCGTTCATTTACCTAAATTCAGAACGTCAGAAAAATATTTGATAAGTGCCTATCTCGGAAAAGCTAAAATAATGAAAATTTTATGGGTACATTTTCTTATCAAATTAAAATAAGATTGCAATCTAAATTGTCAAACTTTATTGGTTTAAAGTTGAAACTAAAGTTGAGTCATCTTTCTATGAACTCTACATAACAATATCTACTTTATATTAATTTCTCGCTTCTGCCTTAGTTGGCATTCTTATCGAAGTTGGTTCACATTCAATAGTGCGTCATCAATAACACTGATACATATTCTTTTAACTACATACATTCATACGTACTCGTAGGTAGATATTTTAATCTTAATTTCGGTACCATTATAGTTTTTCTGCCGCACTGAAATAAAAAACTGCTTACTCTTAAGTAAGTACATCATTTCAATAAATCTTTATGTACCGGTAAATTTTCTGATGCAAAATCACTGTAATTTATGTCATCAGTGGTACTTTTTACACAAAACCATTATGTAAACTCGTCTTCCAGTTATCAACGCAAAAACAGTTTTGCCTGACCACTGGCCAACGGCCGCATTCACCACCAGGGCAAAAACACGCGGCGTTGTGGTAATGCTGCAAAATATTGACGTAAAAATAAGATATTAGTGCAGTCGTAAAAAAAACATAATAAATTCGTATCATCATTGCATTTCCAGTAAAATTACTGTGCTATAAAGAGATTTAATATCTAATACTTATCTCAGGATGTCGAGCGTAAAGTGCATTGTTTCGCTGGGTTTTGAAGAGTTGAAGTTCTACATTCTGGGTGACGCTAAATTATTATGGGCAAGCGTGAAGCTCACCAATTATAGGCGAGACGCTCGATCGTCTCGACACTCAGTAGCGATAAAAAACCGGCCAAGTGCGAGTCGGACTCGCGCACGAAGGGTTCCGTAACATTACCTGTAAAAACGGCAAAAAAACACGTTTATTGTATGGGAGCCCCCTTAAATATTTATCATATTCTGTTTATTAGTATTTTTTGTTATAGCGGCAACAGAAATACCTCATCTGTGTAAATTTCAACTGTCTAACTATCGCGGTTCATGAGATACAGCGACATCATGAGACGGACAGACAGACAGACGGACGGACAGCGGAGTCTTAGAAAAGGGGTCCCGTTTTACCCTTTGGGTACGGAACCCTAAAAAAGTTAACCGTAACGAGGCGCCCGGCAGTTGTGAAATATGACGGCATAAGAGAGTGCCATGTTGTTTGCTGTCACGGCATACAAGTCGGTTGTACTGTAATGGTGCCACAATAGATGTTTCACTTCAAAAAGAAAATTAAATCTTCAAAGTCTAGCAGTGTCCCAAATAGGCTGTCACGGCTTTTAAACCTGCATACATACGGAGAAGTAATTCATTTGCGTATGTGAATCCACCAACTCGCAACTGGGCCAAGGTGGTGGCCGAATAGCTCTTTCGGGGGTAGGCCTAAGTCCAGCAGTGGACTACTAAAAGGCTGACTGATTATGCTTTTACTATATACAAATAACATTCTAGAAATCGTAAACGTCAGTTTTCCTAGTCACATTGAGATTCTTTACACGAAACCTTCTTGCATTAATGATGGCAACAACTATGATCAGCAAGAGAAAGTCTGATTGAAAATCATTGTCTATGTATTCAATAAACATGGCAACCCACTACCTTTAAATGTCATTCACCCTTCCGCGTCATCGCGTTTTCACTTTTGCCATAGAATCAGTCAATTCCGCAACCTCACCGCAACAGGAACACAAGATGGCGGCGCAAAAAACGCGCGAAAAAGCGAGCGACGCATCCATATTTGCCGAGTCTGAATAACAATGCGTTTTATCTTGCTTTTAACCGCTCGCTACACCTCATTCCATTTATCTCACGTGACTTTAACGAGTACAGGGTAAAAAGTAAACACATTAGCACTGCCGTAAATGATAAGTATAAAAATTGCCCAATTTTTACCGACTTCCAAAAAGGGGGAGGTTATCATTTTGACTGTATATATAATTAATATATTAATGTTTGTTACCCCATAATGATTTTAATGATTCTTTTTTTATTTGAAAGCTGGTGCTTCCCGAGTAGTCCTATTTCACTTTGGTCCAGTTCTGGCATTTTTTTATGAAGTCAGTTCTTTATATTGATAATTATTTTAATTTATATTCATCAAAACCTCTCGCAGGCTATGCAAGCTGTCAACAACTATGTTCCATGATTCTTCACAAAAACAAAACTTAACAAGTTCCTTTTATACATTCACCATTTGTTTATGGTTTAGTATATTTTGGCATATTATTTTGTATACATGAATAGGCGTTTGTGGCCGAACGGTAGCGCGTGTGCTTTTCAAAGTGTTGGCAACCGGTTCAATCCTCGGCCCTGCACCAATGACTTATTTAGTAGGTATATACCTAAGTGCAGTTTCGATGCCATCGCTTAAAAATGGTAAAGGAAAACATCTTCAAGAAACCGGAATGTTAAAGACTCTCAAAAAATGTTCAAAGACACAACATGACATTCGCCAACATGCACTGAGCCAGCATGGTGAATTAGGGCCCATGCTTTATCTCTCTCCCTAAGGCCTGTGTCCCAGAAGTGGGAACGTGATAGGCTGAAAATGAATAAGAATCGGTACCTAAGCTTAACTTTTAATCCCTTAATAAACAGATCCTGCAGGATAGCGGGTGAAACCACGGCGCACTGATAGTTCATAATATTAGTGTAATAACCATGTGTAGTGAACAAACCATCACCAAACATGAATAACTGCTTTGTGTGTTAAAAAAATGCGCAGTTAGTAACGCGTAACTTTACACCTCCCTGGGGCCTACTCTAACCACAGGCTAGAGCTAGCGCAGTTTGCAAAATCACGCGAACACGAACCTTAACGCTCCGAAACACGGTTTGCGGTCGCGCAACTTTTCGCAATCACCTAAACTGAATCGCTTATAATAGGTAGCTGTAAGGCCCCAGTAATTTAGAACTCGTCATCATCACATGTGCTATCACCGTTAACTTTATCCTATATCTTCGAACCAATTGGCCAATTGTTATTTGTGTCATGTCGTACACGCCGTCGGCGAGAGCTAAATGCGTAGAACTAACGGTGTCGGTTCAATGAACGGAAAGTGGTGCTGCTAATAATAATGACCACCTGTTTTGTGGGGGGAAGTTCGCGCCTTACGTAGCCTTAAAAGTTAGCTGGTAAAACGCAAACACGGACCCTCGGCGTATCTGACCTCATTAGCTGCAGAGGACGTACTTTAAGTAAATTAAAGAGCTGGCGACATTGCTTTAGGCACTCCTAGTTTCTGTTTACATCCACGGAGTTATTTTGAAAAGGTATGCTAAACCGAAAGAGACTCATTGAACTCTTCATTTTGAATAACTTATATTATGGAACCAACTGAAAACTCGATAAAAATTATCTAGCTCTTCAATTTATTTTATCAAGTGTGAATGAACTTTTTCTATAACATGTCTAGCGGATTTTTTCGCGATTTCAGGGTTCGTTTCTCGTCTAAAGTAAACAGGTTTATTCTAGGTAAGCATGACCCATCCTAATCCGCGTCTTTGTTTTACATTAGACACGGTATGGAAAAACGTAAGCTATTATAAATTTCAAAAAGTCTACTGTGATACTGTCGTGGTTTATTTTTAGTAAACGGGAATTACTCAAGTAAGATACTATAATCGAAGTCTTCTTTATCCATGCCTCTTCCCAGGTCATGTGGGGGTCATTTGCTATATTCTATATTCGGAGCATTTCGGAGTAAGCAGATTAACCACCTTAACCACTGCCTGAAAGCTCATCCATATATGATAGATCTGTGGAAATCGCACAATGTGCGTTTTACGCGATGTTTTTTGCCTCACACCTGCAATTTGTGGAATGAGCCCTACTGCGGCATTATTAACTATAACTGGGATTTCTCAAAAGAGCTGTTAATAGATTCTTAAAGGTCAGCAACGTATCTGTGATGCCACTGGTGTTACAGGTATCCATAAACGTCAGTGATCGCTTACTATCAGACGGTTCTTTAACATGTTTGCCACCTATGGCATAAAAAATATCTGACGTGAGTAATCCCAGTATAGTAAAAATAAAATCTACTAGTAAAAGTAGTTCATAAGGAATATGTTTCCCTTTAGGCTTACCATACCCTTTACGAATAACCTGGTACACAAAAAGAGGATTGATTATGAGAAACAATAAAGTTTTGTACTGCATCGCCTTTGTTGATGCAATCTCAACGACAGGCACAACATGATCTTTTCATAACCATTATAAAAAATCAAGCATAAATAAGAAACAAGTAATTTGTAGGTATTTTTTTTAAATCCAGACCGTTTCAGACAAATGTTTATAGCTTTTAAACGATGAACAGATTTTGATTAAACATTTCTTTAAACTATCATGTTAAAAGGTGCTTTCAATAAAAAAAAACGCATTCAGTTCGATCTATCCATTTTTGAGAAAAATTCTTACAAACGTATTATTACCCTACACGCATAAACATTCTCCATTTTGTCGTGGTCGAAATACAACTTGTCGCTTAGCATCAAAAAATACATTCAATTCAATGTAGAAAATGAAACCGTGACTGACTAGTCGACTTGAAACATTAAAACTTGCTCGAGGCATCAACTGCGTGGTTTCATAGCCTCAAAATACTCAGTAATTCGAGAACAGGTTTTTACGATTTTCGCGAATCTAGGTTCCACAACAACTTGGCAGAAACAAGCTCGACCTGGCAGAAATCCTCTTTGGCAATTTATAGTACGTTATACTCTCGTTATTTCTCGCTTTCAAACTTTTACTTTTTTGGGTCGTGACTCGACGAAAAGATAAACAGAAGTAACGTGACACAAAGTAATAAGCTCAACGCGGGTTGGAATACAAGGCTACACGGAACTACTGTCTTACAAAGACGACGAACATCTTTTACTATGGGACCAACCCTGAAATCGCGAAAATAGTCCTTATAATAACAATTATATTCGCGCACTCAACAAAGACTTGCGCTTTGCCGCCCCCTCATAGAATGTTGCAGTCTACGATCGAGCACACTTGCCACAAGGAAACCGACTCACTTGCGACTTGAAGTACCCCGGATTGTAACTATCGGGGAACACCCATTCAGGTAGCGCATTTCACAGACTATCGCTGCAATAAAAATGGAATCAAACCGCTTTATATGGGTTTTCGTAACATCAGTCATTAAACAGTGTCGCCTTTTAGTGTCCCCAACGCCGTTCCGTCTGACAGAAAAACATACAAAACTGAATCAGCAAACAACATTTTTGTACACCGTTCCGTGTAATCCTGCGTAATGTGGAGTAGAATAAAATTTCACAGTCGACTGACTTAGTAATTATGAGTTCAGTTAACCCATCATAACACGTCTGTAGGAATTGGATGGTTAGTTACCTACATTTATATAGTCGCTTAAGCTCTTAAGCAAACTAAAAATACTTTTGCTCAGATCTTACTCGTTTAACTAGTTTCCAACTGTTGACTTCCCATTTTCTAACGAGATATTTTTTATCGCCATGGAAGCGATTGAAACCTGCCCTGCCTTCCGCGCCATACCTCTGTGGAAAATACCATCGATGTCTTCGTCGCAACTGAGAGCCTTAACGGTGATATTTTCTCCTTAAACGCGACGAAAGTTTAAGAACAATACAAGTCAGTAAAGCTAATAGCTTTCCCGCGCTGCAATCGCCTTCACTCCGTACTGACCATTCAAAAACCAGACAAGATAATTGTTCGTAATGCCACTTAAGTCTGGAAGTACGAGTACAAGCGAAAACGACATACTGACCGACAAAATCCTTCAGACCTAAGTCTACGGAAACACCTACTTAGTGGCCGACGCTACTCGTTGCTTTCTAGTCATTAATTACTCTAGCACTATTGATACTAGAGATGGAACAGCCCTCTGTTATTGAAAAAGTAACTAAAAAACGTCAGTCTTCAATTGCTTCTTTCTCTTTACTGATATGAATATTGATGGCGCATCCACCGCCTTGTTTGGTGGGGGATAGAAACAGGCTGTAACTGTAAAGCAGTCAATGGACGAGTGACACTGACAATGAGAAGGTGTTCCGTTTTAGGTGTCGGTCACGTATGGTCTACGTGCTTCGGTTCTTCGACTTTCCACCGGATCACAAACATTCAAACGAGTCTTTGGACAAAGGTTTTCGTAGTCTCTAGATTTACTGCTTCAGGTACATGCGGAACCTTTACGTTTTCTTGAGATAAAGTTGTAGAGTTTATAGTCCTTAAGAAATTCCTGCGATTAAAGTTTGTACCCTGCGTTCTTCATTGTATGTGAAATAAATTATCTTTTGTTACTGTCAACGTGTAAATGAGCAAACTTTAGCTTTGGGTATGTTTTTTTTTTATATAAAATACGTAAATGAGATACGTGAGTATTTCATTTCCAGTGTAAACAACCAGAAGTTTTTTCTATAAAGAAAAATCTAGTATATTGTAAGTAGGTATACTTAATTTACGTAATAAGAAATTGTCTCAGATGCATTAAGTCTTTGATAAAATAATTTAGTCTAGCACGCAATATCTTCCCAAGTTTCTTTTTAATATGCATTAATCTGTGTGCTCTATTTTACGCAAAGCTAGATGCTTCCATGTATTTCCCAACTAGATATACATTGAATATCTATAACTCAGTCTCCATTCAGGCAGTAAAGGTAATTAAGGCAATGCGGCTGTAAATTCCGCCATCTTGCCATCGAATGCATTCCGTTATACGCAATACGAGCGGAGGGTAACGAAGCGGTGCCTAATACATTGGCATTGATGATCTCAGTGGGAACGTTCCGTTTCACATAAACCCAATGAAATATTTTCATAGAATGACCTACAAGATTGTCTATTAGTCAATCCAACTTTTTTAATGTTATAGACTAAGTAATTTTGGGATTTAGTATTAGTTAGCTTGCATTTTATTCGGTATTTAAAGGGACTTGCCCATAAAAGTCGAAAACTAAATTTAAATTGTAATGACCTATTAGCTAACGCATTCAACATGTAATAATATAGTGACAGTTTAGCCAACACAAAATATTTAACCATCTATTTTTAATCCCGCTTCTGATATTGAAAATATTTCAATACTCGCACAATATACTGCTGACAATACTAACACGTAACAGTGCATCCGCACAAACGGTTCCGTACAGATTACAAAATAGTCACCATCAAATGAAATAGTTCGCAGTTTATAGCCCTAGTATGCAACCTAGTATCATAAATATTAATATTGCTTACTTTGAAGAATTTTCCTATTGAAGTTATGTAATTTAATGCTGACAGAGCAGTATGATTACAACTGTGTCAAAACACGAAACTTCTGGTGAAATCATCGTATATCTTAACAATTTAAATTCATTCCTATAAAAATGCTATTTAATAGACTAGTAATGCTGATTTTTAGAATAACTATAAACCAAGTCACACCAATTCCGTAATGTCGCCGCATAAATCTTGTTTTCATGGCTAGTAAAAAGCAAGACCATTCATTAACTGTTTTTTTTTGTTCACAGGTAATTACCCTTCGGGTTACCAGAAAGGGTGAAAAAGGAAATAAAAAGAAACTTCTTAGGCAGGTAACTATGCCAGCGCGTTTAAACGAGTTGAGCAAAGAAAAAGCCGAGCCTCTCACTTTCTTCGAATCATATCCCAAATTCAGACCCACGTGTGCCGTGTGAAAGTCAACGCCTTCTCATCCACCATTTATTACCATCTAGTTACTGCCATTGATTGGAACATTGTCAATCAACTTTCTTACTAACCCAGTATTGCGTAAAAAGCTATTACGTACGATTGGTCAACCAAACTCTGTACCAACTCTACTTGTGGGAGAGTTTTAGAAAATTAATAGTCTGTTGATGCTTGAGTATTTTTTATGACCTCCAATTTCAACGGTCTATTGATAAAAGCCGTGGTAGCCTATTTGGGAGACCGCTAGATTTAAACGCGAGAGGTCGCGGTTTCAAATCCCGGGCCCCTACCAATACCTAAACCAATGAGCTCTTTAGAGTTTATGTACGGATTTTCATACCACTGGGTTTTCGGCGAAGTTAAACATCGTGAGGAAACCTGCCTACATACGGAGAAGAAATTAAATGGCGTACGTAAATCCACCAACCCGCATCTGGGCTAGCCATCGTAGTGGATATGGCCCAATCGCCCTTTCGGGAGTAGCCCAGAGTCCAGCAGTGGACTATTAAAAAGCTGATTATGCTTATTGATAATACTTCATGTGTTTTCATGTAATAAAAACTATATAGGTTAGGTTAGATTATTAGATGTGCTGTATTGAGCAAATAAAGGTCAGAATAAAAAATATTTTCTACTTAAATTGGATTCTTCTGTATTGACAAACATTAATGAGATCTAGTTAATTACCATGAAGGTGGCGTAACATCAATTATTATTCAAAGTTAGAGCAAATAGTTGTGACGTAACGTTAGTAGTACAAGCGCATTACGTTATCAAACAAGCTTTTACTCTTACATTCATGTTTGCGAGGAACGTCGTGAATATGAATTACAGATGTAAAGATATTTTGAAGAAGTTTCTCCGTAAACATTTCTAGTACTTATCAGGCACAGTCTTTAGAAAGTTGAGCAAATAGTGCGCATGGAATAAAATTAGTAAGGTACGTCGCGTCTTCAATATTAATCGCCAATCGAGTGATTGAAATTAATTAATCGAATCTGTATTCTACGACCAATTGGTTTCCGCGTTGGTATCTTACAAAAATATACGTAGCTGTAAATATCGCGACATAATGTTCGCGGCTGCGTTTTATTTGACAAAGAATTGTTATGCAGGACGAATTTGATGGTATACCGTTGTTGGTTGTCCTTGTTCACATAACGGGCGGTAATCGAATATTTGCCCTCGATTCGATGTTTACGACCGCAGTTAGAATTAAATGTTAAGCTCCAGTATTATAAGGTATCAATGACCGAGGTATTGGGTCGACTTTGCAGCTCATTGACTTAATGAAACTTTCGTAGGTCAAAGATATATAGTTTATTCCTCTAGAATACCTAGTTAAATATAAAAGGCGATGTGTGTACCTATGTATATTCCCAAGGAATCTGAAACGGCCCCATTTTAGTAAAATTTTCAGGCGATCTTTAAATTAGCCCAGCGAGTGATTCTGTAAAATTAAGTAGCGATCGGATTAACAGTTTTTTTTTTCTGTTATAATATTTTCTTGTTATTTCCCTACAAAAAATAATAACAAGAATTGAAGTCTTATTGACATAGAAAAAATTGACACCAAAGGAATTTGTTGTCGCTACCAAGGAGGTTCCTTCAAGAAGGTTTTATATAAAAAGAGGTGAAACAGTACCTAGTAAATATATTTCTTATAAAAACATATTTTAAATTTTCTATATCGACAAGAACCTGAAATAGTAATGAGGTTATTTCACTGAGGCTTAACTTATTATATTTAAATTTTAAAAATTATGGTGTAAAAATAGTTTTGTAAACCAAATTACCTACTTTCACAACTTTTACCAGTTGGCTAATGTTTTTTAAAATTAATCTTGCTTGCAATTCCCTACTTGGCTTTATTTTTATTTTTAAGGTTTTCATGAGATTAAATATCTGTATGAAGCTAATGCAACCAGACCTAAATGAGTGCAGCTCTTAAAAGTTATTTAATGCTTAAAATGTTATAAATTAAACATTTCAAAACTTACGACCAATGCGGGAAAATGTTCATAGCTCTTAAACGGTTGGACAGATTTTAATCAAAGAACTAAAAACCGCCTAATTGTAACCGGCTTTCAAACAGTTAAAAATCGTGTAAAATTCAAATTAGGAGAAAAATATTACAAACATAAACATATATCCACGAGTGAATCAGTTTCTTCTGAGCAAATGCACTCCGTCGTAGATCGCATCATCGCTTAACATCAGGAGACATGGCAGTCCAGCGCCAGCATATTTTTTTCTCCAATTTCAAATATGTAGGTACTTTTTGTTTCGTCGTGGCTGCAAACCCAAAACTTTAAAGAACAAAAACCATTGAATTCCATTTCAACCAGAACTAACTATCCACTAGAACAGTGGCAGCGTCTCCTCCGTCGAAGTAGTTAATAGATCCGAGGCAGGTCGTCTTTAATAGGTCTAATAGGATTTAAACTGCTCAGTCTCGGTGGCTAGACTTCGAATTGAGAGGTTACCGTGCACCGCAAACTGGTAGCTAACTCTTCCAGTGTCTATTAATGCTTGGTTGGGTTGTTTTAAATAGTTAATAGAAATGAGATGCGATATGTCAGAAACTTTATTATTTAGTATACTTATAAATATCACACAATGTTAATTATGAATACCATGGTATAATAATATACTCCGCCATGTATACCATTCCGAGACACAAAGATCACGACGGTGACACATGCATACGTCATCTACGCTGTGTTACCAGTAGCATGAAATCATAACTCTACAATCTCCGTGTATTTGACTGCCCCGGTGGCTCAGTTGGTAGTGAACCTAATTTCTGCGCTTGGGGGCAAGGGTTCGATTCCCATCTAGGACGAACATTTGTGTGATGAACATTTGTGTTTGTTCTATGTCTGGGTGTTAATATCTATTTAAGTATGTTTTTAAAAATATATATGTATGTATATCAGTCTCTGGCTGCCATATTACAAGCTTTGCTTAGTTTGGGGTCAGATGACCATGTGTGCAAAAATGTCCCAGATATTTATTATCTGTGTATCGATGAAACTACGTGGTTTTGATTTAAATGATATGTTTAATAGGTTTAATTAGTTTTACTTGAATTGCTTCGCTTGAGCGGATAAATAAAATGACTATTGAAATACTTATTCAATTAAACACTGTTTTAAACTATCACGGTTGTTCACTAAAGTTATATGAGTCTTCCCGTGAACATGGTGCATGTAACTGAGCCGAAATATCGGGAGCTCCTTCCATAACGTTACCACGGTAAATATCCCGTAAATAATCATATAACTTATTCAATTTTTTTTTTTTTTTTTTTAAATAATTTGTTTCCCAATTTCTGTGTTTGTTGCAACTCGACAGTGACGTAGGCTTGTGTCACTCTCGGAATAGCAGACCTTGTTTTATTGGATTAGTTAATACGAATATTGATGGAACGTCCAAATTGATATTCCATTAGAATTACGTAAATTCTTTGACAGATATTTTATCAATGCAAAATTCAGTCAATTCAATACAATAAAACATCAAATATGTACTCAGAAATTCGCTTCGTCATCGCTAAACCTTTGAAAATTTATCAAAGAACAATTTCAAATATTGGAGAGAAGCTTTGTGTATCCAAAGTTAAATACCGAAATGTATTACAGACATTCCATCCTACGAATTATTTGAATTAGAAACCAGTTCTACGAATAAATGTTTGTGTTTAAATCTCTTGTAGACCTTTAAAAAACCGTTTATAAGTCACGTCTGGTACACGACGTGGAATAACTCGCATATAAACTAACTATAAACTTATATACATATACTAAATCAGGCGTTTATATGCTGTTAGAATTTATGTTTAATGTCCCACTGAGCAAATCAAATAGTCACATACTGATGTACGAATAATATATCCCATAACAGCTTTATGACTCGTAGTTAGCACATTTGGTACAATAGCAGCGCCGTAGAGTTTCACCCGCTACAATAAAAGAACCACCATTTATTCGAAAAAAATACGGCTCACGCAAAGTGGCATTCATCAAAGAATTTACCCACAAATACTTTACCTATTTGCATCACCATACGGCTAATTCAGCAGCGTGAGATGTTATTTCGAAAAACACCTGCCATTATTGCGGTTACTCATAAAAAAACGTAAGAAAAAAATCATAAGCAGGCCAGTGCGAGGCAATTAGCTCATTGTGACAAACAATGGTCAATTAAGTAGAGCGTCTCGACCTACCGACTTCGTAACGGAATGTGGGAAAAACTACGAATTCTTACAAAAGGCGCACCTCGCTATCAACACACGAGAATCTAAAATTCTAAATAGTTACCTTCATTCACACCGGCCAAATTATTGTTAACTACTACTTCTCGGACTCCATTAAAAGCGGAACCAATTTTAAAAACAAAACTCCGCAACCAGTACAAGAACTATTAGAAAAAATAAACACCCAAGAGTGCAATAGCTTTGATGACCTACAGTATTCTATATATTAAGAGGAGAGTGTATACAAGCCTGTTACTTAATTTTAAATAAATGTTTAACATTTTAGTATTTAAATTATATAAATGTACAAAAATCTGGAGTAAACAATTTTTTTTATAACTCATTGGTTGACATGTTTGAACACCATGTCGTATGGTGTGGGTTCAAATCCCAACGGAGAAAAACTCGAGAAAACAAATCATGGTGGCACCCTGCCTGGGTATATTCTATAGTGAAGCGACCCTAGAATGGCGCCAAGTCAGCTCCCGATTACGCGCGTTTGCGCTCAAAGTTGCAGGGCACCTGACGCTGATTCCCTGCCTGCCTTGGGGGGACAGTTGACAAGGTGTCAACTGTCAACAGGTGTCAAAACCTTGTCAGCTATCAACGGGATAATAACAGTGCTATTCAAGGGTCTAGCTATCCACTTCTTCCAGTTGAAAATCTTTTCTATCATGTAACGGTTCCAGAGTGCGTTTATGCTAGGTTCTATCCCCCTAGCTAGCTAGGCATGTTAACTTGTGATACCATCACATAACATCTAGTGAAGCTGTGGTCAGACGCGTCGCCTGTCAGTAGTTTCACTCGTTCGATTCCAAATGAAAATGATTATCCTGCATCAGATTTTACGCATATAATTTGGTTCCCAATAACGCGGTGAAATCAAATTAACATGAGCAGTTTAAGCAAATAGAGCAGCAAATTAATTCGTAATGAAACAACCACAAACTTAACGACAAATGTAACATTCAATAAATTCCTGTTCTAATTAAAATAGCAATACTACGCGCTTTTGGTAAGAACAATGGCAACCCGCATCGGGTAATCCTGTTATCTCTGGAACGGCTGCTGAGTCACATAGATAAAAACAATGGTAGTGTCAGTTCTCACTAATCTCATAATCTGGATGTTTCAATAT
Source organism: Agriopis leucophaearia (assembly GCA_949125355.1). Taxonomy (NCBI): domain Eukaryota; kingdom Metazoa; phylum Arthropoda; class Insecta; order Lepidoptera; family Geometridae; genus Agriopis; species Agriopis leucophaearia. The sequence goes on from OX421270.1 coordinate 7,171,132, forward strand.
TTTGGTAGCGCGGTGGAACGGGACTTTGTAGATTTTGAATCCAATATTTTGTTATAAACATATTTTGTTGACTTTGTGAGTAAGATAATCATTTGTAGGTATTTCTACAGTTCGACCATGATTTTACTCGTTATAATACGGAAACTTTTTTTTTCTGAAAAAAAATTTCAGACTCGTACGCATTGATCCAAGTTATTAGCAACCTCCATAGCAAGTTCAACACACGACAGTAATTTTTAACCAAAGCAAAAAAGAAGAGGTTCTCTAGTCGACATGTAAATATATAATTATATTTTATGTAATACTAGCTGTACCCGCGACTTCGTCCGCAATATCTTCGGAAAAAATAGCCTATGTCCGTCCGTCATAATACATACATTGCCTCGCAAAATTCTATCGAGATCGGTTAAGCCGTTTAGCCGTGATTATGTAGCAAACAGGCATACAGAGTTACTATCGCATTTATAATATTAGTGTGATGTGATATGAAATATGACTACGAATAACTTTTTTGTGAACAGTCCGGTTTTAATGATTTAAATAACATTGAAGTTTTTCAAACATTGATCTTTGGTTCCACACTTTAGGATTTTCTATATAACTAATTATTAAAGATAATATTATTAAATTGTCTATAACATTTAAATTTCAATACAAATCCGTTAAGCCGTTTCGGAGTGAGAAAAATGTCATACAAACTTCCGCGTTAAATATATTGCTACAGAATGAGTATGGTACACCTTAATGCCTTATTCCAAAAATCCCCTTAGACAATCCCCTGGATTTTTTGTCCAGAAATCCCGTTTGCGTCCCATATGATTGCCGGAAGGGGATTATTGGACAAAAAGACCTGAAATACCCTTATTGGCTTATTCCACAAATCCCCTTTGACGAACATTGTTATGACTAAACACTCTTTAATTCTAAATAGCGTTGTATGTCACAATAAAATAAAATAATAGAGAATGTACAAGATACGGATGAGAAAATGGCCGGTTAGTTATAGAATTAACTAGAACGTATCGAAATTATGTTGTACCCAATCAAAGCATCAAATCGTACTTCTGACTTTCGTCTGCAGAAATGCAATTTTAAGCCCTGTGTTCACTAGGCATATCTGCCATTGTTTATAATTTTCAACTGACTTGAAAAATATGTGAACGGTTTTTGATGTTCAGTTCACTGTACATTTAGTGAAATATTATCGTATAATTATCGAAGCCAATAACAAATGAATATACGGGTGAAAACCGAGCAAAGACTAAAAATCGCGAGATCAATGGCAGCTGGTGATAAAGGATCTCAATTTCTACTAATTCAGTTATGATACAAAATCTGAAATTCTGAACAAATTTGCTTAATACAGACACAATACAAATTAACAAAATTTGTAAAGTAAATTTCTAGTTGAATATTAAAAAGAAAATGATTTCACAGGACGTGGGTGAAATTCATTAAATGGAATTCATACCTAAATGTTTCCACCATTTGAAGTGCAATATCTTCTTCAAATTTCATGGAATTCTCTAATTATAGCCTTTTAGATGAAAAACGCGATCCCCAAGCCGCCTGCCAAGCGTGGGGATTATGGCAACACCCCTCTCTATGAGGGAGGCCTTGTCCAGCAGTGGACGTTAATTGGCTGATGATGTGTGATGTGAAATGAAAAACAGAATCGGTGAAAAATTTGCCATAAAAAATACATTCGAACTGAGGACCTCCTGTTTTGAAATCAGTGGCCCTAGTACGAGCACTTGCGAAAAAGTATTCGTTCCGTAAACGATAGCAAAATGTTTGAAAAATTGAACAGCGCCTCTATCGGACGTAAACTGAATTTTTCATACATTTGCTATCGTTTACGGAACGAATACTTTTTCGCAAGTTCTCGTGCTAGCCCCACTGTAGAAGATTAATCAAACCGAAGCACTAAAGAAATACGAAAGAGACGAGTAAAGACGTATGTATTCAATTATGTCTTATGACGTAGGTATGTATTCAATTATGCACTCATGTATTCACACCTTATTGAAGACAATACTTGTGAGAGATGCCCCCAGACTATAGGCACGTGAGAACGGGCCAGGAGGGCATGCAACGAATTACACGGATACCTTTCATATTATAGCTTCCTTATTGTTGCAAGATATGTTAGACATTGTTACCTTTGATTTGATTCTTCCTTCTCATTAAAATTTAATTACTTAACGATCGCTTGTAATAAACACAGTAACTATGTAAACATAATGATTTAAACAATGAATAAAATTGAAAAAAAGAATGAACGAAAATAATATGAACGATTGAATGTTTTTTTTTTATAAGTTTTACATGATGTTTTTTTTTTTTGTAATTACATATGCTCGAAAGTGAATTCCGGTAATTTCATAAAAATCATCCTTAAACAGTTATTTGATGAATACAAAATGATATCTCGTATGTGAAGGGAATAGTGTTCAGAACTACTACATAATGAAAACGTAAATACAAATAAAAAAAATATTGTCTGGTAAATCTACTTAATCAAATAGCTCGTAGAGGAACTACATGGTTGAATCACATCAAAATTACATGTGAAAGTTTGTACTACACTGCTACTTTTCATTCTGGTTCCTAAAAGATATTGTATAATTATAAATGAATAAACAAAAACTTGTGGTACTTCCAGATTCAACCAGGACTAATTATATCAGAAATTAATCATCATAATCATGTAGGTAACAAACAGGGACTGGTTTTTATGTTGAAAAGAAAAAACTCTACCCTCATCGAAGATCGAAGGTAAAGATTAGAGAAATGTATGTGACACGCTTTCACTTTTAGAGGCTTACAAAACAGGAAACTCAGAAATACGCCCTTAGCACTAGTGACAAGGGTAACACATCAAAGAAACCCGTGATCTTTGTAACTTTGTATGAGTATTTAACAAGTTATTTGTCAGTTTGCGAGATTATTTGGCATGCGATACATACAAGAAAAATTTAATTTTGATAAAATTCATGTTTATAGTTCAATAATAATACGGGTGGTATTTAAAAAAATTAGTAAGTACTGGTACCGTTAACACTGGACGATGATGAGTGAAAAAACTACACAACAAATATAAATTTTAAAAAAAATGGGAAAAAAGTTCATAACTTTCAACCGTCGCACTAATTTTGATAAAACATAGATGGTTCTTATCTTAGCTAAGAACCACCGCAATGAAACCGACTTTCAAATAAAGAAAACTTAGAACTTAGAAACTAACTGGCTGTTTTGGAGAAATTATAAAAGCAATACATACACAACCTTTTACCCCAAACGCAAGTTCTTTGTTTAACCCCCCAGCTAAAAAATGTGTTTATGTAAGTATTACAAAAAAAACAGTAAATAAAATTTTACTTATTGAAACATTTCACGGATTTTATCGTGTGTATTTTACATCATTTGAATTCCTGACGTATCGAACACTTTTCCGTGGTCACATTAAACTAGATTATGGATGTCTAAATTTAAATGTTATGAAATTATAAAATGTTATATAAGTATTTGGTTTTTAATTACATCGTTCCTTAGGTAGGCAGTTGTCTCTCACATTTTCCACTGGGGGGTCTTGCTGTTCTACGCCAGGAGTTTTTAATTTTTTATTGACTGAATCTCAAGCAGGTTGTAATTGCCCACCATCTTCCCTATTAAAACTCGGATGCTTTTAAACTAAACGCGGTCTAATGCACGATGTAAAATAAATTAAAGTTATTAACAATACTTTGTTGAAAACTAAGTCAATGCTTTTAAACTAGTGTCTACGAGCGTAGACTGGTGTAGTGAAACCGATATCAGACGTTATTAATTTTGCAACATCCTAGTTTAAGTTACCTCCTGTCATGGAACTGGTGCGGCGTCAGTTTCCCTTATTACGAAAATGTTACCGTTATTATAGCAATTAGTATCTACGAGTAGGAACGTTATTTCATAAATTAAATTGTATGGAATAATTTAAGCATATTCCGAAAAGTATAACTGTTTTAATGACTAGTGTAGCAAAATGGGAAAAAATATTATTTGGAAAAAAAAGAAAAAAAATCTGGCGCCGTTGTTTTTTTGCAACACTATTTATGACACTTCAGTGTTTTATTCGCGATCCCAAAGTTGGGCCCATTGTGAAAGTTGAACATAATAATGTGTACTGAGAACCTCTTTCGGCTTAGTAGGTACACCCATTCCGTGTAACCGAGTAAGTTTTATTTTTATTTTTTTAGTTATTTAATTTCGCGGTGTTAAAAATAATTCATAGATACCTAAGCAGTTCTAGTCTGGGTACTCAGGCTGTTATAGAAATGAAGCACTAACCTTATTGTCGCCATTTTTCTTTTGTCACGGTTTTAGTCATTACCAATGGGTAATTTAAACTTTAACCGATTACCTCATCGAAAAACTATTATGATTGAGGTCTGTGAGCCAACAAACGAAACCGGACACAAGGTGATATCATCAGCGAAGGTCGAGGGGTTACAGCGATTTTTTATTAACTGCCATGCATTCAGTTTTATTTTACAAAAAGTCCACATGAATCTTTTGAGAACTATGTTCTGAGCATTGCGTTGAGCTTTGTTCTTTGTATGATGCTTGGTTGGCATTCTTTTCAAAATTTATAGATCTTCACGAAACAGATTGCCATTTGTATGTAGGTATGTTAGTGAGTTTGTGTATCTATATTTGATCAATCATAACTTGCGTATCGTTAATCCGATTTTGATGAACTTCTGTATACAAGTAATTAATTTAAATACTGTTTTTAAATTCAAATATGTATAAGCAAAATCAGTACGGTGTTGTGAAGATAAAGAGGTCACGATGTAACCGTTTGGTGCAAACAACTAATTACGCCTACATTATTAGTCTAGAACTAAACAATGAAATGTATTTATTAGTTGATTTTGTGAAAGATAACATCACTTAAGAGTGATACACAACACGAAGTCGATCATGTCGCAATGCTCACGACCACTGAAGTGAGAACTTTTCTGTGCTCTCGACGGAACAAGTTATCGTAGCGGCAGTTCCATTACGGACTCGTATTATTATCATAGCTTGTTATTATTATATGATCACGTGCATTAGACTACGTGGGCTTTTATTCCTGCCTCACTAATGTTAACTTTGCCTTAATAGCTCCATCCTATGATAATAAAACAGTATGGCTTTAATATACAATTATTAGAGAGGATTTGATTTTAATATATCCTGTACTTACAGCGTCATTTAGTTTTGCATGGTTCAGACTAGACCTGGTCATTCTTCTTAAATATGTTTGCAGCATAGATTTAGAATGTCAGCAAAAAAAATTTAGGTCTATGGTTTGCAGTTTAATTGGTCTGGTCATTGGTCGATGGATCAGTTAGGTGACAGCTGTTTGACACTGACTGAGATATAATAGTTCGATTCGCCGATTGACCTTTTTCTTGAAGTTGGACCTGCCTAATTGGCACAGACCTACTAGCTAATTGGTCTGTTGTCCTAGGTAGACGTACGCGTCAACAACTTCTAGAACTGATTTCCCAACTGATACTCGTATAGTATTTATTTTGTCGGAATTTCTAAAATGTTTTTCAAGTATAGGTTAACTCAGGACCATTTTGTGAATTTAATCCATGTATTTGTAAATCAATAAACTCAAAGAACAAAATGAAACGTATCTACACACTGCTTTTGCAACACGGTGTTTTCACTAAAGCAAAGGCAAACCACACTTTTTTTTTACACTAGTGTTTATTAATAAATTATGTTTATGTTCAACTTACACTAACGCTGCATCGTTAATCCGAATAATAAATGTGAAATTCCGATACGGTATATAAATAAAGAAAACCGAAAGTGCCCGTAAAGTGCCATTTCAACCAATGTTATAACCGTTTAATGACCTCGTAAGAATAATTTGGTCGTCAATGTTAAGATGATCGTTGTTTTAAACATTGCTTGTCTTGTGTTTGCGCCTTTGGTGAAAGATTACATTTACCCAAGACGCAGATGAAATTAGTTATCTATGCAGTAAAATTATAGAGACAATAGAATAACTAAAATATTCGAGAAATATTTTTGCTTAAAAAGCTTGTGACGGTGAATAAGGTTAGACATTGACGGATTTGAAATAGTGTCTTTACCGGGCTATACAGACCAATGGCATGGGCGTATGGGGCGTATATAAGCGACACGTCCACATATAGGGTTACGCTTATACCCTTTACTAAGCCGAAAAGAAGTCATTGTACTATTCATTATGAACAACTTTTACTATGAAACCAACCCTGAAACCGCGAAAAAATCAGCTGTTCCATAGAAAACGGCCATTGACACTCAACAAAATGTATGGAACAGCAAATATTATTTTCGCGATTTCATGGTTGGTTCCATAGGAAAAGTTGTACATAATGATGAGTACATTGACCTCTTTTCGGCTTAGTACAGGGTGTATGCGTAACCCTTTATATTTTGTGGCACAGATTATCCATGCTGACCAATAATGACACAGATAATCTGTGCCACAAAATATATAAGTGCATGCGCCGCTTGGTTGTCATAGCAACGTTACCTTGCTGTGATAACGAACGATAGCTGTATCGTAAGAAGTTCTTGGAATTCCGCCTTTATCTGCGAGTCCGGGCAAGAACTTCGTTCGGTTTTGTACCTACGTAAAATTGAAAGCTATAGTTACGCCCATGAATATGGTACTAAGCCGCGAGAAGGTTGTACTCATTATTATGATATCAACTGTTATTTATATTTCGTTGAGTGTGAACGAAATTTTTCTATAAAACAGCCGTTTTTTTCGCAATTTCAGGGTTGGCCCTATAGTAAAAGTTGTTTGTAATGATAAATCCAAAGACCTCCTTTCAACTCAGTACCACCATTCCGTGTAATCCTGTATCACATAATCAGCGTCACAGTGCAAATGAATATTTCACTTCATTCAATCAAGATACCGTTGCCGCCCTTGTTCCACTTTCTGAATGTAATAGAATTAACACCACTGCAGTGCCAACTTCACACGTGCCTGCTAGGCGTTTGTCATTGCGTGTCGTGATCAAAAAGGCTGACTATCTTATTGCATCAGTAGCAAGATAATTCCGAAATATTTGAAGTACATAAAAAAGCCGAGATCGAAAATTAATACTTAATTCAGCGCCTAATCGTCGGTGGTGCCCAAAGAGCATGGTTACATTCAAAGGAAGTTTTTTAACTTCCACTTATCATAGACCAGTAGAAATCGCATACTGTGCGATTCACACGTTCTTTCTTGCCTCTCACCTGCAAAATGTGGAATGAGCTACCTTCCGCGGTGTTTCCGAGAAGTTACAACATGGGGTTCTTCAAAAGGCGAGTTAGTAGAGTCTTAAAGGGTCGGCAACGTATTTGTGATGCCCCTGGTGTTACAAGTATCCATCAGGCGGCCCGTCTGCTTGTTTGCCACCTATGGCATAAAAAAAAACTTCTTGATAACGAAGGGTTACTGTAAAGTACAGTTCCTATATTGTAATCAAATATCGATTTGCCTCTTCAAACTACATTGATGTTATTTTCATAGTCATAGAGCATCGAGCCATAGTAGACTTTATGAAAATTCATGCATATGACACGTGAAATATCTCCATAAGGAAATCCCTTATGATAAAACACCATTTCGGCTCTGCCCAGACCCGAATCGAAAAGATAACAGCCTCGTTTGTCCCATATCCTACCCCCGATCAATCGCTTTACCATCCAAGTATCCTACTACATCTCACTTGTCCCCTACAAAATTAATGGCAACCGAAACTTTTCCGAAAGGAAACAAACGTCTATTGGTTATTTTTAGGTGGGTCAAACTTTTGTGATGAATTTGTAGGAGATGCACTGTTGTAATTTTGTTGTTGTTGTATTGTTGTAACTATGCTTATACACCACTTTGAGGTGATACATAAAATAGTAGCTGTTGCGAGATCCGAGGAGATCTAGTTATAGTGGTCCCGATGGGAAACCGTACATGTAACTTTTTTAGACGCATCTGTGCCTCTGAGGAATTCTACATTATGCAGTGCCTGTTGTCTGTGAAGAGGTGATAAATATTTTAGTTTGAATTTTGGCGTTATCTCAAGATAAATCATAAAAAAAATAACACCTATGTTTGTAAGATTTCCATTTCATTACTTCATCTTTCATAGCAATAAATAAGAAATAGGTAGGTAAGATTTATGATAATTTTGACAATGAGACTTGGCTATTTTATTACACGCTGGTAAATACTTATTTAAATATATAATTTTACGAACTTATTGTGTTTGACTGAATCAGAAATTACTTCGCAAAAGCTCATCTTTTTAGTTTCTTTAACGTATCACTAGTGTATTTCCGCTTCACCTTGCATTAGGTACAATAAGGAATTAGGGATCAATTATTGTTTTACCTAAGACAAAAATGTGTTATACCTACTCGGAAATATTAAAACATCCGGTAAAACCTTCTTTTGAGGCCTCAAAACAAAAAAAAAAACGCAGTTTACAAAAAAAAAACTCATCAACCATCAGATTTTCACATCTTTGTCGCAACTTGGAAGGTTTCAAGTTTCAAAGATACAATGTAGCTCCACTAAGAACGTAGCTCTATAGAATAACGGATGAAGTCGTGTTCCTTCTACGTAGCAGGGGATAAAGTAATTAAATAATAGTCACAGTAGCCAGCGCGGCCACATTGTTCCACTCTGTGGACAGAACAGAACCGTGGTTTATTCACTTGAACTTTATAGTTAGACAATGCGGTGAATTGTTTTGTTTGTAAGCCCCTTTACAAAGGAATGTGTACCTTCGTTGAAGTACTGGAAGAAATTTAATTTAATTTTCACAGAATTCTCCCCTCTCTATTACATGTCATGAGCCTAAATTTCAAAATTTCATATTTTTTGGATAATGAATGATTTTAGGTAACTTATCACAGATTTTAATAGATTATGTTAAATGTTATCAGAATGAACAGATGCTTGCTCATGAAATTAAATAATTTTAATACAGGTACCTACTTAAAGTTAAATGATTATTTACGGGATATTTACCGTGGTAAGGTTGTCTTCCCGTGAACATGGTGCATGTAACTGCGCCGAAATATCGGGAGCTCCTTCCACAACCTTACCACGGTAAATATCCCGTAAATAATCATTTAACTTTAGTGAACAACCGTGATAGTCTAAAACAGAGGTACCTACTTACTTATTTGTAAATTTGTAGTTTAATTTGTAAACTTGAAATTTATTTTATTTTGCGCTATTGCTTTAGTTTATGTCAGTGCATGTAATGAAGCTAAGTATCGATACAAACAACCTAGTTTTACGATACATATTAACCAAAATGATAAAAATAAGTTAAGGCGAGACTCCGGTAAAATTTCATATTAATAAAATAAACTTATAGTGCCTAAGGCGGCCAGTAGCTAGTACCTACACTAGCTTCAATTCTGTTTTGTCCTATGTATGTCATTAATGATTATAACAAATCGCATCTTGGCGAATTTTTCATGGTAGGTAATTGTTACTTAATTTAAATTTCTAATTGATTCATTTTAATAATAGAATACAAAAGGGATCAGTGACCATCTATGAGATTGAAACTAATTGAAAGGTATTCATAAATTTGCTCTCTGATATTCAATATTCCTTTCAATGGTTTAATATTTTATAAACCGTAATTAACGAAAATCTGATGCTAAAGCTGATTGATAGTTTGCCGGCACTGATTAATTAGTCAATTTGTCACGTCGATAATTCAACAAAAATGTAGTTATTTCACACTTTCTGGCAACTATTAAAACGAATCAACGCATAAAAAGTTCCTTCAAATGAATGCTACAAAAATATCAAAAAGTTAGTAATATTGATTCTTATGTTTAGATAAGTTAGTAATATCAACAAAATAATTGTATTTTCTCCATCGTAGCTTTCTGAACAAAAACAAATGCACCGCAAACTAAGCTTGGATCCTTGGTTTGTGTTTCCAAGCTTTTGCAACGTAACTTTTAGGGTTGTCAAGCTCAAAAAGGGGCTGTAGCTTTTTGCACTGTTTTTTTTAATGTAATATGTTTTAAATGTAAACTTTATATTTTAGATCGTAAGATATATATCTAATATAAATTTTTGGTTCAGTTTATATATCTTAAGGTATAAAAGACTTTTCGTGACTACAAAAAACAGAAAAAAATTAACTAATGTCAAACTGTTTACACTCGCGTAAGAAGGTATAGTTTGTCATAGTTTTGACATAAAAAGTTTAAAAAATATATATTTATACGCTCAGTATTAAATAGATCATTACGTTATACGAAGAGCATTAAAACCCGTCTTAGCAAACCTAAAGCAGAAAAGTAAAATGACAATCCTTTATAAACACGTACTCAACACAGGCCGCAGCCCTAAAATCAAGTGTCCCTCAGGAAACTAAACTGTTATCATGTTTTGTCCACAGATTTACGATGTTGATAAGGAGTCCGGCGGCACTGTGTGCCGTCGTGCTGTTTCTGGCTGCGACACCCACACACTCGGAGGTAAGCGTCTAATACTTAACTAAGCGCTTATTAATAGATTAGTTCAGTAGTTAGGTTTTTTTTTTTAGTATAAAGCCGGGTCCGCCTGGGATGTGACTTGGGTGTTACCTAAACAGTTAGTGTGTTAGCTAACACGAAAACATGCCGCAGTGGACCCGGCTTTACGAAGATGGAATGTTATTTATGTGCATTTCATGATTCTCTTGCAAATAAAATTCTACTTTATGTTTCCAGTACAAACTAGTACTTGATTGCAACAAAACCTAGTGTTAGGTGGTTTCTAGTTTCCTATTTTCATATCTGGTTATAGGAAAAAGTTTGTTTTCTAAGCTCATTATGAACTTAGTACCTATAGTTTGCCAAAAACAAGTCAAACAAATCTGTCGCATGGCTGTTGAGATGAAATGGGCTGCGTCGCATTGCAGGCAACAAGTTTATTTCTCAACTAAAATCCAACTACGGCTAAACTCTCAACAAAAATATACACATGAATGCAGATATACCAAATGTAAACTAGAGTGTGATGCACTGAGACTAAAATACCTTGTTTGTAACATATTCATGACGGTTAAAGTCAACAAACTAGAACATTATATTTATTACTGCTTCAGGTGCCGGTAGCCACCGTCATCACACTTCACACTAATATCATATACTTATGTGAAAGTTTGGATGGATGTTTGTTACTCAGTCACGCAGAAACTGCTGGATGGATTTGTATGAAATTTGGAATATACATTGCTTATGCCCTGAATTAACACACACAAAATTTTATCATCATCACCGATTTTCATCACACGCTGGTGAAACCGCGGAGCGCAGCTAGTGAATAATAATTGTGTTGAATGCTTTGATTACTAGATTGTTTTTATTTAGAGTTTGGATAAAAATTAAGTACACCTTGAACTAAAATTTAGTCATATTAAAAGAAGAATCATCAAAATTGGACTGCTCAGAAAAATTAATCGTCATACATTAAAAAAACGAGTCGATTAGAGAACCTTGTCCTTTTTTCGTGGGTGAAAATAATAATCTAAAATGTGAAACTTACCGCCGCGTGTCGAGACCCACATTATTCATAGCGCAATTTCGTTTTTACTTTTATTGTCCTAAAATGTAGTATTAACATTGTAAGAATATTAAAAGCACGTAGCTATCTGTCAGAATCTTGTAATGGTTGTATACTGAAAGTGCTTTCTTTAATAATCATAATACAACTCATGGACTTGATATTGTACAGAAAATTTTCTTATACTATCATAAAAATAACCAAAGAAAAAAAAAATGAATGTCAAATAAAAGGAATCGAATTTTATGTTAAGGTGCCCTTGTTGAATTTAAATTTCAAGACTCCGTGGTAAAAACCTTTTAAAATTATGTAGTTTTTTTAAACTAAAATAAGTTTGGCCATTCAACTTGGTATTGTCGCTAGCTTTTTGGCTACCTAACCGTCAATTTTATTTAGTTATAATAGTCCATTTGGTTTTGTTTTAATTAGTTACCTTAGTTTACAAATTGTTTAAAAAATGTTTTCCCCATTTCTTTATTATAATACTTATTACGTTTAAAATGTCTCAAAAATTAAATAAAGGGTATAAAATAAAAATTTACAAAATTAGGTCAATTTTATTGAAAGAGTAGTCTTCGGTTTCATTTATAAACGGATGTTACACTGTCTTGTTTTCAATCATACATCTCATTGTATGGTAAACAAATAGGTAAGGCACAGCACGATTGCGCAAACGTTATTTTGCAACACATTGTCTTGTTATTATCGGCTTTTACCAATTACCATCTGTGCACAAAAATGTTTGGATTGTTAAAACAACAATAAAAACAATGGTGTATAATACGAGCGAAAATTAACATCATTATTATTGAAATGAATCCTGGTTAAGGCATAATAATTGGACAGATATTGTTGATGTACATACTTTTAGTGTTAAAATATCAATAAACAATACGACAATTAAATTAAACTACAGAAACACAATGGTAGATTTGCGATCTGTTTTAATAAATTATGAAACAATTGCGGCTGAAACCGTTCTGAATGAAATTAATTTAAATCTTTTGATTGGCTTTGGATATCGGATATCATAATTATAGCTCTCACGATTTACCGTTATCTCTTCCTATTTTATAAATTACGTCTAAAAAGGGACAAATAAGAAAATAAGCTAAATATAATGAACCCTTTACTTCTTATTAAAGACTAGTGCTGTTGCCCGCGAATTTGTACGCGTAGATTTTCATATAAATTTTCAATCCCTTTTTCTTCTTTTAATCCGGATCTTGCGCACAATAACATAGCCTATTATTCAATCTGGTCATAGCTAAGCATATTAACCAAATTTATTACTGAACTAAAAGAAACTATTATGGAAGTTCCTCGGTGGAAGGAAAAGTCTTCAAATGCTAGCAGCATTGCCACTTTGAATGGCTAAGTTTTGGCCAACATAAGCGCCAGCATTCTCGTCACCCGTCGCTTCCACCAAATGTTTCACCAGGCCCCTAAATTAATCATGGGCGGCTGGGCCCCATACGTGCATGTATCGTACAATTTACACCCTGTCCAAAGTCCCATATGTGTCAGCCCGTGGCAAGTTTCAACGATTATAAATCGATGTAAGTAAATAATATGAAAACTTAGTAGATACAAATTTTAATCATTTTAAAACATTCTGATTCCTTTCTACGATATTTGTTTTCGTGGCTTCGTAATATCTGAAATTGTGCGGGGTATGACGTAACAACAACTGTTTAGACTTGCGCTGGACAAGAAAAACTTTAAGAAGTTGAATGCCAACCTTATTTAATGGAGATGCATTAAAAGAAGAAGATATTTGTTTTACTCACCTAACTGCCGGAATTCTCAGTCAATAAATCAATGTTCTGTTAGTTCTGTACGAAAAACCAACAACATATTCCCATAACATAAGCATATCTTAACACGTAACAGTTATATAACAGACCCAGCTGTTCTTTGAAGTCAATTACGTTCCATGGAAGTTGTGCGTAATCGATTACGGGTTGTGATTATACGTAATAGAAACTTAGCTTAAATGAGACAAGCCAGCGAACTCGGTGAACATATACTTTTTTCTTGCTCTCTAATAATTGACTGCCCCGGTAGCTCAGTTGTTAGTGAACCTAACTTCTGTGCTTGGGGGCGTGGGTTCGATTCCCATCTAGGACAAACATTTGTGTAATGAATATTTGTGTTTGTTCTATGTCTGGATGTTAATATCTATTTAAGTATGTATTTAAAAATATATATGTACGTATATCAGTGTCTGGCAGCCATATTACAAGCTTTGCTTAGTTTGGGGTCAGATGACCGTGTGTGCAAAAATGTCCCAGATATTTATTTTTATTTAATGTTAGAGTTGTTATAAGCTTCAGAGAATATTGTATTGAAAGGCGATTTTGTTGTGCTGGAAGGGTTCGTAGTTAAATGTTTGCAACATGACAAATATTTACCTACAATATATATATGTTATGTAACTGGACTATTATGTAGTGATTCTTTTTAACCGAATTTCAAAAATGAGGAGGTTCACAATTCGTTTTTTTTTTTGTATGTTTGTTACCTCAGAATTTTCGAATGGGTGAACCAATCTTGATGATTCTTTTTTTTTATTTGAAAGCTGATGCTTCCTATATGGTTCCATTTCAATTAGGTCCAGTTCGGAAATTTTGATGAATCGGTTTTTTTTATATTGATAATTATTTAATGTCAGTTACTAGTCTAACATAAAACTAATGACTTTACAAGATTAAATCATGCAAGGTTGTATGTTCCCACTGCTGGGACACAGTCCTATTCTCAGAGAGAGAGAGAGCGAGAGAGGATGGGCCCTAATTTACCATGCTAGCCCAGTGCATGTTGGTGAATTTCATTATGTCTGTGTATGTTTGAGGTTTTCGGACATACCGGTTTCCTCACGATGTTTTCCTTAACTGTTTTTGAGTGACATCGAAACTGCCCATTATTTATTTAGGTACTAAATAAGTCACAGGTACAGGACCGAGAATTGAACCAGGTGCCATCAGATTGTAAAGCGCACATGTTACCGCTTTATATATTTATTTTGTATCTCCACGGTCGAAAAGGCTTCGTTATGACAATATATTTTTATTATTAATTTTAATCTCTGTCTAACGTAAGATATATTCAACCTGTCAAAGAAATTGTAATACCTATTTGTTACTGTGCGTGCTATTGACACAGTAAATATTTACAATTAGATACATAACTTCTTGCACGATGTTGCATGTGTTGGATCACGTGCAACGGCTGATTAATGACCGATTATTGCAATGAAATAGGTCAAGTAACTCATCGTTTAGGCACTACTTTAAAAAACTCTTCTAAATCAAAGTAATTTATCCTGAGCCACACCGTCGCTTACCATCAGGCAAGGTGGTGGCCTAACGTAGATCAATTATTTAGAAAACCTCTTTAAAAAAGAGATATCTCTGGGTCTGGGGGGTGGGGCGGAGAAAAACCTTCGCAAAAATAATAAAAATAAAAAAGAAAGATCAATTGGTTTAGCAGGCTAGCACCAAACTTTCATATATTTTTTTTGGATTCCGTACCCAATGGGTAAAAACAGAACCCTATTACTAAGCCTGTCTGACTGTCAGCTGTAACGGCTGTATCTTTTTAACCATAATAGATAGCCAGTTGAAACAAAAAAGTCTAAAACTATAAACGAAAGAGGTTCCCATACAACAAACGTAGTTTTTTAGTATTATTCTAATTGTTCTAATGTAAAAACGGTAATACGTATAAGCGTCAAACTTGGCATTATTATAGTACACACTCTAAAGTATAACAAAACATAATAATAAATGTCGAAGTGCGAGTCGATGACACATTTCAGTTCACCACCGGTTCTCGTAAGATCACCGAAGTTAAGCAACGTCGAGCGCGGTTGGTACTTGGATGGGTGATCGCCTGGGCCTTAATGGGATGTTGTCTTTTTGCACGATTTTTTTTGTGTTTTAGTAGCTAACAAGTTATATGGTGGTATGAAACCCCCAATGCGCGTGCCTGACTCGCACTTGACCGGTTTTATTTTCTAAGTGCAATAGCAGTCAGTGGCAAGAACGGCTCTGTATTAGGCCTATTTTCAGCTCTCAAAATCGAGTGTATACCGATACACGTAAATCACGGTCTACGTTTTCACCAAACACTTTTCTCACATCTAATAGAATAATTTGTCTTCAGTGACGCCATCGGTCTGGTTTTTGGGACGTATTCAGGACGTTCAGGAAGGAAATGCTTGAGAAATTATACGCATCTTGTTCTTTAGTCGCGTTTCATTTCGAGTTTCAAATATATTTTCACAATAACATAGTGTTGTTATGGAAACTGACGTGGTTGTCACACATTTTATTTATATTACACGGGAATTACTCACGTAAGATTAGTAGACGTAGTCGGAATATCCGGCCTAATCTTACGTCCGTAATTCCCGTGTAATATAAATAAAACATAGTGTTAGTTGTAGTTAGAGGCCTCTTTTCCTGCTGCATAGAAGCAAGCTCCTAAGGGTTTTAGTGGCTGCAATCATACTAATAAGGCGAACCGAAGCCTATGTTCAGCAAAGGACGTCTTCCAGTTGATGATGATGATGAATCATACTAATATTATAAAAGCAAAAGAGTGTTTGTTTGTTCCTCTGTCACGCAGCAATAGAGAAGCGGATCGACTTGTTTTTTTACATAGCTTTTTTCCACTTTCGAGAAAAACGCCTGATGTTTTTTTAGAGGAGATTAGTTTTAAATAGTAAGATTTACCCCTAAGCCCTCCCCTTAACACGGCCTGCTCGTTTAATAGTAACTTAGTTTCAGCGCGGTCACGGGTGGCGGACGTCCTCGCTAACTCACTTTCCCCAGTTTGGCAACCCGCTTGAAACATTTTATTCTGTCATGACCGCAGTTATATCAATTTCCGAATGGAAAAGTTACAATAAAAGCATGTATCTACTAGTCTTGCGGTTTCATTCACATTTTGCGGTATAATAAGTATTATAATACCTAACCGTTCTAGAGATAAGTATACACTATTTCTATACCAAATTTCAGACACTATTTTCTTCTGGAATTGTTTTGTTGTGTTATACGAAAAATAAGCCTTTCGCAATATTGCATTAGGTATCTTTTTCTCAGCTTCAAAATACGAAATACAAAAAAAACCCTACTTTAGGGTAATAATTGCTACGCTGGTATATGCATTTTTTCAAACAATAATTATTTTTTTCTAAACACTGTTTTAAACTATCACATTTGTTCACTTCAGTAAAAAATATATAATTATTTACGAGATATTTACCGTGGTAAGGTTGTAAATGGAGCTCCCGATATTGCGGCGCAGTTATACGCACCATGTTCACGGGAAGACTGAACACAGTGTCTCCCCGTGAACATGGTGAACATAATATTTGTTTATGCGTTTCATAATTGTTTTTATAGTTTTGTTTATTTGACGTTATGATTTCAGTTCTTTATTTTTTATGTTTCAGGGCAACATCTTCACGTGTCCAAATGGTGAGTCGCACATTTTCTATTTTGTTAAATATTTAAAGCAAACAAAGGCGCGTGTCATTTTTCCTAATTATATACGAACAGTGCAAGTGTGTAATGTAGACAAGGAAAGAAGAAGAAAAAAATGTCTAATAACGAGCAGAAAGTTACACACTTATTCACAAACGTTAATCTGTTAAAAATATTACTTTGAAATGTTTTGTCTTTGAATGTACTAATTTCCACTGCTAGCCGAGTTGACTACAAAAAAATTGGTAAAAGAAAATAAGGCCCACGTAAGTTGCCCACTTGGCCAAGCTTATTACCGCCGTGATGACTCTTGGCGTCATCCGGACCAGTTCTCCACACTCCCTACCTACCACTTAAGAAAACACTCAATATTATGCTGCTGCCCCAAACTGGTGTTTCTGAGAATTGGAATTCCAAACTGAAATTTTCACGCAATAACTGTTCTAGCTGCCAGCCTATAACGAATAGTTGGTAGAACAATACCTAGTGAAGGTTTGTTTCCATACGTCATACCTACCTACCATAAAACGAAATGTACTGACGTAAGCAACCATGGAACATCGGCAAAAATTAAGGTACTTATTAGATTTAATCCAGTGTTTTCCAAAGCCAAATATGATTTAATATCAGTAATTAAAGTTACAAATGCAAGATTTAAAAAACAACTTGTCAACTTGTCGGTTCAAAATATTATTTCAGGCTATCACATGGCAAGTCACTTACATTAAGACTGCATTCTAAAATCTCTTTAACAATTTATAAAATAATCACTGAGCTGAACGTGATTAAAAACACCAAAGAAAAAGAAAATGATTTTTTTTTCTTCTCCTTTGACAAAGTAGGAAATATTGGCATGATAATTGGTTTAAAACATGTGCAATGTTATTCTAAAGCTAATGCACAATCATTTATTTTATTTCAGCTCAGTAATTTTATCTTAAAAATACAAAAAAACGCATGAAAGATATAGCTTGTGGCAGGAAGAGGGTTCGATTTGTGTACCAAACTACTCGAGTCCCTGTTGATCCATTTCGATAAAGCCTTCGTCCTGACAACTGAAAACAATGGAAACGCGCCTTGAGTGTGCGTTCAAAATGAAACTTTCCTTGTACCGTGAATTTCTCAGGAATTCTTGTAAGCTGTAAGCACAAATAAATAGAAATATAATACCGCGTCCTAGAACTAAAGCTCCTTATTATTATAGAACTGGCTTGTTTAATACTGTTTTCTTCGTGAAACTTGAAAGCGATCCCGCTTGTTAGAACGATATTGACTCAAAGAATTCTGCAAAATAAAATACAAACATAACAAAAGCAAGACATTTTATAGCCACGCATTCATATTTGCTTAGGCACATAGCTACTTTACATTTAAAACTCACCAAATTTGCTTTTGCGATTGCTTTTTATATCGAAAAATTTAATCTCTATTTTCTATTTTGTACCTATTTGCTTTAGAAATATTCTAGATTTATTTTATACTAAGGTTACGTGGAAAGGTGATACTAAGCTGAAAGGAGGTCAATGTACTAACCTATTATTATGAACAACTTTTACTAGTATGAGACAAATCCTAAAAAAAACAGATGTTCGTTAAATTTTTGATCAAGCGTGAATGAAATTTTTCAATGGAACAGCGATTTCAGGGTTTGCCCCAGCATAAAATTATTCATGATGTTCAATGATCTCCTTTCGCTCCGTACCACCGTTCCGTGTAAACCTGTAGATTATGCTGTTACGTCAATGCTTTATAATAGAGTCTAGAAGCGCGAAAAACATAGTTGGAAAAAAATGTGTCGATTTATGTAATAAAGCCATTTTACCTTTCTCTATTTCTTCGTCTAGTCTCCATAAATCTACATATAAACTATAGAATTATAGATAAAAATTGACCTTTATTAGTATTCAAGATCCAAAGTGTGACGCATCGTGAGATGATTTCACACATTGTTTTCTAATGGCCGTGTCGCGTATCATAACCGTCTGCACCGACCTTTATCAGGACATAGACACAGCGACACACCGCGAGCGCGTAAAGTTGTATGAAAACCCAGCGAGTTGATATTTTTTACCTACTATGGCGTCACGAGAGCGGCTTAGTGATGTAGTTAGTGGTTAGCTTAGTGGTAGTTTAACTACATTCGCACGGCCTACTGTTTTCGCAGTTTTTACAGTTAGTACGGTGCAATATGGCATTTTTGAAATTTGACGTGCAAAGACGACGGAGATAGAATTTTACTACGTGGCGTGCTAGTTGAAGCATTGTTCCTACTTAATATAGGCCACAGACATGCTGTTTTCTTTTTGTCTAACTAAACCATAAAAAGTATATCATGTCATGTCGGTATGATACATCTCTGAAATTTGACTATCCAGCTTCGCTCGTTCGAATTTTTCTATGACCATGCAATTTTTGAACTATGAATACGACCACAAGTATGGCTTTTGCCACGGAACCCTGACATAATTATGCTTGTCTTGCAAAATGCATTGGATTGAATCACCAAAGAGGTTGTAAGGCCTATGTTTTTATAACATCCTTGATCTACACGTTCATTCATCTAAGAAGGTTCCTTAATTTATTTAAATAGGTTTAATCTGGCTGATTATCTGAATGACAGTTGACAGTTTCAACTTCTTAATGGCTATGTCAATAACATTCTCTTTACTTTGGACCTCCTTGCTTGAGGCTATGTGCCGATCCTCATATTACGTTTCGGGTAACGAAGAAAATAATCATTGATTTTTTAATTTATTTTATGTAATAATAAAGAATTAAAATAAATGATATAACTTAGCCTATGTTTTAATCTGGTAATTTCTAAGCATATTCGTGAAAACCGCATTTAAATCCGTCCAGTGGTTTAGGAGATGTGCGCGGACAAACAAACAAACAAACAGACAAAAATTCTAAAAACTGTCCAATCGTGTTCAGTTGCTTATTTTAAGACGCCCTGTGTGAATATTTTTTGTTATCTCGCAATTACAGATTTTTTATCTCTACGTTTTTATTATATGTATAGATATAGATATATATAGAGGTTTGACCTCAGTTCACCTGATTTTAAGTGACGGTGTAATCTAGCATGATAACCTTTAGAAAAAATACAATTTCTCCTTTAGCACTTACAAATCATCATCAAATAAAATGTAACATGTTTAAAACATATTTTAAGCGTTGGTATTGTATACATATACAAAACATCTTACCGTGTCAAGTAATTTAAATATATTAATTGAAAATGTCTCAACGGATTAAAATATACGGTATGACGAGTATGTCATAATCACTTGCAATATAATTTTGAAAACTCGTAATTCTAACAAAAGATACCATTTGCATAATTTAAACGAACCGCATGCAAAATAGTATTTAAATATTCTGGTAACATTGAGTTGGTTAAAAAAGTTCATGCCGTGTCTAGACAGATCATTAGGCCACAGATAAAATAACTGGCAAATCATTCTAACGAGACCAGCCAATCAGAGACGAGAATTGCGGTGTCTAAAGTATTGTAATAACCGTATCACAGCTATTAAATTTAACCGTATTAAAATTTGTTACACATATTTTGGAAGAACGCTTAGGCGTTTAGATTAGTTACAACGCCTTGTACATATCTATAATTTTGTGGTTATTTTAATCCTTTCACAATGAATGTTGGGATGGAGGTTAATCGTAATCATCCAACTCGAATTTAACAATTACTGCACATTACTGTCGACTTCAAAAAGCTTCTGCAGTTGTCTGATAGGAGGCTTGCCTTATATATCATATTTTAACAAACTTTAGGAGTGGAGATTTCAATTAGATTTTTTTTAATGTACATCTTTATATGGACACTGATTTCTCCGCGATATGTGAACCTATTTACGTAATTTTTGTTATTAAAAATGTAGGTAGAGGAAGCTTTCGATGTGGTCCTACAAAAATTTCAATAACTTTGGTTCAGTTGTTTTTAAGTCAGCTCTAATATAGATAATATATATTGTTATTCGGGCACCTGCTGATATTATTACTCGTATATAAATAATTTTGTTAAAGTGCTTACTAATTTTTAAGTCAGTTTTTATTTTGATTGTTTTGTTCACTTGAGATTGCTTCAATCATTGGAATTATTCAAAAATAATCGCCATCAAAAACACTCGGCACAGCCAATTTGTCGGGTGTTTTATTAGTGACATTCGATGTCCGGTGCCCCGCGCCACCATTATGGAAATTTTCGCCAATCATTATTCATGAGAAATTAATTTTCGATGGCCATTAATAAAACTGTAGACAAGCAACCTCAATCAGAATCGTAAACAGAAACGCATTTTGACATTTTGATGAGTTAACTAAATGAAAGAATGAATAGAATAGTTTTTTTTTTTGTATATAATTTATAGGAATAGAATAGAATGAATTTTAAATATGAGTCGATGGTTACTTGCAATAAACAATTTTAATTTTGAATAGTTTTTTTTTTATTTCCTCTTTTGAGAATTTCGGCGTCACACGTCGTGTGAATTTGCCAGTGACAAGTATTAAAATATTTTCAATTTCTATTAATTTCGTCAAACAAGTCAATGTCACTTGAAAATTGAAATCTATTCTTTATTTTTGATAGAATCAGAACGCCGCTTGCCGCCGTTGCTTTTTTCGTTAAAAAATGTGAAAGAGCTAGATGAAAAAGACGATCGATAATTTTCAGCATTTTACTGCTAAGTCACAGCTATTGAAACATTAGCCGTTGAAAATCTCTGCATTTATTGCCGAACAAAGACTTGTTTACTTCACACAAGTCTGATGACGATAAAGGCATCTGGCTGCGAATATTACAGTATAAATTGCCCTTTAGATTTAACCCTTTCGAGCATCGGTACGAACCATATTTTGATAAAAAATTTAGTAGCACATTTTCTATAGGTGAATATTTTATGCATAATGGTATATTATATAATATGCTAACTGTTGCCCTCGATTTCGTACGCGTAGATTTTTATTTGAACTTTCAATCCCCTATTGTGATCCTGACGCAAAATGCTTTATCATCGGACCTCTACACTACACTCTATAGAGAACCTTTCTGCGAAATTTCAGCTTTGTATATCAAAAAATTTTCCCCATTTCGTGATGAGTCAGTCTGTCACCAATTGGTATTTTCCTTTTTTATTTATACTAGCTGTTGCTCGCGACTTCGTACACATAGATTTTCATATACATTTTCAATTCCTTCTGTCACCTTAATTCTGGTCTTTAAAAAAAAACTGGGACATTATTGCACACATGGTCATGTGACCAAACTAAGCGTAAAAATTTGGCTAAATCATTTCATAGTAGACTTCTACCCAGAATTTTTTCCTAGAGTCTACAGCTACACTCCATAAGGGATCTACTTCCAAATTTCAGCTTCGTAATTACAAAACTTTCAACACCAAATTCAAATACCCATTTCACCTCCTTATCTTGTCTTTTTCGGATAAATCTTAATACAGTATTTATTTAACTGAAACCATTAACATGAATACCAAATTCCATGTCACTTACATCACAAACAAAGGAATTTCATAAAAACTTTTAATCTCCATTTGCTCCCCCACCCCCCTTAATTCGGCCCTAACGCAAAATCTTTTTAACGGATCTCTACATCCCACAAAAAATCAACCATGCCAAATTTCAGTTTCTTAAAACAAGTAGTTTTTGAAATTTTGTGATGAGTCAGTGAGTTGAATGCGTAATTATATTATTATAGATAGATGGAATAGATACATGTTCCATTAGGTATGTATTATTAAATACGGTTATATGTGTGACGGATTAACTGTAACAAAATGTAAGGCTAACCAAATAAGGCCAAGGTAACATTTTATGATCATTTTTGTTCTCAATACCAAACACATTTCATGCTTTTCAAAAGATCATTTTTATCTAACACTGCCATTGAATGAATTCAGAAGTTATGCTGCAATCAATCTTCTAGTCTAGGTAATATTAATATTGTTTGCCTAAAAAAATCTGCGACTACGGCAAAAAGGATTTATACTGGGTTACTATGAAAGTCTATTATGCCGAAAAGGTTCCATTGTACCCATTATTATGAATTACTTGGGATCAATTCTGAAATTGCAAATTATATTTCATAATTTTGTGTGATTTCAGGGTTGCTCCCATAGTAAAAGTGATTCATAATTATGGGTACTACAGCACAGAATACAGACTATAGACCTCTTTCGGCTTAGTACACCCTTTCCGTGTAATCCTGTATACAAAAGTAGGCTTGTATAAATGATGTACCTACGCTAGAACTAATGATACTATATATATAACTATACTATAGGGATTGATATGAATATGAGTTTTCTAATAATATCCAGTTTTCTTAAGAACCTTCTACTAAGTATAAGAAAACTTAAAAAAAATGTAAGTTATGGCATTACTAAGGTAAATAGGGATTCATATGTATATACATATGAATCCCTATTTACCTTAATCCCTATTTGTACTTCGTAGAAAGTTCTTAAGAAAACTGGATATTATTAGGAAACTTAACGATGCTTTAAAACAGGACAACGTCTGTCGTGACAGCTAGTTATATATAGAAGGAGGTATAATTGGTTAGAACGCTTGAGCGAACTTTAAAATGTAATAGGCTTTCGACACGTATAATAAAATTGTAGTGGGCTTTTCGCTGTATATTTTGAAAAAAAAACTTAATATAAGTATTGATCTGTAATTACATGAGATCACATGGGTAGTAACCATTTGTAAATAAAAAGCTTGTAAATACAAAATTAAATATAGGTACTAAATTTTGAGTTATGTTTGATTTATTTTGTATTCGATATTTATTGCGTTATAAGAACGCGATTTTGGTAAGTTACGTGATTCCTTGCGAAATAATATAAAGGCATTGTCTTTTTGTCTAAAGTCTAATCAAGCCCCAAAATAATTGAATCGTCTTTTATATTTTACGATCGAGTTCCAAATTAATTGAAAGATAGAAAAAAAAACTTAGATTAGGTATTCTAATGCTATACATGTTAATATATTAACGTATTAATAAAGGGCTAGCAGAGTTACGTATCGTATCGTCTTTTGAGGTAGACGAGGTAGGGTAATAAATTGAACTATCTACCTCTATCTTGCCGATTTTCGCCGACGCAATTAACCTAAGTAAATTGCCTCTCACGAGCCTAGATTGACTCGGCTGTGGTAATATGTTTAATGGCAACCGTCACCTGCAAAAATATAGGAACATTCTCGAAGGCCACCGCAAGATGTTAGGGCGGGCTCATCGGATAGATATCTCTTACAAACATTTTCTAAATATTTGTAGATAAAAAAATCACTGAGTGAGATTTTTAGTACACGAATTGGGTTTATCCCGATAGGTGGCTTTCAAATAGTATAAAGTTTTTTTTTTGTTTAATTGTAAAATAGGCTTGCGCTTGGCCGCCAACTCGCCTCAAGGTACGCGATGATGCGGCCCTACGATGGATCACGCTTGCCTAGAAGAAACCGATTCACTCTTCACTTGAAGACACCCACAATTGGTACAATCGTACCAAGGTGTGGTGGAGTCCTCAAAGGTAGGGAATGCACTGACAATGCCCCGGGTGTCTATAGGCAGCGATGACCACGTACCATCAGTATCAGGTGGCCCGTAGCTTTTTAGCCAATAATTCTATAAAAAAGGTTATTTTCGTGTTTATATTTTAGTTAGATATATCATGAGATCGAAATAAAACTCTGCTGTGATAACATTATTAGTCTAGCTCAGTTAAAAAATGAGTTAGTAACCAGCGTTAAATATGAATAGTGGTATGTGAAGTTGTGTAACCACAAACTAGGCTTAAACCAGCGACCAACTAGCAGGATGCAGTTTAATATCTCAGAATAAATTAATTTTCGTCATCAAACAGGTAATTTCTAATTGGTCACCGAACGGAAATTAAATTATTTGTGACGAGGACGCATTGAAATTGAATTTTAATTTGTAAATAAGTAAATATATTAGGTTCAATTAAAATAATGTACGCAGTTAAAAAAACTAAAAAACATGTTGTAAAATGTAAGTATGTGTGTATGAATCTTTGAATGTAATTTTCAATTACTTCAAAACGACGGATCGATATGAAACTTTGCACACTATCAAGAACCGATGACAATGCAATAATTTGTATAGTTTGTCCCATTATCCTTACCAGGGTCTTCAGGATTAGCAATTTCAAAGCGTGTTTTTTAGTTTTTAAGTTTCTCTATTTCTATAATGCGACTGCCTCGGTGGCTCAGTTGGTAGTGATCAAAGTATAAGTATATAATAACTTTGCAAGAACGTGGAGTGACAATGATGGCTGTAAAAATCGATATTCATCATTATTCTTTGTAACATTCATTGTGGGACAAAAGATCATTCAATTCGCGATACGATGGTACTAATGGAAAAGGTCAACATATGCGTGATCATGTTTTCCCTTTTGTTTGTTTGCGTAAGAAGGTCGTTAATCCCACTCGAGTACTCGAAGATAATCGCATCTATCATTTCAATGGCGTGTGTAGGATGTGTCTTTAGATCAGATAAACAAGGGAGATATGCTCTAGTACAATTATCGTTCGTAATCTAATGTCTCCCTGTTGCACCCACTTTTTCCACTATACCGTAAAACCGCTTAACGCAAAAATTGTAAGTACCTATATACGGCACACGTACTAATTTTTCACGCATACTAAGAAACTTGCAACGACACTATAGGACTAACTAAAAGTCCACATGCAAACAATTATAAATATAAAAAACGACCAAAACGAACGACCAAATTGAAATGGGACCACACGGGAAGCACCAGCTTTCAAATAAAAAAAATCATCAAAATCGGTTCCCCCAGTCGAAAGTGCTGAGGTAACAAACATACAAAAAAAAACAGTCGAATTGAGAACCTCCTCCTTTTTGGAAGTCGGTTAAAAAGGGTGGCAAGGTCGTCTCTCCCTGCGTTCGACTAAAGTCATCCCCGCACCCGCCATACGTAAAATTACCACCTTACCATATCTCCCTTGTTTTTCTAATCTGAAGATGTACTAACTATTATCGGTATGTTTGGCACCTTGTTATGACAAAATGGCTGAACTGAACTTGATAAAACTTAGCATAGTTGTAGTATATCACGTAGAAACACAGAATACTTTTTTCCTATTAAAAAATATCGTAAAACCCTCAAAATCACGGGTAAACAAACAAACAATGTCTGGGACATTTCTGCACACACGGTCATCTGACCCCAAACTAAGCAAAGCTTGTAATATGTCTGCCAGAGACTGATATACGTACATATATATTTTTAAATACATATTTAAATAGATATTAACACCCAGACATAGAACAAACACAAATGTTCGTCACATAAATAAATGTTTGTCTTTAGTGGGAATCGAATCCACGCCCCCAAGCGCAGAAGTAGGTTCACTACCAACTGAGCCACCAGGGCAGTCGACATGGTAAACATGGTTTACCATGGGTATAGTAATGTATTGAGCATTTAATTAGAGACGTGGATGAAAGCAAGTATGCGAGTCAAGTGGCTTACCTACAATGCTACTAGTCTTGAAACCCATGCCTTCCAGTAATATAGATGGCGTTCTTGCTCGATCAGGAACGTTTTCATTGTCATCAGATCTGTCAAAGGCACGCTCGATCGAAATAACTCGTTTGAACTTGTGGATATGAATGCTCGTTGAAGTACGCCATTGTGTTATTGAGAGATTGATGGAATTGAATATGGTGCTTATGAAATAAGTAACTTTTTTACGCAGTAGCATATTTTAGAAGTAAAATTATTCCGATTTCAAGACCTCTGATATGTCCTAACGGTTGGTAGACAGGCCATAGCCTACAATTTAACGGCAAACTAGATATCAATCAAGCAAGTTTATAATGCTAGAATGGTTTTGATTTTGACCCTCCTACGAGTAGTTTGGTTTAGTTTTATTAGTTGAAACCTTTATAGATGATCAACAGCCTCCAGTTTTCTGTTTACATTTTTTTTTACCTTAAAAAATATACCTACGCTATTACTGGCACGACGCCATCTTTTGGGCACCCGCGCTCTTATTATTTCTTTCTTTTAGAGAGGATTTTGGCGTAGCACGTCTTGTGCATTTACATGTCTAGTATTAAAATATTTTCAAGTTTTATAAGCTGCCGTCTAACAAGTCATAGTCAGAGTCAGTCTAGCAAAGTAGGTCAAAGTCAAGTCAGTCATCCCGTAATAAAGTAGTTGGGAATTTGGTAGAGGCTTCTATGGAGTTTTGGAAGTAACACGAAAATACCTACATGTTTGGCATCGTCACCGTCGTCATTAATTTAGTTTAGTACACATGTACGGGTAGTTATTGTCAAAAATAAATTACATGTTTATAATTTTTATTTTTATTATGTTGGTAGCATTCACATGCCAATACTGAGAGGCCCTGTTCAATACAAAATAGTGTAAAAGGGAATATGAAACTATTGTACAGGTTTAAAAATTATGTGCTTCTGGGCTTTTGTGGTGAGTTTTTGATGGTTTTGACCTGGTCTATGGTAATATTATTATTATATCACTTTTCCACACTTGAGTACATTCACAAACACTTAATAAATAATAAAATTCACCATTATAAAGTAGACATTAGCACTTGAAAATACACAAATTTAAAATAATATACCAATTAGGCGCCATATTTATCACGTTGGCACCAAAACCGCGAGCGTATTTTGTCGAACCAATCAGCGGGTTCTAATAAGGTTTCACGTTTTTAGTGTACGTACGCTAAATAAATATTTTATGCAACTACAAAATATTCGGTCGCCAAAAACTTTAAGACAGGTCGAAACCACAGTTACTTAAAACTGTTTGAGAAAAAAAAAGATAATGTAAAGTTTGAAAATGTTAAAAATCTTAAGTGTTCGTGTGACACAAACAACTTACACAAACAAGAAAATAAGAAATAAAAACTTTCTTAAAGTTTGTTAAACCTTATGAAAGTGCTAACATTGTTTCACGAAATTGAAACACAAAGACTAAAGTTTTCAAGTAAAATCCTTCTTGAAAGTAATAAAGCAAATACCTAAGTTGAATGTTGAAAATGAACTTTGAGTGTTGGCTATCGGCTATTGTTCAATATGGCTGGAATTCCGTCGCTTTCACCACCGGCCAGGCGAGTTATGAGGCTCCTAGATAAATGCTACTGGACTGGATGCTGGCTTTATAACACACGATCTTAGTCTTACGACTCCTTGGATACGCAAAAAAGTCTAAAAATTTAAATTGTATTTCAGTCACTGTCAATGTTCAATTTATCTGTCAAATAGACCTCTTTGTTCTAGTTCTCACATCGCGGTTTGCACACACGCAGAGAGAGAGAGAGACACACACACATTTCATCAGCATGAACAAAGGCAAGCCTTTTTCTAAATAAAAAAGACCTCCCTCTTAGAGAGAGAGGTGTTGCCATAATCCCTACGCTTGGCAGGCGTACTACGGCTTGGAGATCGCAGTACGTTCACCGTGTACTAATAGGACGCTGCTGCCCATCCTCCATTCACGCGGTTTTCACACTTACATGCTCATTATTGGACTCCATGATGCTGCTAACGTAAATCCATCTACCCATTTGAAATTTTTGGAAACTTTCATTTCGTCCCTTTCGCAAAATTCTACTTAGCAGATCTCTACAGCCTTTCAAATAAACAAAAGAAAAGAAAGAAAGAAAGAAAATGAATTTATTCGACATACATAAAAAAAACACTTTATAACTGAAAAACACAAATTATTGTCGAATGGGTCCATCTCGGCATTAATGCTGAAAGTCCAAGACTATCAGCGCCGGTTTTCAGATGGACCCTTGAATTTACAGATAATTAAAACTAAACAATATAAAATAACTATAATATGCAATTTAAACAAATAGGACAAAAATAAAAAAATAAAAATAACGTAGGACACAAAATATTTACACTTAATTTACAAAATAAGGTAGGACACAAAATATTTATACTTATTTTCCGTAGGTACTATAATATATAGAAAAGAAACCGATGAATAAATAAGATGACTGACTGAGTAGGTATATAATTACAATGATAATAATGACAGCAGGAATGAAAAGTCTAATTAAAATAAATATGTACCAGAATAGACAAAAAAATACATAAACTCTATGACAAGACAGACACCTACCGTCTCACATCAAGAGCTACACTAGTAAGTATCACTGCTAAATGTAAAACAGATCGGCATCAAAAAACTTGATCGTAATTGGTTCAGCCGTTGGGGAGCTACGATATCTCAGACAAACATACATATACACAGAGGTACACACGTTAAACTTATAACACCCCTGTTTATACAGTTATATGATTATTTTCGGGATATTTACTGTGGTAAGGTTGTGGTTACCCCTCTTTTTGCGTTGGTCTTTTTGGTTAGGTTCCAATGTGTTTCATTCATAATATTATTAATTAATGTCAAAATCAGGACCTGTATATTCTTACAATATATTTCTACGTAATTAATAAACACATGTCATTAAAATTAGTGCCCGATTTAAAACAAAAAGTCAAATTTAATTAACTTCCCTGAAATGTTACTTTGTGGTCACTTTCAGCTAAATATTGTCGCGTTCAATGTTAAAATAAAACATTTTGTCAGAAATGCGGCTTGTTGAGATTTAAATTTAAAATTCTATTTATTGTCCTTTAGGGCTTTTAAATGCTCTAGTAAACTTGAGATACCGAGCGAAACCTCGAACAAAAGTCAGTGTCATTCAAAGGATTAATTAAATCCTACGAATTAGCCTAAGCTCAATACAGATTTTAACAATGCCTGTTAGTTTCACCATCTATTAACTCAAAAACTTCACACAGTCGTAATTGATACTCTCAAACATTCACCCCCGTATTCATAAATTTAAACTCAACCTCTATTTAGAATCAACCTCCAAACTGTTTTGCTAAGTAGTCTTTATAATTCCGGGAAAAATAAAAATAAAATAAATCAAGCGTGCTCCATCGCAAATCTCATCATTGCTTAACTTCAATCAAATTGGAGGTAAAACGCAGTCCTATTAATAAAGACAAAAAAAAATTACAAGTAATTCACATTAAAAACCGTCTTCAAAACTATAATTATGAAAAACTTAATAATTAAGTGCCTATAAAATTTAAGGATTGAATTTGAATTTGATTGAATAGCCCAGACTTGTTTAATCCTATACTGTACAATAGTTTCATATTCCTTTTTATACATATTTCATAGTTGCATGTATTTTACATTCAACAGGGCCTCTTGGTGTTTTGGCTTCGGCTCCACCAATGCCTATCAAATGTCTGGGCTAGACCCGAGAATTTAATGAAATTAACACGATAATATTAGTTGTTAAGCTTTAGGCAATCCCATATTTTATGATTTTCCTAATTCCATGATAAAAAACACGGTTTTAAGGTTGAGACCTCAACTCATCCTCGAAACCGTGCTTTACATTTAAGAATACGGGGGTCAGTGGCTGTATTTAAGTGCTATTTTAATAATCCCTAATGTGTCTGGAAACTCAGACAGAGTTGAGTATACTAATGGGTTTGTACAACTAATTGAAGTATAATTATTTTGAGATGAGTGTGTAGGAGGTGTCTACGTCTAGTGCCTACTTGATTGAGTGTATGATGAAGTAAAATGAAAATTCTGATGCGTGACAGCATGCACACTGTTTGTAGAAACTCTTGTTTTAATCATGCCTAAAGTTTGAAAGAAAACTGAAGCAGCTAGCCATAGCCTTCTTCTTCTTCTTATATATATGAGGCGATTTGTGTATGTATGTATGTATGTATGTATATGTACATATGTATGTATGTTTCGTATGGACTCCAAAATGGCTGGACCGATTTTGACGGGACTTTCACTGGCAGATAGCTGATGTTATAAGGAGTAATCCATGCGGATGATACCACGGTGTGCAGCTAGTTAATATATATAAAACAAATATGAAATAAATACTTGATTCATATAAAGTTCTATCATTAAAATGTTTAATGAATCAATTCTATGTACTTACAAGGATCTATAAGTACTTACCTACCGTTTCATAATATTACCATGCCCGGCGTGAATTCGCTTGCATAGTAAACAAAACATATCCCTCACTTAGGAGTTACTTATAGCTTTCTATCAGAGGAAGTTTTTTTCGGAGATTACCTCGAACACATATAGAAAATTTACACTTTATATCACTAACTGCATCCTGGGGTTTCACCCGCTAACCTACAGAAAACATTTTTTTATGAAATAAAATGTCAAGTTAATTCAGCTATTCACTCCAAATCTAATCATTAAATCCGTGGAGCCGTCACGGAGTAGACTGCGGACAAACATACACACATATACACAAACTTTATAATATTATTGTGATGTGATAAGTGTAGATGTGATTAAAAGATTGATGCTGATTGAAAGTTAGAGAAAACTGCTCACTACATATTCGGAGAATCGGACGTAACGGATCTTAACATGTAGAGTCTTTAAGTTGCTTTGGATGTCTCAACTATAACTAAATAAACAGGATCGCAAATCTCAGTCGCCCCTGCTAAAAGCAAACCTTCACCGCACATGAATTCCGCTTTATCGATCTCCAGTAATTGCGGCCTCTTTTCCACCAGTATCCCGTTCCGGGACACCGTTAGCTCTTAGCCTAGACTCGACTAATCACAACCACAAGGTATGGTAATAACTAACCTGTTAAACATCATTCTATATCGCTATACTCTATCCACCAAGTTATTCGCTTTTTGACATGTTGAACTAGTGATTGCTGCAACGAAGCATTTCAATTATCGATTTGATTATAATAATTAGAGCCTTTATTCAGACAAATATTTACGAAAAATTTACATGCACAATTATTATTTCATTTGATTAATTATTTCTTAAGTTTAACAATAGTATTAATATAATTACAATATTTCCCTTCATATATATATATATATATATATATATATATATATATATATTTTTTTTTTTTTTCTTTTTTTTTTTTAGTTAAATTGATCATCATTTTTGTCTGTTTGTCTATTATAGACATAGGCCTCCTCCATCTGCCTCCATAGACTCTTGTTTTCAGCAGTTCTGGTCCATGTGCTGCCCGCAACTGTTTTAATGTCGTCCACCCATCTCCTAAATGGTCTACCTCGGTTTCTTTTTCTGTCTCTCGGATACCAGTACATTATAGTTTTACACCATTTCTCTCGTCCTCTTATAGTATGCCCCGTCCACTTCCATTTAAGTCCATTCCATACTTCCATTTACGTCAACAATCGATTTGATTGTTGACGCTTTAATCTGTAATTTAGTCCAATTCTTACATATTTATGAAGTCGGTTTTTTATATTGATAATTATGTTATCTAGACTTGCGTTTGACTGCCACTTCACCTGATGTTAAGTGATGATACTGTCTAAGGATGGAGCACACTTACCTAGAAGAAACCGATTCACTCGCGACTTGTCGACTTGTAAACTCGCGTCCGCAAGCAAATTATGACTCATGCGCCATCAACTGTTTATAATTATCTTTGGGGAACACCCATTCAAGCAGCGCATTCTATAGCTAGCTGGAATCAAACCTTTTTCATTTTCTTTGCTTTGGAA
This sequence comes from Agriopis leucophaearia, assembly GCA_949125355.1. Taxonomy (NCBI): domain Eukaryota; kingdom Metazoa; phylum Arthropoda; class Insecta; order Lepidoptera; family Geometridae; genus Agriopis; species Agriopis leucophaearia. Next base: position 7,203,893 of record OX421270.1, read on the forward strand.
TATCAACCATGAAGCGGTGTCACCTTTTCGTGCCCACCTGGCTGAGCCCTTAGAAAAATAAGCAGGAGGTAGGAGGTATTAGATTATGCAGATCTGATGCACAATGTCTGAAATGTATCTGGTAAAAAAAAAACAATAGACTAGCAACTTAAATATACATTATTGTGTAGATTCCCATCACATTACAATTAACGAAGACGCTTACAAAATTTAATTTAACAGGTGACTCAAACAAAAAGACTTTTCCTTCAAAAGTAATATTTCCATCTAATAAGAGCGAGCATTGTAAACTGACCGAATTTTCGACGATAAAGCTCAAACAAATTATTTTTCCTTTTAAACCATTGTTAGCGGTAATAACGAGAAAAAAATTGTTTTGTCTGGCTGGTTACATCACTTTGTTTAATAAATTGACCTTTACAATTCTTCCTCAAATATCTACCTACCTGATATTATAACACAAGTTATTTAATCAACATCAGTTAAGGTAGATGTAGCATTTTATTTAAATGAGCTATGTCCAATTTGTCTTTGTTTTATTCTTTATAGTCTCAATTTGTTTGATCACCTTTGTAATTTTGTGAATAGAAGTCATACAAATGACAGACACGAAGTTGATCAAGACTTTTTTACTCATTGATTTACAAACTCGTAGATTTGGATCCAGTGTATAATTTACGAATAAGGTTTTCTGGGTTAACTTATGAATTGAGATATTCTTGAAATAACACAAAGTTATTTAGGTAAATCATAATATCATTTCTACTTAAATAAAATTAATAAATAAAAAATAACAAGCGACGTCACGAAAAGTTAAATGAGATTCATCTCCTAATTTTCAACCTTTAGAGGTTAGAGGTTGGAACGTTTACTTCAAAATGAAATGGGACCGGAGATAAAGTTTCAATGAAATAAGTTTCTTATTGAAAAATATATTTTTGAACCAAGCTTTTATCAAATTAGTGATCGGAACGGTGTGCTGATCAAAATGAGCCCAAACACTGCCACTCTACTATTATGATTCGAGGAGTGCCGTTGTCTACCATCATCAAATTAACGCGCTGTCACCATAATATTGTATTGTTATCGGAACTTGACAAGTATGCCTTATTGAAAACACGAGTAAAACTCAATTTAGAAGGCAACAGACAGCTACCTGAGTAAAAATATTTTTTTTATAAGCTTACGTTTGACCGTAACTTAGCCTGATGCCTGATGGAGTACGCTTGCCTTAAAGAAACCGATTCACTCGCGATTTGAAAACTACTAAAATTTATGTATGTTCACTGCGTTTTACAAATTTAATGTCACCAATTATTGTCAAGACAAAATAGGGACTGACACATAATTGTTTATTCTAAACTTGGCACGTCGGCCGCAACATGACATTTGGAGCATCACAATCTGGGTCACTTGCTTAGTAAGGCAGCTCAATGCTCGCTCTGACGCGAACAATCACACTTGAGATTGTTCAATTAAACCACAATGTAGCTAACGATGAATAGAGTTACATAGGTATAGAATTATCATATATCAAATACAAACTGCTTAGCTCTATTTCTTTTAGTAGTACTTTTTTCCTCCAGAGAAGATTTTGGCGTTACACGCCTTATGCATGTACCAGTGTCAAGTATTACAATATTTTAAAGTTTTTATAGTACATATATCTAGCTTACTGGGGCACTCTACCACTTTACTGGGCCATGACGCTTTGCTTGACTTTGACATTACAGCATAAAAGTCTTTTATTCTAAAACAGATACGTGAACTCATCACACATATACGTCATGTAGATCCGAGGATCCGAGCTTCTGACAGTTATTTGCCACCAAACAAGTGACTTATTAAGTAATACAACATTTTAACCAAAAATCATTTCAACGAAACTGTTTACAATAGCAATTAACACTAGCGTAGGTATCGTTTAATTAAGCTAACTATACCGCTAACGAGCTTGTGTGAAATTACCTTTATTGTGGAACTCGTGGAATAAATGACAAAGACACACCTACATGTATAATATTTGAGTAACAATTTGACGTTGTATATTCGAAAGAGCTTACCAAACTAGTTTAGTCGAAACCCGTTCAAAGACAAGCTGTTGTACAAGGCATTGACATGGAGATAAAGCTCAGAAGGCAAGATAAGCTGTAAGACTTATAAATATAATATTAGCCACTAGATCTAATGAGGGTTTACCAAGAGAGGCGTCATACATAAAAAAAGCACTAAAATTTGTCGATATTTCACTATAGATAACTACCTAGCAGACCCCGGTAAAATTTTACCTACCTCAGTTTATACAATTGGGTCTCTTCAAGACAAGAGTGAATCCTCATTGGCAATCGTGATCTATCTTATCATCATCGCTTACCATCAGGTGAGTTGTGGTCAAACGCAAACCAATTTCATCATAATAAAAATACAGATAATATATAGCATCATTGACTAGATCTGTTTGAATCAACATGTGGAGAGAATCAAATTCAGAACTTTAAAGCACTTCACTTTAATCTAAATGTATCAGTTTCAGTTCAGTTTGCCAACCATAACCACACTTCAGTTTCCAGAATTCGTCAAGTTCTAAACTAGTGTAGAACTTGAGGTTATGACTTCAAAAACTCTTCACTGGTTCAGGCTTCGCATGTTACACGTCTGACTACAAAGTCTAGCGGTTTCACACCTTGGTATTGGTAGAGCTAGTAAACTTGCATGGTATGTTTTGTCAAGATCAAACCAGGATTAAGTTTCGTTTTAGAAATACCTAAGACTTGTTAATAACTAGCTAGCAAGTCTAATAACCTCTCGTATACATCTTTCCTACGTCATACTTAACAATTTTAGTCCCATAATTATAAAAAAATGAGATACTAAATTGCTCGGAAAATGTTCCTTGCAATCTATATAAATGAGGTGATGTGTGTTTGTATGTATGTACTCTAAGGATTCCGAAACGGCTGTACAGATTTTGACGGGAATTTCACTGTCAGATAGGTGATATTATAAGGATTAATCTCCGCAGGGCGCAGCTAGGTATAAAATTTCAGACACAACCAAGCTATTGTATTATGCTAAACACAACCTTGCACCCTCGTACGAGGGTTTTCTCCACAGGATGATATGATGTCCAAACAAACCTCACACGCACTTAAAATTAATTTACTGTTTGAACTTTCTCCCGCAAGGAAACTTGCTACTTTATGGTATCGGGAGCTCAATAGTCAACCCAAGGCTAATGACAACAAAATGTAAAACTAATTGATTGGCTAAGTTTTTATCTCGTCAGACAATACAGGCTTTGTGCTGGTAGAGTCAATTGAGCGGCAAAGCTACAGCCTTGAAGTTCACATTAGTAATGAGTGAAAGGCGCCACGAGCGTAGCATGCTCGTGACTCACAGATGACTTTTAATATGCGAATATGTAGGTGTGACCATATGGATGACTGAGTTCCTGCAGTTTATCGTTTAGTTATAATTCAGCTGTTAGCTTTATCTTCTTTAATGAACTAACATAATAGACCAAAGAGACTCATAGATACACTCATAGACAAAAATTGTATTAAGGTCTCTTTTTTTATATAAGTTCGCGTTTTAGCACCAACTCATATGTTGGTGATATGGTCGAATAAAGAACACTCAAACTTAGAAGATACCCTTTTCACCCTGGTCTTGAAAAGACCTAGAATTATGTCTTAGAAAACAAGGAAGAAGGTTTTTCCATTCGTTAGTTATATTGATTAGAAACGTGGAAACAAACCGTTGTTTTGCATGGTAGTGTGCTGTCTTTCTACTTGTCCTGTAGTAGAAAGGAGAATGGTTAGGATAAGGTAGTGTGTAGCACCGATGCGCATTCTCCAAAGTATATCCTGTCGAAAATTGATAGACTCTTTACTTTATGGCGATGTTCCAAACGAAGAACTTGTACCAGAAATCAAACAAAACTCTATTATACAATTTGTTGTTATATCTTAGATATCACCATCCACTGCCCTCTTTATCCCACTGCTGGGTATAGACCTCTCTCTTCCTATGCCATCTGCCTCAGTCCTGTGCTAATAGAGTCCGAGTTCGACCCGCGATGGTGTCAATATCGTCGATCCATGATGCAGCTGGACGACCAACGCTCCACCAACCTTGCCTATTGGAACCTAAACTCTGTCAAAAACCTTTCTCCTCCTGGCATCACTGTGATAGGACTTATTCAATAATAATAACGTAGTCTTATCTTTGGGCGCTCAAGTGATCAAGGAATATGGCTGTATTTATTGCGGCATTTCCGTTCAGCTTTCCAAATCGATTGGCCATGCAATACTTACGTAATAGTACCATACTATAACCATGGGCACATCATACTCATGGTAACGATCATGTGGTTCAGTTACTGTAATTATTCGCGTAAAGATCATTTATTCCCAAATATTATTTCCCTTATTCGTGCGGAACGTTAAAATCGAAGACGAATTAAGTAGACCATGACGCGAATTGATTCTGCCATGTGATTCGATTACGATTTTTGGACCAGAATTTTGCGGCAAAAAGTGATTGAAGGTGAAATATTGAATAGTTTTCGAACTAGACAGGTCTGCTAATCTACTTTTATCCATCTAGTGTGTAAGTTGTTTATTATTCGGTCTACTTTCGTTTGGTTCGGCCATGTTCAGTTATGATAATTTAATTTTGTTTTCCTTATTATTTTTCAATGTAAGGGTTATCAAACAAGATTTTTAACCCTCTTTCATGTCTGTTTTTCTTTTGAAAAGTAATTAAAATTCGTCTCAATGCGCAGAATTTCCTAAGGTAGCTTATCTCAGTGAGAACATACTGATTGAAATCGAAATCTCCGGTTATTAGGATTTGTGACGACAGCGAACAAGCTGTACGAAGAACGGATATTTGATTTAGCTTTGTAGAAAATACCTTGTAGCAATTTTTCACGTAAATATTGGTAATTACACAGGAAGGCGCATTGATTATAAGGAAATCAAAATCATTGAGCACAGATCACTAGTTTGACGTTTCTTTGATGTTGGTTTTATAGACGAGCGTACGCGAGATTATGTGGATCTTACAAATTGTTAAATTAAATACCTGTTAAAATGTCCAGCAAAATTTTCAGAACATTTTTTTGCTTGTTCCTAGGCTCTCTGGTGTATTCTGTGACCTAAGTAAAGAATACACGCTATAATGCCTTGATTGAGAAAGCTCCTTACACATCAATTCTCAGAGCCTTATCGCGTAAGTTTGGTGGCGATTGTGTGAGTCTGCCATCTTGCTCACGCGCATTATGCAAGTAAGCTGGTGCGATAAGGATAGCACGCGATAACTTTTGCTACCAGATCTACACAATAAGGCTCCAGGTCTATTAGTGCCTTCAGATTGTTTAAAGCTCTCATGTGTCAAATGCGGGCTACGTAAGCCGACGTTGTAAAGCGCGTAGTCACAGTCGGGGCACGAACTTTTCCTTTTCCGGTTCCGTCAAACGCGTCTCGTCAACACAAAGCCTAGTTGGAGCACGTCACTGATACCTGGCGTGCCTATTTCGAGTGCCCGACAAACAAGTACTTTGAATGATACCGGTAGGGTTAGCAGTTACGGAAACAAAATTCTAACTTGGATTTTGTTGTTTTTTTTTCAACAACTAAGATAATTACTGAATGCGATATGAGCAAGTCGCTCGTCTAGTGGTTAGCGTCACGCTTGCCCATAACAATTCATTGCCCGTTTTTTTATCTTCCTCATCATCTTCATCATTTCAGCCATAGGACGTCCACTGCTGGATATAGGCCTTCCCCATTGATCTCCAAAAGAGCCGGTTGGAAGCGGTTTGCAACCAGCGTTTTCCTGCGGTCTCTTTTAGGTCTTCCGTCCATCTTGTGGGTGGACGTCCGTGGTCTTCATTTTTTTCTTCAAATATTCAAATTCTGCGCCGTAATGCGGTATTAAATATTAAATATCTTTATGTCCATTCATTACATTGGAAACATTGTTCAATCCGGAACTTAGTAATATTTGCACACTGCTGCTTGGTGGTTAGATAACTGACAAAGGTATGGTACTAAGCCCAGGCGCATCTCTGCAAAAGAGTCAAAGAAACAATAACCAAGCTGACAACTATCCAGCAACTGCTAAATGTACTTTGTTTTTAATCCCCGACGCAAACAGAAGGTTGTTACAAGTTTAATGTGTATATCTGTGTGTTGAACACGAATAATATAAATAAGAATAATAGCTTGTGTCCTAATGTTTCATTTGTTTCAAATGACTGATAAAAATATTTAAATTGGTTAATAAATTTCTGAGATATAGGTAAGCGTTTAGTTTTTGGTGGGGATAGAAAGCGGACGCAAGATGCGCTGTTCCTCTCCCGCAAAGCGTATGTTAGTATATCATTTGTATGGCGCGCGCATGGCTTGACGTCATAACATGCTATAGTGCGCTCTCTGCCTAGCATGGAATTAAAATACATTTATAACTTATTCATTTATGAAAAAAAAGTTTTCGTATATGGGCTCCATTTATGACCAGCTTTTTAAGAGGTAAATACTAAAAAAAAAAATGGGCACATGCCTATTGTGCTACCCTCCTTCTGTATATATGTCCCTTGTTCTGAGATACAACATATAATAATAATTTTGTTGACTATATACTAGATCCCGAACAGGAAAATTGAAAAATAATTTAGAACTTTTATGTTCGTAAGGCATGTAACTAATTTAAAAATATGTCTGTCATACATAATCTTCCTTGTACAGCACTATCGTAATACACAGAAATCATACATTTTTATGAATTATTATTGCGTTTTTTTTAATAATTGTTAAATACACGCGACATAATAGTAACATCGACTAATTTTCGTCCAAACTGAGACTACATAATCTATCTAATCTATTAAACGGGAGACACAATCGCCGAGAGGAAGAGTATCATTATCGATTTAAATTAAAAATAATTTATAATGATCAAATAACATTCCAATAGTAAAAAAAAAAAAAACTGACTATATTAAACTACCTGAAATATTAATTGATTCATTCATAAATATTTCAGGTTGCTGCTTAAATAAATAATGATTGATGAATGAATTTGACATACTATTGTAATTACAGTTTTGTTCTTAATATTTGAATAAATTATTATTAAATATGATGTAGCTACATAATAATATATATATTTTTTAAATATATATAAGTTTATATACATTGTTGTAAAAAAGCGCAGTGGAGAAGTTGCCTTATAACTATAAAGTTATTAATAGAGTATTGTATTGATATCTACAAATGAATCACTGTCATTTACTCGTAGTTGCACATCGCAAGTGCTTGATACACGTAAGCTTGTAGGTAAGTCAATCTCCGGCGCATGACCGTGTCAGGATCCTTGAATCTTGCAGGAGCCCTGAGTAGACACAATTGAGAGGACGCCGCGTCGAGACCGGGCGGCACTGACTGCCCCGTCATCTCTGGCGGTAATTGAGACTGGGCGGCATTGGTCTCAGATCAGACAAACAAGGGAGATATGCCGTGTGTCTCCATGTTTTCCTCACGTTTTTAACTATACCGCTAAATCGCCTACAGTAAAAATTGTAAGAACGGCACATTTAGGGTTGACAACTATACAAAAAAAAAAGTATCCAACTTTATTATGCTTCACTATACCTTGAAAAAAAGTATGGAAAATACTTTATTTCAGACTTATGCATAGAATGGAACTGAATATTCTTGTTGGAAAGTTTCAATTCCAAAAAAGATAATTACAGTGTGCTAATAGCACAAAAAAATATGTTTTCAAACACTTTGAATAAATTTGAAAAATGCTTTTCTTTTATTGCAAATGCTTTTTTTATACTCGTGATAAAGGTTTATACTTTAATTTCCTAAAAAGAATATGCAACCCTAGGCACATTTATAAATTTTTCATACGCTCATTATGAAACTTGCAGCCAATCCAATGAACTAATAGTCCATATGCAAAAAAGGGGGACAAGATCTTCTGCAGGATGAGTCCGCCAAAAGGCTTTTATGAATTTATTTATTGAATAAGTTTGCGTTTGACCACCAACTCGTCTGATACGGTCTACTATGGAGCACGCTTGCCTAGACAAAAACCGATTAAATCACTAAGAAATCAGGCATAAAGCCTGATTTCTATACCATATCTCCCTTGTATGTCTGATCTGAGGGTAGCGCCGTCGTCACTTGGTACAACTTTAGACAAAATATATAAAAGACATTTTTTTAGGTATGTTACAAATCATAAGCCATCAAAATATGAAAGGATGTTGAAACCCATAAACCAAACAAATTTGAAGATATGTTCAAACTTATAAGCCACCAAAATGGAGATATTATGTTGTACCTACTCAAGAGGTCTCAAGTTTTGGATGAAAGAAGCAACGAAAACTTGGCGTGATAATTATATTACTGGCATAAAATAAACAATTTTAATGTTATGGTTTACTTGTTTCAAATTCGTCTTGACATTTACGGCTTTATTTTTCGTTTTACGCCTGTAAATCCAGATACCTAAAATTAAACGCTGCATTTTGTAAAACAGCTATCAATTTGTCAAATCGTCGCTCCTCTATTATCATACATCAAACGGCGAAAAAATATGTTATTTTGCTATATTTCGTTTTCCATTCGCTGTAAAAAACATTCTAGTACTTTTTCTTTGCAAAAAACATGCAATAGGCGACTACATTTATATCATTACTGGAATTTAAGATAAAAATAGCAACGATTTCAAAGAATAATATTCTTTGAGAATAAATTGAATGAGCAAGCGCAAATGGGACGTACTCGTATGTAAGCAATTGAAATAGTTTCATCTTATGCTGATAAAACGTAATTCAAGATTTTCTCATTACAGTATCTACTATTTAGACTAGACATACATGTACCTACGAGTTCTTGTATAAATCCAACTACGCTATACTCGTATTATCATAAGGAGCTAAATTCACTACGCTCTACTTAAGTCTTCTGTGGCTCTACTTTGCAGGACTATATTATCTAAAAACTTTAGGTAAACAAGATTAAAGTACAATTTCCTTTCTTCATCATCATTATGATTGATTTCCCTATATTAGATATTCTTTATAAGTACCGAATATTGATATTTGATCGTAGAGCAAAAGTAGATACAGGTACGCTTTGCAAACGAGCGATAGAGTGACTATTGAGCATTAGACTAACAGACCAAATCTGTATTGCGCTCCAACCCAAATAAGCACCCAAACTATAAAAACTATCATGTCGAATGAAGAAGAAATTAAATTGGATTGGGGAGTATGTTTGCTTTATATCCGAAGCGTTATGGGCCAAACCCAACGGTGACTACAGGCTTAATACGGGCCGTGGACAAATTGTCTTTCCACCGTTTTAATCCCGCGAGAAAGAGATAAATATCGTATATCCATATTTTAGTTTTGTCGCATCTACGCGCAGGTAAAAACGGTGGAATGACAATTATGTCCACGCTCCGTGCTAGGCCTGCTGGTTGTCGCTGAACGAAAGTTACAAGATGGGCTTAATGCCTAAGTGTGATCGGCCCACACACCACCCACCCCGGGGGGTAGTTGCCCCCAGAGCCCAGCCTCGGCAAGGAGGGCCATCCCTCGCCGCCGATTTGCCTACCTCAGCAACACAGCTGAGGAAGAAGAACCCGATGACTGACTGGCCCACACACAATCAGTGTTGCCAGACGGCTAGAAGGTCGTCTCACGTTTCCCCCAAATATTACCCGAAATTCTTCCAAAAATTAGGTTTTGAAGAAATATCCCCCACAAGAGGCAAAATATTGACTAATTAATTAAATACAATTTTATACTTTAATGTAATAACAAAATGAATTTTATATCTACTATTTCAGCATCTTCACACGCGTCGTCTATAACTCCTTACATTTTTTCGGAAATAAATCTCTTTAGCATCTTTGGTATTGGCATATATTTCTAATCATCACGGCTTTTCCCAACCCAGTTTTTGCCCTCCCAAAATCCCCCGAAAATATTGTCCCCGCCAATTATCTCCCCACAGCTAAAAAAAATTGGGGGGATTCCCCCCCATCTGACATCACTGGATGTTTGCTATTGGGAGCCCCAATAGCAATCAACCGTAAATATCGAGGCAATTCAAATTAAAAATTATTTATATACGTTATTTTGCGTATTAAAATAATTTGCTACAAATAACTTGACAAGGTTCGGATTTATAAAGTAAGCTAACGCTTATACTTCAGGGGAGGGTCCTTAGCTTAGTATATAGTGGGCGAGTGTGGGATGAAGTAGTAAACCTTTTAAGAAATCTTAGGGCTGCAAACAATTTGGTTTCGTGAATGTAGAGCCTAGTACTTAAACGGTGCTGCAGATTTTTAGGCAAGATTTACAGCATCATAACCGAAAGCTAATTTAGTTTGGAGCGTAGATTAAACATTTTAGCAGACAACATTCCACAAGTATTTTTTCATTAGTCCCTGTGTTGTTTGCAATTTGCTAAAAATATATTTATTTCTTGGATCTTATTTTGTGATTGTATTGTAATTTTTTGATATCTTTTTTCACTCACATAAGATTAAGGTCATATTTCATCTCATACATCTGCTACCAAACGCCTAAAAGTGTGTGTAACAGAGGTAAGCGACAGGGATAAGGCGGTCCGTTAGCTTGTTTATCTTGCCACCTATGGCATTTTTTCTTTCTATTTTTACCACAAAATTAGACAATCTGTGGTAAGCCTAGTCTAGATTGTCAATGATGGATAAACGATAAACATTCATGGAAAATTTCAACATACATTCCCTCGAAAAACATAACTCTTCTAATTGCGCAGCGACGTTATCACGTTGAATGGCCAAACTTATTCTTTTCAAAATTAGCGGAGAAATAGCGTAACTCACAAAAAACTTACAGTCAAATAGAAAACCACCTGTTTTGTAGTCCGTTGATAACCGCATACAAATCGGTCTCCCATTGAGAGCTACGATGCCACACACAGACAGCAAACGCATCAAACCTGTATCAAACTTTTTGCGTTGGAGCTTAAAAATAGGTAGGTAAGTTTAGTTGTACCTAGTTGCCAGGCGGAATATCCATGAAAGATACAATAAACAAACATTCTAGCACAAAACTCAATTTCGCAGCATCAGCTGTTACACTATATGCTACAAATCACGGATGACAAAAGCTGAATGCGACCGAAATTGTAAACCAGCGCAGCGTTGAAAGCCCTGAGAGATTTGTTCGCAGCGTTTAGGCATGATATTATTTGTTGCTGTAACATTGTTGAAAAATTTTCAAACCGCGACTTTAATACAAATCATTTTCTACGATCAAGCATTAATTTGGTACAACAGTATCGTAAAAAGCTTACTTATTCCGACTTCATTAAAAGGACGGGTTCTCAATTCGGTTGTTTTTTTTATGCTCGTCACCTCAAAACATTTATAAACCGATTTGGAAAATTATTTTTTTATTTGACAGGATATACTTTCAGATTTGTCCTTTTTTTATCAAAATCGGTTCAATATTTGGTTTTTTAAATCGGAATAACTGAAAAATGTAGGTTTTTTAAATTAATAATTTTATTATATTATATTGATAGTTATTTGACAATGTAGGTAATTTAGAAAAGAGCCTATTTAGTTTATGAGTTTATTACCTAATTTTATGGTTTCAACAACATGTTTGTTCAATCAACTCATTCTGTAGAGTTGGCCAAAAAAAAACTTTTTTATGGATGGCAGTCAGTGATGTTGAGAAAATACAAATGTGGCTAGGGAGGGTAGTATTTACTCCTGGGTTACCATAATCTCAAAAACATTCTTATAAATAACCTTACATTAAATTTTGTCTTGCTCTCTCATTAGCCGAGAGAGCGAGGAAAAACGCAATGTAAGGTTATTATAAGAATGTTTTTGTGACTATGGTAGCCCACCTGAACATAGGTGGTGAACATACAGTTGAAATGAGGGCATTTCGACTCCACAGATAAGTTAGTCATATCATTGTTAAATTGACAAAAGCTAACCGCAAACAAGTCGCATTAAACTTGCAGAGCAGACACGATAACATTTTGCGAGATGTGTATAGTATGACAATTGGCTAGTGGAAAGCTGCGCAAACAATTTCGTATACATAATTTCAGTTGAATTGTTAGTTAATTCGCATTTCGGGTAAAGTTGAGAGCTACGTAAATTTCAAGAAGACCAATATAGATAACGACAATATATGATTTTTCAATAAATTGACTCGAAAAATTACTTTTCGTAAACTCTACGTATTGGTCGAAAGTTCACTTTTCACATTATATTGAACTGAGAAAGAATAAATGCGTGTCATTTTGTTTGAGTCATCGAGTTGAGTAGTTCGGTATTTTAACTTAACAAGATGTTTAACTGTTTTCTTTTTTGAAAAAATAAATATGCTACAGTTGCAGATTATAGACATGGAATGCTTTATGTGCCTGTAACCGCTAGATAGGACATACCTATTATGCACTGACGGTGACATTGGAGTGTTCTGATGCATCAAATTCTTCTTACGATTGTATGCATTATATTTTGTCATATTACTGTGTAAAATACGTTGCACATTGCATCGTGTTGCGGTGCCAACGACGTCGCCGTCGTCGGTTGGCGGAGCGCATCGGCGGCTGCGATGTATCACACGCTCTATTTGCTGCTATTTACTTTTTTATCGATCACTCCACATTAGCTGCTTGCCGGGATACAACGTGTAATTTGCTGGTGAAACGATCGTCAAATTATGGATTGCTATGGAATTTAATCATTTATTTGCATAGTATTTATACATTGATGTAAATAATTATAAAGTTGTTTGACAATTTTAACAATCAGATTTCAATACATTTCCTCTTCGTATAAGTTACTTGTAAACATAGAGAAAAGAAAATCTGTTTTTTGATCTTATATGAGAAAGATATGTAATGGATAAAATAAAATGTCATAAAATATTTTTTATTATAAATTAACTCAAAAATTATATAATTATCAATTTGTGGCACAACTATGTACCCATAAATATTACCTACTGCAGGCCACGCATAATTTTTTTATTATAACATACTTTGTTGACTGATAGTAAACTTTTTTATTTATTGAATACTAGATTTTTTGCCCGCGACTTCGTACGCGTAGGTTTTCATATAAACCTTCAATCCCTTTTTCTTCCCTTAATCCGGCCCTTCCGCAAAATAATATACTTCAATCTGGTCATAGCTAAGCATATTCGTGAAAACCGCATTTAAATCCGTCCAGCGGTTTAGGAGATGTGCGCGGACAAACAAACAAACAGACAAAAAATCTAAAAACTGTCCTATCGTGTTCAGCTGCTTATTTTAAGACGCCCTGTGTGTTTTCTTTTGTTATCTCGCAATTATAGTTTTTTTTATTTCTACGTTTTTATTATATGTAAATAGATAAATAGAAGATAGAGTATAGATAGATGGTATAGATAGTTATGCTCCAAGATGGTGATTACATACATTTTTGAGTTTTTGCTGAGTAATTTTATGCTGTGACATTATTTGATATTTATACTTACATATTATTGCAGGCGACCGTACAAAGCAACTGAATTACACCTTTGTGCGTCTTTCTAAAAGCAAAGGACCTTTAACATGGTTAATTACTCCATTGACTTTACGAGCACATACATCAAAGTACAAGAATGTGACGCACATACTTTAAACAGACTTAAGGCGCGGTCAAATCACGATTTCAAATTCGTTTTTCGCCCACTCCCGCCATGGTCTATTTGATATCTAATAAGGCTTTGTTTAAAGTTGAAAATCGCATATTATAATTTTTCATGATGACGACGACTTTGTGGTTGTGGTTATATTATTTTGAAGGTTCTTATTTAATTAATCGAAATATTTTAATTAATTTTACAAGACAAGCCTTTTTCAATTTTGCAAAACAAGACTGCTTAAAGTTTTAAAACAATAGTCTGGCTCTAAATGTGGAAAAAAAACTGCTGAAAATTCAGAGTATTTCAATCAAAAAGCTTTTTTGTTGGGCAGTTTCTTTTTTAAGAATCCAGATTATTTGGCAAAATTTTATTTGGTTAAGATTATTTACAGGTTTATTTCTACTTGTAGTATTTTTTTTTAATCTGTTCAATTAATTTCGTCACATCAACTTCTTTTGGTTAATTTTGCGATTGTTCCGCGCCTTAACACTCGACTGTTGTAATTAATGAGGGGGTTGGTGAATTCCCTCTTCACCTTTAAGAACAGTTCCATGTCCCTTACTGTTAAGTATAAAGTTTCCAACTTAACTCGCAACTTTAGGGACATGTCAGTAACTCTCCTCTAGCATTTAATTCACACAAATATACAGAAACCTAAAGTTTGTTTGTCAGAAGTTACCTTATTTCAAGGCTAGGAACAGACTTTTGCTTTTACCACATAGTATTTCACAAAGAACGAGTATTTTTATCAAAAAAAAAAAACTTTTTAAAACCAAGCTTTTATGGATTTAGTGATCGGAACGGTGTGCTGATCATAATGAGCCCAAACACTACCAGTCTACTACTATCCATCGAGGAGTGCCGTTGTCCACCATCACCATCATCAAATCAGCTCGCTGTCACCATAATATTGTATTGTAAAATACCCAATATTGTAATATGAAAATGACCGCCAAAAAAAGCACCATCTAATTGAAAGCTTGTTTGTTAAAAATGTTTTTAAATAAAAGCTTGGTTTACAAATTATTTTTCGGCATCTATACCTACTTAATACCTCAAAAATATATCTAATACTGAACCCATTGGCTAAGCCACATATTCTAAATAAGGATGTGGTTACACCACTGAATGCGAACTGTCGTGAAATTATTTTTGGTTACGTGATTATCCATAATCACTTCTCTTAGCAACATCTGTTTACCAACTAGTGAAAAGAAGGGCTTTCACTTTTAACCCTTTAACTGTGAAAGCTATTTGAACAATGTTAACACTTTGGGACTGCCTAGTTTACACACATTTGTTGCAAAAGTATGAGCTTGGTAATTTAAAATACTAACAAAGTACCATTTAACGACACCTTTTGCCTACTCTCTAGGCCAAACTTTTCCTTTTCTTACTGACCAGTTTATTATATTGGTATGACTACTTCTATATTATGTACCTTAATGGTTCATCCACCCACAAAGTTATATAAGATCATAAAATTATCTATATTATTATGATAAAATATTTTTGGATTATTCTTTCCAATCTTATTTTCCTACACAGCAGTTACATATTGTTGTAAACCATTTCCTAGATAAAATATTTATAAAAAATCAGTAAGAACATGTTTTTCTGGTATCAACGGGACTATACCAAGCCTATGCTGTGTGTCTGTCTTTTAACAGCTGTATCTTAAGAGTTATGATGGTGTTTAAATGTTAGGGAATCTTAATTAAGTTGTATAAATGTGAGGAAGCACCTTCACATATCGTATATTCCTAAATGATTTATTTAATGTAGACAGCTAAAAGTTACCAATCAAAAGATTTTTTTACATTAAAGGCTATCTTATATTTCAATCAAAAAATTGCTTTATTTTTAACACAAAAATATCTTTGTCCACAGGATGGGAGCTAAAAGGATTACACTGTTACAAATTCTTCAACATCAGGCATTCATGGGAAAAAGCTGCAGAGTTATGTCGGAGGTACGATATTGTTAATTCGTTTTGCCATAATCTTTTTCTTTTTATATATAAAAGGCGATGTGTGTTCCCTACAGCTGGACCAATTTTTACAGGACTTTCACTGGCAGATAGCTGATGTTATAACGAGTAATACATGCGGGCGAAACTGCGGGACGCAGCTAGTAATACAAAATAAAAAATCACTTCTAAAATGATTACGGAGTTCTAACCTGCATACTAACATAATTTATCAGAGTTAAACTTTCTGAGCTCATCGCGCCGTGTCGTATCGGTGGAGTTGGGGTGACCTAGGGGTCGACCATATTCAACAGCACCCACTTCATGAAGACCTTTGGCCGTTCCACTCTAATTTGGGAGATTTAGTTTCTAGCCTCTGGCGTCACTAACGTGCCATTTAATTATCAGAATACTTCAATTCCAACATACAAAAGAAAAACAATAAACATAAATTTTCAAACTAAAATGAGCTTTATTAGTAACATTCATTTTGAATGGTTTTTCCAGGTACGGCAGCGAATTAATGGTAGTCGACTCATACACGGAAAATAATATGACCGCCAGTATGGTACCCTCTAGTCCTAGCAACAACCATTACTGGCTTGGTCTGGCTACAGTTGACGATCTTAGAACTAACACGCTCGAGTCGGCTGCTGGAGCACTGGTCTCGCAATATGCTGGCTTTTGGGACCTCAGACAACCAAACCCGAAGGACGGAGAATGTGTGGATGTTCACATCTCATCTGAGAGCCAGTCGTGGGAACTCACTACGTGCGAGACCCTTCTTCCATTCATGTGCAGAGCAAACGCCTGCCCTGCTGGTAAGTTGCGTAAACAAACTCATTTCACGACATTGATACACAACGGAAATGATAATTCAATGTTAAGGTCTACAAACAATGGTTCAAAATCTTCTTTTCTTTTTAGGAACCTTCCATTGTTCGAACGGAAAATGCATTAACTCAGCCTTCAAGTGCGACAAGCAAGACGACTGCGGAGATGCTTCTGACGAAATGGACTGCGCTTCCGAATGCCACTTCTACATGGCCAGCAGTGGAGATGTTCTGGAGAGCCCTAACTATCCTCACAAGTATCCTCCTTTCAGCGAATGCAAATGGACACTTGAAGGACCGCAAGGTCAAAATATCGTCTTACAGTTCCAAGATTTTGAAACTGAAAAGTCTTTCGACACTGTTCAGATTTTGGTCGGCGGCAGGACCGAAGATAAATCTGTTAATCTAGCGACACTTTCTGGAAAGCAGGACTTATCGAACAAGACCTACGTTTCTGCATCGAACTTCATGATTATAAAGTTTAGCACTGACGGGTCAGTGGAAAGAAAAGGTTTCCGTGCTGCATGGAAAACTGAATCATCAAACTGTGGTGGAATCTTGAGAGCAACTCCACAAGGTCAAGTCCTGACTTCACCAGGCTATCCCAACGGCTATCCCGGTGGCTTAGAATGCATGTACATAATTGAAGCCCAACCAGGCAGAATCGTTTCACTGGAAATTGAAGACTTAGAACTGGGCATGAACAGAGATTACATTGTAATCAAAGATGGGAACTCTCCGTCTAGTCCAGTTCTTGCTAGGCTTACGGGACCCGGTGAAGAAAACGAAAAAGTTGTTATTTCAACGACAAACCATCTCTACATGTACTTCCGAACTAGCTTAGGTGATTCGAAAAAGGGTTTCAATATGAGATACTCACAGGGTTGCAGAGCAACTATCATTGCTCCAAATGGCACATTTACATCGCCAGCTTATGGATTGGCAAAGTATCCCAATAACCAGGAATGTTTGTACAGAATAAAGAACCCCAACGGAGGACCATTGTCCCTTAAATTTGACGAATTCAGCATTCACCCTACAGATGTTGTACAAGTTTTTGATGGAGCAAGTTCTAACGGCCTGAGACTACATTCTGAAAATGGATTCACAGTCAAGCCAAGGATCACACTGACTGCTTCTAGTGGCGAGATGCTAATACGGTTTGTGTCTGATGCATTACATAATGGAGAAGGCTGGAAGGCGATTTTCTCGGCAGGTAAGATAAACTACAAAAACTGATTTAAAAATGTATTATGTGTAATTTTTTTGTCGCATGGATCTGTTTTCAATGGTGTTTTATTTTTCAGATTGCCCACCTTTGAACTCAGGCTTGGGTGCTTTAGCATCAAGCAGAGATACCGCCTTCGGAACAGTTGTGACATTTTCTTGTCCTATCGGGCAGGAATTCGCTACTGGGAAATCCCGCATCACTACAACCTGTCAAGATGGAGGAAAATGGTCGACTACATACATTCCCAGTTGTCAAGGTAAACTTGTAATAATTTTAATCTTTACACTATTATAAAAGCTAGATTGGATGCTAGATGTAGTACAAAATTTATGACAAAAGTTTCCTGAGTTTACTTATTAGAAATTGTAAACTAATTTGAATACTACGTTTGTTAAAACAATGTCTAATTTAGCCTGCAAAAAATGTGTAAACTGAATCCCACTAATTACCTTAATTTTTTTATATGGTTTTACTTGTACGAGTATGCCTGGCTTTAATGTCCATAGTTTTCAATATCTTTGGCAACACCCATAACATATATTTTAAATTATATCGCGTGATGTTGTAATTGATTTTTACTTTGGTTTAAATACCTTTTGTTTTTACAGAGGTTTATTGTGGGCCAGTGCCACAGATTGACAATGGTTTCTCAATTGGTTCGACAAACGTGACTTACCGTGGTGTCGCTACCTACCAATGCTACGCTGGTTTCGCTTTCCCAACTGGACAACCGATTGAAAGAATATCATGCTTATCTGATGGCCGATGGGAAAGGACACCGACTTGTTTGGGTAAGCAAAACAATATTAATGCAGCTGTCACAGCAAATAAACGAATAAAAATAGATTAAAATACAGAACCCAGAAAAAAAGTTTATATATGGTTGGTACTAAGCCAAAAGGTAATAAAATTATACTCATCATTATGGTTTTTTTTACTATAAGGCTAACCTTGATAATGTGAAAAAATATCAACTCATAGAGTACATTATATATAGGGGTATATCAACTGTTCCAATGACATTTTTCTATGAAACAGCTGCTGCTTTGCTTGCGGCCCAAAGTAACAGTTTTTCATAATAATGAGTACAATTACTTTCTTTTAGTTTAGTACCACTGTTATTACATCAAATCTGTGAGTAGGTACATAAAAACAAATTGCATTTAATTTTTCTTACAGCATCTCAATGTGTTGCTCTTCCCGACGTTCCGCACGCAAATGTTACCATCTTGAACGGAGGAGGCCGAAGCTACGGCACCATCGTCCGATACGAATGTGAACCTGGATACGTGAGATCTGGCCAACCAGTACTTCTGTGTATGAGTAACGGCACCTGGTCTGGAGACGTCCCATCATGTTCTAAGGCTCTATGCCCAACATTCCCTGAAATCAAGAATGGTTTCATTGTAGACCAGACGCGAATCTACATGTATGGTGACGAAGCTCGTGTCCAGTGTTTCAAAGGTACAAAATACTGTTCTAAGAGAACTCTTGTTTCTCAGTGCCTCTTCGGAGGTCATTTAGAGTCGTCCTTCTGAATATGTTTGAGTTATTCGGCTGTGTCATTTATGTCTGCTGATATATTGTTTGATATTTTTTCTAGGTTCCTATAGCTCTTTTATCGGGGGTTTTAAAAATATTCAATGTACACTTATTTGTTTTATAGTCTATGACTCGAGAGTGGTCCCATTTTTTTTGTTTAATAATATTGCTTGCCTTTGACCTGCACCTCGCCTAATGTTCAACGATTATGAGGTCTACGATGGAGCACGCTTACCAAGAAAAAAACCGAATCACTCGCGATTCAAAGACACCCCACATTGTAACTATCGGGGAACACCCAAAAATATATAAGTTTCAAGAAAATATTCCACCTCTAAGTGCGAAAAATTAGGGGAAGAATCCCGTTTATTTAACGTCTAAAAAATTATTAAGTAAGTAATGTTTTTTAACTTAATTTCAGGATATAAACTAAATGGCCCTAGCATTCTGAGATGTGGTACTAACCAAGAATTCGATCCAGCTCCTACTTGTGAAGATATAAACGAGTGCATAAGCAGTCAATGTGATGGCGCCTCAACAGAATGCAAAAATACTCAGGGTGGTTTCTCATGCCCTTGCAAGCCTGGTTTCGCACCTAACTTAGACTGCAGGCCAGTGGGTGACTTGGGATTGATCAACGGAGCAATTCCTGACGAATCTGTAACTACATCTACTCCAGAGCCAGGATATTCCAAAGGAGTAAGTAGCTAAATCAAAGATCCTTGTTGATTATCTCAACCTACCTTGTAGAACTACTTGTAACATTTCAAATCCATTTCAGATGGTACGATTGAACAATGGTGGAGGTTGGTGTGGTAACAACTTGGAAGCCGGAGCTAACTGGATTCTAGTAGACTTGCGAGCACCCACTATCATCAGAGGATTCAGAACAATGAGTGTAATGCGAGCAGATGGCAATATTGCTTTCACCTCTGCAATAAGGATACAATATACAAACGACTTGACTGATGTCTTCAAAGATTACACTAACCCTGACGGCACAGCAGTCGAATTCCGCATCTTGGAGCCAACTCTGTCAGTTCTTAACTTGCCAATGCCCATTGAAGCGCAGTACGTAAAGTTCAAGATTCAGGACTATGTTTCTGCTCCATGTCTAAAAGTAGAGATCATGGGATGTGCCAGACTAGATTGTTCTGACATCAACGAGTGCAACGAAAATAATGGCGGGTGTGACCAAAAATGCATCAATACACCTGGAAACTTCTCTTGTGCCTGCAACGTTGGCTACGAACTATACTCATCGAACGGCACTGCTGGATTTGCTATCGAGCTGTCAGAAACTGGTGACCGGGATGGTGACACTTACCAGAAGAACAAATCCTGCGTTCCTGTCATGTGCCCCCCTCTTGCTTCCCCAGAAAATGGAAAGTTGCTTTCGACTAAGAACGCCTACCACTTCGGAGATATTGTCCAGTTCCAGTGTGATTTTGGATTCGTAATGTCTGGATACTCTTCCCTACTTTGTACGTCTAGTGGTATTTGGAACGGAACTGCGCCTGAATGCCAATGTATGTATTATCCAAAATTCTATGAAGCCAGCTTTAAGTCAACCTATTAGAGTAGTTTTTATATATATTTTCTTTTATGTTGCAGATGCTCGTTGTGTAACATTGTCTGATGACAAGAATGATGGCCTGCGAGTGATAAGAGAGGACCCTGAAAGTGTTCTGGTGCCATACAGAGACAATGTTACAATTACTTGCGCTTCGGCAGGAAGACAATTAAGGAATACTGTAACATCATCTTTCCGACAGTGTGTTTATGACCCTAAGCCTGTAAGAGAAATACTTATTTCTTGATAAATGTAATAAAAAACTTGGTTAGAAAAAATGGTTTGTTAATGGTTTTTATTTCACAGGGCCTACCTGAATATTGGCTTTCTGGAGCTCAACCACAATGTCCCAGAAAGGATTGCGGTGTGCCTATGCCTACACCTGGTGCAGAATATGGCCAATATCTTGACACAAGATATCAGAGCTCATTTTTCTTCGGATGCCAAAATACCTTTAGACTCGCAGGTGAAACAAGCAAACATGATAACGTTGTAAAATGTCAAGCAAATGGAATCTGGGACTTCGGAGATTTGAGATGTGAAGGTCCAGTTTGTGAAGATCCGGGCAGACCAGCTGATGGTTACCAAATTGCAAGAAGCTACGAACAAGGATCTGAAGTGCTGTTTGGTTGCTCAAGGCCAGGCTACATTCTTATTAACCCCCGACCGATTACATGTATGCGCGAACCTGAATGTAAAGTCATTAAACCTCTTGGATTGGCATCAGGAAGAATCCCTGATTCTGCCATCAATGCTACGTCAGAACGACCTAATTATGAAGCCAAGAATATCCGGCTCAATTCCGTAACGGGTTGGTGTGGTAAACAAGAAGCATTTACCTACGTCAGTGTTGACCTCGGAAAAGTATACAGAGTCAAAGCTATCCTAGTAAAAGGTGTTGTTACTTCGGATATTGTGGGTCGCCCAACAGAAATCAGGTTCTTCTACAAACAAGCTGAAAACGAAAATTATGTTGTTTACTTCCCGAACTTCAATTTAACAATGAGAGATCCTGGAAACTATGGTGAACTAGCTATGATAACTCTGCCCAAATATGTACAAGCTAGATTTGTTATCTTGGGTATTGTCAGCTTTATGGACAACGCATGTCTGAAGTTTGAACTGATGGGTTGTGATGAACCAGCAACTGAGCCTTTGCTAGGATACGATTACGGCTATTCACCATGTGTTGGTAAGTTCAATTTACAAGTGAATTATGCTTTGCTAACACGACATTACTTATATGGCATTTTGCATTTCCTGTACGTATAATAACTGTCAGTAAAGCTTTTATACAAAAATAACAATTAATTTAATACAAAAATATTTTTTCAGACAACGAGCCTCCAGTATTCCAAAATTGTCCTCAACAACCAATTGTAGTTCAAACAGACGTGAATGGCGGTTTACTGCCTGTGAACTTTACTGAACCAACAGCTACAGACAATTCTGGTGCTATCGCTAGATTGGAAGTAACACCCCAACACTTCAAAACGCCCCTTCAAGTATTCCATAACATGGTTGCGCGTTATGTTGCATTCGATTTCGACGGAAACGTGGCTATTTGTGAAGTCAACATTACTGTGCCTGATTACACCCCACCGAAACTAAGCTGCCCACAGAGCTACGTCATTGAGTTAGTGGATAAACAAGACAGTTACGCGGTCAATTTCAATGATACGAGACGAAGAATAAATGCGACAGATGCTTCCGGAGAAGTGTTCTTGAAGTTTATCCCTGAAAGAGCTGTTATTCCTATTAGAGGCTACGAAAACGTGACCGTTATTGCATCTGACAAGTATGGCAACCGGGCTCAGTGCAACTTCCAAGTCAGTATAAATTATTTAGATTAAATATGTACTAGGTATCATTTCATTAGATGTAAAAACGTAGTAACTTTGAAGTAACTGTGATATCACTGATTACTTCAGGTAGTTATTCCAAGATCTGCAATATTAGTTTTGCTACCGTCCGAAGCGAAATGACCTAATAAATAATAATAAATGTTGAATGAACATACTGTTAAAAAGTTTTTAATAATAAACACTTTTTTTTCGGAAATAAAATCAGACAGAAGATTAAAATAACCCCACATTTATCCCTTATAGGTATCTGTTCAAGCTACACCGTGCGTTGATTGGGAACTGATGCCCCCAGCACACGGGGCTCTTAACTGTCTTCCTGGAGATCGAGGTATTCAGTGTATAGCAACATGCAGCCCTGGGTTCAGATTCACCGATGGAGAACCTGTCAAGACTTTCATCTGTGAGAACAAACGAGCATGGACACCCACCGCAGTTGTGCCTGATTGCGTCTCAGAAAGTGAGTATTCATACATTTTTTCATTATTTTCTTATGGTTTACAAGCTAAGCATTTGACCACAGCTCTCTTGATGTAAAGTGATGGTGTGGTCGAAGACGATATACACGTGAAGCCTGGAATGAGAAACGGCTCTTAAGTAAGGCTGCTGGAACACACAGTTATGTGCTTGTCGACCGAATTTTAATTTTAAGGTGGTAGCTGGCCAGTCAAGCATTGCAAAATACCCCTATGTTATGGTTTCTTTAGAATGTTTTCCTTCGCCTGCAGTTTAAGCATATTGTTGGAATTTGATCCCCCACCCTGCGAATGCGCCAACCACTGAGCTATCATCACTAAACACATAGCTTTAGTACCAGTTTTTACATTCTCGTTTTTACACTCACCATCCAAGCATGGCCCGTCTCAAACTATGGAAGGATACACTCACACCACCATCTGATTTTGAGCACCGAACAACTTCCAGGTGGCGGCGATCTTGTAACCCATGTTAAATTGACCTCGACCCAAATGGGCCACTGCAGGGCTATCTAACTAGCTGGAGATATAGTCCGATTGTGGAACTCCTGTGCAGACCATATTGCACTTACTCTTGTGCCCCCGCTGCCCCAATCTTTATTCATTACGATATTTATTTACGGCTACCTAAGGGCTCGTTTTGGCCAAATACAGCAAGACTATAGATTGTAGTATCATCAACGCGATAAAGAAGAGCATGATTGATGACATATTTTTGTCTCTTATTTCAGACACTCAGCAAGCTGCTTACCATGTCGTAGCTAGCGTTCAATATCGAGCACTCGGGGCTGTCTCCAACGCTTGCTTACCACAGTACAAGGATCTACTCGCTCAGTACGACAACATTCTCAATGAGAGATTATCACAACGTTGCTCTGCTATCAATGTGAACTTTAACGTAACCTTTATCAAAGCAATGCCAACGCTTCTTGATGAAAATGTAGTCAAAATGGACTTTGTGTTATCGATCATGCCAGCAATTAGACAAACACAACTGTATGACCTTTGTGGAACTACGTTGAACCTTATTTTCGACCTTTCTGTGCCATATGCCAGCGCTTTGATCGAGCCTGTACTGAATGTTTCATCGATTGGCAATCAATGCCCACCGTTAAGAGCTATCAAAAGTTCAATAACAAGAGGTTTTACGTGCACTACTGGCGAAGTACTAAATATGGACACCAATGACGTCCCTAGATGCTGTAAGTATTGCTCCAATTATGGAATCATCCTTTACTCATTCTTTAGTGTGAATTGATTTTGTAACCAAGTGTATCTAAATTTCAGTACATTGTCCCGCTGGAACGTTTGCTGGAGAGAAACAGAAATCGTGTACGATGTGTCCTCGTGGATACTTCCAAGATCAAGCACGACAAGGTTCTTGCCTCAAATGTCCTTCAGGAACTTTCACAAGAGAAGAGGGTTCTAAAGACCTAACTGATTGTGTACCAGTTTGCGGTTACGGCACATACTCTCCCACTGGATTGGTTCCTTGCTTGGAATGCCCTAGAAATAGTTACACCGGAGAACCACCAGTCGGAGGCTTCAAAGATTGCCAAGCTTGTCCTGTTAATACTTACACTTATCAACCCGCTGCTCCGGGCAGGGAGAGGTGTAGAGCTAAATGCGCTACTGGAACTTATTCACCTACTGGACTGGCACCGTGTTCTCAGTGTCCTAGGAACTTCTACCAAAATTTGATTGGGCAGACAAGCTGCAGCGAATGCCCAACAAATATGAAGACTGTTGGTACAGGAGCCACTGGATTGGAAGAATGTATACCTGTAGAATGTACGAACAGCGCTTGTCAACACGGTGGCCTCTGTGTTCCTAAAGGACATGGTGTCCAATGTTACTGTCCTGCCGGTTTCTCGGGCCGTAGATGTGAAATTGACATCGATGAGTGCGCGAGCCAGCCTTGTTACAATGGTGGTACTTGTACTGACCTTCCTCAAGGATACCGTTGCTCATGTCCCACTGGATATGGTGGCATCAATTGTCAAGAAGAAAGATCTGACTGTAGAAACGATACATGCCCTGAGAGAGCAATGTGCAAAGATGAACCTGGATTCAATAACTTCACATGTCTATGCAGATCCGGATACACTGGTATTGACTGCGATGTAACGGTATGTAGATACAAGTATCTTTCTTTACAATAGTTAATAATGATGATGATGATGATGTCACCATCCTTCTAATCAGTGACCCACCATCCCAGTGATCAACCGTGATCTTACCGAATCTATCGACACTTCATATTATATTAAAATGATACATCATCATTCTCATGTATTAAGTAACACACCAATTTCAATACCCTGTTTTTGACTTTGCATCATCGGGTAGTAACTAATAATATACCATATTAATTGATGATTAATTATCTTAGAAACTAGGTAAATCAAGTAATACTTATTAATAAAAATTTCAGATTGATCCTTGCACTGCGAACGGAAACCCATGTACGAATGGAGCCTCTTGTATTGCTCTACAGCAAGGCCGATTCAAATGCGAATGTTTGCCTGGATGGGAAGGACAGCTTTGCGAAAGCAACACAGACGATTGCATTGAAAAACCATGTCTTTTGGGCGCACCTTGTACTGATTTAGTAAACGACTTCAGCTGCGCGTGTCCACCTGGATTCACAGGAAAACGTTGCCACGAAAAGATAGATCTTTGTTCAAATGAACCATGCAAACATGGTGTTTGTGTAGATAAACTATTCCTTCACCAATGCGTTTGTGACCCAGGCTGGACTGGACCATCTTGCGACATCAATATCAACGAATGTGTCATTTCACCGTGTGAAAACGGAGGCCAATGTATCGATGGTATTGATGACTTCACCTGCAATTGCGAAGCCGGCTATACTGGCAAGAGATGCCAACACACAATTGATGACTGTGCTTCAGATCCTTGCACTAATGGTGCTACGTGTGTCGATCAAATTGATGGATTCATCTGCAAATGCCGACCAGGATTCGTAGGACAGCAGTGTGAAACAGCAATAGATGAATGTTTGAACGAACCATGCAATGCTATTGGCACCGAGAGCTGCATTGATCAAGATAACAAATTCCAGTGCGTCTGCCGTGAAGGCTTTACAGGAGAATTTTGTGAAACCAATATCGATGACTGTACTTCTGATCCCTGTTTCAACGGAGGTTCATGTAAAGATGAAATAGGAGATTACAAATGTGTTTGCCAACCTGGCTGGACAGGTAAACGTTGTGAACGGGATATAGGAAACTGTATGAATACGCCGTGTCAAAATAACGCCAAATGTATCAACCTCTTCCAAGACTTCTTCTGCGTGTAAGTTTATTATTAATTTGTAGAATAATGAATGGCAGACCAGCATAATACACGTGTATTAAAATATCTGTATCAATAATATAGTTAGAAAACCAAACTTTGATAGACAGGCCAAGCCGAACTTGACCACTGTTTACACAAAATGCCTAAACATTGGTGAAAAAGAGTTCTCTGCTACAGTTTTAGGATTATTTTGTTACTACCTCGCAGTCTAATCACATTTTTCCGAATGACAGCATGGAAGCCGTCAGTATGGCCTGTGCAAAAATTTCTGAGGCAATACAGAAATGATGTAGTTTCAATATCATCCTAAAAAAATTATTAAATTGCAATATGCTCTGTGTGGATCGATTTAAATACTGCCGACTAGAACGTTCAGTCAGTGACCAACACCGAATCGTATCACGACAGTGATTTCACGACTGCATAGCGTTGACCGTTGTTGATACACATCTAGTGGCCTTGTCTTGTTTTTTCATGTTTATTAAAGTTTATAATATTTATGGTCTAGTGTAATAGACCGTCAGACCGTGTCCCTTAGCCTATTGTTTAAGTTTATTAAAAAACAAATGAACCCAGAATACTTCTGCTACAGACATGTTCATGTCTATATAAATAGTAGTTTTTTTTTATGTGACTTTAAATAGCTTCCATTTAATTGCAATGTATATTTTTCAGATGTCCAAGCGGCACAGATGGCAAGCAATGTGAAACTGCTCCTGAAAGATGCATCGGAAGCCCTTGCATGCACGGTGGAAAATGCCAAGACTTCGGATCTGGTCTCAACTGTACTTGCTCACCAGACTACACCGGAATCGGATGCCAATATGAGTTCGATGCTTGCGAAGCTGGCCTGTGTCAAAATGGAGCAACATGCATTGATGAAGGCGAAGATTATTCCTGCATTTGTGCTCCTGGTTTCAAGGGAAAGAACTGCGACGAAGATATCGTTGACTGCAAAGAGAACTCGTGTCCTCCATCAGCAACCTGCATAGACCTTCCGGGAAGATTCTACTGTCAATGTCCATTCAACCTCACAGGAGACGACTGCAGAAAAAGTAAGAATCGCTTGTTTTTTCTTCTGTATCTAATACAATTTTGACCACTGCTTTATTAGCACTTCTAGTCATCATTCAATGAATATATAGGGTTACACATACTGCCCTCCTAAGCCCAAGAGCGGTAACTCAAAAAAATGAGATTTCTGTTTTTTCGCGCATATGATAGCTTACAAAATTTCGCACCAGATGGAGTAAGAAATATAACCGTATCTACATTGGAACATTGAAATAAAACACTACAAAAAGATATTTTTCATTTAAAACTCATGTTTTAAAACTATTAATTCTAAACGAAATAACAGTATCTCATAAAAAACACAAAAACAATAACGTTGGGTTATTAAACATATATTTAATAAATATATTGGTCCTAACATATGCACAAGTATGCATAAGTGAAAATAAATTAAATGATATATCATTAGGGTAATGAAAAATCAACTTTCACAAAAACTCGATTATCTCGAAATACACCTGGGCTGAGATACCGCTCTTGGGCTTATGACGGTAGCATATACCCTGTAATAAGCCGAAAGGAGGTCATTTTACTCAATATTACATCCCTGAAATCACAAAAAAGAACTGCTGTTCCATACATTTTGACGAGTGTCAATGGCCGTTTTGTATGGAACAGCTGTTTTTTTTCGCAATTTCAGGTGTGGTCCCTTAGTAAAAGTAGTTCATAATGATGAGTACAATGACCTTCTTTCGGCTTAGTACACGTATATGCGTAACCATATATATCTCTAATTACACATTTTATTGTAATTCATGTTAAAGCAAATCACTAAATAAAAAAAACATAGCCAGATAGAGAGAGATATAAATTTAATTACACAATTTGCATATTCTTTTTCAGCAATTAGTGTCGATTATGACCTCTACTTCAGTGACCCTATGCGTTCGAGTGCGGCCCAAGTTGTGCCTTTTGACACTACATCTGCAGACAGTTTGACTATTGCCATGTGGGTACAGTACACACAACAAGATGAGGGTGGAGTATTCTTCACAGCTTACAGCGTTAGGTAAGTTTTTTAAGGGTTGTGAGTAGAAATAACACTTGACCGCCACCTCGCCTGATGAAGAATATCGCGAAGATGCGTTGTATGATGGAGCACTTCCTTAGACGAAACCGATTCACTCACGTCTTGAAGACACCCAGATTGTGACAATTGGGGAACACCAATTCAGGCAGCGTATTCTGCAGTCTAGCGGTTCGCACTATACTGTTCTCATCTAGCATTTAGTTTAATGTAAAAGACGGCCGTTTGCACCTGTTCTAACTTTTTCTTCTTGTTATATTCTGTTCATGGTGTCAATGAAGTGTCATTGTATTCTATAAACAATTTCTTATTTTTTCAGCAACTCACACATCGCTCTAAACAGGAGACAAATTATTCAAATGCACTCGAATGGAGTTCAAGTTTCTCTGTTCTCTGAACTCCAAGATGTTTATCTAAGCTTCGGCGAATTTGCAACAGTGAATGACGGACAATGGCATCATATTGCTTTGGTTTGGGATGGTACCAATGGAGGCGAACTAACACTCATCGCTGAAGGTTTGATTGCCAGCAAGATTGAAGGTTATGGAAGCGGACGAACACTACCACAGTAGTAAGCATAATTAAAACTGGTATGATTATGGTAAAATACTTTGTACACATCAGTGTTAACGTTATTTTAACTTTCAGTGTTTGGGTAACATTGGGCAAGCCTCAATCCGATAACCCGAAGGCGTACACCGAGTCTGGCTTCCAAGGTCACCTCACCAAAGTACAAATATGGAACCGAGCTCTTGACGTTACAAACGATATTCAAAAACAAGTCCGAGACTGCAGAACCGAGCCTGTTTTGTACAACGCATTGATCCTTACTTGGGCAGCTTACGAAGACGTGATTGGTGGAGTTGAAAGAATAGTACCTTCGCATTGTGGTCAACGAGTCTGTCCCAACGGCTACGGTGGACCAAAGTGTCAACAGCTGCAAGTTGACAAGGAACCGCCACGAGTAGATCGCTGCCCCGGTGACTTATGGGTCATTACTAAGAATGGATCATCCATCGTGAGCTGGGATGCCCCTGTATTCAGTGACAATGTTGGTGTTGCTAAAGTGGTTGAGAAATCTGGACACAAACCTGGTCAGAACCTTGCTCTTGGAGCGTATGACATCGCTTATATCGCATACGATGCTGCTGGCAACGCAGCTACTTGCACTTTCAAGGCTACCGTGCTATGTAAGAAACATTATTTATTTGCTTTTTTTTATCAATCAACCTGAAAAAAGGATGAAGCTCTCATTCGACAGGTTTTTTTTGTTTCCTGTTTTTTAATTTTTTATTGACCCGATTAATCTTAAGGATGACTATTAAATTTTTAGACAATATTCCACCCCTTAGCTTGGAAGATAGGAGATGAATCCCGTTTATTGAATTTAATCCTTTTTCCTTAGTCTGAATTTAATTTCTTGTAAAAAAAAAAGAAGGAAAAAGCCATTATATAATCGGCTCCGTGTTTTATTACAGCTGAATTCTGTCCACCTCTTGCTGATCCCCTTGGCGGTTATCAATCGTGTCGCGACTGGGGAGCAGGAGGACAATTCAAGGTCTGCGAGATTGCTTGTCGCGACGGACTTCGATTCTCACAGAATGTGCCTCCATTCTACACATGTGGCGCTGAAGGCTTCTGGCGACCTACTCCTGATCCAAGTTTACCGTTGATCTACCCTGCTTGCTCACGTAAGAGACTTTTTCACAAACTGTAATTTATGTGTCCGTTTATTGAAGAACACGCTTCTACCAAAATTGGACTCTTAGGGCCTCAACCGTTATAGGTAGCGGCACGTACTCGTAAGTTTAGCGCTGAGCGAAATGTGAAGGGGATGGCTGCGCATGGGTACCCATGCGCTCCACGACGCACGAACACGTCCCAGTCACGAACACGATACAATTATAACTTTAATTGATATAACCAAATAATGTTAAGAACATATGAGCTAAATACTAGTTGCTTTATCAATCTCACTTTTTATTTGCTTTAAAGAATCAATCAATTCATTGGTTTCTCTTCTAACAAAATTATGCACATTTTACACCATTTTTCATGCCTATCTTTTCAAAACAGTATTTCTTCTAGGCATATTCACTATCTACTAAAAATACACTAATATAAAAACCAACAATAACAAACGAACTCAAACTTAACAATGAACGGCATTAACAATACAATTTAGAACGCGACTGTACAGTCAGAAGTCCGCGGAGCGTCGTATCGGGCGGGGGACGGAATACGACCGGCTGGCCAACTGGCGCTACGCAAGCGCACCCTTCGTCCCTCTAGCCCCCCTGTGATACCTATTTTTTTACTTCTGCGCAATGACGGTCAGCACTAGAGTTTCGTGCCACTACTTGTACCTCTCTGGTGTATTCTGAGCCGTTGCTATAATAATTAGTGGCAATTTTTTGTCTCCTCTGATTATTTTGTACGCGTGTACTTACGTAGTAGCTTTACCTAGTCTGTGACGTGTACAAAATTTCTATAACGGAGGCGAAAGCACAGAGGTGTTAAAATTTACAGACAAAAACTTATTACACAATTTCCGATGGTGTCATAGCCATGTCGAAAAGGTTTTTTTTTTTTTCGAAATTCTTTTCTTAGGCGTTTTAATGAAATGCGAAAACGAACCCAAAGTATTTATAATGGATTTCTTACGTTTTCGCTTGCACAAGCATGGTCTACCTGTGACCATGGACACTGCAGTGTTAGAAACTTATAAAATAAAACAATGTGAAATACACACGATAAAATCGGTCAAAAGAGTATATTTTCGCGCATGTTTGAGAAAAGTATATACAACCCTTGGCAGCAACTGAGCAATTATGGCCTCACGTGTGTTGGCCTCGGCTATGCCTCAGTCCATTCACGAGTGCCTGTCTGTGACATCGTAGCTCGATTTAGTTTTTTATGTTTGACAGGTGATTGAGTGTGTTCTTGGCCATTGATTTAAGAAAATCTGTTTAGCGTTTGAAGATAGATAGATAGGTCTAATATCGAGGTTTAATTTTATATATTTATACCTACTTGTTCTCCCACAATTTAGTTGACTTAGTTGACTTATTTTAACTTATCTATTATAATTTCAGCGGCATCACCTGCACAGCGCGTCTTCAAGATTTCAATGCTGTTCCCAAGCTCCGTACTTTGCAATGACGCTGGACAGGCTGTGTTACGCCAGAAGGTCCGCAGTGCCATCAACCAACTCAACAGGGATTGGAACTTCTGCTCCTACGCCGTTGACGGTAATTATTTGAATCTTTTTAACGTAGCCTATATTAATGCCATTAGCAATGCACATAGCCTTTTTGACTGATTACCGTACAGTTCTTGATACTTTAATAGAGAGAAAGTATAGATTTCTCGTAATTTTTCACACGCTTATAATAGCTTCACTTGTAATCTCAGGTTAGACAAACAAGAGAGATATGGTAAGGTGGAGTGTCGGGTGCGAACGCATCTGGCCTAAATCAGACTTGATGTCTTGGAACTCACCCAAGTTTTTACGTTAAATGGTTTAGCGGTATAGTGTTTTTTTTTTATAAAACATGGAGACATTTGAACGCGAACGATAATTTGTACTAAAACATAATATCATCCTTCAGTTATATGATTTACGGGTAGGTAATTATTGTAAATTTACGGGATATTTACCGTGGTAAGGTTGAGGAAGGAGTTCCCGATATTTCGGCGCAGTTACATGCACCATGTTCACGGTGATCATGTCTTCCTGTGAACATGGTGCATGTAACTGCGCCGTAATATCGGGAGCTCCTGCCACATCCTTACCACGGTAAATATCACGTAACTAATTATATAATTGTAGTGAACGACCGTGATAGTTTAAAACAGTGTAATATCTCACTTGTTTGTCTGATCTGAGCTTGTAAGTATGTAAACAAATCTTGAAAGCCGATTTTAACCTACTTAGATAAAAAAGGTTAACGATTTTGCAACTATGCAAGTACCTATAAGTAATCCGTCTGGATATCAATACAATAATTTCGTAACATCTAACTGATCTGATGATGAAGCCAGCAGATGGATAGTAGAACTTTTCAGAAGCTACAAGTAAACACCTCGAGTTTGGACTCCTGTTATTTGTTTTAACGAGTCACATGAGTGTGTACTTTAGTTTTGTTTTAAACCATAATTATTTATTTATTTGACAGGTACTCGAGAGTGCAAAGAACTCGACATCAATGTAAAATGTGACCACCGCGCCAATGTCAGGCAAACCAGAGAAGTATCCAACCCTCCCGCACCGACTGCTGAAGACACTTATGTTATGGATGCTATCATTCCCGTTGAAGAGTAAGTACTACCTTTTGGACAAGTAGACATTTAGAGAAAGTACTTGTACGATTTCAAATCTAAGTACTGTTAGAGAATAACATCGTAAACCGGAGATCTGTTGGTTTGATACGGGTATCGTTTTAAGCATACCCATTGTTATTATAGTCATCTCACTTTAACACACAGCAAATCTTATTTTGCTCTCACATTGCACTAGAGTCATAGAGTGATTGGTCGCGTCTAATGATGGTAAATCATTTGAAGTGGAACGGTGACGGAGTAGCACTCTATCTACCTCGCAGAGCACAATAAGCATGTGTAAATTGTAATGCAACGATTAGCACAACTATTAGGTAATTAAAAATATACAGGGTTGTTGATAATTATGCTCGGTCTAAGGTCATTTATTAGATTTTCGGTGAAATATTAAAAGAAAGTGTTTTATTCAGTTTTTTATAATGTTATTGTACCTATTATAGCTGTTGAAGCAAATAAATGTTTGGATTGAGTTTATCTAGCAAAATCTTGCGGGCAGCTTCCCGTTGGTTCCAGGACTTACGTAACTATCACAAAAAAAATAGTTTGTAGGTACTTATATTTTTATATGTAGTTGTGTATTTTGTAGCCACTAAAGTCGGCTACTAAGTTAACCTGATTCTAAAATTATTGTCATTTAGAGAGATATATTAAATATTTTTGTTTTTGTATACAAGAAAAAAAACGCCTTTTCAAAAGTCACGGAACCAAAGTTGTTAGGTATGACGTAGGAAAGCTGCTTGCGAGACATTGTTAGCACCCCAACCCAACCCAACCAACCCCTAAACCCTATCAATAACCCTGTATAGAGAAAATACTTTTTAACACTTAGAAACAATGGAGAGTTTTGGCGTCAACCTGAAAATAACACGTCGCCTCATTTTATTATTTTCCTAAACGTATTATTTCGAGTATTCAATAATGGTGAATTATTATTCATTAAGTGTTCGTGACCTTGCTCCAATGTGGAAAAGTAATATAACGACATGAAACGTGTATTTTCGTGTTGTTTTCAAAACTCCCTTGAAGTCTAGTAAAGTCTCCGTCACTTTCACTAGGGCACGACTTGGACTAGACTATGACTTACTTTGCTTGACTGTGACTTGTTTGATGATATCTTAAAATAATTTCAATACTTGATACTGGCAAATGCAACTTTCAACGCCAAAATCCTCACAAGAGGAATGAAAAAATATATTATAAAGCAAGCATGGTCCTTCACTGCATGTATTTTTCGCACTTAGGATTCGAAGCAGTAGGGAGGGGCGTCAAGCCGGCGATACTTACAATGTGGACATCTCTTTCCCGGCTATCAAGTGAGTTGTCTGCATGGTTCCTCGTAGTGCTTCTGTACTTTGATAATTATGCTTTTTATTTCAGCTATATAAGTTACTGAATATTGTAAGTTTTATTAGTGCTTGCTTTTAGTATGCAGCAGTTGCTACTATAGTATGTTCCTAAGATATTGGATACAGTTCTGTTAAGTTACAAGTAATTTTTTTTTTGAAAGCCGGTTTCATTAAACCGGCTCTCAAATAAATAAAAATCGCATTCAAATCAG
Organism: Agriopis leucophaearia; assembly: GCA_949125355.1. NCBI lineage: Eukaryota > Metazoa > Arthropoda > Insecta > Lepidoptera > Geometridae > Agriopis > Agriopis leucophaearia. Next base: position 7,238,414 of record OX421270.1, read on the forward strand.
TCCTTTCAAAGAAAAACTACAGACACTAATTAACACACGGCCATTACCCCAAACGCTATAATTGTACCTTCTTGGGATGTCGAGAAAAACAAGTACTTTTATAGATAGATGTCTTTCCCAGACACAAAGATCTAATTTTAAAGAAAACTTGCCTAATTTCATTTAATTCTTGATCTCCACAACTACTAAAACAACACAAATATGAAATCGTAAAGTCTCAAAAGACATATTTGTAATGTGTTTTCCAATTTTAGCGACCCAGTGATCCACAACGGTAACAATGAGAGATCATCCGTTCAGAGATTACTGGAGAAACTTATCCTCGAAGACGAACAATTCGACGTGCGAAATATCCTTCCGAATACGGTACCAGACCCAGCCAGTTTGGAGCTCGTTTCTGACTACGCCTGCCCTACGGGACAAGTCGTTATGGCGCCCGATTGTGGTAAGTTTAAACTCTATCTAGATATGCAACACGCAACACGCTAAAAAGAACCAACACAGCTTTTATAAAACTGGTTCTTATTAGCGCTGCTGTGGTTTAAAACACGCGCTAAGTTTTCCATATCCTTTTGTTGACGTGATACTGTAGAAGTCTATAATTCTCTATCTCCCTTTAATTGAAACCGAAGAACAAATAATGCAAGAGCATAAGTGCTACTATAAGCAGCAGCAGAAAGCAAAGTAGTGACTGGTGGGCCTGGGAGACGAAAGGGCCCCCGGTCCCGCTGGGAGTAACTGTCGGGATCCACTCCAGTCTGTTACTCCAGCACGACAACTACTCTACAAGATTATGCGCCGGATGATGGGACTGAAGTAATCCCCGAGTTCGGGTCCCCGTAATATCCCGCGAGTGACCAGCGGTCAGCCATTTCCACCGGGTCTCCTGCTTAATTCCCCCCCCCCCCCCCTCATTAAACTTTTGTATTTTACAGTGGCCTGTTCTGTTGGTACATTCCTCGACTCGGCTAGCGACTCGTGTAAGCCGTGCCCGGCTGGCTCATACCAATCTGAAGCTGGTCAGCTGCAGTGCCAACCATGCCCAGCTATCGCTGGACAGTCAGGCGTCACCCAAGCTACTGGAGCTAGGAGCGCAGCTGATTGCAAAGGTACCTAAGTGTCAATTGACTGTTAAAATAGGTAGTTATGGTCTTACAGGTACAGGCTTGTCACAGCAGACAAAGCATCCATGTTTTTACCCAACTGCCCAAGAATTTTTTGGGATGTATGTAAGTATGTATGTTTGTGTATTCCCATATTACATCCTAAACGCCTAAACGGGCTTGACTAATTTTCTTGAGTGAAGTATTGTTGGATTCCTCTTTATGTCTGGAGTGTCATAGGATGGGGTGTAGAGAGTGAAATCCACAGTTCCAAAGTTTTTAACAGAGGAGTACTGTGTGGCGGATTTACTTTGTGGCGAGTTAAAAATTAATCACTGTTTCTGAGCTAAGTATTAGGGCTTGGAAACAGCTCTTCGATGCGATAGTGTATTTTTGTAAAACTTGACTGATTCAACTCCTTGTGCAAACTTCGTTTGTTTCGCGTAGTTCATTATGTAGAATGTATGCTGCCGTAAATAGGCATCGCTAGTATTTCCAAGATTATTAGAAATATGTCGCTGATATGATGTTCTGTTAAAGTTATCACATCATCATACTCATCATCATAATTATCCTATCTTAGTCCGCTACTGAACAGACCTCGATCTTCGATTTGTAGCTTCTACAAAAGTAAACTCTTATCCTTGTTCATTACAGAGCGATGTGCTGCCGGTAAATACTACGATGCCGAAGCGGAATTATGCCGACCGTGCGGCCACGGATCCTATCAGCCTCGTGAAGGTGCATTCACTTGCCTGGCCTGCCCGAGGGGCCAGACGACCCGTGCTACTGAAGCAGTATCCGCTGCTGAATGCAGGGACGATTGTCCTTCAGGTAATTGAGGCTTTTTTTAGAACATGGTGAAATAAAAAATGGTTTTTAGATTAAAAGCAATTCATCATCATCTCTCATTGAAGTATGACTGAAATAAAGATGTTTAGAAATTTAAGAAGAATTGGGGAACACGTCTGGGGTATTCTGGGAATATGTATCCCACATGGTGGTGGGCAGCTTAACTTACTTTTTCCCTCTACTTCGTTCTATCCTCGACTTCGAACAACATCGGACATCGTCTTTGGACACGCAATATTTTCGCATGTGTGCACTACCTTAACATTATCTTTCTACTTTGTCTCCGCATCTAGCTCTTCATCTGAGGATAGAAAGTTACTGTTTCAGTGAATCTCGTTTCTGATTCTTAAACTTTACGCGGTTCCTTTTGCGCTATTATTTTTGACTGACATTTTACTTACTTATTGTGGTTACTTGAAATGATTATCACTGTTTTCATATTTATCGGGACTTATCGCGCACTATTAAATATAGGTAAAAAATAGATACCTTTCGCTCGACGTTTCGACCATGTTACAATGGCCGTGGTCACGAGCTGCAGTCAGCTCGTCGTGACCATGCGAAAACATGTGTTCGAATCGCGAAAGATTAAAAAAAAAAAAAAAAATATTACTATGATTATCACTGTTAAACAATGTGTATATGTACCTAAAATACAATAATACCTACAATACAACAATACTTTATTGACACCACATAGAAAAAACATTACAAGAATTAATTTTCACTCTCTGCATATAAGAATTTTGCTATAAGAGTATAAGATGTGTTGTACGCTATTTCCAGGTGAACAGCTAAGCAGCGACGGCGGCTGCGAGCCCTGTCCCAGAGGCACGTGGCGCGCCAACGGCGCCGGCGCAGCGTGCGCGGCGTGCCCGCCCGGCACTACCACGCCCCAGGACGGCGCGGCTTCAGCCGACCAGTGCACGTTGCCTGTCTGTACACCTGGTGAGTTAATGAAGCTATTCTCTCGCTAGCGCATCATCACATTTGTGAAAAACTAAATGACTATAATGAATGTACCTACTTACGAAATAATAATTACCTATCAATTGAATAAATATCAGTTTAAATAAACCGGCAAAGTGCGACTCGGACTCGCACACTGAGGGTTCCGTACCACCTAGAATTCGTCACCAACTTGCACTTGGCCAGTATCTATTATTTGTTGTTTTACTTTACAGTCTGTACCATAACCATGCCAAGCATTCAGTGGGTGCAGATGGCCTATGTTCAGCAGTGGACGTTTTCTGGCTGATGATGAACCTACCTAATTGAATCTATGATGATGAACCTACCTATTTTCGATCAGTCTAAAAGAATAAAATGTTAAATTCCAGGTCAATACCTCAACGTGACGATGAACACATGCATCCAATGCAGAAAGGGAACATACCAGTCGGAAGCTCAACAGACTGTCTGCATTCCTTGCCCGATCAATACCAGTACGAGAGACCCTGGCGCTGTAAGTTTCAACAAATATATTTCTTTTTAACCGACTTAAAAAAAAAGAGGACGGTTGTATGTTCCACAGTTTTTTTTTATGTACGTATGTTTACCTATTTCTCCAAATATTGATCAATTTAATTTTTTTTTATTCGGTTTAATTTTTTAAATCGGGTATACTTCTGATTTGATCTCATTGCCACCAAGTCAGGATCTGATGAAGGGATCCCAGGGAAATCGAGGGCAACCCTCCAAATTTTACGTATTTTCAAGGTCGATTTTAAATGTGATTCACTTGATAAAGTTTTTTTTTGGTATACAACCTAAGATGCTGTACGTATGTTTCAAAACATTTATTTTAAAAGAGGGGTGTGTGTATTTGAATCTGTCTGTAACATGCATCGTACCTCCCAAAGAACTGAACCGATTTGAATTTAGTTTTATTTTTATTTGTTTGATTATTGATATAGTAGAGTGCTCTCTCGATCAAAATAAAAAATGTATATATTGATTTGTATAAATATTTATGAATGATTTTTCTACAGACCTCAGAAGCTGACTGCACGAACCCGTGCGAAATGAGCGGTCCCGAGATGCACTGTGACGTGAACGCGTACTGTCTACTAATACCAGAGACCAGCGAGTTCAAGTGTCAGTGCAAACCTGGCTTCAACGGCACTGGGAAAGTTTGTGTTGGTAAGTTACAAAAATATTGCTCAAAAATATTCGGACCTTCTGCGCTTGGGGACGTGAGTTCGATTCCCACCAGAACAAACATTCATGTGATGAACTTTTGTGTTTGTTCTATGTCTGGGTGTTAATATCTATTAAAAAATATATATGTATGTATGTCAGTCTCTGGCAGCCATATTACAAGCTTTGCTTAGTTTGGGGTCAGAAGAACGTGTGTGCAAAAATGTCCCTGATATTTATTTTATTTAATATTTTTATTTATTTCCTGGCGAGAAAAAACCGGTAGCGGCAGGGGGTAATCCATATTTTTTTACACATTTTGATTTTATATACTTACTATACACGTGCTAACTATAAACTAAACTAAAATTACGCCCATATTATTTATTAATAATAATTATTACATCTTGCAAACCTGGAAATCCCACAGTCAGATTTTTGTGCTCCTTACTTCTACGGACCTGCAAGGTGTGAAATGTCCTTTCCGCAAAGGTCTTCCTTCCGACAACATGAAACGTTTTAAAAAGGCGTCTACAACTACCTCCCCGGGCTGGCAAAGCACCGTCAACATCGCTAGTGTTGCGGTGTCTATAGGCGGTGGTTTCTGCTTACCATCAAGCTGTCCGCTGCTTGTTTGCCGCACTTTTTATTTAAAAAAAAAACCTTTCCAAAACTTTTTTCTCATTTATATTCAAACATAGTATTTCCTGTCCATGGTCTAGAAAAGTAAAAAAACGTTAGCGGCAAAATCAAAAAGTATTTATATAATATTGTAACTTCCAGATGTGTGCCTGAACTTCTGCGACAACGGTGGTGAATGTGTGAAGGACACTCGCGGCGAACCGTCCTGCAGATGTACGGGCTCGTTCACAGGAAGGCAATGCCGGGAGAAGAGCGAGTTCGCTTACATCGCCAGCGGGGTGGCCGGCGGAGTCATCTTTATCATATTCCTCGTGCTGCTTGTATGGATGATTTGTGCGAGGTAAGAGATAAATACCTAACCTTTCAAAAAGTTGACACACTAATTCAGGGTCAGGTATAATTAATCTAACCCAACCTAGCCTACCTACAAAAAAAAACTGTTTGAAATTTGAATTTTCCGCCATACGTGAAACGTTTCACCTTAAACTGTTGAAGTCTTGCACTTCCCTACTGGTTTCCTCATGGGGTTAGCCTTCACCGATTTCGAGCGATGGCACCGAAATTGCACGTTTAATTTAATTTGTCAGTGCAGGGCAGAGGGTCAAACCGGGTGCCATCAGATGCTAACGTTCGGACATATTTGTAAATTTGACATGGAGATTTTATATCCTAAGTTAACACAATATATAAAACTTTTTTTGAAGTTCATGGTTCCTATAAGATAACGGCTAAAACCGCGTTGCTAGTTATCTTACATTATCCTGTAAGATAAAGGCTGAAAATGCAGGGAATTGCTGATTACGCATGAGTTAAAAACACCTTATCTTACATTACTATTATTTTCGCCAGATCAACAAAGAAGAAGGAACCAAAGAAGACCTTAACACCGGCCATCGATCAAAACGGCTCACAAGTCAATTTCTACTACGGAGCGCATACACCTTATGCAGAATCTATCGCACCATCCCACCACTCCACATATGCACACTACTACGATGACGAGGAAGATGGCTGGGAAATGCCAAACTTCTACAACGAGACGTACATGAAAGAAAGCTTGCATAACGGCATGAATGGAAAAATGAACAGCTTAGCGCGGTCTAATGCGAGCATATACGGCACCAAAGACGACCTCTATGACAGATTGAAGAGGCATGCGTACCCGGGTAAGAAAGGTCGGTATTCGTTTAGCACCTAGTTTAGTTGCACGATATAACTTAATTTTTTGACGGATCACTTGTCTGTCAATGTCAAAATTTCATCCGCTTATTATCATCATTCGGGTCATCTTACTCTTCACTTCTTGAAGAGGTAGGGAGATCGGCTGCTAGGCGAACCTTCTTGCCGAGGCTGGGTGCTGGGGGGACAATGCCCCCAGAGGTTTGATGTCTTTAAGAGCGCGAGTGCCTTGCGGCTCCTCGAGCGCCCTCTGTGGTCCGGTGGGAGGGTGCGAGCAAGCTCAAGCGAACCTTCTGATGATTGCCGGCGACTGCACGGCAGTGATGCTTCGAGTAGCACAGGGCATCGCTTATTATTGCAGCTAAAACGTTAACGGAGTACACTTTGGCAGTTGGAAGTGACTCGTTAAAAATTAAGTTATGATAATTATTGTAATGCAGCTTTAATCACTGGTGCTGGCGCTTTTAGAGCATGACTTTTTAGCTGACTTGACTAACTGCTGAAAATGGCTTCGATATAATTTCACATTACTTACTATATTACAGGATTAGTCAGAAAGGGGGGGAAATCGAGGTTGTGGAGAACGAGTACTAGTTATATTAAGACTGAGTGTTTGCCCTGATCTGTGACGTCGCGGCCCTTATCTTCACAACCCCTTGTCCGAATTCGTATTTGCACTACCTACTTGCCTACAAAATTTCATCAAAAGTTTGCAACTGTTTGCAAGTGATCGTCGAACAAATATACAAACATACATACAAACGTCGACTCGATCATTCTCCAAACCTCCGAAATCCAAATTCGAATCTAAGACCTCTACGTTCGGAGAAAAAAAACGTCTAAATTAGATTTATATCTAATGTATGTAAAGTAACATAAATAATACATCTCACCTCACTAGTGGTACGTACTACTTAGTTTATGATGCAAGATTGCTTGGTATGTTTATTAAATAGCGTGTTTATTTGTTTTCAGATAAGAGTGACAGCGACAGTGAAGGTCAGTAAGCGTAATAGGACTGCGTAATGTCGAATTCTGGTCAACTTTACATAATACTAATTTACTAGTATCGACTTCTCGGCGTGCCTTCCACAAAAACAGTAAACGAACTTATGCTAATTTAAATTTATCAACTTTTCAAGAAAACGTAGTTATGTTAGTTTTCTTTTTGTTCTTTTAATGGGTAGTAACAAAAATTTCTGCTTCTAAGTATTTTTTATTTCATAATGTCTTTTGAATTAACTATAAACGCGAAAATATGAATAAACGCTATTGTGCGTAAGTTGTAGATTTTATCTCGTGAAATTTGGAATAATTTGTTCATAAGGCATAAGTTCGTTTGCTAAAATATTGGGTTGTTGACCCAAATCTTGTATCTAACGATCACGATGAAAATACGTTTCAAAAACTGAGATCGCATAAGATTTTTTTATATCCAAGGTGCGAATATCCGAGAGCAGATGTACACGGTGTATAATTTTTGTATTCTTTTAGCTTTATTAAGATTTTAGTTTTATAACTTTAAATGTGTATTAACACACTCACTGTTTAAGGTTACAGCCCTAACCAAATATGTATAATTTTGTAAGTACCCTCAAAATATAACTACATTTGTTGGAGAACTATTAATAAATAACATTAATGATGAATGAACTTAAATAGGTAACGACATCTTTGATATAAATGAATGGTACGTCTAGAAGCTTGGGCGTGTTCCGAACCACCGCCAACAGCACTAATGAGAATCAACATTGGCGCTGTTTGCGTGAATCTGAACGCGCCCTTAGAGTTACAATAATAAGAAACAGTGATTGTGTTGATGTCCCATCATAAATCAAATGACGAACAAAATGCTCAAGTATTTTAAGGCAACCACTGCCATATCGAAAAGGACGTTAAATCTTACATTCCAAGAAAATAGCAAAGTTTTATCATGTACATAAGTAGAAGTATTTTGTATATTTATATTAGTATTGTCACAAATATAAATAGTATGAATAGTACGAGAAAGAATCTCGAGGCAAAAAGAGTATTCATCAACTGTTTTGTCTGCGTTTAGGATAATAGCCATACTGTTTATATTGTGGCTTTATTCCATAGTGTTAGTATTAATCGCTGGCAATCAATTTGAGTAGTAATTTATATTCGATTTTTGTATAATTTAGTGTTAAAGATTAGTACTAACACTAAGTAATGGTTTTATCTATAGGTACTTAATTTTAAGATTTCGGTTTATGACTTTGTAATATAAACTGGACTGTAAAGTGTGTATTGGAAGACTGTGTGTATATGTGTGGACGAATCTGTGTGTGAATGTGTTTCTTATGAGATTGATGCATAATTATGTTACGTACAGTGTATCCGACATTTCCAATATACGTTATATTTAATTTATGAATTTTATACGATACATATCCTTTAAATGACTATATAGCACTAAACAAAGTTATGTATTGCACTATTGCAGTACATTAGCATAGGTTTGAAGTGGTTTTAATGTGTTAATACTCAAGGATCCTCCGTGAGTGGTCGAATATTCCATCACAAATATATTACCACATGTAGTTATAACAACAGTAATATTTTTACAAAATTTTAATGAAATAAATTTTAATACATATTTATGACCGAATTTTATTTTAGATTATTGACAGGAAACCCTACCTACATTACTAAATCACGTCGCTGTAGCATTATAAGTATTGATTTTGTGTTCATTATCATCAACCCATTTAATCTCACCTACCGTTAAGTACCTACCGTTCTTTATCGATCGACAAATTTGACAGTTGAAATCGACAAATTCCATGAAATGGCATTTGATCAGTACTCGCTACTGATCTATTCTTTGGCATTTTATTGAATTTGTCGCTTCGCTATTTCAATTCCGATTTTATACCAGCATTATTGTAACCTTTTTCTACAAAGGGGTTCGAATATTTTAGTATAGAAGGTGGCCTTTGGTCCGGCTACTATCAAGTCTTTTTTTGTCGCAGTCTGATCTCGTTTTTCGATAGAAAGTAGGAAACAAGACGATCAAGAAATTTGATGTGGCATTTTGTCGTAATATCGCTGATTTTTGTGTCGACAAAATGTACGGTGCAGCTGATATTTTTTTCACGATTTCGTAGTAAAAGTTTTCATATTGATGGGTACTATGGACCCCTTTCGGCGTATACCTACACACTTTCTGCGTGACCTGTTCCATACATTTTGTCGACACTAAAATGAATATATAAGGTCGGGGAAAAAGTTTCTTCGTATTTTATAAACAAATTCAAGACATATTTTTTTCAAGTTTAATTACATTTAATTATAATATATATGTACCATTTTGTTCGATAACTTGTTGCCATCTTTTAGGTAGTGACATGACCCCGTTGCTGTAGAAATTTTGGGAATTCTGATCAATAAAATGCAACAAGTAGTTTTGACAGTCCTCTCTTGATGTTAATCTAACACTACCCAAAGAATTCTGAAGAGATCGAAACAGGTGGAAATCTGAGGGTGCAAGGTCAGGGCTATGTGGTGGATGCATTAACACTTCCTAACCAAGCTCTCTAAATTTTTGCTGAGTGGCCAAAGATGTGTGCGGTCTGGCGTTATCATGATGAAAGACCACACTCTTTATGTTGATCAATTCCGGCCGTTTTTTCTCAATTTCTTGTTTGAGTCTCATCTGCTGTTGGCAGTAGAGATCCGAATCGATGGTTTTGCCCGGCGGTAAATGCTCATAATGAACGATGCCCTTCCAATCCCATCATACACACAGCATCACCTTATTACGTGTTAATCTGGGTTTCGCTACAGTCTGTGGTGCTTCACTGCCCTTTGACCATGATCGTTTGCGCACATTCTTGTCGTAGGTGATCCATTTTGCATCACCAGTGATCAATCTTTTCAAAAACGGTTCGGTTTCTTTACGTTTCAATAGAGAATCGCAAATGAGTACACGATTCATTTGGTTTCTTTCAGTGAGCTGGTGTGGCACCCAAATATCGAGTTTTTTTGTATACCCAGTTATTTTCAAATGGGTCAAAACTGTTTTGTGGTCAATCCCCAGTTCTTCAGCTACGTCGTAACTACTAATATGCCGATCTTGGTCCACTTTTTCAGAAATGGCATCGACTTTATCCGTAACAGGGCGACCAGAGCGAGCTGCATCTTTGACATCAAAATTCCCGGACTGAAAACGCTTGAACCAACATTGTGCTACTCTTGATGACACTGCATTAGGTCCATAAACGTCACAAATTTTATTCGCGGCTTGTGTCGCATTTTTCAGTTTTTTGTAATAAAATTTCACAATATATCGAATTTCTTCGTTAGATTCACTCATTTTATCGAACAAAAAAACAATTGAAAAATGGCGGGAAATTGCTTTTAACTTTTTGTATTCCTTTTTTAAAATGTCATATTTTTAATGGTATCAAAACCAGCCATATACAAACAATACAACCGATGAGATTTTTACTACAACTTTATACATACAAAATACGAAAAGACTTTTTCCCCGACCTATTATGTATCTTTTTAACTGGCTATATTACGACAAAATGCCACATTAAATTTTTTGATCATCTTGTTACCCTCTATCGATATACCTAGGTACATAAGTTTCAGCCTGCGACATTTTCGAAAAAAAACAAGATAGCGACCGGACCATAGGCCCTAATCTTCGAACCCCGTTCAAAAATACAAGCATCGAAAATAATCAGATAATATTTTACTCGGCCCTTAGCAACTAAACAAAATTGTCATTGAATATAGATAAGGATGACATACACTCGACTCGAATAGTCTAAATAAACCTATTTACCTAAAACATATTTGCGCAATAAGATAAGGTCGAAAACACACTGGGACAAACAACTGTTATTTGACCTTAATTAACTTTGAATCTACAATTGCAACTGAATTCGATGATTGCAAAATACTTTTAGTTATTTGTATGTACTGTGGTATGACTGCTATGAGTCGATAACACAGTGACATTTGACATGTTTTCACCACGCCTTTAAATCACGTGATAAAATTAGATGACTCAATAGTTCGGTCTATTTGATAAATAACGACGGCTTTGCAATGATGTGATCTTTTTATTGATGAATGTTTTCGTCTTGTTTACACAATTACCGAAATAAGTGTTCAGGCAATAACTATTATTTCATCTCAAGTTTACTTGCTTACTAGATTGACTTAGAGACCCAAAGTGGGTCCTGAGATCCGATACTAAGAGACGCAGGTGTTTTGTGTTGTCTCGAATTGATAGTTTTATTTTGTTTTTCTGCAATCTAGTTTCACATTCGTTCTGATGCCAGCATCGCGGTTTTATCATCAACCGCATTCATCCATTTATCATAGATCGGTGGAAATCGCACACTGTGCGATTTACGCGTTCTTTTTTGCCTCACACCTGCAATTTGTGGAATGAGCTGCGGCATTTCCGAGTAGCTTTAATATGGGGTTCTTTAAAAGGGCTGTTAATACTTAATAGTCCTCTAAGGGTCGGCAACGTACCTATGATGCCCTTGGTGTTGCAAGTAACTATAGGAGACGGTGGTCGCTTACCATCTGGCGGCCCGTCTGTTTATTTGCCACTTATGGCATAAAAAAAGACAACAATGTGGTCTATTCGCCAATGCTACATCCCAAGGAAGAAGATTACTAATTACAATAAAAGAAAAGTTAACAAAAATACGATTTATTTCAAAACTTACTCAGCCCAGCCGATCTGTGTACAAAAATATTTGTACATTGCTTACATTACATGTAGCTTACTAATGCTATAAGAATACAGTTTATTAAATAGTTACTATAGCTAAATACTAACTGCAATACAAAACTAACCTTTCATAAACGCTCAATTAGAATCAATGCCATATTTTGTCAACTTCTTACGGACATGAAGAGACACGCTTGAAAGAGAGACAAAAATTATCAAACAGATTAACAGAACTTATCAAGGAATTTGAAATTTTTTTCCAAAAGGTAAATAAAAATATATATTAATTCATAACAATGCTATAGATGGCGTTGACAAGACATGGCTATGAAGGTTTTGCAAAACCATAGATGAAAAAAGGTCAATAAAAATAACTGGCATATTCTCAAAGACAATATCTATCAGTCTGTCTGACACTGTCTGTCATGCTTGTTTTTGTGTTATTTTATGTCGTAGTATAGTATTTTGTGGTTATTGTTTGATAACAAAGTACGTGTTTTTCCACAACACATCACAAGATAGTCGGTACATAAGTGTGCCTTGCGCCTAGTCATGTTATAAAATGCCTCGTTTTCCTTGTATTGTAGGTTTAATTGAACAAATTAAAAAAAAAGCAGATCTCGTCAGCGCCATCTATCGATGGTTACAGAACTGTTCCTAGACGTGTCAGGAAGCCGCTCAATAAATAGCATCCATTCTGACGTAACACATTCTTATATTGTCATCCTTTTCTTACATATTGTAACGAAAAGAGACGCGGCTAATTTTATCACTCTCAGATTAATTTAGATGGTATAACAGAATTATCACCAGGGACCTACTGTGATCTTTGCTCATTCTTTTTGTAGTAATATGTACTTAGCTTTTTTTCCTGCTCTATCTACGGCAAGGAGAGCGAGACAAAAGTCTTTGTAAGATTGAAATAAAAATGTATAAGAAAGTACCGAACATTGGTCATTTTAAGAGCCGTAACAGACGTCTCGAACTTGGCTGACGAACCACCGTCTGACCAACGGGAGAGAAAGAGTTAGAATATAATTCCCCTCTTTTCTCTCGTTGGTTGACGTGGCTGACGTCAGCCATGTTGACGTGTCTGTTACGGGTCTTATACAAAATTACTATATCCGGTTTTACCACAGAAAAGAGAACGAAAAAATTCTCACTTCAGTGGGTTTTACCCCGGGCGCTATTTCCGCTCTTTTTCCTTTCCTGTCGGCATCCTAAATCTTTCTTGTTTATTTTTTCTTGTCTTTAAAGAAAATAATAATTGTTTTGTCTTTTTGTCTTTAGTAATATTATTTCTTGTACCGATTTACTTATTGAAAAATCTTATTTAAAAAAATTATAAATACCATTAGACAGAAGTTAGTTTTTAGGCATTTTTCTGGTAGAATTCAGTCATGTACTTAGCGAGGGCCTCCACTTCTTCTAAAGTCACCGCGTTGTAGGTCGAAGCCCTGATGCCACCGACATCTCTGTAAAATAAAGTTTATTTCTATTGGAATAAGGGTTATAAATAAATAAATAAATTGCGACATTTTTGCACACACTGTCATCTGACCCCAAACTAAGCAAAGCTTGTAATATGGCTGCCAGAGACAGATACACGTACATATATATTTTTAAATACATACTTAAATAGATATTATCACCCAGACATAGAACAAACACAAATGTTCATCACATAAAAGTTAGCCCTAGGTGGGAATCGAACCCACGCCCCCAAGCGCAGAAGGTAGGTTCACTACCAACTGAGCCACCGGGGCTGTCAATATGGTGGGGGTTATAATTGTATGATATCATCATCATCATTATCAGCCTATCATGTTCCCACTGCTGCGATACAGATATTCTCTCAGAGAGAGAGGATGGGCCCTAATCTACCATGCTGGCCCAGTGCAGGTTGGTCGATGTCGTATGTCTTTGAATTTTTGAGGTTCTTGGCCGTACCGGTTTCCTCACGATGTTTTCCTTCACCGTTGTTGAGCAATGGCATCGAATCTGCACATAATTTTTTCAATACTAAATAAGTCATCAGTGAAGGGCCGAGGATCGAACCGGGTGCCGTCAGTTTGTAAAGCGCACATGCTAACATCTGGCCACCGTCACTCTCTCTCTCTCTCCCTCTCCCACCAATTGCAAGATATACCATGTAAGAATAAGTCTATCACATTTCAGCAGATAAAGTCAACTGGAATATTAGTTTTCTTCTTTAATCTGACATTTTATACACATACAATTGAGTGGGAGGCCTATGTTCAGCTGTGGACATCTTTTGGCTGATGATGATGATGACAACTGAGTGACAAGACTATCAAGTATCCTATCCTATAACAATTCCATTGCCATCCAAAATGTTCTTCAAAGGGCGAGTTAATAGAATCTTAAAGGGTTGGCAACGTATTTGTGATGCCTCTGGTGTTACAAGTATCCATAGGCGACGGTGAGTGCTTACCATCAGGCGGCCCGTCTGCTTGTTTGCCACCTATGGCATTAAAAAAAAACAGAAATTTCTTGTTTAAACTCGGTCTGAGCATTTATTTCTGTCAGGTGCAATAAAATTTTAAAAAGTGGAATGAAAACCATGAATTCTGTTTACTTTCGCTAGGTTTTTGAACTTAAGACTGTAGCAGGTATCAGATATAATTAGGTGCAATATTTAAAGAAAATGTTTTATTCAGCTTTTTGACAATGTTAATGCACCTGTCAGAGCAAATAATCGAATGGAAATAGAGTAGTTCAAAACTAGAATTTTTTCGAGATACATTTTTTTCATATATTTTGAAATCAGTTTTTAATGTCATCCACTTATATGTAAAACATTGCCTTAAAGTGTCTTTCATTCGTTAAATTCTTTGTCACAAGGTTATCTTCGTATCGGTTGTTGACTTCGCAATGCGTCTTTATCAAATACGTAACAACATACGTAAATTATGATTTATTGTAAAGGTCTTACCATCGAAATACAATATCTATTGAGTCACAATAAAATGCCAAAAAAATGTCCGAACCAAAACTCTGCGCACGCTACGCATTGCGCCGATTTTTTGGTTAGTTGTAAGGCAATCGCGATCCGACAAAAACGCCGGGCGATGCCAGTGCTAATTAATGCCTTAGCGGATAAGCGACGTTGAACACTATGCAAGCGACATAACGTCTAAATTGAAGTAAATGTGGCATTTTGAACTATATATTTGATATCTAGATATGTACAACGACGCTCGGACGTTTTTTTACTGTTTTCACTAAGAGATTGTGATTCTATAGGTATTGTATCTCGATGGGAACAGCTGATATTTTTTTGCGAATTCATGGTCGGTCCCATAGTAAAAGTTGTTCATAATGATGACTATAACGGACCCTTTCCAGCTTAGTACAAACTCTGCGTAACCCAGTGAATGTAAAATAGTACATTGTTATCCTAGGGGTGAAAGTAACTTATTTATTCCCGAGACGGGGTTTTGCTAATAGTTCGAGGGACTAAATAAGTCATTAAACCAGAGGTAAACACTGTGCTTTTTATTACGAATACAAGGAAACTAAAAATAAAAACATGAACTGACATTGGCAAATGCACGAGAAGTGCGGGACTATAACCATCTTAAAAGAAAAAAAAAGATGGACATGGTTCAATTTCATACAAAATTTATGTGATAATAGAACTAGTTTTTTTTAAATAATTTGAATGTATGTCATTTGTCAACTGTCACTGTCAGTTAAAAGTGATTCTCCCTAGAGCTGAAATGTATTACTTTCAACCCACTTCTCAGGCAACTTCAGACCTACTTTCCGAGTATGAGTAATGAAAAGAATATTATACCTGTGGCCCTTCAACTGGATAAGTCCCAATGTCTCAGCGCCCTTCAAGAACTCCTTCTCCAAAGCTTCATTCCCTGGGTTCCCAACTCTGAAAGGGATATTCATTTTACTCCTCACATTCTTAGCGACCGGAGCATAGTAGAAACCCTTTGACTTTTCTATGATGTTGTAGATCAGCTGAGATTTCTTTGTAGCGAGGTCTTCCATGGCATCGAGGCCACCTTTCTTTTCAATCCATTGGAGTACTCTTCCCATTATGTAGATTCTGAAAAAGTATAGTTTTATAGAGCGATGGGCGCAGAGTGGTAGCATGTGCGCTATACAATCTAACGGCACACGGTTCGATCCTGGGCCCTGCACCAATGATTTATTTAGTACTTAAATAAATTATTTCAAGTCATTCTTCATTCCTGCTGCCATTATGATCTAATTATATACCTACTCAGTCATCTCATTTATTCATCCAGTTCTTTTCTATATATTTATTATGGTACCTACTGTAAGTTAAGGTGATACGTTTCACGTATGGCGGGAAATTCAAATTTCAAACAGTTTTGTTCTTGTAGCTAGGCTACTTGTGGCAACAAAATTTTGTCGCGGTGCGTATGCTAGCCTGGCAAATGTCGAGTAGGCGTCCTTATGACAATACCGTGAATACTTACGCAAACATGGGTGGAGTGTTCAGAATGGAGTCTGCTTTAGCATTAGCGGTCCAGTCTAAGAGCGAAGGACAAATCGGCAGAGCTTGGTTTAAGAGGTCTTCTCTAATGATGACCAGGGCCACACCTGATGTGCCTATGTTTTTCTGAGCACCTCCATATATCACTCCAAACTGTGGTCACAAATACAGTAATTAGTTTTACTTTGGAAACTGTTATCATTAATTGAGGGTAGTTCGGGAAAACATAATTCAGTATTATAGTCAACATAACCAATCAAAATCAAATCATAATTCGTTTATCAGGCATAAAATAAAAAAAAAATGTATTTTTTTACAGAATATATTATTATGCACCTGTCGAATTCTCATCATCATCATTTCAGCCTATCATGTTCCCACTGCTGGGACTCGGGCGTTCTCTCAGAGAGATAAGCTTTAATCCACCATTCTGGCCCAGTATATTTGATGATGATCTTTGAATTTTTGGGGTTCTTGGACATACCGTTTTTGAGCGATGGCATCGAAAATGCAGATAATTTATTTAGGTACTAATTAGGTCATAGTTTCCGGTCGAGCATCGAACCGGGTGCCATCAGATTGTAAACCACACATGCTACCGGTTGGTCACCATCGCTCCCTGTTCCCTATTGACTCCTCACTAGTAATAAATACTTTAGTTTCTGGAGCCAATGGCTTTTCCGATCAGATATTACTTCCAAGTGAGATTGAACTCTGCTATTTCATGAAACCAGTGTGCATCTTACCTTTGACACATCCACTTTCTTGGACATAAAATTTGAAGACATATCTGCTACCAATGGAACCCCTTTTGTGTCCGGAATGAAGTCAAATTCTACTCCTGAAATTAAAAAAATATTATTAGTATTAATACATTACTTAGTGGTGTGTTGAGTCCCACAGTTGCACACAGTTTTTCATGATAAAAAGACTTTGCACAGCCAATTCCATCCAAATCGGTTAGCCATTATGATGCTGAATGGCAAACATTCTCTCTAACTTTTAGCTCTAACTTTTTGTAGTGGTAGGACTCTTTTGCAGGGGTCCGCCTGGGGAAGTACCACACCTTTGCCAGTTATTCAACCGCCAAGCAGTAGTGTGCAAACACTACTGTGTTCCGGATTGAAGGGCAATGTTTCAAGCGAAATTACAGGGCACACAGAGATTTGACATCTTATATCTCGGGGTGACGAGCGCAGTGCATTGCCATCCAGGGTTTTGAATTGTTAAAGTTCAAAATTCTGAGTGACGTTGAGCTGTTATGCGCAAGCGTGAAGAGCCATCAGGCGAGCGACTTCGCTCGTCACGTCACTCAGTCTCATAAAAAAAAAAGCTGCTGATCTGTTTTGATGTAGCTCTAATGTGGCGTAAATGAAATTTTCTGCTTATATATTCAATCAATCAAAGCAATATGAATGCTTAGTACGATTTACAATTTTAACCGACTTACAAAAATGAGGTTCTCAATTCGTTTTTTTTATTTTATATTTTCTTCAGACCTCCATCATTTAAAGCATTTAATGTTTTTATTCGGAGAAGGGATGCTCTGTCCCTTTCCCGGAAAGTGTGAGTGGAGTTTGTATGGGGTAATCACAAGTGACGTCATTACTGTCATTAGTAAGTATAGTGCCTTCTCTGTCTAACAAGACATTAAAATGCTTATATCTTCCGTAATTTTGAACATATTTATTTTTTTGGTGAATGGTTCTAATTTATTATGATTAGCTTTTTAATAAGACTACCAGCGTGGTGATAAAAATTTTTGAAGATGGAGGTGGTGAAAAGTCAGTCCGGTAGCCTATTCACAAAATTGCGCATTTTTATTTTATTTTATTTTTTATGATACTGAGTGACGAGACGAATTTATATTTTTCATGTTTTTGTAAGCATATTTACCATGAATAGTTTCATTAGTACAGATGTGGATGTATGATGCATTGGGGTCTAATTTCCACTCTGACTGGCGAGGAATATCCACATACTTGTCCGTGGGTGGTATGACCATGTTGACTTTGCCATACTTCTTTGCTTCTTTAGCAGCTTTGGCTGACCAGGCACCTGATAAATGAAAAAAAAAGTTTAATAATATACTAGTTTACCTATACTATACTAGAATTTTAATATGTAGGTCATTATGGAATCGCAATTAGGGATAACCATATCCTATCCCTTTACCAGGATGATTTTTTCCCTTTATGAAGGTGCGCTGGTAAAAAGCGCCCCTTAGTGCTTGTTAACGTTAACTTGCGGGCGCGGTGGCGCGGCGCGGCGTGTTCGGTGGTGACGGAGTGTTTGGTGTTGACAGTGTTTGGTGTTGACAGAGTGTTTGGTGGTGACATTGTTTGGTGGTGCCGGACTATTTGATAGTGACAGAGTATTTGGTGGTGCCGGACTATTTGATGGTGACAGAGTGTTCGGTGGTAACAGAGTGTTTGGTGTTGACAAAGTGTTTGGTGGTGACATAGTGTTTGGTGGTGGTGTTACCACTGTACTAATAACACTAATATATTGTATTGAGGGTAGGTTACCATATATATTTTTTGATGTTATTATATTATGAAAGCTTGTGATGTTGACATTTACCTAGAAATTTACCAACTAAGTATGAAGTATTGTAAAAGCTGACGGCTCTAAGAACATGCAATATGTCTACAGAGTGAATAAAATTTTTGATTTTGATTTTACTAATAACACTGTTTGCTTTGGTGAACTCTTGGTAAATTAAAATAAATAAAATAAAATTAGCACCATAGTGTTTTGTATCCACAACTAAAAGCTGTAAACGTACCAGTAACAACATAATCAGCCGTTCCAGTTCTGGACATCAAATTGAGGGGCACTGCAGCAAACTGGCCAAGCCCACCACCAGCGATGAAGAGTATTTTGTAATTTGCGGGAACATCTCTGTAAACGTAAATAATTGGGCTAAAATACTATTTACTTACATAGTAGCTAAAACAATGAATTCAATATAGTGCAGTGTACACACGACACGCGTATCAACACGAGTAATAATATATAACTAATCCAAAAGGGTTTTAATACGTCCATCTATGAGTCCATAAATATATATATAAATAAATAAATATCAGTGATATAGGTACCTACTCAATTTCATTTACGGCGACACTGTGTGTTTTTCCCGTATATTATACTTCTCTTTGGTGTTTTCTCTACACATTGCTATTTGTTAAACAATCAGTTGTCGAATTAAAAGAACAGTACCCTTAGTACAAGATTTGATAGTTTTCGAAAACTTTTTTCGTTTTCGTTTTGATGCATACATTGCTGGGCTGAAAGCTATTCGAAACTATTTTTCGTATTTGAGTGAAGCAACCTATACTGTCGATTACTACCGATTTTAGTTCATCCGCGTTTCCGCTAGAGGCGCTTTACTAAAATGTATGGGACAATACGGAAACGAAAAAAGTTTTCGAAAACTGTCAAATCTTGTACTAAGGGTACAGAGCAGAGACAGACGGTTTATTCAAAATTTGACGATGTAAAAAGAAAAATAGTTGGTGTCTGGCGAATATAAAAAAATAATTGTATTTAGTGGAATTGCGGTTATTTCATTATAGTGCGTTTCATTCAATCAATAGTTCCCTTTCCGTTATGTTGGTAATTTGGTATAAAGGAAGATAGTGTTGCTACTTTTTCAAAAAACATTTTACTTAAAATTAGGGAGATTTAGCTACTTAATAAATACATGTGAACATCAAGACTCAGGAACAAATACTTTAAATAAACATGCCCCTTCTTTTCTGGACTCGATCGAACCCACGACCGTTGGTTGTACAGTCAGAGTAACTAACTACTAGACCAAGCAGCCGTCTGTAATATAAGGTCGGGGAAAAAGTTTCTTCGTATTTTATAAACAAATTCAAGACATATTTTTTTCAAGTTTAATTACATTTAATTATAATATATATGTGCCATTTTGTTCGATAACTTGTTGCCATCTTGTAGGTAGTGACATGATCCCGTTGCTGAAGAAATTCTGGGACTTCTGATCAAAAAAATGCAACAAGTAGTTTTGACAGTCCTCTCTGGATGTTAATCTAACACTACCCAAAGAATTCTGAAGAGACCGAAACAGGTGGAAATCGGAGGGTGCAAGGTCAGGGCTATATGGTGGATGCATTAACACTTCCCAACCAAGCTCTCTCAATTGTTGCCAAAGATGTGTGCGATCTGGCGTTATCATGATGAAAGACCACGCCCTTTCTGTTGATCAATTCCGGCCGTTTTTTCTCAATTTCTTGTTTGAGTCTCATCAGCTGTTGGCAGTAGAGATCCGAATCGATGGTTTTGCCCGGCGGTAAAAGCTCATAATGAACGATGCCCTTCCAATCCCACCATACACACAGCATCACCTTATTACGTGTTAATCTGGGTTTCGCTACAGTCTGTGGTGCTTCACTGCCCTTTGACCATGATCGTTTGCACACATTCTTGTCGTAGGTGATCCATTTTTCATCACCAGTGATCATCCTTTTCAAAAACGGTTCGGTTTCGTTAAGTTTTAACAGAGAATCGCAAATGAGTACACGATTCATTTGGTTTCTTTCAGTGAGCTCGTGTGGCACCCAAATATCGAGTTTTTTTTAATACCCAGACCTTTTTAAATGGGTCAAAACTGTTTTGTGGTCAATCCTCAGTTCTTCAGCTACGTCGTAACTACTAATATGCCGATCTTGCTCCACTTTTTCAGAAATGGCATCGACTTTATCCGTAACAGGGCTACCAGAGCGAGCTGCATCTTTGACATCAAAATTCCCGGACTGAAAACGCTTGAACCAACATTGTGCTACTCTTGATGACACTGCATTAGGTCCATAAACGTCACATATTTTATTCGCGGCTTGTGTCGCATTTTTCTCTTTTTTGTAATAAAACTTCAAAATATATCGAATTTCTTCGTCAGATTCACTCATTTTATCGAACAAAAAAACAATTGAAAAATGGCGGGAAATTGCTTTTTACTTTTTGTATTCCTTTTTTAAAATGTCATATTTTTAATGATATCAAAACCAGCCAGATACAAACAGTACAACCGATGAGATTTGACTACAACTTTATACATACAAAATACGAAAAGACTTTTTCCCCGACCTATTATAATATTGGCATGCATAATATGTGTATATTATATTTCATTATGAAAGTCATTAAAAAAAAGATTTTATAATTAAATTCGTTTCTTTATTTCTTTATGTTTACTTCAACAATAAACTGTCATCAATCTGGATATTATGTGTTTATAAAACATATTATTATTAAAATCAGTACATAATTGAAATGAGACAATAGTGACACTTCTGCGCGTTATGACTTTTGTTATGATACTTAGTGTTTTCAAAAACATAAATTATTTCTTGAAATACTTGTGATCATTTAAAGGACTCACACCCGATATTTTGCTATCATCCGTATCATAAGAAGAAACAAGAGTATCACTAGTGTCTCTTACTTCAATTATGAATCTGTCCACTTCGTCTACACGTACGCCGTTTTTATAGTATTCTTCTATGTTCTTGACGTGGTTGCATTATTTTTCCTCTCTTCTGATGTTATGCTTGAAAATGCCACTTCGGTTATTCTATGTTTTTTGCTTTTTGGCCTACATTTCTTTCTACAATCTTTCTTTTCAATAGACTCCATATGAGCTCAATCGGGTTCAAATCACAGTGGTAAGGCGGAAGCCTTAACACTTTGTGACCGTACTGTTCCAGTATCAAGTCTGCTTCATAAACAGGCGGTTCCTTATGTTCTGCAATAGTAGTAGTATAGTACACCTTTCGCCATCGGTGGCAAATAAGCAAGACCTTTACTCCTACCTATCCAGTTTTGCATCTCAGATTTCGTTCTGGACATTGTTGGTTCTTTGTTAACTGCCACCGTATGGTAAGAAGCATTATCTATGATAAAATTGAATGAGGTGGAAGATTCAACAATTGTTTTTCTTGAAGCCATTTCTAAAAAAAAAAAACTATTCACGTCGTCATAATAAATTTTCAAAAAAAAACTAAAATTTATTCACTCTGTAGACATACTGCATGTTCTTAGAGCCGTCAGCTTTTACAATACTTCATACCTAATAATCGCCCGATTTAGATTGTGTTATTTAAAGATCAGTTGAGCGTTGGGTATGAAACCTGTTTCACTGCCTGCATGGACTATTATCCAATGTGGCCTCTTTGAGTGCGAAGATAAAACGCCTTCTTCTGTGTTACTTTGCCATTTGAAATCCTATTTCCTTCATAATCCGCCATAAAGTGGTGCGACTTCCCTTGAAATCTATTTCATTTCGCATTTCATCCAAAAATTTAGTTAGAGTGGGCAATTCTTTTCTCATAGCATAGAACTCGTGAATTTTATGTCGCAAAACACAAAGTTCAAAATCATCAAGCTTGATTTTTTTCTCTCGAGGACGTTTCTTGCCTGGAGTTGAAATTTTCTTCGATGTAGATGCAGCGACTTCACCTTCTTTGGTGATTTTTGTAACAGTTTTTTCAGATACACCTAAAACAAAATGATCGAATACGCATGAGCTTATAAAGAGGTAAAATTTGTATTTTTGTATGTATGTTTGTAATGAATTAACGTAGCCGACAACACACGAAGTCTCAATTTAGCACAACATGACTGTATATTTTTACTGTAACGTTTCATTACTTACAGTATAATAACGTCATAAATCTAATAAATAGAATACTTAATAAAGTAAATAAAAAAATAATCATTACAAGTTTAGATGCGAGAAAGACGTACAGTGTCTGATCTTATTTTTAAAAAAATCAGGCAAATAATTGGAATCTGGTATCCCTATTTTACTAACCTGTCATGGCGGCAACACGACTGCGGACGCATTCTAATGGAATTATTGGCGCCTTGTTTAGCTTTTCACGTTCACAAAAGCTTTTTACTTTCAACAACATCTCTCTTTTACCACTTTTTAATGTCCTAGGCGTGATACAACAACAATAGAATAATAAAACTTAGAAACACTTGAAGTAACGTGACACGAGACCGCACTGCCGCACTGTTTGTTGACGTTTTTTGACAGACAGGGAAGAAGTGCAAGGGAAGTGCAGTGTCTTCTATTGTATTCTCTTTGGTGCACTTTGGGAAACAACATTACGGCGAGGGAGCTCTTTAGTGAAACGAACTGTACCTTGTCTTTTTTTTGTTATTGATTACTCTTCATTTACTAAATTAAGATAATTGAGGATTAATTATTTATGAATAGTGGAGTCAGTTTATAAATTATAAAAAGTGCTCTATCACAGACAGAATAATAAAGAACACTCCATGGAATGATGGAATGAATGAGCAAAGCAACGAGCGAGACAGAACTGCAAGGAGAATATAAGTAATCAAAACTGGTTTTTTTTCCCGCCACTCTCGAATCTTCTCATCTTCTGTCAACAACAACACTGTCAGTCATGTCATCAGATGTCATTGTCACGTCTAGAAGTAATAGCGTTCTGTGGTACGTACGGTACGTAAGTTAAGGTGTAACGTTTCGCTTTGGCGGGAAATTCAAATTTCGAACAGTTTTTTTATTCTTGTAGCTAATTGTTTTTTCTTCACAGTAGAAAGAAGACTTATTTACTTTTGATCAGTGATTTGGTGGTCCTTCTACGTGATATTGGCGGATTCTTCACAAAAACCATAACCCTAAGAGTTGAAGTTAAGAGTTCTTTAGCCCACAAAACACATTGTTTCATTGCATTTTTAGGGTTCCGTACCCAAAGGGGTTCCGTAAAACGAGATTCTATTACTAACTCCGCTGTCCGTCCGTATGTCTGTCTGTCTGTCCGTCTGTCACCAGGCTGTATCTCATGAACCGTGATAGACAGATGAAATTTTCACAAATGATGTATTTCTGCCTTTATAATAACAAATACTAAAAAACAGAATAATACTTACGTAAAGCTATTTATCTTTAATGCACATTATTACATACATTTGCCAATAAACAAATTTTTTATGTTTTAAAAAGGTTATTGACAAATGTCAGTAATATAGTGAGTTACTGATTAATAGCTGTACATGATAATGTAAAAAACAACCAAAAATTTTCGAAAACACTGTGTCATTTCACAATAATTACCTGGCCTAGCTACAAGGACAATATTTTTTTTGTTATTTGAATTTCCCGCCAAATATGAAACGTATCCTGGGTATCCCATACAACAAACGAAATTTTTTTGCTAATTTTTTCTCGATGTTGATAACGGCAACAGGTAGACGCATCAAATATTCACAGAATATTTAGTTATACAGTCACTTTAAAAATAAATAATTAAATAATACAAATATCTATTTAACGGGACTCCCATACATACAACAAACGTGATTTTTATGCTCGTTTTTGCTCGATATTGATAACACTTGAAATATTCACAGAATATTGAGTCATATTATTCACCTTAAAAATAAATAATTAAATTGAAATAAAATTAATATTGAAGGGGGGCTCCCATACAACAAACGTGTTTTTTTGGCCGTTTTTATAGATAATGGTACGGAATCCTTCGTGCGCGAGTCTGACTCGCACTTGGCCGGTTATTTTTTAATATTTCTTTTATGTCAAATTGTACCTACCTACCAAGATTATTGAAGATTACCGTCTTGACGTCACAAAATGGCGCTAGACCGCATTCATAGTTTAATCGCATTGTACCTACATACCTACTATTTTGTATGAGTAGAATGACCTTCACTAACAAACACGTAATTACAATAACAAGTAAGTAGGTACTTACTACTTACATACAAAATAGCACACAATGATTTAAAATAGTCACCTACCTAGTCATTCAAATAACTGGTAGATTTATGAAAGATGAGACTTGCTGGTAATATTATGTACCTACCTAAATGTAGATAGATAAGAATTTATGGAAGATAGGTAATTATCAAAACGTTAGATAATTATTAGGTATAGTTATCAAGCCAAATAAAGGTACAACTTATTATCCAAAATTTCTGTTTTCTAAAGGTAGTGAAGAAGGTAAGTATGTATTTAAAAATCTCTAGGTGATGTACCTATCTACTCACAATAATCTTCTTACAACATTTTGAACCTCCTTATTCAAATTCATGTAAGTTGCTGATCGGTGGCTTGTTTCCAATAAACTTATACCAGAATTTTCGAAGTTGGTTAACTCGTTCTTCAATACTTCGTATACCTATAACAATGAACAAGTACAATAAAAAAATAGTTCTACTCGTAACTGTATAAATCATATTTATCTCTTTAGCTGTAGTTATGTATACTACTAATACCCACTAATAATATGTATATAAATAACTGAAGAAAGAATAAGTACGTGAAAATATATTATAATTATAAAGTAGGTACAAAGTTATAAAATACATAGTTATTAAATCGACCTTTATCATTACATTACACCAATAACGATGAATAAATACAAACACTTATAAAGTTATAACAGTTTCATTAGCAAAACGAATTTCTAACACGAACACCCATAGCCTTCATAATAACCTATATAACTTTACCCTAAGCCAAGCAGGTTTATATAATAAGTATCTTTAACACGTATAGAAAGGTAAGCGTCGACGTAAACTGTATAAAAAACTTACATCTTCGGGTAATTTTGCTGGCCCGGCACCGAAATTGAACACTTTCGACATTTTGATTTCTATGAAACACGTGTGCCCGTTATGAGTTATCAAGTAACACTACTAATACTACTATAGAATATAGATTACTAAATTTTAAGTAAGTAGAGCAACTAGCAAGCATGCATTCAATTTTATCCAATTGAATCACAGATGAATTGAATGAATGGACTATACGATACGACGTAGTCGCAGTGCTCACTACTTGGAATGAAGCTGGTTCAGTTCATCGGCCTGCCTGTCTGCACTGCATTTCATTTAATAAACGACTGGTTTTTGTCGTCGTGTGTCAATCGTCTGATTTTGCGCTCCGCTCTAAGTTATCTTATTATTGTCTTATTACACAAGAAACAAAAAAATATATATATATTGTACACGAATTGATTCATACTGTATTTTATTTTGTAGGAGAGAGTAGGGCAGTTTTAAAAAGTATCATATATTATTTTATTTACCTATAATTGTGTTAACGTAGATGTTATGATAATAATATAAATGTATAAAAAACAATACGGTATGTACCGGTGGAAGCAGTGCCGTAAATAGAGCGGTGCCCAGGCACAGGGCGTAGACTCTGGAGGGGCGCAGAAATGACCACCTCCATCTGGATGGTCGAAGGTGGCTTGGACAGGTGGTAGGTCCGCCTGTTTTATTGGATCATTTTTACCACTAGAAATTCGGACGGGTGCGTCGTCAGCCTATCATGTCACTAAATAAAATAAAAAACGTTTTTTTAGCAGATATAAATAAAATTATCAAAATTATGTAAATGTGCGTGTATATTGGCTTCTAAGATAACTAAGTATTTGTTGCGTATCATACACGTTGTACTTGTACCCAGTACATATATATTATGTACTACCTAACCCAAGGATTTCATACTTATACTTCGTATATAATCTTAGACCTAACCATTAGAATAAATATTTTTGTCTTTGCTCTTGTGTAAAAATGGTAATACATACGTACAAGTGTCCAACTTGGCATGAATAGTAGACACCGTAAAATTAAACAAAATAATAAACACTGGCCAAATACGAGTCGGGCGCGCGTAAAAGATCCCATTGAATGACAGACAACGTTTTTTTGGGTGCAGAACCCTCGGTGCGCGAGTCCAACTCGCACTTGGGTGGTGTTTATTTAAAAAGTCTGTCGTGTCGTGATCTGCAGGATGCAGGAGATCGTTTATGTAGTCTGTACGATAGATGTTTTTCTTAGAGATCGTGATCCACTGAGCTAGGGTAGGGACTTTGATTATGTCAGATTATGTAGTTAAATGTAGGTACATGACTAGATTTAAAGAACAATCGCAGGAAACAACAGACCAGCATGGCTAGCATACTCACCGCGACAAAATCTTGTCGTCACATTGTGGAGCGAGAACGCGACACTGTGCCTACGGTTTTATATACGCCTGTCTCGCTTTGGCACGATAAAATCTTGTCGCGATGCGCAGGCTAGCCCTGAGTTTGAACACAGATTATCTACTTCCCTATTTCGTGGAAAAATCAAAAATCGACTTGCTTTATAATATTACAAACGCATTCCATCTCCTCTCCATTTTGTTTATACCCCAATGGTTTTAACTTTTTCTTACTCTTATCTGTCTTCATTCGCTCAATTCGCTCATTTCATTCATTTGATTGTTTCACTTCATTTCATTCGATTCGATTCGATTTTTTTCCAGTAGAAAAGTAGAAGTGAACGGAGCGGAGTTGCGTGTTTATCAAATTTTTATTTCTTTTCCGCTGCGTTTATTAAAATAATACCTAAGAAACAGTGCGTTTGAATTATTGAAGGATATGCCTCCAGTAAAAGATGAGACGATAAGAGAGGCTAATTGCTTAGAAATCATAAACCTGTCTGAGAAGAGTCCCGCAAAAAACAGCGCCTTGGTGGATGTGAGAGCGTGCAACAAACCCGCCGCTAAGGTATGAAATAATAGTTTATTTCGCTAAATAAACTTATTATTCAGTTTAATTTGATCACTTAACACACATTCATATGTTCTGATTCACACTGGATTTTTCCATAGTCATTACACAGCAGCAAGGCAATGCCCTAATCTTGATTACCTTTATTATCAGTGCCCCGAAACAAAATACATGTCTTATGCATTCCCACTACCTATTTCTGTGAAAATCTGAGGGAATAAAAACAGTCCATTCTATGAAAGATTTTTTAAAGACACTTGTTCTTTGTTTTTTGTAATTTTAACTACTTAGTTAAAACTTTTTATAATATAAGTTTCTAACGGTTATGAAAATTGAACCTTAATTGAACCTGCATGGTGTAATTCTTCATTGGCAGGATATGCAGGTGGTCCCAATAAAACCTAAAATCTGAAAATAGGTTCTACACATTGTCATATTACATCTCTGTCCACATTGACTATGATCCATCAGATCCATGTCACAGTTAACTACTCAATCAATAAACTAACACATATGTGTTAAATTATAACCAAAAAGTATTACATATGGTGTACCCATATAATATTATTTAATTGACAATAAGCCACAGGATCTACCTAGGTCTGAAAAACCAAACATGAAATAGATAATTGTGTATACCTACGTAAAATCTTGTTATGGCAAATAAATTCTAAGATTAAATAAATAAATAAATAGCTGTTTCTTAAGTTAAATTCTTGTGTAAATTTTTGGTTCCATAGCTTGGTTTGAACTTTGAACGGATGATATTCAAGTGGACCGTATTCTGGTGCCTTCGAAATTATCTTGGTCATATTCTTTCTCATTCGGAATGTCATCAGTGTAAAAGTGATCAAAATAGTCTCGAGCCCATTAGAAAAAGGCCTTATAGGTGGCCATAGGCCATGTAGTAAATACAGTGCCATAAACAGGGCTGTCCAGCGTTGCCCAGGCACAGGGGGCAGACGCAGAAATGACCACACTTGGACCAAATTTGGTTTTCAAGGTCGCAGTTATAGAAGCTTGCACAGAGCGCATAAAAGGCTAGTTATGGCACTGAGTAAATATACCCTATCAAATCAAAATAACTTTGACTTCTTCAAAAATTCAAATCGTGTTTTAAGGGTGCATTTCCACGGAACTGGAAAGATGGCGGGTTAGAATTGACAATACACATTAGTTGAAATGAAATCCACATCTCATCACCGCTCTGCTTTAACGATAACAGTCATAGCTAAGACTAGAAGAATTGGCATATTAATGTTGCATTAATCACAAATAACAGGCTTAGCGAAGGATATAATTAAATACATACATTACACACACTGAAAAAATAATTTTATTGGCTGATAAATGTATTTTTGGTGGGGATAGGGAACGGATGCTCTATACCTCTCTCGCAAAGCGTGTGCTAGTGTGCTTTAATGGCTGTATCTTTCAAAATGTAATAAATAGCCAGTTGAAATTTTCACAGAATATATAATGTTACAGCGGATTAAATAATTAAGAAATAATAATGAAGTCAAAAAGTAAAAACTAAAGGGGGTCCCCTTACAACAAACATATTTTTTTACATATTTTTGTAAAAATACTATAGGTATTACTTACAAGCATACGAACAAACGTAAAACTTTTCATGATTATAGTACACCGTTATATTATAGTACAAAGTACTTAATAAGTAAATAATAAATAATGGCTAAGTGTGAGTCAGTGACAAATTTCTGTTAATTACCAAGTTAAGCAACGTAGGGCGCGGTCGGTACTTGAATAAGCGTGATGTTGTCTTTTTAATCTACTTCCAGAAAAGAGGAGGTTCTCAATAAGATATTTTTTTTAATGTTTGTTACCTTAGAACTTTTGACTGGGTGAACCGATTTTGATGATTCTTTTTTTATTTGAAAGCTGGTGCTTCCCGTGAGGTCCCATTCCAATTTGGTCTAGTTCTGCCATTTTTATGAAGTCGGTTTTTTACATTGATAATTGCAATACTTTATTTTGTGATGGTATAGAACGCTCAGTGCGCGAGCCGACTCGCACTTGGGCCGTCTGTTTAGTAAAATATGTGTGTGTATACACCACACAGTACTTTTCCTTTAGATGACAACATACTAGAACAGTCCTAATCTACTAGGGTCATGTTCCAGCTAGACAAACTATGATGGGTCGGGTACTGTTATTCAATATAGTCAGCTTGATAAATTGCCAGTTACTGTGCTATAATTTACATTTCAATCACTACTTTCACATTGTAAGAACCTTGAAGAATTTTCTATTAACTTAACTAGTAACTAAGGTTTCCAATAGATATTACATTGTCATGTCACCATAATTGATTAAAGGTCAGGGTTAAAGTTTAAAATATACTCGATCCAGGTTTTTTAAAGCTGACAACATTTTGATAAGCAGAATAAAAATATTTTAATATTGTACTGCATTACTAGCTACTAGCTCCAATATAAATCCTATCACAGATGAATGAAATTCAAGATTTTGTTTTAGATCTTCGTGTTTTTTAAACAAATTCTAGACATATTTTTTTCAAGTTTAATTACATTTAATTATAATATATATGTGCCATTTTGTTCGATAACTTGTTGCCATCTTGTAGGTAGTGACATGATCCCGTTGCTGTAGAATTTTTGGGACTTCTGATCAAAAAATGCAACAAGTAGTTTTGACAGTCCTCTCTTGATGTTAATCTAACACTACCCAAAGAATTCTGAAGAGATCGAAACAGGTGGAAATCTGAGGGTGCAAGGTCAGGGCTATATGGTGGATGCATTAACACTTCCCAACCAAGCTCTCTAAATTTTTGCTGAGTGGCCAAAGATGTGTGCGGTCTGGCGTTATCATGATGAAAGACCACACTCTTTCTGTTGATCAATTCCGGCCGTTTTTTCTCAATCTCTTGTTTGAGTCTCATCTGCTGTTGTTAGTAGAGATCCGAATCGATGGTTTTGCCCGGCGGTAAAAGCTCATAATGAACGATGCCCTTCCAATCCCACCATACACACAGCATCACCTTTTTACGTGTTAATCCGGGTTTCGCTACAGTCTGTGGTGCTTCACTGCCCTTTGACCATGATCGTTTGCACACATTCTTGTCGTAGGTGATCCATTTTTCATCACCAGTGATCAATCTTTTCAAAAACGGTTCGGTTTCGTTACGTTTCAATAGAGAGTCGCAAATGAGTACACGATTCATTTGGTTTCTTTCAGTGAGCTTGTGTGGCACCCAAATATCGAGTTTTTTTGTATACCTAGTTTTTTTCAAATGGGTCAAAACTGTTTTGTGGTCAATCCCCAGTTCTTCAGCTACGTCGTAACTATTAATATGCCGATCTTGGTCCACTTTTTCAGAAATGGCATCTACTTTATCCGTAACAGGGCGACCAGAGCGAGCTGCATCTTTGACATCAAAATTCCCGGACTGAAAACGCTTGAACCAACATTGTGCTACTCTTGATGACACTGCATTAGGTCCATAAACGTCACAAATTTTTTTCGCGGCTTGTGTCGCAGTTTTCCCTGTTTTGTAATAAAATTTCACAATATATCGAATTTCTTCGTTAGATTCACTCATTTTATCAAACAAAAAAACAATTGAAAAATGGCGGGTAATTGCTTATTACTTTTTGTATTCCTTTTTTAAAATGTCATATTTTTAATGGTATCAAAACCAGCCAGATACAAACAGTACAACGGATGAGATTTTTACTACAACCTTATACATACAAAATACGAAAAGACTTTTTCCCCGACCTATTATTTATGAAATCGGTTTTTAATATTGATAATTTATTGTATATTATGCGTTATTTTCGCCCATTGTGAATTATTTAAAATTACAATTATTTTGTGA
This sequence comes from Agriopis leucophaearia, assembly GCA_949125355.1. Classification (NCBI taxonomy): domain Eukaryota; kingdom Metazoa; phylum Arthropoda; class Insecta; order Lepidoptera; family Geometridae; genus Agriopis; species Agriopis leucophaearia. The sequence goes on from OX421270.1 coordinate 7,270,005, forward strand.
AAATGTATTAAATATTGCCGATCTTGTTTGAATTTGGCTAGAAAGTTGTAAACATCGTCTGCTGGACAGACCTCACGTTTAATAATTAGCAAAATGGGAAAATCATCATGGGCATAGCTTGTTGATAAATAAATCGATATAATCAAAACAAATAAACATCAAAAATGACGCATTTGCTGTAATTAAAACGATGATCACATCAAGAAGTCTAAGACTTCGTAATTGTTTGGCTAACACTTTTATGATGCAATACAACAATCACAACCATTTGCGTTATTTTGAATCTACAAACCATGACATAAGTGCCACAGTCTAAGTAATAAGTTACCGGACTTATTAAATTTTATTGTCTTTTAAAAAAGCTGACCATAAAGTCGGATGCCAAAAACAAAATTAAAATGTGTTCTAAATTGGGGAATATATTATAAGCATTGTAATGGCTCTGGACAGAGACATTATTTTGACGCACGACGTCACTTGTAAGTACACCTTACAAACTCCATACTGACACTCACTTTCCGGGAAAATCCTTCCTAAATCCTTTCCTAATCCGACCAAATCTTTAAACGCTTATATATCAGAATTTTATAAGCCCATCTAAATAATTAACGGCCCAGTGGCTTAGTTGGTAGTGAATCTACCTTCTGCGCTTGGGGGCGTGGGTTCTTAAATCTATGTCTGCTCTAACCAACACTTTCTACCTACCTATTAATTTCCCTCACGATATTTGTTTTTCCGTATTTTCCTAAGATTTTTTATGTCATACTTCTATGTCCGCTTAAAACCAACACTTTCTATGCAAAATTTTATCAAATTCGGTTCTACAGTTTGTAAAAAAGTGACAGATGGTTGAACAGACAGGCAGAGATATAGATACTTTAGAGCAATTATAAGTAATATTGGTATTAGCTATTTAATTTTTCTTCCACACAAAATGAAATTTCGCAGGAACGTTTTCCAGAAGGTCTGGCACGGGCCGTGGGTAATTGTCTTTCCACCTATTGGGGAGCCACCAGTCTTTCTACCCACGTATGCTAGACCTACATTAGGGTTTAGATAGTGGTCAAACGTTAGCCATGTCGAAAATAAGAACAAAAACTTTTCCGTCTACGAATAAAGGAAATTAATTCATAAAGTTTTTCTTCTCAGTTCGTTTACTGCTCTCATAATACTGTGTTATAAGTCACTCCTACTTCCAAACTGTAGGTGGTAACTGACCACTTATGTAGTACTCTTTCACGCTTTGCTGACTGTAATGTAACAATTTTATCAGTAAGACTTGGAGGGAAAGTGTCGAATTGCGAAATAGTAAAACACGTAGTATGTTTAAATTGGTGCTATACTTATTTTTGGTTTGCCATTTTTTGTTTTGCCATTTGGTTTGCCATGTTCAACAACAAAACCTTAAAAAGGTCCCAGCCGATTGGCAGGGGTATATAAGTGGAGGACGGCAAAAAAAACTTAAGAGGGGTCTCATTTACACGCTTTGGTTACGGAACCCAAAAAATTATGCATCTTGTGTTGCTTTGAATAAGAAAAGCTTTTACTAGTTTTAGATGAATGATTAGCAAAATGTTGAAGAACTTATTGATATTATTGGTGAAGGTTTTTAGCTTGGAACTTTGAATGACATTGGTGCTTTGATATTGCATTCAAATTACAAACATTGATTAAAAATTTCAACAGTATATCATAGTATTTTTGGTGTTGTATTATCCTAGGGGTCAAACATCATGGGGTCATACGTGAGGCACAATATGATCCCTCCCTCTAGGCGTACGCTAAGAGGTCAAGTAAATCATGAACGATCATGTTAGGGGGATGTTGTGCTTTCACGGGTATTTTTTCGCCGTCCTCAGTTCTCTCGCTCTCACATTATTGAAGAAATAAAATTATTTCGTGTGAAATTCCAAAGTGTCTTTACCCTTGGTTTGTTGTCTGTCATATCATATCGTAACAAGCGAATAAATTTTCGTTTTAATATTTTTTAGTTTCACGAAGTAAACTGGTTGTAACTGAATTTTTATTTATTACCATTTTGCTCCGGCAAATTAAAATATATCAAAACTATTAATTATGATAGAAGACGGAAACAAAAATCGATCCCTTACGTATACATTTTGGACTGATTAGATTTACACAAAAACGAGATCTTATTATCATTATAAAAAACCGACTTTATACAAATTTCAGAACTGCACCAAATTGAAATGGGACCACAAGGGAAGCACCAGTTTTCAAATAAAAAAAAGAATCATCAAAATCGGTTCACCCAGACGTTAGTTCTGCGGTAACAAACATAAAAAACACAGTCGAATTGAGAGCCTCCTCCTTTTCGGAAGTCTGTTAATAAGTATACCTTCACAAAGGAAATGCTTGTAATAAAGTCAAAAGGTCAATATAAAGGTTACAGATTCACAACTTTCATAATACCATCATTAATATCTAATGGTCGTTCGATCGGCGGAATGATGAATACGATTTTCTCTCAGCTTCAGTACAGGCACAGAAGAAATAGTAGTACTGGTAGAGGCAACGACTTAGTAACGTGTTACTTTTCACTTTTTTTTCGCCTCCCGATCGAGACACGCGCTTGCGCCTGCGCTGTCGTAATCACGATCATTTTTCATACAGCACAAGTGCAATAATGTATAGTGACTTATTTTAGCACATATAATTTAATTTGAGACACGTGTTTTTAATGCATCCTTTTTTGTTTCTTTTGTAAATTTCAGTGAAGTGCGTCATGTGGGCTGATTATAATGTTTTGTTTACATAAATGTATACGCAAAGTGCACATGATTCTTTAGTTGAGTGCGCCTGTAGTGCATGTCTTATTGTTGCACCCGTGTAGACCCGCCGAGATGACTAATTCACAGGTATTTTGTTCTTTAGTTCTTTTTTTTTTGCACTACTTTTTGCAACTTTTGCAAGTTGCAGTTTGGCGCTTTTTTCTAACTTCCAAAGTAATATCGTAAACCTTATAAAAGACATTTTTTATTTTTATTTATTGTAACTTAAGTAATGTGTCGCGCCAAACTAAAACTTGCAAACGGCTTAAACTTTTGGAAATGGGAAAATTTTATGTTTTTGCAAACTATTATTATTTAAGTTCTTGAACTGGGACATTTTTACCGATACTTCATGAATGACAGATAATTCTGTCTTAGCAAATATAATTATAATTTTTAAGTGATGATTTTCCCATCTCCTTTGATACTTGTTTTCAGCTTTAATGTCTTAGATATTACTAAGAAGGTAGTCTGTAAGTGAGAACTTGCAACACATTACTTTTTTCTACTACTGAGTAGAAGAAACACCAATTCAGTTTTCAGAATTGCAATTCAGCCTTGATAATGGAATAGAGTACATTCTACTCTATTCCATTATCATGACTATTAATATTGTTGCATTAAATTTCTTCAAAAAAAAAAAACATCAATTTTTTTTTCTTTTTTATGTGTTGCATTTTTTTCTTCTGATATGAAAGTAAATAGGTAAAGTACTGTTATGGTTTTGTTGAAGTCTAAAGGCATCCGATGAAGTAAAGAGGCCGCGGTCGGAAATAAAATTCCAATCCAGTTCATACTATCAAAGAAGGAAGTCGGTATCGTACCAAAGCGTAACCAGCTATGAACACCTAATCACTTTCATATTGTTGAATAAAATAAAAATTCACTTATATAGAGCCGAGACCTCAATCTACGAGTCGTATTTAAATTTCATAGGGGCCAACATACCGTTGGTCTAGTTTGAACCAGACAGTAAAAGACGGCCCGTTTTAGCCGTTACGAAATTATTGTAATTGGTCTTAATTCCCCGGGCGTTATACTTGACATGCATACTAACATCTATATTCACCGGCTTTTGTTTTAATTAAACATTCTTGTCTTGTAAACTGTGGTAACTGTGATGAACCGATGAGTTAATGGAAGCGGTTTATGTGAACTACCGCTACGGCTCAAGTGAACTTTGTGTCTTGAATGGAAGTAATCAAATTGGCCTAGTTTTTTGGTCTGAGATTGCGATTGATTTTGATGAGACTTATACGGTAGAGAATATTGAAGTTGAATAAAACAAGCAGGTAAGTAACTTGAAAACGCATTGAGTTGTTTACGGATTTAGAATTTGTTGATTTTCTATACTTATTATATGGGGTCTCACGGAACGGTGGTACTAAACCGAAAGGAGGTATAAGATTGTGAACAAAATTTACTATTGGACCAACCCAGAAATCGTGAAAAAAAACTGCTATGCCATAGAAAAACGACATTGTCATTTATCGAAATGTATGTATGACTTGGTTCCTTGGTTAGTAAAAGTAGTTCACAATGACGATTATGTACAATGACCTCTTTCCAAATAAGTAGCACTGCTCCGTGTAACCCTGTAATCCCTGCATACAACTGTGTAAGGAAACGAAGAAGGATATAAGGGTTCGTAACCAATTGGACACGTGGATTTGTTCCCACGCATGTCCAGTTAGAGAAACTTAAAGTATTTCGTTATTTCGCCAGCTTGTTGCACGAATGTCCAATAATCACTTTTTCTTTGACATCTTGACATCTTGCCTGATGACGGACGGATGATGATGGACGAGAGTGGTGCTTAATGCTTACCGCACTAAGCACCATTCTCGTCCATAGTTTGCAGCGTCACTTAGAAATTCCGAACCTCGACAGCTCTAAACCTTGCGTAGCATAAGCAGTACATTGCGCTCGCCACCTTCAGAACCTTTCGCTATTTGCTAGACCACTTTAATTAGACTACATAAAAAACACATATCAGTGGAAATCGCAGTGTGCGCTTCACATGATCTTTCTCGCCTCACACCTGCAAAATGTGGAAAGAGCTACCTTCCGCGGTGTTTCCGAAAAGCTACAACATGGGGTTCTTCAAAAGGCGACTTAATAGCAACGTATTTGTGATGCCTTTGGTGTTACAAGTATCCATAGGCGACGGTGACTGCTTACCATCAGGTGGCCCGTCTGCTTGTTTGCCACCTATGGCATAAAATAGTAATAAGAGTAGACTGTATCGGAGCTTTCAATCTTATAAATAGTTGTTCACGCAGACAGTTGACATCTGAAAGTAGTTTGCAGGAAGCAAGGTGAAATAAAGGCCATTTAGAACGGAAACATAAATATCTACTCTGATATGATATCCTTTTATTTATTTGGCAGGACTCGTAATTGGCATATAGTTTGCTGTGGGCCACTAATGAGGTAATAGGCGATGAATCTCAATCATTTGGCGCGGTACACCCACGTTAGTTAGGGATACGCTTCCTTTAAAATACGCATTTGGCAGATTTGATCATCTAATAAAAGTTACTTCATGATGCCTGCAGTATTCATAAATTGGTGTTGGCACTAGGATACAAGTAATAGATTCGCCCGCGTTGTGAACTAACCATAGCCTACGTCACCCAGGGATAGTGTGGCTATCTATCAGCGAATGAATTTAAAGAATTGGTTCAGTAGTTTCATAGATTACCTCATTCAAACATACAATGTCACAAACTCAAACTTTATTGTATTTGTGTCGATAGTGTAGAGGTAGACGACTAAATGATAGAAATAAATATTGCATTCGAGAATAATCTGGTGAAGGGAGTATCCTCGGATCAGACAAACAAGGGAGAAATAAATATTGCATTCGAGAATAATCTGGTGAAGGGAGTATCCTCGGATCAGACAAACAAGGGAGAAATAAATATTGCATTCGAGAATAATCTGGTGAAGGGAATATCCTCAGATCAGGCAAACAAGGGAGAAATAAATATTGCATTCGAGAATAATCTGGAAAAGGGAGTATCCTCAGATCAGACAAAAAAGACATAGACATAATTTATTTGTGGCAAAAAAAAAAACAATGTGCATTAGAAAATTAAAACGATAAAAATTTAAAATTAAACTAATTTTAACATATCTTTTTAAAAAGGAAGAAATAAATATTGCATTCGAGAATAATCTGGAGAAGGGAGTATCCTCAGATCAGACAAACAAGGGAGAAATAAATATTGCATACGAGAATAGTCTCGAGAAGGGAGTATCCTCGGATCAGACAAACAAGGGAGAAATAAATATTGCATATGAGAATAATCCGGAGAAGGGAGTATCCTCAGATCAGACAAACAAGGGAGAAATAAATATTGCATACGAGAATAGTCTCGAGAAGGGAGTATTCTCGGATCAGACAAATAAGGGAGAAATAAATATTGCATATGAGAATAATCTGGAGAAGGGAGTATCTTCGGATCAGACAAACAAGGGAGAAATAAATATTGCATATGAGAATAATCTGGAGAAGGGAGTATCCTTCGTATCCGACAAACAAGGGAGAAATGCTTTAGTGCAAATATCATTCTTATTCAAATATCTGCGTGTTTAAATTTTTTCACTTTATGCTCATCACGCCCAGGCTGTCACCCATCAAAGTACTGACGGCGCTTAATAAGTGTATTTTACTTTCTGAGTATTGTGAAATAACGCAGTAAGGTCTATAACTCGAATCGCGATTATTAACTTAACTTGTATATGGGTTAATTTAGTTTTACCAAGCAACAGCATATACATAGCCTGCAATACTATTCCCAAAGGACGGTAGACGGACGTACACCCTTCAAACTAGGGCAAAAGCGTTTGCTTGTATTTATGAATGTATAGCTAGTATGCTAAAGTACATTAATAAACACGTCATTAATGAAAAAAAAAAACTTGTATAACGCTGGACAGATTTTGATCAAACATAGCTTACTAGTTTTTTTGGACCGTCAGTAATGGGAGTAAATGTGTCGCCGTTTGCTACTGGATCTGAAGCAATAAGCGTAGCAAAAATAGCAGTAAGCGAAGGAACTTGCTAAGATCAGTGATAAATATTATATTATTATCTTTGGCTAAGATCCACCACAATGAAACTGGCTTTTAAACAATAACAAAAAAAAAACGCATGTAAATTTTGGTCTAGACTTTTTAGTGAAAAAAGGTAACTAAAACAACCTCTTGCTAAATTGGAAGAAAAAGAAACCTACCAAACTTCTCCGTTCCGTCATGATAAAAAATATGACAAACTGTGATGACAAACGTGTATTATGTATTTGTTCCTATTGCGTGCAAGTCATTATGTCGATGGCATTACATAGTCGACTTTTAATTTTACACTACACTAGCCGCCCGTCCCGGCTTCGCACGAGTGGAGATATTTTTTTAAACATACTAGTATTTTTTGATCGATGGTTCTAGTAATAAATATACCCTATGTTACTCAGGCATAATTTAGAATTTTTTTGGTGAAAGAGTTTTTAAAATCGGTCCAGTCGTTTTTAGTTAATTTGTTACAAACATACAAAAATACAAATCTTTTCTCGTTATAATATTAGTCTAGATAACAAGTTATTTATGTTACTGTAATGTGGCATGACAAACTAACAGACAAGTCATAAAAACCACATACCAGTGCGAAAGTTAATATGAACAAATAATGACTCTAAAAACACATTTTATTTTATTTATTTTGTCGTAAAGTCTCTTATTTCTTACTCTGTTGCTAGCTAATATTGGACCAGTTTTACGGCAGATTTTTTTCTTTAATAAGCCCCCATAAAAGAGTCTTGCCTTTCATTAAGCCTGCTTCCTCGCTTGCGTTGGATATTTGTGAAATGTTGACCTGGTTAGGCGAACTGAAATATTTCATTCAATACCTTGTGTATAGCGATATTGTTTTGTCGACCTCGTTTAGCAACCTTCACGAGAACGTTGCTGTAGTTGAAGATTTAAGCTCTTCCATCAAAGGCAAATGCAATAATTTTCGTACTAATCTACACTATATCTACACTAATCTAGTTAGTCTCTAGTTTAGTTTAATTTTTAATTCTTTTAGTTTCTATTGTACATTGTTATTATTTTTTTGCCACAAGTTGTCTATCATACTAATATTATAAAGAGGAAAGATTTGTATTTTTGGATGTTTGTAACGAAATAACTCAAAAACTACTGAACCGATTTTAAAAACTCTCACTGTTGGGAAGCTACACTATCCTCCGGTGACATAAGGTCAATTAAGGTAATATTATATTTTGTAGCGAGGCCGAAGGCAGAGCTTACACTCGTGCGAAGCCGGGTCGGGCGGCTAGTGTCTAATATAATAGATAGGAAAGATTTGTATTTTCGTATGTTTGTAACGAATTAATTAAAAAACTACTGGATCAATTAAAAAAAAATCTTCCGCCATTAGAATGCTACATTATTCCTGAGTATAATAGGCATTATTTATTACTAGAATAAAAAAAAAAAAAAAAACGTGCGATGCTGGGACGGGCCGCTAGTATTTTTAGAAAAGAAAAAGCCAATGGCGAGAATTAATATATACCTAGGTGAATAAAAGAAAGTTCAATCTACGAAGATAAGCAATAGCATTAATAAAAGGGTAAAAGGCTTTTTAAATTTAATTTAATTTAAAAAGTCTTAAATTTAAGCTTTAAGTTATGTTATGTTTAGACTAAGCTACTGTCCTAACCAAACCAAATTTTACTTCATCAAAATACAATCCAATCGAATCGGTAACACAAACAAATTATATATATCTAACTGCAGTATCATAAATTGTATTTACCCTAAGACAATTCTTTGTGTATTAAATTAGTTCTTTTTACGTCCAGCTCTGGAATCCCTACTCATCCTTCTTCCCTATACAAGTTTTAACTCTATTTATGTTTTTAGATATGGTTCCGCGGGGTCAGAAGCTCCAAGTTTCGCCATGTTTACGGAGTGCCATTCAAAAGGGAGCGTTGTTACGACAACATAAAGATCACGAGGAACGCGCACGATTCCAACTTTTGCGCTGTGAACCCCAAATTTGTGGCCATAGTGACTGAGGTGGCTGGAGGTGGCGCTTTCCTGGTGTTACCATTGGATCATGTAAGTATCAATCTCATAGTGCTTCAAGTTAGTTTTCTACCCAAACAAGTATAAAAACTGGCTAAAGTCTGTCTGTCTGTCCATCCTACCTTTAAACGGCTGTATATTTGGCACCGTAATCAGTGGCGTAGCTAGGTAACCAAAGGCCCTGGTGCAAAAAAATGGGGCCCTACCTAAACTGGGTTAGGATTTATCAAGTAAAAATATAAATTAAAGGTACAAAGCAACTTTATCATCAGCTCTTTATTGTGCTCAAAGCTACTTACTGCAAGTATGTGTATGAAGGGCAAAAATTTTGCAAGTTCAGTTTGAGGTTTGCTGATCAGGGCCCAAGGGCCCCTGAGCTTGGGGGCCCCGGTGCACAGCACCGCCTAGCCCTCCGATAGCTACGCCACTGACCGTAATAGATATCCAGATGAAATTTTCTCATTATGTAATGTTACGGCGGATTAACTTAGAAATATAAAAAAGTCAAAAAGTTAAAAACGGTAATACGTACAAGCGTCAAACTTGGCATGTTTATATTACACACTCTAAGTATAACAACAAATAATAAATAATGGCCAAGTGCGAGTCGGTGATAAATTTCTGTTCATTACCAAGTTATAACTGGTAATTTCTTTACTTGGACAACCACATCATTCTTTCACCGAACCCCTACTGATACCTTTTTCTAATTTTGAAGTCGGTTTTTTTAAATTGATAATTATTGTATTATTTTGTGGTGCTACGGAAGTGCGCAAGAACGACTCTCACTTGGCCGGTTTTATTCGATCTTTTACAGCAAAATAAAACGTATAACCATAAAAAATACTTTAATACGTTTGCAATGCTATTCTTAAAAGATTCCCCAATCGTTTTCTTTATTAATACTAAGATAATTTTTATTCTTCTAAAATGTTGAAATTGTACGAAAGTTATAGCTCTGATCGGTGAGCGCTACCATATGTACTTAGATGCTAGTTAAATCTACAACACTAGCAACACCTGGAAATAATATGGAAACCACCAATCGGTGAATCGTGCGCATGACGCCCTGCGACTCGATTTAGACGGTATACGAAACGCTGTTTGCAGTATCTGTAAGCATATAGCAACAAATCGGTCTGAATGCCTTGGAAGAACTATGTCCAGCAGATTATTTATTGATAATGATGTTCTTAAGTCCAGTACTTGTATTATTATTTCTTTTGTAGTACAGGCGTCTTACGGCTAACTCTAACCGCGGGTTCGAATTAGCGCAGTTTGCAAAATAACCTTAACGCGCGGAGATGCGGTTTGCAGTCGCGCAACATTTCGCAATCACATAAACTGAATCGCTTATATTAGGTAGCCGGTCGCTTTCTTTGACCGCTCCTTAGTTCACGAATTTTTTAGTATTTTGTTGTATTAACAACAAGGAAAGTTGTTTATCAATTTTACTCCATATCCAGCGAGATCAAGTAGAAAATAGACCAGTTTCCGACTACGCAGTAAATAGCAGTCTAGACATGAATTACATTATTAGGTACAATATTCAATTTACCCAGAGATCGACACGATTGGGTACTAAAGTATAGCTCTTTAGTGTAGGAAGGTCGGCGCCCCTCTCGTTTGACTATAGGTATTATAGGAACATCAGTTGCCAAGTGGGAACGAAATCGCTTGTCGAGAGTGGAAGTCGGTTCTGATTCCAGACTGATGTAACGGAAGTATTAAGCCAGCCAAGTTACTTTAGGTCGCGATTTCAACCACTTGGATAGCGGGGCGACATCGATGACTATAGTGTCTTCTTTTGTGTGGTTTCATACAAATTAACACGTGTTGGATCATTGCACTACTGTCGGCACCGATTTGACGCCGTCGTTATCACTCTACTGCTGCCCGCTGATGCCGAAAATGGCCTTATTTATCTGGATTAGGTACATAGGTATGGGTACAGGTAGATCGAGGCCAAATACCGTTTGTATCCTGTACACAATGTCAAGATTTATCGCTGCGACTAAACAAACAGCGCACCCGACCCTAATATTGAAGTACCCTCTATTGACATTGCCAGAAATAGGCAGGCATAAACAGTACCTGACCACAAGCACCCATAATTGTCAAGATTTGCATGGTCAGTCAGTCAGTCAAGGTCAGTACCTTGCAGTCGTCAATACATCATGAACACAGAGTAGAATAATATAAAGAAACGAGGTACTCTTAATGTCTATCAAAGACGGTTTTGCCCGCTATCCTACAGAAACTAGAGTTTAATTAATAAAAACCTATTGAGATTGTAGTAACTCTTGAGTTAATTTTGAGCCGCTTAAATAAAAATATATCCTTACCCATACAGTAGGCAACCCATCGGCAATGCTATTGATGTTAAAATTGTTCTTTGGCGCCGCTGAAAACTTACCATCAGGAGGACAGGTTGCCTGTTTGCTACTGAATAAATTAATTAATTACAATAAAACTCTCTTATAGAAAACTCACAGGTATATATTTGCTGTAGCGGTTCATTGTCTACTCTATAAATTTTCTAAATAGGGACAATTCATAAAAAAGCGTATAAATGTGGCTATAACTTATAAACGGCTGAACGAATTTGACTGCCCCGGTGGCTCAGTTGGTAGTGAACCTACTTTCTGCGCTTGGGGGCGTGGGTTCGATTCCCATCTAGGACAAACATTTGTGTGATGAACATTTGTGTTTGTTCTATGTCTGGGTGTTAATATCTATTTAAGTATGTATTTAAAAATATATATGTATGTATATCAGTCTCTGGCAGCCATATTACAAGCTTTGCTTAGTTTGGGGTCAGATGACCATGTGTGCAAAAAAAAAAAACATAAGAACCCCCGCATTTAAACCGCTTTCAAATGGTAAAAACCGCATTCAAATCTGTTTAGTCGTTTTGGAGGACACAAACATTCGTCGCTCCATCATGGTTAAAAATAGCTGCTTCTGTATCAATTTTTATCCAAGTCAGTTTTATTCGAAGTTGTACATCTATCGTTTTCTGTGATCTGTGTAATCAATGAAGTAATATTCGCACATATTGTTTCCCAGTTGAATTCTAGTGTTGGTAAATTGATGTGACACAAACACGGCAGGCAGCTTTTGATATTTTTTGTGAGCGTGAGAAATTTAAAGTATCATTCTCAGATTTCAAAAAGTTTATAAACTTGCACGTAGAGGTGTGGTTTCACTTATTTGCGTTGTCTATTAATTAAGGTTGAAATATACTAGAAGTGTAAAAATATTTGATTTGATCTAAGCGCTTTGATTCCACTTTTATTGTGCGAACTGCTAGTATGTGGAATGCGCTGCCTGAATGGGTGTTCCCCGATAGTTACAATCTGGGCGTTTTCAAGTCAAAAGTGAATCGCTTTCTTCTAGGCAAGCGTGATCCATCGTAGGCCGCATCATCGCTTAACATCAGGCGAGTTGGCGGCAAAGCGCAAGCCTATTTTACAATAAAAAATAAAAATAAAAACTCTTCCATACATATCAACTACAAAATGTCAGTTTGTAATCGCAAAACAATATTTTTTTTAATGATATAACCTCAAAAATTAACGACTTTTGGATTGTTTCCTTTATATGTGCTGTGAGACCTTGCTTCTTGCCAAATTTCATGATTCTAGGTCAACGGGAAGTACCCTATAGGTTTTGATTCTCTTGTGAATTCGCAAAATTAAGTTAGATTTTTTCACAGCTGAAAGAGACCGTAGACCCGTGTATTTGATATAAATTTAAACTAAACTTGATGCCTCTTCGTGTTTCTGGGAAAAAGGGTCTTGACAGACAGACAGACAGACAGACGGACAACAAAGTGATCCAATAAGGGTTCTGTTTTTTCCTTTTGGGGTATGGAACTGTTAAAATGAAAAGACAGATTTAAGATAAGTTCTAGGCACTGGGTATGAAAATAGCAGCACATTGATTTTGTTTCAGACTGGCCGCCTAGACTTCAATGCGAGCCGAGTGACCGGCCACAAAGGCCCAGTACTAGACATCAAGTGGAACCCGTTCAACGATAACATCATCGCCTCTTGTTCCGATGACTGCACGGTAATATCTTGAACAGTGCGTGTGACCAACATACCTATATAGTTGAGTTGTAGAGCCACTATCGTGGTTTCTAAACAAAGCTGATACATTGGAAAATTTTAGTTCCTTCATTTGCCCGACTGTCTAGATAAGTTGGTCGCACTGTACCATATTTTTTACCATAACTCTTTTTCAGCGGCGCAGTTTGTAATTGACTATTATTAATCGATGTATCCGTATGAAATTATATGGCTTTAGGAAAGTATGTTGTATGAAAAGAATTTCCGTTACGGATTTTTTTAATTCCGAATCTGTCAACGTTCCAAGTGAATCAATCAATCGTTATTTTGTACCTACTATTGCAACCGACGCATCAACAAAAGGGTGTTTAAAGTTTATATATAAGTACGCATACGAGGTCGCGGGCAACAGTTAGTCCTACAAATAAAATAAAAATCCGAATTTGATGAAATTTTAAATGTAGATAGTTTAGGTTTTGGCATAACACACATAGGCTATTATATCTTTTTTATTTAGATCTTATATTGTTCTCCACCAGAGACGCACTAAATTCAACGCGGGCGCAGCCTCGGGGCCCAGCTAGTTACAAATAAAACCTCTCTAGTCAACAAGTACCACACACCTGTTGTTATGCCGTGGATGGACTGGGCGTTTATTGGATGTCCTATCTTATCGTGAGGTTATTGGTCCCTATCGGTTATCGAGTTGACAGTTTGTAATCGTTAGTGAGTACATTGATTTTTGAAGCTGACCGATGGCAGAACATAGAGGTCAACTTAGAAATTAAAAGCGTTTTTGCTAGAAATAAGAAGTTAAAAAATATCGATTTTTGAAAAAGAATGCAATATCTTTATATCTTCATAAACGGCTTGACCGATTTTTAACCGACTTAAAAAATGGAGGAGGTTCTCAATTCGACTGTTTTTTTAAATGTTTGTTACCTCAGAACTTTCGACAGTTTTGTCATTTTTATGGAGTAATAAAATGTAAAAATAATAATAAATATCTGGGACATTATTGCACACACGGTCATATGACCGTGAAAGTCGGTTTTTTTATATCGATAATTATAGCATCACAAATACTTTGCCGACCCTTTAAGACTTTAACTAGCCTTTTGAAGAACCCCACGTTGAATGATTTGAATTTTGACTAGAACATAAAACGAAGTTTTCTATCTAACATATAGATCTCTGGAATTACAGATTGTGTGACGATTACGATGTCAAGCTGAATGTAATCAATCCAGACCATCAGTGAGTACGTGCATGGCGGTTGCCAAATGGTCGATAGCAATGCTTGATAATAAACGTTACGTCTACAAAATACAGTCCCTATTCTTAAAACATTAAAAAGTAATTTAAAAATATTTTAATAAAGATTAAATAGTATTTATTACTCCACGCGGAAAACGAACAGATTTTTTATGAGGGTGGTATTTATCTACAATTTTTTTTATGATACTGTGTGACGAGACGAGCTAAGTCGCTTGCCTGATGGCTCTTCACGCTTGCCCATAACAGCTCAACGTCACTCAGAATTTTGAACTTCAACAGTTCAAAACCCTGGATGGCAAAGCACTGCGCTCGTCACCCCGAGATATAAGATGTCAAATCTCTGTGTGCCCTGTAATTTGCCGAAATCCACCCGAGTTTATAATGTGCATATTGCTTTTTACCTTATCAACGAATAAATTGGTTTGTACACTTGTCATGACAAAAAAAAACGAAATAATAAAAAAATGCTTCACGTAGCTATTGGTGCGTAAAAATTACTATTAATAATTATATAATTTAGATGGTTTTAAAAAATTCGGACCGTCGGACACACAGACAGACAGAGGTCAGGTCAGGCAGACAGACGGACGGACAGAACGAATTTATGAGGGTTCCTTGTCGGGCTACGGAAAACCAAAAATAAACCCCCATTTCTCCTGGTCTCGCTATAACTTGATAACGGCTTTACCGATTTCATTCATCTTTTTTTTAAATGTTTTCTAATACTTCGTAGAAGGTTTTTACATTTAAAAACGGCTGGATCGATTTGGATGAAACTTTGTGATCCTGGAGCGGGTATGTAGCGAGACCGAACGCCGAGCTTACACCCGTGCGAAGCCAGGGCTGGTCACTAGTATCCAATAAAAAGTATTATCGTGTAAAATAAAACGTAACTGCTTATGATGGTGCAGTGAACTTCAATTCTGGGATGGGTGTCGCCTTTCAGAATCTCGTTTTTATAGCCATTGAGAGACAGCTAAATGGAGTGAGGTGTAAAATTTGCTCAGTATTTGGGCTGCATAGCTTGCAACCAAAGATAATATAACCATAATTGTCAATTCAAATAAACCGACTTTAAAATGAGCAAATACGCAACTCCGATTACTTGGATGACATATTTTTTCCAGTTATTTTGATTTAAATAACAAACTACTGAACCGAGTTTGCTAAAAAATATGGAAACAATCTGAAAGTATATCCATCCAAACAAAAAACGCAGCTTAAAAAACACGCTTTAAAATCGCTAATCCTGAAGATCCTGTTAAGGATAATGGGACAAACTAAATTACTGCATTGTCATCGGTCCTTGATAAGTGAGCAAAGTTTCAAATCAATCCGTCGTTTTGAACGGGGTGAAAATAACGTACAAAGCTTTCGTTACATAAATACACACCAATCTAATAAATGTGTAAAAATCCAAATCGGCAAGTTATAAATGACTGAGTTCAAACTGTTTTGAGGTATCAAAAAAAAAACAACCGAATTGAGAACCCCTCTTTTTTTAAGTCGGTTAAAAATACAAAATTACCCTCAGCCAGACCCAGGCGGTAACCACCCAAGTACTGACTCTCACTCCGCCAGTATTTATTATTTGTTGATTAACCTTAAGAGTGTGTACTATAATCATTCTAAGTATGACGCTTGTACGTAAGTACGTACCGTTTTTACACTAGACTAAATACAAAAATACGTTAAAGAAAACCGTTTGTTGTATGGAGCCTCATATTAAGTTACCTATTACTTTTTTAATTTATTATTATTTGTTAGTTAATCCGCTGTAACATTACATATTCTGTGAAAATTTCAACTATCTATCTATTATGATTCTTTAAATACAGGCTTTATAAGGTAGGGCGGACAGACAGACAGCTTAGAGTCCCGTTTACGAGTCTCTTTGGTTACGGAAGCCCAGAAATAAAATATAATGTTCAAATTTCAGGTTAAGCTATGGCACATTCCGGACGGCGGGCTCTCTATGCACCTCACCGACTGGCTGGTGGAACTCCACGGACACAAGCGCCGCGTGGCGTACGTCGAGTGGCATCCCACCGCGGAAAACATCCTCCTTAGCGCTGGATTTGACTACCTGGTAATGTTTATGTACTCCTAGTACTCCGGATTAGCAAGTTGAAGTGGCAGTGGGCAGGGCACATAGCACGCAGAACAGATGGCCGATGGGGCCGAAAGGTTCTCGAATGGAGACCACGGACCGGTAAGCGCAGCGTAGGACGTCCACCCACAAGATGGATAGACAACCTAAAAGAGACCGCAGGAAAACGATGGATGCAGGCCGCTTCCAACCGGTCCCTTTGGAAATCGATGGGGAAGGCCTATGTCCAGCAGTGGACGTGATGATGATGATGATGACTCCTAGTACTCAATAACCCTATTAAGTACTAGGAGTCATCATCACTCAAGAGTTCCAACTCAATGGTTGCCTGAAAGAGATCGCTTTTAGTGATAAGACCGCCACTTGTGGCACTAGCTCGTAAGTATTTTCTATCAGTCTGTAATTTTTATTTCTGGTGTACACAATAGTTTCTATCTATCAAGCCTCGAGAGGCTGATTGAAAGCTTTCATCATAAATGGGTTACGCACATTCTATAGACTATACTAAACCGAAAGGAGGTCATTGTACTTATCATTAAGAACAATTTTTAATATGGGACTAACCCTGAAACCGCGAAAAAAACCCTGCAGTTCCTTACATCTTGTTGCGTGTCAATGACCGTTTTGTATGGACACGTGTTGTTTTTTTCGCGATTTTAGGGTTGGTCACATAGTAAAAGTTGTTCATAATGATGAGTATAATGACCTCCTTTCGGCTTAGTACAGTACAATCAAATTTATTTCAGTCAAGATACAGTTTCATCAAACGCCGACTTGTTGACTAATAATGAATTACAGAGCAATTGCACTGTAATTTGTATTTGTAAAATTACCGTCTAGGTGCCTTACGCCTACCTGTTATAAGCGATTATGTTTAGGTGATAGCGAAAAGTTGCGCGACTGCAAACCGTATTTCGGCGCGTTTAGTGTTGCGTTAGTAAACTGCACTAACTCCCGCGATTGGAGTTAGGCGTAAGGCCCCTAATGAATTTAATATTATTGTTTACTAAACGTCTGCAATAATATATAATCTAAACTAAGCGTGTCGGCTGTTATCTTACGTAACGTTTTCATAAGCGTTATAACATAGACAATAGAAATTAATGAATAGCCAATTTAAAAACGATGAGTAGAACTTATGAATACAGTCGTCAATCGATCGCTTAATCACGAATGAGCAATAGAAATGGAGGTATTACGTAGTTCATGAATCACACTACACTATTTCCATTCGTTAATTTGCACTGACAGCTATAACACTGTAAAAAGTAACACTGTAAAAACACTGTAAAGAATGAAAACAAAGCTTTCGCCCAACTCTAAACGCGAGCCCGAATGGGTGCAGTTTGCAAAATCATGCGAACGCGATGCTTAACGCGCAGAGATACGGTTTGCGGGCGTGACTTTGCGCGTTTAGAGTTGGGCGTAAGGCCCCTGATCTCGTCTTCGCATCCTCCAGAGTTGTAAATGGTAGAGCCGAGTTAGTTGTAGCTTTATATAACCTCGCAGTTTGCTACACTCAGTGATCTTGTAGTGTTGGGTTCAGTTCGATCTGCTGCCATTACTTTCGCCTTGTCTCTATAAAGGGCAAGTCTAAAAAAGGTAACCCCTGAAAAGTACGTCAAAAATGGTACCCCTAGTGTATGCCCCTAAAAAAATATGGCCCCTAAAAATACCCCTTTACTTATAACTTATCCCTAAATTTAGGGGGAAAACCTCCAAGTTGGCGACACTGCCCTCTATGGCCATTCATACACTAGGCGACGTAAGACGGCGATTCGAGTTGCGTCGCGATTCCCATCGTGAACTTGAATTAAACACACATCGCCAACATTCGAACACACTAAAAGAGTCGCGATGCTTCTCGACTCTGAGTATCCGATACTTCAGTCGCCTCCTGTACAGGCCTAAGGCTGAACAACTGTATTCTCAATCTTTGCGTGTTTCTGAACCGCTTTTAATGGTCAGCTACAGTTTGTTGTACCGTTATTACGATTAAGATTTAGGAAGTATCGGTCCAATACTGAAGCAAGTAGGTTACTGTCGATATTAATGTTCTCTCACTGCACATTTGGTGAGATATCAAATGCTAATGGGGATATAAAATGTCAGCCAAGTGCAGCCTCATTTTCACATTTGATTATATTCGTTTTGAGCTCTGTTTGTATAACTTCCAGTAAATTTCAGCCCCCTATTCTTGTCGTTAACAAGCTAGGCGTTTGACCACACGCGATGTTGCGTAAAAGTATGGTTGACAAGTATAAATTAGGAAATTAAAAAAAAAAAAACTAAAGAGCTTAAGATTTTCAAACGGATTTTCATGAATCTTACCTAAGAACACTCGATCAACTCTACTTTCAAACAAAAAATACTAATTTAAAATCTGTTCAACCATTTGGGAGCTACGATGTCACAGACAGACACACAAATACACACGTTAAACTTAAAACACCCCTCTGTTTGCTTCGGAGGCTAAAAATTAATAGGCTCTTAATTGAGGCCAGCTTCACCTGAGTTACTAGAAACTGCGACAGATTTTCGACTTGAGTGTGTTCAAATTGGTAGCGTGTTGAAAGCCATCACCATCTGAAGGTCCTTGACCGAGCAAAACATAGGTCTTTGAGTCTACGGGAGCAAATTAGCGGTTTGCATATATTATGTTTGTTCGATGACAACTTTCATACCATTAAAGTTCAAATACGAGAAAATTCGGTTGAGGAATTATGAAGATATAGGGGTTCCAGGACTTGCGGGGTCTTGGTATTGAACAACTTTTTATTTCTACGCTACTATGGTCAATACTCATTAAAGAGTTGCTTTTTATTAGATATGGGGGCGATGAGTCTCGCACTGACGCCCCTCTTGGGGTGTATTGAGCATTTCCCCCACCAGCATCTATCAGAGCCAGCCCCGTGAAATACCCTAGCGATACTAGTGGCATATATGGAAGTGGGACAGACTTACATAAAATAAAAATAATTAAAGCCTTTATTCGCTGACCTTTTTAACTTACATGCTATTCTTATAAAACAGTAGTATTCTTAAATCTAATTTACATAAAATACAGTAAAAATAATAAATTTATTGGCAACCACTTTGGTCAGGTTGTCTGTCGACATAGGCCTCCCCCAATTTTTCCACGTCTCTCTATCCTTGGCAGACCTCCATCCTTTTGGTGAATCGTTCTCCCATCTTTTGATTTGACCTCCTCGTTGTCTTTTCCTGTTCCTCAGATACCATCCTATGACATCCTTAGTCCATTTTTCTTTGTTAGTCCTCATTATATGTCCACTGGGGACAGATTTACGGTCACACCATTTAAGTGAAGACGATGAGAATCAGTCGAGCTATTGTATGGACATGGATGACGATGATGCTGCCTCATGCAACCCGGTAGAGTTGGTTTTAATATTTCACATGTATTTTTTCAGATCTTTGTATGGGACGTCGGTAAAGGGGAAGCCGTGAAGGTGATAGACTGCCACAGCGACGTGATCTACTGCATGTCGTTCAACCGAGACGGCTCACTGTTGGCTACCACTTGCAAGGATAAGAAACTGCGAGTCATCGAGCCTAGGCGGGGGATCGTGCTGTCTGTAAGTTTGTTTTTTGACCGATCAAACCAAGATTAAGACCAAATAAATGGCTAATAAAGCACTATATCACTTATCTGCTGGTAACGTGTAAAACAAGCATCAGTTGTTTTGTCCCACGGAGATGTTCAGACGTCAGTCGCCTGTTTAACAAACGCGCGCGCGGAACTAGCAATAGCTGTAACAGTGGCGATAATGTCTCTAAATAATTATCAATATAATAAAACTGAACTGTAAGAACTGGACCAAATTAAAACCACAGGGGAAACACCAGCTTTCAAATAAAACAAGAATCATCAAAATCGGTTCACACAGTCAAAAGTTATGAGGTAACAAACATTAAAAAAAAACAACAGGCGAATTGAGAACCTCCTTTTTGGAAGTCGGTTAAAAAAAGGTTTTATTTAAATGACGCTTTTAATACTTATTAAAATGATTTTACTTTTATTTTGTCGGCCATTTTAAAAATATTACAATATTGGGTATTGCATATCGTAATTGTCATCAGAACTAAATGAATGCGCTGCTTAAACGGGTGTTCCCCAATAGTCACAATCTGGTTGTCATCAATCGAGTGAATCGGTTTTTTCTCGGCAAGCGTGCTTTAAAACAGTTTTTAAAGTAAAAACTCTTTTCAAGTAAGTTGATAATTACCATAAGTAATTTTATTTACAGGAAGGGCACTGTCACCTTGGCACGAAAGCGTCAAAGTGTACCTTCCTCGGCAGCCAGGGCCGCGTGATGACCACTGGATTCTCTCGCTACAGCGACCGACAGTACGCGGTGTGGGACCAACATGATGTCTCCAAGCCGCTGGTCTGCGAGACCATCGACAGCTCTTCGGGTGTAGTGTTCCCTTACTACGATTATGATACTAATATGGTAAGTTTTAGGTCTTCTATAAATAATGCGACGCGTTTTATACTGGTTTCAAAGACTTCAAAGAAAAATTTGATAATAAAAATAATATGTCTTGGCTCGCGTTATCCTGATAGGGTAATTAGTATAGAAATATTTTCAAGTTCAAGTCAAACAAATCAAAATCATAGAGCTCAGAAAGTCACGGCCTAGTTCAAGTCATGCCCTAGTAAAGTGGTGGAGACTACTAGACTTCTATGGAGATTTGAAAACAACACGAAAACACATGTTTAGCCTAATTACATCATTTTCCCACATCTAAGCCTGTTCACGAACAAACACCATAAATAATATACACCAACACTAAGATAACACTAGTTTAGCAAATAATACAATGATGCGAAATGTTTTTTCGCATTGGCACCTTCGATCAAAAAATTGCAAAGATGCCACAATGACGCGCTAATCGCGGCAATACTCAATCTGGCTGGACTCAATATGCAGCCAGATTGGATTCACAGTCACGCGATAGTTGCTCAAGTAGTAAACCCCGTAAGTGCAGTAATATACACGTCAACTTGGCTGACGAACCACCGTATGACCAACGGGAGAGAAAAAGAAAATTGTCTCTTTCTCTCTCGAGAGAAGTTCAGACATAATCGCCGTCTTGCTTGCTCAACGACGGTTCACGAGTTTTGATGATGCTGTGCAAATCGAACTGAACCGTAAATGTGTGAATATACGGTTGGTTTTGGCAAAATTGTTTTATTTCGATTTAAATTGTATACAGCTATGTTTATATATGAAACTGCGGACGTTTATTGACTATAATTTTCTACGCGTTGTGACTTCTATCTATAATTTTTCGAAGGTTGGCACTAAAACTCCTCATCAAATCAGAAAATTAAATTAATATAAATCTCCGGATAATATGTTGACTATGAATCACAAGTGCAGTGCATATTTTGTCCATTATACCCAGGTATACCTTGCTGGCAAGGGCGATGGGAACATCCGGTACTACGAAGTTGTCGACGATGCTCCATACGTACATTTCCTCAATCAATTCCTCTCCGGAAATCCTCAAGT
Organism: Agriopis leucophaearia; assembly: GCA_949125355.1. NCBI lineage: Eukaryota > Metazoa > Arthropoda > Insecta > Lepidoptera > Geometridae > Agriopis > Agriopis leucophaearia. Next base: position 7,291,891 of record OX421270.1, read on the forward strand.
AAGTGTTTACAAAATCTCGCAAAAAATTATATGATAGATAGATAGAGAGAAACTATTTATTGTGTACACCAGTTTACAGATAAAAAAAACAATTACGACTAGTGCCACTAGTGGCGGCCTTATCGCTTTTTTTTTCTTATATTTTTTTTTAAATTAGAATAAATGACAATCAATCGACGGTAAGTGGTAACCGCCACGGTAAGACGGTAAGTGGTAAACACTAAGTGGTAACCGCCGATTATAGACACCTACGATTTGTGAGTACGTTGTCTACCTTTGAGGACTCTATTCACTCTTCGTTCTAAGCAGTCCAAACTAGACTTCCAACGACGCTTCACGCAGAGCGCGCAGCTCTTATCCTTATACCTAGCATTATGCAAGGACAACCGTCATTATGCTATGTATGCTTCGATGAAAAAAATACATGATGCCACAATGACGCGCTAATCGCGGCAATACTCAATCTGGCTGGACTCAATACGCAGCCAGATTGGATCCACAGACACGTGATAGTTGCACAAGCCGTAACACACGTAAGAGCCGTAACAGACACGTCAACTTGGCTGACGAACCACCGTCTGACCAAGGGGAGAGAAATTCCCTCTTGCGATTCAGACATAATCGCAGTCTCGCTTGCTCAACGACGGTTCACGAGTTTTGACGATGTTGTGCATATCGAACAGACATTAGAGAACTGAGCCGTAAGTGTATAAATATACGGTTGGTTTTGGTCAAATAGTTTTGTTTCGATATAAATTGTATACAGCTACGTTTATGTATGAAACAGCGGATGATTATTGACTATTGCCAGGGCTAAATATATTAAAGAGCTAACTTCTTTTTTGATTGTATGTTTGTAGGAGGTCATCTCTACAACTGTACCGATTCTTAAAATTATTTCTCTGATATATATGTTTTTATTTATTTATTTAGGAATAGGCTTGCGTTTGACTGCCAACTAGCCTGATGTTAAGTGATGATGCGGTTTACGATGGAACACACTTGCCTAGAAGAAACCGATTCACTCATGATTTGAAGGCACCCAGATTGTAATTACCGATTGTATTTGCTTTATTACCTGAGTGACATGCTATGTTTTGTTCACAAAGCTTTTTTTAGTGTATATTGACTGGTAATGTTTCCAGCGAGGTCTAGGCTTCATGCCGAAGCGTGGAGTGAACACGGCTGGCTGCGAAGTATTTCGCTTCTACAAACTGCATACTTCGCGCGGACTCTGCGAGCCCATTTCGATGATAGTACCGCGCAAGTCGGACTGTTTTCAGGTATGACTTACTTCAATAATTATTAATATAAAAAATCGACTTCATGAAAACGTCAGAACTGGACCAAATGGGACCACACGGGAAGCACCAGCTTTCAAATAAAAAAATAATCGATCAAAATCTGTTCACCCAGTCGAAAGTTCTGAGGTAACAAACATAAAAAAGAAACAGTCTTGAAAACCTCTTCCATTTTGGAAGGCGGTTAAAAAGGCTAATATGCCTGACTGGACTGATTTTTAGGGTTTCGTACTCAAAGGGTAAAAACGGGATCCTATTACTGAGCCTACGCTATCTGTCTGACCGTCCGTACGTTAGTCCGTCCGACCTTCAAACGGCTGTATCTTTGGAACCGTAATAGATAGCCAGTTGAAATATTCACAGAATATATAATGTTAAGGTGGACCGTTTCACGTATGGCGGGAAATACAAATTTCAAACAGTTTTTTGTTCTTGTAGCTAGGCCGAGTAATTATTGTTAACAATCATGATGTTGCGAAAATTGATTATTATTCTTTACAAACTCACGTAAAGCTATTTATATCTAATGCACATTATTACATATATTTGTCAATAAACAAATTTTTGATATTTCAAACGGTTTATTGACAAATTTAAGTAATATGGTGAGTTACTGATAAATAACTGTACCTGATAATTTAAAAAAACTACCAACAATTTTCGCAAACACTGTGTCATTTCACAATAATTACCCGGCCTAGCTACAGGGACAAAAAAACTGTTTGAAATTTGAATTTCCCGTCAAAGTGAAACGTTTCACCTTAAGGTGTATTAGTAATAATAAAGTCAAAAAGTATTTTGCTCTAATGTAAAAACGGTAATACGTCCAAGCGACAAACGTCCTCCTTTCAGTTTAGTACAGCGTATATGACTGTATTTAACTGATGAAGTTTTAACTACATTTCCAGGAGGATCTATATCCCGATACGGCGGCTCCGTTGCCCGCTCTGACGGCCAAGGATTGGCTGAGCGGGATGAATACGCCGCCGCTACTGATAAGCATGAAAACCGGTAACTAAATAAATAAATACACACACGGTCATCTGACTCCAAACTAAGCAAAGCTTGTAATATGGCAGCCAGAGACTGATATCATCATATATATTTTTAAATACATACTTAAATAGATATTAACACCCAGATATAGAACAAACACATATGTTCATCGCATAAATGTGTGTCCTAGGTGGGAATCGATCTCACGCCCCCAAATACAGAAGGCAGGTCCACTACCAACTGAGCCACCGGGGCAGAAAGCAACTATCTTACTCCGCTACCGCAGCGATCCGAAATGGGTCTTGTAGCTATGGGTCACAACACATTACAGAACTACTGTAATCAGCATTCTCTTAAGGGCGGCCTTAGTACATCAAAACAACCAACTTTTGTTCTACGACTTCTCGAAATTCGCAAAAAAGTCAGCCATGCCATACTAAAAAAAAACATTATCTCCCGGCAAAATGTGTGATGTTTCACACACTTGATTTAAAATCAGTATGTACCTTTATTTATTTATTGAGATACGCCAACAGTGAACATATTACAAATTCTTTTTTAAATTTAATTTTTTAGACATGCTTCTGATATGAACGCCTTTTATAGGCGTATACAACATTCACCGTATAAGAGGTTGGATACTAAAACTATATAATCGAATAAACATGTATACTATCGACTTTATTCCCAGGTGTAACAATATCGACGCACAAACCACGCACGAGCAGTAAAGATGCGCCCGCGCTGCAGGCGCAGGACGCGAATAATCGCAAGAAATTCGCGTTCCTCTCCCGCGAGACCACGCCCGACTATCGCCCCCTCAACACTTGGCAGCCCAACGAGACCAACCACAATAATGACATCGATGTTCAGGTAAGCTTGACAATAAACTTGATTGATGGTCGCTTCTCTCACTATGGGCAGGCCTGGTGCACTCCGCACTTTAGGTATGAAGCTACAAGTAATCGACAGGTTGGACTTGCCGTGCCCGCTGCCGCGCGATAGACAGAGATAACGCGACAAGAGTTATGCGAAAGACAGAGAAGCAACTTCAAGGTTAATATAGCAGTAGGTAGTTAGCGCTCGCACGTCCTGAATTGGACTTTATTGTGTGGGTAGTAAGAGTCGCTACTTATTTAAATGCTTTTGCGGAGTGAACCTTCTGTACTTGTACTTTATGTATTCTGTGCTATGGGCCTCATTAGCTAGCTCAAAGTCGTACAACGAGCTATGGAGAGTGCTATGCTCGGGGTTTCTCTACGAGATCAAACCACAAATGAGGAGATCCGTAGACGAATGAAAGTTACCGACATAGCCCACTTGATTAGCAAGTTGAAGTGGCAGTGGGCAGGGCACATAGCACACATAACAGATGGCCGATGGGGCCGAAAGGTTCTTAAATTAAGACCACGGACCGGTAAGCGCAGGACGTCCACCCACAAGATGGACAGACGACCTAAAAGACATCGCAGGAAAACGCTGGATGAAGGCCGCTTCCAAGCGGCTGTTTTGGAAATTGATGGGGGAGGCATATGTCCAGCAGTGGACGTCCTATGGCTGAAATCATGAGATACCGATCGAAAAACCCAAAAATGTCGGTAGGTTTTTTTTTTGCTATTTTCTTTCTTCTCGTGATAGCTATAAAAAAGTCTATGATCAAGTCTAAAAAAACTTGTAGCGCGTGTTCAGACCATCACTTTTCTTTATTCGACAAAAATTAAAACTTCGCAATAAGCACAATAATCTCTACTAGTATAAAATAAAGTCGCTTTTCGCGTCTGTCTATCTATCCGGTAACTCCTAAACCACGCAACAAATTTAGATGCGGTTTTCATCCTCAGTTGGAGAAAATTCACAGAATGTTTATATAATAATATGTAATATACCATAACTTACAACCGTGCGAAGCCAGGGCGGTCGCTAGTTTGTCATATAATCTATGGCCCTAGTACGAGCACTTGCGAAAAAGTATTCGTTCCGTAAACGATAGCGAAATGTATGAAAAATTGAACAGCGCCTCTATCGGACGTAAAGGGAAACTGAATTTTTCATACATTTGCTATCGTTTACGGAACGAATACTTTTTCGCAAGTTCTCGTACTAGCCCCACTGTGACAGGTAATTAAATGGCATGCTCCTTAGCACAATTATAATGTTTAATAATTGAAAAGACGTTTAGTTTGAAACAATTATTAGTATGATAAAAAAACACATCAGTCATAAGACTGCACGTCAGAAGTGAAATCTTAAGTAGTAATTCACCTATTCTACAAGAGATGGCGCTGTTTTAAAATACACGGTACAGCGTGACCATGACGCGAGTTCCATGATTTTTGTTCACCCAAAAAATTCTCAACGCGCCTAAAGAAGTTTTCACTTCGACAACTTCAATTGAATTTTGCAGCAAATACAAGTAACAGAGAAATCTCAGAAGACGAACGCCAATCAAAACACCAAGTTCCACGCTCTACAGAAGATGTTCGGGAAGCAGACGGGAGACGAGCCGAACAACAGCGTGCCGCTCTACAAACAAATCAACCAGGGAGACGTGTTCAGTACTGAACATGAAGTGAGTATAATTACGAACCCCGATGATACAAATCTTCCACGAAGTAGCTAACAGACGGGTGGTTTCGTTGACCTCAACCGCCAACCAACGGGAGAGAACGAGTGAGAATATAATTTTCATTACTCATTCTCGGAAAGTAGGTCTAAAGTTGTCTGTGGAGCGGGTTGAAAGTCATACATTTCAGCCCTAGGGCGAATCACTTACAAGTGACAGTGACAGTTGACAACTGACAGACACTCAAATTATTTAAAAAAAAATAGTTCTATTTTCACATTTGTAATGAACCATGTTCCAACTTTTTTTTCTCCTCAGAGGATTATGGTCCCGCACTTCTCGTGCATTTGCCAGTGTAAAATAAAATTCATTATTTTCTTTAGTCATGTTTTTATTTTTAGTTTCCTTGTATTCGTAATGAAAAGCAGTGTTTACCTCGGGGTTAAAGACTTATTTAGTCCCTCGAACTATTAGCGTCCTCGCAACGCTCGGGCGCCAAACCCCGTCTCGGGACTAAATAAGTTACTTTCACCCCTAGGCTAACAATGTACTGTACCTTTATCCGAACACACACATTATCAGCCAATTAACGTCCACTATTGGACAAGGCCTCCCTCATAGAAAGGGGTGTTGCCATAATCCCCACGATTGACAGGCGGCTTGGGGATCGCAGTACGTTCACCGTGTACTATTAGGACACTGCTGCCCATCCTCCGGTGGTTCTGGTCGCAGTTTTAGGACATACCCGGGTCCACCGAACATGTCATTATATATCTATCTTTCCATTTTTCATATATTTTATAAATGTATTTTACTAAATTTCTGTATGATATGGTAGAATGCTCCATTCAAGCTAGCTTTGGTGTCGTAGTTCAGTAATAAATCAAATCTTGTCTATTTCCAGTTGCGCCTAGCGTTCAACCGGCAAGGTGAAGAGCTAAGGATCTGCAAGCGGCAGCTACAAAACAGTCAGCAGAGAGTTCGCGAGCTAGAACAAACTGTGGCAGCTTTACAGGCGCGTTTGCAACGCGACAGCTCCTAAACTGGTCAAAAATGGCCATTCAGAGGCAAACAAAAAATCAAGTGGTTTTATTTGCCTCTGAATGGCATTATGCAGTGTCTAATATCGCCGTCGTGTCTTTATATTGCTTCAACTCTTGAAGCTTGCGGTCCACAGAAAATCACGTTTTTTCTGAGTTACTTTACGTACCAGAGAAAATGTTTAGAAGTATGAAGGTAGGAAAATGGTAAAGAACCAGTATTGAAGTGATTGTTGTGATCAGTATAAAAGAGCATTCAGATGTCTTTCCCTGGACTACAAAATCGCTTCATACATTTTGTATGAACACAATAGGGTATTTGACTGTTTGATTTTACGAAACCATCTCAAAATTGACTATAATAAAGCAATCTTGAGATTTAATCCTTATAATATTTTAGTATTTGTATTATAAATGGACTATCAAAATTCATATTATTATAACTACGGCGTAAATGCTCCCTTTGACATTTATGGGAACACTAGCCGTCCGCCCCGGCTTCGCACGAGTGTAAGCTCGGCCTTCGGCCTCGCTACAAAATATAATATAGCCTATGTCACCCGGGGATAGTGTAGCTTCCCAACAGTGAAAGAATTTTTCAAATCGGTTCAGTAGTTTCGGAGCCTATTCATTACAAACATACAAAAATAGGTACAAATCTTTCCTCTTTATAATATTAGTGTAGATGTGCCTGCATTGACGTCACAAGCAAGCAAACAAGTTCTTACTGCCTGTGACGTCATAAGGACATTCGACCTGAAACCAGCGTATTCAGTCAAGTCACGTGATCAATAAAAGAAATAGGTTTCTTTTGTATTTTCTTAAGACCAAGATGTAGCAGCATTAACAAAAAAAAATGGGTTTCGGCAACATGAATCATATTTTTGATAGTCAAATACCCTTTTATATCAGAGACGGGGTAAGTCTGATGCGATTTGAATCGTAATCTGAAAGCTCTAGATAAGAAATAATAGTGAACCACTTGCTTTGCAACATTTTGTTCTTACGCTGTCATGTATGAGTCTAAGAAATTAACATTAGTATATTTACTTTGGCCTGGAATTGGAAAGGCTATAATTTACTCGGTGATAAGAAATATCTTGTAAGGACCAAATTAATTAATTTGTCAGCTCAATATGAAAAGCTTTTATCGGTTGATTAAAAAGTGTCATGGAAAGTATTAATGAAAGTTATGAAGATTTTAGATGTTGTTTATGGGCGATAGTTTTTTATTAGTTGACACTCTGCGGGTCGCCTGTTTGCTGCCACATTCAGCTAAAGGGCATAAGCATCCTTACCTATTTCGTCAATCTTAAGATTAACGCTGATCTCGTCTATATGTTTTGGTTTAGCGCCTGCCCAAAGCTAATTGTAGCTAGCTTCGGTGTCAATGCTTTGCTAAGATTGAAGATTGTTGAAAACTGCTTTGCAATTTTGCAAGCATCTAAGATTACCTACCCAATTCTATATCGCTAATCTTGGTTTTAACAATCACGGATTTCAAATCTGTTCGTACCGATATAGACCCTAATTTCGGCCTAGTATCAATAGTCCGATGTTCGGACTGATGAGACTGTTTTCTCACTAGTCTGGTCATCGGACTATTGAGCCTTTTAGTTAAATACTGCGACGCACCTTTAAAAATAATATTTAAGTAATATTCTTTAGCTAGTATTTAGGGGCCATTTTAATTTTTATCATAATCTACAACTTTTTAAACCCTCTATTTTCTTACCTCAGTATTTCTGCTCGCCTGGTACTTTTTATCGTAATAAACATTAATGTAAGTACCAGGCGAGCACAAATACTGAGGAGGTAAGGAGGGTTATATTTTTTTTTTATGGTCGCTAAAGAATACATAATTAATTTTAAAGGTACGCTGCGAGGGTCGCTGTTTATAGGTTATGTGAACCAGCTCAGTAGTGCGATGATCTATAATACTGTACTAGTGAGATTCTTTCTCGAGGCTCATCCCTCAGATCACCATTATTTGTATTACTGAGCCAAGATGCACCCTAATTTTTTTATTGAGGCTTGACTCTAGGCAATCCAGTAAACTTTAAATAACAATTATCGTCAGTCTCAGTTTGGTCAAAATAAAATCCAGTATTTTTTACATGTATGTATCAAAATATTAAAAAAAAATGGCTTCAAAGAAGCTTTAGTTGTATTTGATTTAAAAAAAAACATAATTTTTTACTATCTGTCGACGGCTTTGATCATACTCTTATTGTTTTACAACATACATTTTATTTTGTAATTTGATATTCCACAATTATGTCATTCCTGTTTATATTCTTGATTTATAAGAAAAGCTTGTAACTGAATGTATTTTTTTTATGTATTTTACGAAATTTTCTACATTCATTATGATTTGTGTCAATTTGAGTCGCAATGAAAACTGCATGTGATAACACCATGACAGCATTCTTAATCCAATTGTCACAATTTTAACATAGACGTAGAAAATGTATGGAATTTGAACTGGCATGTCGAACTATCACTACACCTTTACATCGACTCGCTATAGTGTATCGCACACTAATCTTTAGCTATCGGCGATTCTCCATACATCATGTGTATGAGCTGTGGTAGGCCTATCGATGTTATGAGACATTTGATCATACATAGTTTGGATTTGGGAAAGGGGAAACTGTAGTAAAACAATTCCATTTATATTTTCTGAATATGAAGTTATAGGAGTCAATGTAATAATAGTTCAACATGCCAGGGCCCCGATTCTACTAAACCAATTGTTTTTCAATTGTTAATGAATTGCCTCAATTTTTTTTCTTTTGACACTTTATCTATACAAAAAGTGTAAAAAAAATACATTTTGAGGCAATTCATTAACAATTTAAAAACAATTTTGTTTTTCACTTTTGACACTATCTATACTAAAACTGCCAAAAGGGCAATTTTTGAGAAAATTCATCAACAATTCAAAAACAATTGGTTTAGTAGAATCGGGCCCCTGATATAATTCGATGTAAATGCACATCTTTTTAAGGTTATGTTACCAGTATAACGCGTGTTTGAGTTTAGTGACTAAAATGTCCGGAATTTTATTGAAATATCTGACTTTAGATCAGGAATTTTTAAACTTTGATATGTTAACCCTAATCACACCTGATTTGTCTATATTTCCTTATGATTTATATTGTGCAATTTACTCATTATTTTAATTTTTGACGTTAGTTATTGTGATTTCGGCGTATGATGATGAGCACATTTTTTATACGCACGTAATTAATTTTAATTGACTTTTGTTAGTGATTGTTTAAGTCTGATTTAAGTAAGCGTTACCTGTTATTTTATTTTTTGTGTTTGTCTTGTATAATTATGATGTTTTTTTTTTAAATTAGGACGGCTTTATTATGGTTTTAATTAGGTACCTACTTTAATGAAAAAACTGCCTAACACCATACTTATAACGTACAGTGACACATGTACTTGTATTTTAATGACGTTTTTATTTTGCTAGTTTTTGTATAAATATTTTTTAATAATTTACAACTTTTATGAAACATGAACACAAATTGTACAAAAAAGTTACCTGAACTTTTCTGTGCATAATTATATTTTAGATTCTAAGAATGGACAGCTATCGTAGATTTAATAGGTGCTGATACCTTATTAAAATTAAGCTAGTGTTTTTGAAAAAACAGCTTCATGATTCAATGTATTCACAATAATTTCTGTACTTAGCAATTTTACACCAACGACAGTAAGCGAGGTCCTAAAAATAATTGACAGTCTAAGCAATAACACCAGTTCAGGACTAGATAATATAAACACTAAGTCAATTAAATGCGTAAAACATCTAATTGTCGATGAGTTAACTGGCTGTATTAATAAATGCTTATCCACGGGTGTGTTTCCCGATTATTTAAAAACGGCTAAAGTTACTCCAGTGTATAAATCTGGATCCAAATCTGAACCGGGTAACTATCGCCCTATTTCAGTTCTTCCTGTGGTATCCAAAATCTATGAAAAAATTTTGTATAACCGTCTTGAAGCATATTTAGCGTCATTCCAATTTTTATATAAAAAACAATATAGTTTTAGACCAAAATCCAACACGCTTTCAGCTACTATAGATCTTGTAACCAAAATTAAACTAGGCTTCGAAAAAAAACAGATTGCTCTTGGGGTGTTCATCGATCTTAAAAAAGCATTTGACACCGTCAGCCATAAATTATTGCTAGATAAACTAAAAAGTATTGGGTTAACCGGGACTGCTCACGATGTTTTTAGATCCTACCTTTCAAATCGCTACCAGATAGTAAAACTTGGACGAACCCAAAGTAACCCCAAACTCATAACATATGGTGTGCCACAAGGCTCTATTTTGGGGCCCTTATTATTTATTTTGTACATCAACAGCATTCACCTTATAGGACTAAAAGGAGATCTAACGTTGTATGCTGATGACACATGCTTATTTTACTTTGGTCAATCTATTGGATCCATTATATCTGAAGCACAAGCAGATTTAGAATTACTAAATGAATGGTTCAAATTAAATCTACTAACCATCAACACTTCTAAAACAAACTACATTATATTTTCAGCTAAGAATAAACGAATCGACGATTATCCCCCGCTGAAGATAAATAATGAAATCATTAATAAAGTTGACCATGAAAAATATCTAGGCCTTATATTAGACAGTAAATTAACATGGGTTCCTCATATTGAAAAAACTAAATTAAAACTGTCCTCTCTCACTGGAGCTTTAAAGGGTAGTGTGCGCTATTTTCCTCGCCAAATACGATATACTATTTACAACTCATTAGTCAAATCGCACATTGACTACTTAATAGAGGTTTGGGGCGCTGCTGCAAAGACAAATCTAAAAAAAATTCAAATTGCCCAAAATAAGTTAATTAAAGTGCTATTTCACTATGACTATTTTACTCCCACATTAAAACTTTATAAAGAAACTAAATTAAAGAATATTAGTCAATCCTATATATATTATACATGCATACTTATACGTAAAATGCTTAGAAAAGATATACATACAAACACAGCCTTCACTAAAACACATAAAACGCATAATTTGACACTCAGACGAGTAAAAGACATATCTCTGCCCTTAACTCGCACAAGATATGGTCTTAAAAGTATTACATTTGAAGGGGCCAGACTGTATAATAACTTACCCAAAGACATTAAAAATTCAAAAACAATTACTACATTTAAAAGATTACTTAATTACTACGTAATGAATAATACACTTACTTTGTTATAAAATACTAGATAAATAATATTTTATAATTAATTAATATAAATATATTATATTTAAATATAACTAGCATAAAAAAAAAACTCAATTACTCACCTATATATAAACATATAATACACATAGAATGTCAAAAAATATGTCTTAAATGTTGAAAAGGATGTTTAAAAAATATACTTATATATATTTGTACGAAACATAATAGCCACTTACCATAAATAATAATACCATCAACCAAAGCATATTAAATCTTATTCTACAACATTTTTGTAGATTAAGAATAAACCAAATGTTGCAAAGTACGCTCAGCCACTTCCAGGTACGCTCGATCCACATCATGCCCGTGCGCCCGCGCCGCGCTGGCCGTATTGAGCGAACAGACCGCCCGATATTGAAATAATTTGGTTTCCTACCCTCTAATGTACGACGACAACAATATTAATTTAATTTTTTAGTTATATTCTCATGTAAGTGAAATTTATTTCTTTTTGAGAATAATAAATATCTTTAACCTTATAATTCAGCTTGAAAGTGTTTTGTATGACAATGTATGTACCTAGTAATTTTTCCATAGAAAATCGACGCGTTTACATTCCATGTTGCGTATGGAAATCATTGTAGTATTGTAAGTCAAAATGAAAGTATTATTGTGCATTAGCTGGTGTATTTAGTTACTTGGCTAAGTCGGTGTTAATATTTATTATTGTATTTTTATATCATGCTTGTGTAGCACAAATTCTGAATAAATGTTTGATCATAATTCAATATTTATTTTATTTTCATAACAATGTCTCCTTTAGCACAATAAGCATCTTTGAAGTGAAAACTTCTTTAGGCGCGTTGAGCACTTTTGAGTGAACAAAAATCATGGAACTCGCGTCGTCACCGAACGCTGTACAGTGTATTTTAAAACAGCACCTCTCTCTCTCTTATCTCTTGTAGAATAGGTGAATTACTATTTAAGTTTTCACTTCTGACGTGCAGTCCTATTTTTTTTTTTGGAACACCTCCGTTCAGTAGCAATTATCCTTGTTTCGGCCAGTATCACAGACAAACAGGCCATTTCAGTGGACTTAACCTGTGTAGATACCTATAAGGTTACAAATGAAAGTATTTGTTTTTATTCCAAACTTTATTGCACTTAAAATAAATTGTGTGAAGTTTACATTTATGTAAAACTAGTCAGTCAAAAGTGGCTCATAAAAATGTATAAAATATACAACTATTCACAACTATACATACCTAAAAATGCTCAAAATATTGAGATTCACAATGGGCGGCTTCAATGGAATGTACTGATCCTATTCTAATTAAAAATTGAAGATCTATGATGTTCACACTTATGGAATTTGTACTTCTCAGAGAACAAGTTTAAGAGATATTACTAAGAACATTAATAAAGCTGGAATGGTCAAGGAGGTGGCAGAATTGCATCCGTCACTACTGCAGGTGTAGATGCAAGTTCTATATTCTAGTTTATCTCCGGGCTGTCCAACATAGTTGCAGTAGTCACCAATGTTTAGCGAAGAACAGTACCTTGTTGTAGTAATACCACCTGAAACATAGAAATTGTTTAGAAACCTTTTTATGCAACTGACCAAATAAAGGAGTGTTGTTTTTAACCGACTTCCAAAAAGGAGGAGGTTATCAATTCGACTGTTTTATTTATTTATTTTTTATGTGAATGTTACCTCAGTATTTTTGACTGGGTGAACCGATTTTGATGATTCTTTTTTTATTTGAAAGCTGGTGCTCCCATTTGGTACCATTTCAATTTGGTCCAGTTCTGATGAAGTCGGTTCTTTATATTGATAATTATTAGGGTTCATGTATGTAGTTTTATAGGTTTCTTAAATCCATCATTACTTATATTTTGATATGAGTGGTATCATAATCCTTGCATTGTCACTAGCGACATAGAATAGTACAATAAAAAAAAACATGGTATGACTATGGGACAAAAAACCAGACAATATTTTTTTTTATGTTTGACAGGCTAACCGTTTGACCACATCTAACCTAATGGTGACATTGTGGTTGAAAATGGTATGCCTAGCCTGGAAAGGCAAGTGGCTCTCTAGTAATGCTGCTGGAACATATTGTTAGGAGATTGGCAACATTTTTTCTACTGTTACCCTGAATTATTTTAATCAATACTTACTAACCTTCTCTCCCATCACCCGAACATCATGTCAAGTCATGAAGCAAAGTGTAATGCGTGCTGTAAAACTTTAAAACCCAGTGCATTATAATAAGTTAAGCGCACATTATGCTCTCACAAAAATCACCTTCATATATTGTATATGAAAATCTGACTACAAATAATGTGTAATACTTTTATTGTATGAAAGCTATTTTTGTGATTCGACCTGGCATAATGTGCGAGTACCTTTAATGTATGTGATTGTGGTGATAATTACTTAATTAGTGACAGAATGATCAACTTATGATAGCGGTGGCCATATGAGGTTTGGTTTAGTAAAAATTATGGTGACTTTCCCATTAAACTCTACAGTTAATGATATATTGGTCATGCTGCAAGATTAATTATTTTGAAAAAAGCATTTTATTACCAAATCCACACATTAGCTGCCCCAAGACGATTCTCGGACATTATTTTTATATGTATTTATTTTTGTATGTTCGGTTTTATCCTATCTTACTTTTATCCTTCTTCGGGTGGTCTGAAAAACTTTGTAATCAGAAAAAAAAACATCCTGTAAGCCTGTAACCCCCCTGTGTGAGGGGCCTGTAAGAATAAAACCTTAAAGTATTTGCTTTTTGATTTACAAAACATTTAAAATGTGTGATCTAGCATGTTGTAGGCTTAGTAATCGGGTCCAGGAACTCCAGGACAACCTTTGGATATTATGGAACCTTAAGGGTGCATTTTTTTTTAATTTGCTTGATCTTTTTTGGGATAATAAAGCAAATGTGTGGATTCAGAAAAAGATTAGTCAATTAGTGTTAGACCTGTTAGTTTAATGCAGTACTGAGCGTTGTGAACATGGTCACATGGAGTTGGCTTCAGGATACCACCGTCTAGCTTCATCAGCCCGTCACCACATTCCATTGTTGTTGAAGAGTTGCACTGGTAGCATTCTATTGCTACACCTAGTGTGATTGTCTTGTTTAATAGAAAGTACAGATAGGCAACTGGAGGATTCTGTAGAAGAGCCGGGTCAAGCCAACTATGCCCTTCAACAGCCAGGTCCAGCCAAACCGACCAAAGGCCAGAATGCGGCTCGCATGCCAATTTGCTTTGGACAGTATGGACTTGGCTCGGGCTGTCTCGGGCGCTTCTTGCCTTGACTTAGCATGCCTTGACTCCGAGTAATTTGTTGTTGGTATCGGGCCGTATTCAAAATCGCCTTAGTCTTTGTGTGGATGTTTGTTTTATGAGTTGTGACGTTGCAATGTGAGCGCAACTTATACATACAACTTTATCATCATCATCAGCAAGAAGACCTCCACAGCTTAACTCTGCCACCAAAGACAGTGAATGCATGATCGGCTTGTGATCACTTGAATATGTAACGGTCAAACGCAGGCAGTGCTGTAGCATGCACGTCGTATGCATGTGTTCAGATCAGATTGTTGGAACGGACTGGGCGCTGTGAGTAAAAGCCTTCAGAAAGTTTTGGTATGAGATCTTCATTATCCGCCCTCGTCATCCTGAATGTAAGCCACAGTGCCAAAAAATTTAAATCTCGAATCGAAACTATCCGAATTCGTTCAGAATACAGCAGCAGATACAATACATTTAGGTTATAAGTTATAGGCAGTTTTTTGTTACTTTTGGTACAAATTAAATAGACTTTTTTATTTAACTAGAAAAAGAAAACTGGTTAAGACACAGAGCCTAGAAAGTGCATTTTACAAACTTTATAAATAAACAAAAAAAATATTCAAAATATATTATTTTATATTGTTAATGAACAAGCAGTTACTTGCTCATCTCCGATCTTCAAATAAAGATAAAAAGAAGCAGACGTCATAATTCAACGCATGGGATGTTTTTCCGAGTAAACCAACTAGCTCCAAAGTATCAATAAAGTCTCAAGTAAAATCAAAGACAGACCCGTCCTTATTTTGATCCCAAGATGAATTGTTAGTACTACATATGATGCTTAAGTATTTGTTTATTGTAAGTTGTAACCAATTCCCAAAGTTAGTATTAGTTTAAACCCGAGACCTGCGTCTCACCTTCGCTCCTCCCAACTTGTTTGATACAATACTGGGCATCATGAATGTTCGCACAATCAATTGGTAGTAAATCAACATCGCTCGATAAAAACTCATTGCACTCGAAGGGATTGTCCGAGTCTGTGCCCGAACACTGATAACAGTATATTGAATCAACTAAAAATCAAAACAAACGTAAATAACATAAAACAAAAATAACGAACACAAAGCTACAACGCCCTTTTTACCTGATTTCAAATTAGTAGAAAAAACACTGAGAAGCACCAAAATCTTTGCTAGAACACTGGCCATCTTCTAAAATTAGTAAAATTGTTTAAAGTATGACTGTCTTCTTTTGTTTTAATTGAAAAATCAATAAAAACACTTTATCATTTTAGTTTTTTACAGGCATCCGCCCATGAACGAACATAATCAAAGAGAATGAACATAACAAAAATGAATGAATGACAAAAATAAAAATGATTATGACATTAATGAAATTTATATATGCACAGACACAGAAGATTGTTTTTTTTATTCTTTCCTCTTTGTAGATTTTGACGTCGCACTTCTTGTGCATTTGCCAGAATGAAATATTATCAACTTTGATGAAATATCGTTAAACAAGTCAGAGTCAAGCAAACTAAGCCAGGGTCAATTCGAAATCATGCCCTATCAAAGTGGTGGAGACTTTAGAAGAGGCTACTATGGAGCTTTGGAAACAACACGAAAATTCATGTTTCACCATCACTGGTTTCACCACGTTATATCATTTTCCAGTCTCACACTTGATCACGTCCATGAACACTTAATAATCATCAGCCTGCATCCGTCCACTGCTGGACATAGGCCTCTCCTAATGCACGCCACTGAACTCGGTCGTCAGTTTTTTGCATCCAGTCTTTACCCGCTGTTTTATGCAGGTCGTCACTCCACCTGGCCGCAGGGTGTCCTACACTACGTTTACCTAAACGTGGTCTCCACTCCAGAACTCGTCTACCCCATCGGTTATCGGTTCTTCGGACAATGTGGCCGGCCCACTGCCACTACTTCAGCTTACTAATCCTTAGAGCTATGTCGGTAACTTCGGTTCTATGTCGAAGCACTTCGTTCCGAATTTTATCCCGTATAGAAACTCCGAGCATAGCTCTCCCCATAGCTCGCTGAGCGACTTTAAACTTATGGACCACCTTAACCGTGAGTATCCACGTCTCGGCACCGTAGGTCATAACGGGTAGGACACACTGGTTAAAGAACTTTGTCTTGAGACACTGTGGTATGGACGACGTGAACACTTAATAAATAATAATAATTATATTCCGCCATTATTACATACGCTTTAGGATTTTTGACGGTTTTCAGGGTTCCGTAGTACTTATACGGAAACCTTATGTTGGTCCTATCCGTCCGTCTGCCTGTCAGTCTGTTCGTCCGTCTATAGCTATTAGGTACCTACTTACTATAATAACTACTTATAAAAGTTAGAAGGAAGAAAGTTAAAAAGTTCGAGGAATCTACTCACTCGGTACGAGAATCGGAAGAAAATAATTTCCTAGTTGCTTTGGATGTTTATCGTCTCAACTATAACTAAATAATTAGAGGATCGCAAATCTTAGTCGCTCCTGATATAGGTAAGCAAACTACTGAAGAGGCCGCAATTACTCAGTATCAGTAAATTTCCACCGCACACGGATTCCGCTTTATCGACCCTGACATTTGCGGCCTCTTTTCTACCAGTATCCCGTTACGGGCCACCGTTTGCTCTTAGCCTAGACTCGAATAATCAAAATCTCAGGCTATGGTAATAATAAGTGCATGAAATTGCACAATTAAAGGTAGGTATATAAGGTTTCATACATCACTTTTTATATGGTGTATCCTTTGCGAAGTATGGCTCGCCAAAGTGGTAAAAAGTTGGTCCACCTCCTGCATTTCTAAATTATTATCCGATATATACTCTGATCTATGATACATAGAATCTCGCCCTTGGCCAGTTATTACTTATTGGCTGTTACGTTGATACCTATCTATGTTACGTTTATGTTATCATTGTTATCTGGTTGTATGCCGAATTGCTTAAAACAATGTTATGAACGGATTTTATTACCTACGTACTTATATCAACATTTAATAGGTATATAGAATCCCAATGGTACCTGTAGTGTTCCACATTAAAACAACACAAATAATAAGTAGTACTTGCAAACTGCTTTTATTGAACGCCGGATCTAACCTACAAATCGTTACTCGACACATGATAGGCTGTCACATTCATCGATATTAAATAGGGTTGTACAATCCTACAGTACCGTCTCGTAAGCGCCCAATGTTAGATATTTACGTAATATTGGGCGCTTAGGTACGAGAATATCCTACACCTTGAGACTTTGAGCCTTTTATCAAAGATAACCAGAAGTTAGCCTGAGGATGATCAGTAGGGAAATAAAATCAAAAACAAAATTATTGAATATTCAAATAACTTTTATTTCCGATATTATTATTGTATAATATATTCTTACAATATTGTGAACATATAATTTGTAGAAAAATACTTACTTACGTGAGTTAAGTAGATTACAGTTTAACACTAGTTTAGGACGAATTTTTAACCAGTCCATAAAAACTCTTGTAACTAAAATTAGCTACGCCAAAAACTAAATCTTTTACAAAATATAGCTAACTGCTTAAATCTATCACAATGCTACCTACCTAAGCTTATCTACTAACTCATGCGAACTTAGTTTGTACATTTACTTTTTACTAAATTAAATGCATTAATATTAACTTAAGTATCTACCTACTAATAAGGCAGTTATTGGTTACTTAAATAATGAAATAGTTCGAATGAATTATTGTCATTGTTATACCATTTCTTAGACCTATAAAAATCACAAGATGGAATGTAAAATAATAGAAAAATTAGGATATAATTAAGAGTATCAAAAACATTTAAACTAATTAACACGCCACATGATTATATTTTAAATTCAATAAAAAAAAATATACAGTAGTTACCAGCTAAGTTAAGTTTAAGTAAGTACTGTTTGATAACAGTTGGCACTTTTTTACTGTTATTTGTAGGAAATAAAGTTACTTAGTACGAAAAAAACATAAAAATAATAAAAACTACCAGCAGGCGTATTATGGATCTTTGATCGGGATCAGTCAGTGTCAGAATTGACAGAATTTTGACACTTGAAAGGGGTTATGACGCAAAAAAAAAAAAAAACTGCGTTGTCTATTTCAAATTTCATACTACGAAATTGGAAATAGACAACGTTTTTTTTTTTGACATAATTTTGACAAGTCGCGATCCCGATCAAAGATTCATAATACGCCTTCTGATTAGGAGACAATTCAAAGAATAACAGGTATGTTTCAGATAATAAAATGAGATTGGATAGAACAAAAATCGGATCTGTTAACTGTCAGAACTGATAAAGACACATAACATATAAATAAAATTTTATAATATAGCTAGGTAAGTTCGGCAAGTCAATGTGATGTGATATGAGTACGATTTTATCGTTATCGAATATCTCACCATAATCTAATTTGGCCCCACAATTGACAACCTTAATTAATTTTGGTGTTGTATCCATGATACGAAATTGAGCTGAGTTACAAAGATAGAAACAATTTCGTTGTTAAGTTAAGAAGTAAAAATAATACATAAACAATTCAGTGGTACAAAATGTCTTTTGCATCGCCTATTTATGGCCATACTAATTGCTAAGTTGAGGCCTCAAGGGTAGAGAGCCTTCGACCCAGAAATTAGGTCGTTCCATCATGGTTTGCCAAAGAGTGACTTCTTTGCCAATGCTGTCCATCCAGTTCACATTTGCGCCCATGTATGTTCCTGAAAAATTATTATAATTATAGAAATAGAAGAAAAAAACGGCGATAACATTGTTGTTGATGATTCCTCTGCATGAAAATACAATTAACGTAAATATCCAAATAATTTCATAGTATAGTTATGTAGTACAAAAATTACTACTTAAATATCCCTATAAAAACCAAAATCAGATGGCACCACTTGCAGAGACGCGCCATCTGTGGTTTTATCATATCATTAAAATAATGCCACGAATACTGCTCTAGTGACGCCACGTTACATTTTAAATTTTGTATTCTGTGGTTATTATTTTTCTTCATTCTCTGGATGTAAAGATTTTGATTAAAAATTGGTCTCTTCACGGTCTTCATTTAGAAAAAAAAAGGTTTTTTTTTACTCTTCGCGGTTTGTGCGTTTAGCAATTCAACAATTTCAACTTACCACTTCCAAGTGAAAGTCTCACGGCGCCCATGAAATCGTTTGACGCCAACCGGTCCCTGTCCCAAAGACTGAGTTCCAGAGCCCTTGTACTAAGCTCCTGCATCTTCAGTCCACGGTATGTGAAGGTTTGTTCCCATCGTGGGTTCAGGGAGCGACGGACGACGTTTGTCTTTTGTTTGACAAGCTTTCCTCTGTCAGGTAGGAGGTAGCTGCAAGTAAACGTTTTAGTTAATTTAGGAAAGTAGCAATAAATTGATTATTAATTAATTTAATACGCAGAAGAGAAATCAGGTATGAACAAAAAATAGTCACCGATTCGCACTTGGCCATTATTTATTGTTATACTTTAGTGTGTACTATAATCTTGCCAAGTTTGACGCTTGGGCGTATTAACGTTTTTACATTAGAGCATTTACAAAACTACGTAAAAAATATGGGCCTCTTTTGATTGTACTTTTTGACTTTTTGACTATTTCTACTAGTTAATCCGCCGTAGGTAACTACATATTGTGTGAAAATGTAAACTGGTTATGTATTACGGTTCCAAAGATACAGCCGTATAAAGGTAGGACGGAAAGACAGAAGGACGGACAGACAGACAGACAGCGTAGGCTCAGTAATAGGTTCCCGTTTTTACCCTTTGGGTACAGAACCCTAAAAACTATAATTAAAAGTTTATTTATAAGGGGACAACTCACCTCTTACAAAACACGTCAGCCAGTCCATTGGGCTTAGTAGCGACGAGGTTCTTGGCTTCCTTTACCAGCACGTGTAAGGTTCCTTTCCCCCGGAGTGCGCCCGTCTCGTGCAGCTCGAACTTCAGGCCGACGATGAGGTCACCTCGCGTGCCTTGCTGGTCATCGAACTGTTCCGTCTGGAAGGAGAGATTAGGGGAGATTGAGCCAAGGGAAATGTCGAGAGGATTTCACAACTTTAGCCAGCCATGTGCACAATTTCACGCAACATGTCAGCGGTGTGCAAAGAGTTTTTAGACAGGGTGGGTGGGCAGACATTTTTTTTTAGCACTCATTCAGGTAAAAATGGGAGCCTTTTTCATGGATAGGGAATAGAGGGCTGCCACACCATATACCTCCCTTGATCGGACCAGGTCTCGTTTCTGAGTTTTAGCAGCACAACACGCACATTGTACACTTTCTTTTATAATATATATCGATGAGTATTAAGATACTGACCCTTTCATGAAGCTTGTACCACATGGGCGCGGGGTCGTCAAAGACGACGTCGGCCAGCGGAAGCGTCACCTCCCCCAGGAAGTCGTTCCGTCCGAACATGTCCGCGTGCCACACGCTGAGCCACAGTGTCCGGGCGGACAGCGAGGCCAGCGGCTGCGCGAAGTTCAGCGTCTCCTCGAACACGGGGTTCAACGTGTTCTTCTTCACTTTCGTCTTCCTCTTGCCAGCTTTGGACTTGTCCGGTAACAAGTACACCTGGAAATTGGACGTTTTTTGTTGAGAAACTGGATATTTCTTCTAATCCCCTGGGGGTTCGATTTTTGAATCGCACGATAATATCATTTTTGATTCGATTTCGAGCGATTCAAAAATCAAGCCCCTGGACATGAAAACAACTGTTTGTCACTGGACATTCATTCTGGTTTCAGTTCAATCGAATTAGGTAAATATCTACTATATGTAGTCTGTGATTGCAGTAGATAGTTCGCACTTGTTTCGATCTTGACATTTCCAACGATAGATTTGACTTCTCTTAGTATGGTTAAAACTTCCATTTGCTTTGCATTGTTTTGTTCTTACAAGCTTTTCTTCAACTTGCAATGTTTGTATGTTAGTTTGTTTGTTTCGGTCAAATCTTGCAAGCTGAATTTGAACTAGTTCCTCTTAACCGACTTTATTGAAATTTTGCACACACTTTTAGTTGTGACAATACAATATGCAATACCCAATATTGAAATATTTTCAAAATGGCTGCCGCCAGAAGATGACGGATGATGTTAGTAATTTTTTTGCCAATCCTAATAATATGGATATCAAATGAAGAGTAGAATACGATAAAGTAAGTGACATCCTCTCCATGGCGGATTACATAACGGATTTGCATAGTCGACATGCAACTAGCCGGTTTGCCTCCACCTTCTCAATGCGAACCGCTAGGGACTTGAAATCCTTGCACCGTCCTTGTTTCCTGAAAACTTTACCCTGGATGTCTTCAAGGCCAGAGTGGGCTTTGCCCCCGTCTTTGTTTCCGGAAAACTATATCCTATGTCTTCAAGGCCAGAGTGAATAAGTAGAATAACCTTCTAGGTCCGAACGTAAGTACGTGCTCCATCTTCGGACAAAACATCGCTTTCCATCAGGTGAGTTGATAGCCAAATGAAGACCTATTTTATTTATTCTATATAAAAAATAATAATAAAAAATCTTTGCTAAAGCTAAAAGCTGTTTTAAAAAAAGTTTTTTTTTACAATTAATTTATTTCACTTGACTGCACTTCATTGTCTTGCATCATTCTTAGAAGAGATCGAAGTCAGAGAATACTCGCCCAACACTAGCTCAGAAAGAGAACCAGGGGCCTTACGCCCAACTGTAAACACGAGCTCAAATAGGTGCAGTTTGCAAAATCACGCGAACGCGAACCTTAACGCGCCGAGATACGGTTTGCGGTCGCATGATTTTGCAAACTGCACTGATTCTGGCCCGCGTTAAGAGTTGGGCGTAAGGCCCCTACAGTAATCGAGCTGATGATGAGTATACAAAAAGAAACTTACCTTAACGTAAGGATCAGATCTGTTTCTCTTGGTGTCGACGGGGGCCAGGTCCCGGCACCTCTTGACTCCGACCTCCAAGGCCCCAAGGCGGTAGTTGTACAGCAGTGAGAACTGCACCTCGCCTCGCACCGTCACGTTACACCTGGTGCCCTCGCCTGCGCCGGAGTACACTGAGGCCATAGACTCTGAACGGTTCTGGAATGGGAATAAGTAATCGGACTGTGTTAAAAATTCATGTTGGTACATAATATTTTTATCTTAACTCATAATAAAAAGGTAGAGATAAAAAAAAAACAGAGATAAAAAAATATCACATAGGGCGTCTTAAAATAAGCAGCTGAACACGTTAAGACAGTTTTTAGAAGTTTTGTTTGTTTGTTTGTCCACGCACATCTAAACCACTGGACTGATTTAAATGCGGTTATTGGGAATATGCTTAGCTAAGACCAGATTGAAGTATAGGCTATGATATTTTGCACAAAGGCCGGATTAAGGGAAGGAAAAATAGGTTGAAAGTTTATATGAAAACCTACGCGTACCTACGAAGTCGCGGGCAAAAAGCACTAGTATTATATAAAAATCTCGTGTCACAGTGTTTGTGGTCGTCTCTACGAAACGGCTCGACCGATTTTTATGTATATTTGGTAGGTATGTGAATAGGTCATAAAGTTTTTTCATCATCATCACAATTTTCCATCACCACGCGGGTGAAACCGCGGGGCGCAGCTTGTTATAGTATGTAATTCATTTATAGTATAGAAGAATATTTGTGCGACTTTTATTAGGAAGTACCTGTAGGAGGATTGTACCTATATCAACAATTTGAGTGTGAGGAGGGTGGGTGATTTTAAAGATGACGTCTGATAGACAAATGGTGATGAATTGTGTTTGATATTGGAAATTCTTAATTGGAAACGTTTGTAATAGTGGCAAATAGGTATGTGCCGAGAGGTATGGTATAGAGACAGTAAAATAACCAATTGGTTCTTATACTCTTGAATTTATTAACATCTATAAGTAGATGAAGTTGAAAGGAATGCCATTATTAAGGTGTGCTTATATATCTATACTTTTTCCAATTCAAAGTAGACTCCGTGAACTCACAGATTAAAATACACCAAGGTACTTTGAATTCGTCTTGATCCCGAAATTGAATCGATAACCGCAAATAATATGGAAACAATCACAGTTTCACAAACCATTTTCGTCAATAATTGGCGGGCCGTTATCAGCAAATTCAACTCACTAGGTAGGTACCTAACAATTTTTATCCAATCTAGTTTTGATTTTTATCCCGCTCACAAATCACCACCCACAATTTTAACCGATACCTTTTCGAACAGTCGGTACAATATCTCGATTAGAACTGAATTATTCGACTAACGAATGCAATCAATCAAAAATCAAAATCAAAAATCAAAATCATTTTATTTTTCAGACACAAAAGATCCATAATTTAAGTTAAGTTAGTAAAAATATACATTAAAATTAAAAATAAATAATTGAATCAGTCAGAACAAAAATTCAATTTCAAACTTGAAATAAATTAACAAAACAGAAAATTCTATTTTGTTAATTCATTTCAAGAGTACCCTGATGTGATGATGCAGGATGGGACAGTTAAATCTGTTGGTGACTGCTTTCAGAATACTGTTGTCACTCGCACGTGTTCTACTTAAAAGCGAGGCGACCTTTTTGCGCATGATAGCTGCAAACCCATCAGTGCGAGCTTCCACGAACATGGTGGACGCGCTGCAGAACCGTGGGAGCCGCATCAGCATCCTGAAAGCATTATTGTATTGGACACGCAGAGCGTCGAGGGATTTTTTAGTGTACACCGTCCACAAGCTACTGCCGTAGAATGATTGGCAGTAGGCCTTAAAAAGAGTAACTTTTACTTCATTCGAGCAGGAAGAGAATCTTCTGGACAGCATATTAGCTCTCACTGTCAACGCTCTGCGCTCCCTATCTATGTCCGCTTCATCGCTCAGGTCCTCACACACAATATGGCCCAGGTATCTAAACTGTCTCACTCTGCTGAGAGAGAAACCATTCAGCATTAATGGGGGTACATTACCGGGTCCCTGACCGCCCCTAGAGAACACCATGTACTCGCTCTTTTTAACATTGTAACGTAGACCATTAGCTAGCGCATATGTTTCACAAAATGTTAAGAGCTTCCTGAGAGAGCTCACAGAGGGCGCCAGCAGTACCATGTCATCTGCGTAGCTTAAATTATTGACACAGACTCCGTCAATCGAGCAGCCCGTCTGCATGCTGCTGAGACCCTCTATTAACTCATTTACATAGAAGTTGAAGAGCCTCGGAGAGCTTAACCCCCCCTGCCTCACACCGCACTCCAACCTGTATGCATCAGAAAACTCTCCAGCCCATTTAACACAGTTCATCTGATTGTTGTACCAATACTCAAAAACAGAACACGTTTCCGCTGGCAAACTAGTGTTCCGTAACTTTGACCAAAGCACACCGTAAGACACCATATCAAAAGCTTTTGATAAATCTAGAAAACATGCATAGATAGGAGTCTTTCTATCAACATAGTATCTCACGGTGTGCTTAAGGCTTAATATTGCACTCTCAGTTGACAGTCCAGCTCTGAAGCCAAACTGCCCGTCATGTAGCTTCAAATGTTTGTCGAGCTGGCTATCTAACAACCTGTCAAGTACCTTCCCAATGATGGTAGCCAGGGATATTGGTCTATAATTATTTTTATCCGCAATATCTCCAGTTCTGTTTTTGACAATTGGCACAACAATAGTTTTCATAAGTTCTGAAGGGAGATAAGAATGCGAGATACACAAGGAATAAAACATGGATAAGACCCTCGGTAGATGTACCCCAGCACACTGCAGATGTTCGATACTGAGACTGTCGTGGCCTGGTGACTTGCCTCTTGTCATATCCTGTAGTACTCTTCTCACCTCCTTTGCTGAGAAGCTAACATTACATGCAGTATCCAATACATTCTCAGCATCAAACAACTGCTGCGTTGATTTTCCTAATGGAGAGTCAGTTTTAAAAGAGTTTCTAAATAAGTTCGCTACCTCTTTTGGATCAGATACGCCTTCAATGCTAACAGGGAAACCAGGTTTCAAGTTAAGTTTGTTTGTACTTTTCCAAAACTTTGAAAAATTCTTTGAAGATCTATGTTCGGCAATAATGTCCATCTTAATTTGGTCTTGGTGTTTTTGACACCACTTTAATTTCATTTTAAATACTTTTCGACTGTTACACATATTATTGTAAATGACACCATTGCCAGGTTTTCCATGCCAAAACCAAAGATTTAACTTGTACCTAGCATCCCTATGAGCAACACTGACATGCTTATTCCAACCCATTATGTAAGACTTGTTTTTAGGTTTCCTCTCTACAGCATTATAAGTGAGAACAGCAGCCTCTCTAAGGATATTAACAATATTATTATACATTGAGTCAATGATATGTCTATGCGTGACGTCAGAGCACAGCTTGTCCGCGCATACTGATAACTCTGGGGGGAAATCTAAATCTCTGAGTTTTTGGTTACATAACTCATAATACTCCTTAGCTTGTAAATTATTGCGTTCACCCCAGATAACTTTATCACATTCACGGTTATACACTTTAGATCTAGGCTTAACAATATCTAAATCACAATACATCAATACAGGATAGTGATCAGACCAAAAAACATTATGACACAGTACCTTAATATCTCTCACAGAGTCCCAGGCCGCACGTGTCACTATGCAGTGGTCTAACCACCGACGGGATCCGTGCGCATCACTAACAAATGTATACGCGCCAGAGCTAATACCTAATCTTTCTATGTCAGCACAAAGCCACTGTTGTTCCTCACAAAAACCTGTCAACTCTTTTGCAAACAACTCTGATGGGTGCGCATTAAAATCCCCGAGCACATAAACCGATTCTACTTGAGCGTTTTCAATAATAGCACTAATTTCACTTAAGCACTCCGTGAACTCCAAAAAATGATCTGAACACTGCCACGGCATATAAACGCTCATCACAATAAAAGATCTACCTTGCAGCTCGAACTTAACAGCTGCTATACGTACGTTATTGCACGCAATAACCGTAGTTGACTGGAACAGATTTTTCCTCCAGAGAAGTCCTACGCCTCCGAATAAACGACCTTTCAATAAATGCTGTGACACATCCATTGAAGACTTTCCGTAGTACTCGAAGTCGTCGTGTATAGTACCGAGAAATGGTATGTCTTGAGGCAAGAGCCAAGTTTCTTGAAGAGCAACAATCGATGCAGTACTACATAGGTTGTTAATGTCACCAGCTGACCGCTTTACGTTCTTGCAATTAAATGTAATAAATTCACACATTCGGTTGTTATTCATCATAAAAAGAGTTAGATGTTTCTAGTGATTATAGCGTCGTTATTAACGCTACTCTTAAAGTTGACAAAACGTCGGAACGTTATGCCGTCTGGCCACAGTCCCGCATCCATAAAGATGGAAAGTTTTGTCCTCGGTACTAACACCTTGTATGCGTTATATTCTCTTTGTGTCTTCGTCTTAATCTTATCTAAACTCACTTCAACTTGCGTTTTTCGCAAGATATAAGCATGTACATCCGCTGCGGTGGCGTTTTTATCAACGTTGTTGATGAATAATGGTATTTTTATATCAGCCGCTTTAAACTTACTCGCTGGTTCTATTGACGCCTGTCCTTTAGAACTTATAAATTTATTTCTATACCTCCTTTTTTGTACTGTTATCCATTCCTCATCTCGTCTGTCCACAAAATTGCCTTCGCCATTCGCTATTTGAGCAAATGATTTTTCCATTGCTGGTGGCTGGTCGATAGAACATACAAGCTCGCTTGTGTTCATAGCGGCGCCGGCACCCGCGCCGAGAGCGACATCGTTATCGCGTTCCGGTGAGGTACGAGTAGGTAGCTGGCGCGTAGGTATATTAGCTTGTTTACAAGTTGGCTCGTGCAAAACTGGTATGACGGTACTGACGGTCACAGAGCGAAAAGAATCTTTTTTCTTAGATGCTGAAGTTGGGTCCGATGCAGCATTTGGTGTTAGGTAAGACTGGGTAGACGCAGACTCTTTCTCCTGTTCTGGTAGATATAACAAACCAATTGGGCCACTATCGTAATTGTCACAGGTTCGTAACTTAGAGCTGCCCCTCACGGTATTCACATTTGTCATATCAAAATTGTTAACAATAGAAGCACTTTTCAAGTTTGTCAATTCATTTTTTATGTCATTTAATTCTTCAGCTGTTGCATACGTCTGTTTTATACATAAAATATCCTTCTGAATCAACATCACATCTTTCAAAAGTCTCGTGACATCGACGTGGTCCCAGCAAATAGGGGGTAGTTTATTCAAATTTTTAGCTACGAAAATCGGAAATTCGTCTGGTTCCGTTTCTTTAAATAGCTTCATTATGTCTTCTAGGTCTCGTTGCGTTTTCCCATCTTTTTTTCTGTGGATTTTGCACTTCGCAGACTTCACACAGTCAAACAGTAAATTTTTTGCGTCAACGATGTCTTGCTCGGTGAATGAGCTAGCACAAATACGCACCATACTTATTTCGTCCATGACTTCTAATTTATTTTGTATAAAGGCTAAGACTTCACTAATTATTATATTACAAGTATCACATTTCTTAGTCGATGCCATTTTAGTACTTTGCACTGCACTGCAATCCAGACGCGATGACGCGTGTGCCCAGGAGGTCGCACGAACGACGAACAATATTTAGTTTTTGTTGGGTGACATTCGACACCGACATTCCGTCGACAATATGGAATTGGTGGGAATATTGGTTAATGTAGGTTAAATGAACGTTAGTAGAAAATTGTGTGGTAGGGAGATTAGTCACTCGTTGGGTGTATCTAGGAATAGGTAATTATTGTGTGGTAAAGACTCGAAAAATTATTATTTTGAGTTGCACTTAACACTTGGCAACGCGTTTCACATACGTTCCTACTAAAATTTCGACCTATCACAAAGCTACGGGGCCTATCCGTAGGCGACGGTGGTCGCTTACGTCAGCTTGTTTAACACCTATGGCATAAAAAAATAAGTTTGCCCATCCCTCTGTAAATAAGGTGACATTTAAAATAAATTTTAGCTCGTTATTTGGAGTCAACCTTCGACCAAAACAATACAAAGATACCACAATGACGCGCTAATCGCGGCAATACTCAATCTGGCTGGACTCAATACGCAGCCAGATTGTATTGTAGTGTTGACGTATAATTTTTCGAAGGACCTCTGAAAATAGAGTGAAATTCCAAAAACAACGAGCTTAAATGAGTGTAATTTTAAGTCGTTGTTTTTGGAATGTCCTCCCATTGAAAATTATGGTGACTTTCTAAAAACAACAACCTACAACTAAATGAATGTATATGTATGTAAAATAATTTATTTTAGGTCTTTTTTTTTTGGAATATATAGATTTGATGTTTTTGTGGGATGGGCACTGGGCTTTCTGGGATAGGCCGTGACCAGTGCGCTAAGTAGTCCTAGTTTACCGCCATTGGTTCCAGTTTTTTAACCGACTTCCAAAAAGGAGGAGTTTTTTTTAATGTTTGTTACCTCAGAACTTTCGATTGGGAAGCTTTCACACGGGAAGCAACAGGGTGAACCTGCTGCTTCCCGTGTGGTCCCGTGCTGTAATTTTTATGAAGTCGGTTTTTTAAATTGATAATTATGTTTTAAAATGGAGCTGAAACGCCAAGTTATCTAAAGTTCGAATTTAATTTATAATTCCAAAACACATCCAAAAACTATTGAATGACTTCTATCACTCCATTCCTACACCTACAATACATGCTCTATTCTAGAATTAACAATCCGATATATTTACATAAAAGAAGTTATAAAGTTGGTGATACCAAAATGCGATCAAAATTCCGTGTAGGCATTTAAATTAATTTATAGCCAATTTAATTTTTTATTGATAACAAATCTTCCTATAACTACTGTAAAAAATATGCCCGTTATGGTCTAAAAGCCTTCGAACGTACGTACCTACATTTATTTACTTAAACTTTTTTGTTATAGTAGGTAGAGGCACTCAGAATTTTACAGTCAATAACCATTGATGTAAGGAAATAGTCACTAACTTAATTGGTTTTATGGGCATTTTATCTCAAAATTATAGTTCATGTAAACTCGGTCCAAGCATTTATTTGCTATAGCAGCTGCAATAACATTGTTAAAAGCTGAATAGCTGATGGGCACCTGCTACGGTCTCATGTTCAGAAACCTAGCGAAAGTGATCAGAATTAGTGGTTTTCGTTCAACCTTTTGCTGTTTTTTGAAGTGAAAACTTCTTTAGGCGCGTGGAGCACTTTTTAGAGTGAACATAAGTCATGGAACTCGCGTCATCGTCACGCTGTACCGTGTATTTTAAAACAGCGCCATCTCTTGTAGAATAGGTGAATTACTACCTTCTGACGTGCAGTCCTATGAGTGATGTGTTTTTTATATTTTTTTGTTAAGTTGAAGTGGCTATGGGCAGGCTACATCGCTCGAAGAACCGACAACCGATGGGGAAGAAAGCTTCTTGAGTGGAGGAAGACCACGAATTGGAAGACGCAGCGTAGGTAAGCCTCCTACTAGATGGACCGACGACATTGTGAGAGTCGCGGGCATCCAGTGGATGCAGATGGCAGGATGCCGTTCAGTGTGAAGGTTAACGGGGGAGGCCTATGTTCAGCAGTGGACGTCTTCCGGCTGATGATGATGATGATTCAACCTTTTACTATGTTATTGCAGCTGTCAGATCAAATAAATGTTGGGACTGAGTTAAGTTATATTATTTATTTACTTTATATGCATACCTATTTAATTTAGGTGTTAATATCTATCTAAATATGTATTTAAAAATATATATGTATGTATATCAGTTTCTGGCAGCCATATTACAAGCTTTGCTTAGTTTGGGGTCAGATGACCATGTGTGCAATAATGTCCCAGATATTTATATTATATTTATATTTTATATTTAATTAAGTTGTAGGAAACTGCGACAAATTTGGAGGTATATAAAATTTGTGTAGGTAAATTATGGTGGATGTAGGATGGTATTTACATAGCATCGTGTTTTGCCTAAACTTGTTATTAAAATAACTTTAAACAAAAAGTACATATAATTATTGATGTCTAAATTAAAACGGGTAGGGCAGGTTTGGAATTGACAGAATCCTTGGTAAGTCTATGCTTTGCCAGACTTCGTCAGAGTTAAGTTATTTATGTTAAAGTACCTACATAATTATTTATAAGTTATGTAGATATCTTCCTTGTGGGTTTTTATTCTTGGGTTTACATATTTTTGTCACCCAATTTGCTACTCAGTGAGCTCTATTGTGACTGCTTTGTTTATCTCGACTCTACAACAATAATATTTTTAACAGACTGCAGAATAAGAGGGTGTTTCATATCGGTTGTTTTTTTATTATCTCAGAACTTCGTCATTTAAATAACTTGGACCGAGTTTAGTACTCATATTTACGAAAATAATATGTCTTTTCCTCATCGAGCTATATTAAAGCTCGATGCTTTTCCTATTGTTTTTCCCTTTCTGTCATACTAATCTTGCGTTATACGTAAAGTTAACACCATTATATAAATATACGTATCTACATAGCGGCAGGCACGTGAAACTGTCCACTCGACCGCATTTTGCATTAGGTAATACCGCTTTATCTGCCCACTAGCTTACTTATAAGGGATAATATGTAGGTACTTATAAATATATTAATGTGTTGCAATTCCGTGAGACTGGTCAAAAGTTCCTAAAGTCTAGTTTCTTTGAACCGAAGTAAAATTGTATCAACAGAAATTTTGCTTGTTACTATTATACTCCGTCAAATTAAAAGATATTTAAACGATAATTTCTTTATTTGATCTGTACATAATATCTGAGTACTTTTTTGGAATGTAAAACTGTTATAACTCACCACCACTAGACCAGAAGCCCCTAGCCCCTGGTTCGATTTTCGGCCGGGCATATGTATGAAAGATGAATTTAAATAATCTAATCTGGGTCTGGGTAAGTAGTTGTCCATGTATGTGTGTGTTTCATGTGTTCCCGGACACAGGGAATCCTAGGGGTTGTTCCTCTTGTCCCTCAGTTGTTTTGTCCCCACGGGGGCCAAGAGGAAAAAACCGTTTTTACCTATCCTACAGAAATCGACACTTTTTTCCGGGATGAAAAGAGTTATCCTACAGGAATGGATAATTTTCCGAGTTTAAAAGTAGTCAATGTACCTGATTACCGTGATAAACTATCTCCACACCTTATTTTATTAAAATTATTTAGTGGGTCAAGAGGGAAAAAATAGGCAGTTATGGGGACTCGATTGCGAACGAAAGTGAAAACTAATACGTGACATTAGCATGTCGGTGACGCGAACCCATAAAAGTAACTTACCAAAAATTGCTCAAGCCGGCTAAAGAAATTTTCACTTCAAAAATTCCCTTTGTCCACCAAGGGGACAAAGCACTGGAGGACAAGAGGAAGAACCCAATCCTAGTGCCTCCATAGACCGATCTAAGAGTGGTGAAGCTTTAGTTGAGTTGATGTTTAGGATATTTAGGATTGGAACAACCTGCCAGCTTCCTTGTTTCCTAAGAGATATAATCTGTGCCTTTTCAAGGCAAGAGTGAATAGGTATATCCTAAGTCTGCGTGCTTCTTTGACCACATCGTCGCTTATCAACATGCGAGATGGTGGTAAACGCGCACTTATTCGTGATAAAAAAACTTAGCACTTTTTCTTATCCTATACAATTGAAAGGTATGTTATAGTAATTTGTGACGCTACAAGTATATAGCCATAAATGTCTTGCAAACCCCGTTACTCACCAAGCGTGTCGTAAGAAACATAATACAATAGCCTACGGTCGACGAACAATGAATGTACAGACAAGTACTTATGAGTTTACACCTTTGGACTAAAATAATGGTCCTAAACCTGTCTGTCATTGTGGCCGTTTGGTGACCCACTTCATCTCATGTGTTTCGATTATCATACTCTGACTTTAGCCTAGTCATTCAGTATCATAAGTGGTCTTACTTTTTACATGCTTTTATTTAGCTTGCAATGTTCGTACGTCGATTTGTTTAGGTCAAATCTTGCAAGCTGTGGTAAGTATTATATGTATTTTAATATTTTTTCGTGTTCGGCTCTTTTTATGGTCAATTTTGTTATAGGACAGTAAAAAAATCAGTCCGGTAGCCTATTGCATATACCACACGCGAAAATAAATAAATTTAAAAGCAATAATGAATCGTTGTTAAATTTAAAAGCACTATAATCAGGTAGGTATAATTAGAGTTTAATTGAAATTGCAAATTGGTGACTAATTATGTTATTAACGGACCAGTTACTTCAATACCAAAGTATGCGTATTATGAAATAGAGCAAAACACTTCGACAAGGAAATAGGAATTGAATACAGCTACATAAATATTAAAAACATACTTAAGTACAATGTACATATAATTAAGCACTATAGGTCATTTTGAGAATTGATCTAGACACATCTAACTACTACTCTTAGGTACCACTATCGTAGACCTAGCACCAAGAAAAAACTTCTGCGTTAATTAGCAAAACTGTAAAAAGTATAAATAAATGGGTTTAAGCTTGTGGTGTACCAAGTCAAAAGGAGATCGTTGTACACATCATTATGAACAACTATTCCTTTGGGACCAACCTTATAACGCGAAAAAAATATCAGCTGTTCCATGCATTTAGTTGAGCGTGTGTCATTTTTATAAGGAAGAGCAGTTAATGTTTCGCGTTTTCTGGATTATACAGGATTGCGCGGAAAGGGTGTACTAAGCCAAAAGGGGTCCATACCATAGTACCCATTATTATAAACAACTTTTACTATGGGATCAACCCTGAAATCGCGAAAGACTATTAGCAGTTCCAGAGTGAATGACCGTTTTCTATGGAACACCGGATATTTTTTCGAGATTTCAGGGTTCATCCCATATCCCATAGTAAAAGCTGTTCATAAGGATGGGTATATACGATGAACCCCTTTTGGCTTAGTACAAACTTTCCGCGTAACCCAGTATAACCCTGTAATTTATACAAAATTCGCAGTCAAACGATGATAAGAATTAACGAAGGAAGGATGGATAAGCAATGGAGTAAATAAATAGAAAAAAAAAATTTTACCTGTAGGCCACTCCTGTTGAGTGAGAACCGATCTCGATCCAGAAGATCCCTTTCGTGTGGTGAAGGAGAGTTAGACCTTCTCGGCAACGTCGCATGTCCGGGCGATACCGACTCCGATAAATAAACTTCATCTGTAACAAAGAAAAATAAATTTAATTAAGGACCATGACAAAAAAAAAAACATGATTAACGCAAATAATCATAGTTTTAATTCATTCCCGCTTGCACTGTAGCGATAAGATAATGAAAACGGTGAAATAATTGAAATAATAGTACTGGCCAGGCAACATTCTTAAATCCTGTTAATTTAGACGTGAATAGGTCGTATATTTTGTTAGCTTATCTACGTATTTGTGCATGCAAGGTTTTTTGTGTCTGCAAATAGAGTTGTGTCCGGTTTTATAATGAAGAGAATAAAAACAAGACAAATTTTAATGCATTGCATAAATATATTGGTGCACCAATTTGATACATTTTTTGTACCGTCGTCTTTTAACTCAATCCAATCATCTTTTTTGATAGTTCGGTACCGTTTCCCTCTCGTAAGCGAGTTATCACACCATTCTAAAGATCTCAAAAAAGAGTCTCTACATGACAGGACTTCCTGTAGGAATGATAACTTCTCACCAGATTTTAATGTGCTGCCACGACTATTTGTCTCATTCTGTGGTTCCACAGACGTTGATTGTTTCTTTTGAATCTTTTTGGTTGAACTCAAGCTTATAGAGCTGGCTTGTTTTTCAGTGGCCAATAAAAGTTTAGTCGTAGATTTTGCTAAATCATCTTCAATAGCTCTAGTTACAGGTGCAGTGGTTTGTGTTGGGAACTCGTCGTCAATTGGTCTCGTAACGATTAGTTTTGGCAATTCATCTTGATTTGCGTGCCGTGAACCTGATGGTGCTTGATTTACCGTGTAACTTTTTCTTGAAGCACGCACCAGTGCTGAGGTAGATGTTTCTTCATGAGAATCAATTTCATCTTGGTTTACTTTGCAGCAAAGACACCGCCAAAATTTTTCACAACATGACATCTCTTTTCTGTTGAGACCGCAATTCGCTTTGTAAGCGTTAACTGGGAAGTAAGAAGAAGAATCCGGTCCTTCAGACATGATACGTGGATTTTCAAAAGGCATGTACTTAGAGCTTGCCTTATTATTAACAAGGGCTGCCATTGATTTATTAGCCACTGAGCACAAACACGACACATACAATGAGCGAACAACACCACTTTGTTGTTAATTCACATAAAATCCACATGTTATCGTTGTATTACGCTATGTGGTTCGGTTGTTTCCTGTTGAATTAGAGATAAAATTCGAGATACAGCACAAATGCAAAACGTATTCGCGATGTTAATGATCTAACACAGTGCACTAGATCGGAAAGGAACGTACATTTAGTATGTGTGTGTGACAGACTAGTGAGGCCATGTTACAAGCAGGAAAATCGGTAGAATGTATATTATTATGTATGATTTGAATATGAACATTATAAATACGATTAAGTGAAATTTTGGTAGCCGTTCCATAATAAAATAAAAATATTTATCAATATAAAAAAGAGACTTCATAAAAATTACAGAACAAGACTAAATTGAAATAGGACCACACAGGAAGCACCAGCTTTCAAATAAAAAAAGAATCATGAAAATCGGTTCACCCAGTCGAAAGTTCTATCTGAGGTAACAAACATAAAAATAAAACAGACGAATTGAGAACCTGCTCCTTTTTGGAAGTCGGTTAACAAAAGCTTTCCAAAACAATAAATAGCCCAATTAGTCTAAGAAGAAGAAGTTACTATTAGTTTCGTTGAAGATGAGGAAAATGGAGTAAAGTTTCATACCAGTTGACTTCTGAGGTAAGCCTAGAGTACTCCATCGCAGCTTTTTCACAGGTTTATTAATTTCTGGATTAGAGTCTGTGGCTAACGATTTTGTAGAGATTGACATGTCTTTATGCCTTGACACTAATACTGGCAGAGAAGACTTGAAATTTAGTCGTGGGATTCGGTGTGACAATTGAGGGCTTTCGGTTTCATTTCCTGATTCAATACTATGCCTGTTTACAGTATTCTTGGCCACAATTTCTGCGTCTTGAAAATCTCGTGTTGATGAACCAGAATATCCAGATTCTGATTCATTCAAACTTGCATTGTCGATTTTATCAGGTACGGTTTGTTCTTTGATCTCCAAGGATATGTTTTGAATACCTTCAATAATGTTGTCTATATCGTCTTGATTTTTAATAATTTTCATGTTAGAATTCGAATCTTGGCCGGGGGCAATTTTTTTATCTAATTCATTTCCAAGTTTTGGAGTTGATGTTTCAATTTGTATTTTGTGCATTATGTTTTCAGCGGAATTTGTTGGTGTATACCGTCCTGGTGAAATAAGGGGTAAGTTTGAAACAGGACTGATTATTCTCTTATCTTTATTTAAATTCTCTATTTTTAACGACTTGCAAACAAAGCGTTGAGCCTTTGGAGACTCATTTAAGGAGGTATTAGACTGCTTATTTGAACTACTGATTGATGACAGTTTTTTGGGAGTTGAGATAGATGCTTGATAAACTAAATTTGGCACGATTTCATCTTGTTTAGTTATACTGGATCTTTGTAGCAGTTTTGAACTCTTAGGCGTCACCACCTGTTCCTTACCTACGCCAGGTGTTTGAGTTTGAATGTGGTTACTGTCCAATGTATCCAGATTTTCTTGACTTTTTGTTATATAAGTGTTAGATGTAATACTTATACTAGGACTTTCGTATACTTTTCGAATAGTAACCCTTGGCTGTACAATTTCTAGTTTCCTAAAACTTGGTGACTGAACATTTTCTATTGAGGTATTAGTAGCATTGTTGCCAATATCGCTGCTATCTAAAGTAATGCTATCCTTAGTTCTCTGTAAAGTACTATTTGGCGTTGGTGTTTTGCGTCTTATTGATTTATAAGCTTCAAATAGATTATATTCTTTGATATAATCCTGTATTTTCTTTTCTTTGTCATCCTTAGGATTTTTGTCAGACACTGGAGTATCTAATTTTGGAATTTCTTCTTCTGATTCAAAAGAACTTTCCAATGTGTCAGAGTTTGCCGTGATATCCTTTATTTTTTCGATTTGGGAAATGTTTGTTTGAACTGCCTTTTCCGTTATTCTTTGTTCAACTTTTTTTCCGATAGCATAATTTTCACTAACTTTTTGTGTAAGCGGGATAGCTTTAGGTTTAGATATCTGTGAGGCCAAAAATGAATACAATTTATATTTTTGTCTGGTTTCTTGACGAATTTTTGGTAAAGTAGCTGGTTCTCGATCCAACATTGTTTCAGTGGCGACAGTTGTAAAACAATTCCAGCACGACACTTCACTATTCTTAGGGTCCACTTTAGTCCTTCCATCACTTACACTTCCTTCCGCTGTTTCGCTGACCATCGTCCCAAATGTTAATTACGACCTATTCACAAGACAATCTTAGCTAGACTAAACTGGCTTTTAAGGCAACTAGTGTTTATATATGAACAGAAACAGATAGCTTCAAATGCCTTTTAAATGGGTTTAATATTCATGGTTCCAAAGTATTACGCAACATTTCATAGCGAACAACAGTCTCGAATGAAGTCTGACCAGTTTTTGATCGTTATGTAAAGCAAATACCAGGCGACCTTAAGATAATAATTTGTACATAATTTGCCACCAGGTTGATACGGTTATTACTGTTAAACCGCTGGCACCTATCATCAAAATATTTTATATTGTCGTTGTGTGGTCGTTGTAGTCTACTGCTCAGACGCTCAGGTACTTACCGAACAACATCATGAATTGTATGGGTCATAGATCAATTGCATTTAGCTCATGTGGTATAGAGCGGCCAACTTATTTCTGGGGTTGGTCAAATTGATGAACTACTTTTCCTTACACCTTATTTAGAAACTACGATAGTAGTTCATTCTCTCTAACTCTACAAATAACTTGGTCGGATTTCTGGTTGTCGTAAAATTCATTTTGCATGGAAGCTTGCTAAATTATCCTAGTAAATTCAATGTAAATCGAGTTTTGACCTCGTCAAAGACTGATTTGTAATTTAACCTTAATCCAGTTTAAAGTCACAAATAGTAAATTACTTATTTGTGTAATGTTAATTAGCGACAACATTTTAACCGACTTCAAAAAAGCAGATACTAAATTTGACAGCTCATTTATGTGTATGTTATATACTTTGTTTTATGTTTTTTACTTTGAATGTAGTCCCATCTAAGATTAAAGAAAATATTCCACCTCTAAGGTTGAAAATATGGGTGGAAAAATAAAGGAATATAATAAGAATTTTAGTTTATTGAATTTAAGCCACTTCCAGTGAAGCGAGTTGTTATTTTTCGGTGAAATATTAATTTGTTATTTATTAAAGACCTTTTAAGACCTTTAGACCATTTAAAGATATCTTATATCATTCAGACATCTAAATTGCCAATCTCTTATCTTTAGTTTATAGATTATAGATCAAGGTGATCTTTAGTTTATAGACGAATATAAAAATAAAATAATATCAAGATAATATTTAGCGAATTTCTAAAATAATAATATGCTATTATTAGTGGCCCGCTTGCTAATCTTCAATGTCAAAAGGGTCAAAACGGACACTAGATTGTATCAAATCAAATCAAATCATTTATTTGCTAGAATAAATTACAATAAAGAGGTCTTAAAATTATTTTTGGTGTCATAGTATTCAGTCTGCAAGCAGACGTGCAAATATTCTTAAACTAAATAAATTATACATTTTAAGAAGTATTATTATATTAAATGAGGTATATTATTACATAAAATTAGGTATTATTAAATTATATTACATTAAAAAAATCGACAAATTCCTTAATACTATAAAAACAATGCTTAAGTAACCACTCCGATAACGATTTTTTAAATTTGAAACCGTCCAATAATTTTATTTCATTTGGTAGTTTATTATAAATGTATATGGACATATTATATACATTTTTTTCGTACAAGTTTTTTCTGACAGGAGGTTGATACAATAGGTTAGTGAACTTGGCTCTTTTCTGGCGGGTAATAACTTGACTTCTTTTTTGGAAATATACTGGGTGTTCTTTGGTAAAAATACAAATGTCCCTAATATACATACATGGCAAAGGAAGTATGTTGCATGTTTTAAATAGAGGTCTGCAACTGTCCATAAACCAAGCTCTGTTTATTACTCTAATACATCGCTTCTGTATCTTGAATACTCTGTCTATGTCGACTGAGTTTCCCCACATTATCAGGCCATATCTGAGAAGAGATGAGACGTGACCATGATATGCCATCAACGCAGCCTCCATAGACACAGTATGTCTAACTATGTAGACTAGTATAGCTAAGTAGCTAGAAACTTAAAGCTCACATTAAACGGAAAATG
Source organism: Agriopis leucophaearia (assembly GCA_949125355.1). NCBI lineage: Eukaryota > Metazoa > Arthropoda > Insecta > Lepidoptera > Geometridae > Agriopis > Agriopis leucophaearia. Next base: position 7,330,851 of record OX421270.1, read on the forward strand.
TTAATCTTATTTGTTTGAATTAGTGTGTTTAATAACAATGGGATAATTTAAACAATAACATTAACTTTTAAGCTATGTTCGGCAGTGGAAGTCTTTTGCCTGATGATGACGATGAAAGTTAGTAATATAAACGTAAAACAAGATTCGTTTAACATTCTCTTATTATACGGTATAACTTTTATCTCAGCCCTATGCCCGAATGATTTACCTGAGTGAACAATACCTATTCGCGACACACGTTCACTTTATCTGTGTCCGTGACCATAGGCGAATGTTCTGAATGTGGTGGGACTAGAGCCTTTACCTATATACCTATAATTCATCTAATATTGTGATGATTGTCAGTTGTTGTGCTGATGGATACCAGCTCGATTTTAACAAAGCTTTAACATTTGAAGAACGAGTACTAAGGTTGGCGAGTAAAAAATTAAATAGTTATTTTAGAAAAAAACCGGACAAGTTCGAGTTGGACTCGCGCATTGAGGGTTCCGTTGGATGAAACCATCAGACCGCGAGTATCACTATAAATTAAATAAAATCTTGTAAAAAGGCCGTTGAAGTAGAGTGATATTACATTCAATCCAAATCATTAATTGCTTTTTTGTCAATATCAATGGAGGTCATAGATAAATCCACTTATGTTTTAGTAGAATACATGCAGTTGATTTTTCAATGAGAAGAGAGTGTCACGTATGAGACACGCGACGTGACATAAATAGTACGTTACATTGGGCATAACAATGCTGTTACAAAGCCTAAAAGGATGTCATTGTCACTTGTCTTGTGTCTACCGCTCTCTCTGTTCACAAATTACTTTTCTTTGACTACTAAATGGTAAGTAAAACTTTTGTTATGTTTGCACTTTCTACATGACAAGAACATACTTAACGTAGTCTACTCTACATGTAAGTCTCTACTCACACTACTTGCACTTAGCAAGTGTTGCCAGTTTTTTTTCTAGCCAACGCAGGATTCTAAGCGAATTATGATCTAAAAAACAGCGTGATTTGACAGATAAAAGCGGGACAATAGTGGAAAACTGAGTTTTCAATAAATTACGTAGCATACGTTATTGAAAAGAATTATAATTGGAGTAGGTTTTTGCATTGATGTAGAATTATTTGTTTCTGTAAGCCCTCTGGCCTACACAATAAACAACAACATATTTTGTGCCCTTGGGGACCTCACTAACCTTATTTTCAAAACTCTTTCAGAGCGCTTGGTTAATGCGACGCGTGACTAAAATGCTAGCGTGTTTCTGGCTCAACGCATAAGCATTGCCATTCAGCGTGGTGATACCACCAGCATGTTGGGTACGCTGCCAACTGACAATGGGCTTGAACATTTGGATTGTCTTTAGACCTTCAACGGTCTATGGGTAGTCTAACTGTTTTTGTAGTGTTAGTGTTAGCTTGTATTTTGTTCAGTTAATAAAGGCACATGCCCTATTAATAAACAATATACTTACTCAGAGATACCAATGAGTATAAGTACTTTTTTTTTTTTTTTTTGGTCACCACAGTTACAGATGCATAAAATCAGTATTATTTATAGTCAGACATTGATAAACACTTAAAATGTATCCCTATAAGGCATTTGTTGTTTTTGTCAATTAATCTTCTTCCGAGATATTGCATAACATTGCCCAAACTTGGTCATACTAATTGGGTGTATTGCCCAAAGTACGCCTACACACGGCAAACCTACACAATCAAGCAAGTCGTTAACCAATGACAATTAACAGTTTTGTTTCCCGTGTGAAGCACGAAATTCACTTTCATTAGACGATTATGTTACAAAAGAGCTCATGAACGAATTAAATAGTTTGATAGAGGTAAACTAGTTTCATCAACAATCTGAGATGCTTGCACTACCGGTCTCACCACAAATGAATTGAAGGTTTCAATAACTAAGGCTTGGTTGCACCATAGTAGTAGTTAAAGTAAATGTTTATGACAAATTTGACAATAACAGTAACGCTGACTTTAGTAGTTACTGTGAAATGCGTTACACCACCGTATTCACTAGCATAGTTAAAGTAATAATAATAATACAATAATGGAATATAGAATATAATATGGAAAGGCAAGGAGCTGCACGGGCGGTTCTATCGGGTCTTAACAGGGCCCGATGTGAACCTGCTTGCGTCGGTGAACTGGTTACGTTTCGGGGACCTCTTTGGGGAAACCGAGGGGTTTGCATGTGCGATTGCGGATGAAGTTATCAAGACCAACAACTACCGGAAATATATCATGAAGGACGGTACGGTCGACATCTGTCGGGCATGCCACCGTCCTGGAGAGTCTCTCCGACATATCATCTCCGGTTGTTCGCATCTTGCTAACGGCGAGTACTTGCACAGGCACAACCAAGTAGCCAGGATCATCCACCAGCAACTTGCCCTTCGATACGGCCTTGTCGAGTCCGAGGTGCCGTACTATAAGTACGCACCAGCACCAGTTCTCGAGAATGGTCGTGCTTTGCTCTACTGGGACCGGTCTATCATCACGGACAGGACTATTGTCGCCAATAAGCCTGATATCGTGATGGTCGACCGGTCCCAGCGCCGGGCAGTGCTCGTCGACATCACCATCCCGCATGACGAGAACCTCGTGAAGGCTGAGAAGGACAAACTCAGCAAGTACCTTGACTTGGCTCATGAGGTTACCGCCATGTGGGATGTTGACTCGACGATCATTATCCCGATAGTCGTATCGGTGAACGGCCTTATAGCGAAGAGCCTCGACCACTATCTTAAGAGGCTCTCGCTAGACGGTTGGGTCAAGGGTCAGATGCAGAAGGCAGTAATTCTTGACACGGCACGCATTGTCAGGAGGTTCCTCACTCTGCAGCCCTAACCACCGGTAGCTTGGGCCCTGCCCCGCTGCCGGCGGCACCCTAGGCTTAAGTTTTTTTAGAATATTTTGTTTTTATATAGATATTGTAAAAAAACTTAAATTTAAGAAGAGAAATAAATGTGTGAATAATACAATACATATAAAAATAAATAATATAAATATAGTATTTTATGGCCAAAAAGTTTTTTTTTTTAATCAGAAAATAACAATATCTGTCAGAAGCATGATTCGAGCTATGCATGTGGGATAAATAAGGTCTCATTTGACTTGCAACCATTGGTAACTTTAACTACGCTAGTGAATACGCCAGTGCAACGCATTTCACAGTAACTGCTGAAGTCAGTGTCACTGTTATTGTCAAATTTGTCATGAACCTTTACTTTAACTACCACTATCACTATGATGCAACCAAGCGTAAGATGATGCAACCCACCCTAAGACAGACAAATAACTCACAGGCTCAGATAAATTAATGAAGATGGTAAGGTGGAGTGGCGGGTGCTAACGGCGTACTTAATTATATAATTTTTACGATAACCGGTTAAGTGATTAAGTGATATAATTGCGCTCAAGAGCGTGTCGAGACACGCGTATGGTAAAGTTCCGTAGCCAAAGTCATATAACTACTTGGGAAACAACTTTGTTAAGATTATTTTACGAAAAGATCAATGACTTTTGAGCTAGTACGTCTTGAATATGTTTATGTTTTTTTTATCACTATATTGTTTTGGAGATTTCGTGTTGAAACTATTTATATAAAAAAATCTCGTGTTAAGGTGTTTGTGAACGCACTCCTCCGAAACGGCTCGACCGATTATGTATATTTGGTAGGTATGAGAATATATCGTAAAGTCAGTGTAAAGTGTATTTTTCGTCATCATCTAAATTTTTCATCACCACGCGGGTGAAACCGCGGGGCGCAGCTAGTATACTTATAGATTACTGCCATGTACTTAACTACCGGACTAAAACAGAAAATTTCCTTCTAACTGTAAAATAAACACGAGTAGGCATAATGATGTAAACAGTTGCATTAATGAAACACGACTGGACAGACACGCGACATTTGCCGATATCGTCGACATTACCATATCATTGACATTGCAAAACAGTCGAGACAGTATGTACCACAGAAAAGAGAAGTAATTTCTGTGGTAAGTACAGCTTACAGTACGAGCGCCAGCAACTTGTTTCACCATCATCATCATGGTCCGTCTATCATTGCTGGGACACAAGCCTTTTCTCAGATAGAGAGGATGGGTCGTAATCCACCGAGCTGGCCCAGCAACTTGTCTAGAAGTGGGCTAATGAAGAAACTACATAGTTTTTTCGGTAGACGGCTGTCAGTTTTGTTCATAATATACGATAGTCTATTATGAACAAAGCTCATAATATACGATAGTTTATTATGAACAAAACTGATGTCCATACTTCCATACTAATATTATAAATGCGAAAGTAACTCTGTCTGTTTGCTACATAATCACGGCTAAATGGCTTAACAGATCTCGATAAAATTTTGCGAGGTAATAGTATGTATCATGAGGACGAACATAGGCTATTTTATTCTAAAGAAATCGCGGACGAAGTCACGGGTACAGCTAGTCTGATATATAACCGATATAGTTTATCTATCTAATCTGGTTAATTTAATGTTAACAATACAGAAAACTGCGTAAGCAATTCAGCTTCACAATGGCTTATGTTGGAGGAAAAAAAGGTAAAACCAAAAAAAAATTACGATAGTGGCTTCCTTACTCAAATCTATAGATTAGTTGGTCATCCTATACCGAAGCCAACGTCTGTACATATTTGGTTGTTTGCTTTTCACCAGAGAACTTTGCATGCACTTTAAGACAGCGCGTTGATGTCTTTTATACGTATCCGTCTTGTAAGTAGGTGTTCTTGGGGTTTTATGTTTGATCTCTCGATGAAATTGTAGTTAATACATTTTCTTAAACATAGTACTAAATGTACACTATTTGAAGGACACACTTCGAAGAAAATTTGACTTTAAGGTCTTAACATCTTCTACAATACGCGGCCAATATATAGGGTCCCGTACCCAAGGGGTAAAAACGGGACCCTATAACTAAGCTTACACTGTCTGTCTATCTGTTTGTTTGTCTGTCCGTCTGTATGTCCGTCCGTCCTACCTTTTAAGGGCTGCATCTTTCGTAGCCAGTTGAAATTGTCAAAAAATTATGTAATGTTACGGAGCATTAAATGAAATAATTAAAAAGTCACAAAGTAAAAACTATAGGAGGGTGTCAAATTTCAGTTCACCGGAGTTATGCAACGTCAGGTGCACGCGGTACTTGGATACTTTTTGTACAACTTTTTTGTACTTTAGTAATTAACAATGTATTTCGTGGTACGGAGTGTGTGAGCCTGACTCGCACTTTTCCGGTTTATTGTATATTTTTCACACACACACACACACATCACATCATCAGCCAATTAACGTCCACTGTTGGAAAAGGCCTCCCTCATAAAGAGGGGTGTTGCCATAATCCCCACGCTTGGCAGGCGGCTTGGGGATCGCAGTACGTTCACCGTGTACTATTAGGACGCTGCTGCCCATCCTCCGGTGGTTCTGGTCGTAGTTTTAGGACATACCCGGGTCTATTTTGTATATTTTTACGTGATGAAAATGTTTGAGAAGTAATAGCCTCGGCGGCAATATATAGTAATGCTGCGATGGCACTTTTTTTTTTTACGAAATACCACTACAGTAAGTTCGCAGTCTTAATGATTTGCATGTATTTATTGCAAACATCATTTCTCACATGTTGGATTGAGAAATGCTCTTATAACTCCAACTATCTCAACAGTATGTTAATTTGATAGATAAACATTGTATAATTTCGTTCGCCTGACCCTGGCCTGAAACTGCAATCGGCCTTTAAATGGTGGTATAGTACTTGGGTTTATTGCCTTATTAGTAGAAAAATCAACATATTTTAAACAATACTTTTACTGATTTTCCGCGCCACAATTAGCCACGAATTTACAAGTCTACGAACAAAGTTTAATTTCCACCGACATCAGAAAAGAACGTCCTCAATTTTTTAAGCGTTTTTTTGAAGTGAAAATTGTTATATGTAATACTAATTAGAGTGTGATTTACGAGCATTGTGATATGCAGTTGATCGTGCATTATAACAGCAGCTTACATAGCGTGTAGGAGTAAATGTAGGTACTTGGAATAAATTGTACCTTTCAAAATAATAATAGCTTTGATATTCTCGAACAAATTATGCAAAATATATTTTTGTGACAGGCGTTTCGGCGACTAAATTATTGTTGTATTTAACTAACACGCCTGGTAAAAAGATACAGCGATATTTGAATTAGATTAGTTAGATTGACTATATGTACTTATCATTTCTACTTACATTCTATCTACTTGTATAATTGTGTACTACGTGTTTGTAATACTGAAGAGTAAGTATGACTGTACTCATAATTATGGACTTTTACTATGGGACCAAATCTGAAATCGCGAAATAAAATGAGAACGTTACAGGCTGTGCCTAGTGTGAGGATCATCAGATACTTCGAGCAAGGATACAAATCTCTATGCAAAGCACGTTTAATTCTATTTGTGTATAAGGTTTCTAATAGGATATTTTCTTATTTTAATGTGTTTTGCAGTAATAATAAAGTATTTTCATATATTTTTTTCAAAATCAGCTGTTCAATGGAAAACGGTAACTGACTGCCGACAAAGTGTATGGAACAGCAGATTTTTTTTCCGCAACTTCAGCATTGATACCCCAGTAAACATTGTTTGTTATGATGAGTAGGTACATACATATATATATATATATATATATATATATATATGTATGTATGTACCTACTCATCATAACAAACAATGTTTACTGGGGTATCAATATGGCTGCCAGAGACTGATATACATATATATATATATATATATATATGTATGTATATCAGTCTCTGGCAGCCATATTACAAGCTTTGCTTAGTTTGGGGTCAGATGACCATGTGTGCAATTATGTCCCACATACAATACCCTTCAGTACTTTGCACGTTGTATACTATACTGAAAATTACAGAATTGACACCAGCTAGTCAATTCAAGGAGAGATCGGGCAAGGTGAAAAATGTGCACAGTAATTATTATCTTTGATGTTTATAAAATATCTTATGTAAGGTTCCGCATCCGCAAAAAAAAAATTGATGCATATACTTACATTATGATCATTAATTCCATTATACGTCAAAGATTTCGTAATTGATATATGTATACATCAATAAAATCCGGTTGAACTTTTGAACGACAAAGCGTAAAAGTGGATTGATATTTGATTTAATTTTCCACTAGCTGTATTACCATACCAGATAAAAGATACAAAGTGTAATTTAATTAAGTTTTAAGAGTCAAGACTTTTTATCTCTTCAAAATATAGCGCTACAGACTTTTTGAAATCTTACTTAGAAGTAAACGATTTCGCTGGAGATTTTTTATTTATTACAAGTCAAATTAACCTTTGCTCGGATCACAGACATGTGAAAGGCAAAAGTACGGTCTATGTGCTTCACTTGATAGTCTTACAATTTTTACATAAGTTTTGGCATAGGAACGTTTTATCATAATTATTTGACAGACTATAATATAGTTTTGTACAAACATGTCAATGTATTTATGACATTATGTACGAGGGACACTTTTGTGGTATTTATTTATTATTTCGTTTTGATTGTACATTTCTAATCCGTACAGCCAAGGATAAGAACAGCCTGGTTTCCTTTTTTTTTTGTTTCCTGGTTGAGATATAATCTAGGTCATTTCAAGATCAAAGTAGGTATCTTCCGAGTCTTTGACCACATCATCATTTAGTACGTTGGGGATTTTATAAAAGAAAATTTTGTTTTGTTTTTAGGGAGGTGTTATAAGATTAAAGATCAATTTTATGTAATTGACAATTGTGTACGTTTTATTACTAAAAGCCGTACAAAGGTCTAAAAGTCCAGACATGTCCGGACAAATCCGTAGGGTAACCCTATACGCAATAGAAGAAAAAGTTCAAGTACAGAATGATACGATTATAAAATTATTTAAAACTTAATAAACGCCAGATCAATCAAAATTTGTTAGGTAGGTAGGTACTTTAGTGAAGTCGCTAATAGTGGCGTATTGTTTTGCAATCGTATTCGCAAACAGCTGTCATCACTGTATTGATTACCTCGAGTATTGTACGTATCAACTAGTCCAATAAAGATAATGTTGAAAATAATGCGATGCTTACGGGTTTTTTTTATTGTAATATAGGCTTGCGCTTGGCCGCCAACTCGCCTGATGTTAAGGGATGATGCGGCCTACGTTTATGCAGAATAAGTTTTAATGTGTCATGCGAACTTAGCATGGAAATATATTATGTACTTAGTTGTAGGTTGTAACGCTGTCGTAGTGCGCACTTACATTTGGCTTATCTACAATTGACAGCCTGACAGCCCTGTTAGCTTAGTTGGTAGTGACCCTGCCTTCTGTGCTTGGGGGCGTGGGTTCGATTCCCACCTAGGATAAACATTTGTGTGATGAACATTTGTGTTTGTTCTATGTCTGGGTGTTAATATCTATTTAAGTATGTATTTACAAATATATATGTATGTATATCAGTCTCTGGCAGCCATTTTACAAGCTCTGCTTAGTTTGGGGACAGATGACCATGTGTGCAAAAAATATATATTCAATTATTTTCGGTCCATAAACAAAGGGAAAAACAAAGGGGGTCGGTAACAAAGGGAAGACAGTTTAGATTTGATATTTTCTAATTCACGGATTAAAATTGGCAACAAGGCGATTTTTTTGTTTGTACTCCGGTAAATTAAAAGATATCATATCGTATCGTGCTCCATCGTAGCCCGCATCATCGCTTAACATCAGGCGAATACCGGTCAAACACAAGCCTATGAAAAAAAAAACTTAGTAAATAAAAAACCTTTTTTTAAAGTTTTGATGTAAGCAAAACTAAATTTTGCTAGTTTGCAAATTCGCATTAAGTGCCTTTATATCTTCAATGGTGTGAAAATGCGCGAACAAGAGAAATGCGGACAGGAAGATTTGCTTTAAAATCTAATATCTCAATGTGATGAGCACAGTGCATTGTTTTTAACTGTTAAAGTTCTAAGTTTTTAGAGGCATTGAATTGTTATGAACATGCGTGGCGGTCAGGCGAGCGAATTGCTCGCCTTGTAACGCATAAAAAAATTTATCTTTATCATCATCCGCCAGAAGACGCCCACTGTTGAACATAGGCCTCCCCCTTTAACCTCCCCACTGAACGACAGCCTGCCATCTACATCCACTGGATGCCCGCGACTTTCACTATATCGTCGGTCAATCTAGTGGGAGGCCTACCTACACGTCTTTCGGTTCGTGCTCTTCACTCAAGAACCTTTCTTAGAGCGATGAGGCCTGCCCTTTGCCACTTCAACTTGCAAATTTTAATAGCTTTCTTCTTTGGCGAATATCCACGTTCCGGATTCTATCACGCACCTACACTTTACAGTATTTAAATTGTTAGATAATAACAATTTTGTACTATTAAATAACAATACTATCAAATGGTCAAAAATAATCCGGTCTAAGCAAGTCTGACGCAGTAACAGTAAACTTAAACGTACTTCAATTAACAGTATTTTAATCACTCCGCAGTAATTGCCCGTTTATTTAAGTCTCATTGAAATATCTCGGTTAGATTAATTGCATCGGGAAGCACTGCACGACAAGGAATGCAATTACGATGATTATGTTAATACGGAAGGTCAGCTACATTTGCAGTGTGGATTGTAGGTACATATATGATGCTACCTAGTGTGTAGGAGCCAGGAGGTTTATAGTATCATGTGAATGTTTTTTTTAATAGTCTTGCGTTCGACCGCCACCTCGCCTGACGTTAAACGATAATGCGGTCTACGATGGAGCACGCCTACCTAGAAGGAACCGACTCACTCGTGATTTGAAGACACCCAGATTGTAACTGCCGGGGAATACTTATTAAGGCAGCGCATCCCACAGACTAGCAGTTCGCATAATAGAAGTGATTTAATACGTTCCATTGGGATTATTTTTTGCATTATTTTGAGTTTGGATGAGTCTAACGAGTTTTTCTTAATTAGATAATAGGCTTGCGCTCGACCGCCACCTCGCCTGATGTTAAGCGATGATTGGATATGTAATGTATTTTTTTTTGATTGGTTAGTGCTTTCATTAATAACTAGCCGTCCTAGCTAGCACGGGTAAGCTCGGCCTTCGGCCTCGCTACAAAATATAATATAGCCTATGTCACCCGGGGATAGTGTAGCTTCCCAACAGTGAAAGAATTTTTCAAATTTGAGTAGTTTCGGAGCCTATTCAATGCAAACAAACAAACAATCAAATCTTTTCTCTGTATAATATTATAGTACAGAAAACAAAAAAAATGCTATATAACTATACTAGGAAACACGCAAATATCAGCTGTTCCATAGAAAATATTTTCTAAACCTGCGTATCGGTCCGAGCTGCAGATGTCCTTACTTTGTCTCAGCAATAGATATGCTAAATACTTATCCTTCAAATTTCTTTACCACCTCCTTTCCTCTTAAGTATTTCAATCCCAGTTACTCAAGTCTTCTTAATGAGAGCTTCGACCAAAATAAAATGAATGGACGAGCCCAGTAGAAGCGCATTTTTTAAGATTACAAAATGAGCGCCAGCGCTCACTTCCTTTCAGTTGGTCTCTAGCCGTAGGAAGTGAAACACGACTCTATTGTTACGCGATGACGAAACATCTGACAAAATTATGAATTCGTATACCTACTTTACCGAAGTGTAAATACACAAATAAAACCGATATCTATTTTTTGTAACAAATATACTGTACATTTTTATAATTAGGTGTTGAAGTATATGTCCGACGGTTTTGACTCGTTTTTACTGATCAAGTTCAATGGTTAGGGCCCGTCCATTCATTTTATTTTAGTCGAAGAATGAGAGTAACAAATAATAATCTGTTGCTCAAGAACCAGGTTTTTTTGAGAAAACTGTAAGGCGCAGTTTTCTCTTCGGTCATAAATAAGTTATTTACAGTTTACCTACGTATTTATCGAAGACATTAAACTTTAAAAACCCATCAACGTTGGTATTTTACCATCGCAATAGAAAGTAAGTACCTATGTAACGAGATGTGTTTCCCATAGCCATTGCGATAGAAAGTGGTCGCTACAACCTGTACTACGTTGACTCTATAAAAGCGGCTGAGTAAGGCACGAGCTATAGAGTATAGAAGCTTTGATCAGTTTCACAATATCTATCTGTCATACCACTTATTAAACTTAACCAATCTGACAGGATTAAAATTATCTACCCCTCTTTTCATTTTAATATGTGAGAGAAGGATGGCAACAATTTTAGGGCTGTCAAATTTAGTTTAGTTTAAATAATGATTCAACAGAATTGACACCATTATCGACCAATCGGCAGTACGGATTATAAAATTTTGTAACCGAAGGATGTTGCGACAAAAACTTGCTTGACTTTCGACAGTTAAGTACCTACTTTGATAACAAAAAATTACTAAGAGAACTTTTAGCTACAATTAGTTTGATAAATTTGACAAATACACATTGATAACTGACAAGTAACGACCATAGCTTGACAACTTTACATCTAAGGAACAATGTTTATAATACCGAAGTATTATTAAAAGACTATACTCTGTTTGCCAATTAAATTCTATGAACAGTTAATAAAGTCTCTGCTGATAGGCTGTGTAGCAAGCCCTAATGTCTAGTTTTTAGGGTTCCATACCCAAAGGATGTAAACGAGAGCCTATTACTAAGCCAACGCTGTCTATAAAAACGGCAATACGTACAAGCGTCAAACTGGGCATGATTATAGGACACACTCTAAAGTAAAACAACAAATAATAAATAAAGGCCAAGTGCGAGTCAGGGACCAATTTCTGTTCACCACCAAGTTAAGCAACATCGGGCGCGGTCAGTACTTGGATGGGTGACCGCCTGGGCGTGATGTTGTCTTTTTGCACTCCTTTTTGTATTTTGTGGTGGTATGGATACGGAACCCTCAGTGCGCGAGCCCGACTCGCACTTCGCAGGTTTTTTTTAATGCCATAGGTGTCAAACAGACGGACGGGCCGCCGGATGGAAAGCGAACACCGTCGCCTATGGATACCTGCAACACCAGAGGCATCACAGATACATTGCCGACCCTTAAACACTATTAACAGCCCTTTTTAAGAACCCCATATCAAAGCTACTCGGAAATGCCGCAGGAAGGAGTTCATTCCACAAATTGCAGGTTGTGCTAATGATTCAGGCCCATTGCTTGTCAGTTTTTCAATAATATTTATGCTGTTTGCTGTATGCTGATGGATTATGTGAAGATTTTTAAACAGTGACTAATGCTACAGAACGCTGTTTGCTGCCGAGAGAGCCGTAACAATGGATAACCAGCTTATGTAATGGGATGGGAGACTTGATGCTGTTTTACTATTCGATTGTTTGGTTAGGGAAAATCTCGTTGGACTTTCATTATAATGTCTTAACTTTACTAGCTGCAGAGTTTTCCCAAGGTGCAATATTATGCATGATAAAGTTTCAAAGTGGTTAACAAAACCTCTTTAATCATGTTCCGATCCCCTACAAAATGTCTAGCGGCAATTATTAGAATAGAAAGCAAGTTATACAGTGGTAAAAAAATTTATTTTATCGCGTATATTTTACGTTATTAAAATTCCTGACTTATCGAACACAACACACTTAGACAGGTAGACAAAACTTCGGAGTTCTGTAGAAATCAGATGCTAAAAAATGCATTATGTACCTGAAATTTATTTTGTACGTACCTATTTACTAGCTTATTATTTATTAACTAAACAAAAATGCGTTTTAGGTATCGACTAGCTGCACGCTGCAGTTTTACCCGCGTTAACAATCTTAACCGTAAATTTTTACGTAAATTTGACCGTTACTCTGTTGCTGAGAGAAAGAAAAATAAACAAACGGACAAACCAAGAAACACACTTTTGTATTTATAATGCTACTAGTATAAGCTTATGATTTAAATCTTACTCAGTCCTCACCCACATTTTGTTCCTTATAGGGTATGTATAACTACTAAGTACTTTTTGTTCCATTATCATATTCCAAAACAGGAGAACGAAAAAAGCTTACTCCACCGCCACTATCTTAGATTTGCTCGATGATAAACACGAGCGTAGGTGTATGTATATGTGTATGAACAACCACAATGTTGCATAAGTGTGTCAACAATCAAGCCATGGAGACTTTTCCATGAGAATTTTTGATAGAAACAACTGTTTTACTTCTTATTGAGAAGTTCTGGCTGCGGCACGATTCCACGCGCTATTTTCCAGTTTTTCTGAATTGTCTGGGATATATGTATTCTATAAGAACTGTTTTTTAGACGTATATCTAATGTATCTTCGCTTTAATGTCGTGTCAAGTACAATTACAGATAAGTAAGGGCTAACATCAGTTTTGAAGATTAAGTTCCGCAAAGCAGCCAATTTTAGATAACCTACTCGTATGTGCTGAAAAGCTTCCAAGTAACTGATGCATAATCCTTCATCATCATCAGCCAGAAGACGTCCACTGCTGAATATAGGCCTCCCCCTTTAATATCTATGCTGAACGACATCCTGACATCTGCATCCACTGGATGCCCGCGACTCTCACAATGTCGTCGGTCCATCTAGTGGGAGGCCTACCTACACTGCATTTTCCGGTTCGTGGTCTCCACTCAAGAACCTTTCTTCCCCATCGGTTATCGGTTCTTCGAGCGATGTGGCCTGCCCATTGCCACTTCAACTTGCAATTTTAATTTTACACTTAATCCTTGTGAAAAAAAAACAGTTCAGCCTTTTTATACACTGTTGTCCCTTCGATGCAGTTTCTTTCCCATTTATAAGATTAGTGTGTGTGTGTGTAATGTTTTTGTGCTACTTGGATAAGTTATTGCCTTTACTAAATTGCTTTTTAAGAGCTTATCAAGGTTAAGTTGTTTTGCTAAGGTTAAATACGTATTTAAACTGTAGATTGATCAGTAGTTTTGAAGCAATTACAAGTGCTAATACAAATCTAAAAATATATTATAGTTCAATCAAAATGTATTTATCAAACTACCACCAAACTTATGTACTTTATACTCAATCTGAACTACGTATGCGGTACCACAGTTTAAAATAGAACATAGTTATAACATTGCTTGGCGGTTTCACTCGATATCATACAGGAACTGTATTTTTTTAAAGCCTATGTTCTAATCAAGATTCCAAGGTAAAAACTACATCTACAAAAATCACCCAAATCCGGAGCTCAGAGTTGTGTGAGTAAGGCATACACACTTATAATTTTATGTCTGCTATGTTCTGACATGCAAGACATACTATGACAGATAGAACTTCTATCTTATCTACATTGAATCTATACTAATATATCTATAATTCTATACCTATAACTAGCGGACCCGGCAGACGTCGCGCGTCGTCCTGTCCGACCGGGTCTAATTGTGTTTTCAAACCATCCAGTAAACCATTGAATTATACATACAAAATTTCTTCAAAATCGGTCCAGCAGTTTAAAAGGAGTTAGGTGACACACACACGTATAGAAGAATTATATATAGTTTAATAGCAGCTACCATTGAAATGTTTTAAGGTCAAAAATCGACAAAGTTAAGCAAATCGTTACAAACGTAATCCAAGGTACCAGGCGAAGGTAAAAAGTTTTATTGTTTAAGAATGAAGTCATGTGTTGCATCATCAGGATTCTAGCTAACCTCGGATAGACCTCTTTTAAAAAATGTTCAAAATTTAGTCGAGCTGCCTTATACAAAGGCAAAGAACTAAACTTTTCAGATCTCAAACAATTGCGAATCGAAATAGTAAAGAATATTTTCTTTATAAGTAAAATTAATTCCCAAATTCATTGATGTAAGTAAATAGTGGGAAGATGCGGGATGAACTTCTTGACGTGGACCGCATAAATTAGGCCCACGAGCCTAATCGAATTACGCATCGTAAAAGTAAAGTTATAAAACGTAAATTAATATGAAATGTCGATGTCGCTTGAGTAAGGTATGCGTTTTACTCTGAACGGTTACTCCATTCGATATTAAAGCAAAGCTAGTAGCGGAGTCACAATAACTCAAAAATGCCGACGAGCATTTTTGTAACAAAACATTGAGCATTCGCTGTAGCAAAGAACACAACGAATAGAGCCACGTTCATACAAAAAAATATTTTTTGATCAGTCTAACGATTATCCTTGAATCTTGATCTTTGATCTTTGAAAGATACTTCTAGGAGTTGTCAAACTTAGAAGATGCTTGAGTCGTCCCTAGAATACGCTTGTAGCGTCATCTTCCTGACATATTCATGCCTATATATGTTAGTGTATGTTAGTGCGTTTCAAATGCGTGCGTGCGTTTTCAAGAGTTCCCTCGCCGTAATGTTGGCTTCCCTGCTTCCTCACAGGGAAGTGCAGGGGAGCCAACAGCGAGGGAACTCTTTGGTGGAACACACTATAGCTGTACCATTCGCTAGATTGTTCATTACAGGCGAGTGCTCAGACTTTAATCAACGCCTTCAATATTACAATGGAGCTTATTCCCTGCAGCTGTGAATATTTTGTCATTTCATTTGGAAACCATCGATCGTGACGAATTGCTTCAAAATCGATTTTGAGTCGCAACTATTGATTTAGTTACTACGTTTATATCGAAACGATAAGGATTTAAACGAATAAGTGAAATCAAAGTAGCAATACTTCATGTGATGCAATAAGGACAAAATAATACAGCAGAATTTATTAAAATATCGGAAAAGGTCGAAAAAAATATATACATAAGCATTGATGTAAGTAAATAGTGGGAAGATACGGGACGAACTCCTTGACGTGGACTGCACAAATTAGGTCCACGGGCCTAATCGACTTCAGTCACAAACGAACTGGCGTTTGTGATAGCACGTGAAGTACATGTAAAAGTTTTGTTTGAACCGAGCAGGAACTGAGCCGTATTTAATGGGTACAATGTTTGGATGCCACGCGTCTTTCTCCTTTTTGAAACAGTTATTGTACATAATATATATAAGATGATAATTAAATTTCCCATACATTATATATGGAACGGCAAGTTGAAGTCTATATATACATAGACATTATTACATCATAGAAAAATAAATTGCTATCTTAGTCAAAGGAGGTTGCTGCCGTTACCAAGAAGCTTCAAGGAGGTATATAACGCAGGTGAAACCACGAGGCGCAGCTAGTATTTCTATACATATATGAAAAAGGTAGAGATAAAAAAATCTGTAATTGCCAGATATAAAAATAACACGCAGGGCGACTTAAAATAAGCAGCTGAACACGTTAAGACAGTTTTTAGTATTTTTGTCTGTTTGTTTGTCCACGCACATCTCCTAAACCACTGGACGGATTTAAATGCAGTTTTCACGAATATGCTTAGCTATGACCAGATTAAAGTATAGGCTATGTTATTTTGCGCAAGGGCCGCACTAAGGAAGGAAAAATGGTTGAAATTTTATATGAAAATCTACGCGTACGAAGTCGCAGAACAAGTAATAAATAACATCGCAATTGTAACCGGTTGCCAGTTTTTTTTCTTAAAATCATAGATTCATAATGTACAAAGTGAAAGCGTTAATAGCATGCCAATAAATTAACAATCGGTCGCATGGTGCCGATAAAAAACGGCCACGAACAATACTTCCCGAGTTTCATTTCTGCAAGGAAATTGCTTATGAAGTTTGTTCTGTATTTTTTATGTTAAAACATTTTATTTTGGCACAATTTCAAACGCCAAAATGAAGCCTAAGATGGAATACGCTTGCTCGGATATCCTTTGTAAGATGAAGTGGCTTTATATTATTTGGAAGGTCCACCCAAGACAAATCAATGATTTTTCTTTTCATGAGGTTAGCTAAACTTATAACACATTAAATCCCCGACTTGAAATTGAGTAAATACTTACGCATTTTTGTTTACCTTGTTGGCATGTTTATATTTTTTGTTTTTAAATTTAAGTTTTTTTACAATAAACATATAAAAAACAAGATGTTATAAAAAAAAACTAAACTTAGAGCGTCGCCGGCAGCGGGGCAGGGCCCAAGTTACCGGTGGTTAGGGCTGCAGAGTGAAGAACCTCATGACAATTATCATTATCATTATGGATACAGCAAACACGTGAATCATAATTAAGCGTGAATTCACTATACACGTGTTTATACATACTTATATAGCATCAATCTTTTCAATTTGTTTTCACAATACCGCTGATAATTTTCTAAATATTTTTTATTATCGCGTGAAATCTGCGTTTTCCGCTTTGAGTATACAAATTGCATGCGGAATGTATGCTCAAAGGTTTGCTGTTTGACCGCCGACTCGCCTATTGGTAAGCGAACATATGGTCGAAGATAAAGCGCACGTATACGATATACGGACCCGGGTATGTCCTAAAACTGCGACCAGAACCACCGGAGGATGGGCAGCAGCGTCCTAATAGTACACAGTGAACGTACTGCGATCCCCAAGCCGCCTGCCAAGCGTGGGATTATGGCAAAAGCCTCTTTATGAGGGAGGCCTAGTCCAACAGTGGACGTTAATTGGCTGATGATGTGATACGATATACGAGTTGTACTATTTCAGCTAGTGGTGTTAGAATTGGGTTGTTCCATTATCATCCTAAGACGTCTTATCTTATAATATTTTATCCAATCACATTCATTCAAACGTAGCTCTTGTCCATGGAGTAACTTCCAGGCTTGACGGTCTTCTGCCAGCAATTTCACCTCCCTGCACGACATGACGTTTGACTTCTCTTTTTGGTCTCTATTTACTCTTATTGGTCTTCCCGGTCCTCTCTTTCTTTTTACCTTTCCCTCTGTGATGGATTTCACTAATTTGTCGTACACGGTGGCCAAACATCGTGCCTCTTCTTACCTCTATACTCGCTAGTAAACTTTTTTCTCATCGGCAATATCTCATTATTATCTTATCAATTTTAATATTGTAAAAACGAAAATGTGTGTGTAATGTGTGTAAGTTTGTCCACACTCAACTCCGTAACGGCTGCACTAATTTGAATGAAAGCTTCAGGTAGCTTCACTTCATCAAAACTTGCATGATCTATTATAAACTAATATAACATAACATAACGTGAGTTTTAACCGTTTTCTCATAGTTTAGGAGATAGCTTGTACCCTGGTATAACATATAATTATATAAATCTACATAAATAAATAAAATATAAAACAAATATCAGGGACATTTTTGCACACAACGTCATCTGACCCCAAACTAAGCAAAGCTTGTAATATGGCTGCCAGACATATAGACGCGCAGAAAGTTGGTTCACTACCAACTGATCCCCATCGGGACAGTCGCTTTATTCTCAGCAAAAAATTATGCTTTATAAAAAAAACCTGATGGTTAGCAGTTAAAATTATTCTATCGGTCGCCCACAGCGGGCACGAAAAGGCGACACCGAATCATGTTCATATTCCAAAAACCAGTACGAAGCGCTTTGATTCCACGAACTGCTAAACTGTGGAATATGCTGCCAGAATGCGTGTTCCCAAATATTTACAAACTAGGTGTCTTCAAATCGCGAGTGTATCGGTTTCTTTTAGGCAAGCGTGCTCCATCGTACATTGCATACTCGCGGTGTCGGTGTGCAAAAAATAACTTATTTTTTTATCTAGTAACTCATCCTAAACTTTAAATAGGCACATCTCTACAACAAAACATTGCAAATTATTCAATAACCGTAGTAGTATCCTACTAACATTATAAAACACCTGTACAAATTAGTTCCGTTTCAGAAACATATTGCAAGTTACTAAGTTGTTCACAAAGCGACAATACAAACTACTATAGCATAAAGATTTACGTTGATTATATACCTATGGTGGAACAAAAGAAGGCATCACTTCGCTTCTACTCTAAGGATTTTGACCCCATCAAGTCATATAGCGGTATTCTGTTATGGTTTCTGTCCAGCTGGCTTCGTTACTGTTCTCTTAAATATGCTAATTAAACAAAAACTGTTAAAACTCATTCATGTCTAGGGTTTTGGAACACCCAAAATTTTTAAACTATTGGACACCGCTCAGAACCTCCTTTCGGTCCCGCCTTCATCATCACCATCAGCCCGAAGACGTTCACTGCTGAACATAGCCCTCCCGCTTAGAACTCCACACTGAACGACAGCCTGCCATAGTGATCCACAAGATGCCCGCGACTCTCACGATGCCGTTAGTCCTTCTGATCTAGTGGAAGGCCTACCTACGCTGCGTCTTCCAGTTCGTGGTCTTCACTCAAGAACCATTCTTCCCCATCGGTTATCGGTTCATCAATGAGGATCGGTGGCCTGCCCGATACCACTTCAATTTGCAAATCTGAACAGCTATGTCGGCGAATGTGGTGGTGAATATGCTCGTTCCGAATTTTATCGCGCTAAGAAACTCCGAGCATACCTCTCTCCATTGCCCATTTGACTTTGTGTTTTTTTCCAAAACGCCAGCAGTCAAAAGTCCCGCTTTAAATCCAGGCTATTGCAATATTTCCACGTTAGCCTCAATATTGGTAAGAATTGTCTATAAGAAAAAATAATTTAACGTCATTAACAATGTCCAAACGTAATTCTACACTCGCATCCGGATTTAGAAATAGAACCGTATCAAGCCTGCAGTTAGGGGCACTACAATGGGCTGTAACCGGATAAAGGTGAACGGGCAGTGAGCGTGAAAACACCACGGTTGAGAAATGTCAGAATAACGGCCGCGAGTTCTATACTTAGAATTGCTTAGAAGGTAAAAATAACCTTACCCTTTCGACATTTGAACACATAGTGTGATAAGTCCCGATAGACGTTACAAGGTATTTTTACCGAGTTCCAAAAAGGAGGCTGACTCTTAGACTTGGCTGGCACCGACTTCAAATAGATGGGTGGGTAGCGCTTATAATAATTATATTAAATTATTTTTAGCTTTTGAGTGCTTATTTGTGGTTTTGAAGTCGGTTTAGGTTGTTGACCGACAGAGGTTCTATTGTAGATAGAAGTTAAATAAATAAATATCTGGGACATTATTGCACATATGGTCATCAAATCCTAAACTAAGCAAAGCTTGTATTATGGCTGCCAGAGACTGATATACATACCTATATATATTTAAGTATATACTTAAACAGATATTAACACATTATTAGTTAACTATTTATTTTTAAGTTTTTGCTATTGCTATTTTTTCAGAATATCTGAAAAACACCTGAATACTTGTATTCACTATACTGATTGGAATAAAAACCATAAAATAAAATATTCTAAACAACAAATCTGGTGATATCATTTGAAGACTGGTTTCGAGAGATCAACCGACAACATGAACCGATGATGTTTTAACCTTTAAAAAGTGTGCCTTTATGGAATGTTGTCATAAATACGAGTAGGCCAAACAAGACACAAAGGTCACAAATTAAGTTACTGAAGTAGGTACAAATTAGTAAGTTATAGCTTATTGTCAAAGGTAATGAACTTAAAGGTTTTCCAAAGAATCATTTAAAAATAATAATTACTTAATTGTATAACATACCCCAATAACTTGGAACCTTAATCAATTGTAAAAACAATAATTAATTAAGTAACCAAATTACGATGACTCAGTTAAGTAAAACTTATATTGGTTTATTGGCCAAGCGGAGAGATGGTCTTAGAATCTAATTACATACATACATACCAAGCTAATAAAAGCGTGTTAAAAACACTGTCCACTTGTGTGGGTTTTAGGCTGGTTTTGGCCTAGTACAGTTAGACTATAGGTCAATTGTTTTATTGAATTTATTCCATAGGCCTGAAATAGGCGCTGGTGAACTTTCAAATAATATTTTTTATGCCATTGGTGCCAAACATCTGATGGTAAGCGATCACAGTCGCCTACAGATACTTTTAACACCGTCACAGATTCGTTGCCGACCTTTATAGAATATATTAACAGCCTTGTTAAAGAACCCCAAAAGTTACTCGGAAATGCCGCAAATTGGATGGAACTCATAATAAAGTTAAAAACCTAGTTTCCGATTTAATGCTAAATACACAACGACATTTCAACGATTGTTATTGTTACTTATAGTACTGGATATTATTACGAGTGTATATTACGTATTTACACCTTATCAGGGAAGTGTTAAGTGTCATATTGCATTAGCATTTTAGTTAGGTAAGTCAGAACTGAGTGATGTTTTTATATTCAAGTCACGTATTGTCCGGCCAAAGAACGATCGCGGCCGATAAGTCGGAATCAGAACAGGTTTGCCGTTTTTGAAAGGCAACTCATGGGTTACGTATCGAACAAGTGGTATTAATCTGTCCGCCTGTCCGTTGCCGCTTCTGTTGCGAAACTGGTTTGTTTTTAACCGTCTTCCAAAAAGGAGGAGGTTATCAATTGACTGTTTTTTTTTTAACCTTTGATTTTGGTGATTCTGTTTTTGTTTGAGCTGGTTTTGAGCTGGTGCTTTCTGTGTGGTCCCATTTTAATTTGGTCCAGTTCTGACTTTTTTATGAAGTCGGTTTTTTTGTATTGATAACTATGCTCTTACACGCTATATTGACAGTCTTCTGGAGTTAAGGGGGCTGTCGCCATCTGCAGCTCACTCGCTCGCACATTTTCATATTATTGAAGACTAGCGACCCAGCCCGGCTTCGTACGGGTAAGGTAACTTTTATCTACACTAATATTATAAAGAGGAAAGATTTGTATTTTTGGATGTTTGTAATACCTATTTGTAACGAATTAACTCAAAAACCACTGGACCGTTTAAAAAAATTCTTTTACCATTGGAATGCTACATTATCCGTGAGTAACATAGGCTATATTTAATACTAGAATGTAAAAAAAACTCCATCCGTGCGAAGCCGGGACGGGCGGCATTTATACATATAAACCTTCCGTGAAAAAATATCTAACTAATTATAAAAACCGCATCAAAATCCGTTGCGTTTTGGGCATCAGTGAGCTTGGGATCGTCGACAATTCTGACAGCTCTACGCTGTCATCTGTATCTGTCATCAAGTGGCTCAAGCTGATACTTGGGTGCTCTGTTCAAAGTACTTCATTGTGTGAGGTCGGACTTGCGCTTTGTAAAGCAAAGTTTTTGTCTAGACATGAAGTACGTAAGTAAGCCTTTTTGAGCACACAAGTTACTTAGAGGCAAGCTTGGCTTTACTCGCAATGTAATCGCAGAACTGTACATTTGCAGAAGTGTCAACTCCTTGGATTTCAATGCTTTCCAAAACCTTGAGAGGAGTGTTCTGAAAGCGAGGAGCTATAACAAATAGGGCTTTTTGCGGTGAACGCGCAAACTTTCATCTTTGTTGGATGAACTGATTCAGTACTGATTTTATAGAAGCTTATGGTGTAAGTGTGGCCATTTGAGGCTTACCGCCTAAACTTGAAATCGTTTTGTATGCCTTTGTGGTCTATTTCGACATTTTCGACCTCACATTACGTCACGCTGGAACAGAAGAAATAAGTACATACTAGGGAAAACCTGAAGAAATTTAGCGTGCGAGTCGTGTACGAGGTCCTCATTTCCAATGGACATGTTCAATCGGCCGTTAGCGGCGTTTTCTCGTGATCGACCCAAGACCAAGATATAGTAGAAATTGCTGCGTTAATAACTTGAAAAAGATAATTTAAATCGTTGATTACCTATTCTATCAAGGTAGGCATGTGTTCGTTTGTGTTTTTTTTTTTAAACATTTGGTGGCTACTTCATAAAAAATAAGATTTTTAACAAGTTTCTGTAACGGTATTTGTGCAGAACAAACGCAAATGGTATAGTTGAACAAAATATAATAATAAATATATATTTTTTATTCATTGCTTCTTTACATGCCGTCATCTTGTATTTTTATGGCGTCAGTGCGGCGTCTCCTACCTAGTGACCGTCGCTAGACTAGACCTACACGCATATATGGACCCCTTATATCGGTTGAGATGTTTAGGCTGATAGTTGGTAACATACATGCACGCTTATGATGTGATAACGGACTCTATTCGGCTAGAGTACACCCTTTTTACGCAACCTTGTATACAAACTAGCAATGCAGTCATTCGAACGATTAAAATCATATTAAGCGACACCTACTTTTAACAATATAAACGATAACATTAGCATCTATTCCTCATAAATTCATAACGAACCTGGCTCATTATGGTATCAGAACCGATGGCGACATTAAGGTCGTCCGGAATGCAGACAGAAAAACGTACGGAATCGTCACGAATGTAGAAAATGTTCTAAACAAACAGTTAGGCCTACTTTTTAAACTGGCCTTGTGTATACCGTGACGACTGGAGAACTGGCCTGTTGCATTTTCAATGTAGCGAGAAAACTTGATGATTAATAACAGGAAATCTTGGAAAAGTAGACATTGGAAAGCGAATTTTTTAAGCTGGTTGAGCTAACCATAGTTAAACCATTTTCAAATGTGCTGCTGTGAGTGTGCTGGAAAAACTGCATTTTGAGACCGTTTTTTGTGCGTCGATGTTGAATATGCATTGATTTTTTTTTTTTTTTATCGGATTTAATAGGGTGTGTGACCATGGACACTGCAAAGTATATGAAACGTCAGGAATTTAAATAGCGTAAAAATACACGGGGTAAAATCCGATATGTTAAACAATGTTTTTTATGCCACACCAAGCAGACGGGCCGTGTGATGGTTGATGGTAAGTAGTCACTGTCACCTATGGATACTTTTTTTAGGAATAGGCTTGCGTTTGACCTCCAACTCGCCTGATGTAACTTGTAGCACCATAATTATAGCAAAAAACATTATCGAAGAAAACATTATGCTGAATCTATAGTTTTAAAGATCGTGTATAATAATTGCGCAAATCTATGAAAAGATTATGTTGAATCTACAGTTTTTAAGGTCTTTGGCTATGCTATCTTTAACTTTCTTCTTGATCTCATGTCAGATTACGTAAAAAGCTAATCGGGTCAGTTATACGTACTTATTTACGTGTCACATACAATACTTTTTTGGTTTTGTGGTCGAACTAGTAACCGCTTGGAGATTGGTTACACCGAAAGGTTGTGTTACATGACAAAAATAACCTGAATGTACGTTTAAAAGTATGCTTCGCTGATTATGGTTAAACACTGTGACAAAATAGGAAACGCTGTGACGAAGCAGAACGTGAGAACGTGACAGAAAATAAACGAGTTGCCAATTTATTTCTTACAAGTGTAATGTTTACTTGAACTAAGTAAAAGAGCATGAATGTGTGAAGTACAAGCTAAATAAGACTACTTTATAAATGGCGGAAGGAAACTTAAATATCACCTTGAAATAAAAACAAAGACAAATCTTACTGTTTGTTTTTTTATAAAAAGAGCGTCAAACAAGCATACGGTCCGACTGATTGTAAGCAAAAAGCCGCCTATGGACACCTGATAAAAAAAAATACATATATAAATATCTGGGACATTATTGCACACATGGTCATCTGACCCCAAACTAAGCAAAGCTTGTTATATGGCTGCCAGAGACTGATATACGTACATATATATTTTTAATACATACTTAAATATATATTAATACCCAGACATAGAACAAACACAAATGGTCATCACACAAAATGTTTGTCCTAGGTGGGAATCGAACCCACGCCCCCAAGCACAGAAGGCAGGATCACTACAAAGTACAAACTAAGCTAACGGGGCTGTCAAATGAGAACCGACTTCAAGAAAAGGCGGAGGATGTTCCACTGTTTTTTTAATGTATAATAACAGATATGTCCACCATCAAAAAAATTATATTTTGTTCGGTAGAGTATACTCCTAATTTAGTCCCATTGTCACCAAGTCAGGATCTAATGATGGGATCCCAGGGAAATAGAGGGCAACCCTCCAACTTAATAATTTAATTTTATAGGAACTTATATTATTACGATTTTCATATATTTTTAAGTCGCTTTTTATTGTGATCCACTTTTAGTATTAATAATTATCAATATAAAAAACGAATTCATAAAATGTCAGAACTGGACCAAATTGAAATGGGATCACACGGGAAGCACCTTTCAAATAAAAAAAAAAAACATCAAAACCGGTTCACCCAGTCGAAAGTTCTGAGGTAACAAACATAAAAAAACAGTCGAATTGAGAACCTCCTCCTTTTTGGAAGTCGGTTAAAAATATCAAAACAAACCATGCAATTAATATCGATGATGAAATAAACGTCAAGACGTGACCTTTCGAAAGTAAAACAGAAGCCGTAACGCGACTCAAGGTGCCATGTTATTGTGTGCGAAACAGCGACAAGCAAACAATACTTCTTACCCAACACAACACTAGTGCTGGAAATTATCGGCAAATGTAGTATCGTAGAACATATGACAATATCATGTTGCTATTTAAATGTCTCAATCATCGAGATACAACACCTATAGAAACACAGTCGTGCAATAAAATATGTCCCTACCAAAACTCGGCGCACGTACGCATTGCGCCGATTTATTGGTTAGTTGTAAAAGCCGTAACAGACGTATCGAACCACAAACCACGAACCGTCGTCTGACCAACGGGAGAGAAGGAGTGAGAACATTATTTCCCGCTCTTTTTCTCTCGTTGGTTGAGATGGTTGATGTCAGCCATGCTGGCACGTCTGTTACGGCTATAAGGCAACCACGATCCGACAACAACGCCGCGCGATGCTAGTGCTACGATGCCCTAGCGGCAAGCGACGTTGAAGTAACAAGCGATATAACGTCTAAATTGACGTAAATGTGGCATTGTGAACTATATAATTGATGTCTAGGTATGTATAATGATACTCGGACGTTTTTTAACAGTTTTCACCTAAAGATTGTGACTCTATTGGTATGGTATGTCGATGGTCTCAGCAGATTTTTTAAGGAAAGACATTTTTTAATAAATACTTAACTGGTGGCTTTTCCTCACTTTCCCACTAAATTTACCATATGAGAGCTTGGTTTCCGTCACAGCTACCTCGCTAGCACCATGTTATTCTAAAGATATGCCTCGTTAAAATCTGTTTGTTTACCTCCGCGTAAAAAATCTATTAGCAGTTTCCAGAAAAAAATCGTTCAGTTTGTTTTAAACAATTTTATTTTCAGTGAGATAAGTACCTAGTATGAATGACACGAGCACACGATTATAAGCAAATATATCAACAAACACATGTTTAAGTGAATAAAAATTGTCTGTTAGAGGCCAAATGAATGAGTGGCGATAACGGTAAACATAGTAGTAGTACCATATACTGGTATATTATTCTTCTTCCACTTCTATGTTGTCCACCAGTGGACGTTAATTGGCTGATGATGTGATATGGTATATTATTCAGCTCAGTTGGTAGTATACCTGCCTTCTGCGCTTGGGGGCATGGGTTCGATCCCCACCTAGGACAAACATTTGTGTGATGAACATTTGTGTTTGTTCTATGTCTGGATGTTAATATCTATTTAAGTATGTATTTAAAAATATATATGAATGTATATCAGTCTCTTGCAGCCATATTACAAGCTTTGCTAAGTTTGGGGTCAGATGACCGTGTGTGCAAAAATGTCCCACATATTTATTATTATTTATGTCAATAAGAATAATAAGAATATTTGTAAGAATGGTAATGGGTATATTGTACTTTTCGGGGGCACAGATTCCGGCAGAGAGTTAAAGAGAGAGATAGCCTTCCGTCGTCTGCTACCTCTAAAGTGAAAATTCTTTTTATCATTATCATAATGATACCAGCTGTTTTGCTTTCTTTCTATTAGACCTCTGACGTCAGAAGCGTCATTTCAGCGTACTCTTGAGAAGTGCGGTAACAGATTTTATTTTTAGTTTATGCGTGCGAAAGTATAATTTAACCCGTGGTTATACTTCTAATTGTACTTTCTTTGTCTCTCATTTTCTACGGGCTTCGTGTTTGATGACCAGCTTGTGTGAACACATACTTATAACAATGGATGTTTTATAACTTCATTAAAGAAATGACGGGTTTGTTTGATGAGTCTCGGTGCATATTGAATTTATATTGATTGTTCAGTAGAACAAACAATCTTACAACCTGGTGTATGTAATATATTAAATGCGAAAATATTTTCAGCGAGATATCAAGCGTTAGCCTATGCCGATTTAGGCAAATTTACAGAGAAAACTGAGAGACAGCTCTAACGAGTACGGTACCTTGTATTCGTCTAGTCAATATTGTGGCGGGCACAACCTATCTACAGGTAAAAGTATCTTAGGATAGTCTTTTATCAACTAACTTAGACTGGACTTTAGCTTTGCAAGGGCATGTTCATTAAAACTTAAAACGATGTTTGGTTAATCTGT
This sequence comes from Agriopis leucophaearia, assembly GCA_949125355.1. Taxonomy (NCBI): domain Eukaryota; kingdom Metazoa; phylum Arthropoda; class Insecta; order Lepidoptera; family Geometridae; genus Agriopis; species Agriopis leucophaearia. The sequence goes on from OX421270.1 coordinate 7,358,150, forward strand.
CCACCACTTTTGATATAAACGTAAGAAGTATGTTGCATGCATCTGTTTCGTCAATCGTCTAAACTGATGAATGCATCGTTTAGTCAATAGTCGGAGTGACGGGAAAACTGATTGCGTACAATCGTGATGAACAATCGCGTACAAAACCGTGATTGGTGGTGACTAAGGACATGGCCTGAACTGATGCCAGACAACGTATAAAACCTCAGAATATAGCTGGTAGTATACGTCTGATTAAAAAATAACTTATAAAATACATTTATTTAATTACAATGGTTAGGTATGCCGTAGTGATGATCTTGAAACGTACTATCACTTTGTTATAAACATACTAGCTGCGCTCCACGGTTTCACCCGCGTGGTGATGAAAAATTGTGATGATAATGATGATAAAAAATAGCCTATTCTCAGACCTACCAAATACAAACAAAAAAAATCATAAAAATCGATAACAAACACTGTGACACGAGATTTGATATATTTGAAGATATATATATTCTAAAATACACAGCATAAAAAAAACTGGTGATGAAATGTTTTTTTTACATATTTTGAATATTTTTTTCTTAGCCGTCACGCGATTGTTGATAAAATATGGATCTTATCATACGAAATTCACTATAACACCACTTTCTCAACACGGAAGCACTATTGCCGCGATTATTCCACTAATTACTTAGTTACTTACCCTGTAAGCTTGGTGCAGACGCCGGTGCAGCCGGCGGTGGTTGCTGCGGCGTTGGCGGTGGTCTTCTTCTCCTTGGCGCGTGTAGACCCGGTGCTGATGCTGCTCGCGTCGCTGTTCGGAAGCCCGGCGCCCGGTATCGGGCTGATTTGACCGGCCCGGCCGGCACTGTGCTCGTCCCCGTGACTGATGGCAAGCGCGGAAGCGAGCCGGCGCGCTGTTCTTCTTCTGACTGCAAAGAGTTTTTGTTTGGATTAATTACAGTGGATGGAACACTATTTGACACTCTAATAATTATAAATATTAAAAAAACCTACTTCATAAAAATTTCAGAACTGGACCAACTTGAAATGGGACCACACGGGAAGCACCAACTTTCAAATAAAAAAAAATATAACATAATCGGTTCACCCAGTCGAAAGATATGAGGTAATAAACATTAAAAAAAAATACAGTTGAGTTAAGAACTTCTTCCTTTTTAGAAGTCGGTTAAAAAACAAGGATGCTTGCTTGTCGTGTAAGTGTACAGTAACTAGCCCTAGTATCAGAGCTGTTATGACGCCTGACATGGCTATTGGGCAGCCGTAGACAAGGCACATCTATGCTAATCTCACATCAGACTAACAAGGGAGATATGGTAAGGGGCGGGATGAGAACTCATCTGGTCTAAATCAGGCTCGATTCCTTTGGTTAAATCACGACGACCTTTCCACCCATATTTTTTGCATGTGCCCTATTAGATAATTCATTAAAATAATTCATTCATTTCTTTTTAAGACATTTTCAGAAAGACATCTTTGTTGGCTTGGTGATTCAAAAAGAGCAAGCCTTCCAATCTAATTGGCTTCACTAAGTTCTTACTAGGCATCGACTGCGTGTTACCAGAGATCATCTGCAACCTAATATTTCCTCTTGTACTTGGTAATGTAGGACGGCCTGATGCTCATCGTCCCCAATGGGTAAAGGGAAATATAAAATAGGAAAAGATATCTGGAAACTCGTCGGAAGAAAGTCGATGCCAACTTAATGATGCTAACTTGATGCAAGCAAAGAATCTAGCGGTTCCAAGTATACATATATTATGGCACGCTTCTCTGTCAATGAACTTGAAATTATATTTTAATAAAGTTTGTTTTAAATTAAGCGATGATGTTTTCTACGATGGAACACGCTTGCCTAGAAGAGACCGATTAATCGTGATTTAAAGACACCCAGACTAACTATCGGGGAACGCCCATTCCAGCAGCGAATTCCACAGAGTTAGCAATTCGCCCAAGTTATTGTCTTTCGCATGTACATAAGCATTACTACGTTGTAGGTAGATATGTGATTATATGTACGATGATAATTTTACGAACCGGAAGACGCAGCGTCGGTAGGCCTCCCACTAGATGGACCGACGACATTGTTAGAGTCGCGAGTATCCAGTGGATGCTGATGGCAGAATGTCGTTCAGTGTGGAGGTTAAAGGGGAGGCCTATGTTCAGCAGTGGACGTCTTCTGGCTGATGATGATATGATTATATCGTCATTTGATGCACAGACAGGTGAAGACCACCTAGGTTTGCCAGTTCCAAAGGAGGTACGTGTAAGTGTTTGTAATTATCAAATATTTAATGAATGAACATACCGAAGCGGTTGTTATGTTAATATTGGCTGAATCCGCTCTCGTTTCGCAAATATGCAATCATAATAGCTATTAGGTAACGGAATGGGTTCAAATTATTTTCTTACGTAAGACCAGCTGATAACTTTCGATACGAACCCGTCTGCGCTAAGTTTTTATTTTGAAACTTATCTTAAGAAATGTAGTGAAAGTAGTTATTTTATGGTAAGATTATTTTTAATTAAGTTTGGTTGGTCACTACTAAATTAGGGTCTGTAGAAAATTTGCTAATAGTAAATACTAATATTTAATCTCCTACGTAGCTTTTAATTCTAAAGTAACATTAGTTAGTTAATACCTACTTATATTGATGGGTATAAGTTATATACATACTTTTTCAGTTGTATTTTTTAAACTAAGTAAAAAAAAAACAGTTATATAAGGTCGGGGAAAAAGTTTCTTCGTATTTTATAAACAAATTCAAGACATATTTTTTTCAAGTTTAATTACATTTAATTATAATATATATGTACCATTTTGTTCGATAACTTGTTGCCATCTTTTAGGTAGTGACATGACCCCGTTGCTGTAGAAATTTTGGGAATTCTGATCAATAAAATGCAACAAGTAGTTTTGACAGTCCTCTCTTGATGTTAATCTAACACTACCCAAAGAATTCTGAAGAGATCGAAACAGGTGGAAATCTGAGGGTGCAAGGTCAGGGCTATGTGGTGGATGCATTAACACTTCCTAACCAAGCTCTCTAAATTTTTGCTGAGTGGCCAAAGATGTGTGCGGTCTGGCGTTATCATGATGAAAGACCACACTCTTTATGTTGATCAATTCCGGCCGTTTTTTCTCAATTTCTTGTTTGAGTCTCATCTGCTGTTGGCAGTAGAGATCCGAATCGATGGTTTTGCCCGGCGGTAAATGCTCATAATGAACGATGCCCTTCCAATCCCATCATACACACAGCATCACCTTATTACGTGTTAATCCGGGTTTCGCTACAGTCTGTGGTGCTTCACTGCCCTTTGACCATGATCGTTTGCGCACATTCTTGTCGTAGGTGATCCATTTTGCATCACCAGTGATCAATCTTTTCAAAAACGGTTCGGTTTCTTTACGTTTCAATAGAGAATCGCAAATGAGTACACGATTCATTTGGTTTCTTTCAGTGAGCTGGTGTGGCACCCAAATATCGAGTTTTTTTTGTATACCCAGTTATTTTCAAATGGGTCAAAACTGTTTTGTGGTCAATCCCCAGGTCTTCAGCTACGTCGTAACTACTAATATGCCGATCTTGGTCCACTTTTTCAGAAATGGCATCGACTTTATCCGTAACAGGGCGACCAGAGCGAGCTGCATCTTTGACATCAAAATTCCCGGACTGAAAACGCTTGAACCAACATTGTGCTACTCTTGATGACACTGCATTAGGTCCATAAACGTCACAAATTTTATTCGCGGCTTGTGTCGCATTTTTCCCTTTTTTGTAATAAAACTTAAAAATATATCGAATTTCTTCGTCAGATTCACTCATTTTATCGAACAAAAAAACAATTGAAAAATGGCGGGAAATTGCTTTTTACTTTTTATATTCCTTTTTTAAAATGTCATATTTTTAATGGTATCAAAACCAGCCAGATACAAACAGTACAACCCATGAGATTTTTACTACAACTTTATACATACAAAATACGAAAAGACTTTTTCCCCGACCTATTATTTACACCAGATGAGTCTCGCGATTATAAAAAAATATATTATTTTCTGGAGGGAAAAGTACACTATGTCCTGCCTTATGATGTTCACTATCATCTTGCCAAATTTCGTTAAGATCGGCCTAGCCATTTATAGTCGTGATAAGTGAATAAACTACTGCAAGTCTGTGAAATGCGCTGCCTGAATGGGTGTTCCCCGATAGTTACAATCTGGGTGTCTTCAAGTCAAGAGTGAATAGGTTTCGTCTAGGCAAGCGTGATCCACAGTAGGCCGAATCATCGCTTAATATCAGGCAAGTTGGCGGCCAAGCGCAAGCCTATTTTGCAATAAATAAACAGACAGACAGAGATACTTTCGCTTTTATAATATTAGTTAAAATTAGTTGGGCAAAAGTATAATTCTAACCCCGGACGCAAAGAGAGGGGTGTAAGTTCAACGTGTGTATCTGTGTCTATATCTTCGTAGCTCCCACACGGCTGAACCGACATTTTTTTTGTTTGAAACGTGACTTGATCAAGTGTGGTCTTAGCTATGATTCATGAAAATAGGTTTAGCCGTTTGAAGACAAAAACACGTTTATCAGGGGTCTTTAAAAATGTTTTTTTTAATGCATTAATAGGCCCGCGTTTGACCTCCAACTCGCCTAATGTTAAGCGATGATGCGGTCTACGATGGAGTACGCTTGCCTGGAAGACCCCGATTCACTCGTGATTTGAAGACACCCAGATTGTAACTATTTTTATTTGTTCTACGTGTGTTTTGACAAATAAATTTAATCTGAATATAACAGATAGAAAACCAGAAACTTATTTTATAAACACTAAGATTTGAACATTGTAACATGCAGCGAGCTTATCGCTAAAATTAGAACAAAAAGGTACCTTGTGGTTGCAGCATAGAATAAATAATAGTATTTTAACTAATGTTCTACTAATTACGAAGTTTTTATTTTATTTTGCATTGTGGATAATTCCGCGTTTGACCACCAACTCGACTGTTGGTACGTGACGATGTAGTCGAAGATGAAAAACGCAGACTAAGAAGATACCTATTCCCAGACCTAGAAAAGATCTAGATAATATCTCTCAGGAAACAAGGAAGCTAGCAGTTTGTTCCATTACTTAATTGTATGGATTAGAAACGTAGAATCAAAACGTTTAGTTTCTACTTTCTTCGTATCCAAAAATCTTTTTTTTTTTTTTATTGAATGTATGTTGTAGATGGCAAATGGAAGAAACTCGCGGAGGACAGAAAATTGCTTTTATACTATTTTACTTTTATCAAAATATGTAAGCTTAATCGGTTTTTTAATATGAGTACTTACTCACACAGTGATTTTTTACCTTCAAAAACGTTATGCGCGATAGAAATAGGCGAGCGCCTTTAGCTGCCCCTTTATGTATGTATGTATGTATTATGTTATGTAGTAGTGTGGTAGTAGTATATGCAACCGAAAATTATGTTATGTTTATTTACAAGCCCTTTTATCAGCTTATCACCGATTGTACGATAAAGAGGCCTATCGTTTAGCTATCTTTTGATACCGTAACTCTCAAGTACTACATTATAATATTCTTTGCTTCAGGCCACGTGAACGTAATGAAGTGACGAGACGTGCGTGACATTGACACTTGAGAAATACCTACCGGTAATGTTGTCAAGCCACTTTCAATGCTTTGAGGCTTTGAGAGCCCGTTGCTCCGATTTCATCATTATCCATTGCAGTATTGTATTGAGTAAATAATACTTTTGTAATTCTTTGTTTAGGGTTGTTTAACTTTGAATGAATTGTAATTTTGACAGTGATTCCGTTTAAGCTGTTGTTATTAGCGTATAATGAGATTGAAGGTTTTGGATACGAAATGGCCTTACTAAGAAACATTAGTGGATTTAATCTAACCTTAAACATATGCTTATCAACTTCTAGTGGTCTGAAATTGTAATGCGCGAAAACTAGACAGCAAAGCTTTCAGTTATTTTATAATCGGATTCTACTAAAGCTTGGGGTGTACTTAGTCGAAAGGAGGCCATTGTCCAAATATTGGATAGAATAATGTTGAATCGAATAATGTCATTGACATTTAAGGAAATGTATGGAACAGCTGATTCGGGATTTCAGAGTAAAAAGTTACTTATTATTTCAGGGTTGGTCCCATAGTAAAAGTTTTTCATACTGACGAGACCTATTTTCGGCTTTGTAAAACCTAAGCTTATAACACTGTTAAAAAAAATTATATAGGTAGGTCTACCACCACGCATGAACTGACTGATTGACTGACACATCACGAAATCTCTAAAACACAATGATCGAAGTATGTAGGTAGGTAGGTTAAGATGAAATTTGGCAAGTAGATATATTTGGATAGGCCCTCATGGGGTGGGGTCCGCTAAGGATGAATTTAGCGAAAAGGCCGAATTAAGGGGAACAAAATGGAGGTTGGAAATTTATATGAAACTCCATACGTGCGAAGTCGCTGGAAAAGGCTAGGTAATATATAAAAGAAAGCAGATTAAGGTAATAAAGCTTACCTCTGCATCCGGGGCCGACGCTCTCCTCCTCCCTCGCCACAATCTGTCCTCACTGCCACTGATAGCTCCACAACTCCTCGAGTGCGATCGCTGAGCTGCAAGCTCCACGCCCGCCGGCGACCGCCTCGCCTCCACGCCCCCGCCTAACGTTCCCCGTGAATCCGCCGCCAGCAGCGCTGATTCAAAACTACCCCGCCACGAAAACCTTTCACAGTCACTTGCAACACTTCCCCTACTGGCCGCCGCTTCCAGAATATCATGAGATCGACTCCGAGCCAACGCGCCCGGCTCAGATGCACTATCGTCGTCCGTGCTCGGCGAAGCACCTGCTGAGACTTCATGCATCAATGCTACCAGTCTTCCGCCAATATGCCTCATCACTTTCCCGAATAAAGGAGGTGAACCTTCTCCCGCTCGGCCCAGCGTCGCCGCGAGCCTTCGATACGCTCCAGCCGCGTCTCGCTCCAGCGAACCAGCGTCATTGCATCCGTTATCGAATTTATCGATTATCTCACGGCAGCTCTCGGATATTTGCTTCCTCAATGCGGATCTGTTCGCGCCGACTTCTAAATCAGAACCGGCATAATCGGAGGAATCGTACGAATCACTCCATGTGTCTTCACTAGATAAGTATTCGACGATTTCACGCACCTCTTCGTCACGAATGCCTGGTACAGTTTTCATTAACCTAGTTAACTCACTTTCAAAGTATAATAGTTGGGGTGGTTTCGGTGGGCGGGGGCTTTCGGAGTTCGATGAGGCGGGTGTGCTCGTTCTCACGTTTGTCGTGTTGACCATTTGTTTGAAAAACTGACGCATTTTTGTCATCATTAGATTCGTTTCTTCGTCTGACGACCAGTTGTTAAAGCTATCTTTACGGCTGAGTGAGCTTTGCGGCGGCCGAGATGCCGGAGGGCCTTCGACACGCTCTTCAACATCTGGCCTGATTTCTTCGGTGATTTCCTCTAATTCAGTTTTAGGTTCATGAGATCTGAAATCATTACTGGAATCACCGTTTCGTAATAAATCGTCACAGCTACCTACAAATCCACTATCTCTACTAGTTTGTTTCTTAGATTCGGATAATTCAGATCCAAGAGGTGGGAATTCGGGTCGAGGCGATAAGCGGCCGTCTTCGCCTTCAGAAACAGATCTTGTGTCATCGCGGGCTTCTTCGGTGAACTCAGCTGACTGTCGCCTCTCATCGGCCGGTGAACCACGTGTCTTTTTGCTTTGTTTTTTCCTCTTATTTTCACCTTGTAAATCGAGCCTTTCGGATGAGTCATGTCTGTCTTCTGTTTCGGTGCTTGAACCGTCAGAAACTTCCTGGACGTCTTGTGAGGGTTCATCGCCAGCTAACAAGTTATCCAAGGAGTTTGAATGTGATCGGGGTGTCCCTCGAGCTCGGACCAGCCGCTTTCTCCGTTGTTCAGGACTTTGTCTACCTTCACTGTCACTTCCGACACTACCAGAGCCATCCGAGTCCCGGCGTTCTTGGTTGAAGCCCATAAAGCCCGATAAAAAGTATTTTTCCAAGCGCGACGACACAAGTTCATCATTATCACCACTCCGTTTAGGTTGTTCATTATCAGGAATCGATTCACCACCTTCACTACACACACTTGACGTTTCTGACACTGCTTCCTCATCGTCGTGCACGTTTCTGCCATCGCCCAAACCAAAGAAAAAGTATTTTTCCAACTCGGTCGCCGATATAGGTCGTGGTTTTTTCGTTGTTTGTTCCGTTTCGCTTTCTTCGCAACTTTCTTCGACGATCGTATGCAGGGTGAAGTCTATGGAACGGCGGCAGTAGGCGAAGTCGTCGCCTCTGGTGGGTAGTGAGGCCTCGTCTCCGGAGTCGGAGTTTGAAGATGAGGTGGCCTCGTCCTCGTCATGGCTGACGTCCTCGACCCACGAGTCGTCGTCGGCGAGCCCCTCCTCGAGGCACACGACCGCCGAGAGAGTGTCGGCATTGCTAACAACAGTCACTCCGCCCGAAGGCTGCGCTGTTTCGTCGTCGGATAATCGTTCGTCCGTTTCGTTTGTTTGTGCGACAGTCTGGGGCTCCAGTTCGTTTTGCGAGTTGGTGTGGTGCACGGTAATGTCACGCATGAGGCGCGTTGTATCCGACGTGACGACGGATACGCGATCGTGCGTTATCATAACGCGGCTAGTGAAGCGCGCGGACCCGTCCGCTCGAGCCGTGCGCGAGCGGCAAACTGTTGTCTCGGGCTCGGCAGGTGCGCACGCGCCCCCCTCCGCCGAGTTGCAAACCGGCCCGCCGTCATGCATTTTCTCCTCCTCTTGGTCCTCCAGTAATTCTTTCTTCAATAGTTCACTGAGAGTTCGCTCAATTCCTTTGAACAGGTCTATTTTTTCCGCGGGCGCTGAACTCGGGTTACTGTGACTGGGCTCCGGCGAAGGTACTAATCTCATTAATGGTTCCGGTTGAATTTCGTTAGAAATTGGTTCTCGGTTGTTATCTTTCTCATTAGGTAGCTCCACCATTACTTTTACTTTCATATCGCCCTCGGTAATAGAAGTATTGAACGACGAGTCATCGTCGGTGTTTTCTGATACGCTACGATATCGGTAATTACCACTATCTGTGTTATTTCTATTATCATGATCGTCACTACTTGAGCTGCACGTTGCAATAAAACTGTTAAATGTTTCACACGTTTCGCTTTGAAGCATATTCGTGTCACAAAAGTCAACAATTTCTGACCTTGTCCCTGTTCCTTCGCTGCAGCCTTCATCGCTGTTATTTCCGTACGAAATCATGGGATATTCATCGGTGAAATTAATAGAATCTAAGAGAACAATGTTCGGGTTGTTATTGTTTTGTGGCGGCGCGTCATTCGGTTCTGCAACGACGTGTATGTCGTTTTGTATGGCCGCTTCCACGGCTATTATTTCTAAGCTATCAGACTTATCGTCACAGTCGATGCCGCTGCTGTCCGCGTTGTCGTCCATGTCGGAGGAAGAGTCGGCGGGGTTGACAACGAACACGCGCGAGAACCGGCCTCCACCGCCCCCACCGGAGTCGTCGGAGTCTTCATCCGAGGTGGCGGGCTCATCGGGCGCGCCGCTCGTCACATCGTAGCTCCGCCGCGCTCCGCCCGCCTCAGAATCACTCGAATCTCCCGACTCATTAGAAGATGGGAACGCTTTCTCCGCGTTTAGATGTTCCGGCATAGCATCCGCTTGATCGGAGAGCACTGACAGGCGGTCCTCCTCTGCTATCACCTTGATATCGACTGACGCCTCGCGTTCGATCGGCCTCTCGATATTCTTATCGTTATCGCGCGGCTCCGATGACGATTCGGACTGGATAGCCTTATCGGTCTTGACGGTGGTCATGGCGAGTTTATTGGCTGCCGTCGCGGAAGCGGTGGCGGTGGCGGCTGCGGTGACGGCAACGGCTGCGGCCGTGGTGAATCGAGCGAGCGCGGCCGCATCGAGCGGCGGGAAGCCGGGATATGTGTTCCAGTGTGGCGGGGGCGGTGTTTGGGGGAAGGCGAGGAGCGCCGGCCAGAGAGCGGCGGGTATGGGGACAGGGACGGGAACGGGAACGGCAACAATGCGTGGCTCGGCGCCGCAGGAGCACGTGCGCGGGCAGGGCGTGGGCGCGTTTTTGATCGGCGGCGGGGGAGATGGCTGCGCCGCCGCCGCCGCGCCCGGCTCGAAGTAGTCCCAGTCGCAGTCTTCGGAGGCGGGCGGCGCGGCGGACGAGGCCGTGGAGGACGAGTCTTCAGTATCCTCGCGGCACGACGAGTCCGAGCTTAGGAACACGAGCCGGTAGTCCTCGGGACGCATGCGACCGGCCTCCGGCTCGCTCGCCTCGCCTGTCTCGTAGTTGACGCCCCACTCTGGAAAATATAACATACTATTCAGAATACAATTTATATCATACGAGTAGAGTGCGTTAGGTACTTTATGTATTCCACATAGCTTTGGGACTTGTTTGAAATTCACGGTTTATGAATTATTACAATGAAGCTTGGAAGCTGCTCTGCAATCGATTCAACAATAAAAGAATATTGATCAATCATAATCTTAATTCACTATTCAATATCAAACAACTTCCACGTGAGTCAGAGCGATCATTGCGATTTCTGGTGGGTCATGTAACTAAAAACTTGCGCGCCTTAGCCAACTTAGATCAGCCAACAGATAGATGGGACGTAGTGATAGTGATATTTATGCTGTCATCTAAATTAGACAGCCACACATTATTAAAATGGGAAGAGTACCGCAACAACTTGCCAGGTGACGTACCGACGCTTGATCAGTTTTTCAAGTTTCTTGCTGACCGCGCTAATTTACTCGAGTCTTTTGGTCACCAACATAACTGACTGACGATCATAATATGATAATTATTTGCCCCTAAAAGAACTATGGAAATATATACCTACTTTAACGTTGTCAATTTGTCAATAAAATCGCCTATTATAATTTGAAACCTTCTAATGGCACCATTAGCTTCTTTTAAATTACAAAAGTTTTAAGGCACTACCAATTAGGAAAATGTGGAAAAACTGATTCAGAAAATATAAGTAGTTATTTAAATATAAAAAAACGACAAATTAATACCTAACTATCTACTAAACTAATCTATTAAACAGCTACCAGTGGGAATTGTCCCCAAAATGCTTGCCCTATTACCACGTTGTATGGCAATGCTCACTCTTTGAGCAAAGTAGAGGCCGGCATTCTGGTCACGAGTTGCATAGACCAGAGTACCAGACGTGATGACGAATCTTTGAAATTTTATCAGCAATTTCTTTTTGTTGTTATTTTATCCTAAGATGTTAAAATATAACAAAACGCCTCGCTTTTTTTTCTGAGCAATCACAATTCGCACCAACATGATATAGTATGGCAGTATGGCGCCCACGTTTTCAAAACATCGCCTTGAAGTGTCTTGCTACAATAGTTTTGTAGGCTCTTTTCAATGCTTATAACATAACACCCATCCATACATATAACATTCATCTGAAGTGCAATGAAAACGAAACTAACACGATATTTTTGCCTTGATCACATGATACCGAGCAAACGGGCAAGACAGTTGTCTCGGCCGAATACTCGGCACGTATAAACATAGCGCCGAGTGCTCGGCCAAACGAAGCGGCGAGACAGTAGCTCGGCTCCCGTTCTACCTACTAGGCCGAGTGTCCACTCGCCCGTTTGCTCGGTACGTGTGATCAAGGCATAAGAGAACAATCTACATCTACACTAATATTATAAAGAGGAAAGATTTGTACCTATTTTTGTATGTTTGTATGTTTGTAATGAATAGGCTCCGAAACTACTGAACCGATTTGAAAAATTCTTTCACTGTTGGGAAGCTACACTATCCCCGGGTGACATAGGCTATATTATATTTTGTAGCGAGGCCGAAGGCCGAGCTTACACTCGTGCGAAGCCGGGGCGGACGGCTAGTTATTAATATTTTAGGGAGATCTCAAGAGACGATGACGACCTGAACGCAGGCATTACGAAAGTTCAAAATTCTAAAACCTGTGCCACCAAAGAATGGGAAATGTCTTAGAACATGTTATTCACTCTCAACAGGTTTTTGAACCGCTGGTTTTTTTTATTTCAGGTTTGGTCCCATAAAAGTCGTTCACGAGAGTCATAGGCTAGTCCATTTAAAAAATACATTAATAGAACGACAAATGAAACTAGCTTTTTTTATCTGACCTCTTTAATTTTTTCAATTATCTTAAACTATTAAAATAGCTATTAGTGACAACGCGGCGTGGTAGAAAATTAGGGAGTCATTATAAGATGGGCATTCGTTTAGTTGATCTAACCGACTGAAAAAAAAGGAGGAGAGTTCACAATTCGTTTTTTTTTTAAGTTTGTCATCTCAGAGCGCCGTCATTTTAGGTACCTACAAACATATTTGGAAAATTATTTTATTTTATTTTTAAGGATCTATATATTAGATTAGTTTCATTGACATTTCAACAAAATTCGTTCAGTAGTTTGGTTTTTAAATCAAAACAACTGGAAAAAATATGTCTTACAAGTAAACGAAATTGCGAAGGTATTTACTAATTTTGAAGTCGACTTTTTAAATTTATATAATTAAATTGCTTGTTGGCTAAGTACACCCGTTTTGTGTAACCATGTATAAAATTATGAAACCCGTATCTACATACAGGGTATTCCGGAATGCCGTGTATGGAGGTCACTGTACTTAATATATTTTTTCGCGATTTCATTGTTGGTCCTATATAGTGAAAGTGTTAGTGTTAATAATGAGACACGTCGTTGTCGTTGTTTACAATGACCTCCTTCCGGCTTAGTACAGTCTATATGCGTAACCCTGTATACATATTATCATGATTAAAGGAATGCCATGGCTGGCCGCTGCGATTATAGAAAGCACTTGAAGATACGGATGCTGGTCACGCTCGTGTAGTGAACTGACCAGCCATATATAGACCGATCTAAACAAAGATAGTAAATAATTACTCGTAACTAAACAACTGGCCAAGAGCGTGATGAGACACGTGTAGGTAGGGTTACGTAGTTAAAGATATATATGTATATATATATATATAGTAGTCACTTTCAAAGTTTAGAAATTTTAACAAGCCATAAGATAATTTTTTATACTTTAAAACTCAGGTCTAAAACTGTCATTTTGTAAAGATTCGCACTTACCCTAATAACTATAGAAGTAGGTACATCTACATACTAGTCGTCCGGCCCAGCTTCGCACGGGCCTTCGGCCTCGCTACAAAATATAATATAGCCTGTGTCACCCGGGGATGGTGTAGCTTCCCAACAGTGAAATATTTTTTTTTATCGGTTCAGTAGTTTCGAAGCCTATTCAATGCAAACAAACAAACAATAAAATCTTTCCTCTTTGTAATATTAGTATAGACTAAAGAATTAGAACGGAGGAACGATGCAAAATAAGCAATTATACTTATTACAATTATACTATAACAAATACTATTCCTTTTTTTGTTAACTGAAAAAAAAACCTATAAACAAAATAATAAAATTTTATCGCGTGATCTTTTTAGATTATGTATTGTTATATGTACATATAAGAAGGATTTCACGAAGATAATTTTTTTTAGATTTATTATTTAAACTTTTATATTCGTCATTTATTCGAAAACTAAGATTGAATAAAAAGAGTTATCGTATTTGACAATATTTTTTTATTTTATTTATTTAATAAAATTTATGTAAAAAAGAAATCGAAGGGGATTTATTCTTTAAGATTCTGGATGGTGCCATAATTTATTCATTTTTTTTAAATTAATATTATGTTACTGTAAAATAATATTTTAGGTGGTACAGTCTTTAGTGGCAGTGCGCCCATGTCGTAACGGCTGCGGGAACCCTATTTTCAGCGTCGAATTAAAATTATAAATAATGGAAGTAAAAATGGAATAGATTTCTCAAATATGTATTAATAGTTTTTGAGATATTAACGAAAAACTAAATGCCATTTTTTTATATTAATTTGTTAATAACAATTGCAATTTTTTATTTGCTAATACATGCTCTAGATCAGAGGTTCCCAAAGTGGTCCAGGTGGTCCACGGTACTCGATGGGGGTCTAGGTAGGCGTAAAAAACAAATGGGTGTTTACAATTCGTAAGCGCTAAATGGTAAAAATGTAGCTGCAGGGGGTCCACCGGAACCAGCAAAATTTTGAAAGCGGTCTATGAGAAAAAATGTCTGGAAACCTCTGCTCTACATACTTTTTTCTAGACGTCATTCCGAATCGAATGAGATATCCCATATTTTTAGGAGCTTTATCAAGAATAAACACGTTTTTGAACTTGTCGACTAGACTAAAAGGACATCCTAAACTTTCAGGTAACTTTTTGTGGTACCTTTTTATTTATAAGCTCCCAAAAGTTGGTTGGGTTTACCCCCAACTGCCTTATTATTGGTTTCTTAGAACTTTAGACGCCTTTTGTGCCTGGATTATGTGTAACCTTCTAACGTTGACCCGCCAAAACTTGTAGAGTAACTTTTTTTTTACTGCAAGCTTTTCAAGTTCGTCCGTGTCTCAGTTGTATGAAAATTAAGCGCTGTGTGCTTCGAAAGCTGTGTGACCACAATAAGGGTTAGCTCGAGACAGATGACGTCAGAGAATTGGCAACTCTTCACCGCTCTCGTGGTCTGTCCGAAAATACTGTCAACACGGCGACGACGCGAAAACTCAAGACCTGAGAGTAGGTTTGCCGTCCGGGTTTCCCCGGATTTGTCCTAGTTTAGAGGGCATAAATATTAATAATTAAGTTGTTTATGGCATGACATTTTAGCATAGGTTAGTCAAACTAGTTTACTTATTAGTACTACGTTATAACAACAGCCCACATTATTAAACAAAGAAAGGAAGATTCACTACAGTTATATTAACTTTGGTTCGAGTTCCAGTGATAACCATAGCGAAAGATTAAGAAAGAGAACTAAGAAAGAGGAAGATCGTTTTGTAAAAAGATCGAGGGGTCAGAACCCAACACGATGATGTATGTATCAGCGGAGTATATCTGATATGAGATGTCAGCAATCAGCTTAGAGACTTTGTGCCCCACACGAACACAAAGCCATGCTCCAGCATCACTTCGTTTCCGACCAAAGATAAGATGGCCTGCAGGCCTAGCACGGGCCGTGGACAGATTGTCTTTCCACTGTTTTTATCCCGCTAGAAAGAGACAAACGTATCCATATTCTAGCTCTGTCGCGTCTACGCGCGGATAAAAACGGTGGAAAGACAATCTGTCCACGGCCCGTGCTAGGCCTCCTGACGTCGTAAGAAATGACACATATTTATAACTCTTTATTCGTCATGCTAAGTAAAGGACAGATAGGAAAGCGGTCTTCGGCTTGAGCTAGATACCTATACGCCATTAGGTAGAAAGAAAGAGCATGAATTACGAGTACGAATCTTAGTACCGTTGATGTACTAAGTATGTAATTTTATATCATTTTAGGCAAACAATGCGATGGTTAACATGAATAAAATATATAATTGTAATTTGGGCAGGACGTTACTTGAATTAATAATAGTGAACACGAATCTACTAAAGCACAAAAGGGTCGTACATATTGTAACTACGTACGAGTTTAGTTAGGCAAGCAAAATTTTGACAAAAAGGACTATCGACGAAAGGAATCATGACATACGTATGCATCATGAAGAACATGAATTTATAATATTTTATGCACCTTGAAAATACGGAAAAATTACAATAACACGAGTGGAATCTCAGGAAGAGCTATATCAGCTAAACTAAGCATAATTGTGAGAAATAATCATCTTACTAACTGATTTAGTAAATGATACCAAGGACGATCGATAATGATTACTTATTTACTGGCTCAATTCTTTTCCAATCTTGACCTCAAATAACAATAGTCGTCAACAACAGTAACATTAATTTAAAACGTGGTATCACAGTCTCTGTCAATTAATTAAAACTTGATCCAAATGGCACCACCAGTTGATTACGTTGGCTGTCAATTGCAATCCTGCATGCTGTACTGAGATGTGGTCCTTAACTGTTGGCCTTTTGGAAAAACTCTATAGTCACACAACGGGCAATTGAGAGAGCTATGCTCAGAGTTTCATTGCGCGATAGAATCCGGAACGTGAATATTCGTGTAAGAATCAGAGTTACCGACATAGTTATTAAAATTTGTAAATTGTAGTGGCAATGGGCAGGCCACGTCGCTCGAAGAACCAATAACCGATGGGGAAGAAAGGTTCTTGAATGGAGACCACCCACGGGATGGACCGACGACATTGTGAGAGTCGCGGGCATCCAGTGGATGCAGATGGCAGAATATCGTTCAGTGGGGAGGCCTATGTTCAGCAGTGGACGTATTTTGGTTGATATAATGATGATGATGCTGTTTTAGACGCACTATACGCGATACGCACAAGCAGAATGGCGTTTTTGCAATTGAGTTTGATTGCTAAAGTAATGAGGCTGCTGCCGCCAGACCTGTCCGGGGTAAGTTCCCGTCCCGTCCGCCGCAGGTACCTGATTGTTAAAATGTGAGCCCTATAGCGCGTCGACTATAGCATAATTTCTAATGGCATCAATTGTTTGCATGAAACAAAACACTTAAAAAAACCGAGCGAATATTCAAAGTTTGTCATTGGAAATTCTGCTTTACGTGACATGGTCAAGACTAACATTGTCTGGGTCTTCCAAGTTCGGAAAGAGCAGGATCCGCAGTTTGATTACAGCAGCTGTCATTCGCAATCGCCGCAGCGATATTTGGCTTGACAGCTCGATTGCCGAGTACAATTAGTGTAATGCACAGATGCGAGTTTATGGTTAGTTGAGGTGTCATTTACACTTGCACAAAAGTGTCACGTTAATGACCATACGCACAAGTCTAGGATGGCCTCATTGTGATCAAATCGGCATTCAAACGGACAATGAAAGTAAGAGCTGCTCGGGCGCATGTTGGCGCACATTCAAGGCTCCAGTTGCCTAAGACGGAGCAACGTGGGATGTGGTGGAGCGAGGTCAGATGTGTATGGTTTTTGGCGTTATTGGCATTGACTTGACTGTTTGATGAATATGTTACTGACTGGTAAATGGATGAGGACTGTAAGGTAAGGCGCAAGACATGCCCCGGACGTTATCCTTCAAAGCAATTTCAACCTAGTGTCCTATTAATACTATACAACCATGCACAAGCCGTCACAAGCTAAATCTGGAATAACAATATCCATCTAGAAAGTCTAGATGGAATTGTTATTCCACATTTCACCACTGCCACAGAATACATAATAGTACAAGTACACCTGCCCACATTATTAACATACGATTCCTCAGAGAAACGCCAACCATAGCTCTTCCCAAATCCTTTCTGTTTTCTTTGACAAAAACGGCTAATCAGCAACAGAGCATAAACTACGTGCAAGTATAGTTTAGTCTCGTTCCTTCGTTGAGTATACCTGCCTAACCGGATGTAACCCTATCCTAGCTAAGCTCTGTCGCGCACGAACTTGTCTGGAGGGCTGTCTCCCTTTGCGGAAATACAGGTAATTATAACCTGTGGCCGTGAGCGGAAGTGAAGTGGAAACGTCGAAAAACGCACCTGTTTTATATGTTTTTATACGCCTGCCCAAACATTATTATTCTAAGCCTCCCTTTATTCGTTCCATTGGTGATCTGGCTGCTGCACAGAAAGTCAAACTCGTCTCGCCACCTCTTTTCAGGCCTGCGGAGGCCAGCCTTGTCACATTCGGTGTCCACATTGTTAAACGTCTCCCCCCCCCCCCCCCCCCCAACTCCTTCCCCCATGCATAATAATTCTTCTAAACTGCCCAAAAAAGAAATGTAAATAATCCAATTTGGTTCAGCTCTTCTAAAATGCCTAATATAAATAAATTAAATAAAATAAAATAAATTTTATTCATACAATTTGGTTAATTTTTATATGCATGTGAGTTTCTTTATTTGACCAAAGCTTCTAAACGATTGGGCCGATTTAAAATACCATCAGATATGGGCAAGCTAATAATGGGCATAGCATTCTTGCGATGTTAGAACATCGTCAACTATGGGCAAGGAAAGTACCTAAATATTGTGATGTAGCTTTTCTAGAATTAAACATTGTACATTCGCACTACTGTCAACTTTTCCGAAGAATTATATTATCAACTTTACTTTTAAATATAATGACGTCATCATTAGCCGTGGCCTTCCAAGTTTCAAACAAAAAGCTAGTGTTTTATTATCTTCCAAATGTCAAGTCTATCAATGTTAAATCAACATTAAAAATATGTCAAATAAAAAACGGGTACATTTCAGTATATATTTTAATGGTTTTACGATTAGTAACAGCTTTATAGATATCATGGATATTTATAAAGATTATAAATAAAACTTTCGCGTGAAGAAACAATAGGTGTGTCTTAGACAGTGTCTAGAATGCAAAAGTTATTGATATATTGCTTACTGAAGATTCCAAACGCTCGCGCATTTTCACATTACTAAAGATATAAAATCACTGAGTAGCGATATTATTATTTTTTAAGTCAAAACTTCTTTAGGCGCGTTGAGCACTTTTCGGGTGAAAAAAATCACGGAACCCGCGGCAACGTCACGCTGTAACGAGTATTTTAAAACAGTGCCATCTCTTGTAGAATAGGTGAATTACTACTTCAGTTTTCTCTTCTAACGTGCGGATATGACTGATATGTTTTTGTAGTGTTAAGAACGCTACAAAAAACGGTTTTCTTACATGAAATTTAATTTCACGAAGTAGGTATAAAACAAGATAAAAATTCGAAAATCATTGTTTGCACACATCTATCAAAAATAAATTTGCAAATGATTCTAGTCTTCATAATTTACTATTCTTACTACCTATATCATCAAATTGAGTAAGTTTTCAATACCTAGTTTGGTTTTACAGTTTAGCATAGAGGCTCATCAGCAACGAAGCCCTAGTTCAGAGTAAGCTTCGTCTTGAGCATCGGCGCAAAGTTGCTAGTCTATCGGTTTTTTATCGGATACATTTTGGAGAGTGTGCATCAGATCTGCATGATTTAATTCCCTCCCTTCTTTTTTCTATCGGACTGCCAGAGCGGGCACGAAAAATCGACACTGCTTTATGGTTGACATTCCGAAAACCCGTACGAAGCGCTTTGATTCCACTTTTATTGTGCGAACTGCTAGTTTGTGGAATGCACTGCCTGAATGAGTGTTCCCCGATAGTTACAATCTGTCTTCAAGTCAAGAGTGAATCGGTTTCTTCTAGGCAAGCGTGATCCACCGTAGGCCGCATCATCGCTTAACATCAGGCGAGTTGGCGGCCAAGCGCAAGCCTATTCTACAATAAAAAAAAAGCATTGCTTTCAGTCTTTCTATTAGATTTAACGATTTTAAGTACAAAAGGTCCACAAAGTTTTTGTTTACTTTTTCCTAGCCCATCATGACTGGCTGGACAAAGCCCTTCGTAGACCAAATGTTTTTATTGCATTGCATTATGTTTTTATGTGTATTTCACCGCCACATCGCTAGATGTAAATTGATGATGCGGTCTACAATGGAGCACGCTTGCCTTTAAAATACCGAATCATTCGCGACTTGAACACACCCAAATTGTAACTATCGGGGAAGTCCCATTCAGGCATCGAGTCAGCGGTAAAACGTACCTATGTCTCTGGCTGCCATATTACAAGCATTGCTTAGTTTGGTTTGGGGTCAGATGACCATGTGTGCAATAATGTCCCGGATATTTAAATTTATAATAAATTTAAAAAATGCATTATTTTTTTAAATGTTTAAGTTTTTCACGAATTGGAAAGTACTTACCTACATCGTATAATATAGCAAAAATAATCTTCCGCTCTCCGCTTACTTCCAATCACCCAGCTTGAATCGAAAACTGAACAAAAGATATCGATCAGATATTTCTGATATCGACTTTCTAGCTCCCACTGTACTTTTTATGTATTATACAAAGTATATTTATGACAAACCTATCTGAAGAGTTGGGCAAATGTAGTAACTGAAGTTTATTAACGGGTGCTGCAACTTTAACTCAGAGAAACCGATTGTGGCTCCTCTCATCTCTACAGAAAAACTGGTCGCATTTTACCTGCAGAGAATGAACGGTCTGATTAGTCCGATAGACCGATAGTTCTAAGCGAATAGTTAGTTAGCATGGAGGGTTAAAAACTTGGGATATGATAAAAGATGAGTAAAGTAAATAGGTAAGTACCTACTTAGACTCTTTATCTCGTAAATTGGTTAATAGATTAGGTATCTTAATTATTAAAACATAAACGGGCGAGAGAAACGTTGGAAGTAGAAATGCAGTCTGCAAGGAAACTTCGTGTTTACGTAGAAACCTTCTAACGTATTGAAAGTCATTTCTACCTCATGCAATCTTGTCACAGACCGACAACGTCACTTCAAAGTTCTTTGCTATGATATCTGTGTTGCTATGCGATTGATTGAAAACTGTCATAATACAAATGTCCACCTATCACGGAACACTATTACTCGCCACCTATCCAACTGAAAACTAAAGCGAAAACCCATGTGAACCTATAAAGTGAAATTTGGAAGGCTCGTGCCTTGTTGCAGCTTGCATACAAATACATTTGGTTTGGAGCCTTTAATCCTGTATTAAGATATAAGTTACTTATTACCTCGAAAATAAAGACATGTTACCCGTAGGATAGCGGTAAAACAGCAAGGCGCATCTAATGTGTGTCTCAGTTTGTGTTCTTCGGACGACGTCAATGGTTATAGGTAGGTACTTCTTTAATACGTAGGTATAATGAGCCTTTGCATGTCAGTTCTGTCACAAATTCACGTGACGACGCAGCTGTTCGCTGTTCCGGTCCGAAGAACAGAATAACCAACGAAATTACAGTCACGTTTGAAAAATCTGTAGGTACAACCAGAAACTTAGCTTGTACGCGTAATTTTACCCGACTGTTCCAGAAAGAGGGTATGTTTTAGGTATAATGTATGGAAGAGTTGTGTGTCTGCATGTTCCTGTATTACCAGATCTAAAGCTAAACTTTTTAAAGCCCTCGATAAAAGAGCTACTTATCCTCAAAATTAAATCAATATCGGTTCAGCCGTTTGGAAGCTACGATGCCACACAGACACACTGATACACACTTTAAACTTAACACACCTCTTTTTGCGTCGGGGGTTTAAAGTACCTCCGACGAAAAAGCCTTATAACTTTTTAACCAAGCTGGTTAAAGGCATTCTACTTATGTACCTACATCTTTAAGAAATTCAGCAAGTTAATCATAAAAAGCTACAAACAGGCAGATCACAGAAAGACAAACTTTATTATGTATTTTAGAATGTAAAATTAGTGCGATTTCAGGTTCTACACTCCCAAAAATTGTTTAAAGACCACCACGCGACTTGACCAATTTATCTTTTACCTTTTAAGCATTTAGTCACTGTGTTACCTATTAATCTAAAAAGGCGTTGGCAGATTATCTTACGTATAAGAATATAATACTCAATTTTATGGGGATTGTAAGTAGGCGTTTAATAACAACAGAAAAAAGGAACATACTTAAGTTGGTGTTAAGCCAAGGGTAGCCAAACTAGCCAATTCAAACTTGAAAAGTCCTGACAAGTAACGGACATTTGCAAAGAGTACCTACGGAGATTTGGACAGATATATGTATATTATATCGGAAAACTTACAGATTTTGACAGATATATGTATATTATATCGGAAAACTTACAGCATACATCTTTCGACTGCCCCGGTGGCTCAGTTGGTATTTAACTCACCTTCTTCGCTTGGGAGCGTGGGTTCGATTCCCACCTAAGACAAACATGTGATGAATATTTGTGTCTTGTTATGTGCTTGGATGTTAATATCTAGTAAAGTATATTTAATAAAACTGGCCAAGTGCGAGCCCTCTTAAATATTTATTTTATTCTATTTTTTAGTATTTTTTGTAACAGCGGCAACAGACATACCTACATCATCTGTGAAAATTTCAACTGTCTAACTACCTATCACAGTTTATGAGATACAGCCTGGTAACAGACGGACAGACGAACGGACGGACGGACAGACAGACAGACAGACGGACCGACGGACAGTGGAGTCTTAGTAATAGGGTCCCGTTTTACCCTTTGGGTACGGAACCCTAAAAATTATATATGTACGCATATCAGCCTCTATAGCAGTCATATTACAAGCTTTGCTTAGTGAGGGGTCAGATGACCGTGTGTGCAAAAATTTCGCAGATATTATTTATTTTGTAGAAAAAAAACCAATTATGGACAAAATCCCGACGGAATGTCAGCTAGCCAGGCATGTTCGAATAAATTCGAACTGATGGTAATCCTACATACCTACATAGGAGCAACCAGTTTGAATGAAAACATCCAGACAGATAGATTTGATTGGCCTATTATCGATTTTTCGACCGACAATCAATCAAGTTAATTCAACGTTAACTTATTTGGGGAAGTTTCAATTAAAGTTTGGTTACATTCGCCCACAATTAAGATATCTACCTATAGTCCTCCTTCTCCTCCTTCCGTCGACTTCCCAATGCTGGGGATCGTGACCCATCACGGCATCAACTTCTCCCTTACGATGTTCCGCCACCTGTTCCGACTTTCAGCAGCATGAACCGCTTCGGCAACGTTGATGTTGAGGGTGGTGATCTACCTATAGTACCTACCTATATATTTAGAAGTACTAAGTATCCACAGGAAGCGTATAATAACATGATACGTACCTATTTAAATTTAATACCAAGAATGATTGCTTATGTTTATATTTGAAATGATACCCATTTGTAAGTTATTAGCTACTTATGTACCTACCTATAACCGACTTTAAGGATTTACATAGCTTTCCATAAACGTACTTATACCTTCATAAACACCACACTGAAAAAAAACCTAACTTTCCTGCTGAGTCTTGCCGGAAGAAGGAATCGGTTTTGAACGGCAAGATGACCTTTTCCATCCTTAATTTAGGAAGTAAATGTCATATTGCCTTCCAAAACTGATTCTCTTCCAAGACTCAGCAGGAAGGTCAATTTTTTTTTTATGTATACGACGCCGTAAACAATACGTAGGTACCTACGTACGAGCAATACTGATCTTCACTTTATTCATGAATTCCATGGAATAAAAATAGTGCTAATAAAAAATGATTTCGTGCTTGAGCAGTTTTTATTGGGTCATCACTTCGAAACATCACGAACCTAGACAGATTAGATGATAGTAACACTTTAAGAACAATAACCCCCCGTGGCCGTAGAATCGGCAATTATTTCAAGAAACTTACGTCATCTTCTTTAACCAATCAAAATTGATTTACATAGAACTTAAACTTAATTTCGCATGAAAATTGAGTTGTGTTGCTTATTAAAAGTTATATTGCATAATGAAAGTATTGAAAAGATAAATAATCATAGATTTGTTACAGTAAGAGTGGTTATTGAATAGGAATTTGTAATTGAGTTTTATAGGATGAAAGTAGGTAGGTACCTACCTCTAGGTAAAAACTTTTTAGTACCTATCTTACTACCTCAGAATACAGAAGTTCTTTCTGTATTCAGCTATCTTACCTACGCCATATCTACCTACTTAGTGTTTTATTTAGGTAGGTACACATTAGTTTTATGAAAACTACATCAGGTACCTACTCGTACCTATATAGGTAGGTAGGTATATCAGACATCAATGCAATGATATTTTATCTACGATAGGTTTTTTTATCTTTAAAATTGTACTCTAAGTTCGGTCCCTCTGCAGTCTGTTTATTTATATTTACTTACTAACCAACTAACACACATACATTGTGTCCATAAAATATAATTGCATGAGAATGAATAACATAAAATAATCGTAAGTAGGTATTAGGTACGAGTACGTACCTTAAGTCCTAAACTTCTTGATAACAAATAGGTAGTATCTACTACATACAAACTACTCAAACTAGGTAGAAGGTAGTTATATATCTCCTTGCCTAGTTTAGGTTTAGATTAATGTTGGTATCTACTAAGTAGTATCTATTTCTTACGGTTGTTAACTTCAAGAATAATCCAAATTTGTCATCGGATATCCGTTATCCAATTAGGTACTGGCTGGACTTCCGACTTAAAAACTTACCTATAGTTTAAGGTTTCCTTCTCAGGTTTCCCCTGGCAAGGCTTCAGCGCCAAATATTCACAGTTATAATCCACAATTGTAATTTCAACAACTGTTATTGTTTTGCAAC
Organism: Agriopis leucophaearia; assembly: GCA_949125355.1. Taxonomy (NCBI): domain Eukaryota; kingdom Metazoa; phylum Arthropoda; class Insecta; order Lepidoptera; family Geometridae; genus Agriopis; species Agriopis leucophaearia. The sequence continues at coordinate 7,382,445 of OX421270.1, forward strand.
AATTTATCTACACTGTAACGGACCAATTTTATGCACGCATGAATAAGACACAAAACAAACTGTCACTGTATGTCTTGTCGTTTAGATATTTTTCATTTCGGCCAGTGTTAAACCTTTTTCGTTTTAAACTTTTTGAGAGCGCGTTTGATTTGAATTTGGAATGGTTAGGGCTGTGCGGCGCGGGCTGAAGCGCGCAAGCGGATGTGCGCCGGCCGGTCGACTGTTGCGCTGGGCTTCGTTAGAGTGCTGTCCCCCGCTCGATTGTTTACTATTATCGACGTTGCTATGACGCCTAATATCATTATAGCAAATGTTTTGTTGAACACCTTACAGAAATATAGGTACCTACCTAGTATCATAAAAGCTGTCCATAGGCAATAGAATATAAACTATTGAATTCAAGATTTTAAAATTGTTTTGAATAAGTAAATTTACCTACGTAGGTAGGTTAGTTAGGTACCTAACCTAATATACCTAGCTATAAATAGGTCTAACCAACGCATCTTTTTGTCAACTTACCTAGCGTGGAACACGAAGTGCGTAGAATATAGGTTTTTTATTATTATTTCGGGCTATGTTTATTTGGGACGACAAGATAAGCAACTAGGAATTCTGATTTATGAGTGACTGATAAATAAAGAGGTCAGCAAATCATCGTGATACAGTCATCATATTTTCAGGTTTATCGACAACAACTATCGACTTTTGAATCAACTAACATCGTGACTCACCTCGCGTCTCAACGCCGACAACAAAACTCGCGTCGGGAAGCGAAATGACGCAAGTGACGGGCAAAAATTCGACAAAAACGTTCCTTTACTGAGGGCCAAACTTTACCACAAAAACTGCTCGCGAACTCGGCGCTTACGACCACTTTGAAGCTGGCCGCAAGCGAACAATGAACTTGCAATGGCGAACTAGACCAAACACTGGAACAGAATCGGATATGGAACAAGTTTGAAAAAAAAGGCTTTTGTTTGCATATAAGCAGAACGTAGGAGGGCCTCTACACCTACTTATTTACCATACTTATAAGTACCTACCTACGTCTTCAATTGCGCTGTATGAGCCATGATCCAATAAAACAAGGTCTGGCATTCCGGGAGTGACACATGACTACGTCACTGTCTAGTTGCCACTTTATTGCAGCAAACACAGAACTTGGGAAACAAACTTATCTTCATCTAGGTAGGTATTTAACAAAATACATACCTACCTAAGTAAATCATGACAATTGTAATTTTGTTTGTCTGCTCAAGCGAAGCAATTCAAGAATTACAAACTTGTATATTATACATACTAGGTGCGCCCCGTGGTTTTACCCGCGTGGTGATTTAAATGGAAATGATGATGAAAAGTAGCCTATGTGTTATTCTAACATGGCTATCATGCGCATCGCGACAAAATATTGTCGTCACTATGTCGAGCGAGAACGCGACAAGGTGCCTACGGTTTCATATACCTACGCCTGTCCCGCTTTGGCACGATAAAAAGAGTCTACAAAATTTTGTCGGGGTGCGCATGCTAGCCCGGCTGGACAAATTTAATCTGAATCCGTCCAGCCGTACTCAATCACACACACAGACAAACTTTCGCATTTATAATATTAGTGTGGTGTGATTATTTAAATCAAAACCACATAGTTTTATTGGATTCCCACAGATAATATACACGGATATTGGCGAGTTATGATTTCATGCTACTGGTAACACAGCGTCGATGACGAAGGCTTGTGTCACCCACGTGACCTTTTGTCTTGGAATGCCACACCCTGGCGGAGTATATCATGGAACTATGGTATACGTGAAGACAAAAACGCTATCAAATTCACGTCTCATAACAGTACTAAAGATGTCACTGATTCAATTCAACAAACCGCAACGAAACCGCTTTAGATTTTTTTGTGGTAATAATAGAAGAATACGTAGGTACCTACAACGTTTTTACAGTAACGTTTTTGCAGAGAATAAAACCTTGGTTAAATTGAAGGTCACTACAAATCTATTATGAGGTGAAGACGTTATAATCATCTGTTACTTATACGTTTAGTAAGATTTATGTCCAGTCTAGGCAAAAATAATTTAGAAGACCTTTGTTTTCAGTCTAGATTTTGATCGTTTTCAGGGGCCTATAATCAAATCATAAAGTAATAATGACACAATTTGCATGTTTACTACAAAATCTAAGTAAGTAATAGGTTTTGGCCATTTAGTATACCTATCAGTAATATCCTACGGTAATATCAGTGCTTTTGTTTCTTCAAAATTGGTTTAGTGTGTCCAAATATTACCTTCTATACTCCTACAAGCACCTTTTTTATGGTTTCGTACCCAAAGGATAAAACGGGACCCTATTACTAAGGCTCCGCTGTCCGTCTGTCTGTCTGTCTGTCTGTCCGTCTGTCACCAGGCTGTATCTCATGAACCGTGATAGTTAGTCAGTTGAAATTTCACAGACGATGTACATTTCTGTAGCCGTTATAACAGGAAAAAAAATGAATAAAATAAATATTTAAGGGGGCTCCCATTCAACAAACGTGATTGTTTTGCTCGTTTTTGCTCGATATTGATAACGGCAACAGGTAGACGCTTGAATTATTCACAGAATATTTAGTTATTATATTACCTTTAAAAATATATAATTAAATTAAAATAAACCAAATATTTAAGTTAGGCCCTCCCATAAAACAAACGTAATTTTTTTGACATTTTTATAGATAATGGTATGAAACCCTTCGTGCGCGAGTCCGACTCTCACTTGGCCGGTTTTTTTAATAACACGTGGGTACTACAGGTTCTTTTACCAATTTAAAAAAATAATACATACATAAAATTTTCTACCAAAGCGTTTATGAGCGGTTTTATCGCTAAAAGCTGTCTGCTACACAACCACATCCAGAACCTAAACGAAGGTGAAGAGTTGGAACTTCAACCTGCATGGATGTGTTCATTTGTCACTGTCCTAGTAGGTACGTACAGTTCGATCATGTTGAAAGGAGAGTGGGGGAGCCACTATAGTAACTTCTAAAGAAAACTGACAAACTTTTGTGGCTTCCTATTGAAATTGTTTAGTTCCTCATTTTGTCAACTCTACGGATAAGGTCGGTCTGTATTCGTAGAATCGCCATACAAAAGACATCAACGAGTTGTCTCGTTTTGATGGATAGTCTTGCTTCGTGTTGAGCTATTGTTTAATCTGTAATGGAGATACTTATTGCATATTGCGCAAGGGAGAGGGATAGTTACAACATTGTTAGGTAGGTACCTCTCTAGTAGAAGTACCTATTTGGACAGATGTTTTCATATCTATTTAAATATGTATTTAAAAATATATATGTATGTATATCAGTCTCTGGCAGCCATATTACAAGCTTTGCTTAGTCTGGGGTCAGATGACCATGTGTGCAATAATGTCCCACATATTTATATTTATTTATATATATTTATTGTAATCTACATTTATTTGATAGGCAACTGTCACACCTAGCCGTAAGGCCCCTGGATGACAATATGATAATCCAAGTAACTGAAGTTGCCCATTTTATACTAATTTGGAAAAGTTGATTTAATTGATAATTATTAACATTCCACCCTCAAACGTTTCTATTGCCTGCGCCAGTAATTTTCCTATATACCTACTATATATATTTAACATTGGTAAATCATGGTTCGGCTAAGCTTTGCTTGGAAAAAACATCCTTCGAAATTCTATGAGAAGTGTAGGCAGTAAAAGTGTAATAAATAACGGCATTGACATTACCATTGAGGTTGTAGGCTGCGATAAAAGCTACCTACATGCTGTCATCCCACGCTAACTGCGCTTCAGCTCCAAGGAAATGCCCAGAGATTTTAAGTTGGCCCGCAGTGCAAGTAGGTACCGTTCTTTATCGATCGACATATTTGACAGTTGAAATCGTCAAATTTGATAACGCCATTAGGATCGATTCTATGGCATATTATCGAATTTGTCGATTTCAAATGTCAGATTTGTCATTGTTTGTCGATCGATAAGAACGATACTTGTATTGCAGATCTTTCACTTTGTCAGTTTTAAAAATAAAGAATGAACAACGAAGTAATAAGTATTTCACATCGTGTCGTTTTCCCGTAAAGCACATGCTAGCGCCATCTTTATTTTCCAAGTTGAACTGTTCTTAACAAGATTTTTGCACTCAACGTTAGATGGCAATATAAAATAGTTTTTTTTTTTGTAAAATTATAATAATATCTAGTTTGTTTAGGTAAGTAATTATTTAATTTCAAGGAATGTGTCCATTTACATTAAAATTTGGCACAGTTGATTTTAGCGCCATCTATATAAATCTTGCAGAACCACAACATTGGAAAACCGCTCGGAGTGGAAAAGAATACCTACATAAAGGTGCATACGCACCAGATGGCTCTGACGAGGAATTACAAAACGAGATGCACAGTAATGAAAATTTAATGCAATGCAAGTATGCAAATAGCTGCAAATCTGGTTTCACGTGACCAGTTATAAAATTTATTGTTTAGGTTGCGCTAATGAAAAGTGGAAAGGTTCGGACTTTCTGTTCTCTGGTTCTTTAACTTCTGTTAGGTAGGTATTATTTCTTATTTAATACCTAACTACCTACATTTTAGGCATAGGTACTACAAGGCAAAGATCTTTGACTAGTGTGTGTTGCCAGTGATGACATATGGTACTGAGACGTGGTCCTTAAATGTTGGCCTTTTGGAAAAACTCAGAGTCACACAACGGGCAATGGAGAGAGCTATGCTCGGAGTTTCTTTGCGCGATAAAATCCGGAACGTAGATGTTCGCCAAAGAACCAGAGTCCCCGACATAGCTATTAAAATCTGCAAGTTGAAGTGGCAATGGGCAGGCCACATCGTTCGAAGAACTGATGACCGATGGGGAAGAAAGGTTCTTGAGTGGAGACCGCGAACTGGAAGACGCAGCGTAGGTAGGCCTTCCACTAGATGGACCAACAACATTGTGAGAGTCGCGGGCATCCAGTGGATGCAGATATCAGGATGTCGTTCAGTGTGGAGGTTAAAGGGGGAGGCCTATGTTCAGCAGTGGACGTTTTCTGGCTGATGATGATAGCTACATTTAGCTAATGAAGTTCATGCTATGAATATTCACGATTCGTTACAATATTAGATGAGTAGGTAGGTATTGTATTCTGGTTTATATTACCAGGAGCGCAAAGCTTTTTTTTGATAGCATTTCATGGGCAGCCATGGGGCTTACCATCAAGAGGAAGACTTTTCAGGTGACCTACTTGCTTATATCATCACGTAAAACTCCTAAAAGTAATAGTTTGAGCAATTTGCACATCTTTTAAGCAACTATAGTTGTAGGTATAAAAGAAACGTATTTTTTTATTAGTAAGTACTTAACTACTTAATGGTACCTACCTACTATCTTTTTGAAACAATGCAATATTTCTTTTATGGAAAGCGATGATGCGATCTACGATGGAGCATGCTTGCCTAGAAAAAACAGATTCACTCGTGATTTGAAGACACCCAGATTATAACTACTGGGTTATTTTTGTATTGTGGATTTGTATTTATGTGCTTGCTTTATCTTAATATCTTCTTAACATATTATAGGTACTTTTGATATAAACTGTTGTAAGTAGGTAGCCTATGTAAATACCTTAAAAAATATTTGTGCTTCAGGCAACTTTAACGGAAGTTAAACTGTTTTTTTTTTACATTGGACTAGGCTATCGTTTGACCGCAATCTCACCTGATGGATAGCGATGATGCGATGGAAGATGGAGCACGTTTGCTTAGTTAAATATAGATTTGAATAGTCCACGATTATAATGCTGCAGAAACGCAGACAGAGGCAAAAAGTTCCATTCTTTTGCCGTGTTTGTTGCAAATGAATAGTATTTCAACCATGTAAGAGTGTTTGTCTGGACTTCCGGTAATGAAATGGTGATGAGGGAACAAATTAATGAAGTTCCATTGCACACATTTTGTGGAAAATCCTGTATAATACCTATATTTGCTTGCGACTTAACGTCGACCCGGGTATGTCCTAAAACTGCGACCAGAACCACCGGAGGATGGGCAGCGGCATCCTATTAGTACACGGTGAACGTACTGCGATCCCCAAGCCGCCTGCCAATCATGAGGATTATGGCAACACCCCTCTCTAAGAAGGAGGCCTTTATCCAGTACTGGACATTTAATGGCTGCTCACACACTTAACGTCGCTGATGGTTAAGGTATCTTTCTCTTGATTTCCCATAATCGTCGTTTAAATACCATAACAGAACTATTTAATACCTACTATGTACTCATGCCATGTTCTTGAAAATAATAATAGTAAGTAAGGCTGCGTTTGCATCAAGTAACGCTGATAATAACACGTTGCCAGCAGATAATAGCCAGTACCATAATATTAATAATGCCTATTTCCTGCGAGGTAGAGACAAACGGTGTGAATGAAAATGTTCACGATTTCTTGGATTGTAGTAATCTTAGATTATTATTTACTTTAACTGTATTTAGATGTTGTAGTGAGAGGAACTACTATTTAAGCTGTGGCGAGAGGCGCAACTGCACTTGAACAAATAACACTACCCGGCGATGTCACCCCCGATTTTAACCTTTTAGAGTACTATTTACTATTATTTCTAAAAACAAATGTGGGACGTCTATTATACCTAGGTACTACACTTGCCTACTACTAATTTTCATATCGATTTGAAACATTTCCAGTCATTATCACCAGCCAGAAGACATCCACTGCTGAACTTATACCTAATATACCTATGCCTCGTTGGTCCATCTAGTGGGAGGCCTACCTACGCCCTGCTCCACCGTTTTCTGGCCAGCTACCATGGCCAGGGATAGAGGAGTTGCCGGGAACTGGGGGCCGTATATATGCAAAGCTTAATCTGTCATGTGGCTCCCCAGGGGGCGGTTTGTTATATTCTGTAATGTATTGTATCGTGTCTAATGTTATTTTAAATTATAACTAGCAATACTAAAATTACGGTTACAGTGCGATCAATTTATCTGTGGCGTTGGGTGGAGGAGCCACCCTCGTATTATCTGAATAAAACTGATAGCCTCCCATGGAAAATTTTAGTTCCCCTATTTTGCCAATTGTACAGATAAGTTTGTGGCACTTTAATGACTCCGACAGCATTTTTATTAGATACGCTGATATAATAAACATAGCTGATAAAGACCTTGGTTACTTTTTACATAATTTCTGATAACTTACGTCAGGCCATTTTAGTTTGTCTTTACAAAAACTAACAATGCTTCATGAAAAGATAGCGAACTAGAATGATGTTTGTATTTATTTTAGCAAATATTTGTATATTAATTGTATTAGTTTTCTAAAATCTTGCTAACTAGAAGCAACTAGAAGTAAGTACTTTATAGATTGATTTTAATAATCTAATATATAAAAGGCGATATGTGTGTGTATGTTCCCCACGGAACACTATATGTTGCCTATGTAGGTACCTACTCCAAAACGGCTCCACCAATTTTGACGGGACTTTCAGGCAATCTTCAGATTAGCCCAGCGAGTGACGTTTGGTAGCAATCGGATAGGATCGGATCAACAGTTTTTTTTTATAACTTCCCTACAAAAAACATAAACATGAATTGAAGTCTTTACTTTGACGTTTTACTTCATAGAAAAAAAAAGCCATCTATGTCAAAAGAGGTTGCGTTGTTTTCATCTTTCACTGTCAGATAGCTGATGTTATAAGGAGTAACTTAGGCTAAACACTGTTTTAAACTATCACGGTTGTTCACTAAAGTTATATGATTATTTACGGGATATTTACCGTGGTAAGGTTGTGGAAGGAGCTCCCGATATTTCGGCGCAGTTACATGCACCATGTTCACGGGAAGACACATCCACAACCAGACCACCAGACTCCTTCCACAACCTTACCACGGTAAATATCCCGTAAATAATCATATAACTTTTAACTTAGGCTACTTTTATCTCAGATAAAACGCAATTGAAACTGCGGGGCGCATCTAGTAATATTACAAATGTGAGTGTTTTTATTTGTTTGTTTCTCTTTCACGCAGATACAGACCAACGGATCAACGTGATTTTTTGCATAGATACAGTTGATGGGCGGAGTCTTTTTATCTCGGAAAAATGTACGGTTCCTGAAGGAATGTGTAGGCGAGTGAAATCGTTGGGCGCAGCTAGTAAGATACTAAATAACTTTTTTTTAATGCTTGAGCCCGTCAATGTTGGCTGGTTTGTATATTAAGTAGGTACCTACTTGTTGTTTTACTGTAGAGTTTGCAGTTTGACGCTTGTATAAATTTCCGTTTTTACAATAGGTAGAGCAAAAAAAAATACATGATTACAAGTGGATTGATCACATTAAAAATGGACTTCAAAAATATATCAAAAACGTAATAAGAGTGATCATAGTGACCTGTGTCAAAATAACTATAATATAGTTATTTTGACACAGGTCACTATGATCAAACAAGTTCGGAGTTTCTGTAAAATATTCTAAACTGGCTACTTTTTCACAGTTATGTCCTCGTATTAGATCACAATGGCAATCATGTGTTAAAACTACGTCACTATTTCCTAGACGGCATTAAATTAGCACTCGCGGGACTAAGTGCTAACCAGTAGATAGAGCGGGAAAAAGTCAAGTAAGACTGAACAAAGAATGCTCTAAACTCTAAACCTTGAGAGTATTATTTATAGCGTAAAATGACAGGGAAGCGATGCATACATACATACATACATATATGTATGGAGAGTGATACTATCGTTTTCTATTGGGGCTAACATAATGCCGAGAATCCTAGATCAATGGCTGTAATGGTGCCGGGGCAATAGCCCTGGTGCTGGGGCAACAGAATACGGCACCGGTACCCCTGCCTGTAGTAAGACCCTACTAAAAAGGGACCCCTCGGCTTGGGATGGTTGGGGGAATTGACTAAGTAGGCCTGATGTAATGCTGGAGCTTGAAAAAGGAACTCACCTGGGTTTGCTGGCGTCCTGCGTCGTCTAGCCGTCCTCCGGACCACAGTAGTCACTAAAGAGTCCATTTCACTGCCCGAGTCCCATCTCGGCCTAACCACCGGCCTGGGCACTATTCTCCCGTCATCCTCCGTGTCTCTATCACTACTCGTTGGTGGCAAGTTCGATTCATCACTCTCTAACGGAGGCAATTTCACATCACTATTAAACACTCCTATCACTAAATCATCGACCCCTGTAAAGGGATGTGTTAAAGTTCGCTTAATATTACTCTTCCGATGTTTCACTTTTACTGATCCCTCTGAGAGGGAGCGCTTGTTGAGCTTGCTGTCTGATTTGGAGTCTCGGACGCATTTCAAATCGGAAGGCGATAGAGATTTTTTGCGCGAGTTTCGTCTCTTGTTGCATCGCTTCTGTCTGCTTGATTCGCGTGCTGATTGCATGGCTACATTTGCTGTGTCTGCAACAAGATAAAAATCAATTGGTCAGAACTTTCGTGTTCAATTTCATGTAGACGCACTATCCTCCAAAAACTTTGGAGGACACAACTACAATTTGTTTGGAGAAAAAAACTACTTTAAGTATGTGTTGATTTAATTCGGAGTAAGTGCACGTAGCGTAGTTCGCACGTTTTGAAAATAATGAAAAAATACTAGGCAATAAAAACAGATTATGTATTATCTTTAAAATAGGATTGCAAATGTTTTGAAGCCTGTTGTATAATATAGGCAGAGGGCTTCGAACATTAAAGAAGCTTTAAAGCCATTTGCAATGATATTCGAAAGATAATGTCGTTTTTTTATCTTTAAGATTATGCAAAAGAAAAAAGGCTCTTCATAGTAGTTACTAAATTGTGGCTGCTGAAAGAATGCAATTCTGACAGTTGCCATAACATTGTAATGTAGACCGCATCATTGCTTAACATCAGGCGATCAAACGCAAGCCTATTTATGCATAAAAACATGTAAGTTAATTTTAAAACACTTTTAAAGGCTTTTTGAAAGTAAGATTGTAGCTGCTAGCCAGTAACATATTGAAAGAAAATAATTTCATTCAGACTTTACAATGTTATTGCAGTTGTTAGACGTATTTTCTCAGCGGCCGGACTGTAGAGTACTGTAGGTACTGTAGGTAGAGTTGGATTTCAGGTTGTGTCACCTTGAGCAGTATTACGTGTACCTGAATTACCATAAAGTCAATAAGAAGCGTGAACGTGGAAACTGGTGTATACTGGGTTACGCGGAAAGACTAGTATTCCGAAAGGGGTCCATTATATTCATCATTATGAACTAATTTTACTATGGGACCAACCCTCAAATCGCGAAAAAACATCAGCTATTCCTTACATTTTTTGACAACAGATGTTTTTTTTCGCACTTTCAGTGTTGGTCCCATGGTAAAAGTTGTTCATAATGATGAGCATAACATACCCCTTTCGGCTTACTAGTCTTTCCGTTTAACCCTGTATTTGTAGATATACTAAGAACCTAGACATATTTTGCTTTTATATAATTTATTATCGGATTTAATCGCCAGAGACAATGTCCAATGTCTTTGTTCTAGCGCTATAATGATCTTTATTTTATACTTAAACTAGAACTTAGAACTGGTGTAACTTGTTAATAGCTTTGATATAAACTACTTTTTTACATACAGGTGTCTATGCATAGTTAATCTACTTAAATAAATTAGTTTATCGCCACTTAGCGGGAGATACGGTTTGCGGTCGCGCAAATTTTCGCAATCTCCTAAACTGAATCGCTTATAGCAGGTAGCCGTAAGGCCCCTGAACTGACGATGAGATCTATTGTCTCAAACTCAAGATGGTTGGCAAGAATTTGTGGAGGACCGAAATTTGAGAGTTAATAAAAAAATGTGGTAAGTGAAATAGATGTTAAAAAAATCATACAAAAAGTAATTGTTGAAATTAAGAAATGTTCATATGTATTCAGGGTTACGCGGAAAGGGTGCTAAGCTGAAAGGGGTTCGTTATACTCGTCATTATTAACAAATTTTAATTTGCCACCAACACCGAAATCGCAAAAAAATTACAGGTACCTATTCCATACATAGGTAACGTTCATTCACACTCTATAAAATGTATGGATACATTTTATAGAGTAGACCCAGAAACGCAAAAAAAAATGTATGCAGTTGATATTTTTTTCGCGTTGGGTTGATATCATTGTAAAAGTTGTTCAAGGGTATGAACCTCTTTCGGTTTAGTAAGTAACCCTGTATAGAAAAATATTATACGTTTGTGTTTAATTAATACCTAGTCACTAGTATTTTAAAACTTTAGATACATCTTCCATTCTTCGGTATTTGCGGAAAGTGGATTCTATCTGGTTCTCATAATATTATGAATTGTTTGATGAATTCTACTTTGTCAATTTATGAGTAATCCAATTGAGTATGTACTTAGTATAAATATGGGGTTGCGTGGAACGGTGGTCGAAAGGACATTTTAGACTTAATTTTAACTATAGGGCACTGTAACAGCAAAAAAATGCAGTTCCGTACAAAAATGTCATTCATACAAATCATCCTTGTTCATACTAAACGAAATATATATGAAACAGCTGTCCGATAATAAAGTTTTTTATAGAAAAAGAACGGCAGCAGACACGCTGTCCGCGTGATGGTAAGCGGTAACCATCCGTGCCGCCAATCACATCACTAGTAGTAGTTCTGTAGTGGTAGGACTCCTTTGCAGAGTCGGCCTGGGGTAGTTCCACACCTTTGTCAGTTATTCAACCGCCAAGCAGTAGTGTGCAAACACTACTGTGTTCCGGATTGAAGGGCAATGTTTCCAGAGAAATTACAGGGCACACAGAGATTTGACATCTTATATCTGGGAGAACGAGCGCAGTGCATTGCCGTCCAGGGTTTTGAACTGTTGAAGTTCAAAGTTCTGAGTGGCGTTGAGCTGTTATGGCAATCAGGCGAGCGGCTTCGCTCGTCTCGTCACTCTGTATCATAAAAAAAAATAGTATGGTGTTGTCGTTATTCATAATGAAGAGTACAGTGATCAGTTGGCTTAGTACCACCGTTGTGTGTAACCCTGTATTTAATGTTCGGTATAAGTAAGCAGAGTCACCGGCATAGCTATTAAAATTTGCAAGTTGAAGTGGCAATGGGCAGGCCACATCGCTCGAAGAACTGATGACCGATGGGGAAGAAAGGTTCTTGAGTGGAGGTAGGCAGGCCTCCCACTAGATGGACCGACGACATTGTGAGAGTCGCGGGCAGATGGCAGGATGTCGTTCAGTGTGAGGTTAAAGGGGAAGGCCTATGTTCAGGAGTAGACGTCTTCTGGCTGATGATAATGATGATGATAAGTAAGCATACCAAAAAGTATGTTTTATATTCTTCTTTAAAAGTTGCACTTTTAAACAAGTTTTTAGGTCGTTTAGAATGCTGTCCAAGGCATTAAAACTTGAACACTTTTTATACCTAAGTCAAACTGGATTCATTATTATAACATTATTCGAGACTGAGGCTCTAAGGTCGAAACAAAGTCGAGCATTTTAAATACTTTTTTCAGGCTAAAGCTAACTTTTGCCTTAATTTACAGGTCGTTTTGAAGGTTAGTTAGGTAATGTGTGTTTTTGCCATCATACCTACTTAAATTTTATTTAAAACTCTGGTTGGTTTGATGGCACGGAATATGCCATTTGCAATTTAAAATTTTCACCTATTTTTGAGTTTATTGACTTTTGAGTACAAACATTTAGGTATCTACCTACTATTTCTAAACTAAACTACTGTTTTCTAACTAATTGAAATAAAAAGAGAGATAATTTTAGTGTTGTTAGAATAGCAGGTACCTATAGTGGAATAGATCCCTAATTTTTGTGCCTAAAACTAAAACGAATAACATAATTATGTACCTACCTATCACTCAGAATAAATCGGTTTCTTCTAGGCGGTAGAGTTCCTCAGAGTATGTTGACGCGGGTAAAACAGTGGGGTACAGCTAGTGAAATGATAACTCTTATCAAATCAAATTACAAAGTTATCATTATTATCGACCTACCTACTACGTGATTTTTACGACTTGCGAGTTGTCATATAAATCCGGACCAATGTTTATTTTATGTCCATTTTAGGTTTTTTATTTGTGAATAGGTAGTTTACTACGTATCAAAGATATTAATAATCCTTTAAAATCCTGTCACCAGTCAATGTTTTAAATGTATATTTAACATATATAAAAAAAGATTAACAACTAAAGACAATGAAATTGAGACTGAAAATTACGCCTACTGAACTGACACTGCGGACAAAACTAATCTAATTTCACCTCGCACGCAGAAATCTGTGAAACTATTTAAGCTAGAGGTCATAATAAAACGCATAATAATTATGAATACACAAACATACCAACCCACACACATACCCCCGAAAACATTCCTCATTCTAGGTCTGTAGAGTAAAAAGTAGTGCAACATGATGGTAACTAAGAAAGTCATAGATACGTGCTTTATTCCAACCACAAACTCAATAAGTAATGTATAACTAAAACAAACACATCTCATAGTTTCTATGTTACAAAAAATACCTCGGGAAGTGAACCGCAAGACCGCAAACCGAGGAAATGTTATCTACACTGCATCGCCGATATCACTATTTCGTATTTCACTATACAAACACAAGATAACTACGAATTAAAAATAGCTTTAGCCAAACATGAACACAGCACTAAAACCTCCTTGTAAATTAAAAAGTAATCTTAGCCGTTTGTATTCAGCTAGTAACATTTTTTTAATTAAAAGTTTAAAGGTCGGCACACACTCGCGACGCGACCGAAGTCAACGGTTCTTCGCTTTGAACTGGCTTAACTGTTGTCATGTACACGGTGCATTAGTACCTACCTCCAGCCAGCGATAGAATTTGATATGCGTTTCTGAAACCAATACACGATTAGAAAGAAGTGTTATTGGACTCTTGACACAAAAATGATTTGAGTTTTATTATTATCTGTAATAGGTACTAAAGTTTTTTTTTCAATTACTAGTACTGTGGAAGGCAAACAATTTTCTTTGACAACGGTACCGAATTATTTTACAAATCTTGAATAAGTATATTAAAAACAAATATGTATTAGGTACGTTTGTACAAAGAACTTCCTTTATTTACAAAATCATAAAAGAAATTAAAAAATATACTATGTCATCGGAAAAATGATAATACGGATTCTAGTGTAGTAGACCAGGGTTGCCAGATTTATTTTTAGCTATCGCTGGATTTTAATCAAATTTGGGATAAAAACGTCACGAACACGAAAGAATAATGTGAGACATTGATGAAAAACAGGGGTTTTGATCAATTACGTGGCATCCAATCTTGATTTTGAACCGAAATTGGTATTGGTTTCATTGTACATTGATTATGAAATGTTTGTGTCTAAAACTAAATATTATATCTGGGTACGGCCCGCCAAATGCAGGACATCTGTGGCCTAAGTACTAAAATTTGCGTAAAATATACGTAGGTACTATCGAATTTTATACAAATTTTGAATTTCGAATTTGTACGTATTTTACGCAAATATTCGTACTTAGGCCACTGAAAACCTAGGGTAGGTACTCAAGGTACACACATCTAAACAGATTATAGCTTTAGAAGGTTATGGTAGAATAAACAAACTCACATAAATACACGAACCCAAAACTTAACAATCTTGTTTTTGCTATTTGAATTTGATTTCTTTAACTCGAATTAATAAAAACATGGCATAGGATACACACCTATATCGTCTCAAGGAGGCCAATTTCCGTTAAACGAATAAAAGGCCCAACAAGCACCAACAATTAGTTAAGTCCCATTTAAAACACATTTAGCTGAGAACCGATGACCTGTATTGCAGTTACAAAGGATGGTGAACGGTTAAAACATATGTGCATGTACATACGTACTTGAGCACTCAGATCAGACAAATAAAGGAATATGCCTTAGTACAATTTATCGTTCGAGTTCAAATGAATCAATTTATCATACAAATTTTACACTAAGCCGTTAAACCGCTTAACGCAACGGCTCTACTCATTTTTCACGTACACTAAGAAACTTGTAGCGATATTAATGACCTTACTCATAGTCCACATGCATTGAGGTAATTAATATATTTTTCTAAGTCCACAAGCAATAAAAAAACGGCGACAGGGTTGTCTGCAGGGTGAATTAGACTAAAGGCATCAAACCTTATTTAGGACAGATGCGTTCGCACCCACTGAAGTGAGAATTTTTTCCCTTCTCTTTTCTGTGTTCGCACCCACCATGCCATCTTACCATATCTGCCGTGTTTGTCTGATCTGTGGTCGAGCGTGTACCTTTTAGCTGTAGAGCGTAATATAAAGAAATGCAATCTCTTTATAAAGATTTGTACACCTGATAACTAGGCAAAACATGATGATACAAAGTGAATAATACCTATTGTTTACTGTGCATGCTTTTTTAAATGGGTGTACGATTTACTCGTGTTTTGTGCAAATAAATTATCTTTATATTAAAAGTGTTTTTTATAATGTTCTTAATTCTTGGGTAGATATGACCATGATATAAGATTATAGGTGTAGATCTGTCAAGTGCGATACACTGTTTCTAGTAATTAATTAAATTTAGATGACATCTCTGCACTTAAGACTTCAATTCACGTCCGATAAGATACCTAGTATTAGCATTGCAGATTTCGGATTCCAGTCATGTTTTAGGTCTAGGTTTAGCTAAGACATTCTCCTTACAAAACCGCACAAGATTGTATTTTGATGGCGCAACTGAAACCAACGAAAGTGCTTTGAAATTTGGTTCTTGTTCGTAAATTTTGATGTTTGTACAAAAATAATTTAACTTTATGAGGATTCATGACTTTTGCAAATGCTAGATTGGAATTGCTTATGACAAGTGTGTCGAAGTCGATCTTGAGGCCGTGCCGTGAGCTCTTAAACGCGATTCAGTTTATATCCAATCTTCAACATGAAGCGTTTCAAAAAGGGTGTCTACACCTACCTCTCCGAGCTGGCAAAGCTCCGTCAACACCGCTAGTGTTGCAGGTGTACATAGGCGGCGGTTTCTGCTTACCATAAAATAAATAATAATATGTAATATAAAATTAAAAGTTAAGTTCAAATACTTTAAACAAAAGAAAGGTTCTTGAGTGGAGACCACGAACCGGAAGACGCAGCGTAGGTAGAACTCCTAGATGGACCGACGACATTGTGAGGGTCGTGGGCATCCAGTGGATGCAGATGGCAGGATGACGTTCAGTGTGGAGGTTAAAGGGGGAGGCATATGTTCAGCAGTGGACATCTTCTGGCTGACTTTAAACTAAATTGACTTTGACGATCACAATACTAAAAATTTACTTTCATCATAACACAGCCACCAATGCTAACCGAACTTATGTTATAACTAAACCACATTTTATTTTTAGGTTTCGGTATCTATGGGTTTAAACGGGACCTTATTACTAAGCCTACGCTGCCTGTCTGTCAGTCCTACCTTTTAACGGCTGTATCTTTTGAACCGTAATAGATAGCCAGTTGAAATTTTCACAGAATATGTAATGTTACGGCGTATTAACTAATGAATAATAATAAAGTTAAAAAAGTAAAAACTAAAGAGAGGTCCCCATACAACAAACGTATTTTTGTGTATGTTTTAATGTAGAAACGGTAATACGTACAAGCGTCAAACTTGGCATGATTATAGTACACATTCTAAGGTATAACAGCAAATAATAAATAATGGCCAAGTTGGAGTGGGTGACAAACTTCTATTCTCCACCGGTTTTCGAACGATCACCGAAGTTAAGCAACGTCGGGCGCGGTCGGTACTTGGATGGGTGGCCACCTGTGCGTTGATTGGATGTTGTCTTTTTTCACAACTTTTTGTACTTTAGTAGCTAACAAGTTATGTGGGGGTACGGAACCCTCAGTGCACGAGCCCGTCTCGCACTAGGCCGGTTTTATTAAAGCCTGATAGGTACAGGTCAATAAACCGACTATTCAGCGGATCAGGAATATTTGCAAATGATTAGCATTTGTTGGCAATGTAAATTTTTAGCGAGAATTATACAGAGCTACTTTAATAAATGTATTTTGCATGATTCGTATCACGTGTGCACTCACCTGTAAAAAGAGTAATACGAGTAAAGCTTCCCGATAAAATACAAATTGCTTTGGGATTAATTGGCCAGCAACATCATTTTTGATCTTGTTTCTCTTAGGTTATTTCGAGGTCAGCCTTTACTAACAGACTTCTAAATAGCAGAGGGTTCTTAAATGTTTTAACCGACTTCCAAAAAAGAAGGTTCTCAATTCGACTGTATGGTTTTTTTAATGCCATGGGTGGCAAACAAGCAGACGGACCACCTGATGGTAAGCGATCACCGTTGCCTATGGATACCTCCAACACCAGGGGCATCACAGATACGTTGCCGACCCTTATAAATACTCCATTAACAGCCCTTTTGAAGAACCCCATATTATAGCTCCTCAGTTAATACTGCCGTATTACCTCAGAACTTTCGACTGGGTGAACCGATTTTTAATAATTCTTTTTTTATTTCAAAGCTAGTGCTTCTCGTGTGGTCCCAATTTGGTCTAGTTCTGACATTTTTATGAAGTCGGTTTTTTATATTGATAATTATCTTGTTTACCTCAGAAATCTGTTATTTATGAACCGATTTGAATTTTTTATTTTTTATTAAAAGCTTATCGCTTTCAGATTGGTGCGATAGAAATCGGATTAGTAGTTTGGCTTTTAAATCAAAAGAACTGGATCATTCGGTAATTTGAATTTCAATACTAACTGTTATCCAAGTCACCTGAATTGCGTATTTAACAAATTTTGTGTTAAGTCTGTTTTTAGGGTTCCGTACCCAAAGGGTAAAACGGGACCCTATTACTAAGGCTCCGCTGTCCGTCCGTCCATCTGCCCGTCCGTCCGTCCGTCTGTCACCAGGCTGTATCTCATGAACCGTGACAGTTAGACAGTTAAAATTTTCACAGATGATGTATTTCCGTTGCCGATATAACAACAAATACAAAAAAAATAGAATTAAATAAATATTTAAGGGGGCTCCCATACAACAAACGTGATTTTTTTGCTCATTTTCGCTCGATATTGATAATGGCATGAGGTAGACGCTTGAAATATTCACAGAATATTAAGTTATATATTGACTTTAAAAATAAATAATAATATTAAAATAAAATTAATATTTAAGGGGTGCTCCCATACAAAAAACGTGTCCGACTCGAACTTGGCCAGTTATTTTAATTGATAATTATTTAACTCTACTGCTGGAGATAGGTATCTCCTAAGTGCAAGAAACACTTCAAAGGTGGACCGCGAATTTGGGCACTTTAAAGTAAAGTTACTATTAGCGTTGTGAACTTGGGTTGCGTTAGTTTGCGCGGTTATGGCAAACAGTACCAAATTTATATTTTGGTTACAAAATATTGGAATTTTCAGTTTCTCGATCGGTGAAAACAGACCTACTAACACACGCTTTTGGTTGTTTCTCCGAATATAGAAAATTTGTACAATTTGTTTTATCATAGTCTAACGGCCATTTATGTAAATTAATTTTTAGTTTAGTTTTAGTTTCGTATCACAAATGAAGAGATCCATATACGAACGAAAGTTACCGACATAGCCCACCGGATAAGCATGTTGAAGTGGCAGTGGGCAGGGCACATAGCACGCAGAACAGATGACCGATGGGGCCAAATGGTTCTCGAATGGAGACCACGGACTGGTAAGCGCAGCGTAGGACGTCCACTCACAAGATGGACATGACGGTTGAAAAAGACCGCAGGGAAACGCTGGATGCAGGCCGCTTCCAACCGGCCCTTTTGGAGATCAATGGGGGCCTATGTTCAGCAGTGGAGATCCTACGGCTGAAATGCTGATGATGATCAATTTAGTTTTTTTTAAGTTAAATGTTTCTTGATTTATCTGGAGTTTTTATCATTTGTCGCTAACGTTATTTATTTCTAAGGTGGGCGCCTACCCGAAGCTTATAATATCAGCTGTTCCATTGAAAATAGTAAATACACTCAACAAAATGTATGGAAGAGCTGATATTTTTTTCGCGATTGCAGGGTTGGTCCCGTAGTAAAAGTTGTTCGTAATGATGGGTACTATGGGCCCCTTTCAGCTTCGTACACCCTTTCTCCGTAACCCTGTTTAGTAGTACCTCAGATCAGCCAAACAAATGACGTTGGAACTTATACATGTACATGCAAAGGTTTTGACCTTTACAGCTCACGAACAACAGTTAGTTCATCAATACATGAGGAGAGTCAACTATCATGTGTGTTCCCATTAGGGGGCAGGTTATGGTTCCCATGGCCCAAGACAATGGAAGTTGTATCATTCACCTCATCTGTGGCAGACAGGGCTAGATGGCACGTGTATGCTAAGACGCAAGGGGATCATTATACTCATCGCTTGGAAGAAATTTTACTTTGAGACTTTCCTTGAAATCACTGTTTTAAACTGTCACGGTTTTTCACAACAGTTGTATGATTATTTCCGGATTATTTACCGTAGTAAGTTTGTGGAAAGAGCTCCCACATTTTCTTGAAATGTTCCTCAGAAAAAAGTTGCTGAATCTAGTATGTTTCAGGTTTATCATAATTTTTTATCAGATGATAAAAAATTATGATAAACCTAACCGCAAACTGTATCTCGGCGCGAGGTTCCCGTGACTTTGCAAACTGCACCTATTCGGGCCCGCGTCTAGAGTTGATAGTAAGGCACCTGGGCTAGCCATTCGGCCTATACAAACTTACTTATACATAGCAGTTCCGTCTAACCCTGCATATAACAGCTTTATTATATTTTTTGTCGATAATTATCATTACAAAGATAGCTGTGTGATAATTGATTAATTATAAGACCTAGTTTTTATTACCTGTTAAATTCTTAATTGTGATTGTAACAGTACAAAGATGTTTAGTGAAAGTGTGAATAATGTAAAGCAATCCAAACTCTACGGCAGACAATTTGACGGTAAATCTTGTTATTGTAAGGAAATATTACAGAAACAAAAATTAATCTGGATTAAAAATAGCACAGAAAATAGAACGAAAAAATTCTCACTTCAGTGGAAAATAGCGTCATTTCCGTAAATAAATATTTGTCTTTTTTATCTACTCTACTAATACAGGACAGTTACTGATTTTTTGCCTTTTTAAGGTACATAGAAAGGGCGCCCCCGAATTTAATTACTATCTAGCTAGCCTAATATTAGGTTAATAAGTGATTTTATTATTTAATTCTTATTCGTTTGTCAATTTTCACAAGGTTATCGTTCATTTAGACCAAAATGGCTCCTAAGCTTCTATATATTCTAACCTAAACATTTACGTACTCGTATTAATTTCAAAAACTAAGAATCTGTTCAATAACCGTTTCCTATCGTCTTTATCAAAAGGGAAGGCACTTTGTTCACGCGTGCTTTTAGAGGTAGCACTACTCTACATCACTGACACTGCATTTTACAATTAAATTGATATGTAATTGATAATCTACACTAATATTATAAAGAGGAAAGATTTGTACCTATTTTTGTATGTTTGTAATGAATAGCCTCCGAAACTACTGAACCGATTTGAAAAATTCTTTCACTGTTGGGAAGCTACACTATCCCCGGGTGACATAGGCTATATTACATTTTGTAGCGAGGCCGAAGGCCGAGCTTACACTCGTGCGAAGCCGGGGCGGACGGCTAGTTCGCTAATAAATTACCCAAATCATTCTAACCCTTTTTACAAAACGTGATGATTTTCATTTAATTTTGCATAAGATAACTCTTTTTATAGAACATAAACAAGTAAATCAGATGCATTACAATGAAACTATTTATCAAAAGTTACATGATTATTTAGTTAGGGGATATTTACCGTGGTAAGGTTGTGGAAGGAGCTCCCGGTATTTCGGCGCAGTTACATGCACCATGTTCACGGGAAGACTCAAACATTATCACGGTAAATATCCCGTAAATAATCATATAACTGTAGTGAACAACCGTGATAGTTTAAAACGGTGTTAAACTATTATCAAGGCTTTTAACAGGCGGCTTTACCGCTTAAAACGGTTACTTCCAGGCAAAAAAAAATTATTTTTGTTTTTAATCAACTTCAGTACAGAGGTTCTCAATTCCGTCAGTTTTTGTATGTATTTAGGCACCTATTACTCCGATATGTATCAATTTACGTGATTATTTTACTATGTAGAGAAACCTCTCGTGGTTGTCCCACTAAATTAACTCCCACTAAACTTTTGCTGTCGTTTTTTCACTAGCTCCAATGATACGAATAATTTTGTTCTAACGTTTAATAATTTTGAAGTCTGTTTTTTAAATTGATAATTATTGTAAAGAAATAATACGAATAAAAGACGAATCAATAAAAGTCATGGTTCAAAAATGGTTTGGTGTGATGTATTGTACGGAACCAGTTTGCGATAGGTTGTTGGCTATAATTATCATTAAGCCTATAATTTTAAATTGCTTTTTGCTTTTTATCCTGGAAAAAGTGCAACTCTGGAAAATTAAGGAGCTAATAAGAACTTAATCTTAACTACACAAACATTATTTTGCTCAAAACACGTAAAAGTTAAAAACACAGCAATAACCTACTGCAGTCATGTGAAAGGTTAACGACACTTG
Organism: Agriopis leucophaearia; assembly: GCA_949125355.1. Lineage (NCBI taxonomy): Eukaryota > Metazoa > Arthropoda > Insecta > Lepidoptera > Geometridae > Agriopis > Agriopis leucophaearia. Next base: position 7,404,118 of record OX421270.1, read on the forward strand.
ACTTTTCACCGACCAGTTTTTTCAATCAAGTGGTCGCAAAGTGGTGGAGATAAGGCCACTTTCGTCTGTTGTAAGCACCAACACCGTACGACATAACAACATTTACCACAGCGAGTTGACCAAAATAATTCCATATGCGGTTATCGTAAGGTTCATTTTGAGTTCGGTAAGTGTTATTGACAGGGTGTCCCAGTTGCTCAATGCAAGATTGGCAGTCAGTCGGGCAGCTTTTAGTTATCTGGCACAAACGTCCGGTCGTGTAAGCCCGGACTAAAGGTGAACTAAACAAGCGTGGATATCGTATGTCAATCAATTGGATGCAGATTATTCTGCTCTGATAATTTAACAGCAGCTCACAAAGTTCATATCTGAATAACTGAATACTCTAGATCATTATATAATCTAACGGGACGTTAAACCACACATTTTGAGTTGCAATTTTATTCATACGAGAGCGAAAAAAATGGAGTGTTCCTTTACCGCTTATCTGTCTCAATATAACAAGCATTGTCATTGAGCGTGGTAATGCCGCTGGGCATTCTGGGGTTATTGTCTATTGTATTGGTAGAGGGCTAACATTTAGATTGTTTTAAGCCATTTAAAGGTTTTTTATTTTTGTATAACAAAGTAAATCGTTTACCTATGTATTTGGCTTTGCTGGTTTTCTTTTTACGCATGACGGAATGTTTTATTAGAAGGTGAGTATATCTGTTACCATTTTTTCCAAAACGGTTAGACATTTTCATTTGAAAGCAGGTTTCATTGCAGATGTTCTTAGCTATGTTTGATGATTTCAGAATCTGTGCAGTGGTTTAAAATTGAGATCCCTCCCGAATCAGTTGTGTTTTTAAATATAAATGAATGCTAACAAGTAACTATAAAAAATATGAATTAAAGGTTTTATTTCTCGTCGATGATTTAAATCATCAACACAAAAAAAAACGATAATTTAAGTCTTTATTTTTAACTGCCTTTAGGAGATTTTCAATTTGGTCCTTATTTTTTTATTGTCTAAGTATATGATTTTATTACTCGCGACCCGTTCCGGCTTCGCACGGGTGTAAGTTTTGTCATAGGTATATATAAACCTTCCGTGAAAAATTATCTTACTGATGGTGAAAACCGCATCAAAATTCGTTGCGTAATTTAGGAGTAGTTAGCGGATATACAGACAGACAGACGCGAAAGGCGAAAGTTTATTTTATACTATGTAGACATAATATGTTGAAGTGCAAGTCATCATCATCCAGAAGACGTCCACTGCTGAACATAGGCCTCCCCCTTTAACTTCCACACTAAACGATATCCTGCCATCTGCATCCACTGGATGCCCGCGACTCTCACAATGTCGTCGGTCCATCTAGTGGGAGGCCTATCTACGCTGCGTCTTCCGGTTCGCGGTGAATTGCAAGTAGTGAAAATAAATAGAAAATAATGCAAGCCCAAATAATTACTGGTCTTGGCTCTACAAATACACATTTCCGTGCAACAGGTAAACAAGTTACTTTCTTTCCTGGATTCCACATCAGAAAATAATCCGCGGATTTATAGTCGACATTGAAAAAGCAGCGAAGTGTGAAGATCGCGACAATAGATGTAGATAAAATTATTATCGCGTTTAAAACAGCTGTTTTTGTTGGGTCACGCTTAGTTAAGTACGTCCGTTCGAGACGAATAGATGCGGGATTCTATTTCCTGAAAATTGTCTATTTGACTTTGATTAACTAGTGATAGCTCGGTTACTAGTGATAGACTAGGTTGACCTAGAATAATGAAATCTGGCAAGAAGCAAGGACTCTCAGCACGTGTAAAGCAAAAATACAAAAGATATTGTTTTGTAGTGGTACGACTCTTTTGCAGGGGTCCGCCTGGGGAAGTACCACACCTTTGCCAGTTATTCAACCGCCAAGCAGTAGTGTGCAAACACTACTGTGTTCCGGATTGAAGGGCAATGTTTCCAGCGAAATTACAGGGCATAAGAGATTTGACATCTTACATCTCCGGGTGCCGAGCGCAGTGCATTGCCATCCAGGGTTTTGAACTGTTGTGGTTCAAAATTCTCAGTGGCGTTGAGCTGTTATGGGCAAGCGTGAAGAGCCATCAGGCGAGTGACTTCGCTCGTCTCGTCACCCAGTATCATAAAAAAAGTTATATCATCATATTCTATAATATATTTTTTGCGATTTTACTCGCAAACTTATACATTTTGTAGTTAGAAAACCAACACCGTTGGTTTACTAGTACTTTTTTCCGCTGCAAAGTATTTCAACCCTTTTACTCGACTTCTGAAGGGTAATATTTTTCGAGTATACCTAAGTCGCTATATATGACATAGTTTGTAGGTAACCAACAGTGCAAGGGCCCGACTCCTTCTTGGCCATTTTTTTGCCTGAACTGCCCAGGTCTTCGGTTTTGGTGGTCCAGTGCGAGTTTAGCTCGTCAGTCGACCCAGAGGTAGTTTTAATTTTGATTCCTACCCAATCTGTAGTGACCTACCCAGCATGTCCCATCATGTTAATTTTATATCTTCCTTTGTTTTTTTTTCTTTCTTTCCTTCCAGTCCTGTGTCAGAAAAAGTGTCCCGTTCAACCATATTTTAGCTGGCTAGCTTTGCAGACATCAGAGATTTTGAGCCTGCATCAGTCTTGGACCTTGTATTTGTTATTCGGTCTGTTAATCATGTTAGAGTTACTTAATATTACATCATAAAACCGCTGTATTTGTGATCTACCATGTGGATACGTTGTTGATATAACACAAGCTGCTCAAACATAAGAATTTTTTAATGGAGTTAAAATTTCAAAGTCAATAATTTTATCCCATCTTTTTAGTATGGTCTAAAACGTAATGATGCCAGGAATTCAATCCACAAAACATGAGAGGTTAAAACTTGAAAAAAATTAACCAGCCAAGTGCGAGTCGGACTCGCGTACAAAGGGTTCTGTACCATTATGTATAAAAACGGCAAAAAAAAAAAACACTTTTGCTGTATGGGAGCCCTTAAATATTTGTTTTATTTTAATTTTATTATTTATATTTAATGTAAATAAATAACTTAATATTCTGTGAATATTTCATGCGTCTCCATGTTGCCGTTATCAATATAGAGAAAAACGAGCAAAAATTCACGTTTGTTGTATGGGAGCCTCCTTAAATATTTATTTTAATATTTGTGTTATAGCTGCAACAGAAATACAACATCTGTGAAAATTATATAAATAAATAAATTAGATAGTAAAAATTGTTTATAATGATGAGTACAATGACCTCCATTCAGCTTATAGTACAGGGTATATGCGTAACCCTGTATACACAGATGACGTTTTGGTTTGTGGTTCCCTTCAGTAAAAGTTTTGATTAGGACTTTCAATCTCTGTTTTCTGTCATTTTTCTACTTTTTGTTTTAACATGGACCTAACAAAACTTTAGGTTTGTAACGTCCATGATATAGGTATAGTCTTAAATTCAGTATTTTCTTGTTTCTTCAAAAAAATCTTTATTGAGTTATGCGTATTATAATAGTACAATTAATAGAAGCTATCAGATCGTTTCTTAGCGCGGCTAGGATATTAGCATAGGTGGGTGCACAACGTAGAAGTTTGCTGATGATCTTACAAGCAGTAATACTATTCAAATAGAAATTACATCAGTTAACACATTGCACCTACAAACGAAAGCAAAAACGGCATCGAGTGCCCACACCACATTGTTTCCAACACTCATGTCGCCTTGGTCGCCTCTCTCCAAGGCAAGGTTGAATTATATTACAATAATTTTAATTAAATAGTTTAATAATGAATGGAGAGACAAAAATACTGTTTCAAACTATGACGGTTGTTCACTACCAAAATATTTTTTTAGGTATGTGTTCACTACAGTAAAAAAAAGTTAATATCCTGTAAACATTGACGTAAGGAAACTGTGGGAAGATAAGGGACGAACTCCTTGACGTGGACCACACAAATTAGGCCCACGGGCCTAATCGACTTCAGTCGCAAAAGAACTGGCGTAAGTGATAGCACGTGAAGTACTTGTCAAAATTTTGTTTGAACCGAGCCATATTTAATGTGTAAAATGTTTGGATGTCACGCGTTTAACCCCTTTGATTAACAAGTTTGGACCCGGGTATGTCCTAAAATTGCAGACCAGAACCACCGGAGGATGGGCAGCAGCGTCCTAATAGTACACGGGAACGTACTGCGATCCCCAAGCCGCCTGCCAAGCGTGGGGATTATGGCAACACCCCTCTCTATGAGGGAGGCCTTGTCCAACAGTGGACGTTAATTGGCTGATGATGTGATTAACAAGTTTAGATAGATAAAAACTCTTGATTGTGCACACTAGAAATAAAAGTGTTGCAGTATGTTTTTTAAGCTGTCAGAAAACCGTCCATTGGTTTTATTGTTGAATTTTCAAGTTCATAAGTTTCAAGTGTCAAGTTGATTGGTTCAAAGATTGGTGGGAAAATTTCTAGTTCAACATCTAATAACTGAAGCATAGGTACGAAGTTGAAGATTGGTATTATAGGTGAAAGCATAGAAAATGGCTGGTATTCCATAAGAATAAGTCAGTTTTCATTAAAATCCTATAGCTCAAGTAAACTAGCATATTTTATAGGCGTATTTACTATGAGAAAGTAACGCTTTCCCTACATCCGTGATCAGAATTTCCGTAGTAAACGGCATGCAAATTATTCAACCTATCTCCGATCTGTTACTTAAATTGGTTTTCAAATACTAATCTTATTAACCGTCATAATATTTTTACTTCATTACTGTTAAAATAAGACATTATGGTCTTATCTATGTTCAAAACCAAAGTTTAGATCGAAAAATATTAGATAATGATATTTGCAATTACAATTAACTCTTTAAAAGAAACGATGGTGATGACAACTTGTATAGATAGATAGATAACTCTTTATTGTTTACACTTGAAATGACGTACATAAAAAAAACTTTAAGTTAGTGAAATAATTGGCAGCCTTATCGCTATAAGCGATTTTTTCCAGGCAACCTTAACATACCTTGGACATACCGGTTTCTTCACGATGTTTTCCTTCACCGGTATTGAGAGATGGTATCGAAACTACACATAATTTATTTAGGTACTAAATAAGTCATTGGTGCAAGGCCGATGATCGAACCAAGTGCCGCCAGATTGTAAAGTGCACATGCTTACATCTCGACCACCATCGTTGTCAAAAAATGCTTCTAAATACCATACACTATTATATTGAATGCTTAAACTATGGTGCGTTTCACCAAAGAGTTCCCTCGCCGTAATGTTGGCTCCCCTGCATTTCCCATACACATTACAGGGAAAGTGCAGGAGAGCCAACATTACAGCGAAGGAACTCTTTGGTGAAACGGACTATACTAGCCTCCATCTAATTCCAACTGTCAATCATTTATAACACGACTCGAGTTACGCAAATAAGTCGTGATTCGATGTGGTCCACCTTTGTCTTGACTTTCTATATGACAAGCTGACGAGTTGTTTCAAATAGCCTCTAGCAAACCGCTTATAGAATTCGATTTCTATTGAAACTGCCAACCATAGATTTATTGCGAAGAAAAAAAAATTGTCTGTGCTGCCAACGCTATGAAATTTCTTCAGTCTCCTAAAGTGATTTGACAACCTTAATGTCAGTCTGTCGCGACTTAGAAGAAAAAAACGAGTATGAAACGAGGCGAAAATGTATTGCATATCTGTGGCCAATGTGTGGTAAAGAATGCTCTTTCACTCACTTCCTCAATGGTTCTCGTTCTTTCCTTGATTGTCAATCAGTCCCGAATTCTCCCGTGTTTTGTATTTTTTCCTGAGTGAATTATTTAGGATTTTGTTTACTTCTCTACAACTTTACTAAAAGAGATACTTATTGAAAAGGGGTTTATATTACTAGTGTATGTTTTGGTGTGTGTAATGCCTCCGAAAAAGTATCTGAGCCAAACGAAGTGCGAAATATGCGGCCTCAAAACAGCACGAAAAAACGGCACAAAACGTGATTTTATGGCGAGATATCCTCTGGATGAAGATCGGTATGTTATCATTAGTTAAATTATGAGTCCCATATACTTCTTTTGAGCCAAAATATCTAAAAATCATCATTATCTATTTTGATTCTGAAAATAGTGTGGTGCAACGTAACGATATATTTATAAAATATCGATAACGATACTCTTATTTTTTTAGCGTTAAGAAATTGGTGAAAATGTCGGTTCACGAAGATTTAGCGCATATACCGATCGAAAGTCTTCACCAAAATAAATTTGTATGTGGAAAGCATTTTGAAGATAAGGACTACAAAAGAAAAAAACAGTTGAAGAAATCTGCAGTTCCATCAATAAGACCATTGTTGTGCTAAGCCATTGTCAGATGACAAATTAAAAATTAATTAATCATTTAGCTAATTAATTAATTAAATTAATCATCTAGTTTTGAAGTCCAAACTTTTGAAATTGTGCGGGACTTTTTTCGTGAAAAAGAACACATTTTCACGTAACTTTAAAAAATCATAATAACAATATCTATTTCAGGTCGTTTCATCCTACAATTAATTACCGCCGTGACGACCAGAACTGATTGACCGTATTATAAATCGATGGTGGCCGAGCGGTAGCATGTGCGCTACACAACTCAGTCTGTCGGCGTTGCGTCCGGCGTCAGGTGCACAATTATGTTTTTACTACTGTAGCTATACGAAAATGATGAAGATGATAATAAATAAAATACAACATTTTAGTCTGTGTTTTTATTGTACTTACAAAAATCACAATATACTGAATGTTGTGGCACAGATTTTGTTTTGCACCACTAAAACAAAACCAGTGGCGCAAGGTTCTGTAATAAATAATATTGGATTCCATATGTAGTAGGTATGAAATCGATATCGATACATTTTGGATAGGAGGTGGCACATCCCTATTAAACCTGACATTAAATCGTGTATAATTATTGACATAAAATCTCGCTCCGACTTGACGTTTGGCAAACTTTTTTTGTCTATGGTGTCCCGTCTCTTCTTCTATTGTATTCTCTTTGCTTAATGTTATCAATTCAGGTTGGCAAGGATTTTGTACAAGCTTTTTTAGGGTTCCGTACCCCTTGTCTGTTTGTCCGTCCGTCTGTTCTACCTTTTAACGGCTATATGTTTCGAGTCGTAATTAGATAGCCAGTTTTTTATTTGCTGAATATGTAATGAAGAAATAATAATCATAAAGTCAAAAAGTAAAATAGTGCCCCATACAGCAAACATTCAAATTTTGCAGGTTAAATAAAAGCTTGCAAAATAGATAACGGCGGGGGAAGAGTGAAGGAAGAAGCCAAATACCAACTCGAAGCTCTATAATCGGTAGACCAGCGTACTGTTCGACTTATAGGCGATGAAAAGTTAGTGGCTAAGAAACTTGTCATATTAGAACACCGCCGTAAAGTAAGCGAGTCTGTCAACTTTCTGTAGGATTCATTTCGGAGAATGTGCATCGGAGCTACACGTCCTTATCCTACCATCCCCTTTCTACTACAGAACAAGTAGGAAATTGGCCCATTACCACCCATACATTGTGGATACGTACCAAACGTTTCATATCTACGTTTCTAATCCGTACGGCCAGGGATTGGAACAACCTGCCGGCTTCCTTGTTTCCGATAGAGAGATATCTGAGTCTTTCCAAGGCAAGAGTGAATAGGTAGCTCTTGTTAGTAAATGACCACATCGTCGCTTACCAACAAGCGAATGGGTGGTCAAACGCGGACATATTCGTGATAAAAAAAGGCATTCTAAAAAAAGAGATTCATTAAGATGCTATCTTTGTCGGAATTGTTGCTTAGACCCCCTCCTCAACTTGCACCGCATCCAATTTTCCTTTCTATACCTGTATACCTATATAGGTAGGTAATATTATGGTGTCCATGTTACATGTCGTCCTTGTGTCCATTCTGTCTTCCGGCCGTTTCTTAATAACTCCAGTGTAACTTGTAGGTATATTGGAAATACTCATATACACTAGTCTAACGTGTATGCAAGAGACTTGATTAGCATCCAGGACGGCTAATCATCATAATAATATCAGCCTATCATGATCCCACTGCTGGGAAACAGGCAGACTTTTCTCAGAGAGAGAAAGAGAGGATGGGCCGTAATGGGCATGCTGGCCCAGTGCATACTGGTGAATGTTATGTCTTTTGAACTTTTGAGGTTCTTGGATCATACCAGTTTCCTCACAATGTTTTCCTTTTCCAAGCAAGGAAGATATCATCATCATCAGCCAGATAGAAGACGTCCATCATCATCATGGATACAGTTAAAATATCTCCGTGTTTATTCTACTTTTTCACTATCTAAAACGTAATAAACTGTAAGTACAACACAATTACTCTGTCACGCACACTAATAAACTTGCAGTGACACTATTTAACTAATAGTACACATGCTAAAAAGTACGGTAAGGCCGTCTGTAGGATGAGTTCAAATAAAAGGATCAAGCCTAACTTAGAACAGATACGTTCGTTCCTGCCACTCCATCTTATCATATCTCCCTTGTTTGACTAATCTTACGTTATGCCCCTTGTTACGAAGAGGCGACATCGCTAAATGGTCATCGCTAATTGATATTCCGAAAACCCGTGCGAAGCGCTTTCATTCCCCTTTTTATTTTGAGAACTGCATTTCTGTGGAATGCGTTGCCTGAATGAGTGCTACCTGTGGCTAGGTTTGGTTAATATGGTGTTCAGGTTGGTTTATATGATATTCAAATCGCGAGTGAATCGGTTTCTTCTAAACGGTTATTTACATTCGACAAAATGTATGGAAAAGCAGTTTTTTTTATTTGCCATTACAGGGTTTACAGTCAAAGTTGTTCATAATGAAGAGTACAATGACCTCCTTTCGGCTTAGTCCAGGGTATATGCGTAACCCAGTATAATAATAATAAAAAAAATTGTGCATATAAATGCTTAAAAGTCTGACAATTGATAGAGCGATTACATTAACGAGATATGAGGCTAGACGATCACTAGGAACATTAGCTTTTAGCATCTAGTTATTGTATTTCGGAATTATTATAATTGGCCACCGATATAAATGTAATCTCACAGATGACGATCATTTATGCAATTTTCCATCAGCATGCTGACCTCAGCGTGCGTTGCTTCACCGATCTAATGATCTACCAGTACTGCTCTGTATCAATTAGACTTAATATCCTCTTGGATATAGCTTAGAATGGAAAAAGTTTTAACCTAAGTACAAGTTCGCGCATCTTAAGCTACCTTGCATTCTTACCAGGAAGTGAGAAGCTGTCAGAAGTTACCGAATAGAAAGGAGGAAGAGATCTTCTCGGCAATGGTCAAAGAACTATGTGTAGATATACCTTTCGCCACCCACCGCTTGCTTTCTACCGAAAACAAGGGTCAATGTTGTACTGTCAACATAACATCTATTAATGGCTTTACGAGCATATTTGCCACTTATGCGTGACTCTTCACGTCTTCAGATTGTTTTGTTTATAAGTATATCTTTTTTATTTTTAATAGATCTACTTTTGGCCACCAACTCGCCTGATGGCAAGCGTTGGTGGAGCTGAAGACGGACGTTGATTTAGAAAAAAAACTTGGTACACGAGGCTACGCTAAACAGCAATATGCATGAGTCTTAGTTATTTTTTATTATCAGATAAAAAACTGATTATAAATAGAACCCATCAACTCAACCCAAAAAAAAAGTATTTGAATTTCATGCTACACAGAGAGCGCAATATAGCAAGTTATGACGTCAAGCCTTGCGCGCGCCATACTAATACTATATAACACGCTTTCCGGGAAAGGGACAAATCATCCCTTCTCAATCCTCACCAAAAACTTTAAACGTTTATCTCAGAAATTCATCAGCTAATTTGTTTAAGAAATTATGTGTAATTTATTTTTATTAGAGTTTAGAGTAGTAGAAACTCGGAGGTAGAGCAACGCGGCGTGAAGCGCGACGTGACAATTTCGAACGTACTCAGCAATCGCGACAGTCGCGACACACTATTCGATGCTACTCGAGCTGCGGAGTATCCGATACTTTAGTCATTCATTTTTTTTATCGGTAATAGGCTTGCGTTTGACCGCCAACTCGCCTGATGTTAAGGGCGATGCTGTCTACGATGGAGCACGCTTGTCCAGAAGAAACCGATTCACTCGAAATTTGAAGACACCCAGATTGTAACCATCGGGGAACACCCATTCCGGCAGCGCATTCCACAGACTAGCAGTTCGCACAATAAAAGTGGAATCAAAGCGCTTCGTACGGGTTTTCGGAATATCAACCATGAAGCCATTCATATATGTATGAACGGCATTATAACTAAAAAGGGTTTATGTGTGTTTACTTAATTTTATACTCAATTACGTTAATGGTGCTTGTTAAAGCGCAAATATTTGCAATTCCGTTTACTTCTAGGGCAGGTGTAAATTTGTCTAAGCAATTATTGTGTCCAGTTAAATGTTTATTTAGCTGCTAATTAAAATGTGTGGCCCCACACAAGTGTAAGCGTAAATGGGAAATCAAAATTTGAGTATCAGATATCTGGGAATAAGACAAACTTGTTAAAATCTGGTAGGACTTTTTCGCTGAATCCCGGGGAAGTGTCCAGCCATGCGTCAGTGCCAATTATTTAACCGAAAAGCTAGTGAATGTGCTCTAGTATGGGCAAATAATATAATGGTGTAAAAAGAGAAGTAAAATAATGGCGATTCCAAAAAAAGACAAATGGCAACTACTTAACATTAGAGTAAAAGATGATCTTGACGAATTTGTTGTGCATGGATGCTTGATTATCGAAAATGCGGCCAGCATTTTGGGAACAATTCCTACTGGTAGAGTTTTTTTTAAGTAGTTTGGATTTAATTAAAAACATATTTATGTACGTATATCAGTTTGTGGCAGCCATATAGCTTTGTTTAGTTTGGGGTCAGATGACCCGGTGTGCAAAAAATGGCCCAGATATTTATTAATTTATATAAGAAAATACTCTATTTTGTAATATATTTGTATATATAGTTATTATCACAAATATTCGATATCGTACCTCGTATCGGACCTGAGATCAGCCAAACAAAGGAAATATGCTTTATTAAAGTTATAGACATTATCGTTTGTGTTCAAATGTCTAAATTTTTTTAATACTATACCGCCAAACCACTTAATGCAAAAACTGTAGCACGGCACACTTATACCTTTTCATGAACGAAACTTACAGCAATATCAAAGTCTGTACTTACTTAAAGAACACACGCAAAAAAGGGAGGCAAGGTCGTCTGCTGGAAGCTCGACTAAATACTTCAAACCTGATTTAGGCCAGATGCATTTAGACCCGCTGAGATACCTTACCATATCTCACTTATTTGTCTGATCTGAGTGTAGTACCTTTTATTCGAGTTAAACCATAGAGTACACTCTAAATTCAGTCTGTTTTCTTGGTATAAATTCAGTCCTTCTACGAAATGAAATCTAGTTTTTAATTACGATATTATCGTCAGACGCTTGACTAGTTAGTAGGTGTAATTCGAACATAGTTCATATAGTTAGAAGTGCCTTATTAAATGCACCCAATTCGCACCTGTAAAGCTATATTCAGAAAGACGAGAATTCTATGACTGTAATGTGAGAGAGCAGTGTTAGTGTGGGTCTCGATTTGTAGGAAATAACGGAACAGACCAGTTGGTCCATGGATGCGTAAAGTTCGTCTCCGATTCTCAGAAGATGCAAGTTATAATTATACATGTTAGTTACATACATATATACATATTTATCCATAGGCGACGGTGAACGCTTGCCATCAGGCAGCCCGTTAGCTTGTATGCCATCTATATAAAAAAGTTTTCATGTGTTGTATTTTATTTCATCGAAAAACAGCAAAATAAAGGTAAAGCAAGACAACCGACTTCAAAATTAGGTGGTTTTTGTTTTGCTGTATTTTTTGTTTGACCTGATAATGAAGCCTAAGGTCGATAGTAGAACTATTCAATGGCTACCATAAAACCCCGTAAATTTAGAATTATTTGATTATTTTAAAGAGTCCGTGACGAGGTTCTGATGATAGAGCCGAGCCGGGAGGGGGATGAATAGTGGAACTGTTCAATACTTGCTTACACCGCTTGGCGCAGCTACAAGTGGGTCTTGGCCTCCAGCCTCCGGCACAATAGAACGCCATCGGTCCCGATTTCACGCTGTCTCTCGCCAGCGATATCTAGGCAGGCCGACGAGTCAGCGGCTATTGGGAACTCCAAGATAAGGGATATCTTGGAGTTCCCAATGGCCGCCGACTCGTCATTGCGTTCTTGAACTCTTCCACCACATCAGCCTAATAATCACTCATATTAACTAATTCATTGTAATTGTTTATTAGTGAATAAAGATTATTTATTTTAGCAATTTTTAAACTTTCGCGATTCGAACACATGTTTTCATATTTATCGGGACTTATCGCGCACTATTAAATAGGTAAAAATAGATACCTTTCGCTCGATTACCTATTTAATAGTGCGCGATAAGTCTCGATAAATATGAAAACATGATTATTTATTTTATCATATTAATATTGAAAAGTTGCCAACTAACCCCTCGAGTAACTTAGTCACCATTTTTTCTTGCGTTTGACCGCCACCTCGCCTGGTGTTTAGGGGTCGTCCATTAATTACGTGAGGTGTTTTTGGTGATTTTTCGATTCCCTCTCCCCCCTTGGTGAGATGTCGTGAGATTTGGCTCGACCCCCTCCCCCACCCCCTAATCTCACGTGAGATTTTTAAAAATGTGTATTTTCTTGTATTTTGTATATAACGTATTTATGTAATAAGTTGTAAGTACCTATAGGATTTAACGATATTTTAGTGGAGAAAATATTTATAAACATGTTTTACCTAATTTTGCCCAGTTTTTTTGCAATTTTACAGTATTTCTTGCGGGAAAAAATATATCGTGATATTTGCCGAGATCCCCTCTCTCCCCCACGTGAGATTGAGTGAGATTCGGCTTGACCCGCCCCCCCCCCCCCCCCTAAACGCCTCACGTAATTAATGGATGCCCCCTTATCTGATCTGAAGTTTCCACTCAATTCTGTTTAAACTAGTTTTGGTGATAACCATCTCATCTTTTTGCAACATGGATCAGGCTGGTGCTGCCATACCATCCTATTTTGTCAGTACACAAAATCTTCCATTTCACCCGACACAGAACTAACGTATCTCTATTATAATTTTACAGATTCTTTATACTTTTTTTTTATAACTAACTTGCGTAACAATTAGCTGGCTTTAGACCGCCAGTGTGCCTGGTGTTTAGAGATGATGCGGTCTACAGTAGAGCACGCTTGTCTAGCAGAAACAGATTCACTCGCGATTTGAAATAAGCATGTTTTTTTTTGTTTTTTAACCATGGGTTAATAAATTCCGGCAACGTATTTGTAATGCACCTGGTGTTACAGGCCCGTCAGCTTGTTTACCACCTATGGCGCAAAAAAACCCTTATTCTTCTCATTTGAAACAGTGGCGAATCTGACAGCGGTAACAATCACTAATTACGAGTACTAAAACTGCTCTACATAATAATTATATCTATTTATTACTTATGAATATGGTCAGAGTATTAATTGTGATATTGGTACCAGTGTGTCAAATTATAATATTTACGGTACGTGATGGACAGTCAGTGGCAAACTAATCACGAATTCAGGTCGAGTTTCATGAATGAATAACAGTGCAATAGTAATCACAAAGTATAAAACTGGCCAAGAGCGTGTCGAGAAACGCATATGGTAGGGTTCCGGAACCAAAGCCATATAATTGTATGGTGGTCACATCTTCGATCATAAAATACACATTCATCAAAAACGCGGCCAAGTGTATGTCGGGCTCGCGCACTGAGGGTTCCGTGCCACCACATAAAGTACAAAAGAGTAGTGCTAAAAGACATACCCAGGCGGTCACCCATGCAAGCACCGACCGCTCCCGACGTTGCTTAACTTTGGTGATCGTACGAGAACCGGTGGTGAATAGAAGTTTGTCACCGACTCTCACTTGGCCAGTATTTATTATTTGTTGTTTTACTTTAGAATGTGTACTCATAATCATGCCAAGTTTGACGCTTACGTACGTATTACGTTTTTACATTAGAGCAAATACAAAAATACGTTCTAAAAAAGTTTGTTATTATGAGGAAAGTTTTAACTTTTTGAATTTATTATTATTTCTTAGTTAATCGGCCGTAACATTACATATTCTGAGAAAATTTCAACTGGCTGTTTATTACGGTTAGAAAAATACAGCCATTAAATTGTACGACGGACAGATAGACAGACAGATGGACAGACTGACAGACAATGTAGGCTTAGTAATGGGGTCTCGTTTACACCCTTTGAGTACTGGAACCCTAAAAGCTAAAATAAGGCCGGATATATACGATAAAATAGTTATTAATTTTGTTGAAAAGTATGAATGTACTTATACTAGGGAAGATAACTGCGATAAAATTAACCGTAGTAGGGTTGGTACTTCCCAGTGAATCAGACATACGAAGACGGTACTGATCAGCTTCTAACTCTTCAATAAACCACGATAGAACCTTATGACAATAACTTCTTGCTCTTTTTATTCATTTTTCAACAGCTTAGATACCGTTGACAGGGTTCCAAGGTGTTTACGTATTTTCATACAATGCATTCTCATGTGGCATCGCTGGTCGAAGATGGGTATCATACATTGCTAACCTTTATTGTCTTTGCGGACAAAGGGAGATTAAAAATGTAACTAACCTCGCTAATTTTCATTGGAAAATTGCTAGCAATAATGCCTAACAGGAGCTAAGTGTAAAATTACACGAGTTTAAGAAATTATTTATTCAATTAAAATAAGGAAACGCTTAGGTTTCAAAGGGGTGACCAACTGAGCGCTACCGTGTGTTGGATGACACGTAAATTTTAGGCCTCGGTTGTTTGTTATTTTACAAAAGTCATTTAACCATGTTGTAGGTCTCCAGCCGGCTTTTAAACTATTAGGTCTGGCCATTTAGCCCGTAGTCCTACTCGTATCTTCCTTGGCCCGTACGAACTTGGTACATTAACTGAAATAGAGACGATTGTTATACAAGAATCAAAGTATTAGAAAGATTTGGTCGTAAAATAACATCTCATCATCATCAGTCAGAAGACGACCACTGCTGAACGTAGGCCTACCTTAGACGTCCCTACTCACTTCGCGACTCTTTTACGAGTCGTTGGTCCATCTAGTGGGAGGCCTACCTACGCTGCGTCTTCCAGTTCGTGGTCTCCACTCAAGAACCTTTCTTCCCCATCGTTTATCGGTACCCCGAGCGATGTAGCCTGCTTATTGCCACTTCAACTTGCAAATATTAATAGCTATGTCGGTGACTCTGGTTCTTTAGCGAATATCCACGTTTCGGATTCTATCGCTCAAAGAAAGAAATAACACCTAATCCTGTTAAAACGAATCCTTTGATACATTGATTACAAATATATGGATGTTGGGTCTAGACATAAAAAAAAGTGTCCTGAATTTATCTATATTTAAAAAAAAAACTTCCAACATTGTTAAAAATGTAGATCAAATTCATACCAGATTACCATATTAGTGGTTTTACTCGACTTTTGATTTTGAAATTTTTAAGAACAGCTGATTATTTATATTTGTAAATATGACGTTAAAGTACTAACTTTTTATTTACTTAAGAAAAACAATTCGCTTATTTGGAAAAACTGGCCGTTTAGCACGGCCTTACGTACATATTATAGTCATTATTTTGCATGTCTTTAGACCTTCAACGCTCTATTGGCAATCGACTGTTTTTTGTATAAAATGCTAAGCAGTACCTAGTTTGAACAAAATCTTCGAGTTCAGGTATTTACGAGTAGTTACTAGCAACGAAATCGCTAGTGTGATGAAAAGGCGACAGAACCATCATCATCAGCTTATCATGTTCCCACTGTTGAGACACAGAGAGAGAGAGAGAGAGAGAGGATGGGGCATAATCCATCATGCAGGCCCAGTGCATGTTGGTGCATGTCATATGTGTTTGAACTTTTGAGATTCTTGGACATACTCGTATTGGTTTCTTCACGAGGTTTTCCTTCACCGTTCGATGGCATCGAAACTGCTCATAATTTATTTAATGCAGGGCCGATGATCGAACCGGGTGTCGAACTATCCGTCGTCACAATTAGAACCATAGTTAGCATGTATTTTGTTTAGTTATTAGAAGCATTTGCTCGCTGAAACAGAATCTTATTACGAGTAACATACATTCTTTTAAAGGTTAATATGGCAAGTACTGAGTTTTATTGAGGCTTGGTATATAAAAATAGATGACAATAACTCCTAGGTCCTTGTAAAAACTAGTGATTCTTACCGGTTACGTACGAGCGGTCATATATAGTAGGGAGAGGGGCAACGTCCTACGCCTCTCTGTAAGGCTATGGACTGCATACGTAATGCGTGAAGCAAAAAGTACAGGCTATATATTGTATGAATGTTGTTCGAAGGAAATGTGAAGCCAGTTTAGTTTTTTTCTTGTAGTTTAGTCTAGTTTATTATAAGGTATAGATTATAATCCATACTTATATGTAATAAAAAAACGTAGAGATAAAATATTTCTGTAATTGCAAGATATCAAAAAAAAAAACACACAGGGCGTTTTAAAATAAACAGCTGAACACGTTTTGACAGTTGTTAGAATTTTAGTCTGTTTTGTTTGTTTGTTTGTCCACGCACATCTCTTAAAACCACAAGACGGATTTAAATGCGGTTTTCCCGAATATGCTTAGCTACCAAATTGAAGTATAGGCTATGTTATTGGGTTGAAAGTTTGTATGAAAATCTACTTTTTAGGTTTCAGAATTAATACATTTTTGTTTGAGATTAGGTTAAATTTGATCATTGACAAATTTCTGAGAATAATGCCTGATTCAAACAATTATACAACGTATTTACTAAAAGTGTAGTAATACTGAAGGGTAAGTGTACTATGTACTCACCATTACTAACAACTTTTACTATGGGATCAAATCTTAACTCTGAAATCGCGAAAAAAAAACCCAGCAGTTCGAGTGTCACAATGACCATTTTCTCTGGAACAGCTGATATTTTTTCGCGTTTTCAGGTTTCATCATCATCAGCCATAAGACGTCCACTGCTGAACATAGGCCTCCCCCTTTAACCTCTACACTGAACGATAACCTGCCATCTGCATCCACTTGATGCCTGCGACTCCCACGATGTCGTCGGTCCATCTAGTGGCCACGCTACGTCTTCCGGTTCGTGGTCTCCACACAAGAACCTTTCTACCCCATCGGTTATCGGTTCTTCGAGCGATGTGGCCTGCCCATTGCCACTTCAACTTGCAAGTTTTAATAGCTATGTCGATGACTCTGGTTCTTTGTCGAATATCCACGTTTCGGATTCTATCGCGCAAAGAAACTCCGAGCATAGCTCTATCCATTGCCCGTTGTGTGACTCTGAGATTCTCCAAAAAGCCAACAGTTAAGGACCACGTCTCAGTACCATATGTCATCACTGGCAACACACATTGGTTAAAGACCCTTGTCTTTAGGCACTGTGGTATCTTGGACGAGAAGATTTCACGCAATTTCCCGAACGCTGTCCATCCGAGTTGGATTCTACGGGCGTCCTCTTTGCTTATGTTGGACTTTCCTAACTAAAAAATCTGTCCAAGATAGATGTAATGGTCAACAACTTCGAGAGTATCGTTCCCAACAACTACCGGCATGGGTACAAAATGAACATTGGACATGATTTTCGTCTTATACATGTTCATTTTAAGACCCACCTGTTGGGAAAGGCTACTGAGGTCGCTGAGCATTGTATTGAGGTCCTCCAGCGACTCTGCCATGATATCTATATCATTGGCAAATTGAAGGTGAGTGATGTTTTCGCCATTAATGTTGATGCTCAATCCGTTCCAATCCAAAAGCTTGAAAACGTCCTCCAATGCGTTCGTGAACAGTTTTGGAGAGATAACATCTCCCTGTCTTAAGCTTTTCTGCAATTGGATTGGTTCCGTGCTCTTGTCCTGTTCAGGTTTAGTCCCATAGTAAATGTTGTTCATAATTATTGGTATTAATGACCCCTTTCCGTGTAGTAGTACGAGTGAAACGCAGAAGGATCCAGTAACCTGAATATGTCCTCGGCCCTTATTCACTAACTAAAACACGCCACGCACGTAACGCGTCGCGTTAAGTTAACCTCAAAATTTTTGTCCTCTTTTCCCTAGGAAATATAGGCCAACTTTTAGAGGTTGACTTAACGTGGCGCGTTACTTGCGTGTTTGTAGTTACAGAATCAGGGTCCGGGATAGCTGCAGATGTATGAAAAGACCCCAAAATTCTAGCCAAAAAAGGACAAGAACAAAATAAGGAGAACGAAGAATCAATATTTTTTTAAAGTTAATTATTTGAACGTGTTTGACCTTCCAAGTTTAGCAAAGCCGTGAGTCAAACTTCCATATTAGAAGCGGTGACTTGTTTACCGTTAATTTGAACGGACATCCTTAATACTAATGTCATAAGAAGCAAGTCTACAAACAAGTTCCTTGACTTAAGCTGGGAAATACCTATCACATTTAATTGTGAGAATTTGAAAGAAAAAATATTAAAATATTACGTGTAACCATGTACTTAAACTTTTAACCAAGGGAAAAATTGGTATATGGTGTTATACGAAACGATGGTACCAGCCCGAAAGATGGTCACTATACTCATCATTACAAACAAATTTGTTATGGGACCCATGGTACCACCGTTCCGTGTCCCCCGGTATAAAGAAGTAATTTTCCAATTATACAAATCAAGATTACGCGAACTTTACAATTTAGACAACTTCTTTTCAATAAATGTCTATTAATTGCAGTACAATTATTGTTACATAGGCTGGTTGTGTAATAACTCTATCTTTGTAATTTTCATATTCTCTAGGCGCTAGAGTTGAAATAAGTACCTACCTTCGTAAGCGTTCCCACCAGACGATACGCAATATCGAATTTGCAATCGCACTACCACACTTTATACCATAAATGAGTAAGCTATTCTGTCTTTGTATTTTTTTAAATTAGCATGATAACTTGAATGCCGCGGTTGCATCTGGTAACTCTTATTATTCCATTGACGAACACTTTACAAAAAAAACTCGACGTGCTTGACCTGCAAAGCTGAAATTTGGCAGATTGATCATTAAAGGTATATAGATTTCAAAGAAGGTGTTGAGTCCGCTTAGAAAAGATTTTGCGAAAAGGGAGCAAAGGGGGTATTTTTTGAAAATTACGCGTACGAACTCACGTGCAAAAGCTAGTTATTAATATATGTATGATAGGTTTGTAAATTACTGTGCACATTTTCAGAGATAACCTTATAAATTACATTACGATATCGCGTCGTAGAATGAAAACAGACCTAAAATCTAGCCAGACAGGTATCTCGAGTAGTCTTTGCAATATTTATATCTGGAGCATCGTCCCGGAAAGCCGCTTTCTGCTTTTAACATTAGGTCTTACCGCCTTTTCTTTGGAATCTGATATGTTGAAGAAATGTAGAGAAATGCTATAAAATCTAACAAAAAAAAAAAAAAAGATTAACATCATTTGACGTTGTTTTTATGACAATATTAGCATTAGTGCTGGCCGTTATATTAAACACCTATAACCATCATCGTCGACCATTTCTTAACCCACAGCTGAAGACGACGACACAGCTCACCAGACTAGCAAGTTGAAGTGGCGTGGGCAGGGCACATAGCATGCAGAACAGATGGCCGATGGGGCCGAAAGGTTCTCGAATGGAGACCACGGACCGGTAAGCGCAGCGTAGGACGTCCACCCACAAGATGGACAAACGACCTAAAAGAGTCAGCAGGAAAACGCTGGATGCAGGCCGCTTCCAACAGTCCTTTTTGGAAATCGATGTGGGAGGCCTATGTCCAGCAGTAGACGTCCTATAGCTGAAATGATGAAGATGAGCTGCAGACGCCTAGCTAAACATCCCTAGCCATGGACATATTGAGTTTTCACCGCGCGTAGATGGGACAAAGCTAGAATATGGATACTTCTGTCTTTTTCTTTCGTGATAACAACTGTGGAAAGACAATTTTTCCACAGCCCTTGCCTGCCCGCTAAGTGTAGGTCTTTATTTCGGCGTGCACGAGGGCCAGAGTCAGCATCATACCAACATTGTTTTTCTGGAGCCCTCACAGTGGAATAACACATATAGGTTTTAATTCAGGCGGTCTATAAACAACGATTTATTGATATAACTGCCAGTGCCGTAAGTAGGGCTGTGCCAACGGAGCCCCGGCACAGGGCGCAGACTCTCGAGGGGCGCAGAAATGACCACACCAGGACCAAGTTTTGTTTTCAAGGGCGCAGTTATAGAAGCTCGCACAGGGCGCATGAAAGGCTAGTAACGGCACTGATAACTGCACGATCTCTGAACAACGTGAGCGACTACTGCGTTAATAAGAAACGTTTTGATAAAAAATTATTGGCAGTATAATTGTAAATAATTTCAAACCATTTCCATAGCTATCCGTCTACCTGTTCAGGAAATGTGTTAAATAATGTAATAATATAAATACAAGCAATAAAATGCGTTAAAACTGTTTTCATACTACCTGCTCAACAATTTCCAATCATGCAACCTCAACGTAAAGTAAATCATTATCTCTTAAGGGATATAAAGTTGTATGAACTCCCTAGAAAATAAAGTTATTTGAATTTGGAACGTTAAATTCGTGTGGAAACTCGTGGAAAACTCTAAGTAAAAAATAAATGCCCATATGGTGTAAAGAGGTTTGTTCGAAAATCAAGCTGGCCACCATAAGCAGAACTCAAAAAAAGTGCGTTTACAAAGAATGTGAAACAAAAGACGGTGTTCGGTGCGGTGATTTTCAGTGAAACCTGGCTTTTTATTGTCTCGCAGAAGGTGTGAAAAGTAGAGTATGCTCCTCTGGAATAAAGCCTGTCTTTGTCTTGGGCAGCTTGAACCCCTCGCTTCACTCAGGACTCTATATAACTATATATAGTTATAAATATAACTCCCTCACTACGGAGTTAACTGTACAGTCCCTCGTTACGCTCAGGTTTCAATATGCCGGCCGCGACATGAGACACTGCTTTATTTCCTTAGTTTTTTCCCATAATCTAATAATTTCAATTTAATTTAACACGTTCATCGCCGACTAATATTTTACAAAATCTTAAAAAATGTCATTGGTTTTTATGATTATTTTCAGTTCTATTTGTTCGTATATACAAGTTTTACAGTGATATTTGGTTGTTTTGGCTTTATTTTAGTTTTTTTTAAGTGCCGGTCATTACGACCCGGCGTGGCCTAAACGGAATAATTATTACATTCAGGCCGTGCCGGTCACAATGCCGGTCAACGTACTTACGTACGCGTAATGTTTGATCGATCGAGAAGAAGATTTCTGTCGTTGATTTTAGGCGACTGTTGGCAAAGCAGTTGATTGAGGGTAGTCAAGAAAATACGGAGTTGGCCACACCACGACCCAGAAGACAAAAACATGAGCTTAAGAAAAAAGAAGGCACAGCAGTGTCAACAAGAAAATTTTGTCGTGATTGTTACAAAGCAAATGTTGAATTGCATGGAAGAAATGGGGCCAAGAACAAAACAAAGAAGGTTTCTTGGTTTTGCTCTGTTTGTCCCGGAAATCCCCATTTATGTCGTCAATGTTTTGACAAATGCCACTAACATAGTCGTCGTGAAGTCAGTCATCAGTTCGGGTCGAACCCCTAGTTATTTCTTTGATTTTGATTTAAAAAAAGGAACGTAACAACGACGAACGTAACGTAGTTTTGATTAAAATAAGTTCGTTCGTTTTTTTGCATAAATGCAACTTCTAACGAAAATAAAAATATTAGATTCGAAATACTGTGGTTTTTCTTTAACTTTTTTCCTAGAAGTCCTAAAAATAGGTATGCCATCAAAAAATCAAAAAACCAAGTGGTTACAGGTGTTCATTGGGGCCGCGCCGGTCATATTGTATGGTTGAATACGCAGCTTTTGCATTCTGCGGCGCGAACGGGCTTCGCAAAGTAGGGCCTGGCGTGCCGGTCATTTTGACCCCCCATGGCCCCAATGGGTAGATCAAGTGCCGGTCATTTTGACCCACCATGGCGATGAACGTGTTAATTAATTATTTCACCCAAATAGGCGTAAAGACAAAAAATTCAAGCTCAGTAGAGCGTCCTTAGTTACTGTCTGGAAAAGTCATGATAAAAAATTCTAATTTGAATAAAAACAATAACATCATTGAGTAAATTGGATATCATTTCTGAAACAGGCAAGAAATAATACTTCTGGTCATTGTTATATATTTCTTTCCTTCTAGAATTCCCAAGTTTACTCATTAATTATTGAGTCTTGCACGTTGTAATGTTAATTAATTACCTTGGTGTTATTTATGCCTTTGTAAACAACTACTAAATACCTAGATAATGTAACTAAAAACTTTGACTTCGATTACGGTTGTAGTGAGTCGGATATGTCCTAAAACTGCGACAAGAACCACCGCAGGATGGTCAGCAGCGTCCTATTAGTACGCGATGAACGTACTGCGATACACAAGCTACCTGCCAAGCGTGGGGATTATGGCAATAAACTTCTCTAAGAGGGAGGCCTGTACGAGTGGACGATAATAATGATGAGTGAGCTAATTATCCAATGCGCAAACCAGAAGTCCAAAAATCTGGTCTCCGCAAGAGGCATTGGTTGAGCGCATGAACTTGTCCATTAAAGCGGTCTCCGATTGGAGTGATGCCAACCTAGTAATTTTCAATGCAGCTTAGAACCAGGCGTGTTTGTTCTCCGACTAAAGGAAGTCTTTCCAACTGGCTTCTACCTCCCGGGATGTGTCCCTACCAATAACTAACTGGCTTGAGCTCTTGGGCGTTACTCTGATTTTAACTTGTCGGCTCCAATATTGAAAGCAAAGCTCAATTGGCTGCCAAAAAGCTGGGTATCCTCTCGAAGGCGCGACGGTACTTCCTATACCAAACACTGTTTTAAACTATCACGGTTGTGCACTAAAGTTATATGATTATTTACGGGATATTTACCGTGATAAGGTTGTGAAAAGAGCTCCCGATATTTCGGCGCAGTTACATGCACCTTGTTCACGGGAAGACAACCAAGCACAAGTTTGATGGTGCATGGAGTACTGCTAGCACCTTTGGGATTGATCAGCCAATTACCAGCTTGGGGCATTAGAGTTCATTGAGAAACGTGCCAAGAAACTCATCAGCAACGAATGCCTAGGTTAGACTAAGCTTCTTAGCCTTGAACATCAGCAAAATCTCGAGTCTATCGGTGTTTTATCGGAGAGTGTGCATCGAATCTGCATGATCTAATTGCCTCCTGCCCATTTATCTATTCTATTCTATAAAAATAACAATTCTAAAAAAGACTTCAAGACTATACCTGTACATTCTGTACAAACTTGTACAAACAAGACATGTACAAACTTAAACAAAAAAGAAGATTTTTTTATTTATTATTTTGATGTATGTATTATTTTTGTTGATTTTTTTAAAGGTACTAAATTAATTTCGTTAAAATTTATATGGAACCACCTATGAAGTCTACCAAACCAAAAAATAATAATATAAACGAATAACGCGAACAATTAGGTTAACGCAATTGGAAAAACTCGCACTAGGTTTGTGTGTTTGTTCTATGTCTGGGTGTTAATATCTTTTTAAGTATGTATTTAAAAATATGTATGTATGTATATCAGTCTCTGGCAGCCATATTACAAGCTTTGCGTAGTTTGGGGTCGGATGACCATTTGTGCAATAATGTCCCAGATATTTATTTATTCATACATCAGTTCGATAGTACCAAATTATCGTATTTTCATTCGGATTAAAATAATTGGATAGTTCAATACTAGAAGTAGGTTAAAATCGATTTCCAAGGTTTGTTTACACAGTCACAAGTAAATATAATAAAAGCATTTTCAACACACGTTTTGAAAAAAAATGCAATGTTGCGACATTATTTTTACCGTGGCAACAACTCCCGTGCTTAGTTGTCTTATGAGTCATTTAAACTCAATCAATAGGCGTGACGCATCAGATGGCAATTGTCTTTGGCATGTTAAAATGATTGAGTTCCAAGGTAGAGAGTATAAAGTTCCCACACGGTTTGAAGTAAAAACACCGCAAATGCTCACAGTTAAGCGCGCATTACGAGTTTCTTGCATCGGCTGTAGGCTAGAGAGCCTGGGCCCGTGGTCATTCGACTCTAAACAATTTCGCAAATATATTTCGACCATATTGGTCGTGGTACTGGCCTCGGGAGATCCCAGAGCTGATGTATATTTTGCTAGAAATTGAGCCTTACTATCCAGTGGTAAAAGTGCTGCCAGCATTCTGGGGACCCCCTGCCGCAAGATGATTACGATTAGGAAGGCGTGTTTTATTTGTTAATATTTATTTAAGATCTAGTTACGTTTTATAAATTATTTTACATACTTTCTCTCTCTCCTTGTGTAAATAAATATTTTTTTAGGAGAAACACTAACAAGTAAACAACTAAAAAAATCCAATGAATTTGCTGATATTATAATCGTTGTTGATATCCATAGTGATATAAATAGCTGGCTGATTAAATCAGATATTTAGTAGAACCCAACTTTATATAAATTAGCGCATCTTTTGGAAAGATTGCAGGCGCTTTCAACCTGAATCAGGTAGAGTCACCTAAAAGATAATTCTCAGAAATAATGTGTAGCTAGAGTCTCTAGAGGATGTATTACGCTCCCTAAGGAGTAGGTAGTGTCTTACAAAACTAATTCTGGGAAAAAATATGTGGTTCTTTTGGGTTTTTTTTCTTCACTTTTGCATGTAATTGGACACTAGAGTAATTACATACAAGCTCTAAACTTAATTAACCTATCGCTTTACAATATCTCAATACATAACAATGATTGAAGCAATATAAAGGAACCACAAAACAAAAAGTGATTATTTCTTCTTAAAACATGTTTAAATAAAAACAAATCCTTAATTTAAGTACTGTTTAATGTAAAATAAATAATTGAAAGTAATATTTGTTACACACATGTGTATCTCATGAGTTTCAAGACGTTTCATGAGATTTAAGTAGTTCTAAGATACAAAACTTCCAAGACAAGTATTCAAAAAAAGCCAAATTTTTCGTAAGTGCGGCGTAACATAACAGCCCAACCCTTCCGCTGATTTTAAAATGGTACCGTTGGTAACTTCCTTATCTTAAAGTAAATTGTTTATCTTAAACTGAGTAAAGTACCAACCTCTCAGAATTGAACGAATGTTAACTAAAAACTTATGTTTTTCTAATTTTGTGTATTTAACGAATATGAAGAGTGAATCTGTACCAGAAAAAATCAAATGTTTTCATTGGTACATTACAGAAATTAATACAAAGCTTTTGATGAAACAAATTAATATTTGTTTAACTCAGCGTGAACAATGTAGCCTCCTCTAAGTTTACAAAATAACCATATCTTGCAATTTTGCGATTACTGGAACGTGGTTTGCACATATAGTGATAGCGAGTGCGCTATGGGGAGACCTTTGCCCAGCAGTGGGACAGTATAGCTTAAAAAAGCACCCGCTAATGCAACGAGTTGTTTGAACAATTTGCTTTGCTTTCTATCAGTAGAAAATCCTTTATTTCGCATGATATTTTCGTACGAAATTATATGAGTGATTCAAAAATCGAGCCCCTGGAATTCAAGATGCAGGAGTTATTGTGAGTAGAAACTACATTGCTGCAACAACGCTACTGGGAAATATATGCAGTGAAATCTGCAGGGGGCAGGAAATACCACCTCGTAGTCGGTGTGACAGTTTTATGTGGTTTTTGTTTTTGTTCCCAATGCCCTGCACCAATGACTCTTAGTGCTTAATAAATAATGTCGACGCAAGAAAACGGAAAGGTAGTAACTAACAAAAATGAAATTGTTCACCAGAGCCAAAAAACTTTTCTGATTTTCAAAAAAAAAACATTATCTCGGGAATTATAGGTCCTAGGAAAGTGATATTTGGACAGTAAATCGAAAGTAAATGAAAGGATCTATGAATGTGCATCAATTCTATCCAAAGTTGTTTTATAAGACACTTTATGTCAGTTACATCATTTGATGTATTTTTAGAGGCAGTAAGAATGTTGTAACTACGGGTCAAAATGTATGACGAGTTCTAAAACTATCTTTTCTCAAGAATGTAAAAACGTTGTAACTGATTTCACTTCTTCAAAAAACACCGGTTTTTTTGTTAGTTACAGCGCTTTGTAGTCACAAAATATGTCACTCAACGTTACTTGTGAAAATCCTAAAATCGTTAATATTCATCGTAGAGCTATGGGAGTTACACCTTTCGACGCAGAAACATTTGCTGATTTCAAAAGTGTAAAAAAGCATTTTTGGCAAAATGTGTCAGTTACGACCTTTTTGATTTCTTGCGTCGATGTGCAGTTTAGTTGCCATCGGTCAACAACGGTGAAAAAAAGTAAGGAACCCGGTATGTCCAAGAACCTCACAAAGATCACTCACAAAGATGTATGACATTCACTAACATGCACACAGTGAACCAGAAAGTGTGTTTGTTTGTTGGTTTGATTCTCTTTCACACAGCAACAGAGTAACGGCTCGACGTGATTTTGCACAGAGATCTGAGTAGTCGGAAGGCAAGAGAGTGTCATGGGATGATTTTTACCTCGGAAAAAATATTGTTTCTGAGGAAATCCACAAGCGGTCAAATCCGCAGGTGCAACTAGTAATGTAGCACCGTAAAAAATATTAGTTTTAACCCGAAGTTTCGTGAATTCTGTAGCTACAACACTCAATATCCATGATTGTAACCAATGTTGATGATAAAACATTACAAATGTTGCAACATCTAAAAAACAACATTACAAATTCCGCGAATTTTCACACGAAGAACGTGAGACCTACTAAGAATTTTATTGGTGACTTATGCAGAATTCCTATGTCATTTATTTATACGTGAATCCGATAAGCTTGCTCATCTTTTTCACATGCATTTAACCAGTAAACTGAGTTTTTCAGTTTTCCCGAATTTCCCCGGCATAAGAAGTAAATTACCTTCATGTTTATGATGCACGTTACTTCCTTACCAAGTTTCATCCAAATATGTACAGCCAATTAGTCAATAATAAAATAAAAGCGGCCAAGTGCAAGTCGGGCTTGCGTACTGAGGGTTCCGTACCACCACTTATATTGTTAACTCATATAGTAAAAGAAGTTGTGCAAAAAGACATCATGCCCAGTCGGCCACTCATTCTTCTGTTTTTATGTAAAATATCAATAAAACATACAGTTTTAGACAAAGGGTTACGACCAACGCAAATTTTAAAGACTCTACATTCAGCATAGCTTATAATTAAACGATAGCAAAACAATTTTATTGAAAATTACCTAAATAACTTACCTAAAAGAAGGTGAATTTGTCGACTCGAGGTCCAAAATAGATTAAATAAATAAATAAAGTCTGCGATGTATCGATCGAGGCCTTAAAATTGATAATCTGGTTCCGCGGTACCGCTATGCACAAACTTATGAAGTCTTCACATACCTATGTTTCATAACACAGCACTTTAAAACACAGTTTTAGTTCACGCGCTCGCAGACTTCTTGTTTACGAGTATGCTTAGAATACAATACAGTTCGTTTATGTGGTGTTCGTTCGTTCGTTAACCGGTAGAGCGAGGTTGTACCTGCGTCGGTCGGGTCTGTCGACTGGACTGTCTGCTGTAGGGCATGTGTTTACACTGCGTTTGCATGTGTGCGTGTGAGAAGGCTTTGATGCGCGTGAGTGTGTGCGGTGATGCCGGTGATACCAGGTGATGTCAAATTACTGCTTTATTGGGAGTATTTTTGATGCTTTTGAGATGCTTAGCCCAACTTTTTACTGGATTTTCCAGAGCTAATCAATTGAATCTAAGTAAATTTAATTACTACTCAGGACCGACGACATTGTGAGAGTCGCGGGCATCCAATGGATGAAGATGGCAGGATATAGTTCAGTGTGGAGGTTAAAGGGGGAGGGCTATGTTCAGCAGTGGACGTCTTCTAGCTGATGATGATGATGAAATTTAAATAACATTCGTGATTGTCAACGTTTCACAGACCTTCTCTCAGAGAGATAGAATGGGTCGCTGGCCTTGGTTAATGAATGTCATATCTCTTTGAACTTTTGAGGTACTTGGACATCCCGGTGTCCTCACGATGTTCACTGATCACCTAGAGCCGCTCTGCATGCGCAGTGACGTTGGGTCTCTGTGTCTTTTAGAGCATTTACAACGGGGAATGTTCTGAGGAAATGTTCAATCTGATGCCAGCATCGCGGTTTTATCATAGCACCAGACGCCACCGCCTGAAAATTTATCCACATATCATAGATCGGTGGAAACAGCACACCGTGCGTTTTACGCGTTCCTTTTTGCCTCACACCTGCAATTTGTGGAATGAGCTCCCTGCGGCATTTCCGAGTAGCTATAATAATGGGTTCTTCAAAAGGGCTGTTAAAATAGTATTTAAGGGTCGGCAACGTATTTGTGATGCCTCTGGTGTTGCAGGTATCCATAGGCGATGGTGATCGCTTACCATCAGGCAGCCCGTCCGCTTGTTTGCCAGCTATAGCATAAAAAATATATGTTTTCCTACACCGTAGTTGAGCGATCGTATTGAAACTGCACATAATTTATTTAAATGCTAAATAAAGTCATTGGTAAAAAAAAGTAACACTCGAGACCAATTTAATTGTAAACATGATGAATTCAAGTCTATAAATTTAATAATTATTTATCTTAAGTGGGTTGACTTGAATAAATATTTTAAAACACAAAAATTACATACCATAATTTATACTATTGTTGGCTTTGCGTGTTGTTGAGGCTATGGAAAATAAATATAACTGAATATATATAAGAAGATATCGCACAGCCTCCGGCATAGGCGGAGGGTAAGCTTTTCTGTCAATTTTCTATCGCCTTCATCATGGTGAATGTGCACAAGAGCTGTTCAGGCTGATCCCGTCATCCAATTTCCGCCATAGATCATCGAGGCGGTCATACCATCCTTACGTCGTGTACTTTGGTAAAGTCCGTACGCAGCGTTTTCAAAATTCCTTCTTAATTCGAACTGCACAGGAATGGAATGCGCTCCCTGCCTCGGTGTTCCCTTTAAATTACAACCTGGGTCTCTTCACTCTTGTCTTGACAAGAGTGAATAGGCACCTCATGGGCAAGCGTGCCCCATCTTGACCGCATCGTCGCTTACAACCCAGGTGAGTTGAGGTCAAACGCTAGCCCATTTCATCATAAAAAATATCACAATAAAATACAGTCGTTACTTTCATCTCCAGTCAAGAAAATGGGAAAACCAACGAAGTCACAAATGATCTAAAATGTGGGTCTTAAACGATTTTTATGCGGGTAAAGACGTTGGTATACGGGTTTACGCATATTATAGTATTTACTAAGCCGAAAGAAGGTCATTGTGCTGATCATTATGAACAACTTTTACTATGGGGCCAACTCTGAAATCGTCTGGAAAAATATATATCAGCTGTTCATAGAAAACGGTCATTGACACTCGACAAAATATATGGAACAGCAGATTTTTTTCCGCGATTTCAGTGTTGGTCCCTTATTAAAAGTTGTTCATAACGAATATAATGACATCCTTTCGTTACAGTCCTTTTATTACAGTCTATATTATGAGTAACCCTATATAACGCTAACGTGGTATAAATCAATAAATTTTACAAAAACACCCCAATTAAACAAATTGATCTACCGATATCTACTGATTAGTAGATACTTAGGTACTATTAGGCATTACAGTAGTTATCTAATTATCTATGTATAATTGTATAAATATTCAAAGTGATATACATGGGAAATACATTTCTGAAATGACAACCCTGTAAATGCTACTGCGAACTTTTCATAAACCACAAAAGCACTGCGTCTGAGCCTTATCCCCTAACTCCTAAGCTTACATTTATTTTACTCTGAAAATAACCCAGGTAGATTTAATGTAGTTTATTATACGTATAGTGTACATAAATAATATTGTTTTTCTGTGAACATTCTCCTTGTATCTAATTAGGTATCATTTTAAATACTAAACAGGTTTGGCAGGTTTCTGGTCTCGGTCTGCCGATTCTTGGTAAGAGATGTTTTAAGTCTAATGTCTTCTCCATATTTTAAGTTTTTTATTTTATCTTTGATGTTTGACTTTACTAGTATCTGCGGCTTTAAATTGTAATAACGTGTATCAAAAATAGGTACGAGTATTACACCCATCAAAGTAAACAACTTGTAGAATATAAGTTTGCTAAAACCGACAAAAAGAAGTGTGGTTTGTTTCAAGTATTACTACTACACCTTTTTGTTACAGATGACAAAAAAGTTTCCTAGAGCACCATCTCGTTTTTATTCCTCGTTTGTTCGATTTTATTATATGTATAGATTTTTCTGTTGTACAGTTTTCATACTCAAAGGCACACATAATTTTTATGAAAAAGGAATTTGACACTGTCAAAAATAGATGTTGGCAGTCGTTACGATATTTTTTTTATACCGGTGTTGTAATCAACGGACTTTTAAAAAAGGTTCTCAATTTGACTGTTTTTTTTTTATGTATAATTTTACGCGATATCTGCGCCGATGGTGAAACGATTTTTTGTATTGGATAGAATATAACATATCTTAGTAATTTTATGAGATTTTGTGTAATTATTCATTAATTTGACTGTTATTTATGTCTTTTTTCTAAGGACTGCTTTCATAATACTATTTACCTATTCAGGCCCAAGTTGGTGTTGAAACGGGGCATTTAGTGAAAACTTCTTTTTGGGTTTTGTGTTACTATTTATCTCATATCTATTGTGTTGTTAGCAGCTGTTTGTTTTTTATGTGAAATAAAATAAAACATCTCGAAATAATTATTATTCCTCCTCCCAGGGTGAAAAAATTACAGATGAATCCAGTTTGTTGACCATCTCGTGGATTCGTTTACCTGAACGAATATAATACAGCTCCCACCTGAGACTCTACTGTATTTACAGCTCTCAACAGCGTCGGATTGTATAGTCGAGGTGGCGTGTGCCATCCGGGCCCCACACGAGCCTGGCTTGCTGCAAGCTAGGCGGTAGGTAGGACTTCCGCGCAGCATAGCCATTCTCGGGCCCCGGGCTTGTGGTGAGCCACCCGGGCCCTTTCGGTCCAGTCCGACCCTGGCTCTCACGTAAGAGCTGTATTCATTTCAATTCTTGTTGTTTTAGGATATTAAGTATCAGATTTTATTTTATTAGATGGCATAGAAATGTCCAGTAACTCAGTACTTAGTTAACTCTTTAAATTCCATATAATTGAAAATAATATCTGGGACATTTTTGCACACACGGTCATATGGCAGCCAGACACTGATATACATACATATATATTTTTAAATACATACTTAAATAGATATTAATACCCAGACATAGAACAAACACAAATGTTCATCACACAAATGTTTGTCCTAGGTGGGAATCGAACCCACGCCCCCAAGCTGAAGTACAACACTGTATTAAACTATCATAGTTGTTCACTACAGTTATATGATTATTAACGGGATATCGCATCCTTATCACGGCAAATATCCCGTTAATAATCATATAACTGAAGCTGAATTAGTAGCTACTGAAGAAAAAAATTGGCACGTGAGATTTTTTTCTCAGGATGTTCAGAGTATTACTTCAGTTTCCATATTGATGGTAGGTATGGGGTATTTTTTTTATCTCGCCTGTTACTTGCATTGTAAAACTTTGTGTCTAGTTTTAAATGAAAAAACTTATGTAATTTTTAGATTCATTTTATTTTCAATAACATAAAAATGTTATTATTTTTTATATTTTACACATTTCGAAATAAATTCAGTGGATACCAACCTGATTGCTAAATGTTCAAAATGTTAAATTACATGCTTCAGTACAGTTTGGCTTTGCGTTAACTTTCGGGTCATGGATTGCATTTTACCTTAAAATCTTCTTTCACTTATTTCCAAATGCCATTAATTACATTTGTACGAGCACAAGGTCTACTTCACAGCAATTCTTTATAATAATCAACAAAATATATTGTAATTATATACTCTCAGGATAGATCATACAATGCAGTTTTTGTCATCATTCATTGTGATATGCTAAACATTTTTTGTGATATTTTATCTTTTTATTACAAACAAATACATAATTCCAATCACCTAAAAGAGGCTTGTACAAAATTACTATTTGGTCGGACAAAACCACTATGATGATCCATCCAGCGATATTTACTACAATAATAAATCTAGCTAACTGGAATTGAAGGTCCCTTAAAATTATGTAATTTATATAAAAGCTGTGGTCAATCTATACACAATGGAGAGTTTATAATAGGCCCTACAAACAGCAAGTTTAGAAGAAATCAATTGATCTGATAGTATCCGACCGCGCTAGGACAAAAGATTCCGTGTTTTTTACGGGCGACGTTTTGCAATCCTTTTTTTCATGAATTAGTTCTCTATTTTTATTTGCGTACCTAATTGACCACCGCTTAGGATAATACTAATTTATTGTTTTCCGTAATAGTTTGACTAACTCTAAAGAGGCGTCCGTATTCATAGCATGAAGTAAAGATGCGCAAATCACCAATTTACACAAGTTAGTGAGAAAAATCGTCAGTTTTACATACAACTCTAAGTTAGAGATATTTAATAAACTGTTATTTATTTAAACTAGTTCAGTAAGTTTATGTTTGAAATTTTACATCACCTAAATGAATGATGGTGTAAACAGGTATGTATACCAAATTTTACGGGAACTTAATTCCATTTAGAAAATTCCACAATTGTTGACAATTTGCGCTGCGTTACCCTAATATAGAGCGCGTTCTGTATCAGGCCAACCACGTCAACGAAAACGGTACCAAGAATGTTTCCTTGTGCCGTATTGGTTATCATTACCGCGTTAACGCTATTGGCGTAGAATCGGAACGCGTCCATAGTATCAAAATTAAATTATGTTTAACAATAAGTTACTTTATCATTAGAACTCTATTTTATGAACCAAACATTTGAAAATATGTGAAAAAAGTTTTATATTTATACATTTTATCAATGCTCATCGCAATTTTCTGTGATACATATTTAATTACACAACAATCAATTAAATTCTATTGTAAATAAATATTTATTTAGAATACGATATAAGCACTTTATTATTGCTCGTTGGTGTTTTATATTGGTGATAATTTAAGTACATAATAAAATTATGATGAGCAGAGATTTGAAGAATCAATTGCTGAGGAATGGAACTTCACGGATTTATGTACAATACCACTTACAACAGATAAAGATCGTCAGTGATTTCGAAAGAGATCGAGAACACATCAGATAGAATGTGCCAAAGAGAATAGAAAACAAAACAATACAAGTAAAAAGACAGCCAATAGTTGTAGATGAGATCTACAAAGAGCTGTAGCAGGAAGTAAGAACATAATAGAATTATATAACTTACAGAAAGTAGAAACAGGACCTTATATAGACAAATGGGAAAGTATACATCAAGAATGATTCAAGATTGTAGAGGAGATGCACACCCACAAAAGGGTTGTAGTAGGAAGTAAACAAGTAATTTGTAATTAAGTAGCTCAATTTTACTTACAAATCCGTCAAGTTTCAATCTTAAGAAAACGAATTTCTCTTATCAGATGATTGCGGTTGTGAAAATAAAGGCGTTTCAGAGCACACGGACAGGATCCTTAGATACTTTAGTTTAAATTCAATTGAGATCTTTATTTCTTAAGTCACTTTGCTAGAATTTCCTAAAATTATCTTTAATAATAGAATTGCTTATGAAATTTGCTCCAAGACTGATGAATTGACTAATATAGAAACTATTGGTAGATAAGCAATGAGGAAAAAATAAATTTATATAACGCAATTTTTATAGGAATAGATTAGGTGTATTAATGGTGGGTATGAAATAATAGGTGGGTTAGTAATAATGCTTAACATCCATCCTGTACTGTACTCTGCACGCAATATCTATGGTGGTGGTATTTTGTATGTACATGTAAAACCATGTGTAGATTTTTTTAAATTTAGTAATACTATACTAAACTGGCCGTCATATAAGTATCTGCCATGTTCTCCTAATAATAACTAGATAATATAATATTCTTAATTAAATTCATATTTACAAATAATACAGTTCATTACTATTTATATAGAAATTAAAATATATTTCTATCATCCTTCGATTCACATAACGCAAAATAATTTAACAGAGTTCATTTTTGCACTTACATTTACAGTATAGTTCAGTAACACACGTTACATTTGTCGACAAATAACTCATTTAGAATATATCACCCAATAAGCGAGTAGCATTATACTCACAAAACCTATCGTATCTTAATTAAAAATGCAAATATGCGAAAAGTTTAAGGAATCCTTTACTTTACAGTAAAATGGCAATTGAACATTATAGTTCTCTCGCAACAAATAGGAACTATAAGATTCATAATGCCTCCATGCGCGCCGCGGTGTCGTCGCCGTCTACGCTCCGAATATTTACAAGGCGACGACGCCCGCAAACGCTGACACCAAAACAACTAGCACAAATAATAAACTCCTCTCTATATACACCCGGTTTATTCACAATAAAATTTATGGACACAAAAAACTCTAATCGATTATAGATATACTGAAGAAGTTGAATGAATTTGTGTTACTGTTATGCTAGAGTTTAGAATTATAAAGGAGCTCAGTGGCGCCACCGTGCGCGGCGGTGCGAGGAACTATACATGCACAACACCGCAGTGTCTATGGCCGTTCGCCTCCAATACTTTACTTAAACACCTAATAAATGTTCTCCAACATCGATGCTTCAACGATGTCCGTCACGCTGAACATTGCAGGTGTGGCCTAAAGATACCGCCTTTATAAGGCGGGAGATTCTGTTATCTACTGGTCCGTGTTCATGCAATGTTCAATTTGACTTGCGATGGAGAAGGAACTAAAATCTAGTATCACAATGTCGGGCTCCGCAGCTCGAATGCGAGAATCGACGCCTCGCTAGGCTTCTAATCTAAGCTATGTAACGAGCTTTCAATCACCACGCTATTGAATTCCTAAAAGATAATATCTGATTCATCCATTGTTAAGCCATTCCCAGACTAAGGTAACAATTTCGGAACTGCTACCAAATTAGCTGCCACAATTTACACATATTTAGTTGATTTAGTCGATCTGCAACTGCCTAAAGTGAAGGTACCAAGAGAAAAAGACTTAGCCATTGAAGTGTGGTGAATGCCGGTTATTGGAAAAATCTGGTTCGAAACTCGTTACATGAGCTCCAATCGTGGCTCACTCAAACAACGCCAGTAGGTCATCAGAGGAAGGTGCCCGTGGAGGGTGCGACCCTGCTGACGATGAAGACGATGGCGGCGTGGCCAAGAGCTCACCAAGCGCAGGCGCATCCAGATACGATAGCAGTTCCATCGGATCTACGCTCGTTTCTGGTAGTAACTGGAATGGGAGAAAAGAAATTGATGAACTTTTGGTATAGACTTTAAAATTGACAAAAATACTAAACTAAAATGCAGGTATAACTACTGCAATTATTTTAATTATTGCTACATTCAGATCAAATATTTGATCTGTGTTGCTACATTAAAAACAGTGTAACGGTAAGTCCGTCATGAAACTTAGGAGTGGACATTGAAATTTTAAGAAAGTATTCGTTTTTAATGCTTGCTGGAAGCGGTTTATTAGATTAGTTTCGTTTTATATTTTAGTGCTAGTTTGATTTAAAGATATTTTCACATAATTTGTTTACTAGCATTAAATATATTTTTGTATCATTATCATGTATGTTTTAAGTCTACGTGCTCCATTTTGGACTACATCGTCGCTTACCAAAAGGCAAGTTGGTGGTCAAACGCAAAAACTTAATCGCGATAATAATAATAATTTTGGCATAATAACTTTTCTATATGATAATGTAAATCACAATAAGTAAGACTTTAAAGAGGCTGACTTTTTAAAATTGTATAAATAGGTTAGTCCTTTTCACAAATAGATCGTTTTGCAATTCCTTTTCTGTTTTCTAAAATACCATTTCGGTGTAGAAACAATGCTTGTCCGTTAGTTTTCTATCTCGGCAGTGTGGATCTGTCAGATCGAACGCTTGACAGTTTAACTCAGTTACTCTCTACTCTTAGATCAGCATTTGTAAGAAAGTGTCTAAAAGGTTGGTCAAAATTAGGCTTGGTCTGATTTTCCTTATTAGTAGAAGTTTTATATAGATTACAATAAACCCCTATGGGCTTAAAATTGCTTTCCGACTAACCTTGTGACAGTAATGATAAGTTTATACTTACATTGAGATTATCAGTGCCCTCGCCATCGATGACTGCCGCAGGGTCGAAGTTGAGATCAGCAGGTATGTCCACGTCCGTCAGGGAGTGGTGGTCCACCGACGGAGGCCCAGGCGTGTGCGAGGAGCCAGGGGTATGGGCGCCACCACCTCCACCCGGTGTGTGCGCAGACCCTGGCGTGTGAGGCGTGTGCGGTGTGTGGGGCATCTAGAATTAGGGTAATTACAATTTGTTAGTCAGATATCACACTAAACGATTTAATTTTGTTGTAGTTTCCGGAACAAGGAACATAGGCACTCTTTATTTCTGGAACGTCTTCATGTGATACATTTAGAATATCTACTCTAATTTATCAGTATTAGTTAATAGACTTGTTAAGCTTATTTTTTTTCCCCGTTTCTGCTTACTTTATTTATATCAGAGTGCCTAAAAAGTTGTGTTATGTGGCATAAACACTAGTGACAGAACATATTGTAATTTGAACCTTTAGTTAATTTTCAACACTCACCTGATCATTCAAACTTTTCTCCATAGCGTTGAGTGGGTCCAGAGAGTTCACGCTATCATTTAGATGTGATAAAGGACCGTTGCCTGCGTACTCATTGCTTCCTGGACCATTGTTCATCCCAAAGTCATACTGCTGGTTATTTGAGCCGGCATTCCTGTTCTGCGAGCTCTGATTGTATGTAGTGATCATTGAGCCGCTGGCAATGGTGTTCATGTCTGGAGGAAGGTATGGTGACAGAGCTTGGTTCATGTCCCAATTGTTCATTGTAGGCATGTTCATTGAACCAGGCGAATGCGCTTTACCCCTCTTTCCAACACTATTGTCATTGCTGTCGTCCTCTTGCTACAAATGAAAAGTTAAGTTAGAACGTTTCTTGTAACTCAAGAAAAATAAAAACCTTTTCTTCGTTGGGTGGTAGTATTTTTAGTTTACCTTAATGCCAGTTGCCGATGGACTCTTAGCTGCCTTCCAGTTAGCCCCGCTGTCGATAGTGACTTCGTCGACATCAGAACCGTTTAGTGTATTTAGGATACCCCACATGTATTGATCTACCTCTAGGCCCTCTAATTGTGCTGGTTTACTGTAAGAAAAGTACGTGGTTAGATTTAAATAAATGAGAAAATGATACAATAAAATAATTTATAACATACTAATATACATTCCTAGAAAGTAGTGCATCACTTACTTGCAAACCGGACATCGCCATGACCCTCGCTCGCAGTTGAGTTGTAAGTACGATTCTAAATCAAAGCACTGTATGTGTTTGCATTCGTGCCCGCGCGCCGGTAGCGTGATCTTCTTGAACGTGATAGGACATTTTAATGACACTTTTAAGGCTGTTTGTTCGATGCTGTCCCGGTCGTTCGCCGTGTTCGAACCGTTGCTTCCGTTCGTTGGCGTCTGGTTGAAATTCATCTTTATCTTCGCGATGCAATGGTCCGCCGTCAGCAACCGCTTTCGCAATAATCCTTGCAACACGCTCCGAACGCTTGGCCGGTGGACTAATTGTAAAACGAACAGATGCGACTGAAAAACGAAAAACACATTTATTGATTTCTCTTTGTACTCAAGATTGCGTACTATCAAATTTCAGAATAACAATATTGTTGAATGTTGCCACAGGTGTTTTAGAATAATGGTAATGTCTGTTGCCTATTGAAAAGCATAATGAAGATACTTACACAACAACACGCAGAGACGGTGATCTGTATCGTGTTTCTACCAGGTTGGCAGACTTCTTTCAGGTACAACGGTTTGTGTGATGTTTTGTTCTCTCCTCTGTCGATCATTAGTGGTGTTGCGTTGACTGACACCATAACACTCGCTGGCCAATTTGTGTTCATCTGCCTGTCCTCATGGTGGAAGCATTTCAGTTGTAACTCAAGGTCCGACCTGTGCAATACAAACAAACATTTAACTACTGGTTCATTCAGGACACTTTGTCAAGTACATCAATGTGAATGGAATAATTACCTCCATATTAACGTTGAATGGACCGTGGCTTTTAATTGGAATACATGATTGCTAACAGCTAAATTATGTTCTAATCTAAATGGTGGTAGTATAATACCATCTCTTACAGGGAATGTTAACCGGAGCTCGTCATCTGAAAAGGGAAAAATATATTTTAGAACTGTTAATAGATTTCGTAAACAAAAGTCTCAGATATTGCATGCTTTAAGAAACTTACTTTGCATGCCCATTGGTGGTTTGAGCTCATTAAAGTGAGGTTTAACATCAGCATTGGGACTGATGTAAGGCGGCATACTGCTGGCGGGCGTTAGAGGCGGAGTTGGATTTCCAGGCACCGGACTATGCTGGTAGCTCATGTTTGTTCTCATGGCTACCTCTTGCGCAAATTGGCCTCCGTACTGGCCTCCATATTGGCCGTTCCCGGCTTGGTGCTGAGGAAACTGACTAGGCACACCGCCGTTGAAGTATTGCCCCTGGTTTGAATAAGGCGGCGTTGATTGCCTCATCGAGGTTCGCATTGTACCACCAAAATTCCCACTAGGCCCCAGAGGTTGCTGAGGAGGATACTGAGCTTGGAAGCCAGGCCGGCCTCCATAGCCCGCCGGGTACTGCGTAGGTCCAAACCCAGGCTGACCGCCCATGTATTGCGGTTTTCGCTGGCCCATGAGCATTGTTCCAGAAGGATAAGGCGTGTGCCGCCTCTGATAGCCGGGCCCCATCTTCGCGTTACCGCCCATCTGTCCGGGACCCATTTGCGAGGGCATCATGTTGGCGTGCATACCCATGTTAGCCATTTGCGCCATTTGGTTCATGCCGTTCATGGCTGCGTTCCCCATCTGGCCCATTCCGGTCATGCCGTTCATGCCACCATTGCCTCCCATCCCCATGCCGGTCATCGCCGGGTTGTGGCTACGCTGCTGGCCGTAACCATTCATCGCGCCATACTGAGGATTACCCAGAGTCATGTTGTTTTGCATCTGTAAATAGAAAAGTAATTAATCGTACATGTAGCTACGTGAACTCACGAGCTGTTTGGAGTGGCCTTTCACATGTGTGAATTGATTAAATGGTGTTTTTAGGGCAAAGAACTGCAAAAATTTATTGATTTTTGTTTTAAATTAGATTTGTGGAGGATTTCAGCTTTGTAATTAAGATATTAGTGGTGGTGTAAGTAGAGATAAGGGGTGTTTACCTGCGAAAAAGGCTGCGAGTCCTGCATCGCGGCCGTGGTGGCCGCGGCGACCATTGCGGCGGTGGCGCCGAACTGCGCGTTCTCGCCCCCGCCGCTCATCGCGCCCGAACCGCCGGCGCACCCATAGCCGCTGAAACAACCATAAACAATACTTTAGGCCCATAGTCCATTTAATAAACGTGGTATGTGATGTGATCTAATTTTAGGTGCGTAAGTTACAAGTCTAATCGTAGTATGCAGTAAAAAAGTTACGTAGTGCCGTGGTCAATGCACATAAATCGATACTGGGCCTTAATCAAATATATTCAATTATTATATGTATACCGCTGTTGCAAGCTAATCATATATGATGAACAACAAAAAAATAACTGTAAAACAAAATGCAGTAACAACCCAATCGCCGAATGCTAATATCGAATCAAAGGTATTTAGTTATAGAAGTTATCATTGCAAGTGCAAAAATCGCTAATAATCATCATCCGTCTAGTTAGACATAGAACATACATATTATTAAATGTGAAATCGGTCCAGTTAATGTTATTTCACTCACGATACGAGCAGTTTCTATTGCAAGCGGCCTTGCAGAGTCGAACATTCCACACGTTAACGCTTCGATTATTAATAAACTCAGACTCAATATTCAACCCAAATAATAACGACGTAAGATCTTTTTTTTAATACGTGCCGAGATTTTATTATTTTACTAACAATGAAAATAAAAAATCAATATGGATGTATAGTGACGCGTTGTTACCCCTGTGTTTCTCTCGGGATGTGTTTGATTTTTTGTACGGCGCCGGAGTGGGAGCGACTGCGACGCATGTGAACCGCTTTTGGGGCGAATTCCCGAGCCTTCCCGGAGCCCTTCCTAATAATGCCCTTTCGACAAATGCACGACAAACTCTCGCACAGGCCATCTATTGTTACAGCGTCTCTGTAGTAGTGCAACAATATTGGCCTTTTGTGATCCCATATGAAATTATTTTAATGAATACAAACTCACACACGCAGATTGAGCAGATCTATTGTTCCTGTTACGTATTCAAATTAGTGAAGAGCAACTAATTGAAATCAAACTTAAAATGTAATGACAAAATAATATCAAACGTAAATAAGCAATCACTTGAACAAAATTGTTATTTGCCTTAACGCCAACAAATTATGCCATATTAGTATTGTGTCAATATTTGTTGCTAATAGATCATTGGTTTTCCACAAGTCCTTCTTAAGTATTCTCATAAATAGCTTACTTAACAGATACTTAGTAGCGTCGACAACTAATAAACAGTCGAGTCAACAACGCTCGAGACGACATCGCCTCTATTCATCCACACTGCAGATGATTTACAAGGGTCCTTCCTTAGGTAAACTCGGGCCGACCTACACTTCTTTTTGTAGTTTTGTCTGGGCCTTTTTTCTTTTTGCCGACCGAAATGTGTGTCCAACAAAAAATTTGTGTGTTCTGTATCCTGGTGCACTTTTTTATAAAAGTGGTACCACATCCGAATAATCACTTACGGCCTGTTCAAAATATTTGGGATCATGAATGCGAGCGTTCGGTTGAGGCATTTCTTTTGAAGCCGTTCGTGGAATAAACCTTTTTGAGGGCTTATCTCTTACCGATTGCACGTTGACAGACCGAACGTCTACCTAAAGAATCATTGTAAGTTGCACTCGACTTTAGTTTTGTGCGTGGGATACGACACAATCTATTCGTGTGCACATTTTACCCGGTTCTTCGACATGCGAACTTCTAAATAAATCAATATGAAGGAGTAGGTAAGCCGCTATTTCTAGAAGCTGGAAGGTGTTTGGCATAGTATTGAGAGATGTGCGAGTAACGCGTAGGTATTTTGATACATAGGCTGCAGTTAATTTTAGATTGGTGCGCAGACGTGTCGGATTCCTGGTTAATTGGCAGAAGAGATAATCGTGTATCGAGTCGAACGGTTTTAGATTATAAAACATTTGTTGTCATAAATTTGCTATTCAAATAATAATTCCAGTACGGTAGTCTTTTTAGTTTAGTTCGGAATATTGTAATTTTGTTCATGATAAAAAGTTTAAAAATACGCACCTATGTAGTTTTATCATAAGTGAAGTGTTAAATAAGGCATTAATTTTGAGTCTCGTATAGATTACTATCGCGACACGAAGCCATGCCGCATTCAACCCCTGTGTTTCGTCGACAGTTGGTCACCCCCATTTAAATGCCACTTCACATTGTGGCTTGTGCGCGCACATTTCAATATAATGCGTTAACATTTGATATTATTCGATCGATGATGTTTTATTGATATATATTTCAATGTTAGTGTTTCGCACAAATTTAATGATAACCACAGTAACTGTTATCAGCGCTTGTTTGGAAAGAAAATTGCTGATTTGAATTAAAAAAATAATGTTTTTGAACAAGTTATTGACTCTTATTGTTATTGTGTGAACAGTGCATTATACTTTACGAAAAACAAATTTAGTAAACGCAGATAAGCAATATGTTAAATTAAGTACATATTTCGATATCATCTCATTCTCGTCAATTGACGTCGGGGTCGGGAGAGAATGAATCATGCTTCAAGGAGTGGAATCCGGGGGTTTACAAATGGAGGCGAGCTTTCCGGGTAAATACGGTACAATGAGCGGGGAAGGGTCGCTCGCCCGCCCGGGGTAAGTGGAGCCGGTCACGTCAATATGGGCCTTTATTACCACGACGCTTCTGATAATAATTTGTTTGAAATGGATTCAACTAATTCCTGTCACCTCAAAGTTATCTCAATACTTTCAGTCAATAAATCTTTGCCATTTTTAATGTTTTATGTACGTTAATTAACTAATTTAGCCAGCAAATGAACCTCAAATTGTTTAACGGGTATTTCTAAGGAAAAAAAGG
The DNA here is from genome assembly GCA_949125355.1 of Agriopis leucophaearia. Lineage (NCBI taxonomy): Eukaryota > Metazoa > Arthropoda > Insecta > Lepidoptera > Geometridae > Agriopis > Agriopis leucophaearia. The sequence continues at coordinate 7,446,678 of OX421270.1, forward strand.
ATTTCTGTTCGACCCCATTGAGCACGTGGTGTAGTGAATGTTGCCTGTATCCGCCCCCAGCCGCCTCGCCCGTTGAAAACTGACGTTTTTTCCCACGATAACTTACGCACGGTTACAAATCTGTTATTATTAAAAATCTCTTGCTACTTATCTTCGTTTATCATTTATTCTTCGTAATTTTTTTGCTTGCAGTCGAGTTTCACTTATAGGTGATTTAATTTGTGATACCACATTTTTATCAGAACTCTCTTTATCATCTTCTTAATTTTTGCATGAATTACGAGACTTTATTAATATTTCCCAACCGTTGCCATATTTGGAGTAAAGTACACTTCCTGTGTTCTCTGTTCACACAACCTCGTTGCCGGTCCCCATTTTATTATTATTTACTTATTGGTTTTGTATAGAGGCAGGCAGCCATCAACAATATGTCGTTTGTAAAGGTGACTACAAAACAAAGCCGTTGAGCTCCTCGACTTAGCACCTGCTTGTTTATTTTTATTATTTTAACATATTCAGCCATAATCGTTAACCGTGACGGTTTTATTGGATTAAATTGGTAAATCCATGCCCAAAATTGTTTTCGTAAAATAATTAGTGAAATAGGAATAATAATTGTGGTTCAATAATTATAAATATAGTTTGTTAATTTTTTGTTAAACCTATAATGAGCTATAACAATCCGATGCGCTCAGTTGTTGCTAGTTTAATGTTTTGTTTGTTTGTGTTTATTGTAAGCGCTAAAGTGCAGTCACCGCATGCATTCCCAGCGCGGGCTTGTGTGTGTTTTTCTTTGGTGTGCGTGTCCTAATCGTAGTGTGAGTGCGGTGGGCTGCGTTAGTGTGAGTGCTGGGTGCCCTAAAGCGTTTGTGCGTGTGAATGGATGGAGCACATTTCATTTATAATTGCAGCGGTGCGCGGTCGACAATGTCACACTTACTTGTGTACTTTTAGTTACCCTTCGTTTATTAGGGTTTCTTTAGGGTTAGCAACTTATTGATTTATGTATTTGAGATTGTCGTTCACTGATTTAAAATTAGATTTGTTATAGTCAGATGCATTATTATTTTAGTTTGCCTGTAAATGAACATTGTGTATGATTGAATTTTCATTCAACTTGCTTATTTACGTAGACGGTGTATTTTGTGATTTTATTGCTTGTTAACTACGATAAGGTGGCACAGGTAAGCCAAGTCACGTTTCAGCGTTTTGTTGAAATGTAAACAAACTTGTTCCGGATAAGATAAAAACAGTAGAGTGTAGGCAATACACATACAAGTACGCGTTTTAGTTAGCGATAAACCATTACGATCCATAAAATTTTCTATCTCATAAAATTTTGGACTTCGTCGGAGCATTTTGGCTAATCTCTATCATCATTTAAAATACAAAATATTTAACCGAGTCAGTGGTTTGTCTAAATCAATTTTTCTATTTGCCTGGATACCTATACGTAAAATTATATAGTAATAATTAGAAATCCAATCAATATTGCATATTGATTTGTTGATTTCATTTGCGGGTCTTTGTTTACGTCGACGATGCGGTGATTCGTATTTTTAGACTGATGTCTTGGCACTTGTAAAATTTTGTTTATATTGCTTCGTTATAGTATTATACGTCTTAATTACCACAGTTGTGATCGTATCTTACACTTTCATGCTTTTGTATAATTTCTCACGCTTATATGTATTATTCTCACCTAGGGGCGTTGACTCTGTATCCAATGGTCCCCTGCTGGTAGTGTTTGTTGTCGGGAGCGAGTGCTCCCACGTAGTTCCCAGAGGATCCGTATCCAGCCGTGCTACCAGAGTGCGCCGTCCTGTCGGCCAGACCACCCCCTGAAACAGGACGCACCGTCTTGTATCCAACAGACATCACTTCATTTTTAAAAACCTCCTTCTCTATTTCTCTCAAAAATTCTTCGTGTGAAATTTTCGATGCCTCCAAAAGTTTATTTTTTATCAGCATTTGGGACTGTGTAATTTCTGTTATCGCGTGCCGCGCATAAATTTCACTCTAGCAGTCGAAACTTCCATAGTGAACGTCAACAGTCGACGAAATATTCATCGTTGCCACTTTTGTAAATCAACTGTGAAGTTTTTGTTTTTTGCGCATTCATAATTTTTTTATTGACAGAAAATGTTTTATTTTTTCTTGTCATGATTGTAATTTCTCTAATTACTAAACTTGATTTCTTCAATCGTCAATTTCGTAACTTTTCTCGCAAAAACCAAATTATTTTGGATTTTACTAATATCTTCTTCGAAAATTCACTTCAACTTTATCAGCTGAGGAGAGTCCAGTGCAACTGATATTTATTTTGATGACAGGTGTGCTGGTTTCGCACTATTTCAAACAAGTCACTGTTATTTTTCTCTGCAGGATTATCCAATTAATCAATTATTAGAATAATAGGCTCTCAAAAATTATTTAATTTTTTTGGAGACTTGAAAGAAGTATCGAAACCAACACTTATAGTTTAATAATCCACTTTTTAATTACTTTTATCAGCACTTTCACGTAATAAATCCTTGGGATCACTGCAGCAATATTTCGTTCATCATCCAATTTTTGTGTCACTTGGCAATCCTTTTTTAGGTGTCCACTTCACTTTTATTTGTTCATATAAATAATAATCGTCACTCTTCACAAATCATCAAAATAATCCAAATCCAGGGTAATGAGACCAAAACTCGTCACTGTGTTCCAATGTTTGGCAGGCAATAAGTTATCACACACGAGTTCGACTTTGAAATCACCGAAACATCATAGACGTGTTGCACGAGCGTCGGCACCGACGTCACTGACGGCGACGGCGAACGACCGTGCATTCGACCGTCAAAGGTAACACTGGATGATGGCGATGGTGAGCCGGTGAGTGAGAGGTTGGTGCGCGGGGCGCTCCCACCCCGCGCGACGTTGCCAGCTCGCAACGCGATAAGTGGCGCACCCCGCGCCCCCCGCTCGTAACTCGTCTCGGCACTCGGCGGCGGCGCTCGGACGCGCTCGGGCGCCACCGTCGCCGTATCGGCTCCTGCCCCACCCCGCAACGCTTGACGTTTTCACGTAACGGTCCTCAATCGAGCGCGATACTGCGATCGTGATAGTTGCGATGTTCTCGCCCCGTCATTGCGATTAGTTCAATGATCAATGGTCAAACTAGAACGCCTACCAATGAATAAACATTTCTAGAAAAATTAGATTATTTCCATGACATTGGTTGGGTGGATGGATCAGGATGAAAAGATGAGTTTTTTTTGTTGTCAGGTAGATCGCACGTCAGGTTTTTGCGCGGTGCGGCGGGCAGCGGTCGAGAGCGTCTGCGTTGGGGCATAATAATTAGCGACTATAAACAATGGGCATGTCGTCCTCTGGTCGCTGGCTACCTGCGCACGGTAGAGGACGGGTGACTTGTCCTGGGATGTCCTTGCGACGGCCGCGTCGCATCGCGGCGCCGCGCCGACGTCGTCGGTCGTCTCGCGAGCCGCGACCACGCAGTTGCGTAAAAATAATGTAGCATTGGTTTTTGTTTCTCCATTTGCGATTGGATGCCCTAACGTTGTTATGGGATGAAACAACTAAATAAAATAAGCAACTAGTAAAAGCATTGGCTTAACATTTCTAAGGTGTACATATCTTGAAATATGTTTCCATATACCTACTTTCCATATATTAAACAATTCCATATTTTTAAATACCTATAGGTAAACATTTTGAAGTATAAAAGAGATGTGTGTAAGTAGCAAGTAGGTATTACCCGAAAAAGAAAACAATTCTGAAAATGCCAATCGACATTTTTAAGCCGATAAGTGCACACTAGGTACTAACCTTTTGACAAATGACGTTTTACATAATTCTCATGTCCAATTTTTTTTGCTAAATGTTTTAATTAGTTCCATAATTTTTATATATTAAATATGAAAACAAGAATGACGCAATAAAATGTAAAGTACCTAGGCACAAAATTAAAATTAGACTCGTAAATCAAAAACAAACATTATCCATTATCTACCGATAAGTCACTGCAAAAGTAAAGAACCTTCTAAATATTCCGTTTAGAAACATATCTACAATTAAAACGTGTCACAGTCAGAGTAAAAATCTTATCTCTGTGATAACGCTAATGACGCAGAACAACTGATAATCGCTCCACTGTGTACATCAAAGCACGTTTGCCGAGTGAAAAAAAAAATACATTTGAGAAATAAGCTTATACGTGATAAAGTGAAAATATGAAAGTCATACGTCGAATGTTCAAGGAGTTACTGGAATGTGGTTATCTTATCACGATTTTATCGTAACCTCTGCTAATAAAATCTATGTTTCAAGCATAATTATGCGTAGTGAGAATTTAAGTATGACTATATGGATGTTATGCGATTTAAATATGACTTTCATCATCATCATCATCAGCCAGAAGACGTCCACTGCTGAACATAGGCCTCCCCCTTTAACCTCCACACTGAACGACATCCTGCCATCTGCATCCACTGGATGCCCGCGACTCTCACAATGTCGTCAGTCCATCTAGTGGGAGGCCTACCTACGCTGCGTCTTCCGGTTCGCGGTCTCCACTCAAGAACCTTTCTTCCCCATCGGTTAACAGTTCTTCGAGCGATGTGGCCTGCCCATTGCCACTTCAACTTGCAGGTTTTATTAGCTATGTCGGTGACTCTGGTTCTTTGGCGAATATCTACGTTTCGGATTTTATCGCGCAAAGAAACTCCGAGCATAGCTCTCTCCATTGCCCGTTGTGTGACTCTGAGTTTTTCCAAAAGGCCAACAGTTAAATATGACTTTAATTACGTTTAACTAAATAAATATGTTTAACTATTCAAATCTATCGGTTTTTTTTTATGTTTGGCTCTTTACATAATGCATTGTTGCGACATAATTTTCCCCAGTCTGCACCAATTTTTTTTTTAATTGATATTGTTTATTTACAATGCAACACAGTTACTTATAAAGGTAAAGAGAGCGCAGGACTGGCGCCCACATACTCGTAAAAAACATAACAGGTATACTTCAGTAACTTAAATAACATTCCATCTTAATAATATAAAAAAAAAACAATAAATTATTACCTAACTACTAAACTAATCTATTAAACCGCTACCAGTGGGAATTGTCCCCAAAATGGTATACTAAAGGTATACTTACTAAAAGATAAAAAAGGTCACTGAAAGGTAAATAACAAATTTACTGCGATAGTACATCAAGAATGTAATGAAGTAGTTGTGTTTGGAGCACCTACTATTTCTAGTAACATAACGTGTTGCATAGGTTTTAAACGTATATTAGCGTAAAACGGCCCTTTTCGGCGATAACGAGTTTTGTAACTATAATTATACCTTATATCATGTTACCAAAAATAAAAGTTTAAAAAATACTTCATTACCTTCTCGAGTAACTATGGGAGTCGAATTTTTATTTACTTATCTTCATATTTAGTATACCTGTTTTTTTAATGCGCTACTCTTGCGCCCTCTTCACCTTATAAATTAAATTAAGAAAAAAAACTCTTACATAGAATAGGGTTGAAATTAATTTAATTATCAAGGTTTTTGTACTGGCCTTTTAACTGTGCTTATTTACTAAACTAAACAAACTATAAGCTAACTAAAATTAAAAATAGTTGGACTGCCGATAGACCGTTGACTGTCTAAAGTCAATCTATCTAATCATTATGCAATATATAAATATATTATGAAATAAAGAACAGTATACACATACATGTATAGACCGACAGAACACGTGTGAATTCAGTATGTATGTATGGCCAGTTAATCAACTTATCTGTATCGTTGAATGAAGGAGTTACCATCGAATTTTCTGAACGCAGCTCCGTAGATTTTTTGTGTTTGTCTACACGGTTCTCGGGATCAGCCACGGATCCCGGAGAATTGTATCAACCGATCCCGTAATCCCTTTCCTTGTAAGAAACAAATAAATATTTTACCCGCTGATTGGTTTGTCAGTTCTAGAAATATGTTAGTCGTTCTGAAAGCACGCAATTAATGCGCAAATGGCCGCCCGCCCGTGTGTCGTGCCTTGGGCGGGCGCGAGCGGTACGGCGGCGCTGCGCTGCCTGTACCCGTTGACACGTTACAATTTGCGCGTCGACACATCTTTAGCTTTGGCACGCGTCTGTTTTGGATCTTTGTTATATTTGTGTTTGAAAATTGTAATATTTGTAAATGTTTGACATTCTTGTGATTTGTTAGAATGTAAAAGGCTGTAGGTAGGTCTTATGGTTGTTGTTGCGGGAACAGATGCAATTTTTTGAAAGAATGAGCATGTAAGCTTTAAGAAGCAAAAACATCGTAACGCTTTTTACCCACGACTGAACGGTGAAGGTTGTGTATTTTTTTGTTGGTATGTATGTTTGTTACTATTTTTATTCAAAATTGTAAACAGATTGAATGCAGAATTTTTATGTATAGAAGCAGGTTTACTTGCCATTATTTTTAGCTATGTTTGACCAAAATCTGTTACAGCGGTTTGAAAAGTGTAAATTAAATTTAGAATTGGTTGTGGGTTTTCTAATATTACTTGCAATATAAGTAGGTATTTAAAACATGGATAAAAACTTACTTAATTAAAATAAAATATAACTAACTTTTCAAGAAACTTGCAATGACTTATTGCTCTATGTGTTTTAAATGCCCTGCAATTTTCAAGATCAAGTAAGCAAGACGCAAACTCCAGTGAAATGTTTGTTAATTTATTTAGGCCAAATCTTGCAAGATGAATATATATAGAGACAGTTTCTCCTAACCTATATTGCTGAAGTTTTGCGTACACCTAGCCTTATGGTGCCAATAAAAAAGCAATACCCAATATTGTAATATTTTTAACAAGGCCGTTTTTTTTTTAACATTCAAATAAAAAATAAAGCATCATGTAAATAAAAGCTTGTTTTATAAATGATTTTTGTATAAAAGAGTTACCTAAATAATGTGCGATAATTCCTGACAGACATTTAAAATATGACTTGTTCAAATCGTGAAAGTTTAAAAGTTTTTTTTTCTTCTAAATAATCTATACAATCATTTAGCATAAAATCATGCGCTCGACCGCCATCGGTTACCACTCAACAATAGCTCATCTGCTCATCATCAAAGCGCTGAAAACGGAGACTAAGGTATTAAAAAAGTCAGTTTTTCCTCGTATGTTGACAAGTGCTGTAAATCACTGTAGCCGTGTTTACTTTACGATCGGGCTATTATAGTCAACCGGCGGTTTTGCAACTCGCCTTCATATCGCGGATGCGCGCCGTAGGGCCGATGACTTCTACAATCTGTCGGAAATATAAACTAGTTAAGGGCCCTCTCACATTTTTTGACGAAAAAGGCATCGTAAACTGGGTGTTTGGCGTTTTGATTCTATCAAAATGGTTTTATCTTTAGTTAGAAAATAGTATCTTTAGAAAATTTAATTTCTGTAATAGTTACAGCTGTATTTTTTTTATAAAAAAAAAAATGGTTTAAAATTTTGGAAAAACTCAATTCAATTACCTCCAATTCACGAAAGTAGTTTTTCGTAAAACTCTCCAAAGGAAACTCTGGGAGTGGATTACGTCAAATTACTGACATAAAATAAACAATTATAAAATTATGGTTTACTTGTTTTGTATTCGTGTTGACAATTACGGCTTTATTTTTTTGATTTATGTCCGAAAGTCCAAATACCTAAAACTGAACAATTAATTTTGTATATCGTACTTGTATACCATACTTCGTGCGCTATCTACTCGCTCACGTATTTCAACATTTTTGAAATGTGTTGATGTAAAAATTTCTAAGGTCTATTTACAAATTTATTAGAAAATAACAATACGAGCGTTCAGTCAAATTTTCATTTTGATAATAGCAAGTTTTCATATATGTAAATAGATTCTAGTATTTTTTTTTACTGTCTTCATAAAGGAGGGTTCTCAATTCGGTTGTGTTTTTTATGTTTGTTACCTCAGAAGTCCGTCATTTAAGAACCGCTTAGAAAAATTCTTATACATATTTAAAAAATTATTTATACTTTCTGATTGGTCTCATAGAAATTTCATCAAAATCGGTTCAGTAGTTTATTTTTTTAATCAAAATAACTGGAAAACTTGGATGACATAATATTGTCATCCGCAAGTACTCAACCGATATTGCGTATTTAATTTTTTGTAAGTCGTTTTTTTTTTTAAATTGGTAATTATTTTAGATTGGGTAAAATCAGAATGCAGAATGCAGTTGCTTACACTGTACCAAGCACAAGTTCGGTCGTGCGTGGAGTACTTCTTTGGGATGGATCAGCTAAATACCAGCTCGGGGCATTGGAGTCAATTGAGAAGCGTGCCAAGAGGCTCATCAGCAACGAAGCCCTAGTTCAGACTACGCTGCTTAGTCTTGAGCATCGGCGCAAAGTTGCTAGTCTATCGGTTTTTTATCGGATACATTTTGGAGAGTGTGCATCAGATCTGCATGATTTAATTCCCTCCTGCCCTTTTTTCTATCGGACTGCCAGAGCGGGCACGAAAAATCGACACCGCTTTATGGTTGACATTCCGAAAACCCGTACGAAGCGGTTTGATTCCACTTTTATTGTGCGAACTGCTAGTTTGTGGAATGCACTGCCTGAATGGGTGTTCCCCGATAGTTAAAATCTGGGTGTCTTCAAGTCAAGAGTGAATCGGTTTCTAGGCAAGCGTGATCCACCGTAGTCCGCATCACCGCTTAACATCAGGCGAGTTGGCGGCCAAGCGCAAGCCTATTCTACAATTTAAAAAAACTATTCGAAATGTTAGTTAGTTTAAAAGCAGGCTTGCCAACCGTTATCAAACTGCGTTATCGACCTTTCCTTTTATTGTTCTCTAACTAATTATGAGTTCGGACTTCATACCAGAAAAAACGCAATAAAACGTTAGTTAGACGTTGTTTAATATCATAACGTGCAGGATTGCCGACATTGTTACATCAGTAGGTTATTTGCGGAACAAAACAAACATAAGTCAAGGAACACGCGTCAGCCCTAGGTACATAGAAGTCGTAAAAACTAGATATATTCGAACATGCATCGGCTATTCCTGTACGACGCTGTAGACCCACTTCCATGGCCTAGCGAATTTACGCCTTCGTTCAGTTAATTTTATTTGTGTAATTTGACGTGAAAATAACATAAATTAAAATTGCGTGCACTAAAAAACATGGTACTGAGACGTGGTCCCTAACTGTTGGCCTTTTGAAAAACTCTGAGTCACACAAAACAATGGGGAGAGTTATGCTCGGAGTTTCTTTGCGGGATAGAATCCAAAACGTGGATATTCGCCAAAGAACCAGAGTCACCGACAAAGCTATAAAAATTTGTTGAAATGGCAATGGGCAGGCCATATCGCTCGATGAACTGATAACCGATGGGGAAGAAAGGTTTTGAAGTGGAGACCACCAACCGGAATACGCAGCGTAGGTAGGCCTTCCACTAGGTAGACCGACGACATTGTGAGTCGCGAGCATCCAGTGGATGTCGTTCAGTGTGGAGGTTAAAGGGGGAGGCCTATGTTCAGCAATGGGAGTCTTCTGGCTTCATGATGAAAAATATAGGAAATTTAGTAACTAATTATAAACTTAACTTTAGTTAGAGCGTGTAGTTTTAGTTTAGTTATCACTAACTGACATTTTAAAAGTTTTTTTTTTAAATCATGGTATGGTAAATGTTTTTTATTTTGCTTTTGCAATGTTATTGCAGCTATTAGAGCAAATAAATGCTTGAACCGAGTTTATTCCTGAAAAAGTATTTGCTATTGAAATAAATAATGAAGCATTGCGATAAGTTGATTACGGCTGTCACCAGCAGGGCTAACATGAGACTCATTTTTTAACTGACTTCCAAAAAAGAGGAGGTTATCATTTAGACTGTTCTTTTTTATATGTTTGTTACTTCAGAACTTTTGACTGGGTGAACCGATTTTGATGTTTTTTTATTTATTTGAATGCTGGTGCTTCTCATTTCCCATTCCCTATTCAATTCAATTTGGTCCAGTTCTGATAAAGTTGGTTTTTTATATTGATAATTATTACGTGACCTCAAAAAAGGAGGGGGTTCTCTATTCGGTAATACTTTTTTAAATGTTTCTTACTTCAGAATTCCATAATTTATAAACCGATTTTATAATTCTTTTTTCAATTGAAAGGATATACTTTCAGATTGGCCCCATAGAAATTTCATCAAAATCGGTTCAATGGGCATTTAAATCAATATGACTAGAAAATTTTGTTACTCTCATGACAATATTATCCAAAGCACCGATTTTTACTAATTTTGTGAAGTCGGTTTTTTTTTAAGTTGATTCATTGCGATGAGCTAATTACGGTTGTTACCAGCAAGGCTAACATGCGACTCATTTTTAAACAACTTCCAAAAAAGAGTAGGTACTCAATTCGACTGGAACCACTTTCGACTGGAAAACCCGATTTGATGATTCTTTTTTTATTTGAAAGCTGGTGCTTCCCGTGTGGTTCCATTTCAATTTAATCCAATTCTAACATTTTTATGAAGTCGGTTGTTTATATTGAGAGACAGGCGTATACGAAACCGTAGGTCACGTTCTCGCTTGACAAAGTGACGATTTTTTTTTGTCGCGGTGCGAATGTTAGCCTGTATTTAAGTATTTAATTACTTTCAGTCAAGTGACGTGTTTGCTGTTATAAAATGCAAAGAACCAGCATCTCAATTGTTCCATTTGAGATGAGCCGCGATCTCGATGTCTTTAAATACGTAATTAAAAATATCTAGGCTATAAGGAGGTGAATGAAAATCTTCCTACAGAATATTGTTTGCAAAAAACGCGTCATTTCTTATCAGTTGTTATTACAAAAATCTTATTTATGGTCTAATTTTATGAATGACGTTATCTAAAATTTATACGAAGTTATGAAAACGGAACAGAGTCTATAACACGTCCCGTAGCGTCGTAGACGTTTATTTATAGCATAGTTTTTTCACCGACTTCAAAATATAACAAACGAATTTGTAATATTTTGAAAATAGTAGTTTGTTAGTTTTATTTTTTGTGTTTGTTACCTCAGACCTCCTTCATTTATAAACCGACTAGCGACCCGCCCCAGTTTCGCACGGGTGTTTGTTTAATATATAAACCTTCCCTGAAAAATTATCTAGCTGATGGTAAAAACCGCATCAAAATCAGTTGCGTGGTTTGGGAGGAGTTAGTGGATAAACAGACAGACAGACGCGGAAAGCGACTTTATTTCATACTATGTAGAGATTTAGAAATTCTTTTTTTTTATTTGAAAATATATACTTTCATAATATTGATCCTATAGAAATTACATCAAAATCGGTTCAATAGTTTGGATTTTAAATAAAAAAAACTGGAAAATTTTGTTACCTGGATGACAGAGTGATCATCCAAGTACCTAACCGAATTTGGCCCTTTTATACTAATTTTGTGTAGTCGGTTTTTTAAATTGATATTAGGTTAAAAACATTTTATAAAATTTTGCAAGTGAATACTCATCACCTCCATGCATTAACGGGCGACGTTTAACCTCGAAGTAAGGACGCAAAGATCAGCCAGAGGCGTCCGTCCTCTCTATAAGTAGCTAGACGTCCAGTATTCTCGATCTGATCTGGTCGCTTATACTGCACTGGTAGTAGAGTGTAGGTCGATTTGTGTAAGATTTCCTTTACTATTTTATTTTGGCCAAAATCACACAAAAGAGAACGAATGTCACTAAGCTGATGGAGAAAATCCGTATAAGATGCCAACATGGTCGATTTCCATCAGTATTGGGGAAAAGTAAGGAGGTTATTGTAAAATTTGTAGGAGAAGGCAAATATAACCATGTTTGTTACTACGTGAAAGAATCGTGTAGAGAAAGACCCAGAATTAGGATGAAAGCACTAACATAAGTGATCTGTAAATGCTTGTGACGCTGTAGACGCAAAACTAATTTTGTGAATATGAAGTTCAGTACTGATTTTTTAACCATAATAACATGACTAAAAAGCTGAACAAGTCTGTATGAAATTTGGCTTATAGGAAAAGGAAGAAGGATGTCGGTTTTTTTGGTGTGCATCGTGAGACCGAACATTAGAGATGTGCATACTTTTTATGCTCAAAAAATGTAGGACATATGGAAAACCAGGCGGGGCAGGTTGTAATTAACCAACTGCATATAATAAGGATAGACAAATACATATACGACATTCATCAACATGCACTGGGCCATCATGGTGGATTAGGGCTCTTTCTCTCTCTCTCTGAGAGAAGGCCTGTGTCCTAGCAATGGGAACATGAAAGGCTGATAATGATATAAGAAGGGTAATGTTGTTGTGCTTATATGAGCATTTTTTTATGTATTAATAGGCTTGCTTTTGACCGCCAACTCGCCTGATGTTAAGCGATGATGCGGTCTGCTATGGAGCACGCTTGCCTAGAAGAAACCGATTCACTCGTTATTTGAAGACAAGATTTTAACTATCGGGGAACACCCATGTAACCCATGTTTCTTTCTATATTAGATATTCTCTTGTGGCTAGATTTTTTATGTTTTTTTTTCGATTCGTCTTTATGTCTGGATTGTCATAGGCTACATTTTGAACTCGGGGGTTTTTTCTTTTAATAATATACTGCTTTTGATAGTTATTAAAACACCTTACCATACAAGACCGGTAGCTCCCACCGTTTAAGGCCTATTACACAAACCAGTTTTACTGCAACTGGAAATATGTCGTCGCGCGTGCCAAGCAGCTCGTTTCAAGCGCTCTTCTTTACGCACTATATATTTACATTTTTTCACAATAATCGTGTGTCTAGTCTATGCATTATGTATATGCGATTCGCAGGTCAATTAATGACTGGTCAATGTCATTCTGGTAATCAAGATTGATAGCCAAAATCATCAAAAAGATATATATATTTATCTTTTTGATTATTTGACGGAATTCATGTTTGTGTGCGTGTCATGTTTGTGTCTATGTATTTTGGTTTTCTCTCAACCTTTTGACTGTTTTTTTGTATGTTTGTAAATTTTTCTCCTCCAATACAGATTGGAGTCGTACAACAATCATTTTTGTATCATATAATTGATACAAGGTTTAATAAATGAGCCATTATACATATAACAAAAGTAATAACTATTAGGGCTCGCCTGTAGGATCGGGGTAGGGTCGTTTTTAGGGTCCCGTAGTACTTACCCTTATAAGTTCGTCCCGTCGGGTATTCTGCCTGTCCGTCCGTACATTTTTTTAGAACCTTCTATAGTTATTAAGGTATGTGCACTAAACTAATAATAAGTTTAGTAGTACAGATCTCAAGTTTAAAAATAGCACAAACAGGGGTGGCTCTGGTACATGTGCCTTGGGGATGATTTTTCACTACAGCCCCTCGATTAAGGTATCTTCTAATATAAAGGTTAGGTTAATTATTTTTTTGCCAAGTGAATGTATCCTTTGAGAAATATAGCCCGTCAAAGTGGCATAAAGTTGGTTCCCCCCTGCATTTCTAGACATAGAAACTTGTAACTTCCCATGCTGATAGGCCATATTAAAATCCTTTATTAAAATTAATTAGAACTTTTAGTGATAACACATTTTTGAGTTATAGCGATAAAATAGATAGACCAGGTAGGTAGAAGTGACGTTTTCGTAAAATGATCTCAACAAATTTGTTTTCCTAGTAGTTTCACCGAGCCTATTCCGTTCCATTAGAATTTATAATCTGTATGGGCATGCCACATCGCTCGAAGAACCGACAACCGATGGGGAAGAAAGGTTCTTGAATGGAGATCAAGTACCGGAAGACGCAGCGTAAGTAAGCCTGCCACTACATGGACCTACGACATTGTGAGAGTCGCAGGCATTCAGTGGACGCAGATGGCATTCACATTGTTAGTTAACCTAGGAAATTAATAAGTTACAAGGGTGTCATTTAATTAAAACCCTATATCAAAATGAAAGATTTAAATCAATCAATTTATGAATCTTATTTATGTGATCACAATAGTTATTATGGCTTTGTTATGTTACCGTATACAATAATCGCGTCTCGACTCTTGGCCAGTTTTTTCTTATCTTTTAAATGCATCCTATCCCTATTCTATGCAAAACTTATGACTATTACTTTGTTATATTTGATTTTTTTGGCATGTATGTTTGACCTATATGATGGGCTACATTTAATCTCGAAAACGTAGGATAGGATGGCGGGTAAAATCGTGGAGCGCTGTTATACTATCACCACCTAAACGAGAATTTACAATTACCTACAAGCGATGATTTCCATTCTTCGCGCTTCGTGTCTCGAGAAACCCAGACAAGACACGAAAACAGTCTGCGCTTCATCTATAAATATTTTTGAGGACACATTTTGACATAATAAGTAGACATGGCTACTGTATTATAAAATTATTATGTTTAATGCCGTAGTTCGTTTATGAACGATTATAAATGTTGAGCATTGACAGCGTCTATGCTTCTAAGCATTCTTAAAGTGGCAATGAGCAGGCCACATCGCTCGAAGAACTGATAATCGATATCTGGCAGAAAGGTTCTTGAGCGGACACCACGAACAGGAAGACGCAGCGTAGATAGGCCTCCCATTAGGTGGACCGAAGACATCGCGTGAGAGTCGAGGCATTTAGTGGATGCAGATGGCAGGCTGTTCAGTGTAGAGTTCTAAGGGGCTTCCCCCTTACTGACTGAGCGATTATAAAGCGCACATGATACTGCCTAACCACCATCGCCCTATATCAACACATGTATACTATAGACAAATTCATTCTAATACAATTTTTAAGTTCGAATGTGGGAAAAGAAGATCGAACGTTTAGAGCTACTAGTGATAAGTTTAGTTCTGTCAATTAAATCCTTAAATCGACTACAATGCCGCAGTAAGTAGCAACAAGCGAACGTGGAGTGCAAATACTTTAATTACCCGTCATCGGTGAAACAATGATGCGCGCTTTCAAGTGTTTCTCTAAAATAAAGGCAAGTGAACCGGCACAATGACTCAGATGGAATTCAGCGGTGCCGCCATACTCAGGCTCGGCGGAATCAGAAATACAATCCTAATTATAATCAGACGCATCCGTCGGATGAGCACCTCAATCGGTCGCCAACGTTAAAACTCTCCGCTGTTTAAAATGTTTTTTAAAAAGTCTTTTTTATTTTGTAATTAAAATTACAATTTTATATATTGTTTTGATTCTAATTCTTCATCAGTATAAAGTGATAATGTTACTAACAAAGGCGTTAAATGTAGTACAGTTAGGAAAAAATATGACATGTTACTGTAGAATTATAGTTTTTGAAAAACAAACGATTTTAGTATGCTTTTACAAGTAAATTTGAAAACTAAAGTAATATGATTATTTACGGGATATTTACCGTGGTAAGGTTGTGGAAGGAGCTCCCGATATTTCGGCGCAGTTACATGCACCATGTTCACGGGAAGACTGAAGAATGCGGGTGGTTGGTGAAAAAGTTAAAAGTTAGGTACAGACAAAACGATCTACCCTCTTTCTTAGTCTTTTGCTACGGTTATCACTGGAACTCGAACTCGAACCTAAGTCTCGACAAAACACACTCACTGTATCACTGCGTATAGTATTTTGAACGCGGACTTTTATTTTTAAGGCAACCTAATACTGGATTCCACGCACTAGCGAGTTGAAAACCATCACCTCGATTGAAATTCTGGCATTTCGAGATTTCAATAGTTTCCTTTACCAGCTTTGGTATGTAGTGACGCTCGGTGGACAGGATTTCGGGATTATGAAATTCAATCCAGTGGTTAGGACCCGCGTCCAGCAGATGCTCAGTTATGGCAGATTTATGTCTCTCATTATTTTCGACTGCCTTAATGTGTTCCTTGATGCGGCATGAAACAGTTCGCTTCGTTTGTCCTATGTACGAACTTCCGCAGCTGCAGTTGATTTTGTACACCCCGGGATGCTGAAATGGAATCTTGTCCTTGGGGGAACGCAGACATTGCGCAATTCTCTTATAAGGAGTAAATATGGTCTTGATAGCATATTTGTCAAGAATACGACCTATTTTATCTGTGACTGCTTTTAAATATGGCAAAAAAGTCGGCTGTCGTTCCACTTTTGGTTTCATCTGTTTCTTTTTCGGTTTGGTCTTACCGATCTGAGCCTTGTAACCGTTCCTGCGTAACACGAGTTGTCCGTGGGATAGTTCTTCGTCAAGGTGTTCAGCATCGCACAGATCATAGGCCCGATTTGTTAGTGAACTGACCACCGAATTAAGATGCCGGGGATGATGGTGAGAGTAGCATGCAAGTAAAGGTCTGTGTGCGTCGGTTTTCTATTTACTGTGTGGCTCAGAGACCCATCTTCTCTCGCTGTTATTCGAACATCCAGGAACGGCAACACTCGATCTTTCTCAACCTCTGCTGTAAACCGCATAGCATGATGAACACTGTTTAAATGTTCCAGGCATTTGCTAACTTCTGTTTCACCGCCCTTAAGTATGCAGAAGACATCATCTACGTATCTCTTCCAGCACTTGATTTCTACGGGACAGGTGGAAATAGCCCGGTCTTCGAAATGTTCCATCCACAGATTAGCAACTACAGGGGCCACTGGACTACCCATTGCTACTCCATCTATCTATAATCATATAACTTTAGTGAACAACCGTGATAGTTTAAAACAGTGTTTAAATTTGAAAACATTGTTAACTTACTTAATCGACATCGATGCGTGATAATTATCAATTTAAATAATTATCATTATAAAAAACCGACTTCATAAAAATTACAGAACTGGACCAAATTGAAATGGGACACAGAAAGCACCAGCTTTCAAATAAAAACGATTAATCAAAATCGGTTCACCCAGTCAAAAGTTCTGTGGTAAAAAAAACCACGGTTGAGAACCTCCTCCTTTTTGGAAGTCGGTTAAAAACAGACTTCGAAATTAGTAAAATTCACAATTCCGTTTACTTGGATGACAATAGATATTATGTGATCCAAATAAACAATTTTTCCAGTTATATTGATTTAAAAACCAAACTACTAAACCAATATTGATGAAATTTCTGTGGGACCAATCTGTATATCCTTTCAAATAAAAAAGAATCAGTACATAAATGACGAAGTTCTGAGGTAAAAAACATTAAAAATAGAACCAAACTAAGAACCTTCTTCTTTTTAGGGTTCCGTAGCCCAACAAGGAACCCTTATAAATACGTTCTTTCCGTCCGTCCGATTTTTTTTAAACCTTCTAAGTTATATATTTATTTAATGTTGGTTAAAAATTCACTATAAGTGAATTTTTACCTTGTACTTACACGCTAATTTATTGAATGACAAAATCATTACCAGAATCATTACAAGTCGAAATCAAAATGATACAAATATTTAATATTTCCATCCATTTTTCATTCTTTCAGTTTTGTTGAAAATGCTAGCCAGTTATTCGAATAAGACCTTTACCCGGTTTACGAGTGGATGTATTAGCTAGTTGCGACTACTAGCTGGTGTACATAATAACGTATGTGTACATAAGAGGAACGC
The DNA here is from genome assembly GCA_949125355.1 of Agriopis leucophaearia. Lineage (NCBI taxonomy): Eukaryota > Metazoa > Arthropoda > Insecta > Lepidoptera > Geometridae > Agriopis > Agriopis leucophaearia. The sequence goes on from OX421270.1 coordinate 7,464,223, forward strand.
CGCATTGCGGTGGGTCGGCCACATGTCGACATATCACCGAGTGCCCTTTGCTAGCGAGTCTTTTAGATTATGATTACCTAAGTAACTAGGCATTTGATTTATTTAGGTTTTACTTCAGAAGCTTGTTGAATACACGGAGTAAAGGCATTTTATAAGTTTCATAATAGATAGATAGGCAGCTGATATAAACTATTGTGTACACTTTTATGAAAACTAGAACCCTAACTTCGTAACGTCTTGAATTTAACCACTTACTAAGTGAGCTGCAGTTACATGTTACATGTAATCTAAAAATAAACAGTGTTTTTTGAACAAAATTGTACAAAGATACCTTTATATACTTACCTACTACAGTAAGAAAGTACGCATAAAATCACATAACAAAAAAAAAAAAAATATAGGAACGACAACTCTACAAAAGCTAGAGGTAGTTAAACAAAATAAAATCTAATTCTGTTTGCCAACAACTCCGAAAAAACATAAATTAATCAAAAACAGAATTAGCCTCATTCACCACGTGTAAACGGTGACTAAATCGGTAACGCTAGGAAGTAGACGAAGAAAAGGTATTTTTAAATACAGTAGGTACGACCCTAAGTTACGGCATTCGATGATGTTTAGCTTTAGAGGATTATAATTAGCTTCTCGCCTTGTTTGTCGGTTCAAGCTAGGGGCCGGGCGTACTGCTCAAGTATACACCCAGGGCAAACCCATGGGCGTGTGACCTTAGACTTCGAAATTTAATTTGTAGGTGTTTATTGCACAGGAAGGTATTAATAAAATGTAAAATTGTTATAAAAGAACTTCTGATATTTTACACAAATATATTCAAATAAAATTAAGTATTAAAAGTTATGCCGCCAAAATTAACAAACTCCAACATTGTAGAAGTGTTCCTTCGAAATATAATGTAATTTAAAAAAAAAATTTTTTTTTAATCCCTACCATATTATAAATGTGTAGATCAAATACCTTCACACATGACTTCTAACTAAGTAGAAGCAATACCAGATATCGGTTTAACTTGCAAAAAAAATCCCGTTTGCGTGATTCAGGTAAAGTGTCGTATTTACCTATAATAGACGCACTTTTCATATTTGTGAAACTACGATCCATTTACACTCATTATTTTAGGAATTATTGAATACCTTATTACGTTTTTAATAATATTATTCGTAAAGTTTAAGCAAATTTACAATTTTTTCGCAAAACATCGTTTTAGTACGCAATCTATTTTCAAACTATGGAACTACAAATCTGACGGCTGTCAGTTTGTTTGTTTGTCCGCGCACATCTTTTAAACTACTAGAAGGATTTCAAAGCAGTTTCCATGAATATGCTTATAAAATACCTGATTGAAACATAGGCTATATTAATTTATGATAATAAATAGTAAAAAAATTTTTTTTTAATAATTATTTATAACGCCATCTAGCTTATTTTATAGTAATGTTGTCGTAATGACAGACTTCTACTCGCAGACATGGTAGGTAGGAAGACTGAAGCGGCTGTTGCCATATAATCTATATGTAAATAAAAATATAGATATTCGCCAAAGAACCAGAGTCACCGACATAGCTATTAAAATCTGCAAGTTGAAGTGGCAATGGGCAGGCCACATCGCTCGAAGAACTGTTAACCGATGGGGAAGTAGGTAAGGTTCTTGAGTGGAGACCGCGAACCGGAAGACGCAGCGTAGGTAGGCCTCCCACTAGATGGACCGACGACATTGTGAGAGTCGCGGGCATCCAGTGGATGCAGATGGCAGGATGTCGTTCAGTGTGGAGGTTAAAGGGGGAGGCCTATGTTCAGCAGTGGACGTCTTCTGGCTGATGATGATGATGAAATAAAAACGAATAGCCGAAATGTATGTACCCGCATAACTTCCGATACACTGCACCAAATAGTTTTTTTTGTGTTTGTTATTTTCAGGACAGCCAACTGCTTTTGAAGAGGTTTTACAGTTTATTATGGCGTAATTTAAAGTACGTTTATTTTTGTATTGACTTCTGACGTGCTAATATACCAAGTCGACGGAGATTAAAATGAATACATTTTTTTGCCAGGATCAAACTTAACACCAATAACAGACACGCAAAGTAGGTGAACTCGCGGCATCTAATCTGTTACTGATCTATGATTAGTAGCTATTTTGGATGTTATGGTGGTGAACGAAAGCGGTTTAGTTGTTGGAAGGGTCGAGGCGCAGAAAGCGGGCAAAAATTATTTAGACATCATTGATTGGCAGTCTTTACGCGGAGTAATGTTAAATAACAGCGATTAATTATACATACCGCTCCATGCTTCCTACTTACTATTTACTAATAATTCAATAATAACGTTTGTCATGCATGACATTTCGCTTGACTTATACCAATTTTTTTTCCTTATTGGCTCCATGGCTCCACACTTCCAATGTATTTAACCAGTGAAAGTAATATATTATTTGCTTGAAATATATTTGAAACTATGGACATGTCGGGATACCTGTATCGAGTCAGATTAAAACTAGACTAAAATCATACTATGACGATAGTATGACAATCCGCATTAAAATGGAGAGCAATAAATCTACAATCATGTCATATGTGTAGGTATTATCTATAAAATATTCAGTATAAATATTCCGATGGATTTGTGCCTATTTAAAGTTCCGTTCGTGTTCGTTAGTGTAACATTTATATTTGGATATGTCAGTCTAATCGTCCACCCACTAATTACTTTGCGCTACGCGTACGAAGTCGCGGGCATTAGCTAGTAGAGTAATAAAGTGATCTACACAAATATTATAAAGAGGAAAGATTTGTACCTATTTTTGTATGTTTGTAATGAATAGGCTCCGAAACTACTGAACCGATTTGAAAAATTCTTTCACTGTTGGGAAGCTACACTATCCCCGGGTGACATAGGCTATATTATATTTTGTAGCGAGGCCGAAGGCCGAGCTTACACTCGTGCGAAGCCGGGGCGGACGGCTAGTGAGTAAATAAAGTAATTTAAATATAGTATAGTGTAATATTGTAGAAACTATATACTGTAGAAGAATTTTTTAACTAAACTTTTAAAACCAAAAAGTTCAAAGAATAAAGGAGATAACAAATATTCGCGTTTGATGCGGATAAATAAATAATAATAATAATAAATATTCGGGACATTTTTGCACACACGGTCATCTGACCCCAAACTAAGCAAAGCTAGTAATATGGCTGCCAGAGGCTGATATACGTACATATATATACTTTTAAATACATACTTAAATAGATATTAACACCATAATTATAATAATAATATACTTACTGGATAATTAGATACTTACTCTAAAGATTCATGCAACTTAAAAATTTTAAAAGTAACTCCAGTTAGCAATACATTTGATTCGATCAATTTCGTAAAATTCAATTCGTCATCTTAAAACAATATGCCATAAATACGATGCAAACAACATCACATCGACACCGAATTGCTTCCATTAGTAGATAAAATGCAAAGGCGACAGTGGGTCCGAATTTAAATTATGCCGTAAAGCATGTGTGGGCTTGAATACAGGATGTTCCACAAGTGACCTGTGAAACTGATATAAATTTTACGCGAAATCATCAGAAAAAACTTTCAAAACAAAACAATACAAAAGTTTATTTTGTTGGTATATTTGTTTGGATTTTTTTAACGCAGCAACAGATTAACGAATGATGGCGTAATTTTTTGCATAGAGATAGAAAGCCGGAGAGTGAGCCAGAGAATATTTTATAACAGGAAAAATGAACGTTTTCTGAGAGAATGTTCATGCGGGTGACACCGTGGAGAGCAGCTAGTATTTTATACTTAAATAAAGCTTCACAGAGTATCGAAACGGCAATCAAATAATAAAAATGGTTAAAGTGTAATTAAATTAAAAATTTAATACAAATCCCCGATTTAAATAGTTCTTATCAATGATTTTATATAAATAAAGTGGCTTCTCACTTAATCCTACGAAGAAACTGATATTCTATTTGAATATCTCAACTACGGAGCATTCAAACAAGGTATATCCCCATTCCCCCTTACCTTTCCTCTTCTAATATCCAATTCAATTAATATTTCTATAATGTAATTCAAATAATCATTAGTTCCTTCATCATCTTCAGCCAGAAGACGTCCACTGCTGAACATAGGCCTCCCCCTTTAACCTCCACACAACGATATCCTGCCATCTGCATCCACTGGATGCCCGCGACTCTTACAATATCGTCGGTCCATCTAGTGGCAGGACGCTGTGTCTTTCGGTCCGTGGTCTCCACTCAAGAACCTTTCTTCCCCGTCGATTATCGGTTCTTCGAGCGATGTGGCCACCCCATTGCCACTTCAACTTGCAAATTTGAATAGCTATGTCGGTACGAGGGCGTAAAGAAACTCCGAGCATAAGTAACTTTCTCCATTGCCCGTTGTGTGACTCTGAGTTTTTCCAAAAGGCCAACAGTTAAGGACCACGTCTCAGTACCATTTATGTCATCACTGGCAACACACACTGGTCAAAGATCCTTGTCATTAGTTCCTTCCTACTATTTTATTCCATGTATAAACCAAGAGATCTCAAACACGGTTGATCGATCGTTTTATAAAATCAAAGGACACCAAAATAGAGGCATATTCTAATATGGGGTGCATAGGTAAGTCTTTAAAACCTAGTTCCGATTCCGACCGAAACAAGTTGAATAAATTTGTAATTAAAATAATTTGGAAGGTAATATTACATTAAACTATATATAAATAATATTCAGATGATTCCGGCCGATCACTTGCCGACGTTATGGGTCACCCTGTATATTTATAAGCATGTATATTTACAAGTTAAGGTGGTCTATCGAACTATCGAATTTTCGCCGCCAATGGTTTGCGTCATGGCTAGACGGAAGTTAGACACAATAGGCAGCCAGTACATAAACTTACCTATCTATGAGCGACATCTATATCATAACGTGTAACAAATACTTATTACAGATATATTACGTCTAAATCATGGAGTTGTTTATAAAAAAATCTTCATAAACTCCTTAAGAGTCAGTAATAGTTGAGGATAACAAAAAGAAGAGAGATAAATTTAGTTTACAGATTAGTGAAGTTAATCACAGCCACCAGATATCCTGTGTATGTATCCACGACACGTGTCGGTCTTATTGCAATGGACATTGGACAGTGATTTCATATCTTCAGTGTGATAATGAGCGAGCGAGATAACTGCAGCTGAGATGAGCCCCCTTACTTAATTATATCGTACCTAATTTCCGAAGCATCCTACGAAGCCGTATGACCTTAGTCTCTGTATTCCATTGTAATACTGTAGCCACGCGCCGCCACAGCCGCGTCTCGAGGCAGATGTGCGCAGACGCACGAGTCTCGACACATCATCCTCCGTCGCAGAATAAGTATCAGCTCCCCGTTTATTTTATATTAAGAGGGCAGTTCCCGTCTCCAACTCTCTCAAATAAATTGTAAGTATTAAAATTTTGACGGACAAAAAAAAATCTAGTTAATTTCTAGGTTATTACCATGTTACTCTGTCAAATTAAAAAAATATAGAATTAAAAAATGTCTTTTGTTTGTTATTTTCTGATAGCCAGCAAAACATGGTTATGTCACTTTTTGAAAATTCATACTCAGAGATTTTATCTCTACATAGTTTAAAATAAAGTCACTTTCCGCGTCTGTCTGTATACCCTCCTAAACCACTTAACGGGTTTTGATGATATTTTCGCGGAAGGTATATATATTATAATAAAACTTACATCCGTGCGAAGCCCGGGCGGGTCGTTAGTATCTTCTATATTTAAGTTTTATTTTGGTCGAGGAAATCGATAAAAAAACCTATTTAATTTCGGGTTTTACATGCCATCCTACAAAAAGCCTTTATTACCTTTAATAATTACATATGTATTATAAAGTTGTTTAAACAATATAAATCCTACAAAATTATTTTAATTAGGTTGACAGGTACTTAAATATTAATTTTTTTATAAACCTTCACCCATAACTGGGTGAAGGCCTCCTTTAATTAAATTGGGCATTATCTTTAAAATGTTATTTTAAAGATAATGCCCAATCTGTTTTGTAAAATACTCACACAGTGACTTTTTTATCTTTAAAAATGTTGAAAACTAGTGAAAGAGATAGCAGTGGCCGGCGAGAGCAGCCTTAACATATTCATACACATATACATATACATCGTCAAAAATTCCCATAATAAACAGTGGGTAGGTTTATTAAGGACCCCAGGTACCTTCACTCCTGAGTGTCAATGTGCAGAATATTTGCATACCCGATCGCAAAGCCAGCCGCATCCAGACTCAAGGACGTCAATAATCTCCGTCGTCAATTGTTTTAAATGGGATGAAACATGATCCAAGCATGCATTTATTAACTACTGGGTGAAGTATTTTAAAACTTATTGAAACAAAGATAATCTGCACGTATAAGAGTACCTACTAACGTTCTCGTGGCTGCAGCTTGATAATAATAATTATAACGTACTATGACTGTCCCGGTGGCCCACTTGGTAGTAAACCTGCCTTCTGCACTTGGGGGCGTGGGTACAATTTCCACCTAGAACAGACATTCATGAGATGAACATATGTGTTTGTTCTATATCTGGGTGTTAATATCTATTTAAGTATGTATTTAAAAATACATATGTATATATATATCAGTCTCTGGCAGCCATAGCTTTGTTTAGTTTGGGGTCAGACGACCGTGTACGTGCAAAAATTTGCCGAATATTTATTTATTTAATTTTATGAATATTTTACAGTAGTTGCAGTAATTTTCCTGTTTTTATGGTCTACAAGCCAAGCCTTTGACTACAGCTCACCTGATGTTAAGTGATGGAGTGTTTTTGTGGCCGATCCCTAATTTGAATTCCCTGGAATTCCCGCATATTTGTGGCTCAGTCAAATTTGAATTGCCGCGTGGTCAAATCAAATTATGGTATGTGTCAGGTTCAGAAAAAAAAATCAGTCAATCGGCACGTGACATTTACTGATAAGTTGTTTTTATTATGTAAAATAATTATATTATGTTATGTTGCTTCTTCTATTGTAATCTCTTTGAAGTTGTTCTTGTGACGCGTCAATGAATTGTGTTTTAAATTGTGTACGCAATTATTTGTATGAAAAACTGTGTTCCGTGTAGGAACCAACGACTCAGGGTGCTATCCCAGGTTTTGTGAGCGCCGAAGCCCCCAATGTATGTCATGGAGACTCATTGCCCATTGGCTAGAACCCGTGAAAACTACGTTGAGACCTCTCTAAATTGACAAGCATCGCACGTAAGTGTACCTCCTCGCTTAGCCAAGTTAGGTTAGACCTAGTTAAGTTTAGAACTTAGGCCTCGTGTGTCTAGGCCGGAAGGACAAATGTTTGAATTCTTTTTGGTGAATGTTTTATAACATAATTCATTTACTTTGTATAATATAGAGCAGTATATCGCGGCCGTGTGGAACAAGTTTAATTTAGAGACTCGACGTTCAGAAGTCACATGTTGGTGGTACAAATTGGAGGTTATACTTAGCCTCATTTTTCCCTGGAGGTCGGGTCTCGTTCCGTCTCGTTCGTTGTCGTTCGTTCCGCGTTCACTGCAAGAATACACCGTTAGATGATTCGCGACAGATTTTCAACTTGAGGGTGGTAGCTAGCCTGCCGGGGATTAAAAGGTGCCACCAAGATTTGGTTTCCTCACGAAACCGGGCGTTTGTGTATGATTTTGATGTTTAATGAAGTCTCGAATTTATACCTAAAACCACACAAATTTTAAAGTTAAATGCTAAGTTTGTGTGTTAATATATATGTTTGTCAGGACTCAACTCCGTAACAGCTGAAAGGATCTGAATGTTATTTGGTATGCGGAAAGCTTATACCCTGGATTAACGTTTATTTTTTTCCTGGAAAACTAGGAGCGCCGTAATCAGTAAAAATAACAATCTTAAACCAGATATCATAATAGAAATCTCCAACACCTAATCCGATTCCTCATAAACGCAACGAATACGGTTACTATAATATGAACATTTCTGACAAGGAAAATCACGGCGCAGAAACTACACAAATAAAAGAGTCATACAAAATTGGAGCTTGACGTGAGTCAGTCTCGAGAAATAGGGAATAGCTACTATATTTAGTAGATTAGGAATACTATGAATAGACATGGCTACGATACGCAGCCGTGTAAATCAACGCCCGACTAATGTATTACAGGACAAGAATAAGACAGCGTTTCAGCTCTACACATTGGTTGAGTTTGACTCACACACACCACTCTCCTAGTTCGGAGTAAGATAATCTTGCTATATTTTTTTCACATCATTATATATTTTATATTGCATATATTATATTGCCGCGCCCGCGGTTATATACGCTTTATCCGACGGGGAGGGGTTTTTTTTTTTTTTTTTGGAATAAAAAGTATCCTGTTTATTCCAAACTAAACTAAACAACTCTATAACTGATCCCAACCTTTGTTACATAAAAGATATGCATAAAATGCGGATAATTTTGTCTCTCTACTTCGCAAGATACGTGATTTACGAAGCACTGTATGTACTCATTATAAACCTGATACACGGTGCTTGAAGCGTGAAACTAAAACAACGAAAACCTCAGTTACTACACATATTTAAAGTGGGCAAGTTAACAAAACTCTTGAAATCATCGCATGGAACAATAATTGTTACCTGACCCGGAAACGAGCCCTTGATAAGGACATTTAGGCTGATAGCCTTCTGCAAATGCTTGTAAGTTATTCTGCTTACAATGGAAGGTTCTCGGATCTCATGTGTCACACATCTTTTTTTTTTTTTTTCTCTAGTGAGGATTTCGGCGACACAGGGCTTTTGCATTTGCCAGTGTCAAGTATTGAGACTTTTTCGAGTTATATATAGGTTGTTCCGAAAATTGTTACAGAATAAATACAAATATCTTTGGTGAAAATCATTGGCCACCTATGTTTAGTTCTGTTTTAAATATTGTTAAAGACTATCTGCCTTTCTTCTTTTGTTTGCAACAATGGACGTCTCGCGGAAAGCTCTTCGTGCTATAAATTTTTATAATTATAAACGAGGATTAACCTTCAAGGAATCTCATGATAATTTACAAGCTGAATTTGGGTAGTCTGCTCCTGCGTTTTCAACAGTTACTTATTGGTTTCGTGAATTTAAACGTGGTCGAGAGAACCTAAACGACTACAACTGCAGTAACTCATGAAAATGTTTTCAGGGTAGAGTGGATATTGCGGGAGATTAGACAATTATTAATTTATTTACTATACATGGAGAGATTCAGGCTGAACTGAAGATTGGAACACAGGCAGTTTCCTTCCTTGCCTTAAATTAGGAAGCTTGCTTCGCGTTGGATACCTTGATTGGTCCAAATTTATGCTAGAAAAGTTCTGAAAGAAGACTTTCGCAAAACGTATCCTACGTCCTTGCAACTGACGAAACTTTGATATACAGCTACGGTCCTCTCACGAAGCAACAATCCGTGCAATGGGTGTTGAAGAACACGAGATGCCCACAAAAGTTGTTTGCGATCGGAGCGTTAATAAAAATATGATAGCAGTTTTTTTCGATGCAGTGGACCAGTAGCAGTAATTCCGCTAGAACACCGTAGAACAGTTATTAGTGAATAGTATTGCGAAGTTTGTCTGCCTGAAGCTTTCAGGGAGTTGAATAGTGAGCCACCAAGGAGCGGTGTCCGTGGCAATCTTTTTCACCAAGATAACGCGCCCGCTCACACAGGTGCTAGAACCACAGAAAAGAGAAGTAAATAGAACGGAAATGAGAAGGAAACTCTGTCCTGGCGACAGAGTTTCGTATTGTGACATACAGAGTATTGTGGCAGATACTTGATTGAACATTCTTATTTATGGCAACGCGGCAAACTCCGAGTCACAGTTGCTAACACAGTTGCTAGGGGTTTATATGGGTGCAAGTGGCTACAACAAATTTCTTACAAAAACTTTTTGACAGCCGTTTTAATTTAAAAAAAAAACTGTGGCTAGAACCATGGACTATTTGAATACTTCGGGCGTACGAATGTAACCCCATTCTCCGTACAGCCCAGATTTAGCTATATGCGAATTTTGTTTGTTTCCCACGGATAAAAAAATGCTTCGTGGCTGCAAATTTAACACTGCAGAAGAGGCCGTTGAAGAATTTTGGCGGTTATAAATTTTTTTAATGTTGCGAAATGTTAAGAAATGTTTCACCCGGATGCATAAATGCATTGGAGTTGGAGGGAATATTTTGAAAAGCTATGATTACAGTTTTTTCATATTCCAATTATATATTTTTCATTTTACTACCAATTTTTGGGACAGCCACGTACGTAGCCGATTTACACTTCACATGATATAGGTATTACTATATATTTATATAAGGTTACTGGGAATCAGTTAGCATACTCTAAAAGGCGGCTACAAAACATCAAATCAAACAACTATTGTTTTACGACTTTTCAAAATTCGCGGGCTAGTGTGCGTCGCGGCTATAGTAGCTCTGTCTGTATACAATTTTGTTAAAACTAACATAAAGAAATCTAGGATAAACACAGAAGACTTCGTCTGCGAAGTTGACATTTAGGATTCAGACAGTGCACTACAATCCCAGTTAAAACCCACCTCTAATTGCAGACGAGTTGACAACATGATTAAGATCACTTTATTTAAATGCGTGAATAAAACAAAGTCATGTGTCATAATAATTAATCTACCTACACGTGCTCTATTTAATATAGTCTTGGGCATTCTGCCAGTTATTCTAAATACCATACGTGGTCCCATTCACATTTGTCTATAAGACGAATTTTGTAGAACAATAAAAAATTCACATCAAATAGAAAGGTAATCAAATTCGTGGCAAATAACAGACGTATATGAAGGCAGTGGGTATATGACTTGAATCCTGTGAGCCATTGTTCAGGTAGTAGCGTGAAAATCAAACTTCCGTATTGCCATTAAGGTTATTACAAACATTTTGTGAATATCTATTATTGTTTTTTAGATGTGTGAGTGGAAACTGCGTCAGAAATGTGTTCGGTCAAGAGGCCAGAGACATTGAGTCAACGTGTTGTTGTCTTGGCTGTAATGGTGTACCTAATGTACGCTAGTTAATGATTGGAAAGTTCTACCTCAGTATGTGAACTGTGAAAAGGGCCCGAGATTGGTATTTTAAAGACTGAGATTATCCAACACCGAACCAAACGAGCTCAATTTTTTAATCCGTCGGCGTCGCGCGGTTCTTTGTAAATCTTAATTCCTGTGTTCCGTTACAGTAATTCCACCATGAGGGCATCTCGGCCATACATTTTTCTCTTGAAACATATCACCTTGTCGTTGGGTAGCTGGTTACTTACAATTAAAAAGCGAAAAGAGCGCGGATTCCTCGGCGAATTTCGAGAAATATCGACGGGGTCAACGAACCGTGTCGACGCATCGTGTCCGCGTCTCCTCGCCCAATTTTTTTATACATTTTGGTATTATACGGACAACTTCGGACGAGATTTTATTGATGGCGTGCTTTACTTGACGACCGGTGAGTTTCTTTTTGAAATTGTTTTGTTAACTTGAGTTGCGTACGCGTTGTTTCTGACCGATTTCGTCGCTGTTTGAATGTCGTCTTATTTAACTCACATTTAAGTTGTTAATTTTTTTATTTGCTATCAAATTGTAGATTTGAAATATTTTTTCCATTATTTACTGAAGTACTACTTAACATATTTTTAGGTACACGGCATCTTTCATAGCAACGAACACAGCGAGCGCCGCATCAATCTGCTCACACGGTCTCATTATCCCCCATTATTTTCATAAAGCTATCGGCTCGGCCTTTAGAGGGTTAAATATATTACTTACACTAAATTATAAAGCTCGAATCGAGGAGTTATAATCGCACGTTGTTTTCGATTCGGTCGGTTTGAGCTTTAAAAAGCAAGAAGCTATATTTTTTGCTTGCGCATGAGAGAGGTGATCGATTCTCAGTAGCTTCACTGTGGAACCGGAATCGGTGAAAATAAATTGCCGAATTTGCAGAGTATCATCCTTTTGAACCTTATCTTTTACGTAATGTTTACTTTTATATTAGGTAGGTACCTATATGTTTAATGAGATTCAATGCAGATATTGTATTGAGGTAAAGCCGCTACCGAAACATTAAAGATTCTGAAAAAAAATAGAAACACTGTTTTAAACTATCACGGTTGTTCACTACAGCTATATGTTTATTAACGTGATATTTACGTGGTTGTGGAGCTCCCGATATTTCGGCGCAGTTAAATGCACAATGTTTACGGGAAGACAAAAAAATGTCGATGGTTGGTCGAAAAGTTAAAATCAGATGCAGTCTTTTTTTTGTCCTTTCTTTGTTTTTTATCCTGTTACGTACTAATCATATAACTGTTGTAATAGTGTGAGTCTGATTAGTTTCGTTTATGTGCGTTTAGAACTGCCGACCGAGCTCAGTGGCGTGCATTAGAAGACGCATTAGAAGACGAAGAATGTCTAGCAGTGGACAGTTACAGGCTGACGATGATGATGTGCGCTTATATAAAAAAGGGCAGTTAGGTAGTCTGCGGGGTGATTTTGACCACCAAGCCTGATTTAAGCCAGATGCGTTTGCACTCGCCACGGCACATTACCTTGTTACATGTTTGTCTGATTTGAGAAAAAATTAAAATCAAGAAGTGACAGAAATCAACAAAATCATAATATTCAACTCGATAACTCCGCAGACGCCCTCATTTCGCAACGATGCAATTCCTGTATCTTATCACCAGATAAAAATCTACCTTTAATTCACTTGACAATTTGTATAAAGGCGCGCGCGCTCGCGCCGCGCTCATTTACGCTCTTACCGACGAAGGTGAACAATAAAAATATCAACTGCAAGTTGCAACGAAATAAATAAAAAGAGCAGCCGGTCCAGGTGAATTGAGCAGGTGGAATAATTGCCAATTCTTTGTCCCAACCGGCTAAACTTACCGACTTAAATATCTATCTTATTCGACAAAAAAACTTCAAATTCTTCCACACAACCTGCGATCGATAGATCCGTTGTATATATGTGTACAAAGACTATGATCGTGTTATCATGGTTAAAATGATCAAACAACAGTATAGCTCAGATAAGAGTATAATCAGAAGAAGAAACATCGCTATTAGTCTTGATAAGTACTTTGTTGTAATTATGATGTTTGAACTCTTTCGAAGCCACATTTTTATTATTAGTGATAAAAATGATAAGCTTACTGAGAGAATCATCATCATCATCATCATCAGCCACAAGACGTCCATTGCTGAACATAGGCCTCCACCTTTAACCTCCACACGAAACGACAACCTGACATCTGCGTCTACTGGATGCCCGCGACTTTCACGATGTCGACGGTCCATCTAGTGGGAGGCCTACCTACGCTGTGACTTCCGGTTCGTGGTCTCCACTCAAGAACCTTTCTTCCCCATCGGTTATTGGTTCTTCGAGCGATGTGACCTGCCCATTGCCACTCCAACTTGCAAATTTTAATATCTAAGTATGTCAATGACTCTGATTATTTGGCGAATATCCACATTTCGGATTCTATCGCGCAAAGAAACTCCGAGCATAGCTCTCTCCATTGCCCGTTATGTGACTCTGAGTTTCTCCAAAAGACCAACAGTTAAGGACCACGTCTCAGTACCATATGTCATCACTGGTAACACACATTGGTCAAAAACCCTTGTTTTAAGGCACTATGGATTATCTTGGCACACTATTATCTTGGATGAGAATATTTCACACAATTTCCCGAACGCTGCCCATCCGAGTTGGATTCTTCGGGCGAATTCATAGAGAACACTTTAATTTAACATTTTTAATTGTTAATGTATAATAATGGTGGATTGTTAATTTATAAAGGTTCGTGGACGTGCTCGAGTGTGGCCCAAGTGATATAACGAGGCTATGACGAGGCGATTACATGTCTTTTCATGTTGTTTGCAAAACGCCATAGAAGCCTCTATTAAAGCCTTCCACTACTTGACTAGGACATAACTTTGACGTGACCGTTACTTGCTCTGCTTGACTCTGACTTGTTTGACGATATACTGGAATATTATTGAGCTAATATTAAGTAGTAATAATAGCTCAATATTAAAATCACAATAATTCGCACTGGCAAATTGTGGAAATGTACAAGAGGTGCGACGCCAAAATCCACTTAAGAGGGAAGAATAAAAAAAGCACAATAACAAATGACAAACAAACAAAACCTAGGCCTATAAAACAAATGTAGCTATGACCTAATAAATGTACAGTAGAGTCTTACCAATCAGACAATATTAAAGACAAGAATGTGCCGAATAAATGGAATATTCAGATTACTGGATTATATAGGGAAATTCAAGGTAAATAAAACAAAACATTGCATAATTATGTAGGTAACTAGGTAGTATGTATTTACTGTTGACATCGTAGTAGCTATACCTAGTCTGTGGTTGACATATAACAAATTTCTTTATGACAACTAGAGTCTGTTCAAAAAGAGAGTTGACTTGGCCAAAAGGAGAACTAGATCGAAATTTAAATGGCAATCCGCCTCTGTCATCTGAAAAATGACAAACTCGGCTGTCATGAGCTGTCCTGTCATTGTGTTGTTTGGTTGAGTGAATTTGCGTGACTAGTGGACGTGCCGATATACAGAACTGCTGGATTAGTGAGACTCTACTGTATAATATTTTGACATTGATTTTGTGATATAACCGTTCTCACTCGTACTGTGTTTTAATATTTTTACTACCTTCTACTGTATGTATAAAAGTTATATATTCTTTTCATTACTCAGCGCTCCATCACAATGAATACTCAAACGTGGGCGGCTACTCAGTTGCAGATCGCTCGACTAATTGCTAATCCTAGTCACCTAATTCTCATGTGCTAATTGGACGATGTCGTCTAATTCTACTTTGTTGCTTTCCATTGATCGTTAGGCTAGAGCTCAAAATAACTACGATTCAGGATTAGCAAATCCGATCATTGTATCAGTACATTGCGACTGTCAACGTGAGTGAAATTCCGGAAGGCAGGAATGTGGGTGAGGTAACCCCATTCGGTCTGTGCACATGCGCCTGGCTCACAGCGATTTCTGTTATAACCTTACTAACTTCAGAAGCGTGGTATACCGGTGGCGAAGGTTCATCATGTTTTTACACGCAACTTGGTCGGATATTAACATCGTTGTCGAGTACGTAGCGCAACCCGGTCACTTAGCTAGTACGCGTATTATCTCCATTTGCATAGTGCGGACAAGTAGCGGTGTAGACTTACGCGCCACTGCCGCTTGTAATGCCTTCAATTGCACTAAAAGTAGAATAAGAATTTTTAGCATTGCCACTCGAAAAGGGGCATTTGATTAATTTTTAGCAGTGAATACAACTCTTTTAGTCACAGTCACATACATGAAATAAATTATTAAAAAAAAAAGTGAATAACGTACCTACTGGCTGTTCCAAAAATAATTGAAATATCTAATTTAAATTAAGAACGTAGACCTTATCATCGCTTAACATTAGGCGAGTTGGCGGTCAAATGCAAGCCTATTCTTAAATTAATAAATAAAATTAAAAAAACATCCCGGCTATTTTAGTTACATTATTTTCTGTTATCGTGGTTGTTTTATGTCATTGGAAATATAAATACAATATGTTTTAAATATTTTTCATAATACTTACCTATTTAATATTATATTTAACATAATATATGAATTTATTTAACATTTACATATTTATGCCAAGCATAACATAGTTATTTACATAACTTAGCTCTAGATTTACTTTCCTACCATGAATAGACTGGGGCCCCATAAGCACAATGTTGATAACTACCCGCACTGACAGATAAGCCAGGGAAACCGAAATCAGGACCTCTATTCTCATTTTAGCCTATCTTAGATCACTGCTGCATAGGCCTATCTAAAAACAGGGCACACAGCGCTTCGGTTCTTCGCTTCCAGCTACTGTCAGCTACCTTTCGTATTAAGTCTCATTGACTCTCAGTTCAGTCATGCAGTCACAGTCGATTTTAGTAATAACGGTTATTGATGTCGATTTTGTTTCTAAACAGCTCTAATTTGACAGCTTTAAAAATCCTTTTATTCAAACATTGAAAGGAAAAGAGACGTTCTTCATTTTAATTTTGTTGAAACGGGTTAGTTTAGTGACTGATACAACAAAGTCGATGCCAATGAAAATTTTCCAAATGATTTTGTATTACTTACAGTATCAACAAAATAATGCAATAAGTACAAATTAGTCGACACCAAGCAAGATTTGGATGCTTTAATAACTGGTAAAAAATAAAACTACTTATTTTTTATTGTATAATAGGTTTGAGTTTGACCGCCACCTTGCCTGTTGTTAAGCGGTACGGTCTACGATGAAGCACGCTTGCCTAAAAGAAACTGATTCACTCGCAACTTGAAGACAACAAAATAATATTAATATTCAATACACATTGTATATTGGAAATAACAAAAACAAATCTAAATGTGAAGTGGGTTTAATAATCGTAAGCGGTGAACAATTGGAATCTGGCGTGTTCGTACTTTGCGCGACATTGAACATAGCACGCAAGTACGCTGTACGATTGTTATGAATGAATGTCGCTCGTATCGCAACCACACGGATAATGATGTTATTTGACTCGTCTTCCGTCATTGAGGATACCTAGTTATGTACGCAGTGGATTGGTACTTACCTACAGTATCTTCTTCTTAAGCAATAATTTGAAGCAATTTTTTAAGAGGTTTACAGAAACTCCTAAAATTGGCTAATGAGTGAATGAGAATGAATGACCATTTTAGTAGACCCTGCTACCATTATTTATCAAGTTTTTGCGAAGAATAATTAAACTGGAACCACTCGATAGAATAAATGATTACAAATAAAATGTCTTGCATGATAAAATATAGCAAGTGATAATTAGAAATAACTGAAATTAAAACCTAAATAACTGGCCGAGAGCGTCCCGAGACACACATACGGTAGGGTTCCGTAACCAAAGCCATATAATTGTAGTCATAGTTCAGAAATTTATAGGTAGAGAAAAATTCGAACGAACGAAGCTCTGTGGACTTGGCCAAATTTCAGAGGTGTATCATCCCGACATAGCATATACTTTTTATGGTTTAATCATAGAGAAAACTGATTAAGAAACATTCTTTGTAAAAACCATTTTACAAAAAGGTCAATGACCTTTGTGCTTAAATGCCTTAAATTTATTACAGTTTTATCACTATTACTCAAAAAGTCATAATCAAATAATGTTCGAAATAATTTTGAATGAAGGTTTTAAATATTATGACCTATTCGTATTGTATGTTAAAAGTTTCTATGTAGTTATAGTTTAGAAATGCAGAGGGGGGACTAACTTTTTGCCACTTTGGCGAGCCATATTTCGCAAAGAAAAGACTATAAAAAAATATGTACGAAATTTTATCTTCATTTTAAAAAAGATCTTTTCAACGATAACCCACACGAAGAGGCGCAGTCAAAAAATATTATATATTTTTGGGACTTTTAAAATTTATATCTATATTACAACTGTCATTTTGCAAAGTTTCATGCACTTATCTTAATAATTATAGAAATTAGAAGGTTCTAAAAAATCCGGATGAACGGACAGACGGCCGGACAGACAGATAGACGGAAGGAAAGAACGAATTTATAAGGGTTCCTTGTCGGGCTACGAAACTCTAAAAAAGAATTTAAAATTGATATACAAAAAACTACAAAGCTAATCTAAAAGCCCCCTGTAGGCAAGAAAAGAAGCCAGTTTTTGTTCAAAGTAGGCGCCAGCATTCCGGTCAGTATTCGCCACCGCCAACCGTTTACTATTTTAGTTGAATTTGTTTTATATTTATTTTAAGTAGTTTTAATTTCGGTTTTTTTCAATTAATTTACTATATCGATGTTTCCTATTTTCTACGTAGAATAAAATTCCATACTTTCCAGAATACGAGTAGATAGGTTTATATTACAAATTAGAAAAAAGTTTGCCTTTTATCTACTTACATCTTTTCATTTATTTAAGTTAATTCTGAAATTAATTTTGGCATATTTAATGATAATGATATCGAAAAAGATCATATACGAAATAAGATTGCCACCAATAAGTACACACACGTGCAAGGACGGAAATGAATCTAATGATAAAAATACACCATTACTAACGTGTATCGACAAAGTAAAGTGCGCAGTCAGTTCGATTCCGGATCGCCTATTTATATCACATCGGTCCGAACTGGTCAATAAATTCATCCACTTAATCTAACATTATAAATTATTGCAGTGTAGCTTATTTTTCCGACGAGTCTTGTCTTGCCTTGGTTGAAGACCTTGTGACTGATTCAAAATATCGATAACACCAGGCTATATAACTACCACAATTTAAAATAGATTTTGAGAGTATTATATTACAATCACTGTTTCCTATCGGCTTCGTCTTGTGATGTTTTTTTTTTATATGTACCTAATGATAAAATCACTTGGGCAGTCAGTTTTTTTGTAATATTAACTAGGATATGTTGGATTTCCTCAATTATCCAAAATATCGCCTTATTCCACAACATTTAAGTTGTTATATAAATTTTATCATTGGTTACAATGTTGTGCTTGACATTGTGAGGTGACAATTCAAAGATTTAAAGATCACGATGCCCCAAATATCGGTCACCTTGATACCCTACAATTAGCATTTTTGTCGATCACCGAGCTTCGTTTAGTATTTTGGCAGCTTGACACCTTTTAGTTGTAAACTAATAAAATGAATAATTTACTTTCTCCTGTGTCACAACACAATTAGCATTGAGAGTCCAAAACCTACAATCTATTATTAACAGGCAGATATTAAAAGTAAGCACGGCGGGCAATGGAGATAGCTATGCTTGGAGTATCTTTGCGTGATATAATCTGGAACGAGGATATTCGTCGAAGAACCAGAGTCACCAAGATAGCTATGATTGCAAGTTGAAGTGGAAATGGGCAGGCCACATTGCTAGAAGAACCGATAACCGATGGAGAAGAAAAGTTCTTGCATGGAGAACACGAACCGGAAGACGAAGCGTAAGTAGACCTCCTACTAGATAGACCCATGAGATCCTGAGAGTCGCGGGCGCATCCAGTTGATGCAGATGGCAGGCTGTCGATCAGTGTAGAGTTCTAAGTGCGATGCCTATATTCAGCAGTGAACGTATTTTAGGTGACGATGATGATAATGAGCTATGTAAGTACTATTTGAAAAAATGTGTTAGTGACCTTTGAAATTGTTCTTAGATTTAATATTAATACATTAATCAAGCTTGAATAATTATTAATAACGAATTTTATCTCGGTATACCACCACGGGTAACACGGTATAATATTTATTTAGCTAATTAGTCACAAACGCTTTTTTCATTTACGCTTACGTTTGACTGCCAACTCGCCTGATGTTCAATGATGATGATTGTAAGGCATTTCGCAATTAAACATTTTTCAAATATTTTAAGTTGAATTTGATTTCATATAACCAGACTGTACTTCAAAAAGGTCGTTTACTTCTATATGAATTGTGTATGTTAATCGATTAAATTTATTCGTTAAATTTTGAAATAGATGAGTCATTATACGCTCGTGCTATATTTATACGATCGGTTAAACGGTCAATTTTAATCTATTTCACTATAATTTTTGATATATTTTATATTTTAGATGTTTTAACTGTCACATTTATATATAATATTGAAAACAATTTATAGATTTTGTTGATACAAGAAACAGGCTAAACAAGTTTTATACAAATTCTTTGACGTCTTTATCGGTTTTAATGGGGTCAGGTTCAAAGCTGTTTGTAATAAGTGTTTACTTATTGTTTGGCGCCCTTGTCATACTCTCGTGTTTGGTTTAAACAAGTGTTATGGGTGTCATTTGAAAGAAATGAACAAAAGGCGATTAGTGATTATTTGTTACATTATGTTTATTTATTATTATTCTTTATTAATCTTTATTTTAAACTAGCAGCGCCCCGATTTATTAATAGCACAAGTATAATATAATATTGAAGTAACTTATTTTATACTTCTCCTGCTATTTTGCAGATGGCGATAATTTTTGGAATAAAAAATAATCCCGGGTTATCTTTCAATAAATGCTATTCAAATTCGATCAACTGCTACGGATAAAATATATGATATATATACTTACACGAATTTTAGACGGTAACACTCTTCGTTGTACTGCAATAACTGGCGGTTTTCTCTCTAAGGGCAATTAATTATATTACCCAAAAAATCCAACGTAGTACATATATGTTATATGTATATCAATAATGTTACCTTATAATATTAGTGTGATAAGTTTGTTGTTAATTGAATAATGTTAAGTGTTACGAATTTAATGGTTTTTTTTTTGTTAAATACTATTGTTGAATCATTTTGTTTCATATGGCACGGGACGGTTACTCCAACCATAGTTTTAATCGCATTTACTTTTTTCAAGGTCAGTGCAAAGCGAGATGGCGTCACGCGCGCGCAGTTGAAACTATATTTATTTATATACAAATCCTATACTATATATATTGTCGGAGTAACCAGCTTAATCATATCATGGTGAGTAATTTCCGTGTCATATGAACAAAATGTGTGAAAACTATGCCAGTTTCCATAATGCAATTGATAAAAGTTGATGAAAGAGATTATGTTATATTTAATTGAAACAACAGTTTAATAGCTTTAGAGTTTTGACTAGACATATCGATAGTCAAAGCTTTAGAGTATCTGTCAGCTTGAAAAGATTTTTTACTTTTTAGTTGTAACTAGTCGACCGTCCCGGCTTCGCACGGGTGTAAGCTCGGCCTTCGACCTTGCGACAAAATATAATATATCCTATGTCACCCGAGGATAGTTTAGCTTCCCAACAGTGAAAGAATTTTTCAAATCGGTTCAGTAGTTTCAAAGCCTATTCAATGCAAACAAACAAACAAATCAAATATTTCTTCTTTATAATATTAAGTATAGATTACATATTCTGCTGCCACCTTTTAAAGAATTTCCCCTCAAGTGTACGTGCATACGTCTCGCGTAGTCGACGTCAAATTGTTATTGTAAAGTATGTGTAAACAGAACGGAATCATGCACCGATGTAAGACAATGGTATAGCAATAACTGCCAGTAATATTTGCCCATTTACGCCGCATCTTCAGGCATTGTTTTGTTTTTAACAGTACTTGGTATAAATATAAGGTCGGGGAAAAAGTTTCTTCGTATTTTATAAACAAATTCAAGACATATTTTTTTCAAGTTTAATTACATTTAATTATAATATATATGTGCCATGTTGTTCGATAACTTGTTGCCATTTTGTAGGTAGTGACATGACCCCGTTGCTGTAGAAATTTTGGGACTTCTGATCAAAAAAATGCAACAAGTAGTTTTGACAGTCCTCTCTTGATGTTAATCTAACACTACCCAAAGAATTCTGAAGAGATCGAAACAGGTGGAAATCTGAGGGTGCAAAGTCAGGGCTATGTGGTTGATGCATTAACACTTCCCAACCAAGCTCTCTAAATTTTTGCTGAGTGGCCAAAGATGTGTGCGGTCTGGCGTTATCATGATGAAAGACCACACTCTTTCTGTTGATCAATTCCGGCCGTTTTTTCTCAATTTCTTGTTTGAGTCTCATCTGTTGTTGGCAGTAGAGATCCGAATCGATGGTTTTGCCCGGCGGTAAAAGCTCATAATGAACGATGCCCTGCCAATCCCACCATATACACAGCATCACCTTATTACGTGTTAATCCGGGTTTCGCTACAGTCTGTGGTGCTTCACTGCGCTTTGACCATGATCGTTTGCGCACATTCTTGTCGTAGGTGATCCATTTTTCATCACAAGTGATCAATCTTTTCAAATACGGTTCGGTTTCGTTACGTTTCAATAGAGAATCGCAAATGAGTACACGATTCATTTGGTTTCTTTCAGTGAGCTCGTGTAGCACCCAAATATCGAGTTTTTTGTATACCCAGTTTTTTTTCAAATGGGTCAAAACTGTTTTGTGGTCAATCCCCAGGTCTTCAGCTACGTCGTAACTACTAATATGCCGATCTTGGTCCACTTCTTCAGAAATGGCATCGACTTTATCCGTAACAGGGCGACCAGAGCGAGCTGCATCTTTGACATCAAAATTCCCGGACTGAAAACGCTTGAACCAACATTGTGCTACTCTTGATGACACTGCATTAGGTCCATAAACGTCACAAATTTTATTCGCGGCTTGTGTCGCATTTTTCAGTTTTTTTGTAATAAAATTTCACAATATATCGAATTTCTTCGTTAGATTCACTCATTTTATCGAACAAAAAAACAATTGAAAAATGGCGGGAAATTGCTTTTTAATTTTTGTATTCCTTTTTTAAAATGTCATATTTTTAATGGTATCAAAACCAGCCAGATATCAACAGTACAACCGATGAGATTTTTACTACAACTTTATACATACAAAATACGAAAAGACTTTTTCCCCGACCTATTATAATTTCAATATTTCTAAAACCTTCTTCTCTTTTTTACTTTGACAGAAATTAGGTATTAAAATCAAAGAGATAACTACTGTGAAAGTGTTTTGTAATTAAGCTCCATAATACATTGTAGATTTAATTTCATTATAATGGAATTCATTTGTTGAAAGCATGCCATTACTTGCTCTGTACTCCTACTGAAAAACGTGCTTGCCAACTGTGTATTGACCTAGTTTACGGAAATATAGAAAAGTTTATTTTTCCACCTTTACATCTGAAACTATTCTACAACAACTAGGTACGTGATATCATTTCCAATTTACAAGAAGACAGACAAGTTGGACCAGAAAACAACGCGAAATCTTTTAGAACTAATTTTATGTTTACCTACTGGTGCCCGCGATTTCGTACGCATAGAAATTCATAAAAATTTCCAACCCCTTTTTTCCTCTTATTTCGGTTCTCTCGCAACATCCTTTCTTAGCAGATCTCTACACCCCATAAGGAATCTACCTGCCAAATTTCAGCTAAATCTCAATGCTAATTGGGTTAAGTAGTGTTCAAGATTTGGTTATGAATCAGTAAGAGATTGGATAAAGTGACTTTTTGATGCGAATTTACCGTTGAACAAATTTAAAACAGGTAAAAACTTTGTATGATAAGCAGATGATCTTTTTAGAAGAAAAAAACTGTCCACTGCTGAATGTCGTTCTCTTAAAATGTTCAGTGTCATACCACTAAGTTCGATTTTCAGTTTATGTATATATTTTCGCAGGTCTCGGATTTTCTTTGCCATTTTTTTTTGTTAAGTAATTTGGCAACTTATATTATGTGAACTTTTTTTTATATTTGAATATTCGTTGGAGACTTCGGTTCTCTGTCTATCAATAACAGAATAAATAAATTCTTTTCAACAACCCTAATGATTCGTTGTCAATTTTGTAAAAACGCACCAATTCTCGACAAATACGTTGGTCAACGACCGAAGCCGTACGCACCCCTTCGAGACGAGTCCAAAGTCCTAATTACACCCCGCTGTTTCACAAGTTCCGACTAAATGAAACGTTGCTGTTTATATTGTAATAAATAGATCATTCTGGACGGATAAAAAGTCTTAAAAGTCAAATACATTTTACGATCCTTAAAGATTACGTAGTACCTGCACGTACTATGATGGTGGTAGTTTTCAGCGGAAGGCCAGCGTGCTGATACTAGAGAAATCGACGTATTTTCTGTTCTCTTCACTCCTACATCTTCTTGAGATTCAAAGGTACCTACACAAAATACTACCCATTGCCAGAGAATAAAGCAGTAGATAAAGATATCCAATGTCAGTATTTTATGTGACCTCATTGTACCTACGTACCTTTTTATGCGGCCCCATCTCAAGAAGCTCTCTCTACAATCTGGATTAACGTTGTAAAATGTTTTTTGTCTACTAACATGTGCTTTTCAGTGATTCTGACTCCACAAACTTATCTAGATGGTTGGTTATTTATTACCTAGATTTATTATATAATGTTTATTTAAGTTATATGTAAAGACAAGTATAAGTAAGTAGTGTAAGTCTTTTTAGTAATTGTATGTAAAGGTACAATGGGGATGACGAAAACTAGCTTAAAGTCTAAAAAAGGAATTAAAAAATAATGTTCAAGTAGATGATGAGGCAAAGAAGCATATTTGCAGCTATAGTTAAAGTAACATGCATTTATGGATCAGCAATAAAAAATAAAGAATTTGTACTGCTCACAACGTATGAATATAAAGGAAAATTTGGAGCAAAAATAATACAGGTAACAAAATATAATAAAATGACGAGGTCCGCCAGCAGCGGACGTCGTCGCGTCGCGTCGGTTGGTGTTTGCTTAGTACATATCTCTATTCTTAAAAAATATGACCGCATGAGGTCATTTGGTTGTTTGGAAACATTTGGGTCTGTAGTGAGTCACTGATGCCAAGGTACGGTAGTGTTACCAGCGACTCTGTTATTTTGAGACTGTCAAGATGGTTGTTTTGTTGGGATTATAACCGTCGCTGATAGTTTGAAGAAGGTTTGGTAGAGCAAGACTTTTTCCATCAAAAGTTTTACTTGTTATTTGTCTCATATCTCATATCTATCATTTAAATTTAATAAACATTTTTTTTATAATACTTGGTGACGAGACGAGCGAGTCGCTCGCCTGATGGCTCTTCGCGCTTGCCCATAACAGCTCAACGCCACTCAGAATTTTGAACTTCAAAAGTTCAAAACCCTGGATGGCAATGCACTGCGCTCGTCACCTCGAGATATAAGATGTCAAATCTCTGTGTGCCCTATAATTTCGCTAGAAACATTGCCCTTCAACATTGGACATAAAGTTGAACGGTAGATTAAATAGAAATGAATAAGGTATTATGCTATAATTACTGGTTTTGTAACTGTGCCAAAATATCGAGAACATTGACGCAAATCAATATCTAAGAACTGAACACAAATAGAATTCATGAGGAATGCTCCGTTTATGACATAAATTGTACTGTTTATGATCTTAATATATATATAAGAATTTAGAACAGGAGGAACTATGTTTAGGCAGATTAGTAATTTTTATTTTAGTTCATCTTTTGTTATTGTTGAGCGAAGGTCTCTTATTAGTCTTTGATTTTTTGTTTAAGTTCTTATAAATAATTAATATTTTAATGTATAAATGTATATTATAAAGAGGTTTGTGATTTTGTATATTTGTATGAGGTAATATATATATATTTGTAATCTCTAGATCGTAGGTAATCGTATTATGTCTACGGTGGTAGGCCTTCCACAAGATTGACTGATCGTAAGAGTCGCGGACATCCAGTGGATGCAGATGGTACGCTGTCATTCAGTGTGGAGTTCTAAGGCAGAGGTCTATATTCAGCAGTGGCTATATCTTCTGGTCGATGATGATGAATCTCTAGAGCTACTGACACTATTCTAAAAATTCACTTACTGATCGAAAGCTACTATTTTTGAGTATAAGCTAATGCGAGCGAAGCTAGTATTAAAAAATCACTAAGCGATGAGCGCGAGAACCTATCGTTCTACGTTTTAGGCTGCTTCAGGTGATCTACCGTCGCATTTTAACGCGATCAAACAATGCTAGATCAAAGAATGCATAGATTTTGTTCTAAACATTGTCTAAAACGGGGACCGATCAAATGCAAAAGTTTAAAACAGGGTAAAACAAAACGGGCCTACATTGAATCGCGCTAAGACGGGGTGGTATAATCAAATTCTCAACTCTCCCATCCTTCTAAAATGTCCGCGATAATCCCAACAAATGGGTAGCCGAGGTGGTAAGATCAAACCATCGCCGCCGGTTGACGATTGGCTGATAGTCAATGACAGCGGATAAACTTATTGATTCAATGAGTGGACTAATTACACTGACGGCAATTGTTATTGCGACGGCCCTTATTTGCTGTATTTGTGGTATTAAAATTCCGACGCAAACGCAGGTATGATATAAGCTTTACGTGTGTACAAAAATAAATTGATTGTTTTTAAAACCCCGCTAAAAGAGCTGATAATCTTCAAACTGCCGAACAGATTTTTTTAAATCATAACTAAGAATATTCTCGATCACGTCACCTTTCAACTAAATCATAATCGGTTCGGCCGTTTGGGAATTACGATGCCACAGATATACACACACACACGTTGAACTTATAACACCCCTCTTTTAGCATCGGGGGTTAAAACGGAATGGAGGAATTAATCGACCTTGATAAGGTATAGCTAGAATGGTATAAGGACGGATATTGACTGCCCCGGTGGCTCAGTTGTTAGTGAACCTGCTTATTGCGCTTGGGGGCGTGGTTTTCGATTCCCACCTAGGGCAAACATTTATGTGATCATCGACAAAGTACGTTAATCCATGATGTGATGAACATTTGTGTTTGTTCTATGTCTGGGTGTTAATATCTATTTAAGTATGTATTTAAAAATATATATGTATGTATATCAGTCTCTGGTAGCCATATCACAAGCTTTGCATAGTTTGGGGTCAGATGACCGTGTGTGCAAAAATGTCCCTTATATTTATTTATTGTAACCATTATAAGATGACATTCAGTGGATTAGGTTCCGATCACTGCAGCAGGTGGATGCGTTCTTCTCACAAAATACTATATCTCTGTTTCGATCTCATTTGTGTAATCAGAAACCGTTTCGTCTGTCCCACACGTTGCGTATTTTGGCTGTGCTACGCATACCTACTTTGGCAAGTTTATTTGTGAAAAAAAAAAAAAAACATTTATTCTACACTACTACAAATACCTATACATACAGGACACAAAAAAAGAAAAGTAAAATTTAGTGCCAATTATATAAAGTCAAAAATAATTTTTACGCGTAGAACGTGTGTAAGTGCGTCTGTTATGTGAACGATACGTTATTGGGAGACAATCACGTGTATTGCGATTCGATTGAAGCCATTGTAGCCAATCTACATTATTTGATAAAGGCATCACTTGACACCAAGACCTCTCTATAGTGTTATGATGTTCGTAACTCATGGCGTGTATTGTGGGCACTCATACAAGGTTACACGGGTCAGTGATATTACGCATAAAAGAGGTTATTGTGCTTATAATTTGAACAAAATATAAAACTATGTATTGTTATTAAATATGGATGCAGAAAAAATAAATAACCCTGCCTGCTGCTATAGCGTTAGCTGTGATGCAGCAGATACGAGTAATGTCTTCCCAAAAATAAGTATATACATAGACACTCAATTTAAGAAAATCTAAATCCCACTAATATCATATATGGGAAAGTTTATCATATATGTGAAACTTTGGATGTATGGATGTATGTTTGTTACTCAATCACACAGAAACGGCTGGATGGATTTGGATGAAATTTAGAATATATATTGCTTATGTACATGATTAACACACAGGCTACTTTTCATCATCATCACCGATTTTCATCACCACGCTGGTGAAACCTCGGGGCGCAGCTAGTACAAAATAAAAGCTAGTAAACAATACACAAGGTTAGGATAAGTAACAAGTGGATCACATTAAAAACCGATTTGACATAGAACCTCTAAGGTTGCCTGGAAGAGATCGCTTACAGCGATATGGCCGCCAATTGTTTCACTAGTTTTTAAGTTGTTTTTTATGTAACTATGTATCTATGTAATTTTTGGTGTGAACAATAAAGAGTTATCTAACCTATCTAACCTCCATCTTTTTTGAAGTTGGTTCTGGCTGATGATGATGATGAATGATGAGTTTTAACAAACGTATGACGTCTGTGTTGTAGACGTGACCTACTGGAACGTTCATGTCGCCGTACCCGACATATAGGTATACAACTTCTTGACTTTGTGCACGTGTTCTGAGGTCATGCATTAGAGCCTACTTATGTCCAAATACTTCCGAAAAGTGACAGTCATCGAGTTCAAAGAAGGGATGTCCGTAGGACGGGTCATTAGTCATTTTTCATCCGATCCATATCTTTTCGTGGTTTAACAATCATTGTGCAACTTTGTAAAGATTGGGTAATTGGGTATTTATTTATTTTACTAGCGACCCGTCCTGGTTTCGCACGGGTATATGTTTTATTAAATATATAAACCTTCCATGAAAAATTATCTAACTAATAGTGAAAACCGCATCAAAATCCGTTGCGTAGTTTTAAAGATCTAAGCATATATAGTGACAGACAAAGGGAAGCGACTTTTTTTATACTATATGTACTGATAATTAAACAATAGACTTGCGTTGCTCGCTTGCAAGTCCAGCATCTGGCTTAAGACACCCGTCTCTTAAAAATATACTAAATATAATGCATATGAATATAATATTTGTGATATGAGTTAAATAACTTCTATCACAAACTAAAAGACTAGTCTAAAACACCTTGGTGAAAGGTAAAGTGGCCAAAATGCTAGCAACAATGCCACGCTGATGGTAATGCTTATTTTTTTACCAAAAGTGGTGCGTTTTGGTCACCAGTGCCTCTACCAAACGTTAAATAATTTTTCTTTACTATTTTTTTTTCTTTTTCTAAATCTGCAAGTTGAAATGGCAATGGGCAGGCCACATCGCTCGAGGAACTGATAACCGATGGGGAAGAAATGTTCTTGAGTGGAGACCGCGAACCGGAAGACGCAGCGTAGGTAGGCTCCCACTAGATGAACCGATGACATTGTGAGAGTCGCGGGCATCCAGTGGATGCAGATGGCAGGATGTCGTTCAGTGTGGAGGTTAAAGGGGGAGGCCTATGTTCAGCAGTGGACGTCTTCTGGCTGATGATGATGATGAAATAATTATTTAATTGACTGAAAACCATATTAACAACGGATAACCAAATAAGAAAGTAATAAGAAAATACTTAAACACTGTTTTAAACTATCACGGTTGTTCACTAAAGTTAAATGATTATTTACGGGATATTTACCGTGGTTGTGGTTGTGGTTCCCGTGAACATGGTGCATGTAACTGCGCCGAAATATCGGGAGCTCCTTCCACAACCTTACCACGGTAAATATCCCGTAAATAATCATTTAACTTTGGAAAATACTTAGTTCGTAGGGTCGCTTTTGCTTAACATCAGGTGAGTTGGCTTGGCCGCCAACTCACCTGATGTTAAGCGATGATGTGGCCTACGGTGGATCACGCTTGCCTAAAAGAAACCTATTCACTCTTTACTTGAAAACACCCAGATTGTAACTATCGGGGAACACTCGTTGCTATGTCTAAGCAAAAATTGCTATTGAGCCAAATTCACTATACCAAAATTCCAATTTCTCATTCACTTATTATTGGTTAAACTGTTTTATTAGCTTCCGATTACCCGTGTAAGGTTTACAAGTTAATTTTTAACGTCTCTGTTATCGTTATATTTTACGAGTTTGTGCACGCGCTTGCTCACTACTAACTGTGTTGTATTCTTTGGTGTGGCTTGTTCACAGATAAGAAAAGGCCCAGAAAGACAAGTTTTTTTTTTATGATACTGGTTGACGATACGAGCGAAGTCGCTCGCCTGATAGCTCTTCACGCTTGCCCATAACAGCACAACGCCACTCAGAATTCTGAACTTCAACAGTTCAAAACCCTGGATGGCAATGCACTGCGCTCGTCACCTCGAGATATAAGATGTCAAATCTCTGTGTGCCCTGTAATTTCGCTGGAAACATTGCCCTAACAAGTCAAGTAAGACTAAATAATTAAGTTTAAAAGTACAGGTACCTTTTGCTGTAGTCAAATTTAAACTGCTCCTTTTGGTCGCTTTTATGTCGAAATGTCCATGAGAATATCAAAGTGACAGTGACAGGTGACAGAAAAAAATACATATAGACCTATATCTACTGCCACGGAATAGTCTCACTGATTTGATAAAAAACCTTAATATTTTTATATATTTTATGGCCTCAAAGTGGACCGGCAGACTGGGGCAGATGGGGTGGCTAAAGAAATTTGAAATAAAGCTCAAATCAAAATTAACATCATGCTAGAGTATTAGGGTGCACGCAGTTCGGGCCAAAATGGCAGGATTTTGGTTGTAAGGTCCAGGTTTGACTGTTTAATTCAGCTTCTTTTTGTATGGTAGAGATAAACTTATCTGAGCGGTAAAGTAAGTAAAGCTAATTTTTTTTTGCTCCATTCCCTTTAGTCTTTTCGTAGTGACGAATCTCTAGGTTTTTAATCTGTGCTTAATTTTTCCACGCTCATATCAAGCGCATAACATCGATAGCAGTAGGTACAATACATGGCTACTCTAGTGAGCGTAACTTATTGGAAAACTGACATTTTGCTGCATAATTTGTACCAAGTTTTTCCGTATTTCACTGACAGTTGTTTGATTTTTTCATTACGGTGAATTAGCCGCGATGTCACGCTCGGTGCCGACTTACTGTATGTGATACTACGTGACTTTTTCCCTCATTACAAATGTGTGTGGCATGTTACTTGCCTGAAAACTTGTCAGATCACATTTCACGCCATGCTTGGCTTACATGGACTCTGCTAGCTTAGAATTAACGATTACACTTCATATGAATATTTTACAGGGTTACGCGGAACCATAATCAATGGGAAGAAAGGGCAAGATAAAGGTTAGATACCGTTTAAAATGTGAATATTCAGTAAAAACCTAAGCGTCAATCTTTTCTCGAAAATTACGTTTTTCTTCCCATTTCAAACGTTATTCCCTATGAATTAAGAACTATAAATGATATTTACGATCGGAAAAACAGATTAAATAATGAAGTCAACGGGAAATTTATTTCATGAACACCTTCCTCATAATCTGTTTTCATCTCATATTTTTTTGTTTCAATGACTTTTTCGATACTACCAGCATGGTACAATTTAATATTGGGAACCCAAGTAATTAATTATGAGGTACTTACTTTGAAATTCAACACTTTTTACGGATTTTATCCCATGTACCTATTTGAATTCCTTACATTTCAAACACTTTGCAGTGTCCGTAGTCAAAGCACTATCCACTGCAGGTGGACACAGCAAAGTATTTGAAACGTTAGAAATTTAAATACCTAGTGTAAAACGTTAGGAATTAAAATAATGTAAAATACACGTGATAAAATCATGCTTAATTTCAATGTTTCAGTCGCGAAAACTTAAATGATATGATATGACATTTATTCACTAATAATAGGATTATACACTGGTTTTCTTTAGGTATATTATATTTACTTCTCCAATTTGCCGTTACTTGGCATGTGAATAGTCATAAGATCCCATTAAAAACCGACTTCAAAAATATATGAAAAAAGTTATCAGTGCCCAAAAAATTTGAAGGTTGCCCTCGATTTTCCTGGGATTCTATCATCGATGGTAATCAGTGACCGTCTGTGGACACCTGCAACTCTAGCAGTGTTGACGGTGATTTGCCAGCCCGGAAAGGTAGTTGTAGACACCCTTTTTGAAACGGTTCATGTTGAAGCGCG
This sequence comes from Agriopis leucophaearia, assembly GCA_949125355.1. Taxonomy (NCBI): domain Eukaryota; kingdom Metazoa; phylum Arthropoda; class Insecta; order Lepidoptera; family Geometridae; genus Agriopis; species Agriopis leucophaearia. The sequence continues at coordinate 7,495,714 of OX421270.1, forward strand.
GAAGGAGTAGGGAAGGACATTGTACACCATGCCTACAGAACCTTAACATATGCGTGTCTTGACACGATCTTAGCTCGTTCGTTCCAGCTTTTCTGTACTTCTTTAACTTGAATTAATACTGTGTAATACAAATCTATTGTTATAGCTTCAATAATGCAGTATTTACTTGTACAAAATTATGACGAGTGCAAATGTATGTCACCCTATGTTTTGATTACGTGAGCTTAGCCAAGTTGCGACACTGAAACGAGCGTATTCAACTTGTGATACGGAAGCTTGATATTATGACACGATGATTCTAAGCTTACGGATTAGTGATATATTATGTCGACTGAAATATTTATTATATGACATTTTAAGTCACACTTAATTCAATTTAAATTATTTAAATTGTCAGAATATGGTAGGTACACAAACAAAGTAGCATACAGTGACAAATGAAAACGTATCTCATGTCCTTGCCAGGTGCGACGTACAAATGTGAGTTTTTTATTTTTATGTTTTCTTAGTTTTAGTTAAAGTAACAAAAAAGTCCATGTTAGAATATTGTCAAAATCATATTTTAGTTTAGTTTTATACATAAATCAAAAAAAATAAACACTATAATTACTACCTATATTTTAATTTTTCTAGAACCTGTCTCGATCTTATATGTTAATTATTTATTTCTTATGTCTAATCACAACAATATTACAAATGAGAAAGTTTATGTGTAGGTATAATATGTTGTAAGCAATCAACTTCGTAAAAGCTGATCGGATTTTGATACAATTTGGTATGAAAGTTAACACAGATTAACACAGGCTACTTTATTGGCGGCATTTCCTTGACAATAAGAAACTAATCGAATAACAAAATAAAACAATAAAAGTATACATACTTTCCAAGTTCTGGCTGATAAAATTAGTTACTATTGTGGTGGTTTGAAGCTTTTAACTGGTTTACCGAACCTGTTATCGAAGGCTTCTGGGGCATAACAACTTACCCGCAATTTTCGCCTTCTCCATCATTTTCAGGGATAAAAACATCCTAGGTCAGTTTCTGTCCTCATTATGCATATTACTTCCGTGTCTTTCGACTCTGCCGTTTTGTCGTAAAATAATAACAAACAGACGTTGACTTTTGTATTGGATGTGGAAGACGGGAAAGTTAGTTTTCAACTCCCCTTTCGATAAATTTTAATCAAAATAGAGTTACGACTAAGTGTGCATTAAAAACACGATGCATTCGGCAACGTAGATTCGGTAATAGTAAACAAGACGTGTAGTGAAAGTGATTGCGATGTCGCGTGCGCACGCGCACCCACCGTCCTTGCCATATACAGTTCGACCACCTTATCTGCAGATGTGGGCAAATGTGGGAATTACAATCTTCGACGAGCTGGTTTAGAAAAAATGTCAGTGGCTCCCTAGCTCACTCTACAAATAAGTTGGTCGCATTGTATGCTCACTAGCACCCGCCCTGACGAGTAATTATGCTGAGTCGTACGTTAGTGTACTATTGTATGTAGGTATTGCATGTGTTAAAAGTGTACACTTGCAGTGTTCTCAATGATTACCTAGTGAATTGGCATATATAACCAAGGAGTGTGTATGTTTTAGCTTATTGGGAGTCATTAAAGTTTTTGGAATCTTAGCGAACAAAACTATTAATAAGTACTTAGTTGTTCATTTAATTTGTCGTTCTTTAGTTATTCGTTCATTAAATTTATCAGAACGAGTAGGTACGAACAGAAGACAATTTTCCCGCCTTCTAATTCAAATTCGACAAAGAACCAGAGTCACCGACATAGCTATTAAAATCTGCAAGTTGAAGTGGTAATGGGCAGGCCACATCGTTCGAAAAACTGATAACCGATGGGGAAGAAAGGTTCTTGAGTGGAGACCGCGAACCAGAAGACGCAGCGTAGGTAGGCCTCCCACTAGATGGACCGACGACATTGTGAGAGTCGCGGGCATCCAGTGGATGCAGATGGCAGGATGTCGTTCGGTTAAAAAACTATTGTTAAATAATTAGATTAAAATGTGTACACTTTTCTTATTCTAGATGTGCTTCTGCATCAATGACTGAATAAGTAGCATATGTGACTGTGTCCAGAATATCCAGAATATAAACTACATACAAAGTTTTATTAAAATCCGTTTAACTGTTATAGAGTTGAGTGAATACTAAAATCAGAATCTTTCGTATTTGAAATTTTAGTGTGTTTCTATATTATTCTACTTCTTCGTTCATCCGTGTGTATATGACCAGTCGCATCCGAGTGCACCAATTACCTTGGGGCGCCTTTTAGTTCGAGTCTCTACAGGGCTATGCACATAGACTGTACTAACCCAAAAGAAGGTCACTGTACTCATTGTAAAAGTTATTCATAATGATGAGTACAATATATGACCTCTTCGGCTTAGTATAGGGTACTCGTATATGCGCATATTACGTTGCCGGGCGCCCGGGCGGGCAGGGCAGGCGGCCTAGTATGGTGTATTTGTTTAATTGTCAACGCGTTTTACAGGTTTTTGCACAATTGAGATGAGACCGCGGTTTTATCTGAGCGGCGGGGCGGCAGCGGGCTGCAAGGATAATTTTTCAATAATTTCTCTTTGCTCAATCTCGTAACTGTGCATGGCAGGCATGTCTCCTGCTAGGTAGGGCCGAACTGGTGGTAAGGCAAATCTGGGGCCGTCTGATTCACTACAAAATATGTCGTTGTGACGATACCATAAATCAGTTTTTATCTCGCGGGATAAAATAGTGGACAAATTTCCCCCGACATAACCAACATTCATATTATTTTACCAAAATTTCATTTGTTTTCAGTTTTTTTTATATACATTTGTTTGTAGTTTTTTTTCACATTTGAGTAATTAAATAATTGTTTTTCAAAGCATGCATCACGCTCTCGCTACTGCAGCGCTGACTTCGAAAATGCGGCCTCATTACAAGGGGTTGTGATCATTTCGATGACGCAAGTATTAGCGATGAAAATGTTAGGTACCATTGGTTTCAAATATAAATTCTTCTTGACTTTTCAGAAGTATTATGTGTAATTTGAATTATCTTTCCTTAATGACGGTAAGTCCGGATTTTTCGTAACGTTTTTATTTGAAGCATGTTTTAAGAATCCATTCTATAGCTCAGTACATGCAGTTCCGATTTGAAGGTTTTGGTTCCACATTTATGATGCGTATTTCCCAAGAATGAAACTCACTGCCATCCTCATTGTTTTCTATCAACACCATCGCTTACCATCGGGCAAGTAGGTGGCCAAACGATCATACGATAAAAAAAGTTCCAGTAAATTTAGATTTCGATAACTTCGACCTCTATAGGCATTTATCTTTACTCTCGATATTAATTTTCACTCACTCCTTGAGCTATTAAAGTCTTTAAAAAAGGTTTGAAAGAGTGCAAGAATGCTTTTAGGCATATAGCTGCACGCGCAGATGCGAAGCGACCGTGTCGACCGGTGTATCACCTGATATGTGCAAGCTGACACACTTTTTACCCGTTTTTCCATTGTCACATCGCCTGGTGACTTAGTGACCACTTATTATAAGAATTTTAATATTATTTTATACGGTTTTAGTAGAGCTTTCAATTTGCTGGCGGCTGCAATTTCAAGCTTTCAATGCTTGACCTGGACGATAGTATTTGTGCTTTCTTTCGTCATGGTTTAAATTTCATATTTGTTGCTACCAAGTATGTGAAATATCGATAAAAAATCTAATCTTATCATCATCATCATTAGCCTGTATCCATCTATGATTTATGTAGCATCCGAAATACAGCTGCACTCATAGCTAATTAAGCCAATTATTCGGGAGATGTAGGTGAATCTGCGTACACATTTTTTTCTATCGCAAGCATTGCCAGATAGAACTTACGCCACCCTGTCGACCAACCTAACAGGAACCCACAGAAGTGACGAGTCACTACGTGTGGAGCCGGGTTGGTTGCAGGTCCTGACTCGTGTCTTACGGAGGTACCATTCTGGGTTTGTTCCGAGTTTTTCTTTCCCAATAGTGATGATGTTTCAGTCTTATAGCTTGGACCTAGTTAACAAACAGTTTCCCTCATAGATAATGGGACTATGTGTAACAAAACTCCAGAAGTTTTATTTATAACGAAGATACTGAGAGTCATTAAATGAAGTCACGAATATTTCAAGTATTGTCTAGCATTTTCATGCAAATCATCGCAACAAACTTGGTAAAATTTTGCTTGTCAGCGTTAATATTATCCGCATATCTTTCAAGGGTAATCTTCAAGGTGCCTTGATGACGTGTTATATATGATATTTTTAAATATTTTTTATTGAAAAATAGGCTTGCGCTTGACCGCCAATGTTAAGCAAAGATGCAGTTTACGACGAAGCACACTTGCCTAGAAGAAACCGATTTACTCGCGCGTTGAATACACCCAGGTTGTACCTAAGGCACATTTATTCAAGCAGCGCATTCCATAGTCTAGCGGTTCACAAAATAAGAGTGGAATCAAAGTGTTTCATTCGGGTTGTTGAAATATCAATCCTAACTATCGGGGCACACTTATTCAAGCAGCGCATCCTGTAGTCTGGGGGTTCGCAAAATAAAAGTGGAATCAAGGCGTTTCGTTCGGGTTTTCGGAATATTAACTACATATATACATTGTAATACTTGGGTTGTACTGATTTTATCTAGTTGATGCTTACTTGTTTTTCTTACCATGGTTACGTAGGTTGTTTTGCGTCTACACTTAAACGTTTCCAAAGCAACGTTCTGTCGCCGTAGATACAATTATGTCATCTTTGTTTGACGTTTTTTCCTTGTTTCTCTGATCTTTGAGCTCATCGTGAAGGTCACGTGTATCTATTGTACCGAGTCAGTTTTCCGGAGATCAGTGATTATCTGCTAACCTTATCCTTTACCATCATTATTTAGTTGCGTTATTTTTATTCACTTTTGTCATTGACAAATAATTTATAGCTTTTTTATCTACATCCATCATAATCATCATTGTATTACCCAATGCTGGATATTATGTTCCATCTTCTTTGATAACAGGGTTAGACGGTATGGTGGTACTGATCTAAAAGAAGTAATGGACTTTTAATTAGAGACTAGCACTTATGTTGCGAAAAAATATCGCCTGCTCCATAGATAAATGTTTCAGAATTGGTCCCATAGTAAAAGACATAATTATTAGTACAATGAGTTACTTTTGGGTTAGTTTCATAAAACCCTGTATAGAAATTAATCTCTAGCAAATGAGATTTAAATAGATATAATTTTTAAATAGATATAATGTTTAAACCTACGATGATATAAATATATATCCTTCACACAGCTTACAAACTTTGGACGGTCTAAATTAGGGCTGACACTGACACTTTTAGATGTGGCCTATATGAAATTATCACCAAATTTTCTTTATCTTTTTCTGCTCTGACAGCTGTAATAATATTACAAATAACTGTTTAGTCACATTTTCGTTTAATATTTCACTGAAGTATATATCGGGTATCTGCTATACAGTCTCACGTTCAATAACCTAGCGAAAGTGATCAGTACACGTATTCATTCGCTTTTTTAACTGACTTCAAAAAAGGCGAAGGTTCTAAGTTCCACTGTATATATTATGATTATTTTTATGGTTCACCGACATCTCCGCCAACTGTTAAAGGATTTAAAAAAAAACTCTTTTGTTCGTTAGGTTATTATACTTCTAATTTAGTCCCATTGTCACGCAAGTCAGGATCTGATGATGGGAACCCAGGGATATCCAGGGCAACCCTCAAATTTTATGGGCACTTATTACGTTTTTTATAAATTTATGAAAGTCTGTTTTTATTGTGATCCACTTGTTATTAATGTTATAACAGCTATCAGAGCAAATAAATGCTTGGATCAAGTTCAAATAAAGAACATCATCATCAGCATTTCAGCCATAGAACGTCGACTAATGGATATAGATTGGGAATAAAGATATGTACTTGTTAATAATAAACCTTTGATATCTCCTGGCCATTTCAATTACCTACCAAAAATTGATTTAACCCAAACTCAAACGAGCGCAAAATATTAATTATCGATTGAATCAAATAGCGGTTTTTCCATCATAAAATCTATCTGAAATCTTCAGATGAAAAGAAGAATTTGCACGAGCCATTGTAATATTGTTTTATAAATAATAGTTAGTATATATTTTAACTTTTTGCAATATATTGACGTAAATACCTACTTCATTACGAGGAAAAAAAATACGGAAACAAACGATCCAATTTTTCACACGTCATTTTTAATCAGATAGGTAGCAATGATTTTATTATAAAGTTAATTAATTTTAATTAATTCTTAGAGTCTTGCGAAATCAGTACAAGGAAGATGAAATGGTGTCAAAGATGTTTTAATTGAAACACTGTTTTAAACTATCACGGTTCACTAAAGTTATATGATTTTTTATTTAGTTATTGATTGTTTTATGTTTTAATTGCTTACAATTTCACAAATATTTTAATGAAATAAAAATGACTGTACAATTGCACAACATCTGTATTTAGGTATTTATTAATAGTATGTAATGTCTATCTAGATATTTTTCATTATATTTTATTTGTATGCAGTATTATTCGGTATTTTATGTATACCGAATAAGTAAATATCACTATCATCATTAGCCAGAAGAAGTTCACTGGTGAACGACCTATGATCAGCAGTGAACTTCTAGGTACTGGCTGTTAGGAGACTAATCCTGTTTAATCAACATCACGTATAGGTTTCAAAATGCCTGGCATAGTCAATCAAATTTGAAAAAATAAACACTTCTAAGATTGTAACATCCAAGGGACGAATCCCATCTCGTTTAAGGGTTAGATAAATAATGTCATAACAAAATATTCTTTTGAGTATATTCTCACTTTTATGCTGCGCCTGCGGTTTCACCCGCGTGGTGATGAAAAACAGCTATTTAGATTCTAAATTTCATCTAAATCCATCCAGCCGTTTCTGCGTGAAGGAGTAACCAACATACACACACATACTTTTGCATTTATAATATTAGTTTGATGATTGATTGCTAATAGCAGTATGCGCGGATGCACATGCTATTTATTATTATTGTAACTGCCGGGTTGTAATTGCGACCATGCATGGTAGGTAGTCACGTGTCTCTCGAGGACAAGTGATGTGAAAACTGTCGCTTCACTGTTACACGATATTATTATCTGTGGTGTTTGCTATCAAACGCCACGGGCTATATTGTATTATCAACATCAGGTTCGGTGGCAATCTCTGCATGTAATCTATCTATATCATATAAAAAGGCGATGTTTGTAAATATCAGTGTGTACGTGTGTGTTTGGTTTGTGTAAGTGTGTATGTGTGTGTTTTTGAGTGTGAGGCATCTACGGCATAAAAAAATAAAGGTTACAATAATATTAGTAATCTATCTACCTAAACATATTATATACATATAATAAATATATATTGCAAGATATAAAAAAAAACACTGGGCGTCTTAAAATAAGCAGCTGAACACGTTAAGACTAAAAATTTTGTCTGTTTGTTTGTTTACGCACATCTCATAAACCACTGTACGGATTTCAATGCAGTTTTTACGAGTATGGTTAGCTATGACCAGATTGAAGTACAGGTTAATTTATTTCAAAAAGACCGGAATAAGGGAGAAGAACAGGGTTGAAAGTTTATATGAAAATCTACGCGTACGAAGTCGCGGGCACTAGTACCTATCAAATATAAGCAGTGTTGATAGATTGGAATTAGACTGTGATGACTAAATCCGTTTCAACTAACCAGGCCCCCAAGTTTGTCTACCGAGAATTCTACATTCGCTGCATTACCTGCCATAATCACGGATACGCGTCGCCAAGCTGACATTTCGCAATCAAAACCAGTCAAAACGAGAACAAACTGGTTAGCATACATTCATCATGAAATTATTAAGCTGTTAATTTTATAGGTATTTTACTGTCTTGTAGTGCAAATTGATATCGATATAATTGAAATGTTTATTGATTGACACCTTGGTGAGATCCACAAGCATATAAGTAAGAAACATCAATCTTCCGCCATATTAAGCGCAAGTGACGTTTATGATTTCCTGTATGGTATTGTTCTATGTGATACTTACCTTGTTTTGCATCGGCATGCAAAAGTGATTAGGTTTCATCCTATGACGTATATACGTACAGCATGTGAGACATTTTTTTAATTAAAAAATAAACTAACATGTTGTAATTCCCTCCTATTTATTTCTATCGGACTGCCAGAGCGGGCACGAAAAATCGACACTGCTTTATGGTTGATATTTAGAAAACCCGTATGAAGCGCTTTGATTCTACTTTTATTGTGCGAACTGCTGGTCTTAGTTATTGTAACTATCGATGAACTCCCGTTCATCGATAGTTACAATTCGGGTGTCTTCAAATCAAGGGTGAATTGGTTTCTTCTAGGCAAACGTACTCCATCGTAGACCATGCGGTCTACGCAAACGCAAGCCTATTATATAAAAAAAAAAAAAAAACTCTTTTGCGAATCTGTAGTGTATCTAATTCTGGATTAACAATTTATTTTTATGTAAGTAATTAGTCGATGTGGAATTACACTAAAGTAGTTGCGTCCGAGCTTGGCTCGTGCGCAATTTCAATTCAACTCACCATATGCTGCTGCTGTATGTAAGTATTTTTATAAGTGTAGTTCATATTTATTATTTATTTATTGTGATATGTATTTTGTAAGTGCTGCGGAGGATGTGAGCGCCATCTCAAACCAACTGTGGTTTTTGGTGCAACATAAAATTAAAAATTGTATTGTTATGTATTAAGAAAAAAAAATAAAAAATATTACATTCGAAGATATACTTCCGCAAGGTAACAAATGAACGATTGAACATGAATCAATCAATTATGTATATTAGTAATACAAACAAATCAAAGAACTACAAGCCAGACAACCAATCCTATACTTCTCGCTCGAATACCTTCCTATATAAGTGGTTGAATTGTATACCGGTGCCGGCGCGGCGGCACGGCGGCTAACCTAAAACGGTTCGACATCTACATCAAAATATTATCATTCTAGTCGTATTAATTCAGGTACAAAGATAAAGACAACATCAGTGTGTATTGGCAAATAAGTGTGCATTTGTTTCGGGGCCGCCACGTTAGAACGGGCGACCTCTCGCCTCCAGTCAGCCACAGAATCATACTAGTGAGGAAAGTTTCATTTTCGTAGATAAAATAGTAAACTTGAGTCGACTTTTAACAAATAATAATAGCTGCGCGATTTATGTGTTCGTTGTTATATTTTTTGTTTTAATCAATTAATTGTTTGTATTGAATAATTTTGAATATGCGCAAGATAATCTTATACAGGGATATTTTTAATTTACCTAAAACTTCTCGCAGGCAGCTTCCCTACGTGTATCTAAAATTCGTGGATAAATTATCCACGAATTTTAGTATGTTTTTTAAATTTAATTTACAAACTTACATAATTACATATTTAAATTAAGGCTCTAAATGGCCTTTCAACAATATGTTGAATATGTTGTTGTTATACGCGCACTTTATTATGGGCCATTTTTTGGGTCTACAAAAAACAGAGCTAAAAATATTCAATCTATCAAAGTATTCAATTTTGTGAAAAGTCAGGAAACAAATTTGCTAAACATGATCTAGGCAGAGAGCATGCGGGAGATTATTCGTTTGGAAATAGTCCTGTATAAATTTATAAAACGTCAAGCATGATTCCCTACTATGTATTTACCAGTAACTGTGGTGACAACGCTCGGTTTACGAGTACTACTTGAGTTAGCATTGAGGCATTTACCTTTCTTAGGTCGGACTTGTCCTCAATATTAGACGCGTTGATTTATTACGATGCATGCATGGTATGCTGCTCAATTTGGACACACATTTTGTGCAATAGGTTTTGACGTGTTTAATACAACTATGGGATAATGCCAGCTTAGATTTGTATTTAATGTAATGGAGACGATCTAAATTTCTACACTCATTATAAAATATATACATATTAAAGTGTTGTTGACCATTTTAATATCTTATTTGGACAGATTGTTCAGTTAGGTAGATCTAACTTAGGCAAAGAGGTCGACTGAAGAATCAAACTCGGATGGGCACCTTTCGGGAAATTACATGGCCATCTTCTCGTCCAAAATACCACAGTGCCACCAGTGATGACTTATGGTATTGAGACGTGGCCTTTTGTAAAACTCAAGTGTCGCACAGCGGGCAATGGAGAGTCTTGGCACGATAGAATCCGGAACGAGGATATTCGCCGAAGAACCAGAGTCATCAACATTTCTATAAAAATATGCAAGTTTGAGTGGCAATGGGCAGGCCACATCGCACGAAGAACCGATAATCGATGGGGAAGAAAAGGTTCTTTATTTTATAAGTAGGACTCCACTGGGAGGCCTAAGCGATGTCAGTATATCTCAGTAGACGGACTGACGACATTGTAAGATTTGTGAGACTCGCGGTCATCCAGTGGATGTAGATGGCAAACTGTCGTTCAGTGTGAAGTTCTAAGGGGGAGGCATATGTTCAGCAGTGGAAGTCTTCTGGCTGATGATGATGACATAAATTTGTAAAATTATGACTATGAAATATTTTTGAATGAGGTAATCTAAGTAACAAAATAAGTTCAGTAGTTCCAGACTACTGAACTGATTCTGAATATTATTTCACTGATAGAAAGCTACTCTATTCCTAAGTAACATAGGCTTTTTGTTCACAACGCAGGGCCGCGGGAAAAAGCTAGTAATTTTTAATTTATCACAGACTACATCATGTACGAGAGATATGAACGTATTATGCGGAAACATTTCTAATATGTTTGAAACATCTAATATGCAAGAGGAGTAAAAAAAAAAGTTCAATTAAGTAAGTTGCCTTTAGTGCCCAAGTTTTTCCACAGTGTGTTCCAATCTATGCCACTCTTCGGTTACATTGGTAAATCCTGGGAGAGTACAGTATTATTTTTGTAAAGGATTGTAGACAACTCACACGTCGTCAACGTCGTCAACGTTCACGTCGGAACAGTTGCTTACACTGTACCAAGCACAAGTTCGGTCGTGCATGGAGTACTGCTCTCACCTTTGGGATGGATCAGCTAAATACCAGCTCGGGGCCTTGGAGTCAATTGAGAAGCGTGCTAAGAGGCTCATCAGCAACGAAGCCCTAGTTCAGACTAAGCTTCTTAGTCTTGAGCATCGGCGCAAAGTTGCTAGTCTATCGGTTTTTTATCGGATACATTTTGGAGAGTGTGCATCTGATCTGCATGATTTAATTCCCTCCTGCCCTTTTTTCTATCGGACTGCCAGAGCGGGCACGAAAAATCGACACCGCTTTATGGTTGACATTCCGAAAACCCGTACGAAGCGCTTTGATTCCACTTTTATTGTGCGAACTGCTAGTTTGTGGAATGCACTGCCTGAATGGGTGTTCCCCGATAGATACAATCTGGGTGTCTTCAAGTCACGAGTGAATCGGTTTCTTCTAGGCAAGCGTGATCCACCGTAGGCCGCATCGTCGCTTAACATCAGGCGAGTTGGCGGCCAAGCGCAAGCCTATTCTACAATAAAAAAAAAAAAAACAACTCCAAATTATTCAATCAAATTTTGTACTTATTTACAAACACCGCTGTTTCTAGAATACCATAACGGCCATAACCACGTAATTAACTACGCAAATACAGACAAAAACAATGTCAGGCTTGTCAGACGAAGTACATACGAGTACGATACTTTACTAAGTGTCCGGAAAATGTATAGCAATAAGCAAATTATTCTCTGACCTAGCACATGACTGGTTGTTTACAAAAATGACGGTCAAGGAGTCTACGAAGCCTTGAGCGTTGTGTACTTTACGTACATTACTTAGAAGGTAGATAACCGACTGTCCCAGGTGACCGAAGGAAAGCAACAAGTTCCTACGCGACGTTGCAGCCACATAGGATAACTAGCATTATAGAAAACTTTGATATTTTTTTTGTTAATAACTATTATTTTTTTAACAGCAAGTGTCTTTATTAACTAAACAAAATACAAGCTAACACTACAAAAACAGTAAGACTGCCCATAGACCGTTGAAGGTCTAAAGACAATACAAATGCTCATCCCACTATTGTCATAGCCAGGTAACCGATGGAAAGCGACAAGTTGCGACGAGGCGCGATAAGAATTGAGCAGCATAACTGAATCCTGACGACGCAGGGCAGTGTAATCATACAGTATTGTTTTTAATATTTTCGCACGCTATCGCTTCGCGTTGTGTCGCTTATCGCTCACGTAGGGCAGTGCTTTACGTACAATATTTAAGCAGGTAGAGAAATATGTATGTAACCAAGATTGATTAGCTAATTTCAATATTCCGTACACTGTTTTCGAATGACACGCTAATTTATTTTGCTGCTTCCGTTTATGCATTTAAATAGTTTCAAAAATGTGTGGTTTACATTAATTAAGATTAAGAGATTGCAAGATCCTGAATTTTGTATCCGGGAGTTACTGATAAAAGCATTACAAGCAGGGTTACACGGAACGGTATTACTGAGCTGAAAGGAGGTTATTGTTACTCACACAAATGTACGACTTTTACCAATGCTGGGATTGCTAAAAAAAACTGCTGTTCCATCCGATTCGTTGAGATAACATTTTTCTTTGTATCAGTAGTTGATAATGATCGGTTCAATTACCCATGTAGGAAATAATTATATAAAGTAATAGGGTCCCGTTGACATCCTTTGGGTATGGAACCTTAAAAAGGAAATAGAAGAAACGAATTTGGCAAAATAATGAACAGTACATGTTGTTTTCCTCTGTAACGTAAGTTCCATGAACAAAGTGGTCTATCTAAACTCGGTCCTAGCACTTATTTTCTCTGACAACTGCAATAACATTGTATTGAAATCTGAATAAAAACATTTGAATACTTCACTGAAGTATATCGAGTAACTGCTAATTACTTCGGTCATCGAGTTTTTGCTTAAAACTAAATTTTTACGCATATTTATGATTAGAAGAATATATATCAACCAGGGTGCTAATCAAAATGTGGCAGATAGTATTTTTAACTAAATTATTGTTAATTAATTCATTCACTTGGGTTTTAAATAAAATATCGTCCACTTCACGGCAATATAAGAAAAATTAGCTTTTTTAGCGGCCACATTTTGATTGGCCTTTTGATATTTGTGGTTGATATTATATTGTCCTAATCATAAATATGCGTAAAAATTTGGTTTTATCAAAAACTCGATGACCGAAGTAAATCTGCAGCCGGATCTTAGACTACGAGTATATTGTTTTATCTCATTAGTGATTAATTACAGAGTTACGAATTTAATCGCAAAGATTTTCCAGTGATTTGATAATCTATATTTGGCATTTATAAATGGTTGCGCAAATGTTGCGTAAATGATCTTACTTGATGAATATTCAGATTTAATCTTTGTAAAAATAAATCAGGTAAAATTAAATTAATATGGACAAAGTGTCAAACCAGACCGAAGATGTTTATCTTTAAGTACATATAAGGAGATATTTACACCAGGAAAAGATTTATGTTTAGGTTTATTTAATATAATGATTATTTATTTGTCAACAACTTATTTTTTATTAAATTTATTTGGTTCACAACTTGGGATATACACATATCTTATTCTAAAGTCTAACACAACAAAAAGCAAAATACAACATTGGATACATTTTTATCATAACTCAGCAAGCCTGTACAAAACCTCTTCAGTCACCGTTTCGATTACTATAACTTGATGATGATTGGTATTGGATAGATCTACTTTGTTCCTATTGACTTCGCCGTCGGCAAACGTTGCGGACAAACTTATGGGCGTGGTCTAGTCCAATTATTCATGGTCAGTCTTTTGTAATTTGTTACTATTATTAATAACCAAAACAGCAGTACATTTTCGAGGTACAAAATATATTGTTGCGAACTGCTGAACCGGATCAGGTAGTGAATGTATGAGTTTGAGCATGTTACCTACCTATTCACTTATATTTACATAAAAAACTATCTTGGTTAGTAACTGTAAAAAACATCTTCATCATCAGCCTACTACTGGGACACAGCTCTTCTCTCAGAGAGAGAGAGGATGGGCCCTAATCCATATTATGGATTTGAACTTTGAGGTTTTTGGATATACTGTAAACATATTTGTAATTAATTAATTTTCTTTGTTACGCGATGATATGAAACGACAGACGTTCCAAAGACAATTCTAATCAGGCCATCGAGTTTGATGTACTACATACCTACATAGTACGTACATATCGATGAATCACGCCCATTTTGTGTGGATAAGACTTGTATATGTCCAACATGGCTAGCATGCACGCCGCGACAAAATCCTGTCGTTAGCCTGTCAAGCGAGAACGCGACAAGGTTCCTTCGGTTTCATATACGTCTGTCTCGTTTTGGTACGACAAATAGAGTCGACAATACCCTGTCCCAGTGCGGATGATAGCCCAGCTGGTTTTATTCGATGAAAAATACCTGGATGGGTTATCTTGTTTTTTTCCCAAATCCAAACTCAGTACACAAAGATAACTGACTTGTTCCATAAAGTACTTGTACTATATGTATTCTGTGCATAAAGTAATAAGTCAGTCTCAAAGTATGATATCAAAAACATTGGCGGTTGCACTATCATCATCACTATATGTATAAAATTTCCATGTCACAATTTTAGTTACCGTACTCCTCCGAAACGGCTTTACCGATTTTTACAAAATTTTATATGCGTATTCAGTAGGTCTGAGAATCGGCTACTATCATTTTTTTAATTATTTTTTTACGAATTTTATTGTTTTTATTTTTTTATTAATTTATAAGGCAAAACAACGTTTGCCGGGTCAGCTACTTTTTATGTAAAAATATGATAAAATTTACCTTCCATCTTTAGTTAGTTTTTATATATAACATATTTACGGTATTTTTATGCTATATCTCTGGATTTGTACGCCTGCAGATTCATCTTAGTATCTGTGAGAGATGATGATGATACAAAGTGACTAATATTGTTTAAATTTAAACACCTATTGTGCATGCGTTTTCAGTTGAATGCCTGATTTACTCATGTTTTGTGCAAATAAATTCTAAGTATTTATCAAAACTACAAGACTACAATAGTCACAGATATTCGTGATGGTTTTCATGAGCACGATATCAGGAAGCGCACTAACTTCTAGGAGTCGATTGCACTCGTATTATACTAAGTTTATTGAAGCAATATTGGTTACGTGAGCATCGTTGTAACCATTTATCGATATAATCTAAGGAAGCGATGTTAGTCCCGTCAACCACCGAGTACCTTGTAAATGTTGCCGTTTGTTGTATGACACAAGAAAGAGATCAAAGCGATTTTATACGCTAGCTGCAACGGCTAATAAGTACTGAATTGTATCGATTTTCTCATTTGGTATATCAAAATTCGACATATTTGAAGTTGATGATCGTGTATTTGTCGATAAAAAATGACAAAAATTGCCAAACGCGGGGTATTAAGGAAACTGACACAGAATATATAAAAACGAATAAAAAAAACAACAAAAATAATAAAATGTTACATAATTACTGCCAATAAACAAACAATAAATAAAACTAACAACATTTCATATATTTACTCAGACCTGACGAGAGGATGAACATTCATCCAAAAGTTCCCCGAAGACGCTACTAAGTAGCGGCTACTTGATGCAGAAACATTACAGATCTAAAAACTATCAAACAATATTTCAGCTGACATAAATGACAGAGTTGAATAGCGCAAACATAAATTAGAGGGCTGACCCCAAATAGCCTGCGAAGAGGCACGCAGACAGAAGTTACGAATCGAATGTAAAATCGCTCACGCTTAGCCTTGCACCTTGGAACACACATGACGTGGTTGACATTGAACGCTCGACCCGATAAAAGCATAAGAAGACGATTCGCGAGGCCGCGCCAATGTCCACTGTCCCACTCAAGTTATTGTTCCATTTGCACAGATCTCACGTTCATCATTTATCATGGAAAATTGAAAATATCACAATCACATTATTCTTCTTTTTTCTTAGTTTCTTCCTCAGAAAATATTAATAAATGGAAGCTGTATACCTACAGTTTCCTCTTTAGCATTTACATCCCTCCTCCCCCTTAGTCGTCCATTCGATTACATTTTGAGCAACGTAGGATGCAGGCCGCGTCTAACCGGCCCTTTTGGAGATCGATGGGGGTGGCCCATATCTAGCAGTGGACGTCCTATGGCTGAAATAATGATGATAATGTCAAATATATAGGATACTATTTATTCCGTAAAATCGCAGCAAACAGAAAATGTGTAGAATAAAATATATTAAATACTTATTGCGACAAATCATGAATTAATGTAGGTACTTTTTGTCATAATTTTTCACCTTCAGTCACAATTGATAAAAACAGGTAAGGAGCACATAGGTAGAAGCTTTTTTTGCCCAATTTAGCATAAACGTATAACAAAGCAAAATGAGAACACAAAAAATTTACAAAACCTGTTGTCATATAATAAGACGTAGCGATTATGGCTTCGGACGGGAATCATGTATAAAAACATTAGACATAAAGGTACATTAGTAAATATTAGTGAAGAGTGCCATCCAGAGCTATAAATTTCGCAAACTTTCAACATTTTAAAATATAAAATTCACTAAGTAGGAATCAAAAACAACATTACAAATAGTAATGAAATAGTGCTGATATTTAGTAGAATGGTGCGGAAAAAACAGTTTTTCCATCTTTTACGTCAAAATAAAACATATCAACATAAAATTCTTTTAAAGCGTTGAAAATTTAAAAAATTATGCCCAAACGTTTTTTTAAATTGGTGAATCGAACCCTTAAAAACCTTAAGAAACGAATGGAGAGTGTAAACTCAGTAAACAGTAAACACCTCAAATCTAATTCTAGTTCCTAACGTTGCCTATTATATACAGGCAGCGGTTTTTTAGATTCGTGTAGTTTGATATATTTATTTTAATTTATAATAGTTAAGTCTTTCATTATTTTAATTTAGGTTAGTTTATTATGTTTCTAAATATGTACGTCTAGTTTTATGAAATAAATATCCTAGTTGTGTTAAATTTAAAATTTCACCTGTATACAGAGTTACACATAAGAAAAGAAAAAAACCAGCTATTCCATAGAAAACGGCCATTGACACTCGACAAAACGTATGGAACAGCTCATATTTTTTCGTGATTTCAAGGTTGGTCCCATTGTAAAAGTTAGTACAGTCTATATGCGTAACCCTGCATGGACATTAAAATCACATAATTAATTTGTTTTTATTGTAGTAAACATAATTTTTGCTACAATCCACCATAGATATTATCATTTGCTGTCAAATTATCATATTTATTAGCATGTGAAGTCGTACTTTTGAAGATTAGTCATAATTTATTACATGAGAACCGTAATTCGATAACAACGAAAACCTTACAATCGGAAGAATCAGCAAATACAATATTACTTCAAAAAGGTGTTAAAACGATATTTTTGAATTAAATTATTTTAGTCTATTTAGGGAAATAAATGAATATGGAAGAATATTTTTAGTTATTATGGCAAAAAGTTATGACTATGACTTGTATGAAAAAAGTTTGAAAAGTTTTGCCCCCCTCAATAAAATTGGGCATATGAGGGCAAATGCAACGTTATTTAATAATATTATTTACTCTTTGATTGGGAAGTTCTTTGAACGAGTGCTTACCCATACACTCCTGCCTCTCCTGCCCGAACCTGGCTACGCCCATATTAATAGGCCTCATTTTATTATATTTCGACTGACGTTGCAAAAGCGTTCGACAAGGTCTGGCATTACGGGTTGTTTGTTATACAAGCTATATCAACTCGGGATGCCAGACCGTCTTGTACTCATCATACAAGACATCACGGCTCGAAGCTTTCGCTATCGCGTCGAGGGAGTTCGCTCCTCACCTCACTCTATTGGTGCCGGTGTCCCTCAAGGCTCTGTCATGGCACCAGTTCTCTTCACGCTCTTCACAAGCGATATTCCCCGATCTCCCAACGTGAACATAGCGTTTCATGAGCATAGCATGAAATTTTGTTTTATTTTCATGCGTACTTTAGGGGTCTATTATATTAACCGCTTTAGAGGTGGAAGAAATTTAAAAAAAACATACAGGTTTTTGCAAAACCATGTATGCACTAAATGCACTATACATATATGTTTTTTTTTTCACCTAGGTTGAGGATTATTTTGTTCACGTTTTTTGTTCACCTAGATTAAGGATTATCGGGTTCAAATTTCTTGTCTCTATCGTTAGCGGTTTAGATTAATTCCTAGAAAATAGCTTGTTATTTTATTTATTAAATGTAGAATTTTTAACTGCGTGTTTTAGCAAAAAAATATGCGTTTGAATGTATCTACGTGATACGTGTTTGGGATATCCAAAAATTATAAGATAATTATAGGAAAGTTTTCAACATCACATCAGCAGAAGTGATAAATTTGTAACTACCTACCTGTATAAATTGCATAAAATAATGTATCTCCGGCAATGATTGTCTTTCGACAAGGCCTCGACGGCGCAGGTCCGTGTGACTGTGACATCATGCGCAGGCGACGCGTTAGTGACTTTAGCCTTACTGCGACTACGACCTTATCTGTGTCGCGGCCGTCACATCACAATCGGCCCGATTTACATCTCTCGTATTGATCTACGCGCAGACAAAGTGATGTTCTATTTTGGCGTGTTTTGAATTAATCGGCCACCCATGATGTCTGGACCGTTTTCTCCATTTGAATTACGGTTGAATAGTTAGTTGAGTAGTAGAGTGATGATGGCTGAAGAGCGATGGTGGCCAACCGGAAGCATGTGCGCTTTACAAGCTGACGGCATCTGGTTCGATTCTCGGCCCTCCACCGATACTTATTTAGTAGGTACGTACCAAAATTTGCTGCAGTTTTGCGATGTCCGTTTTGAGCAAATTGAACCATAAAAGTTCAAAGACATTATTATGACATTCACCGACATGTACTGGGCCAGCATGGTGGAATATGGCCCATCTTTTCTCTATCTGAGAGAAGGCCTAAGTGAGTAGGAAGGAACCAGCAGTAGGAACGGAAAAGGTTCTGGAAAAGGATTTTCTTCTTAATCATATGCGGCTATTTTTCTATTTAATTTTGAGGATGATTCTAATCTACGACGAAGTGGAGCACCCCCCTTAATTATCAACTGTTATCGAGCTTGTTATAGTCTTTTACGCAAAAATAATGTTTAACCAACACCATGTAATTCAGGCGAACATATTTTGAAAATGCAAGAAATAGTTTTTTTTTGTTTAATAGTATTTTTTTATTGTTGTTCCTTTCAAAGCAGTTTTAAGTAAAGAGTTTGGGATAATTTTATTCTTAGCTTGATTTTTACCATACTTAGTTTATCACTCTGCCCAGGTATGTGTACCAAATTAAAATAAAATAAAATATTCGGGACATTTTTGCACACACGGTCATCTGACTCTAAACTAAGCAAAGCTTGTAATATGTCTGCCAGAGACTGATATACGTACATATATATTTTTAAATACATACTTAAATAGATATTAACACCCAGACATAGAACAAACACAAATATTCATCACACAAATGTTTGTCCTAGATGGGAATCGAACCCACGCCCCCAAGCACAGAAGTTAGGTTCACTACCAACTGAGCCACCGGGGCAGTCAAATTGCAGTTTGATAAGATAAATTTGAAGTCAGTTATAATTCGTATTGATTCAACCGATTAAATTTGTTGATCGACCAGACGTTAAATAAATAAATGGCCTCTTAAAGCATAATATAGTAGTTCTATACAGATCAATATTTTTTTTGCGATTGGAAATTATGGTAGCGTCTTTCCATGTTAATTAAAAAAGAGGAAGAAAATGAAGAAGGTAGGTACAAATTTAAGAAGGTTTTAATAGAACGAGCTTCCCAAATTAACTTTACCCTTATATTAATAAACGTATAAGAGCCATAGAATAGTTACGCCGTCTTTTGTCATAAGTTACGTACCTTTGCAAGTTCAAAATTTAAAAGAAATAGACAAATAAATAATAAATAAATATCTGAGACATTATTGCACACATGGTCATCTGACCCCAAACTAAGCAAAGCTTGTATTATGGCTGCCAGAGACTGATATACATACATATATATGTTTAAATACATACTTATATAGAACAAACACCACACAAATGTTTGTCCTAGGTGGGAATCGAACCCACGCAAATCACTAAATATCTACTCCATGAAGCCTTAAAACTTCTAGTAAGACTTCGATAATTGTTCTACAACAAACTCATTATAACAGAAATAGAAAACAACAGCTAGTTTTTATAAATCTAACCTTTATGTCCTTTTTATGTAACTAAACCAAATGTGTTTTTACCGACCTTTAATCCCCTAATTAACGTATCCTTGACTAATGAGGTAAAAACTGCCACAATATTTTTACTACAAACAAACGTGAAATACCTGCATGAACAATCATACTCACAGAATTAAGCAACGCAAAAATGTTATAATTGCCACGATTATGATCTTAAATTGTTGTGAATAAATTAAACAACCAGAATAACTATACTAAAATAACAAAATATAGCAGAACGTAGCTCGGGGCACTGATCAAGTCTATTAATTTAAGTTTAATAGCATATATCGGTTTTATCAGAAAGCTCTAGAAGTAGACATCAATTACTTAGATATAATGTCGCTTTAGTCACTTCTACGGCTTAAATATTAATTAAAATTATTCAAATGAAGCTAATCGCAGTATTTCTAATGATGTGTTGAAGTATGAAACATTTTGATTTAATTCATTGTGTTCTTTAATGTTTTCTGTAACGATTTTTTTAAACATGAATATTTTTTATCGGAGTTACTATACTCGTACAACCTATAATACATTTTCATTTTATGTTATTCAGCAATCTACATAAATAAATAAAATATAGAAAAATAAAGAAAATCGTTGAGCATGTAAAACGATACGAGCGTGAAGCAGAAGAAGCAATGAACACTATTGTTAAGACAGGTTTGAAAAACAGTTGATTATAACTGATTTCTAATACCTACTTTGACGAAATTCAGTGCGAGTGATTGTATCTTAGATCAGACAAACGAGGGAGATATGCGTTAGTAAAAGTTGAGAAAACCTTCAAAAAAAGATTTAGCGAACGCACGACTGTGTGAAAGTGCCATGGTTTTGCTCCACTAAATCAGACGTTAATACAATGGTCATCTGTTACTTAAAAGCGTTACTTAAAAGTGGGAAAACTTTGCTTGAACGCAAAAACTGATAGTACGGCACACTTACAAATTTTTTCCAAGATAATTGCAGCGACATCAAAGAGCTAATTAGTTTACATGCATACTCTGGACGGCAAGGTCGTCTGCAAGGTGAGTTTGACTAAAGACATCAAGCCTGATTTAAGCCTGATGCGTTCGCAACCCGTCACTCCACCATAGCATATCTCCCTTGTTTGTCTGATCTGGCAAACAATTTGGACATTATTATGACTAGATGGAGGGTTACTGGCCAAAAACTGCCAGAAAAATATGACCAATAGGCTCAAGATAATTGCAAACTTATCAGTATGAAAATGGCTATAGTTATACTGAACTATCTAGATATTACATCAATGGGGCATATTTACCAGTTCTAGTTGAGAAAATAATTATAAAACTTTAATTACAATTGCGTCTTTATCTATATCTACTTTTATTACATGCATAAGGAAACTAACTTGAACAGAAATAGCCTATAATTTATTACATTGTCTAAGACGCGACAATTGCACAAGCATTAAAACTGTTACAACATGATTATTGTTAGAAGTAACTACATATATGTTAAATCTTTTGCAGATCTGACATATCACGTGGCGTAATGTCACATCACGTTATGATCTCACACTGACCTGCTAATCGTGACCAAGACGACAACATTATTGCAAAAGAATAATTGTAGTGGAAGACTAATTATATGGACGTAACATACAGGTAAACAAAAGGTGTAAGTGTTAGTATTTTCAACCACTGAAGTGATAATTTTTTCGTGTCTTTTCTGTGTTTTCAACCGTCTTAAAAAATAGGTTTTGAATTCAACTGGTTTTTGTTTGTTTGAATGTTTATTACGCGATATCTCCGATTGTAAATTCATATCAACGATTCTTTTATTACCCATGGTATAATAATATACTCCGTCAGGTTATGCTATTCATATTAACAAAGTTCACGTGGGTTGTGTGACACAAGCCTACGTCATCGACGCTGTGTTACCAGTAGCATGAAATCATAACTCCCCAATCTCCGTGTATTACGTGTGGGAATCCCATAAAACTATGTGGTTTTGATTTAAATAATATGTTTAATAATTTAAGGGCCAATTTTTCAATCCGCAATTAAAAGGTAGTTCAATCAATATATTTATCTGTCCAATAAATTTACAGGTTTTACTCCGTAGATAACCTCTAAGTGACTATTGAAAAATTCGAAATCATGCTATCAATGGAATAAATCCTATCTAATTCTTTAACTGAAGATTTTGTTTAATTAAATAGGCTACATAATTATATATCCAGAGTGCCATAAAAATTTGAAGACAATTTTCTTAACTTTATCTGCAAGTGGAAAATTAGCGGGTGAATTAATTTTTTTACATTTCATCCAGTTTCCGCGAAGTCTGTTTTAATTTTTATTATTATGTTTTGATTCTTGAAATGCAGGGCCGGATTGGTCATGTCCTAAGACTAGGCTGCTGGCGCGCGCCGGTGCAATGACAGCACGCAGTTGTCTCGGGAGGAGGGCTTCGGTGCGTTCTTCTGGGAATCCTCGAACTCCCTTGTCAACCACAAAAAAAGCAATAGTAGCCTGCAGCTGGCTTCAGGGCCGTGGTAGACGATAGACTTCTGGGGATTCAAATATTTTAGCATTGTCCTTGTCATTGGGCGGCTCAACGCTGTAGCCTTCAAAGTACGTCGCTGTTTAAATTTACCTTGTGAATAACTTCTGTCGTAAATCATGGGGTTATTTTCACTGTCTTAAATATTATGTATTTACATCTATTGTTTTATTTTTTCCCAGAAAAAAGTACGGTTTTTCTTTATATATGATACGTGTATCATTTGTATTAGTAAAAAAATATCTAAAGAAAAATATAACCTTACTCGTATGTTATTAAAACAATACACCTTAACAAAATCCGACAATTTAATATTTTAATGTAAATTTACTTTAATTAACACACGTCATTTACCCAGATATTTTATCATAATAAAAAAATATTATTAGTAATTTGTTTACATTTATTGAGTAGCAAGTTATTTTGTTCATATCAATGACCGAAGTTTGAACTTAACATTGTGAAGTGTGTTTTTATCGCTATAATCATGATACTTTCTCAGAGGTGCGTAGGAGTTTATTATATGTGATTAGTAATTAATTCAAAAAGGTATATCACGGTCTCGGGCCGTGGGTGTAGGTATTTTGTAATAAAATGGCGCCCATTTGATGTTACTATTAACAACCCGCTTGGCGCGTTGCATCTAATAAAACTATGAAAGTAAGCAGCTACGTTGATAAGGCTTTTTAATTTACTATCTTTTAATTTAATTTTAACAACATATTTTTGTACGGAAATGGCATTCATTGAATTTTATGAATAATTTTAATCCTGCACTATGGTAGTGTCATATGCGAGTCAAGCCCTTTTTTCAGAGGTCTTACGGCTACCTGTTTTAGGCGATTCTGTTTCGCGTGATTTTCCGCACTGCGCTGTTTCGAACCCAAATAAGAGGTAGCAGTAAAGCTTAGGGCCTACAAATGGTTGTATGTTCTATAGCTATTAGGTAGTAGTTTTTGCCAACAGCTCATACAACATTTGACAAACGCCGTTGGTTTGAGCCCCAAATCAGTTAACCGGGATAACATCTTCCAGTTTGACAAAATCATTTTTCATGACTCTGTAATCCCATTGATTTTCAATGTGAGCATTTCAGTTATCTGTCGATTTTGATGATTATTGCTTTGCCTAAAAATTATTGTAGCTCTCCATTTGAGGCTGTATTTTCCAAGTAATTAAAAAATATTTAATTGCTAATGTGGGTTATTGCCACCTACGTTAACTGATCTTGCTTGCTCTATGGTTCGTGCCAAACTTCAAATCACCTCTTGTAGTTCCTGAGACATACAAATGCCTAGCATGCGAGCCAAAATATAAAAAAAAAACTTGTTAGTAGACAGTTGCGTCCATATTCTAGCTTCGTTTTTATTTACATTATTTTTCTTTCGTTTAAATTTAAACCCTTTATATTCCAAGTGTCATTACCAAATACTCATCTGAGCTAGCTCGGAAGTCATTAATCCCAGGATCACAATAATATTAACAGTCTCCTAGATGCCTCATCCAAAATTTTCGTGGTTTCATAAAAGTAAGTAAGCTTGCTAGGTAGGCGTGCTCGATCTACTAAGTACAAAATAGGGGACTAGCCAGAGTTTCCACGCGTGAATCTGTCGTGATACCGTCGTACAAATGTATCAAATTAGCTGCTGTTCCAAGTGTTATCCTGCAATTTTTCGCATTTTCCTGGACTATCCTACGGAACTCAGGTTACTGTGAGAGTTCGTGAGGATGAATAAAATGGTAATGGTGGGTGTTGCGCATATAGGGTACTTACACATCATCAGCCAATGAAAGTCCACTGCTGAACAAAGGCCTGCTTCTTAGGTGTTTAACTTTAATTGCCTCGCTTGAGCGGACAAACAAACATACTGTTGAAATGCTTTTTGTATATTATTTAATAGATTATTTACAATTTGTTTCCTTGAGTATTTGTTGCCATGAAATGACAATTGCACAGTGACGTAGGCATATGTCACTCCCGAAATTCCAGACCTTGTTTTATTAGATCACATCACACATCACATCATCAGCCAATTAACGTCCACTGTTGGACAAAGGCCTCCCTCATAGAGAGGGGTGTTGCCATAATCCCCACGCTTGACAGGTGGCTTGGGGATCGCAGTACGTTCACCGTGTACTATTAGGACGTTGCTGCCCATCCTTCGGTGGTTCTGGTCGTAGTTTTAGGACATACCCGGGTCCATAACTACATCATTAAATGCTAATTAAAATTAAATTACATCACAATATTCACATTATTAAAATTACAATTACATAACATTATTCATATTATTAAAATTACAATTACAATACATTTATATCTTCTCGCCCATTGCAATACCCATCCATTTAGTTTGGATGGGGCAGTCCATACGGGCAACAATCATTTGCAGGATGCCGTTGCGGCTGCCTCGCACTCGCTGTCGTTATTGCGTTATTGGATCATGTACTTAAAATTAGGCTATAAAAACGTCAATTTAGACAGTCAACAAAAAAGTGTTGTTAATTTTTTCGAAGCGAAATTTATCTAAGAACCTCCCTTCTTATGTGAAGTTGGTTAAAAATACCCAGTTCCAAAAAAATGCACCGAGACTTGTCTCTAGTCAGCGGCATATAATACCTCATGTAGACGCTTACTTAGAACCTCGGTAAGCACAAAGAGTCGCTCCGGTCGATGCGTAGCTAGCTGTCTTTCATTTTGTCTATACGTATGTAATGTTATAATTTCTAGAAAGCACACTGACTCGCGTTCATTTGCTTAAACTTTCAATTTGTTATGAATTTATGTACAAGTTTGGTGTTTTCTCTTGGTACCCACTTTCTTCTCTTTATTGGGCTACAATTGCATAATTTTTGATTGTCAAGGGTTAATAAGTATGGGTTTTAAATGAT
Organism: Agriopis leucophaearia; assembly: GCA_949125355.1. NCBI lineage: Eukaryota > Metazoa > Arthropoda > Insecta > Lepidoptera > Geometridae > Agriopis > Agriopis leucophaearia. Next base: position 7,521,576 of record OX421270.1, read on the forward strand.
TGATTAAACTTCGACTATTTAAGAGTCATTGACAAGAATCTCCGGTTACCTATTTATACAGAGGTGATCGAAAAAACAGTATTGCACTGTCTGATCACATAAGTGGGATAATTTATTTTATTACTAGATCACCTCGGGGTTTCATCCATGCGGATAACACCTTATCAGCTCGTTATCCTCTGCTATCTCACAGTGAAAGTGCCGTCTAAATCGGTCCAGCCGTTTCGAAGTCCATAGGTAACATTCTGAAATCCATACATACACACATAGATTTCAACATTATATATAAATACAGGTTGTCCTTAAATTTGCGATTATTTTACTTCCCATCAGCACATCATTTTAAAATTCTACAAAATCCTTTGAGATAACTTAGTACCTAAGTAAGTTACTTAGTTTAATCTTTAATATAACTTTCTTTAATCCATAACGCTGGTGTTTCACTCACTCATGACGATAAAATAATTCAAAGATAATCTCATACAGAAGTGTTTGCTTTTTAAAATGATACAAAACTGTGAATTACAGTGGGTAGTGCCGCCGGAATAAACACAGACTAAGGAAAACGACAGATATTCAACTCCAGAAAGGTGGTGAATAATCGACAAAAATTACTATTATATAATGATCGATATAAACTCAATCTAAACTACACTTAAGCCGCGCACTACTCGAGCGAGTTGTGTAGGTACTTGCACCAGTTCAAAGGATTCGCGTCGCGCGCCTGTGATGGACAATATGGACATGCGATTAGTTTCACGGTACTTAAAGAAATAAATGACGCATGATATTTCTATACTCTACCTATTAATCATTTTGAGAGATATTCCAGCGCAAAAATAATACTCCAATAATATATTTCATTGGCGAATGAAATGGTGCAAGTACCACTCGCGCGGGTGTTTGAACGATGCGCAGTGAGCGTCACGCAAGTAGGGTAGTGCGAATAGCGCGGGGAAACAAAGCTACACTTCCGCAAGGACCAAAACGAGTACTACTATCCATGTCTTCTCATTTTGTTATTAAGTTTGCACATATTTTTGCATTACAATCCAGGTCTGAACCTATTTTTGTAAGATTTTGTTTTGTATGATTGTAATTTGTTTTGTGTATATAATAAATAAATAAAACTACTAAGCAGCATCTACTGCCACTAGTACTATTGTTTTAACTCATTGCAGGCGATGCACAGTACTCGCATAGCACTGTGCATCGTATGCTGGTCTGTGTACTAAACTCCAAAGTCTGATAATCCTACCAAATAACTTTGTTGAATTGATCAGTATGTTGCGACATTTATCATCAAGCGAAGGAGCTGTAAAAGTTGCTTTTTGCTGAAGTTCCACTATTTAAATGCCTCTGATCAAATTTATATTGTCTGAGGATGTTTTAAAAACGTTTGAAATGTATCGCATTTCATCAGAGTTAGGTCTCTGTCGTAAGAACTTTTTCTGCATAGGTACGTTGCCGCCGATATAAATTTCCCTGGCGTTCCCACACATCGACGTCATTGTAGCCACGCAGATGGCCAAAACGCTTGTGTGAGTGCATGTGTAAATACACTTGACTAAACGACCACGTGCAAACTTGTACACTCTATTCACAAGTGAACAAGGTTTGATATCGCTTGTAGTGGTATTAGTAAAGTGAGCTGATAAACTTGTGTTACTGTACCGTATTGTTTCACGTTTACGCTTCTCTGTGTGGCGAGGTTAAGTAGAGCGGCGTTATCTCGGAACAGAGGTTCCGTAGAGTTCACCTGATTGAATTTTCGTTTACAAAAAAGCTTGATAAGATTGTGAGTAAAGTACCTATCAGACTTATATAAATAAATAAAAACATGACTGATCTCCTCAACCATATAGGTTGAGGAAATCAGGCGTTACTTTGCGGACGGAAGATCATTCGCATTATATTACATTCTCAAAACTGTTTCTTTAACTAATCTAACAGTTATCTCTCTCTCTCTCTCTCTTTCTCTCAATCTCTAGACACATTAGATTCCTCAAAGAAACAGTTTTGATAATAATATTTATATGGTTATTAATATATTTAGTCAGTGTTATAAATAAAAGGTAATGTAGAGCTATTTTTGTAGATACTTATAAAAACAATTACATTTGGATGGGAACTTAATATAAAATTTTATACTTACTAAAATAATTAGGTATAACTGTATGCAAATATTAGGGTGTAAATTTCGAGTTTTATTTAATTAATAGCGCAATATAAATTACAAACCTATAAAGTAATCAGTACAAGCAATTTCTGTGAATAATTATGAATACTTAGTTCAATATATAATTACAAGCCTAAGTTAAAATTATGGAGAAAAAATTGATATCTGATTAGCTAAGATTCTTCAAATTAAACCTGCTAAAAATGTTACATAACATCGTATGTTATTGAATCTAAAAGCAAATAGGTTTCATAATTGCCTACCGTGGGTTTAGCGCATTGTCCAGTCTAAATGTCATCGAACGGGGTTTCGCAAGCGTCAATCACGGGCGGTCACCTACTTTCGCGATCGGCTTGAGGCGATGCCGATTAGTCTTCACTAGGCTACATTCACCGAGGCCTCGAAGCCCGTGCCTCTACGCAACAATTGTTTCTGTAGGAATCTTTTATTTATGGCAACACTGCGCTACGTCTGTGTGCGCGCTTCGTACTCGTGTTTTACCTGTCCTGGCCATTTTGCAAATGATTTTGAAGTTTCTTTTTCTGCAATACGGTTGGATTTTGTTTGGGTGAGACAGACACAGAAATGCTCTACCGGCAATAAGTCAACGCTCGAACTTGCCTGTTTGACAAGATTCCAACCGCATCTGTCCTGTTTGTTTATTGTAATCGGTTTAACAATGAGCTTAAGGTGCGGTTTCGAGTGATCTCACGGCTCGCGCTCTTCTGTGATTGTTCTCGGCTACTCGGTGTGAATGTGTTTGTGTTTGTATGATACGTCATGTATACCGGCTTACTGTAGATTCGCCTCTTAGCATCCATAATTGCTTGGCGACCGAGCACCTTAATGCTCTTTGTTGATTAGTTTTTATTTGTTATGTTTCACGCTGCGATATTTTGAATAACTCGCAGGTGGTTTATGGTAACTATGCAGGTTTTTACACAAAAATTTACAGCTCTCGTCTTGTTCATTCGTGTACAGATTAATCGTTAACCACATGAGAATCAATTAATATAAAACAATTAACTGTCAAAATTATAAATGATTAATTAATTAGTGAATGATAAGTGGCGCTCGCACGCCCGTCAATAACATGATGACAATCCTAGTGTACGTGCAGATAACGGAAGGTCAATGGGAGACGTCAGACGCTTGAAATGCCGCGCGTCGACTCGTTGCAGGTCGCGCGTCGCGCGCACCGAACCCGCTTCGACAGACGAGAACGAGAAAACTAGGCAGCCGTCTCTTTCCCTCGCGTGCTCGACTGACTCCGACCTCCTTGGATGTGCGGCCCGCAAGGTCGGCCGCCTTAATTAATAAACTCACCTTAAAGTATTTGAGGCCGATCCGATGACTACCTACAATCTTCGAGCTTTTGTCTAGTTATTGACCCGACCGTGTCGGAACGATAAAGCCTTTTTTATTTGAACAATCTTGAGCCAATAAATCCGGACCCACATCATCTACGAAAACGGGTGAGCTTTTTTCTTTACTATTCGAAGGTGGTTCGATATTTAAAACAAATTGACAAATTATTTTACAGGGGGGTGACGTAATAAAGTTAACTAACCGGTAGGTACTTTACTTGAGAGTTACCTCACCGGTCTCGCCTTATGGGCACTGTTGTAAGTTTAAGCGTTAAACGGAACATGTTATAGATTTGTTATCAGTTAACCGTTGACAAGTGTTGTGATTGATCATGCTAATCACCTGCTAGGTATAATGTTGACAGCTCAAAAAGTAATTGACTATCAAGTTTTTCGGCGTTTTACATATTATCGGTAGTTATAAAAAAATTAAAAAAATAACTGACTAAGTGCGAGTCAGGCTCGCGCTACAATGCAATACATGAAATACAAAATTTAATATGTATTTTTTTTATTAAGCACTTCCCCGCCCGTCCCAGCTTCGCACGGCTGGAGTTTTTTTTATTCTAGTAATGAGTATAGCCTATGTTACTCATGGATAATGTAGCATTCTAATGGTGAAAGATTTTTTTCAATCGGTCCTGTAGTTTTTGAGTTAATCTGTTACAAACATCTAAAAATACAAATCTTTCCGCTTTATAATATTTGTATAGATTAGTGTAGAAAACAGAAAAATCTTTTATAATTTGGCTAAATTCTCAAAAAAAAAACAACATTTCAATTAATGCCATAAAATACTTAAAATTTTAACTACCTACTAAGTACAAAACAGTAGTAGTGCAAAAATAACAACACGTCCAGCAGGGCTATTATGAATCTTTGATCGGGATCGCGACTTGTCAATATTACGAGTATGTAAAAAAAAAGCGTTGTCTATTTCCAATTTCGTAGTATGAAATTGGAAATAGACTATGGCCTTTTTTTTTGCGTCATAACCCCTTTCAAGTGTCAAAATTCTGTCAATTCTGACACTGACTGATCCCGATCAAAGATCCATAATAGCCCCGCAGGCCAGCCAAGTCTTCAGTGACCATATACGAGAACGAGAACCGGTGGTGAACAGAAGTTTGTCACCGACTCGCACTTAGCCAGTATTTATTATTTGTTGTTTTACTTTTAGAGTGTCACTGTACCTTCTATAAATCGTGTCATGTTTGACGCTTGTACGTATTAAAGTTTTTCCAAAAGAGCAAATACAAAAATACGTTTAAAAAAGGTTTGTTGTATGGGTATCCTTTTAGTTTTTACTTTTTGACATTATTATTATTTCTTAGTTAATCCGCCGTAATATCACATCTTCTGTGTAAATTTCACTGGTTTATCTATTATGGTTATTATGTTATGTGGTACCAGATACAGCCGTTAAAAGATAGGACAGACGGACGCACAGACAGACAGACAGACAGACAGCGTAGGCTTAGAAATAGGGTCCCATTTGAACCATTTGGATGCGGAACCCGTTTTTTTATTTTAAACACATACCTGTCTTTCTACCATTGATGTACAAACAAATAGATGTTGTCTAGTACAAAATTCACAAAAGCTTACCAGTTTACATTTGTTTTGGTAAAATTTATAAATGCAATCAAACTAATTTAAATTATCGCTATTTTCTTTTAATTACCGTAACGGTTAGTATGGTTTTAGTATACTTTTGGTGCAGACATAGGTACCTACCTAGTTGAGACCCAATATCTATGCTTTTAATTCTAGGTATGCTTTCAACCATCGATTAATAACGAAACTCAACTTTGTTAAATAAGTAAGGGGGCTATACCCGGATTGTTTCGAGTTAGAACTCCACTGATTGAAATTTTTGTAATCATATTAAGCTAAATGGTTCTGAACACTTTTGCCTGAAAAGATTACATTATCAATGAGTTCTTACGTTAGAGAAGTCTATAGAAACGTTGAATAAATACAAATTGAAATTTAAATATGACTACATACTTATATGGATAAAACTCTTCACAATAGAAATTACATACAAGTAGGTACGATGGAACATCTCTTTAAAACGTTTTATCAAATTTACCTTCTAAATTATATTATACTAGCCGCCCGCCCCGGCATTGCACGGGTGTAAGCTCGGCCTTCGGCCTCGCTACAAAATATATTATAGCATGTCACCCGGGGATAGTGTAGCTTCCCAACAGTGAAAGAATTTTTATAATCGGTTCAGTAGTTTTTGAGTTATTTCGTTACAAACATACAAATATAGGTACAAATCTTTCCTCTTTATAATATTAGTGTATGTAAATAAACATATTTTTATGGAGGTACCTATTATTACATATACTTAAGTAGAGTACCTAGATCGACAAAAGAGTTTAAGCAAAGTCGCTTCATTTCAGTAGGTACTATTTTTGTTTGTAACTACTTAACTATTTCGTAATTAAATAAAGTCGATAAAAAAAAAACAACCTAGAACTACAGTAACAACTGGTAGTCTTATCGCAATCTCTACCAGCCTTAAGATGTTAGAATTGTAATTTTTTTATAAATTTTTTTTTACTAATACATAAACTAAAAACAAAAGAAGAAAAAAACAGAGATTGAAAGTTATCCACTTTGGCGGGAAATTCAAATTTCAAACAGTTTTTTTGTTCTTGTAGCTAAGCCGAGTAATTATTGTAAACGATTATGATGTTTGCGAAAATTGATTATTATTCTTTACAAACTCGCGTAAAGTTATTTATCTCCAAAGCACATTATTACATACATTTGTCAATAAACAAATTTATGCTGTTTCAAACGGTTTATTGCCAAATGTAAGTAAAATGGTGTGTAACTGATTAATAGATGTACATTATAATGTAAAGAACGATCAAAAATTTTCGCGAACACTATGCCATTTCACAATAATTACCCGGCCTAGCTACAAGGACAAAAAAACTATTTGAAATTTGAATTTCCCGCCATACGTGAACGTTTCACCTTAAAAATTTTGCTGAAGGGAACCACAAACCAAAACGTCATCTGTGTATATTTTTTGCATATGTTGGCTTTTTTCAAATAGTGCTGAATCAATTTCGATAAAATGTAGGTATATAGGACCACCTTTGAAGTTATGACCTACTAATCAAATAACGAATCATCAAAATCAATTTATTATTGGCGGAGTAATCGCGTAACAAACACACAAAAACATACAGTCGAATTGAGAAACCTCCTCCTTTTTGAAGTCGGTTAAAAATTGTTATATTCTATTCGAGAGAAATCTGTGTGAAATTAGTACAAAATTGATCTGTAAGTGTGTCTGTTTGCGCTTATGGGATTGATATAAATAGCGGTTTTGCAAATAACTGGACTGAGCGCCGTGGCCGTGTCGAGTCGAGACGGGTGCTCTGTAAACTCAACATAGATTACGGTACATACAATATTTATCATACTATAATTTTATTTTTAAATGTATATGAATCTAAACGTATACATTTGATGAAAAATAAATAAATGGAAGTTTTATACCGATAGTTTCCACTTTAGTGCTACCCCTTGAAAAGCAAAAGTTGGTCGTCCATTTGATGACATTTTGATCATCTCGTATGCAGTTGTGTGCTGCTCAATGTTGAAATGTGCGTTTGTAGAACTAGTAAGAATATATCAGTGTGTGCAAAACGTGTTTACCTCGCTCCCTTTGGTTTTCGGCAGCTTTTTTTGGTACTAGCTCGAGTTTAAAACAAACTTAAACTATATTATTATTGCTCGGTGTATATGGACCCGGGTATGTCCTAAAACTACGACCAGAACCACCGAAGGATGGGCAGCAGCGTCCTAATAGTACACGGTGAACGTACTGCGATCCCCAAGCCGCCTGCCAAGCGTGGGGATTATGGCAACACCCCTCTCTCTGAGGGAGGCCTCTGTCGAACAGTGGACGTTAATTGGCTGATTATGTGTGATGTGTATATACATCATTACCAGCCTTTCATGTTCCCATTGCTGGGATTCAGGCCTTCTCTCAGAGAGAGAGAGAGAGAGAGAGAGAGAAAGATGATGGGCCCTAATTATACCCTGCTGGACTAGTGCATGTTCGGGAATGTTATGACTTTGAACTTTTGAGATTCTTGATGGACATAGGTCCATCAAGAATCTGGATGAAAAAGATGGATGATCCTCTTTCACGCTGCAATGAAGCACTGGAACGATGTTTTTTTTTTGATGACTGAAAACAAGATGAATGAAAAATGACTGATGATCGATGACCGGATAGGAAAGAAAGGTTCTTGAGTGGAGACCACGAACCTGAAGACGCAGCGTAGGTAGGCCTCCCACTAGATGGATCGATGACATTGTGAGAGTCACCAGGTAGCCAATGGATGCAGATGGCAGGATGTCGTTCAGTGTGGAGGTTAATGGGAGAGGCATATGTTCAGCAGTCGACGTCTTCTGGCTGATGATGAAAGTTGCAGGACTGCAAGGTGACTTAGTAAGTCTAGGTAGTCAATACTTTGAAAATGTCGAGAGTTCCCAAACCCTAAATGATTATGAAATATTGGTTCAAAAGGTGATCATTCGGAAACTTCAGGATGCCATCAACTTCTCATGACGTGTGTATTATAGTAGCTTGCACCTAATCTGTGGCACACATTGTCGGCTGCTTATGTAAGCCAGAGCGTCTTCCACTTTCGAATCAAGTTTATTGACACGGCTCGACAAATGCTCGGTTCACAGTTATACCGACCAACTTATCTGTTCAGTTGGTTAAATAATGGAACTAAATCTTTCCACAGGAGGCCGTCAGTTCTGTTAAAAAAATCGATTGTGGCTCTCCCATTTAATTCTACAGAAAACTTGGTTCACAGTTACATCGGCGTCTTGCTTTGATTGTTGACTCCTATAGACACTACAACTCAGTCTGTGACTTCCACCATATTAACTTAAGTTATAATCTGTGGCCTCTGTGGGCTTAAACTTGCTGTCAAACTGAGACACTGATGGCCGAGACAGAGATGGGAACGCGTGATTTTGTTCGAATGATTATTTCCGTTTTGACTGTTTTGATTCGTACTCGATTATGAATATCGAATGTTGTTAGTGTTGCCAAATAATAAAACCGTGCCAAAAGGAAAATACTTTCACACTCGTCGAATTACTCGTAGAGTTACGATACCTGCATATTCACCTATTCGTACAAAACAGCTAACTGCAACTTCCAAACTGCTTTTTAATGTTTTTTAAGTAGCTAGTCTGTAAACTATACTCAGCTCAAATATTTTTATCACTGACAGCAGCAACAACATTGTAAAAAAAGCAGAATGAAAATCAACTACAATATTGCGTTCAAAAACCTAGAAACAGGAGTCAGAATTTGTGGTTCTAAAACAACGCACGCATGCTCACGCGATGAAATTAAGTTGTTTACCGTTTTCATTTAGCTTTTACAATCTGCTGCGGCTGTCATTACTAGAGAAATTTTGACCAAGTATAGCTAAAAATACTCTCTTTCATCACATTTATTTAGATATGGAGCAACACTTTAGTTTTGTCTTCCAAAACTGTCCGAACTTCAGATCAGACAAAAAAAAGAGATATTATGGTAAGGTGACGGGGCGGGTGCGTATGCGCATCAACCCTAAATCAGACTTGATGCCTTTAGTTGAACTCGCCCTATAGACAATCTTGCCACCCTTTTTGCATGTAGACTATTAGTTCATTTGTGCCGCTGCAAGTTTCTTAGTGTGTGTGAAATATGAGTAAGTGTGTCGTACTTATCATTGTATCATTTTTCTAAATTTGTTTGTTTTCGAGTGTTAATGTATAATAATGGTGGATTATAAGTGTTTGTGAACGTTCTCTAGTGTAAGCAAGGGATATAATGAGGAGAAACGTCTTTTCGTAATGCAAAAAATAGCCGCATGATCGTCAGTAGAACCGAGTTCGACTAAAGGTATCGTTCGCGCAAAACTTTATGAGCCCTCTGAAGTTAGGCCCAGTGGCTGCGCAGTACGCATATTATAGGTATCCGAGGGACTTTACAGGGCGTCGGGGAGGCCTCGCGCCTAACTTCAGAGGGCTCATAAAGTTTTGCGCGAACGATATCAAGCCTTATTTAAGCTTGATGCGTTCGCACTCGCCATGCTACCTTATTTCATAACCTCGTTTTTCTGATCTGAGATCACGCTCGAAGGTTTTACCCACTGATTCTATTGAACCGTAAATTATAAATAAACAAACGCATTTATAATACTTATAGAGATTTTTAGTCATTAATCTTTAATCGATAAACATACCTGATTATTAAACATTAATGATTCCCTTTAATGTGTTACTTCTCGTTACAAATAATCGAGAAATGATCTATAGCTGCAAATACTAATCGCTGTTTGCCCAAGCCCTATATGTCTGTATTTACATAACTCCGTAAATTATTTACTAAAACCAACACTTAAGCTATCAATAGAGCCATTTATCATTCCCGCGGCTAAAACTGTTAATAAATTAATCGGGTAACAATTTATATACTTGTATCGAGATGTTTTATGTTAATTTTATGTATGGACCGCCCTCGAATGTATATCGTCTCAAGTTGGCGTTAAACTGTTTAGTAGAAACTACCGGTGAGCTATAACTTACAACGTTTTAAGAAAAAAGGTTAATTTTAATTTTAATAAAAAAAAAATTTTTTTTTTTTTAAGTTTTAGTTTTTAGTTAGTATTTTAAGTTTTCTTTAATTTTCTGTTTTTTAAGTTATGCATAATAAATTATTTCATTATAAATAATCAAAATAAAAAAAGGGACATTTTTTTTATTTACCAACTAATTGACGAATGAAAGTGACGTCAAATATCCATAGTAGAATAATTTATATGCAAAAGTGTGTTAGTTATTGGTTTGTTTATTCCTCTTTCACGCAGCAACAGATCAACAGGACGATATAGCTTTTGCTTAAATATAGTTGGAGGACTGGAGAGCGATTTATGAGATCCTAGCTATTGTCCGCGACTTCGTATACGCGTAGACTTTCATATAAATATTCAATCTCCGTTGGCCCTCCCCTTCGACCCTTTCGCAAAATCCTATGCCAGCTACGTTGGTTGGTCAAGTATTTTTCAAGATTTCGTGATTAGTGGCATTTCGCATATAGATAGATTTTATCCCGATTTTTTTACGTAATATTAATTTATAACTTGAATACTTATGGTATTTCTGATCTTCACAAAATAGTTTGAAATATAAATAAAAAATAAAATCATTATCAATATAAATCATTCAATTGTTAAACGCTATTTCCTACGGCTTAATTATTTAAATAAATAAATTATGATAATTTTATATTTTGTTTAATAAAACGTCAGTTTTGTTATACCACCACAGAAGCCAAGTTAGAGTTTGAAATCTATATTGTAAAGCGTATCCAACGTACAAAAAACCCCAACAAAGAACTCAACCAACTGAATTTTATATATCCATTAAACTTAATCATTTACGATCTGTAAATTTATCTCTATAGTGCCTGTGAATTAATCTGCAAAGCGCTCTCATTAAGTTTTTTACCAGCAATAAATCTAAAACAGCGTAAACAGTTTGTCGTCGCAATACAATAAGCATAATGGCAGTAACAAAAAAAACACAGAAATTATGATCTACATTAATATAATCACAGACAAGAGAAGATAACGAAACTTTTTTTTTCTGTGAATATAAAAATGAAGTAAAGTTTGTGGATTTTTTAAGCTAATAGGGCTGTACTTACCCTTACGAAACTACAGCCGCTGAAAACGTCAAAACAATCGCACCATCAATTTTTTTTATACCCTATAGTTGTTTTTCCGGATACCAGAAAAACATGCTTTCAAACCTATTTAAAATCTACTTAATTTTCTATTACGTGTAGGTATTCGTTATCGGCAAGTGTTTATCTAAACATCAAGTTAAACACTTGTGTCCGAGTAGTTGTGTTTCGTGAACTTCAGAAACCGCAAAGTGTACTAACTTGTTAAGTTGTTATGGAGTAAGTTAAGTATATTGAGATCAATTTCATCAAGTAAGAATATTGAGCACTGCTTGTTTTGTTATGGAATGGCTTTTCAATCTGCCCTTTTCTCTATTCCTGGCTATGTGTACATAGTGGTATGCTCAGCTTTCTTAGTTTTCAGTTCATCAAAACTCGCGTGAGGATACAACGTTGCATAGGTACTAGCCTTTTCTTAGTTTTGCTCCTACACTTCGCTCTTTCATTTACATCGTCTTCTGGATAACTAGTATTTCCTCATGTGCACTGAAGCTCTACATATTCACACTAATTATATTTTAGCATTCCGCAATGTTTATTCTTAGATGGTAGAGTATTTTGGCCACAATTGCGGACCCAGTAAAATTATACTGTTAAGGAAGAGAGAAAAACAGAAGTATACATCTTTTCACCTTGTCTTGGGCCTGCCTTTGGAAGTTTCCAGACTACCAGCGGCAGACCTAAAGTCGTCCAGAGAAGCAGAGCTTCTACAACCGGATGGATGAATGGATAGTGCTAAGTTTCCTAAGTGATGTAGTCTTCTCTTCACGCCACTAATTCTTCACAAACAACGGCTAAGAATTAAACCCGCTATCCTACAAAGACCATTAGATACTTTTTCCGGGATAAAAAGTAGCCTACGTGGTAAAGGGTATAAACTACTTTCATACGAAATTTAATTTAATTCAATTCAATTTACAGTTGAATGCGGACGAACATACAAACATGCACTATTACACACAAATTTTCGCATATATGATATTAGTATGATAGTATCAAGTAGTGATAGTTTACCTACTTATTATACTTTGGTACCAGTATGTTTCGATGTGATAAAGGTGAATGAACAGTGTGTTTTCCTCATCAACTGAGATAGTGCTAGTTACACGAAAATGTAATAATAGGGGTTTAGTCTTATAAAACTAAGAACTTGTAGATAAAGGTTACCGTGAAAAAAGCAAAAAGGGAAAACACACACAAGAAAATACGAGAAAAACTTTAATTGGTCATCACTTGAGAAAATTAAGAATACAATAAGGGTTTTGTATTTTACAAGTACATAGTTACGACCCTCACCCTCTAAATTAATTTAAACGTTTAGGTTAGAAATCTATAAAAGTACTCGTAGTAAGGTGCCATTTTGTTGACCAATAGGAACTGGTTTCCTGACACACTAATGACGTCACACTAATACCTAAGCTATGGGACCGAATTTTGCACTTACAATATTGAAAACTAAAAAATATATGCAATCTTTATTATTTTTTTGGTGAGTTAATAAATGTTTTTAAAAGTCATGTAAGTTTTTTTTTTATGTTATTCCACAGAAAAGAAAAGTTTTTTGTTTCTTTCCGTGCAAGTTTGCCTGGAAGAAATCACTTTAAGCGATAAGACCGCCTGTTAAAATGTATGTTATCCTTGTTTTTGTGGTCTTTTAATAAAGAGTTATTTTATAAAGCTGAAATAAGGAAACTAAAACCAAGATACAATAAACCCAATCACACGGCATTCCACAGAACGCATCGTCTAAGGCTAGAAGACTGTATCCACACTTCACATACACACTCATTGTTAACGGACATAACTACTAAACTTACACATGCACACTGAACATCAATATAATATAAACTCTATCAAAACGCTATAAGGATTACAGTAACTAAGAAAAAAAACTCGCGTTATAATTCGAGTTGGAAGCATGTTTGTAAAGTAGACTGTAAATCGTTAGTCCCCGACATCATAGGGCAAAGATTATATAAATGTAGAGAGGCAAATGAATCGGGGTTAGCTCGATATATATGCCTATTTGTATTTAATAGTGAAAATGTACACCGGGACACTATTTTACTTAGACGAAAATTTTTAGGTGTAACAACGTACACGTACGTACGTTCAGGGTCTGACTTGAAAACAATTTACAATTACAATTTACTTTACAGATATTATAAAGTTATCATATAATAAAACTTTTTAAAACAAGCTTTCTGTATTCCTTTCAGTAAACCCTTTATTTTGATACCCATATCATGATGGTAGATAAGAAAATTGTCCGCCATCATCCGCCATATTGGATTTAGTGACTGTGACGTCATTTTATTTTCCCCCTTCATTTGATACCAATACCATGGAGGTGTATAAAATAACTGGTTCGCACTCTTTATGGTATGATAACCGATGGGGAAGAAAGGTTCTTGAGTGGAGACCACGAACCGGACGACGCAGCGTAGGTAGACCTCCCACTAGATGGACCGACGACATCGTGAGAGTCGCGGGCATTCAGTGTGGCTGATGATGATGAAAGCAAAAGGCAGAAGCAAATTTTTTTTGTCATTAAGGTTTTTGTTTAATCTTGTTTCAAAATAGGCAATATTTTACAACTTTCCTACTGACATTCACATCTTTGCCAATCATCTCGAAAGCGTACCGAGACCAACCAACCGTGCGTGTAGGCATTTACATAGATCGCGCCCACTTCATACGCGTCGATTTTTGCCCAGATACCGTCATTACACGACCAAAATATACAGATTTCATTCGACCATAACGTTCTTAAGGTACAGAGAACATCTTAACTTATTCGGATGTGAGAAATACTGGTTCTGAGGCCGGAATTCGATTCGTGGTAGAGTTAAATAAAGTACACTTGCTACTTTATGACTTCTTGTTGTAATAAATAAAAAACGACTTAAAATAGTTAATTCTTTATTGAAACTGTCAAGGACTGTTTTACCAGATTGCCATCACTTAACGCGATTCAATGTACATTTGTTACATACATACATTTTGACGAGTGTATATGACCGTTTTCTATAATGTAATTTTATTTTGCAGATAATTATCAATTAATTAAATAATCTACTTAAAAATTTAGTGATTTTGGATGACATAATATTGTCAAACAAGTTTTTTATATATGTTTTTTTTCCAGAACAAAAACAGAAGTAGGCCTGTAAATGAAGATAACCTTACGAGGTCTCAAATAAGAATTACATAGTTGCTGGGAGTCTAAGTAAAAATTACGTGCATAAAAATGCAAGACAAAAATTATTTAAACAAAGTAATTTTGTTTTTGGGGAACTTATTAAGTTTTATGAAAAGTTATCGAACAAAAGTTCTTTGGTATGATGTAGGGAAGCTGACTGTGAGAGGTTTTAGGTAAATTAAAAATAACCTTGAATATTACAATTAACCTGAATATTGTATATGTTGGGAAAAATAAAAGGAGAAGAATGAAAAAATAAATAAATACAATAAAAACCCTTCTATCACCAAGACCCCAACTTATTATTAAATGAAAGGTTATAAAGCTCTAAATTACTACGGAGTGGGAAGAGCTTGCCTACTTGCCTACGCATCTCGTAGCGGTCGTAGGCCGGCGTAGGCGGAAGCATGACGTCACAGCCCTACGAATTGCTACGTACAGTAAAAATATAAAAGTGTATTATAATATAATATTATTATTATAATATACGTATATTATGGCAATTATCTATTTATCTATATATTGAGGGCAATTTTGGAGGCACCATTAAAAATTAAAAACTTTTGCTTTGATTCGAAGTTTCATAACCATAGCTCTAAGAATCCACGTTGATCCATGATACGAGTATAAATAATAATTACTATGTTTAAAGTGCGCACGCCAGCTTAAGATTAAGCCGTACGTTCAAAGGTTCACAGAGGGTTAGACCTTGAAATATTTACGGCACAGTCTTTAAAGTAGATACCTCCTTTCTAACAAATAATTATCAATATAAAAAAACGACTTAATAATATAAAATTTCACTGCACCAAATTGAAATGGGACCACACGGGAAGCACCAGCTTTCAAATAAAAAAATAATCATCAAACTCGGTACACTCAGTCGAAAGTTCTGAGGTAACAAACATAAAAAAAACCCGTACTTACCATTACCAATAAAATGGCAAAATAATCACGTTTGTTGTATGGGAGTCCCCCCTTAAATATGTTATATGTATTTTAATTTAATTACTTATTTTTAAAGTGAAGATATACTTACGTGAAAATTTCAACTGTCTAACTATCACGGTTCATGAGATACATCCTGGTGACAGACGGACAGCGGAGCCTTAGTAATAGGGTCCCGTTTTACCCTTTGGGTACGGAACCCTAAAACAGACGAATTGAGAACCTGCTCCTTTTAGGAAGTCAGTTAAAAATTATGCAATGCTATGTTTATACACACGATAACATTTTATTGAAACAAATTATTATAAGTACCTAATACACATATAATTTTATCTGTAGAATTATACCTTTGAAAATATTTTTTCGGTCTGACACAGAGTCTGCTGTCCAAAGTTGGCGGTGTTGCCAGATCGACGCCAATCACGCGGATCCCGCAAGCAACCAACTTCAACAAGCGAGCATGGCCGCCTGCGGAGCCCCACCGTCTCACTCGCTCTCATGACTCACGCCACGCGCGCTCGATCATTCGGACAACGCCTTGCGCTGTGACTGCACGTTTTTGTTTTCAATCATACTAGAAATTGTACCATGGATGAATTCGAGAAAGAGTATTACCAGAACGTTATTCGGAATGATACCCACGACCCGCAATGGACACAGTTCGAAGTGGACTTAATTCGCTGTATTAGAGACGACTATCCGATAATTTACTCTAAAACAGGCGATATGACCAGACACCAACGAGCGGGAAAGATTAGGAGCGCTTGGAAGCAAATCAGCAATAAGTTCAAGGAACTCCCGAGTAAGTTTTTTATTTATTTTCATTATTCAAACGATATTTTTATTATAATGTATGTTATTTTATTACTATTTAAGTCGACTGTCTCACACCGCAACTTACGGGAATGTTTCTTTATCTTATTAAAAAGCTAACCATAAATAGAGCCACAAAACAAAACAAAATGAAAATAAGTTTTTAAGTATTTTAATATGTTGCTAGATGGAAAGCGCACTATGTTTGCAAATGACGTCACTTGTAAGTACGTCGGGAGCGGGAGGCAATAATGTACGACACATAATGTACGGCATAATAATGCACAGCATCATAATTGGTGTACATGTACGTCGAATATCATGTTGTGCAATATCGTGCCGTGCAATATCATGCCGTACATTATCTGTTCTGCTCAATAATGCACACCCCGATTTTGTACAGCATGATAATTGGTGTACATGTACATCGAATATCATGTTGTGCATTATCGTGCCGTACATTATCGCCTCGGTTTAATAATGCTATAATGTACAGCATGATAATTGATGACCATGAAAACGCGCATAATGAGAGACAGATCTGGTACACAGAGCAGTTCAGAGCACCCTGACTTCAGTAGGTTATGTTCGAAATGGGTCACAGAACTGACACAGAGCACTCCGACTCCACCTAGTCTAGTCCCTACTCCTAGAGTGTATATAAAAAGCGCGGTAGCTTCTGGCGGGAGCTCACCTGGAGTCAGACTTGATTTGGTTAGGTTTGAAATGAGTGACAGATCAGTTCACACGACGCAACAGCCAATCAGAGCAGGGACATTTCAGTAATATAAGCCAATATGGGAGATGCCACCTTTTATAATGTTGTACATTATTGGCCGTACGTGTCGTCAAAACACAGCCCGTATTGCACGACATGATAAAATACGGCATAATAATGTACAGCCCGATAAAACGTGGATTTTTCCCATGTAAATGGATTATTGCCTGTACAATACTGGCTGTGCTTTCCTTGCCGTACTTTACAGACACGAGCAAATAATTGACGGCCAGTATTGTACGACATGGATTGTACAGCATGATATTCGATGTACATGTATACCAATTGTCTAGCTGTAAATTATTGTGCCGTACAATATCGTGTCGGCAAATATCTTGTTGTACATTATAGACACCCTCAAGAGCATCCCTTCCCAATGGGGATCAGTGAGATTTTTAGTTGAGAATGCACATTTATACAGCTAAGAAATCCTTAACATACAGTGAAAAAAATATTGTTCCACGACAAAAAATAACGAAGTTATGACCAAATTACTAGCGTAGTTCACAGGCTGGCCGGCGTGTTAGCTTGTGACGTCACTGGGATGGTCGCCGCCAGTTAGCCATAGATCAGAGTATATATCGGGCAGTTAGCCGTTGGCAGCTATAAGGCGCGCAGTGTTTTGGGTGGTTAATTGTGACTTTGATACAAATTAAGTGCCCGATTTGTGTCTAATTCATCTTCTTAATTATGTACAAATATTGTATAGTGCCAAAATGTACAAACACTTACATAAGTAGTTCTATTGAATTTCATTCGATCAAAAACTTTATACTTCTATATCTCAGAACTTTATTAGACGATTTAAATATTTTTTTCAGTATACATACATACACAATACATTGAATTATATTTTTCACTAAGACTGTTTTTTTTTACAAATCGAAACACCAGTTTGTTAGCCTTTTGCTTTTGTTAGGGGACAGCGGGAGTCAGGTTCAACGTCAACTCTTGGTATAAGGCTAGTGAAGATGGTTCAAAAATCTGCCAATGTTATATATCCGTCCCTATTGTTTGTCCGGGGGATGATTTGTTTTTTTTACTAGGCTAACCACATTTAATTTCTTTAAAAAAGCGGCATACAAGTATCTGGATGGCGCGGTTCAAGTTAAGGCCCAAAATATGGCGCGCCACTATCCAGCGTCGGACTGGCCATATAGTCGAGGTGGCGTTTGCAAGCCAGGACCCAGCCTGCTCGGGCCCTCCACGGGCCTGGCTTGCGGGGCTTGCCTTAAACCAGGCAGTAGGTAGGATAAGGCCCGCGCAGCCTAGCAAGTCTCGAGCCCCGAGCTGTGGGGAGCCACCCGGGCCCAGTTCGACACTGCCACTATCTCACTCGCACATTTGATAGTTTTTTTAAATATGTATAAAATTACTGTGTCTATTTTGAAAAATGTGCTGCGGTAATTTTGTGAAGTTAATATTTCGAGATATTTAGAACAAAAATGGGATTAATAGATCTTTCCATTTATTCTCGTCGTTATAAAAAATATTAATCCAAAAATTTGGTCTAAATATTTGAAATACATATTTCAAAATATTTAGACTAACCTCGTAAATTGATCGAGGCACATTTTTCAAAAGTAGACGGTCATTTTATTTCTTTACAAAACATCAAATACGCAAGCGAGTACCGAATATTATGGCCTTTAATATAATATAAGTTCCCGTACACTAAATTAAATTAATGTGGACACGACATTTGTTTGATGTAGTGTACGGGACTTGCAAATAGTGTCAACATTATCTGATGTATGACAGGTATAGCAAGGTACAGTCTCTGTTCAAAATAATTATTATATTTATTGTATAAAATACATTAATTACAGTAAAATATTACTTATATCTAAGTGAGTAGCAATGTAACAAATTTTTTTCTTCTATACATATAATAAAAACGTAGAGATAAAAAAATATGTAATTGCGAGATAACAAAAAAAAAATCACACATGTCGTCTTAAAATAAGCAGCTGAACACGATAGGACAGTTTTTAGAATTTTTGTCTGTTTGTTTGTTTGTTTGTTTGTTTGTTTGTTTGTCCGCGCACATCTCCTAAACCACTGGACGGATTTAAATGCGGTTTTCACGAATATGCTTAGAAATTACCAGATTAAAACATAGGCTACCTTATATCATTTGTTTTAATTCTTTATTTTTACATAAACGAAAATAAAAATCAATGATTTATTTCTTCGTTACATGAAACGTAATATGATGATCGTCACATAGCCTCAAGCAAGGAGATCCAAAGTAAAGAGAATGTTATTGACATAGCCATGAAAATTTTGAAACTGTCAACTGTCATTCGGTTAATCAGTTTAAATTTAAAAAAGGTTCTTTAACCTTCTTAGATGAATGAACGTGTAGATCAAGCATGTTATAGGCCTTACAACCTCTTTGGTGGTTCATTCCAGTGCATGGAGTAGGAGTATTACATTCTCTTGGTTTTATTCTATGTTAGCATTTAAAACACAAAATATACCGCATCCTATTTTAATTCAGTCCCGCGAATAGAAATATTCAAAAAAGGCCCTTTGTACATGAAAATAAACCTATACAACAAAATTCCGGACGCAATAAAGAAAGAAAGAAATAATAACATTTTTCCAGAACCAACTTCGTAAGTTTCTAACCCAAAAATGTTATTACGATATAAAAGATTTATTCGACGATAAATTTTAGAAAATTATAATTAGAAAATAAATATCGATATATAAATAGTTAAGAAAGTAATGACGCTACTTTCTTAACTATTTTGTATCATCTCATATATAATTAAGTAACCTATCACACTAAGTATGTTTTTTTTTGTTTTGTAAAATTACTTCACCCTAGGTTAAGTTTGAATAGTATATATAATATTTATGTAATAGATTTAACTATACCTACTTAAATTTATATATTTATGTCTGTGGTCTGGTTTTGTGAACAGCCACTACATAAGTCATTGCTGCACCCTTTATGCAGGGTATATAAACTTAGCTTTTAGAAGAATACAGTGTATATTTGCAATAAGAATATAGAAATAATTTTATTTTACTGTGATATTTTAACAGATAAATAGAGTAGTTCCATTTCATGGCTTTTTAATCAAGGTATACATACAAATGCACGCGAAATAAGAAATAACTAGCCAAGAGTGTGTTAAGACAAGCATTATGTCAGGGTTCCGTGGCCAGCGAAACTGGACAGTCAAATTTCAGAGATGTATATCATCCCGACATGACATGATATACTTTTAATGGTTTAGACAAAAAGAAAATTTCAAAACATGCTCTGCACTGTGATCACATTATCTTTTTGATTTGAAAACTGTTGACGGTGTTTTTACTTTTATGCTTCTATCCACAGGGCGACATAAAATAAGCAGCTGAACATGTTAAGGCAGTTTTTAGAATTTTTGTTTGTTTGTTCACGCACATCTCCTACACCCCTGGAAGAAAATGCGGACGGATTTAAATGCGGTTTTCACGAATATGCTTAGCTATGACCAGATTGAAGTATAGGCTATGTTATTTTGCGCAAGGCCGGATTAAGGGAAGAAAAAACGATTGAAGGTTTATATGAAAATCTACGCGTACGAAGTCGCGGGCAAAAAAACTAGTTGTATAATATTAGTGTAAAATTGAAAACGCGGATAGTTTCAACGTCATACTTCTCTTTACTCTTTTTCATACGAGTAGCTATCTACATTTCAGACCAAATCAACCTCTAGCACTTGCTTTCAATGTTCCTTGCTTGCTTACTTGACGTATAATCTAAGTTACGTACTGGCTATAGTGTCTAAAGTGCTTTCCTGCCGGGTCGACTGAGTGGCTCACCTTAAGGTTAAGGCTTTTGGGCTTCTTATGCTATCTTCTTTGTCGTGTCATCAATCATTCTTTTAGGAAAAATTCTACAGTTTTCTCCTAGTATTTCACCACCACGACCCCTTCTGCTATGACTTTACGATTGTTGTGTTATTGTACACAAAAATAAATAACTGATATCTACAGTTTATCGTCATCTGAAACGCGGTAGCACTCAGTTGTACATGCCACTCGTGTCATCCTGCGCGCGCGCATAGTGCATATATGTTGGCAGGAAAAATACCTAAAAAAAATGTATAAATCTGTTTTCTTTTTAGTGACGCACATCAAAGCTAGATGGAGAAGTATTTTGGACAATTACCTCAAACAAAAAATCTATGCTGACTCCAACTCAGACTGTAACGAGGCTTTAGTAAAAAACAAGTTCATGGAAGGAACCTTAAGTTTTTTGGAAGGTGAATTAGATTTATTTTTTGATCACCATAAAACAAAAAAGACTACCGAAGACTTAAATCCTAATGAGGAACCATCTGATGATGAAAATAACGAAGATAAATATGCATTAGATATTAGAGACACACTTCACGAAGAAGTTGATCTAGATGATGAAATAACTGAAGTAAAAGAAGAAGTTGTTGATACATACGTTGAAAATAATAATGAAATCGAGAAAGATACTACTATGGAAGAAGCTAAATATGAACCCAAAAACACTTGGAGTGAGGAAGAACTACTGAATGCTACTCGTTTAACGAAAGAAATGATTGATCAGTTGATACTGATAAAAACCAGAAACTATTACATGACCCCGTTATCGGACAAATAAAATTCATTGCATTAAATTGGTTTTTAAATAAGGTTTTTTTATTCCATTGTAACAACTTTTCAATTATAATATATCTATCTAATCTAATAAAACCACATTAATTGCCATTAAGTGCGGTAATGGCACCTGTGCATGCTGGGTACGCTGCCAACTGATTGTGGGCTTGAATATTTGGATTATCTTCAACGATATACGGGCAGTCTAACTATTTTTACCGACTTCCAAAAAGAAGGAGGTGCTATGTTATGTTCGTCTGTATGTTTTTTTTGTATGTTCATCGTTTTGTATTCAGATAAGATTTTGCTTGTTTAGTTTACCTATATACATAGTTGTATTTATTGTAAAAACCAAGCGAAACATTGTCGCCCAGGTACTATTGTAAGTTTCATTTGTGATTTGAAATAAAATTACGAATAACTACGAGTATGTGGTGTATATTATAAGTATATGTGTACTTTAATATAGGTAGGCTTGATCAGAGAGAGGGTCACTATAGGTACTCATCATTATGGACAATTATCACTTATGTATGACTATGTATTAGTATCAATTATGAGTAACTTTTTAACAATTTCTCGCATTTAAAAAAAAAGGATTACCCAAAGAAAACCCTATTTTTAATCAAGGGTGGTAAGCTACCTCCACTCCAAATAAAATTTTCATCTGTTCCAGAGTTGGTGGCAATTTGCCAATTAACGGTGTCCCACACAAACTTTTTATACAACTAGCGGTGTTCCGTGTGTTTTCCCATGTGGACAATCCTTCTGGCACTCAGATCAGACATACAAAGGAGATATGGTATCAGGCTTGATGTCATTAGTCGAACTCACCCTGAAGGCTTCCTTGTATTTTTTTATAAGCTGTCCCATACATTTTGTCGAGAGTGAATTACCGTTTTCTATGGAACAGCTGTTCCAGTATTCCATAGTAAAAGTTGTTTATAATGGTAGGTACTATGAACCCCTTTCAGCTTAGTACACCCTTTTCGTGTAACCATAGGAAAACTTGTGCAGTTTCATGCTTCTATAGCCAGTGGGGCCAGCGGTTTGGGTGTGCGTTCTGCTCAGATTAAATAAAAAAATAGAAGCGTTATACCTCCAGTTTCCCCTTTAGCACTTGCACCCCCCTCGGTCGTCCATTCGTATATATTTTAATAATATCGCTTGCAGTTGTGTGCGCTCAATATTAAAGTATGCGTTTGTAGAACTAGTAAGAATATGTCAGTGTGTGCAATACGTGTTTACCTCGCAACCTTCGGTTTTTGGCAGACTTTTTTTGGCACTAGCTCGAGCTTAAAGGCAGATCCAAACTATATATTATCTAAGGTTGTCTGTCAGTAATGAACATAAGATTCGTAAGTTATAATAAGGAAGGATAACTGTGATAAAATAATACAAGAAAGAATTATTTTCGTTTTAGTTCCAAAATGTTGGACTACCTAGGTATCGTTCGCGCAAAACTTTATGAGCCCTCTGAAGTTAGGCCCAGTGGCTGCGCAGTACGCATATTATAGGTATTCGAGGGACTTTACAGGGCGTCGGGGAGGCCTCGCGCCTAACTTCAGAGGGCTCATAAAGTTTTGCGCGAACGATACACGGCAGCTAATAAACAAATTGCCAAAACAGGTCTGTTGAAAGAGCGTACCTACCTACATTTCATATTTCGTAAATTCAAAAAAATAATGATCTAGAAAGTTCGTCCAAAATAAGTACATTTGATTGTATCTCTGAACCATACCGCTTACGATTACGGTACATACGAGTCCGTGGGCAGAGAAATTTGGTAACACAAATATTAAGTCGCAACCAGTTCACAACAATTGAAACAGCGATCCGAGAGACGGTGACCAATCCGTCACGGTGTTTGTGAATGTGCGCGCGCGGCGGCACTCGTTCCATGCCGCTTGCGAGATCAACTAGGTTACCTGATCTTTCGCCAATTTCCTGTTATTTATTTGAACTCATAATTTCATATCAAACTAATCTTAAAAACATTAATGCGCGGATACACATCTGCAAGGAACGTATATTGTGTTGGTTTGCATAAATAACCTTAAATTAACATATAAAATTCTATATGCGAAGGTACTCCAAAGACTTAAAGTTTAGTATGTAATGTGCCTATCGCATTTATATTATATGTATTATATATATATACATATTTATAAAATTATCTATATTATACTATATATCATTTGGTAGTATTTATTTAAAGGTATCACTATAAGTGTTTTAGCATCCCCCTGGAAGAGATCGCTTTTAACGATAAGGCCGCCACTAGTGTGGCACTAGCTTGTAAGTATTTCTACCTGTTTGTAATTTTGTTTTTTGTGTACGCAATAAAGAGTTTTTATCTATCTATCTATAATAACATATCATTATTAGCATAATATCATGTTCCCACTGCTCTGTTATAGGCCTTCTCTGAGACAGATGGGCCATCATCGACCATGCTGTACCAGCGCATGTTGGTAGATGTCATGTTTGTCTTTGAACTGAGAAGGTTCTTGGTTTCCTCTCGATGTTTTCAATCACCGTTTTTGAGCGATGGGAGTGAAACGGCACATAAATGATTTAGGCACTTAATACGCTAATGGTTCAAGGCCGAGGATGGAACCGAGTGCCTTCAGATTCTAAGCGCAAATGCCACCGCTCCACCACCATTGTTCTGATACATATAAATACTATATAATTATCAATATAAAAATGTCAGAACTGGACCAAATTGAAATGGGACCACACGGAAAGCACCAGCTTTCAAGTAAAAAAAGAATCATAAAAATTGGTTCACCCAGTCTAAAATTCTGAGGTAACAAATATTTAAAATAAAATAAAAATACGAATTGAGAACCGCCTCTTTTTTGGAAATCGGTTAAAGAGTAAGATATTTTGATTGAAAAATGGGTTTGTGCGATGGTGCGGTCATCTATCGAGCACGCTAGTCAATTCACTCGATTTGAAGATACCCAGATTGTATTTATCAGGAAACCGGACAGGAAGAGTTTTATCCTAACATTACAGGTGTCCTATCATATTGTCGCTAGCTTTTTAGGCACCTTACCCGCAGACAGCGACTTTAATGCAGTGTATTATGGTTAAAATCATACGTTCTTAGCAAAGATTTAAATGAAGAATAGGTAAGTATCACCTTATGTCAATTTCAAATTAAAAGTTCGGGTGTAATGTAATAAACTTTTTAGGAAGAATGAACGTAATAATCACTAAATTAACGTAAAGGCTTTTTATCACAAATTAACGATTTCGTGAGAACAGCGGGTGAAAATGCGTGAACAACTAGTACGTTCCTGTCATAACAAAGCGAACTAATAAAAACCAGCGCCAACCTGCGATTAAAAAGATAACTACTCTCCAATCTCCCCCGAATTGTGTGTGGTACAAGATAACACGGCACTAGGTAAATATTCTCCGTGATAAATGCTTTACTTACCTGTCGCGACCGCAACGCGCGCTTTAATAATAACCGTGATATTGCGATGATACGGACTGGAAAAACTCGTTCGGCGGATGTCGATATCCTTAAAGTCCCACGAGCCGATCACTTAAACGGACAACAAATCGCTTTATACACTCACCATTACTCGGATGGTATAGAAATTATCGCGAGCCGTTAAGTTTATCCAGCAATGTGTGATGTCTGTAGAGTAAATATCGTTACTTATTTCATGGATAAGCAGTCTGGACCAAGTGTAGTACGTTGCCAGTGAGTGGCTTTCATTCATACCGCCTCGAGCCACGTTCCACACGAGATCTCATCTTCCAATTACTGACTACATTCGTGAGCCGCGCGCTGCGATTTTTGTCATTGTCATCAATATTCGCGAGTCAGTTATTTATTGAAAATGTTACGGTTTTGCGGCTTCTGTTCGGATTTCATTAACCTACGCATGTTAGTTAGTCTTTATGTCACCTTCAGATACACTGTCTCTATGTCAGAATTGTTTGTTTACACTGTTAAATTAAGCAAGAGAAGACAAACAAAAACTTCGTAAAGGAACGATTAACAAGAAGGAACGGTTTTCGCAATTATTATACACTGAAATCAATGAAAAACTGACCCTGCGCAGAACTCCGAGACTTCTGGATCCTGGGAGCCCCTTAAATGTTTCTATATTCTTTACAGATCCGTCATCTAGTCTATCTGTGACCCTGACACTGCAAAGTATTCGAAATGTTAGGAATTAACATAATGTCTTGATAAAATCCGTTAAAAGTGTTTAATTTCAATTAGTAAAGGAAGTATAAATAACAATAGCAGCTATACTATACTTGGTAGTTTGGTGGCAAAATGGTCCATCGTGTTCCATCTTACTTAACGCTAACCCATTGTTATGAAACAAGCTAAAGTGGAAGGATTCTCATAAGCGCTGCTTATTGAAGGTAAGTTTCGACATATGTACATTTTCGAGGGCCGGTCGATTTGGCGAAGCATTGTGCTGGTGTATTACACAAACAGTACTGAACGCAATCGCTCAGCGTTTCACAATCGGCGGGTTCGGCGACCGACACCAATACCTAAATTAATTTTCTTTTCGGTCCCGCGCCGCCGTGGCTCATTGTTCAATTTGAGACTACGATTTTGGAGCACCGATGTGCTATTTGGTGACACAGACGAGAAAGTAATCTCTAAACTTGTTTACTAACTGTGATACATTTGCCACTGAGCCTTTCTCTACCCATACCACATGATTAAGCTAAATGAGGTGGTTGAAGGTTGCTCGGGTTCACACCACGATCGCGACAGTAAAATGTATCAAATGTTCACTAGTCGTATTGTTGTTATACAAGATCATTGGGAAACCAAAGTTGGCAGACAGGGTCTGTGATTGCCGAATAACAATACATTTACTTAGGTGTATCTGTACATGAATTTAAATCAGTATATGATAGCACTAACCAGTCGGAGTTGCTCAAACACACGAGTATGACATTTTATAACTGTAACAAGGTCATTTACCGTTCATATTGGGGAATTATTTAGCTGTGTACCTACCGTACATGGTCAAAATGAAGAGGTTTGATGGATACGAATGTCAGAGCGAAGGTCGCCAATCGATTTTTGTATCCATTCGTGTGGCGTGGATAGAATAACAAAACAATGCAGCTGAGGTATCGATTGTTTTGCTCCAATGTTTCTCGGCATCTTTATATTTTGGGGATCAAGTTAGTTGAACGCTCTTTTGCCCTTTCTATTGCCTCATGAAATATAAATCTTTTGAATCCAGACTGAGTAATAGATCGTCCTTGGTAGATAATAGCTTTATGAAGCCAAGTTTAAAATTGAACTCATCGTCACAAATGGCGTGTCATCAAACAAAAATTAGAATACTATTGATAGTTAAATCGATACAGAAACGAAGTAAACTATTGGCAAATGGCACGGAACAGGTAGTTGCAAATTCAAAACGTTTTCATTGCATCCATCTCTCGAATAGTCGAGATTCCCGTGTGATTACCGTAGCCATGGCGCTTGCTTTCCCAGCTATCCGTCAGTTGCGTTCGTCCAAGGAGTGCCTACGTGATCTGCGCTTGCGACATTTTGACAATACGCCAGTTTACGTAACGGTTACTCTCGGTTTATTAACTATTCAGTAATCTGTGTTGGTTGGTACATCGTGCATTCTTCGCTTTTTGTTCCGGGATGATAAATGAACTCGAGACACTTTTGCGCCAGTTTTGTTTGTCACAAATATCTAAACTTTCTTGTGCACTGGTGACTAAACCCACCTTGCGCAATCGTATTTTTTCTTACAGTGTACAAGAGCTACTATTCCCAAGAAAGCTTTGAAACTATTCCTAGCTTTATGAAAACACTAGCAGCGCTCCCCCTATATTACCCGCTATCCTACAGGAATCATGATAATCCAGGGTATAATAAGCTACCTCCACACCAAAGTATACAATACACGGATACGGATTTGAATGTACCCATACAAACTTTTTTGTAATGTGATAGTACCTACTAGGTCGAAGTGTGATGTGATTGTCATAAGTTCCAGTTCAATTCAAAGTGGGGGTGATAAGACCTGCACTAAAATTCCGCTTGGGGTGTATTGTGCACAATTGACAATACATCCCAAGTTCCAGTTGTTTTTTTTACCAAATTCCAGGCAGTGAACAAAATGTTAATGATAGACTGAATTTTTTATGAACACAGACGTAAAAAACAAAAGTCAGTTTAATAAATCAGTTAAAATACTATTAATCTATAAACTAGTCTTTACTAAAAACATTGACAGCCACAACCTATTCGTACGAACTGTCATACATCATAAAGCAGCAGAAGTGGTAACTTCTGCATTCCGGCAGTGTAAGGTGAAATCAGTAACAAATGTTCGTTAATTTCCTATTCAACTAAAATTATTTGTTGCATGTGGAAATAGGAAATAGTGCGAATCGCAAGTAGATATAATATAGCTAAACTTTCTCCGTTTGTTTTGATGCAAGCAGCCGGCGCGGGCGCGCGTTGAAATGACACGCGTTGCTGCCTACAGAGCAAGCACTATGATACAGAAACAAACAGTTACACACAGCTGTACTTTTAAGTCGGTAGAAATAATAAAAAAATGTAAAATATTAAAATTAAATTACTTGTTGTGGTCACACATTTATGTTCTACATAAAAAATAATCCAAAAAGATTACGAACCTAATAGTCTATGGTGGTTCGTCGGAGTTGTCACTAGACTGCTCTCTTAGCAAATACTTTTAACACGCTTTTATTAGCTTGGTATGTATGTATGGTATGTACGTAACGGAATCCATGAACTTGATAACGTGGAATTAAATTAAAATATTGCACACTTATCAAGGACCGATGACAATGCAATAATTTAAATAGTTTGTCCCATTATCCTTACCAGGATCTTCAGGATTAGCGATTTGAAAGCGTGATTTTTATTTTTTAAACTGCGTTGGGTTTATAGATACCTCTCTGCAGAGGTTGCATAGAGGCCGAAGAGACGGCCGCGCATATGATTCAGTGCAGCGATGCAGAATAACGCAAGGAGATACTTGGATCTCCAGGATGTCTGCGCCGACATCACCTCGCTGATGCTAGATGGTTTAACTGAGTGCATTTACAATTGTTTGATTTGCGGCCTAAGCGCAGAAAACACCCCGCTCATCTAGAAAGGATCATCATCAAGATTAAAATTTTATGCACTACACGCACTTAGCACACAGGAACATACTTGATGAAGAGTGACTGCAACCCCTAAAAATTTCACTATCTTTTTACATGTTTCATTAGCCATAGTAAAAGTAGTTCATAATAATGAGTACAATGACCTCGTCTCGGCTAAGTATCATTAGGTACAACATTCCATGGAATCTTGTTTAATTTATATTTATTTTAGAATAACTACTCGTTCTCTCAGGTCTCTGGTAGTCATTCAAATAAAATCAAACAGGTGATTAGACAATCTTGTTTTGTTTCAGCATCTGGCAGTCCATTGTGTAACCGGCACGATATGATTACCTTCCATCGAGCCATTTTATAGCGATTGTTACTTTCATTTTGACGGGGCCAGCGCAATACAGGGCCGGTCGGAATGGGTATGCTAAGCCGAAAAAGAATCATTTTATTCATCCTTTTGAATAACTTCCACAATAAGGCTAGCCGCTCATCGTATACTTACTTACTTACTATGGTAGGTATCCAGAATTTGCGTAAATAACAGAATGTTAAATAGAAAATGTCTGTGAAACTCGACGAAATATATGGAACACCTGATTTTTCTTTCAGAATATTACAGTATCTATTTGTATACGTTCAATTGATCTCTATGTAGAGTAAAATGACCCCCTTTCGACTCGCATACCCTTTCTGACTAACTTCTTAGACAATCACCACATTCCACTTCTACGGTGATGTGCATTACCATTTTTCTACCAGATATGTAATTAGTTTCATGGTGGTTGGTTTGATTTGAACTAGGTCCAGTTATTTGAGCGTGAATTTGGTGGAAATTGTTTTGGTTTCGGGGGGTTTATATCCCATAACTACATGATCAATCGAACTGCTTGCTAAAATGCTCAGATCATTTCCGCTACTTTCATTTACAACGGTGTGGGCCATGACACGCCTTTGTCTTCCTTGGCCTCGCTTGAATGGAAGGTTAGACCCTAAAATCTGACCACCCACGAGCCCAAATGCTCCCTTTAGTCAGTAAAACGTCTATACCATTCAAGTTACTAAAATGAAGATCCCGAAAATGTGCAGTGTTACCAGGCCCAATAAAAACAGCAATAAGTACACGGGAGGAAACCTAGGCGTACGCGACATCGCTGACTAGATGCAGGAGAACAGGTTGCGATGATATGGTCACCTAAAGAGGAGTTCACTTGACTACGCACAGAAATTAGCACTACAACTTTCTATCACCGGATGAAGACCCAGAGGCAGACCCAAGATAAGGTGGAAAGATGTCGTGCTAAAGGACATAAGAGAACGTTAGGCTTCCGAAGACGATGTCGAGAATAGAGAGAAGTACAGAAGAAAAGTAGAAAAGGCTGACCCCACAACCATGTAGGATTCATGGTCAGAAAGAGATCGAAATAAAGAAGGAAGATAAACTATAAACACACTTTCGCCTTCAACAGATTAGGAGGAAGTGTTGGATCTAATGTTCTTAACCTATCTGTACAGATCTTAGCAAGCATACGTGTAATTATTTGTGCAATGTAGCGATACTAATTATGGCAGTAGCCTATCACACATGTTGGAATTGTCGGAGCGACTCAATTATTGTTTATACATTCATTCTGTCGTTCGTCACACTCGCCAATACCGGACTCGTGTCGGTCTTCAAGGCCTCTCACAAATATAGCTCAATATACACGTGTTCCTAATACCACGTAAATTTAATTATATAACCTACATCTGTTCTCTAATCATACTCATGCGAAAGTGGGTTTGTTTGCTTGTTCCTCTTTCATCATGCAGCAACATAGTGACTTTTGCATAGATGGTTGGGGGGCAGGAGAATGACATGGAATTAGTATCTAGGGAAATAGAAAATAGTATGGTTTCTGAGGAAATGCCCTCGCGGGTGAAACCGCAGGCGCCACTAGTAAATAAATACGAAAGTATGTTTTCTCTTTCACGCAGGTAACAATATAATGGACCGACGTGTTTTTTTTTTGTTGCACAAGTAGGTATATGAGACTTTGTATTCCGAAATTCTTGAGAGATTGTCCACGCAGGTAGCAAAAAAAAACGGCAACTAGTTCTTCTGGGACATTCTTGGGGAGTTATGTTTGTTTGATTATTAATAAGGTTATGCAGTGAAAATGGAGGCCTTAGAGTTTTCGCAAGATCTTCTCAGCAATTTTCCTCGTTCGCCCACTGACTTATACGAAGGTTAAGTTAACTCATAGCACCATAGCGCTTAGTTTGGCACTTTAGTGTGCTCGATGGGTCTAAATGAAGACTCTGGCTTTTGTCGTCTTGTTTTGTCATGATTTCTTTCTCCACTCTTGCAAAATCTGCCGCTTGTCCTTAATCTCGGTGACCTTGGTAGATGGAATCAGGAGGTGCTTTTTTTAATCTTCTTGAAGTATAGTTGCAGATATACCCGTCATCAGTTCTGAAATTCTGTCTTTAGGCTGATTTTCCACCAGAGATGGGCTACGCTGTGTAGCTACGAATGTGTTTGACATACACCAGTAAAGAACCTTTATTTTCATAGCTTAGCTTAGCAATGGTGGAAACGGGTTCAACGAAGCTATGTTTTTTATGTAAAGGGATGCGTGTTGAGGATGGGAGCTACGGATGGGAACTGCGGATGTGAGCTAGGGATGAGTTAATGCCCTCGCCACCGCCCCCACTTGACACTACTAGTTAGTTCTACTTCTCTTACTACTTCCATTAGCTCGAGTCGCGCATTTTCATAACACAGGTAACTCACGCAGCGCATCTTCGTAGCACTTCTCACCCGGCCCGCTATACTTCTTAGCGTTAGTGGAAACGGTGACATAGTTTCGTATTTTAGCTTTACCACTTACATAGCTTAGCTGCATAGAACATATCTGGTGGAAAAGAAGCCTTATTGGCAAAAAAAAAAACAGATTTAAATACCTTCCTAAATCTAGTCGATTTACCTCGTTACCAATAAAATTGCTACAGATACTGGCAAGTTCGTCGTGCCCTGGTATGGCGCGGTCTAAAATACGACCAGTCAACTTGTAGCGTTTAACTGCGAATGGTTACCCGATTAGTCACTGAAAGCATTCCTTGGATTCCAGTCTGCAGTTAGGCACTGTCGATTGAAGGCTGGTGGGAATCTGATCTAGGGCTTTAGTTGAATTTATGTAGCCTTCACTTAAACGTGTTCGCAAGTACTTTAATTGCTGTTGTGGTGTTTCCGTGAATAAGAATATTGTATCTATGTTCGAGAAAAGCCTTGGCTGTAATTAACCATTGATCGGTCCTCAGTTTCTCGTTCGTCTATCGAAGACCTCTTTAGATAAACAACATATAATTATCAATATAAAAAACCGACTTCATAAAAAATCTGAACTTGACCAAATTGGAAGCACCAGCTTTCAAATAAAAAAGAATCATCAAAATCGGTTCACCCAGTTGAAAGTTCTGAAGCAACAAACATTTTAAAAAACAGTCGTATTAGAACCCCCTCCTTTTTGGAAGTCGGTTAAAAATCCAGGTAAGTACAACTCTACTGTAAATAATCTTCCTATAGCCACCTAAGAATCTACGTAAGTATACATAAATATCTAAAGTAGGTATCAAACCTCGTCAAAAGTCAACCACAGGCGCAGCAGGCTGTGAAGGCGACACACTGAGACAGATGCTCAAGAGTCGATGCGCGTGGATGCACGTCGCTTCAATTGCAACTTGCAACCGCCCGGCGCCAATGCAACCGACCATAGAACATCAGTAGATAGAAAGGCCATTCTTATTAAAATAAGCGTTCAGTTTTTAGTCCGTTTTCGGCTGAATTTTTACTTAACATTTCATTTTATCTGGGACATCGGGGACATTTTTGCACACATGGTCATCTGACCCCAAACTAAGCAAAGCTTGTAATATGGCTGCCAGAGACTGATATACAAACATATAATTTTATTTTATCCACGTATTGAACTTCTAAACTAAAATAGCGCCCCTCCACTTGAAATGCAATGGAGTAAGTATAAAGTGAATCAATCAAATTGAGGGTAGTGCAGTTTTACTTAGGAAAATATCGTATATATATATATATATATATATATCTATATATATATATATATAGTTCTATATATTCTGATCTCTTTGGTCACTCTTTTAATCCGACTGCGCAAGAAAGATGGTTGAACTGACGCATAACGTAATAAATGAAAGTAACTTTGTGCGATACTTTTCCATTATCTTGGCCATTCCATTTTCTTCTTATACGTCGCGCTGCCATCATTAAATTTATCCGAGATGCGCCCGCGCATTTGCATGGAATGATTTTGACAGATGGTGAATAACCTCAATACATGCCAATGGTTTATGGAATATTCGTACAACTGTTAACATTAAGTTAATAATACCTACTTTATGTAGTTATGTCGCTGTGGTTTTACTGACAATGGACAAAAGCCATGGGAAAGTACGGCGTGGCAGACCGCTTTCTTTTCCATCATTAAGTGTACTTAGGTCTGTACAGTTTTCTATTTCAACATCATTAGTTTTGGAAAAAATAGAAGATATGTATACATTTATAATTTTTGTGCTAAACAACATGCTTCAATTAGCATGATAATATAACGAATAATAATAATAATCAATTTTTCGCACAATTTACAAAAAACACTTAAAATAATAATAAAAAAATTAAAAACACTTAAAAATCCGACATCTAATATAATAAATACGCAATTTTGTTTACTTGGCTTGATGACACATTTTCCAGGTTTTTTTAATGGAAAACCAAACTGCTGAACCGATTGTGATGAAATTTCTATGCGACCAACCTGAAAGTATATCCTTTCAAAATAAATGTTCCAAAAGGTTTATTACCGACGGAGTTCCGAGGTAATAAACTTAAAAACAAGTGGATCACATTAAAAACCGACTTCAAAAATAAATACCTAAAAAGTGCCTATAAAATTTGAGGGTTGCCCTTTATTTCTCTGGAATACCATCATCAGATCTTGACTTGATAACAATGGGACCAAATTGGAAGCCCACCGAATCAAAGTATTTTTTTAAATCGTTCAGCAGTTGGCGGAGAAATCGGTGAACATTGTACATACATAAAATAATGTACATTTATAGTGGAACATAGAACCGTCCTCCTTTTTTGAAGTCGATTAAAAATACAACTAAATGGAAACTCCGTCGGTTATGAGGTAAAAAAAAACTTTAATTTACTAAACATCATTAGTTCTGTCTTTGTTATGACTACGTTTACAAAGTTCAATAACTCTGAACATGGTCAGGTGTTACCATATCACCTGAACAATCCATTGTCCCACCTCACCTCCAACGGCAAATCCTCTAAAAACAAATAACAAAGTTCAAGCATCTAGTTCAGCCAACCTTTACCGGCATCTGCATAACTGAGCAGTCACAGAATACTTGGTAGTAGAAGCGTTCTCATTAGTCGGCGTCCGTTACTCCGACCCGACTCCCGCGCACTCGCGCAACGGGATCGCACCGACCTCGCCTGTTTCCTACTTGAATTTAGAATTTATTTGAATTTAGAAACTAGCGATTAGTCAGTTTAACGTTTTATGTAGTAAGTTTAATATGTATTTATTTAGAGTATAGCTAATGATTGTTGTTAAATTTATATTCTAACGAGTAACAACATAAAAAGCTAGTTTGCATAATTTTAGGACCCGGGCAAGTCCTACTGCAACCAGAACCACCAGAGGATGGGCAGCAGAATCCTCCTACTGCATGGTGAACGCTCTGCGATCCCCAAGCCGCCTGCCAAGTGTGGGGAGTATGGTCCCCCTCCTAGGGGGAGGCCTATGTTCAGCAGTTCACGTCTTCTGGCTGATGATTGTGATTTTATATTTTATCTTAGCCCTGTTTTAAGTATAAATTATGCATATTTAGGGTAGTCAGTCGAATATTTTACCGATGTTTTTTCTGCTAGAAGTTACTGCTCATACTCCCTTAATATTTTCACACTTTTATTGGATAGTTTTTACTTAATTTATTTAATTATTTTATTATGGTAATTGGTAATTATTATATTTAGGTAATTTAAAAAAAGTATTTTTGATAAGTTTATTTTGTTCCGATTGTTGTAAATTCATAGCAGAATGGTCCAAGCAGTCATTTTGTCAGACATAGTTCACACTAGAGGCACCGTTCTTTACTCAGGCGCAGCTTCTGCGCAACGGGACCGTACCGAACGCTGCCGCTGATCAGACAGACAAGGGAGATATGCTTTAGTACAATAGGCTATTGGACAGTTGTTTGTTTGATTTAGAATATTGAGCTAAGCGAAAATAATATAATTAAACGTTATGCGTACCTACCTATACTAAAGAAATTACTCAAATCGGTTTATAAAGTCCTGAGATATGAGTATTAAAACTTTTTGGTGGGATTTGAAATTTGGGATGCTCTGTCACTTTCTCGCAAAGCAAGTGTCAGTATGGAATTTCTATGGCGTACTTACAAGTGAAATGATTTCATTTGTCAGTATAGTTCTGTATTTAGCAAGACATATTAAAATGCTTAAAAGTTGCTGAGATCAAACATCTTAATTTTGTTTTCAATGATCGGAATTAATTATAATCAGTTTTTATAATAAGATAATAAAAATAAATCAGTCTGGTAGCCTGTAATCGTTCGTGTTCAAATTTCTACTTTTTTCTTCCATTTTTTTTACTATACCGCTTAACGCAACTAGGTACAACACACGCACACTTACTCATATTTCACGCACACTAAGAAACTTGCAGCGACACCAATAAACTAACTAATAGACCACATGCAAAAAAGAGCTACAAGGCCGTCTGTAGTGAGTTTAACCATTCAACTAAAAGCATCAAGCCCGATTTACTCTTGATGTGGTCGCCCCCGCCACCATACCATATCTCATTTGTTTGTCTGATCTGAGGTACCGACCTTGTCTATTTACTATTCGGACTTACAGTTTCAAGCTGACTGCTAGCATTTTGTTAACTTGTTTGTATTTATTTATAATCAAGCTGTACTCGCAAGTTGAATTGAGTCAACTGGCTCAAGACCGGGATAAATGGCGAACAAGTGGATCACATTAAAAACCGACTTCAAAATAAATAAAATGCGTAATAAGTACCTATAAAATTTGAGGGTGGCCCTCGATTTTCCTGGGATCCCATCATCAGATCCTGACTTGGTGACAATGGAATGAAATTGGAAGTATACAGAATAAAAGCTTTTTTTTGAAATCGATCAACAGTTGGCGAAGAAATCGGTGAACATACATTAGAAAAAAAAACAGTGAAACATAGAGCCATCCTATTTTTTCGTCTGTTAAAAAGGATTTTAACAGACGAAAAAATAGGATGGATCTATGTTTCACTGTTTTTTTATTAGCACTGATAGCTGAGTTCCTACTCAGCTATCGATTAACCACATACTAAAAATGACGGTGAACAAATTCTGTGAAACAAAATCTCTTTCTCTGAGCATCGTTCAAACAGGTTCGAGATTTATTCGCTTCCTATATAATAATATTCTGCACAATACATTAACACTTACCACCACACCATAAAAATAATAATATTACAAGACGAATAAGTTAGAAATAGATACAAAAGTTGGTTCCAACAAGTTCTTACGAGTAAAATTATTATGTAATTTCAATCACTGTTACTCATATCAAATAAAAATAGCCAGATGGATTACGGCGAACACAAAAAGTGCAGTCACTTTTTGAAACATATGTGCTCGTTTGATGTTTTCAGTACGAAATTCACGTAGTTTTGAATGTGTATGTGCGTGAGACGTGCACTTTGGCATCTTGTTAATCAGGCGCCCTGATAAAAGGCGATGATGTGGTCGAAGATGGAGCACACAGTTAATGAAAAAACTTTTTAACTCTGACCTCTTAGAATAAGTACCTAATTCTAAATAGTTGATTGAATCAGGCGTTACTTTGCGGAAATCCATTTTCTAAACTGTTTTTCTG
This sequence comes from Agriopis leucophaearia, assembly GCA_949125355.1. Lineage (NCBI taxonomy): Eukaryota > Metazoa > Arthropoda > Insecta > Lepidoptera > Geometridae > Agriopis > Agriopis leucophaearia. Next base: position 7,558,435 of record OX421270.1, read on the forward strand.
ATGAATTTTTAGTGTAACAAAGTGCACTAAGGAAACGGGTATAATTTATTATTTTTTAAATTCGATTAAAATACTTTTTATTTCAATTAATATATAATATAATTATTTTATGTTTCAGAATAAATACATTTTTGTTTTCAGGTTAAGTATTATCAATTAATAAATTTTTGTTTCAGATTACTTTAATTTACTATCACAATAATAATTTTTAATTATTGAATTAAAATAATATTTCAGAATTAATTAATTTTTGTTTCAGGTTAGGTTAATTTTCAACTTATGTAATTAATATTTTATTTCAGGTTAGGCAAAATTAAACTCAATTAAATTAACTTTATTATCACAAATTCCTTATTGTACTTGAAGCGACGTAGAAGCGGAATTACACTAAAAATTCATCAGAAAAACAGTTTTACCTAATTCTAAGTCTGACCTTGAAAATATCTCTAGGGAAACAAGTAAGTAAATTGTTCCATTCCTTGGCTGTACGGATTAGAAACGTAGCTTTGCTAGCATACTTAGTATAACTAGCAAAGTCACAGAATAGATATAGTGCTGGTCTATCGATTTTACCAGGAAATATAACAAAGACTATATAAATTGCTACATAGAAAACCAGGTGACCAAGATATATTTGCCCTTGTTTACGACAATTTGTCCATTCGAGTCATGGGAAACGATCGAAATAAAAAGGCCATCCAAACACTGTGTTTATATCTCAATTCGTTTGTTCTGTCGCTTTGCTGACGCCACTTGCATAGATTACGAAGAAGTTTGTATCAAACTGTCGTAAAATAGGGCATAGTTTCTATTGAGACATCGTATATAGTCAGTTGAGCGGGACGGCGACGAGACGTTGGCGTGACTTAGTACTGAATTGTAGGACAGACTAAGATATAATCGGCGAGCGCTGGCGGGAAGGTAACGTTACGTACGACGTGACGGGGCGTCAGCGTCGTCAGCGTGACGTGTGTATGTGTAATTTTAATGTTCTGAACTAAAGGAGAATTAGAAGGCACGTCGTCCCGCCCATTATCACGCCAGCCGTGTGTCATTTCTCTTACAGTCAGTATAGTATTTTACAGCTACTCACGCCGCGCCGACGTCACGCTGACGCCCTGCCAACGCCCGGTGTGCAGCCATTGGGTCATCTTGACCGTAGGATTTCTAACACATCATTTGTAGTTGCCAAAGCGATTGGGTCATTCTTTTGTCCGCGTGGGAAAGATGCAAATGAACCACTTCGCTATTTCTTTGTTTGATTTCGTGAAAGTTTACACGATCGAGTAGGAAACGCGGCCGACGACGGCCCGATGTGAACGCCATTTTTATGTAATTGTTACGTCGCGATGTTACGATGGCGTAAGATAAGAGAAATAGCGGTAAACAGCATGTCATAATAGAATTTAATTCTTCACTAGCTGTTGTCAGTGGAGTGGCTTCCTTTTATATATATATTTTCTGCTAGCCTATTCTGTCATCATCATCATCAGCCAGAAGACTGTTGAACATAGGCCTCCCACTTTAACCTCCACACTGAACGACATCCTGCAATCTGCATCCACTGGATGCCCGCGAGTCTCACAATGTCGTCGGTCCATCTAGTGAGAGGCCTACCTACGCTGCGTCTACCAATTCCTATTGTAATTTAATATATATATATTCTGTAATTTAATGTAAATTAATTTCATTTTATATTAAAATGGTTCTTGAGAAGTCTGGAGTTTTATCAGATGTTGCTTATGTTATATTATTAACTTATTTATTAAGTGCCTGGTGCGAGTTTTTCCAATTGCGTTTACCTACGTGATCGCGTTAACGTTAACTATAATTTGTATGAAATAAGAACAGCGCCATCTAGCACCATTTAGATGGAACTGCTCCTACTTCACTGAGCTCGTAGTTAACGTTAACGTGATCGAGTAAGTAAACGCTATTGGAAAAACTCGCACTAGATTCTGTGAGGTGGACGCCGACTTTTGATTATTTCTTCCTGCAGGTGTAAATCGCGTAGAATTGTCACTGTTTAACGTAAGCGCAAAACTTGGATTTGAGCTGACTGCGTGGAATCGAGTACAGACTTTTAACGCTCACCTCTCATAGCTTGTAAGATTGCGTGCTACGAGGGGGAACGCCCTTTATGAAATCAACTGCACTGCACCCGGGTCAAGTAGATAGAAATTGTATTTTTTAAGAAATTCACTTCTGTGCTCGGTCCAGCTAAATCATGTAACCGTCAATACATTTGCTGTTTTAAATGAATGTAAATTAGCTGAATGTAGCTTAAGGTTGTTTCAGTAGAGCATAAAGAATGAAATGGTTTTTCTTTTGGTTTGGTCAGGGTGTCCAAGAAGGTTGGTCAAGAAAATCCGTTTTGATGAACTTTTTAAATAAGGGTCAAGGGTGAAGGAAAATCCTTCACAGGGCAATCTGAACTGACGTTGTGATTAAATAAATGTATAAATATATATGGCTGCAACGAGGAAAACTATACTATGCGGAATTAGGAAAAAAAACATAAACTACTTTAAAAAATTAGTCTTTAAACCCGTTGGTATTATTGAATCTGGCCATAATGCTGGCAGCATTGTCACGCTGAATGGCAACGCATAGTTTTTGCCCAAGCTTATGCCAGATTTCCGGTCACCAGTCGCATACAACAAACGTTTGCCGTCCTGTTAAATAATTTTAATTAATAATGTTAATTGTTAATCAAAAAACTAGTAATAAATAAACAGAAATTATGAAAAGCTAGAACCGTATTATTCATAAGAAAAAAAATTACGTTTTGACCAATCGCAGAACTTTTTATTAACCGACTTCAATAAAGGAGGACGGTTCTTTGTTCCACTGTATTTTTTTTATGTATGTTCACCGATTTCACCGCCAACTGTTAACCGATTTAAAAAAAAAAAAACTTAGTTCAGTAGGGTATACTTTCAATTTGGTCCCATTGTCACCAGTCATCTGATGATGCGATCCCAGGGAAATCGAGGGCAACCCTCAAATTTTATAGGCACTGATAACGTTTTTCATATATTTATGAAGTCGGTTTTTAATATGATCCACTTGTCACACTAAAAAAATAAATCCGAAAGTATGTGTACAAAGTCACACACAATAACAACTCACTAACAACAGGCGAGGTGCAAATGCAAACGCAAGCATAAAAACAATTTAAAAAAAAGTATGTATGTTTGTCCGCTATCAACTTCGTAAAAGCTGGACGGATTTGAATGAAATTTTGTATCGAGGTAGCTTATATATATAGGTTTCAGTATGACAGCGGGTGAAACTGCGGGGCACTGTCAGCCCCGTTACCTTAATTGGTAGTGAACTGCCTTCTGCGCTTGAGGGCGTGGGTTCGATTCCCATCTAGGACAAACATTTGTGTGATGAACATTTGTGTTTGTTCTATGTCTGGGTGTTAATATCTATTTAACTATGTATTTAAAAATATATATGTATGTATATCAGTCTCTGGCAGCCATATTACAAACTTTGCTTAGTTTGGGGTCAGATGACCATGTGTGCAATAATGTGCCAGATATTTATTATATTTTCTGTTAGTAAGTTAAAACTTGATAAGTTATATTTACGTGCAGGCATCGTCTATGGTGCAGGTAAGGTTTTCGCTTAACCATGGATTAAAGAAATTACTTGTGAGTGATGATGACGTGCAGTTATTTTAGTTGCACATCATGCATCGACTATGCTAAACGCATTATACATTCCAGAACATCATTCTTTTCTCGTGTTCGCTTAGATATTCAATAATACAAACCTGGATTCCCTTATAAAGAAACTTCTCAACTCTATCGGTTTGTACTTAAGAGCTATTTGCCGTGAAAATGGAGCATGCAATTAATCGAGCATCGTATGGTTGCGACATAATCTTGTCGAGACGCCACCTATTACTACCCTTGAAACAATTCGAGAATTTATCTTCAGACTGCGTACATTACTGCTAAACTTATATTGCTTTGAAATGTAGAGCTATCAAAACGCGTAATGTGAAGGTTACTCTGTAAAAAGACGGTCCTTTAGGACTGCATAGAAAAATTACTATGAAACGGTATGTCACGGCACCTACACTCACTACTGCAATTTAGGTTCCTTGGGCACTTGGTTTTGCAATATTCTGTCCCTCTTATTAACTGTCGAGGCTACCGATTTGTTCACTTAGCTTAAGAGCCCGCTTACATCTATAAGCTATCTATTTTGAACTTTTTAACATTTTGAAGATATAAAATCACTGAGCAGAAGTAATGGGAATCAAGGAAATTAAGAAGCATAACTTTAAAATAACATTGGTTGAAAACTTTTAAACAATTTTCTCGATCTCGATGTCATTTTCTAGATAGATGAAGGAGGAAATTAACTCGTAAAATGTAAACTCCTAACTCTAGTAACTCTTTTCTTACTCCTTTGCCAAAAAAGTAAATGTCGTCATGAAAATTGCATTAAAATATTTGCAATGTTATTTTAAAGATAATGCCTGTTAATTTTTCTTACCACTTAGTGTTTTTTTTTATTTAGAAATGATAAAAGGAAAAAAACTGCATAAACTCTAAAATAATTACAGAGAAAATTATGCTAAGTAAATTAAACATGCTTATACAGAGATTTTGTGTCCCTGATTGAATTATCTAGAGATCCTAACACTAGGCACAGCCTGTATACAATTACAAGTGCATATGAGTAAAAAATGGCTTCTGGCGAAGATGCGAGGATGTGTGCTCTGACTGGGAGTGCGGCTTTAAAAGATAAAAAAGTTTTCATCCACACCTTAAGACTTAAGTCCAAGTTTAAAGGTTAATACGATATGAATTATATTTACAAGTACCTCTATGAAGGAGAATGTCTCTGCCGTTGTAAAGATTTCTTAACCGGTCGGCCTTTGATGATAAGGTCGAAATATTAAAGATGGGTAGTTACTTGTGTAAATGAACAAAAGGCTACGCACGAGTTATTTTAAGGACACTATAAATCGATGAAATTGCAAGCAGTGGAAGTTTACTTATTAGTAGGCAAATAAATTCGTACTTGCAGGCAAGAGATTTCATGACATTTTCTACTAATTATGAAAGTGAATTTACATCGTCATTGGCGTTGATGCCCAGCCCGAATTATAATAATTTTAAAACATTATAAATGCATTGATAACGATAGACTCCTTTTTTTCGAGGGGGAAATTTTCCAAAGATACCCGGCTGCATTGGGGTGCAGCCAGGTTATGTGGGATTGTACCCACTAAAACCCCCCGGTGACCAGCCTTAGTATTTGACAAGAGGGCTCCGGGATCTCCAGAGGAACGCACCGGAGTCTTCGGCACTGCGCTACGGCTCCTCCCGAGACAACTAAAGCCCAAACCAAAGCCCCGGCGCCAGGGCTGAACGATAGACTCCTAGCCTGTAATGCTTTAAATCACGCCTACATCGTACACGTTGGCTTTTTCTACAGTTATAGTGAATTTTATAAATTAGGTAATATGCTAAATGTAGAAGTAGTATTTTTAAAGTAAGTTATGATTATATATATATTTTTTTACAAATTGACATGAGGGCAGACTTAAGTAGGACAGGGCCGGCCACGTAAGTAGAATGTCGGAAAAGCTGAGGGCAAGAACAACTACCGAATGCGACCCCTTGGAAGGCCCAGAAAAAGGTGACGGGGTGAGCTTGACTCCCAACATAAAAGACTGGTCGACTATAGTACTGAATAGAGAGGCGTGGAAGAAAGGAAGGGAGGGTGACTCTGGAAGGGACGATCACGACTAAAATAAATAAAATTTACATGTGAACCGGATTTATGAATAAAATGACTACCACTATGATGAAATGTGATTTTTTGCATAGAGATAGTTGGAGGGACTGACAATAAAATATGCCTTTTATAAAATTAAAATATACCATTCCTGAGACAATGTCAGTGAAATAACCGAATCCTCGGTTACTCAAAAAAAAGTTAAATTTTTCTAAATTAAATGATAAAAAGTTAGGTAACAAACTCTTTGGACTGACAACTCTTTAAATATTTATGCTCGTCTTCACCTTTGGGAAAGGCCTTTGATGTCAATAGCCTTAACAGTTTGACATTGCTCAAACCCTCAAACATAATCACGGTTTCAAGAATATCAAGACTTAGAACAGAATAACAGTGTGTTCACATTACTTCTGACTCTAATCAAGTTTTCCATGAATGCTAAAAAGGAGATAACTGGATAATAGCACGTTTGGGGCAAAATTTCTCTAGCATTCTTTATTGTAGATATCTTTTTAAATGATGCCATCGCTACAAAATCTGCTGTATTGTTGGTAGCTATTGGCGGTTGACTTATCGCACGTTAGTTTGACGCATGTAAGTGTTTTATAGTTGACAGGCTACATAACATCTGAACAGTTTGTCCGAAGATAGTAAACGCTAGCTAGTAAACGTTAGCTGGAATGGGAACTAGCTCTCAAGTGTAGCTGCCAGAACATACAGGAGCTTGGCGACAGATTTTCAACTTGAGGATCACTAAAAAAGCCCTAACTATGTTTAAAAAAAAAAAATTTAATAGTTTTGCGTTTGACCGCAAAAAGTGCTGATGCAGTCTACGTTAATTGGAGCGTGTTTCCAGCAACTCCACCTGCAAGATTATTATCAGGCTTGGAACCCAACCCTATGTGCCTCTCAAAAACGTTGAAGAAAAACATCGTGAGGAAAATGGTATGTCCAAGAACCTCATGAGTTCAAAGTTATACGACATTCAGCAACATTCGCTGGGCCAGCATGGTGTATTAAGGCCTTTAATTTCTCTCTGAGAGAAGGCCTGTATCCCAGCAGTGGAAGCATCACTGCACTGCACCGCAATATCGGGAGCTCCTTCCACTACCCTACCACGGGAAATGTCCCGTAAATAATCATATAAATAAATACATATTTGGGACATTATTGCACACATGGTCATCTGACCCCAAACTAAGCAAAGCTTGTAATATGGCTGCCAGAGACTGATAAACATACATATATTTATTTTAAATACATACTTAAATAGATATTAACACCCCGACACAGAACAAACCCAAATGTTCATCACACAAATGTTTGTCCTAGGTGGGAATCGAACCCACGCTCCCAAGTGCAGAAGGCAGGTTTACTACCAACTAAGCTAACGGGGCTGTAACTGTAGTGAACAACCGTGATAGCTTAAAACAGTATGATGACAAATATTTGTCTCAGTAACTATATAATAGAAGTGGTAATAAACAAGTGACAGTCAGCATTGATTATCGATTGTTAGCTAGTGTTGTTGTTATCATAGTTATCAGCGCAACAGGCGTTGAGCATGTGTGCACGTGAGTTCACGCTTATCAAATACGTATCAGAACACGACTGTAGGGCGACCATCGGGTAAAAAGATATGAGGACCAAAACATCACATCATACAAACACGGGAGATAAGGCAAGGCGGGTGCGAAAGCATATCGCCAAAATCCGGCTTGATGTAGCCATAGTCACCAAGCAGAGGACCTAACGAACCGGAAGTAGCAGCGTAGGTAGGCCTCCCACTATGACATCGTGAGATTCGGGTATCCACGGCATCCAGTGAATAAATGCTGATAGTGAGCTACGTTCAGTGTGGAGGTCTAAGAGGGAGGCCTATATTCAGCAGTGGACGTCTTCTGGCTGATGACCATGATGATGATTTTAATTATTTAGAAAAAATACGTAATTCCATAATTGTATGTCCTACCATGGTCATACGAGGGTTTTCTTATCAAATTTGCGTATTATCCAATATGTATTATCTATCAAATAAGTATTTTTTATAGAACATGGGGAATACCATTAATTAATAACAGAGTCAAATTTAGTTACCTATGACCTATACCTACTCTACCCAATCAAACTGTTTTGTCAACTATTTTACGCTTTTATGAGCTTGACATGTATCTTAACGGAATCTTAAAACGTGATTTTCAAATCAATCCGTCGTTTTTCAAAACTACGGATTGATTTGAAACTGCACACTTATCAAAGACCGATGACAATGCAATAATTTGTATAGTTTGTCCCATTATCCTTACCAGGATTTTCAGGTTTGGCGATTTTAAAGCGTGTTTTTTTAACCTGAAAATATATATATACCTATGGGATTTTGGTATGAACTCAAACTCAAACAAATTTATTGAAATTTGCCTCGTCATCGTCTGTCGGGTCAGCTAATATATATGTATATATAAAAGGTGATGTGTGTATATATTATTTATGTATATAGACTCTTAAAAGGCTGGACTAATTTAGAAGAGCGTTTCACTGACAGATAGCTGATGTTATAAGGAACAATCTCCGCGGGTGAAACCGCGGGGTGCAGCTAGTTATCAATTAAAAGTTTTTTTTTTCTGTTAGGTAAGACATCAACGCGCCAAAATCTGCAACAAATTGCGATACTTACTTCTTAGATAAATGGGAAGCACGCCATTAATCTATAAGTTATTTTAATCATAATGTTTAAACTTACACGTCAATTAATATAACAGTTTCAAATTAAACATGATGTTTCGTCTTATCAACGAGGTTGATGTTTGCAAATGATCGTTTATTTGAAAATCGTCACAAATTTCAGAACAGTTTTACTGATCATTTTTCTGGGATACATGTATTGGTTTATAAATCAAAATAACTGGAAAATTGTTTTTTTTTGGTTGACATAATACTTGTCATCCAAGTAAACGAAAATGCGTAGGTATTTAACAAATTTAGAAGTCGGTTTTTTTAATTGATAAATAATTATTATAACCAAACAAATGAATCTTGTACAATCTTTGTTTATTCATCCGTTCATTTCCGTGTGATGTATAGCCAAGACCTAGTAGTAAATAACTCTGTCATAAAATACGTGGGAAGCACCAGTTTAGCGCGTGAAGACCGTTTGAAATGATTAGCGACCAAGGTGCCTCGTGGTCATGGATTAATTGTCGATGCTCGTGGTCGATGCAGCCTTGCAAATTAGTGGGTCGTGTTTAATGCTCCTACTAAAGATATTAAACACTGTTGATATCAGGGGCTCTATATTTGAATCGCTCGTAGGACTTTTTCTATTCGCATACTCAAATAATCACCTGTGATTTCAAATGCGAGTGATCCCTCGTAGAGTTACGAGTGATATGACTTGTTCAAAAATACGACTTTTGGGATTTCGTTCGCAAGTAAATCACATCGCATGAAAGAAGTCCTACGAGCGATTCAAAAATAAAGCCCCAGGTCAGGACTCAAAAATATCCGAACCATTAGTAAACAAAAACCACATACTAACTATTAATGTAATCTATTTTTTTAAGTCTATTTTATATGTAAGCCGGACGAGTTATCACCATCAACAGCCAAAAGACGTCCACTGCTGAACATAGGCCTCCCCCTTTATCCTCCACACTGAAGGACATCCTGCCATCGGCATCCACTGGATGCCCGCGACTCTCACGATGTCGTCGGTCCATCTAGTGGGAGGCCTACCTACGCTGCGTCTTCCGGTTCGCGGTCTCCATTCAAGAACCTTTCTTCCCCAACGGTTATCAGTTCTTCGAGCGATGTGGCCTGCCCATTGCCACTTCAACTTACAGATTTTAATAGCTACGACTAGCTGGACGAGTACGTAAACGTAATTTTTGTTATACTTAGATAATAATAGATTTACTTTTATGTCAATAAAGAATATCTATGTATCTTTCTATGTCTAAATGAGGATAAGTAACGTTTTTAGTTGAGAATGTAGGTTTATAGAGCTAAGAAATTCTTAACATACAGTGCAAAAAATATTGTGCTACGACAAAAAATAACGAAGTTATGACAAAATTACTAGCGAAGTTCACTGGCTGGCCGGCAGAATAGCTTGTGACGTCACAGTGACGATCGTCGCCAGTTACCCGTAGGCAGCTATAAGGCGCGCAGTGTTTTGTGTGGATAGTTGTGACTTTCGATACAAATTAAGTGCCCGATTTGTGTTTAATTGATCTTTTAACTATGTACAAATATTGTATAGTGCCGAAATGTACAAACACTTCTTTTAAAACGCCAGAAAAACTACGTGCCGAAAGACCCAAAACTTCGTAAAAAATGGTATTCCGTTGTAAAAAGAGATGATAAAACTCCACCCTCTACCTAGGTTACTAGACATTGCTGCGAAGATCATTTCAATGTACCTATTTCCATAACTATACCTACGTACTTCTGTCTGTGGAATGCGCTGCCGGAATGGGTGTTCCCCGATGGTTACAATATGGGTGTCTTCAAATCTCGAGTGAATCGGTTTCTTCTGGGCAAGCGTGCTCCATCATAGACCGCATCGCGCTTAACATCAGGCGAGTTGGCGGTCAAACGCAAGCCTATTACCGAATTAAAAAAAAAAAACTTAAATTAGGACACTTTTTTTGGTGTATTTTGTAATAGACCATCCTTGTACCTATATGCATTAAACATATCATGTATTATCTTGTGTTTTTGCTGTAAAATACTACTACTACACATTTACTAGTTTTATTGTTTCTTTCTGGTAGTCACTCGTCAGCTGCAGTGGTCGAAACGAGGGGTGCGTCGAGGGGTGTAATCGCCTATGAATGTCTGTGTGTCTGTTAGTGGCTTGAAGCTCTTAAACGGATGAAGCGATTTCAATGCGTTTTTTATTAGAAATATTTTATTATAATGTATAAGGACTTGGTCACATCAACACGATGCGGTGCCGAAACCGTGACGGTACGGCGTTGAGCGACGGCACATTGCCATTTGATGTATTATTTTCCGAAATTGACACGAAAAACAGCGTAGTGCCCTGAACATTTGCGGCACAGTGTCGCATCGTTTTACGACGCCACTGCGTCGTGTCTTAGAAATAAACGACGTAACACCGCACCGTCACGGCTGTGATGTGCAAGGGCTGACAGACGGCGGCGGTGACGTGCTTCATTTGATGTATCATTTGGCAGTGCCGGCGCTGCACTGTGGTTATGTGGCGAAGCCCTAACTTCGCGTTTGACCATTACCACGTAGGTGAGCAATAGACATTTGCAAGTTGAAGTGGCACTGGGCAGGCCACATCCAAGGGCGGATCCAGGGGGGGGGGGGGGGGCATGGGGTCATGACCCCCCCCTGTACACAGCCCATACCTACTTTTTACTTGTATCTATGATTATAAAAATTAAATTATAACTTCTTGTGACTTGACCACGACCATGTGACCCACTGAAGAACTGACAATCGATAGAAGAAAGAAAGAAACCGAAGCAAGGTTCTCGAGTAGAGACCATGAACCGGAAGACGCAGCGTAGGTGGGCCTCCCACTAGATGGACCGACGACATTGTGAGAGTTGCGACCATCCTGTGGATGCAGATGGCAGGATGTCGCTCAGTATGGAGGTTAAAGGAGGAGGCTTATGTTCAGCAGTGGACGACTGCTGGCTAATGATGATGATGATGACTACGTAGGTGAGCAACGATGTGGTCGTAGATGGAGCGCACGCAGATGTAGAAGATACCTGATCACTCTGACCTTTAATGGGGATAAGTTCAATAGAGAAGGTTTTTAACTATATTTAGCTGAATCTGTCCAGTTGTTTAAATGTCAAAGCTCTTTTTCCGACCAGGTTTAAATATTTTTTTTATTTACTTTACGTCTCGCAAGCATCATACTACTTTTTTGTAAAATTTCACTAATACCAGTTAGGTATTTAGTAGGTAGTATACACACACCTACATATACTAAATGGCTAAAAAAGTTACCTGCGTGATTATCTAATACCGAACTTTTTTTAGAGATTTTTCTCGTTGAAAAATCTATATATATTTGGATTTAACTCTTTAAGAAAGTACAAAATACAACCTTCTATATTTTCACTGCACAAACTGCACGAATAGCTTCGCCCGCCGATGGTCTCGTATTTAGCCACAATTTGTATTAAACAAGACCCCGTTACGATCAATCAGTACCATCTCGTAATTGCAAGTCACTTTCAACCTTATTCTCCTCTAAAAAGAGTGTTTATTTGAAGAAGCACGACTGGTGAGAGCAGAGTGACGCCGTTCGTACATGAAGCGACCAACAGCGGATAATCCGCGACTTCAGTAGCGTCACGACTCTCGAACTGCGTTTGAATTTAGTGTAATTAGGAAACTATTGCACCTTCGCGACTCTTGCGGTTTGCACAACATAAATTATGATCAACATTTGTTCGATTATTTTACTAAACTCAAGAGCACTGCGATGGCGACAATTCTACTCGAGATGTCAATGATCCGTTGACTTCTTTTTTTAATTATTATAGTTACAAGAACTAAAAAAGTTGGCCGTCACTGAACGCCTGGCAGATGACATGACAGCATAAGAGAGCGTCATATCGTTTGCCGTTACGGCAGACGAGTCGGTTTTACTGCCAAAGCGCGCCAATAGGTGTATCACATCAAAAACATGATTTACAACTCGTTAAAACAAACCAAAAGAACCCAAAAATAAGAGGTTTGCTGATAGCTATTGAAGAAATCCACTATCCACCTCCTTGGCTCCATCATCAGACCCTCGTCAGTAAGAGTAATATAACAAACCAAATGATCCCTACTATAGGTGTTCACTGTTCACTAGTAGCAATTGAAGAGTTCCACTATCCATCTCCTAGCTCTATCATCAGATTAGATCAATGGTACCAAATTATTGTATTGTCATCTAGATTAAAAATAATTGCAAAGTTTCAAATCGATGCGATAATTAGAAGTAGGCTAAAATCGACTTCCAAGATTTATTTACATAGTTTGTTATTTAAGTAGTGAAATTTGAAGTTAATAAAAACGTATTAAAAATAAGCGACTGCGTACTGTTAAAAAAAGTGCGCATGTTACAAAAAAAACTCCATGTCATATGCGCTTGTGCCACCAGCAATTAACGGCGACTAGAACTGTAAACAAAAGTAGTCGCAGGTCGCTGTCATACCCTTTTTGTATTTCGTAGCAACCGTTATAATCACTAGTTAGTGCTCCGGTGTTGGCTTAGTGACGTGAGGTTCAGGACTTTTGGCACTACACAAATGCTGTCGTGTGCTTATGATAAGCTACGCGCTTGAAAACTCATCAGATAACATGCCACGCCAAGCCAATAAGCCTGCGGGTACTTTGGTCGTCTCGTGTATGAAAGGGCTAAGTGCGTGAGAACTGCACATTGTTTTGTAGTGCGCCCGCACATGAGGTCATAGTTTGATTGTGGATTCAATTGTGATTTGGAGGGAGCCCTAATAAAGATAAATTAATTAGATGATGTTTGTGTGCATTGTATTAGTTGATTTGATGGTTATATTTTGTTGTTTTTTCTTAAGTTAGATTCTCCCATACAGGCGTTTTTGTACTCGGTTAGTAGAAGATTTCAAACCTTCCTAAATACTCATACAGTAATAATTAGTTTGTATTATAATACCCGCCGTTGCCTGGTGCTCATCTGCCATCTTTTTCTGAGCAAACGGCTATGACAAAAAGCAGCCCTTCGGAACCTCGCACCACAGCGCTGACTACGCCTATTATGCCAAACATTGTTTTTCCTTGTGTTTCTATATTAATTTTTGTGTTATTATTTGGCAATAAATATTGTTATTATTTTAAAGAAAATATCATGTCGTTTTTATTGTTATGATTTAGCTTATTAACGCTGCCACTTCGCCTGATGTTAGGCGATGTTACGGTCTACGATGGACGCTTGCAAAGAAGACACTGATTCACTCGTGACTTAAAGACACCCAGACGGTAACTATGAACAGCATTTAGACAGCGTATTCCATAGTCACAGCGGTTCTCACAATAAAAGTTTTGGAATATTTACAAAGAAACGATGTCCTCTTTTCGAGCCCAAAAGCCCAAACACTGCCAATCTACTATTACCCATCGAAGAGTGCAGTTGTCCGCCATCACCATCATCAAATCAGTTCGATGTCACCATAATATTGTATTGTCGTCGGAACTTGACAAGTATGCCCAATATCAGTTCAATCGAACACCGAAAAGTGGGTCAGATTTTACTTGCAAGATTTGATTACAGACAGACACCGGAAAAGGCTTGTGTAAACCATAACCAACTGCATTGCGAAGGGATGATTTCTACCCACGAATTTCTAGCTGACATGATGAAAAAAGAACAACCTATTCTATAGCAATTCTATACTAACCACTATGCACCACATTGTATTTATCGATTATTCGATAACGAAAAAGTACCTAAGACTGCTATGATAGTAAAGACGATAGGAAAACCGCAACAATACGACATATTAGCCACAATCAACTTGTATGACCATGACCGTCGCGTCACATAGACTACTCGCCTACGTTTTCACCAACCACATCACCTGACACTTCTTTTTCTACACAAACGCTATATATCCATGGAAAAATATGTACGGCTGGGCTCCAAAATAGCTGGACATGCATACCGCCTACGCTGAAGATGAAGCCTTTTCAGACTATGCTAGTATCTACTCTATCCGTTTTATCACAGAACACATAATAGTATTTGTGCCGTTCACACAGACTGGACCGTATTTTGCGGATTCGTTAGTATCTTTCGTTCGTAAAATACGTCGTAATACAGTCGTAAAAAAGTACTCACTCATGCTGTTTCTGTATGAACCGGGGTTAGACAAGGTGTGCAAACTTTTCGAAATTGTACCACGAATCCACGTTGATGATTTATTTATGTCTAGCTTATACACGGAAAATAATCACGAGTTTTTTATTGAATTTGACTTGCGTTTGATCGCCATCTGCATCATTATGCGGTCACGATGGAGCACGGTTGCCTAGAACTTGTTTAACTTTTAGTTGCTGTCTAGTTAAAACAATGACTCTGGTTATATTTGTGGTGTGACTATAGGACTGTTAGGTGTCTTGGTATAAGTACAAAAAGTAAGTATTGTTACATATATTGTTACATATTGATGTCAGTATTGATATAATACCTAATTATATAAATTCGAAAGTGTGTGCTTCGGTAACGACTGAATTGATTTGTACGAAACTTGGTTTAGATATGGTACCAAACTTTTATAGAAAGGTACATTAGAAAGTACTTTTTTTGGCGGAATAGCAAAGTTTCTGTAGTATAGTGTTTAAAACTACAAGTTAAAGCTTTAACTAGCTTTAACTTGTAGTTTTAAACACTATACTACAGAAACTTTGCTATTATATTATTACAAGTATATCGCATCATAGCATGAATTCGCAATGCCCTCTACCCAGTAATATTCTTAAGAATATTACTGGGTAGAGGGCATTGCGAATTCATGCTATGATGCGATATACTTGAATAATAGCGTAGTCTGAATAGGCCTTGACGGCGTCTTTTTGTACTAATTGAACATATCGGTCTTTGACATGAGCTTTTATGTTTGGTCTATCAATTAGATTGTTTCCACATACTTTCAAACAGTGCTCAAGGTCACAATGGTCTTTCATAGAATGTATTGCAATAACAAGTTTTCAATGGGTGTCTATCTATTACTGTTCTAATTTGATATATATTGACTATTAACTGCGCTCTGCGGCTTTACCTGCGTTTATCCCGTTTTCCCGTTATAAATAGGACATTATAGGGCACTGGCGCTATGTTTGTCTTTATGATGCACATTGGTTCCTTGTCAGCTTATTTTTTTTTTTTTGTATATCCTTTGTTAAAAACTCAACAAAAAAAATCAAAATGAAAATAGTAAATAGTAGTGAAAATTCAAATTCACCATGAAAATAGTATAAAATTATTAGCAATGTTTTTTATAAGATAATGTTTAGTGATTTTTTTACATGCAAATGTGCGAAAGTAAGAAAAACTCGATGGAAATACAATAAAAATTTAATCTATAAAAAACTCAATTAATGGAATTGGTTAATATGGTAACACCAAAAGGAAGACGAAGAGATTCTCATGTTTTAATGTTTATCGGGAATTATCGCGCAATATTATAAATAGGTAAAAATATATATCTTTCGCTCGACGTTTCTTTCCTCCGGTAAACATAAAAACATGTGTTCAAATCGCGAAAGTTTAAAAATTACTGAAGAGATTCTCTCCTAGAATTCTTAGATTTCTTAACATTTCCTTATATCGCTTTCCTTGTGCACTTGAGGCTTCAACCCCGGGTTTGAGGTCTCGAAACGGCCATGACCAGGCGGCGCGCTCCGTATGTAGGTGACCTCACGCGAACAGGACCTTCGGATTTCGCTCTTCGCGCTTTGACATCTTTGTTACTAAGTCATTTAGATTGCACAGTATAAAAATACGAATAACCTACAGCACAAAAGAAATACTATAATTACCTAAAATCTTGATGAGTTGGCGGCCAAGCGAAAGCCTTTTTTTTAAATACTTAACTATTATTTCTTGTTAAGTTATTATACTTTAGAGTGTGTTATATAAACATGCCAAGTTTGACGCTTGTGCGTATTACCGTTTTTACATTAGAGCAATTACAAAAATACGTAATACAAATACGTTTGCTGTATGAGGACCCCCCTTTTATTTTGACTTTTTTATTATTTCTTAGTTAATCCGCCGTAACATTACATATTCTCTGAACATTTTAACTGGCTATCTATTACGGTTCCAAAGATATAGCCGTTTTAAAGGTAGGACAGACGGACAGACAGACAGCGTAGGCTCAGTAATAGGGTCCCGTTTTTACCCTTTGGGTACGGAACCCAAAAAATATAAATAAATAAGTCAATAAACAAAACTACCTGATATGAACTGTAAACTGAAAATTACCCAGTTACGTCATAATTCTGAAAGAAACCTTATTGGTTCATTCGTAAACATAATAACAATACAGTGGTTAGATTTAACAATGGCGTATCACGGTGTTGTTTGATTTTTTGTAGTTTCGTAGTTTGATAAATAAACCCTATGTTTTGTAAAGTGGTAAGGGCTAATGACTGATGGAATAGTAAGATTTCAGTTTATGTATTACTTATAACAAATTAAATCATGTAAATTAAACCAATAATAAGAAATTTAAGATTTTGAACTTATAAATTCTTATGTACCCCGAGCTGCAGGCTTATAGGGATACTATATTATGAATTTAAATTTGTACTTTTTATAGTTTATATAGCTAATTTTAGGTTCAAATTAGTACAAAGAAGCATTAATTCTTTGTATATATATTTTTTGTACACAAATGTGTAAAATGTTTCAGTCATTGTGAATAATGTAATATGATGAAATTATCATCACCCACGAACAATATTTTGTAGAGCATTTTTTGTTTATAAATATTTATTAGGTTTTCGCGACTATTAGACACTTATTAAAATTAAAGACTTAACGCGTTATTGCGTTTTTTTTATTATTTTAGTTCCTGACGTTTAGAACACTGCAGTGTCCACGGTCACAGGTAGACAGGTAGGCATAGCCCTGGTGCCGGGGCAATAGAATACGGCACCGGTACCCCCTGCCTGTAGTAAGAGCCTACTAAAAGGGGACCTATGGGTTCGGGATGGTCAAAGTTGGGGCGGCTCTGACCATCCACTTAAAAGTGCCCAGGGAGAGTACTTTGTGTGACCAACGTTGTCGAGAGTAAAGGGACTGAGACAACACACAGTTGTCTCGGGAGGAGCCATAGCGCAGTGCTGAGGGCTCCGGTGCGTTCCTCTGGAGATCCCGGAGCTCTCTTGTCAAGCACTAAGGCTGGTCACCGGGGGGGTTTTAGTGGGTACAATCCCACATAACCTGGCTGCACCCCAATGCAGCCGGGTATCTTTGAAAATTTCCCCCTCGAAAACAAAAAAAAAGGTAGACAGGTAGGCATATATACATGTTAAACAAGTACATTTGTTTGTGGCCGTCATGTTTTAACCTAATTGTAAGTGTAGTCATACGATTAGCTTGTGTAAAAAAAACTTATTTTACCCAGTTAAGGCATCGATTCTGTTGTAGCACTCACTAAACTAAACAAATCTGACAGTACTAAAATTATCTGCATCTCATTTCTGTTCAATATGTAAAAAAAGGATTGAAATTTAAGAGCTGACAAATTTAGTTTAGTTTAGGAAATAGTACAACCAATTTCACGTCATTAACACCTCCAATAAGAAGATACCTACGGAACCCTGCTTTATTAGAGTCGCTTCGCACATCAACAAACGGTTTTTTTACCTTCAATTACTTTGAACATGGCAAAACGCAATGGTGAAGTGACATGTGCTAAGGAAACGTGATTTCAGTCAACACGTGTTTGCAAGTAGTACCTAATAATCACTGACTTACTTGAACATACCCTAGGAAGTTGCTACTCTATTTTACGATCATTTGATTATCGCAGTATTTACGAGTATATTATTTTGCAGTCTGTAGAGTACTCTAGGAGGAGGTGTTATTGATTTCAAAATCTACCGGTTGTCTGAATATACGAGTACGACTAACTAAGTCACACCCTCCCTCACTCACTGAGTCATTCACGTGACCAACGAAATGTAAAATAAATATATAGCTACGATTTACTCGATTTCTTAAAAACAAGCTACAATGAAACAAGACGTTTCTTGAATATGCATGAGTGTTAAGCATAATATAAACAATTATTAGCCAAGTATATAGGTGCTATATTACATAGGATTTATTTTAAAGACTAAATTAAACTGGTTAAATGGCAGTCAAGTATCATTCCATGCTCCGTGAAAAATTTAAAACAAATGATGTGCCACTGTAACTAGGTATTAGTTTTTGTGGACGTTATACATAGTTACGTAAATTGATGCTTGGTGACTTTGTTACCATTTACGCAAGAAACAAATAGTGCTAGCCTAGTGCATAGTCAATTCAGGGCCCTAATTTATTTTCACACAATTTTGACTCGTAAAATGTTCCTTTTACAATCTATATTTTTAACTGACTTCCAAAAAGGAGGAGGTTTTCAATTCCAGTTTTTTTTTCAGAATTTTCGACTGGGTATTATGATTTTGATGATTTTTTTATTTGAAAGCTCGTGCTTGTGGTCCTATTTTAATTTGGCTCAGTTCTGAATTTTTCATAAAGTCGTTTTTTTTGTATTGATAATTATGTATTGTCATGGTCTTAATAATAGTTTAACGAAAAGATACTGAGATGTAAATCAGATGTACCGATAGAACCTTGGACAAGATGGGTGGACACGACACGACGAAACCTTATTGGGTTCCTTGTTAGAGCAGCTGGAAGTTCATTCCGTCCGTCCGTTCATCCGTCTGTCCTTCCGTCCTAACTCTTTAAAATCTTCTAACTTCTATAGTTAGTATAGTTAGTGCAAGAAACTTTGCACATTTTATAGATCTTAATTTTGAAAGTATAAAAAAATATAATTTTGTATTTTAAGGCTAGCTCTGGTATATACCTACATGTTACATTAGGATGAATTTTCAGGGTTCCGTACTCAAAGGGTGAAATAGAGGCCCTATTACTAAGCCTACGTTGTCTGTCTTTCGCCCCGTTAGATCAGTTGATAGTATACCTGCCTTCTGCGCTTGGGGGCGTGGGTTCGATCCCCACCTAGAACAAACATTTGTGTGATGAACATTTGTGTTTGTTCTATGTCTGGGTGTTAATATCTATTTAGGTATATATTTAAAAATATATATGTACTTACTTATGTATATCAGTCTCTGGCAGCCATATTACAAGCTTTGCTTAGTTTGGGGTCAGATGACCGTGTATGCAATAATGTCCCAGATATTTATTATTATTTTATTTACTTATGTCTGTCTGTCTGTCCGTCCTATCTTTTAACGGCTGTTCCCCATACAACAAACTAGGAATAGGTAAACTATCTATTACATTATATTTTAACGGAACCCTATCATATGCGTGTCTAGACATGCTCTTGGCTATTACTTTTCTACCAAGGTTAAATGTAAGCAAAATTAATAGTAAATAATGACTTATTTCTATAAAAAATTACTGACATTTCATTATGAAGATATAAAACAAGTTTAGGAGACTGGAATGAGCTAACGTACTCGCCAAACGGTAAATATTTAGACAACAATTATCAGTGGACCGCGATCCTCTAATAACAGTTGCTACCTTTTCATTTTAACGTGCAACTTGCGATACTCACACTTCATTGCGGTTTTAGTATTGTAACTGAAAATGAACTTGATAATAAACAAGTGTTGGTAGTGTTATGATGCGATTGATTAGAGTAGTATTGGTTTGATGAATGAGCGAAGTGCACGGGTTGATTACTACGTAATCGTCTGGTACCGGCATGATATCATTTGTTGTACATCGTGGTCACGCCCGACCCGAGATTTCAAACGTAGACTCCAAGGCTGATTGGTTAGGCACTCACTTTTCTGCAACACCGGTGTCATGTCCTAACAAGCTAATAATACCCAACTACGTAAATTTAAAGCATTTTTAACGAGGTAAGTACTTATAAACTTCTAAATCTCTGAGGTCGAATTCGAAATAAATTCCGTTCGATTTTTCAGCTTCTTTATTCCGCGGACCTGCAAGGTGTGGAATATCCTTCCCCCAAAGGTCTTCCCGCCGAGCTTCAACATGAAGGGTTACAAAAAGGGTATATACAACTACACAAAACCAAACCGGGCTGGCAAAGCACCGTCAACACCGCTGGTGTTGCAGGTGTCCATAGACGGTGGATTTGCTTACCATCAGGCGGACCGCATGCTTGATTACCGCTCTTTTTATGAAAAAAAAAAACAAACACGCTTGATGAAGGCCGCTTCCAACCGGCTCCTTTGGAAATCGATGGGGGAGGCCTATGTCCAACAGTGGAAGTCCTATGGTTGAAATGATAATGATAAGTTGTTAATGTATAATAACTATTAATATAAATTAATTAAAATATAAATGTTAAATTTATAAATAATTAAATATTAAGTACATAAATATATATATTTTTATATGAGAGGCTTTTGGCGTCGCACGTCTTGTGCATATGCAATTTTTTTAAATAGACTACTAGAAGTATCTATGGAATTTTGGATACAACACGAAAAGACGTTCTGCTTCATTGTACCACGTTTTGGGACAATATGTATTTTTATGGTCATTTTGCCTTAAAAGTCATGCGTTATTGTAGTTCATAAATAATACAAAATACTACTCTCTTTAGGCAGTCAGGTAAAGATATACCAATAACCACCTAAATTGTGAACACTCCGGGAACTATTTACGTCGGTAAAAGTGTGAAATTTGGTAAAATTTTGCGAAACTGTGTTTTCGTCAGTGTTGTAATTGCAGACAACTGATAAGTAAAACACGTCTTATCAACATCCTGTCGCGTGCCTGGAATTCAAACAGATCATAACATAATACAGGGTTACGCATATAGATTGTACTAAGCCGAAAGGAGGTCACTGTACTCATAATTAAGAACAACTTTTACTATGGGATCAAACATTAAATCGCGAATAAAAATGCTGTTCCGTAAATTTTTTCGAGTGTTAATGATCGTTTTCTATGAAACAGCTGTTTTTTCAGGGTTGGTCCCATAGTAGGTAAAAGTTGTTCATAAGTACAATAACCTCCTTTAGGCTTAGTAGGTACAGGGTTTATGCGTAACCTTGTATACAAAATGTAGCAACGCCTCGTGGCTATATTCAGCAACCGCATTTTTTCAGGTTAAAGCTTATTACCAGATCTTAGTTACTTTGATACCTAATTTCACTAGTATCTAGTAAGTAAATTCGAATAGGTAAGCTAAGTAACTTTAGAGATTTTAGGCCGCCCAAAGGGCTATGACTTGGCAACCGGGACTTATAATTTAACATGATATCTGACCTACCGTAGCGCTCAGTTATAATTTATGCCTCTTACGGTCACCCATCCGAAGACCCACCGCAACGAAATACTTGCCTAATTTGACATGATCATTAATATGAATCGTCGAATGATTTAATTAAATGTAATCATTATATTATCATAATTATGACAATTGACAGCAATATTATTATGAATTAACGCATGACGGTATCAAGAATCAATGACATTCATATAAATTTGATTGATTTATTTAATAATCGATTTTTGGTCGGTGTAAGCGATTTAGTCTAAATACTGGATTTTCTTAACAATAGGTAAGTAGGTACCTACCATATTTATCACAAATTCTTTACAAAATACTTTTGTGTGTGTACAATCACACTAATTCCGTGGATATTGTAGAAACGGATATATGAGACGTACCTCAATCATCAGTTTTCAAATGTCATGAAAAATAATGCGACTGCAGCGCCGTGAATAATTTGAACAATTATGAATCTTGGGCAAAAGGCTCTCCTTGACGTCTCGGTTTATTTTGTTATCTGTGACACCAAATTAAGCAATAACCTTCTACCTGACGACTGACCTGCGTTTGAGCAACCTGTGTGGTCGTCTATTAAAGATTGTAGATACAGCTAACGCCATCTAGCGAGGGTTTACATACCCAACATATTTTTTTTTATGGGATGTTACAAAATATTTTTAAATGTCTGTAAACACGGATGATTTCGAGTATTTTTTCGTTCGTGAAACAAATGCACTAAGTTCCTACTTATTTATTTACCTCTAAAAACCATTGTAATTTTATACCTATTTTTGCATTGCGATGCAAAGACGTGAACTCTAAATCCTCCCATGATTTTTGTTTCTCACGTCTCAGCCTGTCCTAAGTGTCTATTATTTATTATGAAGTATTAATCGATACATATACATACTTCACAAAGCTGGGACAATTTCTTACCTCAAACAAACGAAAAACTCGCCTACGTACGATGTAAGGCACAAACAAACGATGGTAAAAAATCGCCAAAGCCTTTCCCATAAAATACAACTAAAAAGGAATCATTCGAACGCAAAGCGGTATCTTTGATGAATCCCACACCGGTCTATAAAGTTTTAATTTTTGTCTAAAGGGAGCAGGTACTAAAAAAATTGTCTTACCAAGACCGTTCCACAGTTTATGGTTATATCATGCAGTAGCTAATGTTTAGTGCTTTTAGTGAAAGATAGAGCAAGGGGCTAATTCTCTGGCGATATCTTCACCATCGATTGTTTGTGCTTTACATTGTAGGCGAATTATTCATTTGAAGACTATTAGTGAAATAATGTCTATAGTGCTGGCCGGTCGATTCTTTTACAGATGGCGCTGCAGTAGCATGTTCCTTTTTATAAGTAGTATTTTTTTATTGTAACTAGGAAATGTTACTGAAACACTTGTTACATCGTATATACAAATATTTAAATACCTTGATTACAACATTCTTATTACAAGAGGCAGCTACACACTGCAAGGATGCAAAGAGTTGAGCGCATGTGTCTGGAACCCACACCACGTCACTTATGTGCGGATGCTTGAGAAAGTCCAAAAGGCTTTCTTAAGCTCGTTGTATAGGAAACTTCACGGTTATTACCCGTACATGTAGGTACCCAAATAAGTTCTTGCTCGACCAGGTCAGCTACAACTCACTAAAAGTGAGAAGTATGTCGGATCAGGTCGCTATTTGCTACAAGGTGGCCAGAGGATCGGTCGATTCCTTGCATCATTGCGGACATCACTATGTACCTCATCTAATCCAGTTTTTCCAAGTGGATCACAGCCCCACTGTGGCGCGCTTGTTATCTCCCCGCGCCCGCCGCCACTTCAATGCAATCCTTTCCGCCAACACTAATTTTGATATTATTTGTGACAGAAAACTGTATCGAAAGTATTTTTGAATACTTAACTGACGATAGGAGAGGGGCAAAAAAGCTGATGACTGTGACGACAATTTTATGATATTTTATATACTTACTAATTTTATGTTGACATGTAGGTATGTACAGCAATTTGTTGTATCTATTATATTAGTTATTATTAATTCCTATTTTTATCAGGAATTTGAATTAGGAATTTTGAATGCACATGCTAGGCCATTGCCAACCCAATTGGCAGAAAATCACTTCGCTCTTAGATTTTTCCCCGATTTAAATTTTTTGTAGTATTCACACCTACTGGATAAAAAACCTTTTACATAGATACCTACTTATAGTGATATTATAAAATTCAGGATAAGTACAAAATATTGCAAATCGTGATGACTTAAACCATCAATACATTTTTTTTTTTCAATTCTTTGAAGGTGATACAGATGTATGATTATTTACGGGATATTTACCGTGGTAAGGTTGTGGAAGGAGCTCACGATATTTCAGCGCAGTTACATCCTGTAAATACATAATCATATTTATAACTGTAGTGAACAACCGTAATAGTTTAAAACAGTGTTTTGTCGTGATATAGTAAAAAAGATAGAAAATAATAAAAAAAGAAATCCTCTCAACATTTGTCCAAAGCCAAGGTACTGCATTACAGAGGCTGCTCCAGTGTCGGCACCCATCAAAGTACCATAACATGCTCCCACGACAGTATTTAAAAATATCCAGTGATTTTTTTAAAGGCGAACTCTTTTTGTTATGTTCGAGTATTTGTATGTCTTAGTTATTTTATTTCCTTTCTAACTCTCTGGGTATGGAAATGTGTCTACATTATAGTACCAATATTGTTTCATCCTATACTGTCCCACTGCTGGAAAAAAGTCTCCCGCTACTTCTTTTAATTAGTAAAGTATTAAAAACTAGCTGCACCATGCGGCTTCACCCTCGTGAACAATCCCACAAAATTGTAGGTTATATACATTTTCGAGTAAAAAATTCTGTCAATTAGGTATCTATGCAGAAAATCATGTTGATCAGTTGATTTCTTGTTGCGCGAAAAAGTAAACAAAACAACAATAAATTATTAATATCAATATAAAAAACCGACTTCATAAAAATGTCAGCACTAGACTAAATTGTAAAAACTCCACACGGGAAGCACCAGCTTTCAAATAAAAAAAGAATCATCAAAATTGGTTCACGCAGTCGAAAGTTTTGAGGTAACAAACATAAATAAGAAGAAGAAAAAAAACCAGTCGAATTGAGAACTTCCTTCTTTTTGGAAGTCGGTTAAAAATGCGTTTATAATTATGTGTATAAATTGTATTATATAAATGTATGCGCTTATAATATTAGTATGAAGTATGATTAAAGTAGAGTTCCTATCCTAAGCCAACGATACGCAGTAAACTGGCGCAAGAAAAAAAAAAACTAGTTGCGCAAGTACTACGCATCGTCTGCAACTGGGTACTAGGTACTAAGCAACTTCCACTCAATCAATTATTTATTGTGACACTAATACATATGAGGTAGCAGTACAATTTACATAATAAGGCTTCTGCACTGTATTTCGACAGTGACAGTGTACTGACAGTGTTGTAGCTCGTTGCAGACGATGAGCAGTAAACTGACGCGAGTAAATACTTGCGCAACTACGGCGCATCGTCTGCAACGACCTTTATTTACCTTATATTTTACGTGTGCGAGTAAAATATGGGGTAATAAAGTCTATGTCTGACAGTGACAGACTACTGACAGTGTTGTAGCTCGTTGCAGACGATGAGCAGTAAACTGACGCGAGTAAATACTTGCGCAGCTACGGCGAATCGTCTGCAACGACCTTTATTTACCTTATATTTTACGTGTGCTAGTAAAATATGGGGTAATAAAGTCTGTCTTTTCAATATTAAATTTCAATAATATTACAACAGTTTCGTAACAGGTCAGTAACTCGTAAAGTTATTACCAATCTGCTCATAATTATTAATTTTCCACTCACAACCTGAATAACGAAGCAAACATTCAATCCAATAACAATTAAAATCATACCCACGGAATGCCACGTTATAATATAACCAGTACCATAAACATAAAACGTCTAAATTCTACCGTGTGGCGCATCACCATACATATTCCACAATAAAATAAACCACGGTTACTAATCGCTGCAGCTAAAACCGGCTACAAATGGTAATAAAATAAAGGTACTTACACATACGTAAAGTGTCGAAACGCAGTTCTCTCTTTTCGATATAAATAGTGCAGGGCGAGGCGTGCGCAGGCGCAGTGACCGACCATCGACAGCGATCCCAATAATCGGGCGAATGTTTGAGTTTCTCTATTTTCAAATTGAGTCTCCTCGCAGCCGCTTTCAATAGTAACGCGCGTTCACGTTGCTTCAGCGGCTGGCACAGAGCATGTAAAAGAGGAGATGGTATGTTAATATTTTTCTTAAGGTCTGGTGACCGTATAAGTAGCTTGACATCTGATCTGGCAATTTATTAGGCGCGTAACTTGCCAGATCAATATTCAAAGGATTTGTGTGAAGTAGAAAATTACGAAGTGTCACGTTGCTAAGATCAGCTTCGCGTCTTTGGAGTTCTGTTTCGTACGTCACTTGTGTTGGCTGTGTAATCTGGGCAAGACAATATCGCGTGCTTTTGGCGGATTGCAGAAAAAGTTTTAGGTCTTATAGAAATACTTGATACAGCTGCTTTTATTCTCAGTATGATTGACAGGCTAGGCGTTTGACCGCAGCTCACCGGATGTTATGTGACGATGCGGTTGAAGATTGTATGTGAACTTGCTCTCAAGGGATGCAGTCGGAATACATTGTTAGGTGCTGGGCGAACGATTTTCAACTTGTAGCAACAAGCTGGTAGCTGCTAGTGAGCCGAGCATTAGATAGTTACCACCATGCTATGGTGGTCAGTTGGTCACCTGATAAGGCCTCAGTTGTATTTTTTTTGTATGTGTAGTTTAAAAAATCTACACCACAATAATTGCTGGATACATTTACAATTGTTACGTCAAAATGTAGCACCGTCTATAGGTAAATAATAAAATGTCAAAGATGCGACCTTGACGAAAACGACGACGCTTCGATTGCAATCACGGTGTACGGTTGACGCCTCCTCTTTGGATTTCCTCCGTGGTTTTGTAAGCGGTCGGACAGGTTAACGCTCGTTATGATGGTGCGCGGGTATCAGCGCCTGCGCAGGCGTGTGAACGCGCCGCGTTAATTGGCGTGCGGGCTGTCCGCCAGCCTCCGCCACGCGCCTGCGCGTCGCTCATCATAGCCGTTTCAATTTGAATTTAGAGCAATAATCATTTTGATTGATATCTGGTGTTTTAGTTTAAAGGGTTTATTTTCATCAACAGAGTTTATTTTCCATCTTAGGTTCCGCTATAGCGCGGACTGAAAACTATGATTCAGGTAGCAAAAGTCTGGCAAACACATTTATTTATTTATTTACGGAAAACAAACAGCTTTAGAAACGTAAAACATGTCAAAAAAATTACAAGCAAGCCTTAAAAGTTTCGCAAACAAATAAAGGATTCAGTCCAGTTCTGTGATTGTGAAAATGATACAGTACCTAGGTATAAATATTTTTTTAAATAAATATCAAAGGTTAAAAAACGGAAGCGAAGAACTATCATCATCATCATTATCATAGCCATAAGACGTCCACTACTGAACATAGGCCTCCCCCTTTAACCTCCACACTGAACGACAACCTGCCATCTGAAACCAAGAACCAAGAACCATATGAATATATAAATAAATAAATATAATGGGATAAATAAGTACGTACGTCTAATTAGGAAAAATCATAATAGAAATTAGGAAAAATTACGTTTAAGATGCATAACCTTAAAAATGATGATAATGTAAGCAATCGAACTGATCAAAAATCAATACGAAATGTGAATACCATTTTAATGAAATCTTCAATTCGCATGCACGTCTTCAGACCATCATGGCAATAAAAACGTAACTGATGACGCGCAACTCAAACTCCGTCAATTTAAATTACATCCTTTATTTTTCCGACTCGAGCGTAATCTTGACCAAAGCGAAATAAACCTAAAATAGAATTACGTCAGTCGTTCCTTTGTTCGTACAAAATGAACAGTTACGCACAAATTTGTTATCAAACTACACCGTTATCGATGCTAAGTCGTACAAGGCTATGGCGTACCGCACTTGTCCTGTTTGGTTACTCTGGCGCCTACAGATAAATATGTAAATGTCAAGTTAGCTAAGCAAGCGAACCTATTATAACCTAGTTGAGAGGAATTCGGAGAAAATGTTAAATAAGTAAATAGGTAGGTAACTGGGTAGGGTAGCGCGTAGGAAGTTGAGTCCATTTTTAGGGTTCCGTAGCCCGACAAGGAACCCTTATAAATTCGTTCTGTCCGTCCGTCTGTCTGTCTGTCTATCCGTCCGAATTTTTTAAAAACTTTTAACTTCCATAATTATTTAGATAAGATAATGAAACTTTGTGTGATAACAGTTAGAATATAGATCTCAATTTTAAAAGTATAAAAAAATTATAATATTGCATTGTAGGGGTGGCTCTGGTACATGTGAAATGGGGATGATTTTTTTTCACTCCATCTATTTGTGTGGGGTATCGTTGAAAAGGTCTTTTAATATGAAGGTAAGGTTATAAAGTCTATACTTTGCGAAATATGACCCGCCAAAGTGGCAAAAAGTTGCCCCCCCCCCCCCTTCTTTACTATAAGACATAGAAACTTGAATCTTACAATACAGATAGGTCATATTTAAAACCTTCATTCAAAATTATTTTGAACATTATCTGATGATGAATATTTGAGTAACAGCGATAAAACTGTAATAAATTCAAAGCGTTCTAGCTCATAGGTCATTGATCTTTTTGTAAAATGGTCTTAACAAATAATGTTTCTCAATCAGTTTTCTCTAAGTTTAAACCATAAAAAGTATATGCTATGTCGGGATGGTACATCTCTGAAATTTGGCTAAGTCCACAGAGCTTCGTTCGTTCGAATTTTTCTATAACCATAATTTCCTGAACTATAACTACAATTATATGGCTTTGATTACGGAACCCTACCATATGCGTGTCTCGACACGCTCTTGGTCAATTATTTAATGCGTCTCTTCGAACTGTTATATTATATCTCATCTCCAGTAACGACTAGGTACGCGGTCAAGGCTGGTTTAAAGTTTTCTCACAAGTCGTTACTAGAAGGTACTAGTTACTTGTAATTGTCTTGGAAACCACTCGTCTGATATTGATGAAACTTTGAAAGTACCTACTCGTATGTTTTTATATTTAAATCAGCGACATAAATAGGTACCTAAATTTTTCTTGCAATTTACATTTATTAAAAAAATCATTCAATTAAAAAGCATTAATTATTTTTTTGCAGTTCTAGGGCGGTTTTCTAAAAGGTAAAAAACATGTCCGACAGACAAAATATAATTATCTAACCACACATTTAACGTCAATTTTACTGTACTATTCGAAAGTAGTCAATGACAGGTCAATAATTGTGAGCCCTTTTCACTCATACAGCATACTGAATCTAATGACAATAGAACTAAAGTGCTTAATGCACTGTGTTAAATGTGGAAAATAACCGCCACTTCTCAGTTAGGTATACTTACATAGATTTACCTATATACCTACAAGTGTTGGTACATTATGTCGCGCCGTCTGGGTGTGATCGGGAAAAGTAGGTATGGAGAAAAGTAAGTAGGTATGGGTTTCACGTAAACTTTAGAGTTTTAAAACCCTCCCCTTATGTACTTACCTATTTATACTAAAACAGGAATAAAGAAGAAGAAAAGAATAGGGTCTAACCTAGCTAACAATGACCTTTTCCAATGGGACAGCTGATTTTATTGCGATTTCTGGGCCAGTCTCAAATTACAAGTTGTTTATTAGGATGAGTGCAATTCCCTTTAGCATAGGATGCCAGTTCCATCTAAATATGTAAAGTAGTCTCGAAAACAGGTTTGATGATTTCCAGCCTCCCGAACAAGCCGGTTTCCGTAAAGGCTGGAGCACCATAGACCACATACAGACGCTCCACCAGATTATACAGAAGACTGAGGAGTATAATCGGCCATTATGTCTAGCGTTTGTGGACTATATGAATAAGACTATATGAAAAAGCCTTCGATTCAATCGAGACCTGGGCAGTATTGCAGTCCCTCCAGCGTTGTCATAACGACTATAGGTATATCGAAGTGCTGAAGTGTTTGTATAGAAACGCCACCATGTCGATCCGATTACAGGACGAGAGCACGGAACCAATCCAATTGCAGAAAGGCGTGAGACAGGGAGATGTTATCTCTCCGAAACTGTTCACGAACGCATTGGAGGACGTTTTCAAGCTTTTGGACTGGAACGGATTGGGCATCAACATTAATGGCGAATACATCACTCACCTTCGTTTTGCCGATGATATAGTTATCATGGCAGAGTCGCTGGAGGACCTCAATATAATGCTCAGCGACCTCAGTAGCCTTTCCCAACAGGTGGGTCTTAAAATGAACATGGATAAGACAAAAATCATGTACAATGTTCATGTTGTACCCGTGCCGGTCAATGTTGGGAACGATACTCTCGAAGTTGTTGATCATTACACCTATCTTGGACAGATTGTTCAGCTCCAACTTAGGCAAAGAGGTCGCCCGAAGAATCCAACTCGGATGGGCAGCGTTCGGGAAATTGCGTGAAATCTTCTCGTCCAAGATACCACTAGTATGGGTGCCAGCCAGTTCCACAGTTAAATAACAATAAATTTTATTTTTACTACAGTAAGTTCTATGTTTAGATGTACAATTATTGTTATTGTCTACTTATATAAACTTTTGGTCAATAAATATAATTTTATCTTATCTTTATATTCGAGGATATCATTATGAATAACTTTTACTACGGAACCAACCTTGAGGTCAGCTGTTCTATAGAAATACAGGGTTATACCCTGTAATAAGCCGACAGGAGACGCTGGCTCAAATAGCGCTGAAACAGCGCAGTGCGGAAAATCACGTGAACGTGAACCTTAACGCGCCGAGATACGGTTTGCTGTCGCGCAACTTTTCGCAATTACTTAAACAGAATCGCTTCAAACAGGTAGCCGTAAGGTTCAAGTTATGTGCGAACTCCAAGAATGTTACTTCATCACCATGTTATCTACTCACTCACATATCGGCATATTCCTTACAACATTCTGCACTACGAATTACTTTAAACTACGGTTACAACCATGTCATATTCTGTTATATAATTAATTGTAATGAATTGTGAAAGAATTTTAGAGGACCTTATTGTGTTAAGGTTCTAACATGTTTACGTTATATTGTACCGAGCCTTATCGCTTCGAACGTGTGCAATATCTTTCGTAATAGGAATTTTACACAGTATATAGAAAGTAATGATTTCTATTCTCAATGCCATTGTTATCTTAATGCGTTAGATAAAGGAAATATTTTACTAGAATTACTTATTTTATACCTACTTTCATATTATTATCTGCTGAGAAAGAGTTACTTCACAGATAATCTGGATTCTGCTCAAAGCATGAAATTGTCGTCATCAGCCAGAAGACGCCCACTGCTGAATATAGGCATCCCCCTTTAACCTCCACACTGAACGATAGCCTGCCATCTGCATTGACTGGATGCCCGCGACTCTTACGATGTCGTCGGTACATCTAGTAAGAGGCCTACCTACGCTGCGTCTTGCGATTCTTGGTCTCCACTCCTCGACCTTTCTCCACAACCATCCTTCCCCATCAGTTATCGGTTCTTCGAGCGATGGGGCCTGAGGCCTACCACTTGCAAAATTTCAATAGTTATGTCGGTGACTCTGGTTCCTTGGCAAATATCCACGTTCCGGATTCTATCGCGCAAAGAAACTCCGAACATATCTCTCCATTGCCCGTTGTGTGACTGATTTTTTCCAAAAGGCCAGCAGTCAAGGACCACGTCTCGAAATAGTGGCCGATGATAAAAAGAAACAATTTAATTCCTCTTATATCTAGTCTAAGAAATCACTATAATTATGTAACCGCTGTATTATGTAGGTACCTACTATGTTTTATACAAAAAAAAACTGATCTTGGTGGTCATACCTCTGTGAATTAAGATAGGTAATAGTTTTTCCTCCTATATTCCATTGAATCTGATATGAGCCCAGATTGTGCATCGAATCTGCATGATCTAATTCCCTCCTGCCCATTTTTCTATCGGACTGCCAGAGTGGGCATTGGGCACGAAAAGGCAACGCCGCATCATGGTTGATATTCCGAAAACGTGTTCCTCTTATAATTTGGGTGTCTTCAAATCGCGAGTGAATCAGTTTCTTTTAGGAAAGCGTGTTCCATCGTAGACCGCATGATCGCTTAACATCCGCCAACTCACCTGGAGTTAGCGGTCAAACGCAAGCCTATTCCTAAATAATAATAAAAAAGAAAAATAATTATTTAATTCATTATCATAATCAGCCTATTTTGGTGTATAAAACATTAGGCTAAGTGGCGTTCTTTAAAAGAGGTCTGTTGTAAAAACATCGGGCTAAGTGGAGTTCTTTGAAAGAGGTATATTGTAAAAAAACGGGCTTTGTGGCGTTCCTCGAGACAGGTCTATGTCCAGCAGTGGACAATAACGGACTGATACAATGATGACGAAAATCATCAAAGACATCTCACACTTACTTAATAAACTTATTAAACAGAATATACGAGTAATGTGTGACATAAATTATCGTGTGTTAGCCAAGCAGTAGTCTGTTATGTAGGCTAAGGCTTACAGCTATCAAATAGACCTGCCTTGCCTTAGACAGTTTGATGCGTAGTTATAATGCAGCTAGGTAACATACTAATTGAAGCTGTATGATGTAACATAAACTGGTACAGTTGAAATAAGTACGCTTATTATCTACTGCATATATAACTTGGTCATACATACGAGTACACACACATCATCAGCCAATTAACGTCCACTGTTGGACAAGGCCTCCCTCATAGAGAGGGGTGTTGCCATAATCCCCACGCTTGGCAGGCGGCTTGGGGATCGCAGTACGTTCTCCGTGTACTATTAGGACGCTGCTGCCCATCCTCCGGTGGTTCTGGTCGCAGTTTTAGAACATACCCGGGTCCCGGTTAACTTCTTAATGTATCACACTAATTCATACATTTTATAAGTAAATAATAGTAGCTTAGTTTTATCATCATCATCATTTCAGCGTCCAACACAAGCGTCAATATTAGCATGATTATGTATAGTGCACATTCCAAAGTAAAACAAATAATTATCAATATAAAAAAACCTTCATAAAAATGTCGGAACTGGACCAAATTGAAATGGGACCGCACGAAAGCACCAGCTTTCAAATAAAAAAAAATTAATCATCAAAATCGGTTCACCCAGTCGAAAGTTATGAGGTAACAAACATTTAAAAAAAACAGTCGAATTAATAACTTCCTTCTTTTTGGAAGTCGGTTAAAAATAATAAAGTCCGGGCAAGTGCTAGCCGAGAGTGCGCTTAGGATATTGAACTGAATGTAAGAAAACACATTTATCGGGTGCGGAACCTTCGGTGCACGAGTCTGACTCACACTTGGCCCGTATTTACTTTGGGTTTGAGTATATTGTACATAATATTTATTTGATTTATTTATTCATTGCCAACAGAGAAGCGTGACACGAGCAACCACCTCCATGATATTGCCAACAGAGAAGCGTGACACGAGCAACCATGGGCCAGGATCGTCACACAGTGGGTGCCTGATGGACGACGCAGTCAAGGAAGGCCTAGGAAACGCTGGCGTGACGATCTTGACTCATTCCGGAGAGGTTGGCAAGAGGCGGCGGAGGACCGAGATTTATGGAAGGAAATGGGGGAGACCTTTGCCCAGCAGTGGGTCAGTATAGGTTAAGAAAAAAAATATATATATATTCATTCTAACAATTTTACAGGATTTACATAATATAATAGTGTTGTTTAATGTATGTGAAAATGTATATGGAAGTACATAATAATATGTGTAAGTATGTGTCCGCATTCAACTCCGTTACGGCTGACCGGATAGTGGTATTTATTGGTGGTAGCTTATACCCTGAATTAACGTGCACGTAGGCTTTGCATCTCGGAAAATGTACGGTTCCTGTATGATAACGTGTGAAACCGCGGAGCACTGCTAGTATTTAATATAAAAACATAAGCATAAGTTTCAACAACTGTGCAAAAATTAAAAGCAATATCAATATCGCAATTATCATTCAAGGCCTTTACAATACTTTTCTGTTGTAATTGATTTGCATGTGTGATTTTCAGAAAATTTACTGCATGAAAACCATAAAGTTAGTGATTTATTTCCGTCTTAGTAATTGTTATGTTTTACATTGCAGGGCAATGGACTATTTCTTCTTTCCTTATTTTCGGAACCTTCCTTATTTGATGGTATTTTTGGATAACTTATGGGTAATGAAATTGAAAGTGGTGAAAGTGGTAGTATTTTTATGCGTAGACGTACCAAAGCTAGGATGTGACTTTTGTCTTTTTTATGGACATTTGTAAAAAAAAAAATGCGAGATAAAAGACGGTGAAAAGACTTTCTTGTTGAATTTGTCTATGGCCATTGCTAGGCTTTCTGGTAGGACAACACCTCTGTATAGCAGCAGAAAAGCAGAGGACGAGACTGGCACAGGACCGGAAAAGAAAGCACTGAAAAGAAGACCTTAGGCTCAGCAGTGACTGGAAAATGGTTGCTGATTATGAAGAAAATGTAATATTATTCGTGAAAATTGAAACGATGATATAGATCTAATTATTTCCTTCACATCTTCATTTTTACACCTACCTAAATAAACCCTGTTTGTGCTGACCTGAGAGGATGAAAGCAATTTTCCGAAAGGCTCATAACGTTTTATTATTAAGTTCCCTTTTTATTGGTCGTTGGTCACATATCGTCACGTATTACATCGGGCCCTTTATGTGCTGCGTACTTCATAATATTGATGGCGTATTGCGGAAATCTTGTACTTAGGAGAAGGGTGGTAATGGCTGCGTAAAACTATGGAAGTCATTCGTTTTTGGGAGAATGTATTCTCATGAAATATTCATATTTATACGATACTATTATGAATGCGAGAGTAACTCTACCTGTATTAACCCGCTTATATTAGCTTCACACATACACACATCATCAGCCAATTTACGTCCACTGATGGACAAGGCCTCCCTCATAGAGAGGGGTGTTGCCATAATCCCCAGGCTTGGCAGGCGGCTTGGGGATCGCAGTACGTTCACCGTGTACTATTAGGACGCTGCTGCCTATCCTCCGGTGGTTCTGCCACAAATATTAGCTTCACCTGTCATTAATTAAACTAATTATGTAAACACATCTTGGAGGTCGATTTTAACATTTATTTACATATGAAGCATTATGTGCCTTCCTGGGTGTATCGCCATACGATATTGAAGAACTTATCAGAAAAAAATCAGCCATAGCCTCATGGGCAAAATTAGTTCATAGTATATTCAGCGTTTTGAAATCGTACAATGGCACGTAAATAGTTATTATATATACATTATTATTATTTTTAATCCTTTAGTTTAACGTTAGTAACGGATCCATTGCTATCCTAAACCTACCTAAAAAGGTAGGTTTAGGATAGCAATGGATCCGTGGGGGGATTAGTGGTATCAAATTGCAATCGTCCTCCCACAGATCAAGTGATTCACGTTTAAAATATTTTGTGTTTTTTTTAGCGATTGTATACTTAATCTATCTATCTATATCTATATCTATCTATCTATACATATAATAAAAACGTAGAGATAAAAAAATCTGTAATTGCGAGATAACAAAAAAAAAAACACACAGGTCGTCTTAAAATAAGCAGCTGAACACGATAGGACAGTTTTTAGAATTTTTGTCTGTTTGTTTGTTTGTTTGTTTGTTTGTTTGTCCGCGAACATCTCTTAAACCACTGGACGGATTTTAATGCGGTTTTCACGAATATGCTTAGAAATTACCAGATTAAAACATAGGCTATCTTATATCATTTATTTTAATTCTTTATTTTTACATAAACGAAAATAAAAATCAATGATTTATTTCTTCGTTACCCGAAACGTAATATGAGGATCGTCACATAGCCTCAAGCAAGGAGATCCAAAGTAAAGAGAATGTTATTGACATAGCCATTAAAATTTTGAAACTGTCAACTATGTCAACTGTCAACATGGTCATTCGGTTAATCAGTTTAAATTTAAAGAAGGTTCCTTAACCTTCTTAGATGAATGAACGTGTAGATCAAGCATGTTATAGGCCTTTCAACCTCTTTGGTGATTCATTCCAGTGCATGGAGTAGGAGTGTGGCGTACTCATACTCCTTGCGCCAACCTTCGTGAATTTCATTCCAATTTTCCACGACGTGTGGCGCTGGGGCGCGAAAAGAAAAAAATAAAAGAACACCGATTCTCAAATGGAATTATCATTCGCTTTTTCTAAGATTTGTCTAAGATTTTTCTTTGCATTAAATTTATAATTTCTTTCGGACTCAGCTATTTTCTTCCATTGTCGGTAGCTTAACCCTCTCCTTCTATATAAATAGTACAAATCCACTATAATTGGTGAACACTGAATGGACCGTACACCACCGACAAAGGTCAGAATGCCGCTAGATCGTACTGATAGCACTGCGGCTGACACGAAGAATAAAGATGATGACAATGTATTCCGAGTTG
The DNA here is from genome assembly GCA_949125355.1 of Agriopis leucophaearia. Classification (NCBI taxonomy): domain Eukaryota; kingdom Metazoa; phylum Arthropoda; class Insecta; order Lepidoptera; family Geometridae; genus Agriopis; species Agriopis leucophaearia. The sequence continues at coordinate 7,594,867 of OX421270.1, forward strand.
GCGTGCGAATTCCACCGTTTTGGCCCGAGAAGCCGGCGATTTGGTTCGCCCAGATTGAAGGCCAATTCGCGATTTCCAACATCACTGCAGATAGCACCAAGTTCTACTATGTGATTGGACAACTTGACCCGCAATAGGCAGCTGAAGTCGAAGACATCATCGTCAACCCGCCTGTGACCGAGAAGTACGAAAAACTCAAGCTGGAGCTAATTAAACGTTTGTCCGCATCAAGAGAAAAAAGGTACAGCAACTTTTAACACACGAGGAGCTAGGTGATCATAAGCCTTCTCAATTCTTACGTCATCTACGACACCTAGCAGGCCCCGGAGTTCCAGAAGACTTTTTACGCATGATTTGGACCAGCCGCCTACCGAACAGCACGCAGACCATCATTGCTTCGCAGCAGATGACGTCATCACTCGATGTGCTGGCAGACCTAGCCGACCGCATACATGACGTTGTCCCTGGGTCGCATCTACATCCAGTACCACACTGGGAAGCTCCAAGCTCCATATTACATTCTCATGGTTTTATTCTATGTTAGCATTTAAAACACAAAATATACCGCATCCTATTTTAATACAGTCCCGCGAATAGAAATATTCAAAAAAGGCCCTTTGTACACATTTTGTACATGAAAATAAACCTATACAACAAAATTCCGGACGCAATAAAGAAAGAAATAAATAATAACATTTTTCCAGAACCAACTTCGTAAGTTTCTAACCCAAAAATGTTATTACGAGATAAAAGATTTATTCGACGATAAATTTTAGAAAATTATAATTAGAAATTAAATATCGATATATAAATAGTTAAGAAAGTAGCGTCATAAGTTTTGTATCATCTCATATATAATTAAGTACCCTATCACACTAAGTATGTTTTTTTTTTGTTTTGTAAAATTACTTCACCCTAGGTTAAGTTTGAATAGTATATATAATATTTATGTAATAGATTTAACTATACTTTAATTTATATGTTTATGTCTGTGGTCTGCTTTTGTGAACAGCCACTACATAAGTCATTGCTGCACCCTTTATGCAAGGTATATAAACTTAGCTTTTAGAAGAATACAGTGTATATTATTTGCAGTAAGAATAAGAATATAGAAATATTTTATTTTACTGTGATATTTTAACAGATAAATAGAGTAGTTCCATTTCATGGCTTTTTAATCAAGGTATACATACAAATGCACGCGAAATAAGAAATAACTAGCCAAAAGCGTGTTAAGACAAGCATTATGTCAGGGTTCCGTGGCCAGCGAAACTGGCCGGAAATATACTTTTAATGGTTTAGACAAAAAGAAAATTTCAAAACATGCTCTGCACTGTGGTCACAATATCTTTTTGATTTGAAAACTGTTGACGGTGTTATTTATTACTTTTATGATTCTATCAATACTTCATACAGGGCGACTTAAAATAAGCAGCTGAACATGTTAAGGCAGTTTTTAGAATTTTTGTTTGTTTGTTCACGCACATCTCCTACACCCCTGGAAGAAAATGCGGACGGATTTAAATACGGTTTTCACGAATATGCTTAGCTATGACCAGATTGAAGTATATGCCATGTTATTTTGCGCAAGGCCGGGTTAAGGGAAGAAAAAAGAATTGAAGGTTTATATGAAAATCTACGCGTACGAAGTCGCGGGCAAAAAAGCTAGTTGTGAATAAAAGAATATGATTAAAAACCTATGTTGTGGTAAGAACCCTCAGTGTGCGAGCCCAACTCGCACTTGGTCGCTTTTATTTTTATTTGGCAAAGGAGATGGAGAAGGAGTAAATATTTTGAGAGGTTTTTCGCTCCTCGGCCAAAATATTCGCGCGTTTCTTTTAGAACTAAACAAAGAGACGCGCAGTATGATGTGGAATCCAATCCCGACCTTTTATATTTAGTTTCGTATTAAAAAGAGATTAGGAATTGTTTTGAAGGAGAACTTCCGCGCTCCGTCTTACCAGTGTGTCTGACGCCTAGAAGTGCGCTTAATTGAATAGAAGTTCGTACACTAAGATTTTTTATAAATCTTATTAATTCTTACACTAATTAGACAACATTTCAACGACCAACGAGATATGTGGCAAACAAAGGCGATTATAATAGCGACGACTATTAGGAGTACCGACGTTTGTGTAGCCTCATGTACAAACGGTCTTGTACCTATGTATATAATATACCACGTAATATCTAACAGTGCATAGTAACGGGCAATCCTTCTACAATGTAACATACTGACATTGGATATTGATACCCTTATGTAATGAAGTTATTATGACTGTAGAATCTAGGCTGAGTTGAAATAGTCATTAGTAAAACTGATATTGAATTACTAAATAAGTGGGTGGGCAAGAAAACACTGGACGCAGGCTGCTTTCAACCGGCCTTTTTGAAAATCGATGGGGGAGGTATATGTCCAGCAGTGGACGTCCTATGGCTGAAATGATGATGATGAAATAAGTGGGTGAGTAAGTGACTATGTTATAGTAGGTAATAGTAACTTTTAGGTAATACTTAATAGTAAAATGGTTGCGCGACTTGAACACATGTTTTAAATGTCTATCGGGACTACTCGCGCATCATTAACCGTCTTCAAAAAAGGAGGAAGTTTCTGAATTCGATCCGTATTTTATTATTATTTTTAAGGTAAAAATAGGTACCTTTTGCTTGACGTTTCGACCAAGTTACATAGTTGGCGGTCAAACGCAAGCCGATGATTAAAAAATAAAATTATAAACACTTTCGCATTTATAATATTAACATGATTGGCCTAGATGTATTTACTTTTATTTTACTTAATGTCGTCAATGGATTAGTTAGGGCCATCCTCTCTCTCTCTCTGAGAGAAGACCTGTGTTCCAGCAGAGGGTAGATGAAAGGCTAAAAAGAAAATGTCGGTCAGGCAGGTGTAGTAGTGATAGAGTATCAAATAAATAGGCGAGAGGAGAGGAATTGGTAGTCAATTTTGTCTTATTAACCGATTCCAAAAAGGAGGAGGTTATCAATTCGACAGTATTTTTAATTTTTTATGCTTGTTACTCTGAACTTTTGACTGGGTAAACCGATTTTGATGATTGTTTTTTTTTTATTTGAAAGCTGGTGCTTTCCGTTTAGTTCCATTTCAATTTGGTCCAGTTCTGATGAAGTTGTTTTTTTTTTTAATTATGATAATTATTTATAATACTAGTATGATAGGTGTAGTAGTATACTAGTATTTACTATTATTTATACTACTACTACTTATAGTTTTAGTTTTTAGTTAGTATTTTAAGTTTTCTTTAATTTTCTGTTTTTCAAGTTGTGCATAATAAATTATTACTGTAATACTAGTCAGGTTTAATATTTTTTAAATACTTAGGCACTCATGCTTCGTTACGTCAAATCAGGCGAAGTTCCCATACGATACGTAAAAACACGGGGAATCCCATCGACTGTTGTTTGTTGCAAATGTTGCAATGGTAAACTGGAAACCACTGATAATGGTAGTATCTTTTAAGGGTTCCGTAGTATTACAATGAATCCTTATAAGTTCGTTTCGTCCGTGCGTCTGTCTGTCCGTCTGTCCGTTGGTCCTAATTCTTTAGAACCTTTTAACTATTATAGTTACTAAGATTATGGATTCTTGATGAAACTTTGCACAATAACAGTTTTCGCTGCACCACTTCGTGACAGGTACCGTTAAACAGATCTTTAAAAATGGGTAAGATTATATAAAAAAAAACATGTTTACATTTACGAAATATGTCCCGACAAAGTTACAAATAGTAGCGCTGCATTTCTAAACTATTAGATACAAAAAAATCATATTATAAAATTTTAATGAAAATTATTTAGATTTTTTTGTTGATTAAGTACAACTTTTTAAGATCACTCTATCTTAAAAAGTTGTACTTAATACTTAATAAAACTGTAATAAATTAAATTTGTTCAAGTTCAAAGGTCATTTGCCTTTTCATAAAATTGTTTTAGGAATGAATTTATCCAATATCTATTTTTTTTCTTTTTGAATAAACCATTAAAAAATAAAATGTTATGTTGGGATGATACATCTCTGAAATTGCTAAGTCAGATTTGGCTTAGTTAGATATTTTCTATAACCACCAATTTATAAACTATGAATGTGATCACAATAATATGGCCTTGGATACGGAATCCTACCATACGCGTGTCTCGACACGTTCTTGGCCATTTATTTATCTGTTTGCGTAGTTGATATACAGTATTTACCTAAACCTAAATGTAGGTTTGCAATAGATTACATGTACGTGTAGTTGTAGGTAAGAATAACATAAATGCAATGTAAAAGGTAAAATACATATTATATTTCCTATGGAAACTGACGTGGTTTTCCCATATTTTAATTATAATAGTCTAATCCGACTAGTGTATCCGACTTTATCAACAACGTGAATAATTCTCGAATAATAATTAACATTTTAAATGATTTTTTTTTGGAGGATAAAGCATATTTGATTAAAATTTACTTTAATCATATTTCAGTTAAACATGAATTTCAAAAACCTTACGGATGGAATCAGAACTAATTATATATTTATAAATACTGTTTGGGTGGAATCATCATCATTTCAGCCATATGACGGCAACAGCTGGATATATGCCTCCTCCAACGATTTGGGTGGAATATATGAGTTGAAAACATACTCAATGGTTGAAAACGATTGGACACCTATTTAATACCTTTAAAACATGAAAATCCAAGAATTTATATGAGCATAATATTTGAGTAAAATTTTTTGTTGTTTTTTTTTTTTTTTTTTTTTTAAATTTGATATAGACTTACAAGACAACTTAGACAAGTTAGACAAGTTGTTTTCGGTACTCAATCATAACAAATAGAAAAATGCAAACAAAAAAGTTTCTCTACATTTTTGTTTTCATACGTAATCGTATTATGGGAAGTAACAAAGAACAGACCACATTCTGTTACGCTCTTTTGAAATACAACGGTACGAACTATTACGAAATCTTATATCATCCATGAAGTAGCCACTGTTATGTAATAGTACCTACGAAATTTAAGCATAGAACTTGCAGTTATCGAATAAGACGGTAGCTGCAATATGTAATCAAATCTCCGTGCGTTCAACGGCAGTCAAAAAACCAGTGACCCCGCCGTCAATAATAGGGTATTTGACTGATTATACAAAACCATTTTAAATTGTTTATTACATTAAAATAAAGCAATCTTGTAATTTAATCCTCATAATTTTCAGTATTTGTGTTTTAAATGACGGATCAAAATTCAAATTATCAAACTACCGCGTAAACGCTACCTTTGACATTCATGGGGCCACGTGACATTAGTGACGTCACACACAAACAACGAGTTTTTTTTTTTTTTTTATTCATTTTTTTTTTTTTGGACTTTTATAGTTAATGTACATGGCAGTCCCATTGTATAAACTAATCTAGGACACTCAAATTAATACAAAATATGTCTATACTCAAATTAGTAAAGTAAACACACAGAGTCGGTGGTCACTTGAGGTGACTCACATATCCGAACAGATCCCTGGCTGCGTCCGAGTTGGGTTCAGACTACTAGCCTGTTAAACCGACTCACATCTAGTCTGTTCAGATTGTAAGTCACCTCAAGTCTCCTTCTCTCATGCTGGAGGCGGACACATTCAACCAGTAGATGGTACACATCTTCCACCACTCCACATGTATCACAATTCGGTGTTTCTGTTTTACCCATCATGAAAGCAAATTTTTTTAAAGGCATATGGCCAGTCCTTAATCTGTGCGCTGTAACAAGAATTGGACGTGACAGACTGACATTACTGAACCACGGTATATGAGGAGGCTCACACACTATTGTTTTATACCAAATTCCTTTAGCGACTGAAAACAACGAGTTAATCTCGCCATACAATTGTTGCCTCTATTTACTTTTCTGTGACGACATAAGGACATTCGGCTAACATAGAGCGTTTGCGTCAAGTCACGTGATCAGTGAAAAACATATTTTTATTATGTATTTTTCTAGAAATAGGGAAGTTATTTTTTAGTTTTTAGTCTTAAATACTTTTTGAAAATAATAATCTTCTAGGATTAAACCAGTATTAATTATATTTTTAATATAGTCAAATAGTCAAATACCCTATTGCGGTGGTAACTTCAGGCCCAGTCAAAACATGTCTCCACTTTGCTTTATATTCCTCAAATAGTGTATTTTGAAGCGTTAATGTGTAATAATGGTGGATTAGAATGTATTAAGAGTTCATAAGCGTGATTGATTGTGGGAAAGTTATATAACGAGATAAAACATGTCTGCGCCCTGATTCCATAACTACAAACACGCTCGTAACGCGGCACGTTAAGTTAACCTCTAAATATTTGCCTTTATTTCCTAAAGAATAGAGGCGAAATTTTTAAAGGTTAACTTTACACGCCGTGTTACGTGCGTGTTTTAGTTATGGAATCTGGACCCTGTTCGTATTGTTTCCAAAACTCCATAGAAGAGGTAAAGTCTCCACCACTTAGGGCATGGCTATTCTTGACCGTGTTTTACTTCGCTTGGTTCTGACTGCCATATTTGAATATAATTTTTTTTGGATAATATTTCAATATTTTACAATGCCAAATGTATAAGACGTGCGAGTCGTGAGACGTCAAAATTCTCTCAAGAGGAAACACTTCTCGAGTTTTAGCGCCAGTTTGAAAAAAAAAACACGTCTAATTGTATCATTTTACTTGTGTATTTTCACGTGTTCATGCATTTTATGGTGGATTATTATTTATTAGGTATTCGTAGACGTACTCGAGTGACTCTGACTGACTTGTTTGGGTACATATTTTCATCAAACTTGATAATAATTTAATACCTAAAACTGGCAAATGCACAAGAGCGCGACGCCAAAATGCTCACAGAGATAAGTTTTTTTTTTTAAATAATTATGTTCGATCATACACTTGTATAAACCATAGATCGTTCTGTAGATAATAGGCAAATAGACGTACCTACATTTAGCTAGTGTTAAGAATTAGCAGCGTGTAAAAAAACACTAATTGTTTGTCGGAAATCTCCTAAAGACGATTGGGTTTCTTGATAAACACAGTACCTACGCAACTACGCAGACAATCACTAATGATGTGGTCAAAAATGAACCAAATTAACCATGAAGACAGTTGTTTAGTCTGAGTCGGATGACTTCATGTTTATCAAGAAGCAACAGACGTAGATATAGAGGGTTACACGGAAACTTGGTACTAAGCCGAAAAGAGAGTTCTCTTCATTACGAGCAGCTTTTACTACCTACCTACCTACCCTCAAAACGTTAATAAATAACCTCTCGAGATATAAACATGTTATTTACAAATCACTATTAAACACTTTTAACGGATTTTATCACTTATATTTTACGTTATTTTAATTCCTAACGTTTCGATAATTTCCGTGGTCAAAGGTAGACTATAAAAAGGATGTCTATAGAAATGTAATGAAATTATCATAATATATTATCACAAGTACCGCCAATGATTTTTCTGTCCTAATGTTCCGTAGTACGCAGTAGTTGGTTACAGTATCCAGAAGCCTTGTTCTGCGCCGGGCTTGAGATTTAATTAATTTGATGACTGGATTTGTTAACTACCCTCTACTATTATAATTTTTTCAATAGTTTTACGTAGCATCCTTGGTATGTAGTTACTCGTGTAATTTACACTCCACAAAATGTATGGAGCAGCTGAAACCTTTATCGAGATTTAAAAGTTGTTCCTATATTAAAAGTTGTTCATGCAGATGAGTACAATGACCTTTCGGCGTAGTATCACCGTTCAGTATAGACCTGTAAATAAGAACTTATTTGATTATATATAACTTCAGAGACGCAGGCTATGATTGCTTCTCTTGCGTCATAGATTTTAATTACATATAACACTATGTTGTCTAGAAAGAGTTTCAGTATCTTATTTTGCAGATACTACAAGATACAAGAAATAAATACTAAGTGAATTTTGTTTATACCTGTTAGTTACAATTCAATACGAGTAAGAATTTTTATGTAATCAACTGGTTTTACTCCGATACGCCTACAACAGCAGTTTTGTGTGATCGCGCGCATCGCATTGTGCAAAGTAGATGTGGTAAATTGTTGCAGAATCAATTTGGTGTGTTATTGAATTTTTGTAAATAATATTTTATTTATTTATATTAAGTACCTATACTTATCGAGGACTAACTGTCTAGTTCAATTCAATAAATTCTTTTTTTTAATGATACAGACAGAGTGATGGTTCATCACGCTTGCCCATAACAGCTCAACGCCACTCAGAATTTTGAGAACTTCAACAGTTCTAAACCCTGGATGGCAATGCACTGCGCTCGTCACCCCGAGATATAAGATGTCAAATCTCTGTGTGCCCTGTAATTTCGCTGGAAAAGTCTTTCCCAGTCGCCTTGGCAGTCGCCCTCCAGTCCGGAACACAGTAGTGTTTGCACACTACTGCTTGGTGGTTGAATAACTGGCAAAGGTGTGATATTTCCCCAGGCAACCCCTGCAAAAGAGTCCTACCACTACAAAAACACACATAGGTTTTAAGATGTCCTGGCGTCTACTTAGACCAATAATGAGCATTGATATTCAACGTGGCAATACTGCCAGCATTCTGGCTACTTTACCTTCCACCACTTTACCTTCCACCACTTTACCTTCCACCACTTTACCTTCCACCATTTTACCTTCCACCACTTTACCATCCACCACTTTACATTCAAAGGGGCTTTTTAGGTTAGTTTAAAATGACTCTGTTTTCAAATTTAAATTATTTATTTCACGGAACACTGAAATAACACATACACATTACACACACATTATGTTGTTATTTTGTGAGTTGTATGTATTATTTATCTATACATACAACACACAAAATAACAACATAATGTGTGTGTAATGTGTATGTGTTATTTCATGTGTGTTTTACACATTACGTCTGAAAAAGTTCCTCTTCACCGTGATCGAATCATCATTATCAAGTAAACAAACCTCGTAAACAGTGTCCGAGTAGTAAACAGAGAGTGTCAGTTGGCGTTTCACCGTCGTCGATATAACGCGATCTAATTCGAAAGCGATACGCCTTTCACCTTCCGACCGGCTGCGTGCGTTATGCCACTAACTGGAAACTAAACTGTGGATTTATAGCGAGTAATGAGATCATTTGCTTATTTGCATAAGGCATTAAACTGGTACACTTAATGTTTGTGCAGGACGGTGTTAGAGTCAAAAAATTTATGAGAGTCTGTGAAAGTGACATTAGATTTCCCACTCTTCTTAAGGCAAAATCAGTTCCAAAGTAGGTACTTTTCTGTGAGTTGGAAATATAAATACTATCACCTGGATTCCAATAAAATATATTTATAATATATTGTTACTCAGATCTTGATCTAAGGTTCGCTCGGAGTCAAAATACGATTCGTTATATTTTGCTCGATCAAAAGAAATTTTGAACACGAGTCTTTTAGTGAGTGTATTTTCGTGTTTATTTTTAATCATTTTTTAAGTAATAATACTCAAATATTTGTCACGGACACCTACTACTAGAATAAAAATACATAAAAATCAGATTTCTTCAGGTGTAATGTCTTCACCGAAACCGCCACTCTGAAGTATGGACTGACTTAGTTTTTAAGACTACGAGAATACGATCGATGTTTCTATCAACACGTATGGACCTGCTAATTTTGGAACTCAAAACGCCTTAAACTTTTTTACGTTTACTTCTTTTCAACATGCTTTTATTAGCTATACTAATAATTAACATATTCATATTAATTTATTTGGTCAAGCTGATTTACAAGTCAATAATCACGTTCGTGAGTATAATAATAAATTTAAATAGGTAAGTTCACAAATTAACATTAAGTATACTAAACCAGCATTTCAAGTAAATAATTATTATAAATTAATAATTACTATCATTGTTACAGTTGTAGCCGTAAGAACTCATTCCTGTAGAATAAGTGCAATAAGTAAGTTAAGGTTGCCTGGAAGAGATCGCTTATAGCGATAAGGCCGCCAATTGTTTCACTAGTTTTTATGTTGTTTTTTATGTTACCTACTATGTACGTATGTATTTTTGGTGTGAACAATAAAGAGTTTTCTATTCTATACTAAGTAGGGATACCAGATGAAAAAAATCTCCTGGGAAAAACCGAGATACTTAGAAATTTCCGGACAATTTCCTTCAAAGTTCATATTTCGCGGCATAATGAACACTTGTGGCGGTCTTTTTTATTTCAATTCTAAAATTCCGCAAGTTTTGGATTTCCCCTCGCGTTCCCGGACAAAAGCCTTAATTCCCGGACATGTCCGGAAAATTTCGAACGTATGGCAAACCCTACAAATAATCCAGCGCTGAAGCCGGAACTTAAAACTATTTGGACCTGGAGCAGATTTATATAAACTTATTATATAAATCTGCTTCTAATTGAAGGATCGATTTGAAACTGCAAGTATAATTATGTAATTAAGATGAGTACAATAATTTGGTACCATCGAACTGATCTGATGGAGACAGCAGGTGGAATGAGGAACTCTTCAAAGGCTGCTGGTGAATACATAGAGTTTGAACCCATTTGGTTTGTTTTAACGAGGTCCATAGATTACAAATGGCGACGAGGGTCTGATGCGCACGATACATGATGAATTGACAATATTTTAAATATTTCACTGCAGTTATATAATTATTTACGGGATATTTACTGTGGTAAGGTTGTGGAAGGAGCTCCCGATATTTCCCGATTTAATCATATAATGTAGTGAACACCCTTGATAGTTTAAAACAGTGTTTTATAAATATTTCACTTTTTAACTAAACTAATTTCCTCACTTTTGTACGCTGCAAGGATATGAGATACAACAATACAATAACTCTTTATTAAAAACAAGGATAACATTATAAATAACAGTAATTAATTATTATTATTGACTGCCTCGGTGGCTCAGTTGGTAGTGATCCTACTTTCTGTGCTTGGGGGCGTGGGTTCGATTCCCATCTAGGACAAACATTTGTGTGATGAACATTTGAGTTTGTTCTATGTCTGGGTGTTAATATCTATTTAAGTATGTATTTAAAAATATATATGTATGTATATCAGTCTCTGGCAGCCATATTACAAGCTTTGCTTAGTTTGGGGTCAGATGACCATGTGTGCAATAATGTTCCAGAGGTTCCAGATCTAGGCTTCAACAATCAATTTGTGCGACCCTTTTATGCTACTTTGTACGTATGTTACTTTAGTTAAAACAAACCAAATAATTATAATTAAAAATTCAGTAAAATGATAGTTACTGTAAGGTTTCCGAAGACGATGTAGAGAATAGAGCGAAGTGGAGGAGAAAAGTAAGGAAGGCTGACCCCACCACCATGTGGAATTCATAGTCGGGAAGAGAGAGAGAGAGAGAGTAAAATGATAGATAGATAGATAGAAAACTCTTTATTGTTCACACCAAAAATTATAAACGTACATAAAACAACTTAACAACTTAAAAAAACTAGTGAAACAATTGGCGGCCTTATCGCTATAAGCAATCTCTTCCAGGCAACCTTAAATGATAGTTAGTTTCTTTGTTTTTTTTTTAAAGCAAGATAAAAATAAAACCTAGACAAGTCTTTTCCTAGTGGGAAACATTACTTCTTACCTATTTATGTTAAGTGACTAATTATAATAATAATAAAAAATATAGACGCGATTAAGGATATTCAACGTTCAAGGAAATCGGGTCCACTAACATCTAACAAGGAAATAGGGTCCATAAATACAAACATACAAAAGATTGCAAATAGATTAGGTATTCAACAAATTCTATGATTTATTGTTAACCTGAGAAGGTCTGGACAGGTTCACAACATCAAAATATCGAATTCTGGCAGGTTAGACACTAAGACGAGCCAAATTCTACCTCCGCAACCAAAATTGTCGAAGGTATTTTACATAATCCATAAATAACTGGCCAAACGATCGAATAATGCCAATCGCGATGATAATTCGTCTAATTATACGGCAACTGACGTCGGTACAGTTCATTGTTGGTTATATGACTCGATCGTTGGAAATTTGCGTAGGTGGAGATACTCTTGGAAACTCGATGACAAGGTCGGGTTGACGTGAGGATGTTGATTTAATCGATTAAGGGAATGAATCTTTTCATCGTGATCACAATGTATAAAAACATTACAGGGTTACGCATTTTAACTGTACTAAGCCGAAAGGAGGTCATTGTACTCATCATTATGAACAACTTCCTTGATAGCTCCGTTGGCCCAGCTGATAGTGCATCACCAGGTTTTTCATCCCGGGAATTCCGAAAAACTAAACAATTGTAGCTAGTAAGTAAATATACACGCATATGCAGGCTTTTTGGTATAAGTACGGATACACTTTGGAAAATGGAAGGGTATTCAGTACACGACTGTGCCATTTTACAAGATATTTTTTTTTGAGAACCTCCGATGTGATAGTCTTTAAGCAGTTGAACAGATTTTTTTGAATCATAACTTGAAAACAATCTCGATAAAGACACCTTTAAAATTAAAACTAAATCAAAATCGGTTTATCCGTTTGGGAGTTACGATGCCACAGACAGATGCACAGATTAATTACGTTAAACTTATAATACCCCATTTTTGAGTTCATCATCGTCATCATAATCATCATCAGCCAAAAGATGTCCACTGCTGAACATAGGCCTCCCCCTTTGACCTCCATACTGAACGACAGCCTGCCATCTGCATGCACTGGATGCCCGCGACTTTCACTATGTCGTCGGTCCATCTAGTGGGAGGCTTACCTACGCTGCGTCGTCCGGTTCGTGATCTCCACTCAAGAATCTTTCTTCCCCATCAGTTATCGGTTCTTCGAGCAATGTGGTCTGCCCATTGCCACTTAAAGTTGCAAATTTTAATAACTATGTCGGTAACTCCGGGTTCTTCGACGAATATCCACGTTCCGGATTCTATCGCGCAAAGAAACTCCGAGCATACCTATCTCCATTGCCCGTTGTGTGACTCAGAGTTTTTCCAAAAGGTCAACAGTTACGAACCACATCGTTGTACCATAATATGTCATCACTGGCAACACACACTTGTCAAAGACCATTGTCATTAGACACCGTGGTACCTACATTTTTTTGATTATCAGTGAAGTAAATATTTTTTATCACTTGAATTATTGTTTTGGTTCACGTACTTAACCTTATTTTATCATATCCTCGAATATGTCTGTCATTTATCCGAATTACTTATATAAATATAGTCTTACTTACATAAAATGATTTTCAAGAATACCACCCTCAGTATTATGGTCATTGCCAATATTAAGCCATATAAATTTTAATAAAAATGCATCTCCATAGATGACCTACAAACGATATCAAGCTCATCTTACAAAACTAGATACGTCGTCCACAACAAACCATTAACTCTCTTCGCATCTTACATATGGGAAAGCACAGGTTTAACTATTAACTCGCAGCATATTTCGTTTGTGTTTAGTACCAACGTAATAAATCTTGGTTGTTTACTGCTCAATAAACTGTGGCCCTTCGGCAGTGACGGACTTATTGATACTTTGAAAATGGACGTCTGAAAAAAGCCTCCTTTTGCTTTGCTCTAAACTTTTGGGGCAGTTTGCTAGCATAAGAGTGTAAAGGTTCGTCTTGAGAACACATTCTGCTTTGTACATGTATAAGCAAATTTAGACATTAGCACCTCCGATGGAAGTTTCTATATTCTGGCCACAGGAGCAAGTTACTCCGTCTCTGTAAAGTTGATACCTATTCTATCTTGTTTAGCATTACAAGTGCTAAAGAAGATCAAAAATCCTCGGAATCGTAATCGCAGCTCAATTATGCTAAGTCTAAGAAGATCATACCACTTTTCGAACTGGTGAGTGGATGAAAACGATGAGCGTTACAAGCGCTACCGTCCTTTGCCATGTCAAAGACTTCTCGGCGGCGGCAGTCCAAAATCTTTGAGACTAGACGTTACACGTTCAAGTATGGAAGGAAGAGGGTATCAATATTCTTAATCCGGCACTGTTCTAGCAATCAAATGAGGTGTGATGTAGCAGGAGCAGGCATCGCTTTACAGTGAAAGTCTGCTTTCTTGTCGCCATGACTCTGCGGTAGAAATTATGTTAACTCTATGTAAGTGACAATGAAACTAGATATTCATGTATTTTCTGGCCGGTTTGTTAAGATTTACAATTCTAGGAGTGTGGGAGAGATTCAGTATCGATAAATTTATTGACGTGAACTCATTTCGTTTCATACAAAAGTGGGTTAAAATGCCGGAATATGGGGATTGATTGAATTGATTTATGTCTGTAACATACTTAATTCCTAATCTGTAGAGTTTATATTTATCAAACCAAATCAATCGACCATCAGGCCGGCCCTATGGTAAATCTTGACAGAAGGTTTGGTAAGGTTCAGGCATAGGAAATAATGACAAGAAGTATACATATAAGTTAAGTTAATCCAGTTTTGTCATTATATCATTGTTGTCAAATATGTATTGGGACAAATTTCATTTGACGATTTTCTAGTTACAACATCGCGGTAGTTCATCACTTTCTTGCCTCTTCATTCGATGAATTTCTAATTGTTGTTTGTTAACCTACTTATTTTTAATCAGTCGTTTTAGAACTATTTCTCGTCTGCCAAGACTCCGTCCAGTTTCACTCGCATGACTTGCGTTTTAATTAACGTGACAAAGAAACGAATCCTAATTGATAGAAGGTCACTCGCGACCTGTCGATCTTCACCAGAAAAGACGCCCTTCCCTAAAATAGCGCAGACCTGGTAAATTCTTTAAATAATAAATTAACTAACTGTATTCGATCCGAGTCCAACAATTATTGGCAAGTTTTCAAGTACGCACAATGCACCAAATATTTACCTGGCTGACGTTATTCGATGTCAGTCAGATTGAGATCACTCTTGATTTGATCGTTTCATGCTCTGACGCATATATTTTTAGTATTTTTACCGTCTCGTGGAAAAACACGAAAAACAAACGGTTTCAGCTGCGCAGTTGGGTATAAACGTGAGCAGTATAGCATTGTATGTAGATTTCGGACCGATTTAAGAGTTTAGGTTTATCAATTCTATGCTAAAAGATCATTAGATAAGAAAGCAAGTAATGTTTGGACAGTGATTCTTTATGAAAGCTCATGTTAACTGCAAACTGCCTAACCATTTACTAACCAATTAGGTATAACCTGTGTTCTGATTTTTAATTATCTGTGGTTATTAGATTCATTGTAAGGAACTATGTAAACAAATCTTGGAAGACAATTTTAACTTATTTCTTATTGTCACATCGATTCAATACTGCAAGTAGGTATATGTAATCCGGACGATAATACAATAATTTGGTACCATCGAACTGACTGATAATGTAGCCTGGAGGCGCATATTGGAACTCTTGTATGGCTACTAGTAAATCCTTCGAGCTTGGACTCATTGGTTTGATTTAACGAGTCCAATACATTACACTTTGTGACGAGGGTCCGATGATGGAGCTAGGAGGTAAATAGTGGAGTAGTTTAATTTACCCCTCGTTCCTAGGCTTCCCACTAAATGGACCGACGACATTGTGAGAGTCGCGGGCATCCAGTGGATGCAGATGGCAGGCTGTCGTTCAGTGTGGAGTTTAAAGGAGGAGGCCTATGTTCAGCAGTGGACGTCTTCTGTCTGATGATGATGAAGCCCCTCGAGTCACATATATACGTGTTTTTTAGTTTTCATACTATAATAATTAATTGATAGGTTCATTCGTAATCGGCGCAAAGTTGCTAGTCTATCGGTTTTTTATCGGATATCATTTTGGAGAGTAATTTAATTCCCTCCTGTCCTTTTTTTCTATCGGACTGCCAGGGCGGGCACGAAAAATCGACACCGCTTTATGGTTGACATTCCGAAAACCCGTACGAAGCGCTTTGATTCCACTTTTATTGTGCGAACTGCTAGCATGTTGAATGCGCTGCCTGAATACCTATTCAGGCAGCGCATTCAAGTTCCCCGATAGTTACAATCTGGGTGTTTTCAAGTCAAAAGTGAATCGGTTTCTTCTAGGCAAGCGTGATCCATCGTAGGCCGCATCATCGCTTAACATCAGGCGAGTTGGCGGCCAAGCGCAAGCCTATTTACCTATTTTACAATTAAAAAAAAAACAAGGTTTTCCGTTTTATATCTACGTAATTACACTGTAGAAGAGTTGTTTTTATAGAGCTGATGTACGTTTTGAATTGAACTTGAGACGAGTCGGATATTTGCAACTTTATTGGCGTGAGATGATAGGTACTGTATAAAAATGCTTTAAATTAGCAACATACTACACTACGACCTCTATACACTGGTTGCCTGGAAGAGATCTCTTTTTGTGATAAGGCTGTCACTTGTGGCACTAGCTCGTAAGTGTTTTCTATCTGTTTGTAATTTTTATTTCTGGTGTACACAATAAAGAGTTTCTATCTATGTAAATACACTCCTTCGGAGAATATTAAGGTTCTTTGAGGTTAATTTCTAAACAAGAGTAAACGGTAGGTACGGTGCCTTTTCATGCCTAATATGCCTTCCTGGTCATCCGATAGTAAAATGGGCAGAAGGGAATTAAATCACACATTACGCGTGATCATGATGAGAGATTTTCAGCTTAAGGATAGCTAGCCAGCTTAGTTATTGTTACTGGTAAGGTGAAACCTCATTACTCGTTCTTTACTAAGTTATCCATAAAAGCAGTACTTAATGCTCGTAAATGGAACGGATTGTAGAATCGATGGACATTGAGGTTACCGTGGGCCGCCAGTAATAAGGTCGGGGACGCGGCCGTGCGGCGCCGGTCGACGCCCTGCTAACAGAATTATACCTATATGTTTTGATTGTTTTTCTGTCAGTTTTTGTAGAAAATTTATATGTGATCATTTTCATACTAATTATACTGGCATTGCAAACTGATATTTAGATCAGCTGTAAGGGGGTTCTGCAAAAGGGGTGCTAACCGATAACCAACTCTTGGAAGGTTTATGGTGGTACCCGGAAGTTACATAATATCCATATTCCATAGTCAATGTTAGGTAGGTATTGCTTGCCACCACGCGAGTAACTATGTTTTTTTGCAGTTCGCGGTCTGTTGTTGGTAAGCAGGAATCACCGTCTATGGACATCTACACCTGGTGTTGACGGTGCTTAGGCAGCCTTAGTAGTGGTAAATAAATAAATAATAAATAAATATCTGGGACATTATTGCACATATGGTCATCTGACTCCAAACTAAGCAAAGCTTGTGATATGGCTGCCAGAGACTGATATACGTAAATATATATTTTTAAATACATACTTAAATAGATATTAACAACCAGACATAGAACAAACACAAATGTTCATCACACAAATGTTTGTCATACGTGGGAATGGAAGACCCTAGCCCCCAAGCGTAGAAGGTAGGTACACTACCAACTGAGCTAACGGAGCTGTCTGGGGGTGTAGATAGTAGACACCCTTTTTGAAATGCTTCATCTTGAATCTCGGTGAGAAGACTATAGGGATACATTCCGCACCTTGCAGGTCCGCGAAAGAAACGACCGAAAAAAATCGGATGAAAATCGAAGAGTGGGGGTGGGGTTTTTGACGGTGACGAGATGTGCGGTAGTGGAAGCCCGACGCAGGAATAAGATCATAAAAGCTTTTGAAAACATTCCCCGAAAAACAAGCAATCGAAAATGCAGCTATTTAAAAGTGTTATTTTCAGAATAGGTGTGCTGTTTTAGTTTTTAAAGGATCGTTTTTTTTACTTACATTTTTTTATTATGTACGTAAGCAATATAGCTTGACAATACACGTGCAAATATTTTATCTAACTTTTTTATTAGTGTTAGCTTGTATTTTGTTTAGATAATGAAGGCACTAACTTGTTCATAAATAAATATTTTATTACTTATACCACTGACATAAGCATGATCTTTATTTAAAGAGGGCAACTGCCTTTATTAATTAAACAAAATACGAGCTTACTAGTACTTAATGACTAAACTTCATAGTTTATTATTTAAAAAAAAAACTGGTCGATTGCATCTAGAGACATATCTATGCTCAAGCCCATGACCAGTTGGCAGCGTACCTAGCATGCTGGTGGCATTACCACGACACTATGGCAAAGCAACGTCTAACGACAAAAACAAAGACTTTTAATCGTCTTCAATTCTGTTGTTTTTTTATGTTTGTTACCTCACAACTCCATCATTTATGAAATACCTCTGTTTTCTAATTAAAAGGATATTCTTTCAGATTGCTCCCATACACTTCATCGAAATCAGTTCAGTAGTTTGGCTTTTAAATCGTAAGAACTGGAAAAATTCGGTTACTTGGATGACATAATATTGTCATCCTTGTCACTTAAATAGATATTTAATGATAATGTGCAGAGCTCCCGGTCTCTAAGGGCCCAGTGTCACAATCCCAGCACAAATTCCTTGTTCTAGAAATTACGAGTATCCAAGTCTTATTTAGTCATAATATATTCTTATAGGGTAGGACTTCATAACAATTTATATGCATATAGGTCAGATTCACGACAGCCGCTCACAATCATGCTTAAAATGGAATAGGTACTCACAAAAACAGGTCAACTACCATATACAATATACATGCTGAAATCAGAAAAATTACGCAAGTTTTATGCTTAGTTGCTTAGGTAGTGTTTAAAATAACTTTAATTTCGGAAATCACGGTCAAGAAACTCCTGAAAAAATGACAATTATATTTTTGTAATTAAGCATTATTACGGTTGTGTTGTGAGTGACCATCACTCACAACACAACCAGGCTGGGCGGTAGCATGTGTGCATTACAATCTGACGGCTCTCGGTTTGATCCTCGGCCCTGCATCGATGAATTATTTAGAACTTAAATTAAATAAATTATGTGCAGTTTCGATCAACAACGGTGAAAAAACATCGTGACGAAACCAAACTTAAAGTATTCTAATTTAAAAATATATTTAAAAAAAAATGCGTCAACTATAGATATATTATGTATGTAGGAGAAGTAGTAGAGTACAGTAATTTTATGGGTAAGTATTTTATTCAAGTTATAAAATTTATAAATTAAATTTTTATTTGGTTAAAATCGTTTGAATTTTTTAATAATTAAAAAAAAACATATATGTATACTATATAATCCAGTTACATAATCGAATTAAGGGCACGAAACAATTGCAATGTCTGTTTGTACATTCAATGCTATATAGGCGTGACTTTAACATTGTAATTTCGTATGTATTGAGGCGACTTGCAAATAACATCTTTGTCACCACTATAATTATTAACAGTACATAAGATTAAATGTGAACAGTTTACACGCTAAAAGCTTATGCTCACAACGTCTCATCTGTATTGTGAATAGGACCAAGCAACATATCAGTACTTTTTTTTAATAGGTTCTGTAGTTCTGGAGATTACCTCCTACAAACATGCAAAGTCCCAAACTTCACTTCTTTATAACATTGGTTTAAATTATATAGTTGAGCATTGAGCAAACACATTATTAGTAACGCGAAGTTTGTGTGTTTGTATCTCAACTCCATAACGATTACACAGATTTGGATAAAATTTCTAAAATTACAGTGAAGTTAGTGTAGATAAGTGAAGGTAAAGCAAAAATCTAAAATATTACAATAACATACCTTAACAACGTTTAATTTTTATTATAAAAAAATAGCTGTACGGTGCGACTTCGTATGCCTAGATTGTCATATAAAACTTAAATCTCCATTAATTTTCCTTGGTTCGGCCCTATCACAAAATTCTTTCTCAGTAGACGTTTACACCCCATATGGAATCTCCATGCTAAATTCGTCAGTTTCTTAGGTAGTTTTCAAGATTTCGTGACGAGTCAGTCAGTAAATGAGCGGGTGGTATTTTATTTTAACTAAAAGAAATACATTGTTTTGCCTTTCATTTCGGCTATGTAGCAGTTTCAAAACTGTGTTGACTTCAGGTACTGTGTACAATAAGTTTAGTGTGAGCATAACCGTGGCACGGGTTCCATGACCTGCGAGGCTCGACTTCCGGTGAGAGATCACTTCCGGCGCGGCTGCTGATAATGATAAGAATGTGGGACACTTACGAGTTGCTTATACTAAATTACATCTATATGGATGGTGTTGATGAGCTATTTTCTATCAGATTATTAATGTTAGTAGATTTTAGTGTTTTATTATAATTATGTGAGTAGGGGTATGTATTAAAATCATACTATCTTACTAATATTATCAATGCAAAATGTGTGTAGGTTTGTTTGTTTCTCTTCCACGAAGCGACAGACCAACGGCTATTTAGCTCTTTACATTTTTTGCAGCTGTCGAAGCTAATAAATGCTTAGACCAAAGTGTAATCGCGAACACCTAAGAAGTCGTTATTATAGTATAGATATTTTATAATAATAAGTATTGAGTTATATCGTTCTATTGAAATTAACAAATGTAAATATAAGGGCAAATAACAGATTAATGACCTCTACGCGGAGATGATTTAATAAACGAGGCGATCTTTACTCCCAGAGTGGATGTTACAAGTAAAACAATGACTCATTTGGGAAAACATGAGAATTAACTCGTGACTACTCGTGAGTAATCAGTGTATCTTTTCGGAACAAACAGAAGGTAAATTGAGATTAGGATCAATTGTTACTCGAAGCCGTAAAACCAATGAAGAATATGACAGTTAGCGTGTATGTTTGTGTGCTTGTACTGTGTTCCCATCTTCAGCGTTAACTCCTCAATCAATATTGATGAAATAGGTGTTGATAGAGAGAATGTGTGATCTAATTCCGGTCGCCCATTTTTCTATCAGACTGCCAGATTGGCAACAATTAATAGTCTGTGGAATGCGCTGCCTGTCGAAAATGGGTGGTCCCCTATGTAGTTAAAATCTGGGTGTCTTCAAATCGCGAGTGAATATGTTTCTTCTAGTCTAGACAAATGTGTTCCACCGTCGACTGCATTATCGCCTAACATGACAATCCCGGGGCATTAGCGGTACCGCCGAAGTATGCCAACGTGATTGCATTCATCATTAACCATATTCCAAGTAAAAATACTATTTAATTATACCGCACCCACTTTCAAGAATGCGACAATAGGTTTTACGAATGCCAAATTCCTACAACGATTGACATTTAGATGTTGTTTCCCCTGTGCAGTGTAAACAACGTGCATTTTGTTGAAGATTTTTACCATCTTTTTAATTATTTTATAATTCAGTTGTGACATACCTACCTACCTATACCTACCTACGCAGAACGCAATAGTTCATAAATTTTTACCTATATAGATTTTTTGTTATTTTCTACAAATATAAGCAATTTAAGATACTATTTTAATTCTAGTTGTTGCCCGCGACTTATTACGCGTAGATTTTCATATAAAATTTTAATTCTATCCCCCTTGATTCGGCACTTTCGCAAAATATTTCTTGGGTGACGGACGAGTATTGCTCATAAGGAATACGGCACGGTCTGACCAAAATGGGACCACTCGGAGAGCACCATAATTCAAATAAAAAACAATGATCAAAATCGGTTCACCCAGTCGAAAATTCTGAGGTAATAACAAACATAAAAACTAAATAAAAAAAAAACTGTCGAATTGAGAACCTCCTCCTTTTTGGAAGACGGTTAATAAAGAACGCATTTCCGCGCATGCTATAAAAATAGGTTATAATGGTGATATATAATAACAAACTAATTCCCACGACTGCTATTGTTAGGTAAGATTCCTAGGTAACGTATTCCATTTATTGATTGTGGCTTTTATCGGTATTTTAATTTGTCTTATCGGTGTTACTGATAAGCGACCGCATCTATGACGTTGGCCTCAACCTATCGTTCTGCTTGCTGTTAGGTATTAGATAAAAATGCGAAAAACCAGTCGAAGCACTGACGGTACATTATGAATGGGAAAGTTAGTGTATAAGGCCTGACGCTGACTCTGCGCTGACTGGAGGGTAAAACCATGCTGTTAAAAATAGTATTATACTATTTTAGCTCCATAGTACTGCCTTAGTGCCTTACTGCCTTAGTACGAGCACTTGCGAAAAAGTTATCGTTACGTAAACGATATCAAAATGTATGAAAATATCAGTTTTCTTTCACGTCCAATAGAGGCGCTTTTCAATTTTTCATATATTTTGCTATACGTTTACGTAACAATAACTTTTTTGCAAGTGCTCGTACTAAGGCCACTGTTCAATAAAAATGATGTTAATTTCGTAAAAATTGAATTATAAACGGACTAACGTATAAATGCTGCCTTTGACATTTGTGACGTGACTTCAGTGAGGTCACAAGCAAGCAAACAAGTTCTCACTAGCTATACAATAATAATTGTTGCCTCTTTTACTTGCCTGTGACGTCATAAGGACATTGTTGGTGAATGTCACATTATTATGTCTTTGAACTTTTAAGGTTCTTTGACAAACTAGTTTTCCTCACGATGTTTTCCTTCACCATTGTTGAGCGACGGCATCGGAACTGCACATAATTTATTTATATTCTAAATAAGTCATCGGTGCAGGGCTGAGGATTGACCCGGGTGCTGTCAAAGCGCACATGCTACCGCTCGACCCTGGAGATTTATACTAAACTTATTCCTAGATCTAGTAAAATATTCATAACGAACTGAGCCTTACTGCTAAGTATCTATGACGTCAATATTTTGCTTCAGCGTAATTTCCAGTAGGTTTTGATGTCGTCACAGTCGCTTTTCTACTTGAATACATTTAGTACGAACGAGATTATCTTGTTATCAGTAAAGTAAACATTATGAATGTTTTGTGTGGAATAAATGAGGTGTCTATAGATCATCATCACCATCAGCCAGAAGACGTCCACTGCTGAACATAGGCCTCCCCCTTTAACCTCCACACTGAACGACAACCAGCCATCTGCATCCACTGGATGCCCGCGACTCTCACGATGTCGTAGGCCCATCTAGTGGGAGGCCTACCTACGCTGCGTCTTCCGGTTCGCGGTCTCCATTCAAGAACCTTTCTTCCCCATCGGTGTTTAGTTCTTCGAGCGATGTGGCCTGCCCATTGCCACTTCAATTTGCAGATTTTAATAGCTATGTCGGTGACTCTGGTTCTTTGGCGAATATCTACGTTCCGAATTTTATCGCGCAAAGAAACTCCGAGCATAGCTCTCTCCATTGCCCGTTGTGTGACTCTGAGTTTTTCCAAAAAGGCCAACAGTTAAGGACCACGTTTTAGTACCATATGTCTATAGATAATGTACCATAATTATGTAAGTGCTTATTCAAACATAGAGCAGTGGTTTTGCTAACGATATTGCAAAAATGTAATGGTGCATTTCTGGGTACCACATTGTCGTCGACTATAGTAAATAATTTAGGAACAACATTGAGTTTTCCTGGAGCGCAGCTCTATCGTTATTTTCCGCTTATAATTACGACGCCGACGTCGATAAACATTAAAGAGTGACCAACTTCATCATGACAGTAAAGTAGGGAGCCACCATCGAATGTTCTGAACAAACCAATGAAAAAAGCATAGAGAATATTAGTTTATTCATTTGGCCAACTCTACAGATAAGTCAGTCAGTCTGTATGTGCGATGTACGATTGTATCAAGGATGGCGCTTTCGTCACGTCTGCTCGGACGATTGACTCATGACTAGTGATGTTGGACTATCGATTGAAATTATCGACGGTTTATCAAATTCAATCGATAAATATGTTATCTTTACTAGTGATATCTGATGATAATAATGTTATCGTTGGTTTATATAATTACTAGAACGATTAATATTAGGAAAACATATTTGTGAAAGCCAGCAAAAAGTCTCAGATTTGGGCTTTTTAAAAAAAAAAAACTTTTAATATTGAAAGTGAAAAATTACAAATAATATAATTATGATTATATGGTAAGACGTAAGCGTTTAAATTCAGAGTTGTACTTACTTCATAATCCTGCATCCTGTTAAATAATCATTATAGCGATGCAACAACTTTGTATAAGTTTAAAAATGTAACTGAAAGTGTATATAACTGAAGCATCAACTTTAATTTTCGTACTAAGTAGGTATGTTATTTTGCAAATGACAACAATAAGTCAATGGTCGATATTCTGTCCCATCACTAGTCATGGCTTGTCGAGTTCGGTTTAACCGTGTCAGTGTGACCGTCGCAGAATAGAATCAAGGCTGTAACGATACGGATCGACGGAATACCTGAGTACGCCATTTTTAATCGATTCCTCGTTGTTAGACCACTTCATCCTAATTACCTTCACTGGCGACATTTAACCCAACGAGAATTGTAGGTAGTGAGTTTTACAGTGTTACACTATACACCAGCACTCGTAGTGTTCTCGACTAGCTGGTCTCAATAGATCGGTGGTATTAAGAACGAACGATTCCATTAGTTTTCAGAGAGGCTTACTTATTTGAAAATGAGCGCTACCGTGGTTCCGTACCGTACGTAGGATGACACGCTTATGTCACGACAGAAACCTTTTGGTGGTTTAAAAACTGACAGAAGGGCACTCAGTGTATACGATTATTTATAGCGTTTCATGGTTTAAATCAGTGGATATTAGGTTAGGTGTTTATGAAGAATGTCTGTTTGACTCTTTCTAGGCAGTACAAATTCTTGACTTTGTCGCTCTCTTCTGACACAGACTGTCTCCCTGTTAATATTTGAAATATGTAGGTAGGAGGGTATTTATAGATATTTTCGGCGAGAATCCGGGTGGCGGTCGAGGGTCCTAAGATTTATGGCGAAACGGGAGAGTCCCATCCAACAGGGATCTTCGGGTTCGGGATCGCAGCCCAGAGTAGTGGCGAACGCGGAAGCGGGTGGATGGAAGTATTGATTTCTTGCGTCGAGCCTCCATCTGCCGCTTTTCTTTGTTCCTGTAAGGTAGTAGAAAAGTGAAGGCGGATAGGTTTATTATAAAATTAATTATTTTCTAATGAAATGTTACTGTATCTGTCACTCTTGTACTTCAACTCCAATCTCAAAAGAAATGCGATATGAGATGAATTACATGTAGAGTCCTGTAATGATGACAATTATTTTTCAAGTATCATCTCAGACTGCTGGCGTGTCTTAGGAGATATCTATGTGGACTTATGGTTCTGCCATTATTTGGACGTCTTATGGCAAATGATGATGATGATTATTCGGTAGCATATTAACCAAAAATAGTGAGGAGGCGTCGGAGATAGATTGGAGGAGGGTAGATTGTATATAAATAAAATAAATAAATTTGACGACACTAGTTTATTTTCTGAATAATCAAATTACAGTAAATTTGGCTTTTTAAACATTGGACCTTACTTAAAAACGTTACTCAAGTTGATCTGTGCTTTAAAATGCTCTGTCAACTTCTCGCTGATGGCAATCGTCACACGCGAAAACAAGACGAAGCATATTTAAGCGTATGTCAACTTGAGTAACGTTTTTAAGTAAGGCCCATAGTTCGCAAACGTTAGACCTGAACAATAAATTATGTACCAAATCTTACACTATGATACTTTACCTTGTCACCATTTTTTTCATCCCCACTTCACAAGTCTCCTTTCACACTTTTCCTGGAACACAAGCGGCTTTTAAACGTATGTACTACCTAAACGTGACCTCAATTTGTGACTAAACGTTTTGTTATAGGTATATAATCTAAACCGTTTAGTCACAAATTCACAATATAAAGGCTGCGTTTCAAAATCTTAACTTTAACTTTAGTTCTGGTTTGCTTTAGATGCATTAGGGTTACTTACAATTCTTTCTCCTAAACTCGGTTTAAGCATGTATTTGTTCTGACAGCTGCAATAACATTGCAAAAATTTTAAAAGTAATTTTTCTTTTAATTTCTTTTAATATTTCAATGTAGTATCAGGTCAAAACCCTAGCGAAAACGATTATAATTCGTAGTTTTCATTCAGTTTTTTAGAATGTATTTCAGCTTTCAAAGCAAATTAATGCTTAGAGCGAGTTCAGTCTTTGTGTTTCTAAATCTGTATTACATAGGCTATATTTTGTGTATGTACCGAATAATTACCATTAGTTACGTGAGGTTCTTTGTTAACCAACTACCCTCTCCCACCCTGTCTCTTGCACCACCGGCCAATCTCGACGCTCCTCACACCCCCGCAACCGAAGGGCAACTCATTTCGCCGCCCGGTTTACTACTATCTACGCTTCGAGATATTTTTCTTTGTAATTCTATTGTTGAGAGGAATCGACGTCGCCTATTCATGCTGGGCTCACCTTCGCTTGCGCTTTTTATGCCAAACTTCTTTATCGATATTTTGGTGCAAAATAGAACAAGTACCAACCTAAATACTTTTCAGTTGAATGATATTTCACTGCTTCAGTTTTTATTTTACTTACAAAGCCATCGTACGAATCTATATGTTATCTCACTAATCACACTAATATCATATAATGTGAAAGTTTGGATGGATGTATGAATGGATGTTTATTACTCAATAACGCAGAAACGGCTGGATGGATTTGGATGAAATTTAGAATATACATTGCTTATGTCCTGGATTAACACATAGGCTACTTTTCATCATCATCATCATCATCACCGATTTTCATCACCACGCGGGTGTAACCGCGGGCGCAGCTAGTATTATATAAAACAAAGTATGGTTTGTTCGAACACTTATACCTAACTCGAGAACGTCTGGACCGATTTTCATGGTTTTTGATTTGTTGTATTTGTCTCCGTCCTGAATAGCAGAATAACTATTAGAAACGGCTGGACCAATTTGGATGTAATTTTGTGTTCCTGGAGCGGGTTATAGTAGCGAGGCTGAAGGCCGAGCTTACACCCGTGTGAAGCCGGGGCAGGTCGCTAGTATGTTAGTAAAAATTGGGAATGTATTGAGTTTGTTTTGTTACTCACTCAATGGCTGAACGGATTTGGATAGAATTATCCTGGATACTTATGGATATTGTAAAATAGGTACCTAGTAGGTAAAACTGCAAGGTAGAAGTAGTAAACAATAAATACCTATTTAGGTAATCTTTCGTTTTTTTTTAAGTTCAACGTTGTTGGTATTCAACCTTGTTGGCGTTCAACCTTGTTGGCGTTCAACGTTGTTAAACAACAAATTTTGTGCTACGTGTTAACGTTGAACAATTTGTTGCTCATATTTGTTGTTCGGTAACAGATATATTAATATATCGTAAATTATTTGTTTATGTGTAAAATTAATCATTTAACATATTATTGTCTATTTTCTCACGTATACACATCAAGGACACACACGCTAACACACTCCACACTCATTTACGCGCACAAACAAACAAAAACAAAAATCACATATACACTTATATCACATTCACATTAAAAAACCATTAATTTACAAACACGACATCATAATTACATAAAAAATAAAATTATGCAAAAATATAAGAAAGGGATTTGTAAACTAACAAAAATATTAATATTAGGCATAAACCATAAAAACATTTATCTTTATTGGTGTTAATATACATAAAAATCTGTTTTTAATGTGTATGGGCTCCAAACCAAAACGGCTGGACCGATTTTGACGGGACTTTCACTGGCACGTGATGTTATCAGGAGTAACTTAGGCTACTTATCTCGAAGGCATCCACGCGAGTGAAACCGCGGCACGCAGCTAGTGTTTATGTAAAAATAGATACATATATAAATATAGTTAAAATAAGATATGTTGTATTAGTGTGTGTAAATAGATGAGAGATGGAGAAACTGTACCGTGCAATCTGCTATTGGCTCTGATAAGCCTAGTGTAGGGATAGTGATCCAAAAGGCGCCCACTATTCACCTAAGCAATTTATTTATTCCGGCCTCATCTTACAACTGAAATACATCACACAATTATAAATATAGAACCAATACATAAATTGAATGTAAACATCAAATCACATTAATCAAGAAAGTGTTGAGGGGCGTACAAGAAAACAAAAGGCAAAATCACTACAATTTTCTGCCATGAATCATGCCCCTTTAAAACTGTTAAAATAAACAGTTAACAAGTGTTAAAATAATTCACATGATATACATTTCAAATAGGCGATAGTCATGTCAGTGCCTTATTTACAGAATATTTGTGTTCATAGACAATAAATTCTATTTAATACAGAATAAAGCACACGATGTGCAATATAGAACTTTTTCACAGTAATTTTTTTGAAATTTACTTCTGTTTTTAAGAAAATGTATCGTAGTGATATTTTGATATGGGATTACAGCGTTGAACATTCAAGTAGTCAACAAAAACAGGAACGCAAGCTGCTCCTCGCACGTGGCAAGGGTCCTTTCCGCCGTTTAACAGCAGGTAAAGGCTTTTTTTGAGCAAATTAAGAATTATGGAATATTCCAGTCGACTCGTATTGATCGACCGATTGGAGTCATTCAAATGTGGTTTCAAATCGTTTCCCACGAAGCGTCATTGGCTTCTGGAAGTGTGATTCATTGTACCTGTCTACATTATTGCCTGCCGATGATGATACCGATGTGGTAATTAGATGTAATAGTGCTCTGATTCATACACAATATACCATGTCTAATTATTAGAGCAATCATAATAATAATTTGCACCAGTGTTTACACTGCGACACCGTTTCATGGTCAGCGCTTTGCTTCCAACTTGATTGTGCAAACTGCTAGACTGTAGAATACACAGCCTGAATGGATGTTCCCCGATAGTTATAATCTGGGTGTCTTCAAGCTGTGAGTAAATCGGTTTCATCTAGGCTAGCGTGCTCTATCGTAGACCGCATCACCGCTTTACATTTGGCAACAAAATAACATTAAAAACTGCTGGTGAGCTTAAGTATTTCGTTTTTCTTTAGATATCAAGGGTAAGCCTAGGCCAACTAAAATCATTAGGTAATAATTAATTGGCATGCTGGGTGGGTGCATCAAGGAGTGGACTAAGCTGAGCCCCAGAAATATGTGGGGTGGGGATTGGTTATGTCCGATTGTATAATTATTTACAGGACAAACGGCGAAACTGTGAGGCCAGAAGCCACCTTTATCATATTTTCAACACTTATTGGTTTACTGCTTTGCATTATGTTTCTTTAGCATACTATTATGTTAAGTCTTGCACAGGTGTATTTGTAAAAGATGCTCTCTATTTAGATAACTAAGCTGAACTCTCAGAAAAAAGCTACTGCATCAGAGAACTTGAAAGCCATCGAATACGCATATCATTTCCTATGTCAAAAGAGAAGCGCCACATCGGGCTATAATTTAACTGATTCTAAATACCCCTAGGTATAAGATACGGGTGCAACATTCCTCTGCCTTAATTTGTGGTCCTTTCTGTTTTATGTTTTTTGCTCTGTAAGGGTGGCGGAAGGTTCTCTGAGGTTTTTTGCTAGCGATCGACAAAAGATCCCCATAACGGGATCTGGGTCTGCGCCTGAGCATTTGCGCCGTCGTCAGTTTGACTTTATGTGATTGTTGTAGTGATTTTATGTGGTGATGAAATAGAGATAGGCCGACTACCGAATGATATGATGGGATGGGATGTAAGAAGATAAAGTTAGTTGATAATTCTTAATTTTATCAGCCTTTATCTAAATTTCAACGATCATAAATGTTATGTGACCCATTCACATAACGTGGTTGGAAATTTTGAATTGATTTTATACCTCCTATAAATAATTGATATAAATAGGACAGTTGAATTATGTAAACAAGACTTGGAAGTCGATTTTAATCATCGATATATATATATACTAACAATTGATTTGAATATTCTTATTGTCTGTATTAATATAGTGTATTAATATTCGTATCGATTCAAACTTTGCAAGTATAATTATGTAATCCGGATGACAATACAATATTTTTTTAGCATTGGAGGGTGATAGTGGAACTCTTTCCTCTATTCACCTCCTAGTTCCATCATCAGATTGGTCCAAAACTATAATACTGAAGATTATAGTTATTACTTACAATATAACTGTTTCGTTTACTCGCAATTAAAGTGAAAAGCCGAATGTTTAACTCTTGTTTTATGGACTCGTTTATCTACTATTTAAATTAAAGCTACCCCAAAAAATGCCTTAAAAACTAAATAAGTAATATAGCAAAATGAACTGCAATGAGATTAATTTATCTACCTTCAGATAACCGATTGGATCCGAAGCATTCCCTGTAGAATTACCTCCAGTCTAGACGAAAAACGTTTGATTTTGTACCAATTCTGTTTCTAGATATTATGTACATAAAATTTGTATACAAGACTTTTTTTTCTTGCCTTTGTGAGGAGTTCGTGGTCGAGGTGACATGTTTTTTCACGTTGGCGCCAAAATCCCACTAATACGTATAATAGAGTAATTTTTATTCGACAATGGTGATAAAAGCTTTGTCTGCAAACGTACGTAAGTCAATATTTCCGCATTCAATATATTATACACGTAACAGTGGTACCTACTATGCTGAAATCAGGTTATTGTACACATCATTATAAACAACGTTTAAAAAGTGACCAACCCTGAAATCGCGGGGAAAAAACATATGACTTTGACCAGAGTTGTGTAAATTTTTTTTGCTGTGTAACCTCATTAAAAATGCGAAAATATACGTACCTATAGTTTCGTGGGTATCACATCATACATCATCAGCCAAATAACGTCCACTGTTGGACAAGGCTTCCCTCATAGAGAGAGGTGTTGCCATAATCCCCACGCTTGGCAGGCGGCTTGGGGATCGTGGGTATATATGATCTCAAATCAAATATACCTAATCTGATAGATTCCTCAAACCAACTAGGAACCTCGGCCATTATTAATAGAAATCAGTACCCGATGAACTTTTTTTGTGGTATTTGTATGGGAAATCCATCACGTTGAGATGGTTTATAGAAGACGCGAGTTTGGTCTCACACCGTTCACCGCACCGATCGGAAGGCCTGAAATAGCTTTATTAGAGAAAGACTATCTTATCTGCAGAGTTGGCTAAATCATGGAATTTAAAATTTTCTTCTGATGGCTGTCAGTTTTGTTCGAGAAATACGATGGCTGCTCCCCCATTCAACCATACAGTTAAGCTGGTCGTACGGTTTACGAATAGATGCGGAGTGATGAGCGAACGCCCTCTTATTACTATATTCAGATTTAGAAAACATCACCGTGTTCAAAAATATCGAGACAAGGCGTATGCGTGTGCGCAACTGGGATGATATAAATTTTCTTATAGTTACCCTTTGGTTTTGTTGGTTTTATGAATTTTGGTGTTGAGAGTTTGAGTTATTAGTCTATTGAGTAAGAAATATAAATTAACCTATTTTGTTTATCATAGGTATTTACAAACTACCTTAAAGGTTTAACTCTCTAATTTTCACACAATTTGACCTAGCAATACCTACCTAGCATGAAAAGCATACCTCGAAAACATGCCGCAAACTAAAAATGGTAAAAATAGGAAAAATAGATGTTTCGCCTATTTTTACAATCTTTTATTTAACACGCAATGTTTGTTTATATCAAACTAGCGGCCTGCCCCGGCTTCGCACGGGTATACTTATATTTTATTGTACATATAAACCTTCCGTGAAAAATTATCTAACTGATAGTGAAAACCGCATCAAAATCCGTTGCGCAGTTTTAAAGATCTAAGCATATATAGGGACGGATAGACAGAGGGAAGCGACTTTGTTTATTTATGCTATGTAGTGATTAGAACTAATTCCTCCTAACCGTAACAAAATATTTTTTCACGTTGTTTCCAAAATTCTATTTCAGATTTATTTATGCTTTAATAAAACACCAAACAGTTTTTTTTGATCACAAACCACAAAGAAAAACTGATCGGCAATGTACAATGGTAAATGAAGACATTTATTAGAGCAACCATCAAAGAAGTCAAAGTAACATCTTCGTTAAACCATATTGTAGTAAACTCACTGTTAATATTTTGTCCTCAATTTGAAAAAGTAAGAAAACAATTCCATTTTACTAAGCGTAACTTTCTAAAGCAATAATTCTCAAGAGTCAAAGTAAAACATACCGACAAACATTGTCTATGACAAACTGGGAATTAAAAAAATAAAGCAAAAGCTGCCGCTTAGGCGATGCACAAACAAGCTCCACGGGTGTCAGAGTAAATTCAGAGAATGACTGAGATTATTGGGTGCAATTTAAGGACGAAAGCGTTTTTGTTAAATCATAAGGTGTTATTAACCGACTTCCAAAAAGGAGGAGATTATCAATTCGACTGTTTTTTTTTTTATGTTTGTTACCGCAGAACTTTTGACTGGGTGAACCGATTTTGATGATTCTTTTTTTTTATTATTTGAAACCTGATGCTTCTCATTTGGTCCCATTTCAATTTGGTCCAGTTCTGATAAAGTTGGTTTTTTATATTGATAAGTTTTGATAATCTTGTTACTAAACCATCTCAAATTGTCTGTAATATTAAAATAAAGCAATCTTGAATATCCTCATAATTTTCAGTATTTGTATCAATAATAGACAATCAAAATTTATTATACCACCCCATAACGTGGCCTCATTGAGGTCAAAGGGAGCTTCCATTTGAAGGGATTTTCCATTTTTTTTGGGCCACGTGACTTCAGTGACGTAACAATAAAAAAACAAGTTTTCACTCGCTATACAATTGTTGCTCTATTACTTGCTAGTGACGTCATAAAGACATTCGACCTAAATAGAGTGTTTTCAATCAAGTCACGTGATTAATGTTTTTTTTTTTAGTTAAAATCTTAACTTTATTTTGTTTTTAGTAATAAAACAATTTTTTAAACATAATCCAGGAATAAAATATAATATAAGTATGAATCATATTTATAACCTATTCATGTTTTCAACGTGAAATCACATAACTTGCTTGTAAAGCAGATTTATGTTCTTCAGGCAGAATTCACGCTTGAAGTTTTTACATGTTTTATAGGTATTAGCTTATCTTGTAACTAATAAAAGGTTTAGTACCAACAAAAATTAAACCTGATTTGTCGCCATCTACCACTACAGTGAGAAAACAAATCGCTTTCTGCTTATATTTTGGGGCTAACAACAACAAAGTGAAAACGTCCGCTGCTTCATCGGACATGTTGTAAAAACATGTTAATTATTAGGCCTCAGTTATTGTCACAATAAGCAATCACTGCAGCATCCCGCTGACAAAGCTCTGCAAAACATTTACGTACCTTTTCACAGTAAGAAAACCACGTATTTGAGGCGTTATTCAGAAAATATGTCTAAAGTTATATTGAGAAAAAGTTTTGGAAAGGAATAATGTTTCGCAAAGTTTTTTTTTAAATTACAGAATAGCCAACGCCTCTTTGTTCCCGTTTTAAGCAGTAAACAGATTTGTCTCACTGTTTTGTTGGTGGGACCTACAGCAAAGAGAGACGCTAATTTTGAGAGGCGTGGAGAAAACAAGCGTTAAGCCGTCCAAGCTTATAGATTTAGCGAACACACATAGTCTCTAGTGCGAGTTTTTCCAATGGCGTTTACTATTCGATCGCGGTAGCGATAACTACGTTAACTATTTGTATAAAGAAAGGCCAGTGCTATCTAGAGCGCTAGATGGTGCTGCCATTATTTGTTATTTCATACAAATCGATGTAAAATGTAAACGCAATTAGTAAAACTAGCACTACTCTATCTATCTATTTATCTCCCAGTATTATGTATAGTTTAAGTAAATTTATTTAAGCTAACAAAATTCTTGTTAAGTGTAACAAGTCACGGACCTTGGTGACCGTGGAGTTGCTTAAAAAAATATTATAAAGCTCGCACTACTAGTATTCGTTTCACGCATTTGAGCAAACCAGTTGGTGTGGCTGTGGACTTATTTATCTACGAAAGTGAGAACGTTCGAAGGATTCAGTTGCGTCTGCTAGTACTCACCAAAAGTCGGTAAGTTGCAAGGTAACGTAAGCGAGATGGCGTACGTTTGTATGTGGATGCGTCACAACAATGATGATGAATTGTGCGGTGTCCATCGGCACATGCGCCTTCGTTCGCCTGTATGCGTTCATCATCATCAACAGCCAGAAGACGTCCACTGCTGAACATAGGCCTTCCCCTTGGCCTTCACATTGAACGGCAGCCTGCCATCTGCATGCACTGGATGCCCGCGTCTCTTACGATGTCGGCAGTCCATCTAGTGGTAGGCCTACCTACGATGCATCTTCCTGTTCGTGGTCTCCACTCAAAAACCTTTCTTCCCCATCGGTTATAAGTGCTTCGAGCGATTTGGCCTGCCCATTGCCATTTCAACTTGCAGATTTTAATAGCTGCATGCGTTCACTCCCGTGCAATTATCGATGAATATTTTATTACATAATATGAACTTAATAATTGTTTTTAAGCTTTATTTATAAATGTTATAAAGATATAATAGTTAGTACTGGTACGTATATCTTTTCAAATGAATTATTTGTTACTGTATTTTGAAGCCTTATGAAAACCTTATCATTTCCTAGTGGTAAAACCCAGACTAATGACAGATACAAATATATATATTTCCTATACCTTTTAGACAGGGAGAGTAAACATTTAGAGAAATATCTCTGTGACCTATATAAGTTAACTTAAGGCGCACGTCTCCGTTATAAATATCAGTAAAGATTTAAGGGCCTGTAACGCGATAAATAAATTTTAATTATGAACCACCGCTACGGTTGCCGGAAAAACGAAAGCTAAATAGGGCAGAGAAATGGGATGCTACCTAATTGTAAATTAAAAAGTTCGCGGAGTTACGACACCACAGTCCACAATGACACCCCGGCTGAGAGGAGGAAGGGGGAACCCGCCCTTGCCGAGCCACCCCGTCTCCCCCAGGGTGGAGACTCGTGGAAAGCGTGTGACATTTTGTTTTAAAATATTGTCCGCGCGAATACATTCACGTGGATCATTTTTAATCGCCTCTGCTTTTTCTTTTTCCATAAAAAGTTTCCACTTTTTGAAACCGTAACATTTAAAATTCCATGTTTAAATTCAAAGCATATCACACGCAGTGTCTTAATTACGATGAAGAAGCGCTGGCGCATCAACCGTGAAAGTTCCATAAAGCGTATACCTGCTTAAACATTTTCGGTCACAGAGTGGTTGTAATCTTAAGAAATAGATTGGATTCTGTCGGTTTTGAGTCGAGTTTGGTGTTGATTGTCGTTTGTCTGTGGCTGTTTTGTACGCACCAAATATTGTCGTGTCAAGGCCGTCGGCTTTCCTCCAGCATTCCGCCGCCCACCGGGATATCTCACACCCGTGTTATGTAACATTCGGGATATTTAGTTACGATTGACATAATAAATAGTTCGTTTCCCGTTACGAAGATATCGGCTTCTTAATTAGACAAAATAGCTTGGTCTATAAATGTAGAGCGATATATCATTGTTTAAGATTAACAATATCATTAATAATTAAATTAATCATTTAATTATTGATACGATTTTTTTATGTATCAATAGGCTTGCGTTTGACCGCCAACTCGCCCGATGCTAAGTGATAATGCGGTCCACGATGGAAGCACGCCTGCCCAGAAGAAACCGATTCACTCGTGTGATTTGAAGACACACAGATTGTAACTATCGGGGAACACCCATTCAGGCAGCGCATTCCACAGACTAGCAGTTCGGTTAGTAAAAGTGGAATCAAAGCGCTTCGTACGGGTTTTCGGAATAAGAAAGAAGATTATTTTGGCTTTGTAACCGTCATTTAGATTTTTTTGCTACAATGTTTTACAAATATTTGTTGTACTCGTAGGGTACAATTGATGAATGCGTTAGGGTTATATCGGGTGTATAATTTATTTCGATAAGTACAAAATATATTTTTCAATAAATAATAACACAAATAATAAATAAACTAATAATAATACTGTAAATAATTTACAGTATCTCTAATTTAGATACATAACGCGAACATATCACAAAAAAGTTGTTCGTATCCAAATCAAGTTGCTCTAATCCTAAATGGAGCTTAATAAAATAGTTGAAAAGTAAATCTATCGTATCCAATCATAAAGCCAGTGGTGTAAATAAAAGACATAATTATCTCTAACGGTATTTGTCGGTGCCTCTTCGCACCCTTCGACCCGAGGAGAATCTCATCTCACTGGGATTTGGGTGGCCACTGTAGCAGAACAAAGCTCCCAAATTGTATTCTAAATTTAATGGAAGTAACAGAAAATAATGGAAAAAAGTTTATTACTAGATTATATACAGGCAAAATTTAATGGTTTAGAAAACTTCCAAAAATAGTTATAGTTATTCAAACATTATCAAACTTTATATAAGACTTTATATTTGTCTATATATACCATTGACCAAATTTACGATTGTATAGTTTTATATCATAAACATTAAAAATCCTAAAACTCTTTATTTTCTTATTAATGCGTTTTATTAAGTCCGTACACATAACAGTGGCGTCAAATCAAATATATATTTTTATTCTTGAGTAGTAGTAATTCGTGTATAATTTCATCGCAAATGACTCCACGTTAGACCACCAAGTCCACCAACTTGCCTGTTGGCGCGATGATGTGGTTGAAGATGAAGCACGTAGACTTAGAATATACTTATTCACTCTGAATCTGACCTTGAAAAGTCCCAGATTATTTATATCTCAGGAAACAATGAAGCCGGCAGGTTGTTCTAAACCTTGGTCGTACGGATTAGAAACGTAGTATCAAAACGTTTAGTGGCCCTAGTACGAGAACTTGCGACAAAGTTATCGTTACGTAAACGATAGCAAATGTATGAAAAATTCAGTTTCCTTTCACGTCCGATAGAGGCGCTGTTAAATTTTTCATACATTTTGCTATCGTTTACGGAACGAATACTTTTTCGCAAGTGCTCGTACTAGGGCCATAGAGTACGTATCCGACGAAAATTCACAATGTAAGGGTGGTAGTGGGTATATACTTCCTGCTTGTCCTGTAGTAGAAAGGGGATGGTAAAATAAGGTCATGTAGCGCCGATGCACATTTTCCAAAATGAATCCTGTACAAAATTTACACACTTTCTACTTTAATGCTGTATTCTAAAATATAATTTTAACTTTGTCTATGGTTTGAATAAAGCTTCATGTTGAACCAACTAAGTACTTTAGATATTGACGCTCTTTACAAACAATCGAGCATTTTTATTAGTTTTTAAGTATACTTAATGCCGAATGTGGAATAATATTATTATTTTTCTATTGGATGGAGGTTTTAAGTGATGATATTCACTATCAAAATAAGTCCGTATCTTAACAAGTGATGAGATAACGATAGTATAATAACAATGATTAGTCATAATTTTCATTTGAATTTTGGCAACAATTCATGTTGAAAAAAAACTATTGAACTGACTCCCGAATTTTCGGGAGATTTATGAGCTGGCATCCCAGGTCCAGTGTAACATAGAGTAGACGACTTGGGGCGGCCAATGCACCTTATTGACTGAGACCGACCGCAGCCGACCTAACCCGACCTCTCCCGAACATTCCCGAGCAGCGTAAGGTTGTCACAACAACTGTTAAAAGTTATTTGAAAACTTTGTGGCTCTGATGGTTCGGATTACTAATTTACTTGGATAGTTTGTCAAGTTAGATTAATACGTTAATTGTTGACTTATTGTCGTGTTCCGTGATAGTTAAACGTGTTTAATATAGCTTGGTTAAACATGGTTAAATATAGCATTGTTTGTGGTAATATTTACGTATAAGTAATGTTTAGATTTTAAAAACTGTTTTATATTTAGGTACAAGCTTAGGAAACATTTGGTTTATATTGAGCCTAGCAAAATGTCGAGCAAAACACTAATTAGATTTTGAACGCTTTTTATGCAAAACAAAGAGTTAAACCATCACGCTTCATCTCAAAAATTAACAAAATAAATCATCCTCCAGACTGAATAATACACTCACACCGCTCCTTTCTTATAATTCGAGATTCATAGCGGCTTATTCTCATAAAAAGTTGTTCCCTTCAAAATGTAGTAATTTCGCTGGAGGGTGGCCACCCCCTCCCCCGAACTCTCCGGCTGGCCTTTTAACGCCGGCTATATTGTCTCTTTAGCTAGATCTGTATTTACTACAGTATAAGAAAAAATTTAAGAAGCCGAATAGAGTTCTTGCTTCCAGAGAAAACTTATTTTTTTGGGTGAACAAAAATCATGTAGCTCGCGTCATCTGCACGCTGTACTGTGTATTTTAAAACAGCGCCATCTCTTGTAGAATATGTTAATCATTACTTATGTTATCACTTCTGACGTACAGTCCTATGACTGATGTGTTTTTTTTATTGCAGTAGCAAAACATTTATTCGCCATTGGGCTAATTTAAACACTAGTTAAAGAACTTTCGTGGCCAAAATGATTGTCAGTGCGTATTTATTACTACGGTAAAATCTGTTCAGCCCTTACCCTTTGCCCTTACTTTAACCATTTGCATATATTCATTTGATAATTAAAAAAATGGTTAGTCAAAAGTTACCAGTTGTTCCTACCTACAACCTTGTATTTAAACTAGCGTTTATTGACAAGAAACGGCGGTAAAATTATAAAAAAAAACAACACTTTGTGTCAAAATTGTTTTACTGAATGTAGACATGATTTTGTTGCACCATGACCATACACAAAAATGCTTTGTGACAAGATTTACCGGTTTAACTTTAAGGCAAGAAAATAATATAGAAAGTACTTAGCCTAGTATTAGACAGATATACCTATTAAAAACAAGAATCTGCATAGGTTTTTTTTTTTAAATATTTGTATCTACTTAAACAAGTTCAAAACTTCGTAAAGGGTCGTTCGTAGTCTACTACGACGCCTCGACCCTAGAGTTCACGACATTGTGACCCGATAGAAATACCTATGCACCGTTAGAAGGTAGGTATTGTTTTTTTATCTCTTTATGTGAAATCACGCATTTTTCACATCATTATTTTCTTTGATTTGACTCTCCACTTTCATTATTATAATAATTATCTAGCTTTATAAACAGTTCTACAATACATTTACAATAAATAAATTTAATATTGAAGCGGATTCTATCGCCATTTTGAAACTTTAAATTTATCAGATTTTCTTTTAATCTCAATATATGTATTAGAAAATAATAACGCCAATTAACTTTTTTAGTGACTCAAAAAGTTCATGATCAACGAGTTTAAAGTTTATATCACTAAATAAATTGGTTTTAATTAATCCATCAAATATAGTCACTAAGTTGATATAATAACCATTATATAAAACAAATCGTTAGCTTTTTAAATCTGTCCTGAGGCTGGTAATACGTTATTGATATTTGTGAACAGGCCGGATAATAATATTTGTGTATTAAATACCAGCATAAGTTGATCTCCCGCGTTTTTTGGTAGAGTTTAGCCGTATTGAATTTGTAGCGGCGTTTTTAATCAATACATATAAATGTACATAATTATTATGACGTGAAACGCATACAATATTTTTTTCTAGTTATCATTATTAATATTAAATTACTTAGTTCTAATAATTATCAAATTACTGTCGGTAGGTATTTCATTCAATAGAAGCTATGCAAAAATATTTTGTAGGTTAAAAATATCTTAAAAATTGTACTAACCTACCATAGTATTTAATAAAAAAAAATACAAACATTTGATTAATTATACGTGAAATTAATAATATTATTATTTAATTACTT
Organism: Agriopis leucophaearia; assembly: GCA_949125355.1. NCBI lineage: Eukaryota > Metazoa > Arthropoda > Insecta > Lepidoptera > Geometridae > Agriopis > Agriopis leucophaearia. The sequence continues at coordinate 7,634,562 of OX421270.1, forward strand.
ACCATTAAATTACTGAGGGATTTTATTTGATTATTTTAGTACAAAATTTTCACCCATTTAGTCCACTTTACAACAAAGTGTCAAACAGCTTATTTCCCCAGAGCTCTAGTTAGGCTGGGCGTATCAAGGGGTTCCCACAATGGCGACGCAGGGCCGTCACAATGTACGCTGCGTGATTGTTTAACTAAACTAGGGTTGTACCTACTGTCAACTGCTCCATTGTAGTAATTACAAATGTTTTACTTTTGAGAGTAACCTAGTTAGAGCTGGTGCCGAACAGATTTTTGTTATAACTGAAATAAATTGACTAAAAGATAAAATGTAATGTGATAATGATTTTATTATTTGAATTTTATTTCCTCGCTGTATTTACTTATTGTTATCGACTATAAAAGTTGTATGTGAGTTGGAAAAAACTCAAAGGTACTCAAAAATAATAGAGCCACAAATTACTAAACGTTGTTAATAAACACGATTACCTTTTCAAACCTTGAATGAAACTAAGTGGTCCGATTCCAATCACAAACTGCCGCTCCACAATACACTTCATCCCTTATTAATTATTTTATTGTAAGCATAAAGGATGCCGTAATCGTTAGAATAATAATATCATCGCGTATAAAGAACCCCAAGTAGCGACAACACAAGCGTAAAAATGACACGGCGTGCCACCAATATGTTTGTGTGGAGCATTAGATTTATTCGACTGGGTCACGCATACAGATGTAAAGTAACCCCCGAAGTGCGGGGTGCCTGTGGGGGCAGCACTACTACAGGCGCAGGGCAGGGCTGCCACCGCCCGCCCGACAGATGGTCACGCACACACGCGAGCGCGAAAGGGAAAGCTACACTGTGTAAACAAATCGCGGGAGCGTCCGTCCCTCTCCGTTAAAAAGCTCGTGTGAGTCACATCATTGTGTGCTGTCGACGCGATCCGACGTAGATTGTTCTGTGAAATTGCCAGGTAATAGGCCGTGGGACTATAGTATTACACTCACTTATTGGTTGTTTTAGCCGTTCAGCGGTCTAATCGAATTGAATATTCGTTGACTCAGCTATTTTAAGACGATTGATAGATTTGACTTTGTCTAATAAACCATTCAGCCCGTTAATACTCAGAAATTATTTAAAATGTCTTATGTGACTCGTTTGACCTGTTAGCATTACAGCGATAACGAAAATCACGCTATTATCATCTTCTAATAAATTACGCATTTACCGACTATAAGTTTACTACAAGTATGTATTGTCATATCAATTAACAATCTACATATAGAGTGGATAACCAACTGGCGACAAACAAAAGCCGCGCTGACGTAAATACAGGCACGGTTGACGTGACGGGCACGCCACGGGCGGCGTGACGACACAGATTAGAAATTGATCCAAATAAGACGCTAGTCGGGCGACACCTATTCGTACGTTATTGCCGTCTGAGCAGTGCCACCCCTAAATTGAGTGGCGCGTTGCGGAGATAGTGATGCGACGTTACTATTACTGAGTTTTATCGATATCGATTTTTGAGTTAAAATTATAGTAGAATTTAACACAAGATTTTGCACGATTTATTCAGCTATGAATCTTCAGTCTATCTATAACTAATTGTTGCAAAACAAAATATCTAAGCAAGCATCTTACAAAACATTAAATATGCGAAAATAACTTTGTGACTCTGTTTCTAACATTTTCATAACATAATTACTGAACTTATTTTGACGAAATTTCGCAAAGAAGTGAGGTAAAGACAGGAACGTAAGGAAAGACGGATAAGATTAGACTACTTTTAGGATAGAAAAATGGAAAATAACTTGTAAAACTGCACGGCGCAGCTAGTTAAGAATTATTTTCATTTTCCTAATTACGTCATAGCAATAAACTATTAAAAAGTTGTTAAAATAAACAAAACCACATAAATGTTTATCACAGTCGTCAAACATCCCGGTAAGTGTTGAAACATGCCCGGGTATTATGACTATGGTATTGTTAATACCGAATCACCCCAAAATTTATTATGAGTCGTGAGAAAGAGACAGTTTCTAAGTATTATGAGAAAGAAAGGGATACAAAGCGTCTAAATGAGGGGGTGTCGTAAATAAATTTCTGCACTTACATCGACAATATCCCTAATCATAAGTCGTGATGAAATGAAACAGCTCTTTTGTCTAAGAAATAAAGTTCAAAATCCTTTGATAAGTCAATGATAGAAGAACAATGTGGTCGTCTAGAACGAGGAAACAGATTACGACCGAGTGTCGGAAGCTTTCACAGTATTTACAGGAGATTAAAATACTTTGTCGATGCGTTCTTTAAACGTCTTAATTGATAATGTTTGATTTATTACGTTGCTAACATTTTAAGTACGTATATTTTTACAAGCTTTAGCTTTACCTGTTACCAACTAGCTAACAAAATAACGATGTAAACAAGTCTTGTAAGTCAGTTGAAGTCAGTTAGTTTGCTGGGTAGTTTATAACTAAATAACAATGTAAACAAGTGTTGGAAGTCGATTTTAACCTATTCAATGATTTTTTTTATGTTACTTTTGTCGAAAAACTTTACTATTTGATATAAGTAATTACCGACCGTCACTTTTATGCAATTTTTTTTCGGCAATCGAGATCTGGTAACACTAGCAAACCAATGCTCACTAGCTTAGAAATTAGTAAAGGGTGGAGTATACGACATTGTGGTGAACTATCTTAATCGTATAACATAAAAAGCTTAAATAAAACAAGTCCTGTTTGTCAACTATGTAAACTACACAAGTTTCCACAAAGTGTGTTTATTTCCGAACCGTAAACAATACTTATCCCTCCTTTAACCCCGCCAACAAACTTCTGTCGCGGAGTCGATTTAGCAAACAGATAGATGCTAATCATAATCGAATCTGTCCGGATTCAAATGAGGCAATCAATCAGACGCCAGCGCGTGGTGACAGGACACCTAGAGAAGAGTCTCGATCCAAGAGGAAATTTTAAAACAATAATAACTAACCATAACAATGGATCAAGAAAATAAAATGTTATGTAAATGTTATGTTGTTATGTTATGTTCATGGTAGTAATTGGCGCTCAATAAAAATGTGAGAATTCAATTTTGTGTGGATTGCTGTGATAATATGAAAAAAAAGCGCCATCTATTGTACGATGTAGAGTTTCGGGTTTTAGTAAACGGTCAGTTTTAATGTGCTAATTCTATGTTGCCATTTCTTTTTACACAATTTGAAATTATATGAGACGCATTATAGTATCAGCGTTTCAGATAGTAGATACATATCAACTCTTTATTGTTCACACCACAAACTACATACACATGACAAAACAGCTTAAATACTAGTGCAACAATCAGCGGCCTTATCGCTGGGAGCGATCTCTTCCAGGCAACCCCAGGAAAGTTAAGAAAGATAGAATATAACAACAACAATATAAAAACCGACTTGATCAGAACTGGACCAAATTAAAACGGAACCAAATGGAAAGCACCAGCTTTCAAATCAAAAATGAATCATCAAAATCAGCCCACCCAGTCAAAAGTTCTGCGGTAACAAACATTAAAAAAAAACAGTATAATTGATAACCTCCTCCTTTTAGGAAGTCGGTTAAAAAGCCAATCTTACTGTGTCAATATTCCTATCCTACTTAATGAAGGTAGGAATTGAAAGGCAGTTGACTAAAATTGGCTTATTATGACGATGATAAGGTACTGGCAAAGATATTAAGGTATATTATAACTCTCCTAGTTTTTTTCTCAAATGCATTGTATTTATAATTTTCGCAACTACATAATGAGTCTTTATTTGGAGAAACCATCACATAACGAACTTTGTGAACTGCAAATAGTCCAACGTGAACTCCATTAGCTCAGGCGCGGATTGAAACGCGTTTGTTGACTCAAAATAAAAGGGCTTCCTCACAGTGAGGCATTATTATTGAAGACTAGTGCTGTTGCCCGCGACTTCGTACGCGTAGATTTTCATATAAGCTTTCAACCCTTTTTCCTCCCTTAATCCGGCGCTTGCGCAAAATAACATAGCCTATACATGAATCTGGTCATAGCTAAGAATATTCGTGAAAACCGCATTTAAATCCGTGATTTAAGAGATGTGGACAAACAAACAAAGAGACAAAAATTACAAAATAATAATAATAATAATAAATATCTGGGACATTATTGCACACATGGTCATCTGACCCCAAACTAAGCAAAGCTTGTAATATGGCTGCCAGATACTGATATACATACATATATATTTTTAAATACATACTTAAATATATATTAACACCCAGACATAGAACAAACACAAATGTTCATCACACAAATGTTTGTCCTAGATGGGAATCGAACCCACGCCCCCAAGCGCAGAAAGTAGGTTCACTACCAACTGAGCCACCGGGGCAGTCAAAAAACTGTCTTAACGTGTTCAGCTGCTTATTTTAAGATGCTCTGTGTTTTTTTTATCTCGCTATTACAGATTTTTTTTATCTCTACGTTTTTATTATATATTTATATATGTGATGGAAAACTATCGTACAAACTTTTAAGACGATTAAAAAATTCCTGAAAGTGTTAAACATAAATAAGTTTTTGGAATTTCGGAAGTCTTTTGTATGTAAATGCAGGGATATTATATTATTTTAAATAATACCCTAAGTAATTAGCAATAACTTCAAATGAAAAGGAAAATTAGAGTCCGGGCAAAGCTTCAGCTAGCCGACTCTTCCACCTACAAAATACAAAAAATAAATAAATATACGATCATTTATCTTATTAGGAAATTTTAGTTTTGTGAAAAATAATTGTACCAAAGTTGTTAAGTACAAGTTTTTAGTACATAAAAATAAATAACCCTATAGGCATATATAGTTATAGGCTTTTGAAAAAGTGTTAAAAAGTATGATCAAAGTGTCTGAAGAAAGTTTAGAAATACCACATAAAACGTTACATGAATACCCTTTGTTTAAATTAATATCATTTTGATGATGGATCATTTTTTTGTCACAATGTTTCTTATTTGTTAACATGGATGAAACATTGTGTTTACCAAATTACCCCATAACCATGACTTTACAACAATCAAATACTTTATTTTTTCCTCAATAATGCTATATTGCCAGTTAATTATTAAAGGAGTTCTCCCACAGTAACGTTATCTATCGATCGGTTTCCAGAATACGCCTGTAATCTGGCACAAAGGGTAGATAAAGTGATTTTGTCGAACGCCACGGCCCGGATCGACGTAATTGACTAGTTTATTGTTTCATTAATCGATTGCGTTACTGATAGGTATAGGTATACCCTAGGTATTTTTCATCGTTATATTATACATTGTTTGAATGAAAAGGTCATTTTTTTGTGGTAGATTGTTTTCATCATCTTCATTAGCACAGTCAGCATAATTATCGGTTTATTCCTATGCTTGCTGACAATAGGTCTTTTTGCTATTGTTTTTAAGTCTTTCATCATCTTAATCAGCTTATCTTTTTTATATATTATTATTAAATAATAGGCTTGCGTTCAGATCTCAATCAACCTGGGTGTCAATCTGGGTGTCTTCAAATCTCAAGTGAATTGGTTTCTTCTGGGCAAGTGTGCTCCATCGTAGACCACATCGCGCTCAACATCAGGCGGGTTGGCGGTCAAACGCCTATTTTTTAGTAAAAAATAAATAAATAAAAGCCCAGTCAATCACTGTCCAATACTGGAAATAGGTTTTTCTTAAGGCACGCCACTCAGGCCGTTATTCAGGTTTTTGCTTGCAGCGTCAGCCAGCTCCCTTGTCTTTATCGTCAATTCACTCTTATCATCACTCGTTGAATCTCTTAGTGTCAATCTACGTGTTTCCTACCATAGCAGTTGTTTTCCAACCAGATGTTTTCCCTCCCTCAATAAAAGTTTCAAACTAGACTACGTTAGGACTTAGGACTCTACGATGCATGTCATGTCACCCTAGCTTCATGTTCTACCCCTACTACTTTAGTTTTATGATTGAATTGGCTGACTCGCCAGCCTGAATGACATCTATTATCTTGATTCACTACTAGATATATATATCAATCCAACACTGGACAGAGGCTTCTGCCAAGATATCATCCTTGATTTTTCTTTCCAGTCTATGTCAATTGTCTTTCATGTATTGACGCTCCATCTACTCTTAGGTTACCCTTATGTAAATTGAACACAAAAACGGATTATTTATTGTCTAGTGTTAAACTATCTTTATCAGTATTGTTTACTCAATACAAGGTAATTACCACAAATACAAATAAGCGAAAATTTACATCATTATCAGTTACACGTGTAAAAATGTCAATGACACTATTAAGGTCGTTATTTACGAGTATTATGGCAATCGCAAGTGCCGTCTCGTGTAGAAAGTTGTTTGTATTCAAATTGGGTTGATGGAGTCAATTGTGTTGATGATTAATCAAGTTCATGATGATCAGACCTGCGTATTTAATTGACTTTGTTGTCAAATGGTTGTTTAGCAATTCAGTTCACTGCTGAACTTTACTTTTGTCATCATTATCAGCCTAATCAGTCCACTGCTAGACATAGGCTTATCCTAAGGCATGCCATTAAGCCCTATTATCAGCTTTACGCTTTCAGTAATCGTTATTCTAAGTCGCAGCACTTCTTGTGCTATATTTTCGTAGTCTCTATTCTAGAACTCGTCTACCCCAATAGTTATTGTATAACGTTAAATAATTTTGCGGAAACCCTTGTCTATATATTGTATTTTTTGTTTAGTTAGAGTGACCATTCTTATTTAACGCACTAACGGATCAACTCATTCAGAAATTACCCTGAATCTACCACGAAACATCACATAATTTGTTTCGAAAATCTGATAAGTTAGAGTACACATAATTATACTTTATGGTTTATTCAATCAAAAGTCAACGAATATTTTAGCATTTGTCAAAAACCTTTATTTTAAGTTCGACAATTGTATGTGTTATATATTAATCACAGGCCACAATAAGCAATCCTATGGACTATCAATAATGAGATCGGTTGCAGCTTCATCCACAATTTACATTCAATCAAAAACGTCTGCTATGTTCTCTCCGATCCAGGAACTATATTTCGAAACCCTCGTATATACTCCAGGATAAACGGTGTCCGCGCAACCTTCACCCCAAGAAACAATTCCTACCAAATTGTTATTAGCTACGAGAGGTCCACCAGAATCTCCTTGGCAAGCGTCTCTGGGTGGGTCTCTGGCACCAGCGCAGAGCATTCCAGATGTAATAGAGGCCATTCGAAAATACGTGCGAGCGCATGTCTCTTGATTTATGGTATTCACCTTTGTTGCAAGGAGTACAGACGAAGAGGAGCCTTCATACTGAAAACAAACATAATTTCAGTTACTATTAACTACCGTTATTCTATAATCGGTCTCAATAAAAATAAAGCTGTATTATAGGTTGCAGCTAACCCCAACCGTAAAACGGGGTGGATAGAAACGAAGTGATGAATGAAAACGACGGAGTGAATAAATACGAAACTTTGACCCTAAAATAACAAGAGCTTGGCAATTATTGTAGGTATTTTTGTATTAATTTTGTAGGTCTGGAAACAGAATGATATAAAAAAATGTCTCTATTCACCTTATCATTTCTATTCACCACTGCTTTACCGATATAACAAAATGCTACTGAAGACCTCATATTGTGTCAAATTAGAAGATTAAATCTTACCGATGTTGTTCCAAATCCAGATACCAAGGCTTCAGTGCCATCAGGAAGGTCGAAATCAGAAGAAGCAAAGGATATGGGATTAATACTTTGACTAAAGGACATTTTCTTGGCAGTTCCCAATATCGCAATGTCGTTTTCTAAAGTTGTATAGCTGAAGGCTTCATGAATTATGACGTGTGAAATGTCGCAAGCTTTACCACCAGACAACCTAGATGATGTACCAACCACAACTCTTAGTGAAGTTGGTTCATTTTCATATCTGAAATAAATTTATGTAATAATTAGAAATAAATTTAATTGTATACAATGTTGTTACGTTGCTGTACGTGTTGTTGTTTAATTGTATTGTATGTGTGTAGTGTTGTCGTGTTGTTTTTGTTGTTTGTATACAAGCTTTTAGCATAGCTATTCAGTGTGGTAATGCCAGAATTAGACTGGGTACGCTGCTATCTGTAGTGTACTTAAGCAATTGGATTTGCTCAACGGTACTTGAGCAATCTAACTTTTGTACAATAAATAAGTTTACAATTAAAATAGTTTATGGATATTTAAAATGGTATCCACTGGATATATTATTATTTGAAATGATACAGCTTGGATACCATTCAAACTGCGTTTTGAACCAACGGTCTCCATTCAGTTTATTTTACAAATCCGTACCGACTAGTCATAGTGTAAAAATTAACAGGCTGAACGAGATTGAAATAGATTCTCATTGTTATGTATTTATATCTCATCATCTCTCATTTCTATCATTAACTCTCAGGGTGATAATTGCTTGTAAAACAAAAAAGGATAAGCAAGCGATTAGTTTGAATTCTTCTTAAGGGTAGCCATTATGAGTAAGCGTGGTGGTTCTTATCGGGAGAAATACATACATTATTTCATTATTGTTCAAAACTCTTTGAATTTATTTTTGTAGAGTAGTGTATTTTGAAAATGAACTTTCGCAAAGTGCCACCTGATTTTGTAGTGGTAGGACTCTTGCAGGGGTCCGCCTGGGGAAGTACCATACCTTTGCCAGTTATTCAACCGCCAAGCAGTAGTGTGCAAACACTACTGTGTTCCGGATTGAAGGGCAATGTTTCTAGAGAAATTACCGGGCACACAGAGATTTGACATCTTATATCTCGGGGTGACGAGTGCAGTGCATTGCCATCCAGGGTTTTGAACTGTTGAAGTTCAAAATTCTGAGTGGCGTTGTGCTGTTATGAGCAAGCATGAAGAGCCATCAGGCGAGCGACTCCCCTCGTCTCGTCACCCAGTATCATAAAAAAACGACAATATTGTTATTTTATCAAAGACAAGAATGATAACACACCCATCTGCACAGTGAGCTGCCGTCAAAATTGCCCTGATTTTTATGATAACAGCTCCACAAATGTGACTCCATCCTGAAACCGATCTTCTCCTCAGTGATGCCTGGTATGGCACTTCAGTGATGTCCACTTCGTATCCATTGACTATACGAGCTGATGTATCTACATCTGTTGTATTAGCAATTAGGTTGACCACTGGTGTTGACGTACTAACGCTGAGGCACCCTGTAATTCACACTAATATTATAAATGCGAAAATAACTCTGTCTATCTGTCTGTTTGCTACATAATCACAGCTAAACGGCTTAACCGATCTTGATAAATTTTTGGGAGGTATCTATCATGAGGACGGACATAGGCTATTTTTTCTGAAGAAATCGCGGACGAAGTCTCGGGTACAGCTAGTATGAAATATGCTGGTATAAATTCTGTTACAGTGGGCAAAGTACGAGTATTCGATACGTAATGCCAATGTCAAGTTTATCAGCGTCGAAGTCAAAGTGGTAGAATATAAAAAAAATAGAAATTATAAGTTTGTTTTCATTGTACTTAACTACTTGTAGTTCTATCTGGAATAAAATTTGCGTGTCCTAAATGTTCGACTAGTAGCCAGTATAACAAATTCGAATATTTTTGTCCAAACTGTTAGATCATCGAACTACTAGTAGGACAAAAGTTAAATGATTATTTACGGGATATTTACCGTGGTAAGGTTGTGGAAGGAGCTCCCGATATTTCGGCGCAGTTACATGCACCATGTTCACGGGAAGACTAAAAAATAATAATATCCCGTAAATAATCATTTAACTTTAGTGAACAACCGTGATAGTTTAAAACTAGTAGGACAGCATGTAATAAACGAAAATACGTACCGAAATTCATACAACTTTTGAATGTCGTAGTGGAAATTTCTATGGAATTTGACCGTCGAATACCGTACTTCGATCGCCTACAGGTATTAGATAGAAATGTATTTTACTTTTAAGAAAATGGAAAAGTATGTTTTATGTGAACATCAGCATAAATAAAATAAATTAATAAAAACCCGAAACACGAAAAAAATCATTAAAATATATAACTATCTTCAATCTTTAAAAGGGCTAACAGATTTAACAACCGCATTAAAAACTGCTGTTATGTAAAAAATTACACATTTAAATCGGCTCAGCGGTATTGAACAAATATAGTCGCAGACATACGTATACAACCTCTAATCCAAACGTCTACACCTTTCCCATTCTGTCGTCGGTAAAAATAACTTCTGCGAATAATCGTACATAAAAACATTTTAAGGAGATTTACATTTGATTACAGCTCTACAAATGGAAGGCAACGGTGTGAGTGTGACCTAGGATGGAGAAAGTTCAGAAGAAATCTACTCATTCTAGCATTTAGAGTTTAACCTATCGAAAGTGTGATTCTTTTTGGCAGTATGTTCGATAAACTAACATGTATATAATAATAGGACTAACATGTCACGGATAATTTTGTGCCAATTTTCTGCTACAGTTTAAAAAGGTGCTTAAAAATGTAAAGTAAAACTTACCAAGAAATAGTACCTGAATCGAAAACCTCATTTTGTCACGTTATAATATAAACTAACCATTGGAGTTCTAACATCCGCTTCTGTATCATATATGAGATAGTTTATCTCGGGTATTCGAGATCAAGTAGGTATTTTTGTTATCTTGGGATTTGCCAAACTAGTACGGTTTTATCTTTCAACAGCACGCCACGAGGTATAAAGATGCAGAATTTCATAATTTGATAAACATTAAATAAGTAATACCTACTTATTTACCTACATGTCAAATCATCGACCCAAAATCAGACGCCAGACGTCCAATACTAAAAACTTAATCCTTGGGCATTTCCTGCCACGAGAGGTAATAGCAGATAAGTATTTTGTACCAAGACAGCTCAGTGGATGTCGGTGGATGCCGTGGTCGGCTTCAAATCACTACAATGACCTATAGGTAGTCCTATAGCTACCGGTGAACGGGTGAAGTAACACATAATGAGAAAACCCTCTGTGTGGTAAGTATAAGGGTACTTTCTAGAGCTCAGCTGGCTAGCTACTACTCTCTAAGTTAAAATTCTGTCGCCAAAGCAAGTACATAATAATGGTGTGTGTCCGCAGCCTGACTCGAAGCCAATTCCCTCACCACTTGTGTTACCATCTTCGATCAAATAACATCAAATGGTCAAACGCGTAGTCTATCAACAGTAAAAAAAAACGTTATGGCGTCAAACGCCAGCCTATTATTTCATTTTAAAAATACCAACTACTCTTTCTTTGAATATGGTTTAAAAGAAACGTACGTATTAATTACACAAATATATAGGACATAAGATGCAAGTTTTATTGTTATTCTCATGTTAGTCAATATTTTGTTGGTACAGAAATTCGAATAGACCACAATGATATTGTTAATAAATATAATGAGGCCATGCTTTCACACTAGTGTGTGTTGCCAGTGATGACTTATAATACTGAGACGTGGTCTTTAACTGTTGGTCTTTTGGCAAAACTCAGAGTCGCACAGTTTCTTTGCGCGTTAGAATACGGAACGTGGATATTCACCAAAGAACCAGAGTCACCGAAACACATCGACAGGACGGCAGGACCCATCGCTCGAAGAACCGATAACCTATGGGAAGAAAGGTTCTTGAGTAGAGATCATGAACTGGAAGACGCAGCGGAGGTAGGCCTCCCACTAGATGGACTGACGACGTCGTGAGAATCGCGGACATCCAGTGGATGCTGTGCAACATTTGAATTTTGTTTCATGGACGTTCAAGGAAAAACGATAAAAATTACATGCACATTATATTGTTATTTCAATTGAAATTGTAATGAAAATAGCCGGATAGATCTACAAAAACGTAAATAACTCTGTGGTAAGTCACTTCATAAAATGGCGCGTGAGAATTCGCTTTTTCATTTATTTGTTTTAAAAGTTATGAATCATCTACACACTTGACTGGATGATAAAGACAGTTTTTATCTTTCATGCCCAAGGTTCGAAAAAACCTGTTCAAAACATGATGCCTGCTCTTTTCCCCAGTAGATACCAAACACTTAATAATATTTACGCATTTTATTAACAAATAGCTAGATAACGTTTTCTGCATAGGTATTAGGTACAAGTAGACTGAATTAATCTAAATTTTTTGTTTATTTTCCTTTTGTATATTCACTTAGTTAACTTTAGTAATTTATTTTCCAACTTTTAAGCACCGCTTGATACTAGTACTAGATGACCATAAGGCTTAATATATTGATTGATAATTAATTGATTAGGTTTTTATTTTTATTTATATTAACTCTGATCTAGTCGAATGTTATATAATTATATTAAATATAAATAAATGAATTTAAATATTGTATTAAAGTCGCATTTAGTAGAACAAAACCATGGCACTTATACAGTCTTGCATTTCGCTACTTCTATTTTTTTCGAAAAGTATAGCTGTAATGTAAAATATATTTTTACGCTTCCCTCCATAATTATGAAATCAGTATATGTATTAAGAAATTCTAGACATCATTTAGTAATAGGAAAAAGGGAGAAAAGCTCAAATCAGTGTTAAATTTTTTGTTCTAAAGAGCAAAATGTCCTTAATCGTGTTTCAGTGTTTAAGTTTTTCTAAGTAAAACATTCAATTTTGATATTATGACACAGTTTTATATATTTAAGCTAACCATAGATGTAGATAAACTAAAACTAGAATAACCGAAATTGCTGAAAGTAATATAAGAGAGCCTTAAACAAAAATGTTGAAAATGTCGTTTAGTTCTAGATTATGGTCTTTAAAAAAGATCAGCTCAATTAAAAGTCAATAACGTATTTAAAACAAAAGACATCGACGCAACGGTAGATAACACTAAATTTTCATCAAAATTAACTCATAAAATACACAGAACCGCGTAAAACGAGCGTATTAACCGTATTGGGACTATTGGGCAAGATAAGATAGCGTTCATTAAATCAATAGAAAGCGTCGTGTGCGCAGCTCGGTACTCCCACACGCTGCATTCCTTCGGGAGCCAAAGACCTCGGGGTGGGCGGACTCAGGAGAGGGGGGACTTGGTCTTGTATCTAACTAATATCAATTCAGTTTGATTATCTTTTGTTTTCGTGGTGTCATAACCACAAGTAAGCACTTAAGCAATTTGTGACTACATAGTTTGTTATGTTCTTTTATTTGTGTGTGTGTGGACACTTGAAAGTGTTTAGTTTTATTTATAATCTTATTACTTTCTTTAATATAGTTTGAAATTAATATCAATTTAAAGGGGTTTAATAAAGTTAAAGAAGTCTGCAATATTACTTATTTAGTTGCAGCAAATACTTAAAATCATACTGTAATATGGATTCCTTATTTAATTAGATTACTAATTCCGGTATGTCATATATAATTTTTTTAATTGTTTTTTTTTTTGTTGTGGTTGGGATAGTTATGGAATTGGCGTAGAATTTGTTGTTTTTTTTTTGGTATACTGTTTTAAAGCTATCGATATAACTGCAGTTCCGTGACCTATAATTAGAGCACTAATGTTTTAGTGTATATTTGTATACTCAATTAATGATTTTTATGTAATATGTTTGGTTACTGCTCTCCTTATTTTAAAGAGATTTTGAGAACTAAGTTTTATTTTGTCAAATGTCGCCTACCCTAGAGTCAGCCCTCAGTACGTCCACACACCTCGTCTTCCTGGATCGCACACAACCGAAGATCTATTTTAACGATTTGGAAAACAGGATTGTTTTCTTGCTTGTTGCAAGCTTCGGTGTTTTATTGTTCAGAGTCAAGATTATAAGCGTTGTCGCCGGCTAGAGATATTAGGGGTCAACCTATGAGCGTTAAAATAAAATGAACTCTATTGCTTTTAGAACGAAGTAATTTTTGCATGGCAAAGGTATTTTAGCATACTTGTAAGCCAGCTTCCAGGCAAGGTACTTGGTCGTGGAAGACCATAATAATATTGGCTAAGTGACAGGTGTATGCCAATCTTGGGAAAATATTCTGCATCCTAAAATTCTCAGTTACAATTGGGTGAAACCGGGTTATGTTATTTTGAAAATTGTCATTGATACTTTGACAAAATGAATGGAAAAGCTCAGTTATTTCTGGATTACAGAGTTGGTCCCCGAGGTAAAGATGATGATGGTAGTGAATGGTTTTATCCACGTAGCATAGCAGTTCTGTTTTAACCTATAACTCTATGTGATTACTATAAGGTGATTTTCTATTAAGAGTCTATTGATTTTCAACTCAATTACATCAAGTATAAAGAACTAATTTCTATGAAATACCTATCAATTCACACGTATCGAGTTGCTAAGTGCAAGCGCCGAGCGTTTCGCGCATTGGTTGCTCTACCGTGAAGGACGAGCGATTTGACGGCCGACTTCTAACAACACGTGCCAAGTCATAAGAACAGAGAGGCTCCAATATATTAAATTCTCTTGAATATATTGACCTCAACCTCAGATATATATTAATAATTTTATGATTACAAATATCTTAAAATTGGTAATTATTTTTATTTGTTTAGGCTAGCGTTTGATCGCCAACTCGACTGATGTCAAGCGATGATGCGATCTACGATGGAGCACACTTGCCTAGATTAATTCGTTATCATGAACAATTAATACATAAAAAACGACTTCACGGGATGATAAATAAAATAGAATTAATCCCCTAATTTTCCACCTTAAGAGTTGGAAAATCTTCTTGAATTTTATATGAAACCAAGTTCGATATATAGCTATTCAATAAAACAACAATCCTCAAAATCGCTTCACAGTCAGCAAAGATATCGCGAAACAAGCAAACAAAAAATAAATATAAAAAACCGAATTCATCAGAACTGGACCAAATTGAAATGGGACCAAATGGAAAGCACCAGCTTTCTAATAAAAAAAGAATAATCAAAAACACGGTAGATGTCCTCTATTTATCTTGAAAAGTGCAAGAAAACTAGAAAGGGCGAATGAAACCAACCCGGTTACTATTCGTAGTTGTCGCTAGAGTAAATGACTTGAACCATAATCTAACCAAGATATCGGATGTCCAACGTCTATGTGTTGGTAATAGGTACAGACTGAGGTTTTCTCGACAGTTATTATGCAATTTTTGTCAGTTAAAACTTGTAATTGTCGTATTTATTACAATAAATTAAATAAATGATTTATTTACATATCATTTTATAAACAGTTTATACAAGTTGTTAGAATGAAATTTGCATTAAATGCATTTGAATTAATATAATATGAGCTGATCATTCGACAAGGCTGTTTGATTATGATATTTAGTCTAAAAGAAATAAGGTTTAGATTAAAACAGTAAGCATATTAACACCTACGCCAACGCCGATCATGGCGAGACGGCCGGCGCTACGGTTATGGTGTTTGAAGCACCCATGGAAAGTTCAACTCTTTTCGGCTTATGCTAAGCTCAAAATTGTATTTCAATGACTAAAGTTTTGAGTAGACGAGGCTTGGTGAAAATGCGACGAGGTGCTGATGAGGGGATAGTTCTGAACCTACGCTATGGTACACTAGGAAGAGTTTTACACGGGGTTTACGCTGCGACGCCGCTTTGACTACAGTGGGCGTTAAGCCTTATATTAACCTATATAGTATTACATCACGCCTTTTTGTATTATTTGAGAAACACTGAAGATTACATAATTATAATGATTGCTAATTATGAGTAGTTTGTCGTAGTTACTGATTTACTGTGTGAATTTCAGAGAATTTTAGATAATCGCAATGATTTACTGTGCGAATTTCAGAAAATTTTTGGTAATCGCAGAGCATATTAAGAACTCAGGCTTCAAGGTTAGGCTAGGTTACAGGTAATTTAAGCTCACTATCCAAACAGCATGAAATAGCAGAGGTCAAACAGACATCTTTCTACATTGAAAACAAATAGGTATGGGAAATTACCTAACCTAACTTAATCTAAACTAAATAAATTATGTGCAGTTTTCGATGCCATCGCACAAAAATGGTGAAAGAAAAACATCGTGAGGAAATCGGTATGTCTAAGAACCACAAAGTTCAAAGACATGACATTCGCCAACATGCACTAGGCCAGCATGGTGGATTAGAGTCCATCCCCTCTCTCTGAGAGAAGGCCTGAGCTCCAGTAATGGTAATAAGATAGGCTGATTGAAAGACTACGCTTAAATCTCAGAAATGAAACTAGGATTATTAAGATATTTGAGGATTTATTATAATATTACGATAATGTCCTATTTGCTTTACAGCTCGATATCAAGTGCCAGTCTTAAATTCAACTGAAAATTATCTATTGGTGACGAGTATCTGTCAAAGTCAATGTAACCGTTTGAAACGTCATTACTATTGTATCTGTCAACAGTCAACAGATGCTCGTCACCACAGAGCATAAATACTTTCACATTATGGTTCATATTAATATTAGATACAAATGATTATATACTCGTAATTATGGTAATAGCCTTACATGATGATGTGATGAGGAATGCAACCAGCATTCTTGGTACTTTACAAGTAGTACTACCCAAGTACTTCATTTTGATTTTTAATTTTAGATTTTAACCCTGTGTAGTGTAAATACAATGTCAATGGGCAGACCTCATCGATCAAAGAAACGACAACCGATGGGGAAGAAAGGTTCTTGAGTAGAGACCACGAACCGGAAGACGCAGCGTAGATAGGCCTCCCCCTAGATGGACCGACGACATTGTGAGAGTCGCGAGCATCCAGTGGATGCAGTTGGCAGGATGTCGTTCAGTGTGGAGGTTAAAGGGGGAGGCCTATATTCAGCAGTGGACAGCTGATGATGATAATGATGACTGTAAATACATTAATAAATAAAAGTACTTCCTTTTGATGCAGAAACAAAATAAACAAAGGTTAACATCACGAGAGCGGTATATTCAATTTGCATATGAAATTACAATTTTCATGTGAAACTAAGACTGTAGGTGAATTATTCGAGCCAGTGGAGCGACGATTTCCTATACAAGCCACAGCCAGAGCCTATTGTGCCTTTATTTGTATCAAGGTAGCGAGCGGAAAGAAAAATCTCTGTGTTAGATAACTACCTTACCTACCTACTAAAACATAATTATGTTAAACATGTCCGGTGTTTGTGAATATTAGAATTACACTAGTATTAATCACAGTAATAATATGTATATATAAATGCGTAGGTTTGTGTGTATTTAGTGTCCCAATTCAACTCCGTAATGGCTGAATAGATTTGGATTAAATTAGGAATGGTGCCTTATACCCAAGATAAAGGCATATGCTATATACCTTTCACTCGTTATCCTACAGAAACCGTACATTTTTCTGAGATAGAAAGTCTATAAAGTATTTTTTATATATAACTATATTCACAATTTTTCAATACATACGCTTAAATCTTAGTACATAATTAAACTTTAACAAAATAAATTACAAATCATGAGTCACTGGATCTGTGGGAGGACGATTTTGCAATTTGATAAGTCGACATCGTCAAAGGTAGGATATAAATGCTACCCTAGTAACACATTTAATTCTAAATAATATCGTAGGTTTTTGCGATTGAAAATAAACAATTTTAATGGATCCGTTAGAATTGTACCAACATTGTAACAATCCATAACTACTGATATGAGTCAATATACAAAAATAATTAATTGAAACAATTTATCTGATGTAGATAAATTGTATCAATTAATTAGGTAAGTATAAATTTAGTTTCCACTTTCCGCGAGTAACTTCCCGCATTTCAAATAAAGTGACAGTTTCATTATTAACATATAGACCGTCGCGGCATACGTTTTCCATTTTTCAAACGTGTCGTTCCGCCTTTCGATACTTTCCTACACTAATAATATGCACTAGACCAGCGTAAGGTGAGCCTTTCGTCTCTCTTTATTAAATACTGGTTTATATAATGGAGTGGGGAGGTACGTCGAGTTAAAGGTCTTTGTTAAGGTGGTGTGTGGTTGCGGAAGGCGCCCGGGTCCCGGACAATGGCCGACCGGCGATCACAGCTTCGTTCCCAGCTCATTACGTATTTACTATAAAACGTCCATTAGTTTTGACTTGAGCTGTCATTATTGCATGAATACGGCCTAATTAAAACTTTATTATGTACCTTAAATAAGCAATTAAAGCGCTTTTGTCATGTACCTACAGTTTGAAATCAATTTAAATTTACTTCATTTAAACCTTTTATGAAAAAAAAAATAACATACACCGTACCCGTACCGTGCCGTGTACATAGGGAACGCGGATGCGCAGCGTGCGTCTCGTTCAATTTCAATTGGAATGAAAGAGACGCATCGTATTTCATTTGTTTTCACTATGTTTTCACTAGAGTTACTAAGGGCCTTACTTAAAAACGTTACTCAAGTTGATCTACGCTTCAAATTGATTTTTCAACTTCTCGCTGACGGCAATTGTCACACGCGAAAAAGAGACAGAGCAATTTTAAGCATAGATCAACTTTTCAACAACGTTTTTAAGTAAGGCCCCAAGTCTCTCGGTTCTTTTTCATTCTTACAGATATTAAACAGACATAGTATTATAGCATAGCCTGCAATAAAATTATTTTTTCATCTACAGTTGAAATAAGGTAGGTAAATTTAGCGTTATTGTTGGTACATAATAACCAATTTTTTTTTAAGGATTTTCATCCCTTCGCTTGTGTCATGTTAGCCTTGACCCTGCTATTTACGAAACTAAAATTGCATAATAACAATACCATCAACAAATTATATAATTACTAATAAAAAATCAACAGTTGTCTCAAGGTAAGCTACTGACGTCGATTCTGATGTAGGTAGTCCCATTTTTAAACGAAGCAAAATTCGTAGCAATCTCTCTCTCACACATTGAAACGGAAAGACGCTGATGATTTTGGCGCTAACGCGCCATAAATATGTCATATCATTGTGTTATTTTCCTAAACTTGTGTATTTTCGAATATTAATGTGTAATATTGGTGGATTATCGTTTATTAGAGTGTTCGTACGTGCTTGAGTGTGGAAAGTGATACCTATCTTTTCGTTTTGTTTCCAAAACTCTGTAATAATGCCCCTGTAATAATGTATGTGTAAGCCCCAAGTAAAATCTTTACTAGGACATGACTTGAACTTGACCGTGACTTAGTTTGCTTGATTCTGAGTGTGACTATGATTTGTTTAACGATTTTTTATTTTACTTGAAATCCTTTCCATACTTGACAGGCTTGACACTGGCAAAATAGGATGCGAGACGCTAAAATCATGTGAAGATAAAAAAACACTCAGATAACTAAATATCAGTGTTGACATATTATGTTAGTTTATTAGTACAAGAGAGTTGACACCATTATGTAAATATGGCTTTATACGTAACGTAAAGATCAACGATATAAACCGACGCCATTCAACATTATTTTAGTCTTTTCTTTGTCCAAACACCAGTTCCTTTTTAAAACAAATTAAAAACCTGACTACGCCACTTTTGACGTATAATTTTTCACAAACGGTACAAAAACTTAAGCATCAAATATCCTCACATCCTTTTTTCAAAGTTTAAGATGACAGGGGATTAAAAATTACTAGATAGATAAAATGATTTGAAGTCTTACCTTATCTACTTGATTGTTATTTTAAGATTTGTATGCAATAGAAGTCTGCGTACATTATTCCTTCATTGACAATGGTATCGTTGAATACTAATTAAGAGTAGGAAAATTACAACATATATCATTTAAAACAGGTATTAAGATCTAAGCTAACAGACAAACAAACTAGTAACAAACTAAAACTAGTACTACTACTAAAACTAGTAGTACTAGTGGAAAACTTATTTAAAAAAATCTCGACCAATTCAGAAATTTGTTCGTAACTTTTAGACCGTTTGTTATAATTTGATCTAATATAACTTCGATCAAAACATAGTTTTTCGAAGTAATATAACTATTAAGATGCACGACAATGAAACCTGCTTTCAAATAAAGAATTGCATTAAAATTGGCCCAGCCATTTCGGAGAGGAATTATAGCAAACATATATACATGCAAACACACAACACCTTAAAAGGTAGCTAAAAATAATATGAAATAAGTCTAGATAAAGTTGTGCTGACGCCTGAAGACAAGTTTTGAAGTAATTATTGCCGTTTTTGTTATAACTTCCAGAACTATTTAGTAAAAGTGCGCTTATATAACTAATTTAAATTGTACTGAGTATTGTACCATTTAAAAGTTATTGGAGAGAGAAATAGAGTTGCGGACATGTGAGCACCATGCATTAGAAAGCTGAATGCTGATGCCCCCACCCGGGAACAGTCATAATATAGATCTGCCGCTGAACTGATAACCGATGGGGTAGAGTTCTTGAGTAGGACCTCGAATC
This sequence comes from Agriopis leucophaearia, assembly GCA_949125355.1. NCBI lineage: Eukaryota > Metazoa > Arthropoda > Insecta > Lepidoptera > Geometridae > Agriopis > Agriopis leucophaearia. The sequence goes on from OX421270.1 coordinate 7,654,979, forward strand.
AGCAAACGTAATCATCTTGCGACGTGATGAAGTGACTATATAGGTACGAAGATCAGGCTGAGAAGGTCGTTGTCGAAGAGGTCTATGTTCAGTACACCGATGTAGGAGACGATGATGAATCCTGAAAACAAAGAGTAAGAAATATTAGGCTAGACCCAAATTATCGGACGTTTCATTCTTGATGATGATGATCAAGCAAGTTTTTAGAAAATAACGTGTGAACCTTGTGAATAATAACAATAATATAAATAAATATGCAGGGGCGGCTTTATGGCGAGCCGTCGGTGAGTGGCGACACCGCGTACCCCGATTCCATGGGGCTAAATGAGACCCCTGACCCCTGGCTTGCCTTAACCGGCCGTCCAGGGGTGGAAACCGCAAGAGCTAAGAACCTAAGCTCCAGGGTGGAAGTGTTAAAGGGCATAACGCCGCGAGTAGCTCTTAGTGAAAGTGCAGCACACCTCTCTACACCCTAAGCCACCTACGCCGATGTTGCCCTTCCGGTGCCAAGATACGGCAGCCTTTATGGGGGGCCCATTCAGTGGGTGGCAAGTCATCACCTGCCTAAATATATTTTGAGATGAGACAGGATAAGGCAGGTGCCGTTTCTCATTCTATAGATCTGTTATTCCATCCACAAGTTGTTCACCTCAATAGCCCAGTCTTTTTTTAATCCTATACTGTACAATAGTTTCATATTCCTTTTTATACATATTTCATAGTGGCATGTATTTTATATTCAAAAGGGCCTCTTGGTGTTGGCTTCGGCTCCACCTATGCCCACCAAATGTCCGGGCTAGACCCGAGAATATATTTATATAAATAATAAGTAGTTAACTAAACAGACATTCAGCAAAACACTTTGCTTCAGCGTGTGTCGTGAGAGTCTCGATGCATCGTAGGTAAGTAGGTAGGCTTCCCTTATCTCAGCGCGACCCAAGGGAATTTGCGCTGAGCGTGCCTGCTGCCGCCCAACACGCGCCCGGCCCACTTCCGGCCTGCTAGCCAGGAGCGCTTCTGCCGTCGCCGTGTATTCGGAAGCTGTCTCAGATGAATCTGAAGCCCATACAGACTGTAAGTTTTATTAAACACTATTATGTAGACTGCACCGCGCAACGCGGTAGTGTGTACCGGACATTTGTCAAAATACTGGTGTCTGCAAGTGTCGGTATTGCACAGGTGCAATGTTACAGGCCAGATTTGTACAGCATCACAATACATAATCATCATCATAATGGTAGTGTAAAACAGTTATGTACAGCATCATTCGCGACTTGCAATTTATCGGACGCCACTATAAAAGACAACCGATAATTTGTTTCTAGCATGCGGGAAAAATAATGATAGCAAATTTAATTTTGTATTAGGTAGATGACACGACTTTTAATTTGGTTTCTCCAAGTCTAACGTGGTATATAACGGTGGTGTATCATTCTATACTCGACTTTACCCATCCATTATGCAACTCCCAGTCCAAACGTACGTGTGCTATTATCAACGGTAACTAATGGCATTTAACCAAAGTCACACGGCTATTGCATTGACTTGATTATGGCAGCTGACATTTCTTGACTTATTCAAGTGTTGGTCAATTGGATTCGATTTGATGTGTTTGTGGTCTTGCAAAGTAAGTATACTAATCCCAACATAATATCGCACCTTTAGATCAGTAGTGACTCAACCAGAAAAATTTACTTATTGTGAAATCGTAAAATATGATTGAATATTACGACGTTATCGTACGTACTCTTTGAGATATTTTTTCGTACTATTTTGAGTATACGGAGAAATTTATTGTAATATTTTGTTGAGAAAATATGAGGCTTTTAACTATAAAATACTTATCAATGCAATTCCCTGCAATTTTTCAAGATCAAGTGAGGGTAGGAGAACAAAATACCCGCTCTTCTCGCCGAACTCACCCGCAGTTTTCATTTTCAGTTAGCTCGTGACCACGGCCATTGTAACGTCGTCGAAACGTCGAGCGAAAGGCACCTATTTTTAATAGTCCGCGATAAGTCCCGATAAATATTAAAACATTTATTCAAATCGTGAAAGTTTAAAAATTACAAAATACTTATCACTCAAAAGTAGGTAAGTATTTATAAAATTATAGAAGCTTGAAAATTATGGAGTCTTCAATCGTCTGAAGTTCAGTCACAATACTAAAGTCAACGTTAAGTTATATACAGGCCTACAGGGTTATGCGAAAAGGGTGTACTAAGCCGAAAGAGGTCCATTATACTCATCATTGATATTTTTTTCACGATTTCAGAATTGCTGCCATAGTAAAAGGTGTTCATAATGATGGCTACTATAGACCCTTTTCGGCTTAGTACACCCTTTCCGCGTAACCCCGTTTATAAAAGGCTGGCCCTAGTTCAGTATAGGTAAAAATACCCACGGCTTACTACTACTGTGTTCCGGATTGAAGGGCAATGTTTCCAGCGAAATTACAAGGCACACAGAGATTTGGCATCTTATATCTCATCTCGGGGTGACGAGCGCAGTGCATTGCCATCCAGGGTTTTGAACTGTTGAAGTTCAAAATTCTGAGTGGCGTTGAGCTGTTATGGGCAAGCGTGAAGAGCCATCAGGCGACCGACTTCGCTCGTCTTGTACCCGACTTCGCACTCAGTATCATATTTAAAAAAAGCTTCGAACTTTAACTTTGTAGGCGTGCTCTACATACTCGTTAAGGTTTCGTAATATATGGATTAGAAAAATTATTTTACAATTAGTACTTCCTACACTTTAAGCGTTAAATTGAGACATTATTCAATCAAGGGACACTAAAAACATTGTGATACCCTCAATATATTAAAAGCCTACGCGATCATATTTTAACTCGATGATTTGTTATATGCTACCCACTTGTAAAACAATTATAATATTAAGTAACTTCAATGGTTCACAAAATTTTAGGCGTCTTGGGAGAGCTTTTCTTTGAAAATAATTCGATACAATATACCTTCTATAAACTATATACGATCATGTTATGTAAATTCTTTCTGTCCAATAGTTGCCTGGAAGAGATCGCTTTTAGCGATAAGGCCGCCAATTGTGGCACTAGCTCGTAAGTGTTTTCTATATGCGTATGTCTGTAATTTTTATTTCTGGTGTACACAATAAAGAGTTTCTATATATCTGTATAAAAATCGATGTGTGTATATTGTATGTATTTTTGTTCCCTATGGACGCCAAAATGACTGGACCGATTTTGACGGCACTGGCACATAGCTGATGATATAAAGATTAATCCACGCGGGTGTAACCACGGCGCGCAGCTAGTAAACTATAGAAGCGAAATACTCCCTCAGTCACTGATCGACTCATTACGAAATCTCAAAAACTGCTTGACCTGCAAAGCTGAAATTTATCAAGAAGACTTCTCATAGGGTGTAGATGTAGAGTAGAGGTCGGCTAAAACAGGATTTACCGAAAAAGCTCTGGGACACTAAATACTAGTTTTTTTTTTTGGAATAGTCAGTTTTTTTACAATAACAGAATATAGAGAAATACTTGTCTAATTAAAACCCTCTTTTCTGAAGTCGGCTGAGGAAAATGAGACCAAAGTAGGACCCTCCGTGGGTGGAGGTAGCTAACTTAATGAACTACATTGTTTTATTACATTAAATGGTGGTGTCAGGTTTTTTCTGTCTGTACACTGGACAAATGTAAATAACCTGGTAGGCGGACCGCATCCGCTATTTGTATGTTATTTTGTCATAAAGCTTGGTCACTTGGTATGTTTGCCAGTTACCACCATTTGATAAATCATCATCATAATCATTCAATACTTAGTCTAATGATGGACATAGGCCTCTCCCAAGACACGCCCCTCAATCCGATCTTAGACTTTTCGCTACCAGCAAGTATATCGTCACTGCAACAAGTCTTAGGGCGTCCTACGCTTCGTTTCACGAGTCGTGGTATCCACTCTAGAAAACGTTTACCCCAACCGTTATCGATTCTGCGATAGATGTGACTGGCCCACTGCCATTTCAGCTTGCTAATACTTTTTTTTATCGCGAATAAGTCCGCGTTTGACCACCAACTCGCCTGTTGGTAAGCGACGGTGTATGAAGCACACAGACTTAGAAGATACCTATTCATTCTTGCCTTGAAAAAGCTCAGATTATATCTCTCAGGAAACAAGGAAGCCGGCAGGTCGTGCCAATCCTTGGCCGTACGGATTAGAAACGTAGAATCGAAACGTTTAGTATGTATCCAATGAAACTTGGAAACTGTAAACAAAGTAAGATTTTCCTAGCATAAAGCGAAACGATATGAGTTTTCTGCAACCGCTTATTACGCCACGAAGACTCTGCAGTCAGCATAGTAACTAGTACCGTGTAATATTCAATCAATGAAAACAGTTCTGTTGTTTCCATAGTCAGGAGGCGAGATCTAGATAAGATCACCTTTATTTATACCACTGAATCAGTCCACAGCAATCTGTTGAACAATGACAAACTTACACCATCATAAATCCTTCATCAGCCTATTTTTATTGATTACACGGTCCCACATCACAAAAGCCACTGATGTCATCATTTGAACTAAACCGATTGAGAAACTTGACATTAAAGTTAGGTCTAGTCATCGGCTAGTCTGGCGATCTTAATCTTTAATTTGTGACTTATAAAGAACTGCCGCCGCTTTTATTGGCCGATAAAGTTAACAGAGTCGGTATTCATATGGTGAGCTTGGAGTGAGACACAATTTCGCCAAACAAGGCGATGGTCCTTGGTCGCCCACGCAGTCGCTATTGGTTGTTTTTACTCGGATAATTGTGTTCTTATTAAGACTGTTGGAGCTCCTCCCACGGTTGATAGTCTAATTTAGCTTTACTTTTTATAAGACAAGTATAATTTTTTGCGCATGTTAATGTGCGAGGCCTCCGATGACGCGACGGGGGGTACCGTCAACCTTAAAAGGGAGTGTAATTGCATGGTCTTCAGAACGTCTCATTTAACGCTTATTTAATTGACTGCTTTAATTAATTTACTGGCTATTGATTGACAACACTTCACTGTATAAACATAAGTGGCGGTCAATGGAGAAGTTTTTTTAGCTTAATAAGTTCATGGGAATTCATTCTTGCTAATTTCTTCACCAGTGTTGCAACATATGAGGGCTCCAAAATATATTTTAATAATTACTTACTAGAAATATATTATTTATAAACCTTTCTTCCTCATCGGTTAACAGTTCTTCGAGCGATGTGGCCTGCCCATTGCCACTTCAGCTTGCAGATTTTAATAGCTATGTCGGTGACTCTGGTTCTTTGGCGAATATCTACGTTTCGGATTTTATCGCGCAAAGAAACTCCGAGCATAGCTCTCTCCATTGCCCGTTGTGTGACTCTGAGTTTTTCCAAAAGGCCAACAGTTAAGGACCACGTCTCAGTACCATATGTCACCACTGGCAACACACACTGATCAAATACCTTTGTCTATCACTTTGTCTGTCATAACCTTACTACACCTGTTATAACTATCTCATGATGTAAATCTATATTCTTAATTCCGCTAATCATAGAGACGTCGATCTACATAGTGTTATTATGCTGCGAAGTCCATGATCTATCAAGCCTATGTGATGTCATTGCATTACAACACTATCCTAAAGGTCGAGAAGCGCATCTAATCAGCCAGCCAAGCGTGGCTATTGCAAAAACTAAGATAAAGTGTGACCAAATTATGTGTACAGGTGGCTAAGTTTAGGAACTAAAATAATCCACGGATGGCTGTCAATATTGTTTTGAAAAGAAGATGATGGCTCTCTCAATCGAGTTCATAGATAAGTTAATCGCACTGTATAGACGACCAATAGCTAGTGGTGTTTGTGGCGTGAGAGGTGTTATAATTATCATTGATGGCTTAATGGTTACTTACAGGGCAGCGAATGGAACGTTGCTTATGATCACAAAGAAACGAAGTATCATTTGAGGATTATGATAGATAATTCTTGTGAGTTAATTAATTTCAAATTATTCTGATGTGCTTCAATTAAAATAACAATTCATGCGAGAGGTAGCAATTGCTTCCACTTATTCAGATAATAGGTAAAAAACGATTATATTTTATTTACGTATATATTGTTCTTGCTAAACTTTATATACGTTTTACGCCGATTCCGTCGAGGCATCGATTAGTTATTTTCCATTCTTTATATTATGATCTATTTGCGATCGATCGATATAAGCGATCAGTCCTGCACTGACGTCCCCGTTGGGCTGTATTGTATTTCTCTATAGAACACCCGAGTAATCTCCAGCGCTTGTAGTAAGTATGAAGTCGTGAAACTCTACTTCTAAACTTTAAATATTTTTTGTCATGTTCTAGAACATTTTCCTTATCTATGACACACATTTATAACGGTAACGATTAGCTACTACATAACCTGTAAATAACCGACTATAATATGGTATAGTCGAAGTCCGCCTAACGACAGATGGTCTGATTTAGTAGCACGCGCATTTTGCGTGTATCGTGAAATTTATGAGTAGGACCGAACGGCACGAATAAGGTGTCTCCAATGCTCGACAGTAACTAGGTTTCGATTGTGGATCTCTGATAAGGGGCTCTGTATAAACAAGAGAACCGTTAGGTTCTATTTGAGATGTTATACTAAGCAAAATTTTAAGCAAAGCTATTATTATACTAAGCAAAAAGGAGGTCATTGTACGCATCATTATGAATAACTTACTATGAGACAAATCCTGAAATAGCGAAAAAACAGCTGTTCCATAGAAAACAGTCATTGAAACTCGACAAAATGTATGGAACAGCTGTTTTTCCCCGCGATTTTAGGGTTAGTCCCATAGTAAAAGTTGTTCATAATGATGAGTAAAATAACCTCCTTTCGCCTTAGTACTTGGTATATGCGTAACCCTGTATAGGAGAGAATCTAGAATTGATGTTGTGGCACATTACTATTCCATAAAAATTAGGTAGGTATTAAGAGAAAAAATGGCACTCCCGTCCTCCTTGTTTCCTGAGAACTACAATCTAGGCATTTTCAAGGCTAAAGTGAATAGATTTCTTCTAAATCAACGTGTTCCATCCTCAGCCACACCGTTGCTTACCATTAGGGGAGTTGGTGGCCAAACGTAGATCTTTATTACTCATTAGTCATTGCTTAGTGTTGTGATGATTTCGACTGATAACCTGCCCCCCCCCCCCTATTACGCTAGCCCCCAGCTATTACGTGTTATTTAGGGCTTTGGCCATCGTTTTTTTTTTATATATATTTGGTTGTTTGTCCCGTTTCCTTCAATTTTTCATGCTCCACAACTGGGACCATAACGCGTATATCTATCGTCTATCGTTCCACCATAGCTTTAAGGACCTCTTTTCCCTCTTTTAGCAATTCTGGTCATGTTTACTTCCATGGTCAGCTTAAAATTATAATAACGGTGTCATATCAAAATTGAATGTTATCTAGGAAACCGTAAAGACCGACACACTATTATGGATATTTCGCTCGATAGAAAAACATATGAAAGTAACACTGATATGTTTTTTGGATTCATTCATAAACCTATTTACTAAATGATGTCTACGATATCTAAACATAAAAAATTGATAATTATGGTAGGAAACACAAAGGTACATTTTACATTACAGCTATACTTTTCGTAAAATATGAGAAAAACCTGAAAAATATAAGTAACGAAACGCACTACTGTGTGTAATATAAAGCTTCATGGTTTTGCTAGCAAAAAGCGACTTTAATAAATATATTAAGCGTTATGGTCACTTGTAATTGTAACAAACTTTGCTTAATAGTGGAAAAACCTCGCCTTAAGGATAAAATGACGTTTAGAGCAGAAGATACTAAAATTAACATTCTAAATTATACTACAAAACTAAGTAAGTTACAAAATCAACTCGAAAATTTCTGAACAAACATCAACACACAAAGTCATCGGATAAGCGTCTATCGAAGACTATAAACTCGTCCGCTGGCATGTCTCACTATCGAGTATACTGTGGATCAGGGGACCTACTACGTTTCATTATACATTATTTTCACCTCATTATTTGCTCGAGAAGCGCTGGTCGTATTGGCCGACACGCCAGCCTGAACGACATCATACGCTGCGGGCTTTTTCCACCGCCAATGTCGCAGCTGTGCTCGAACCGAGCGGTCTTGCGCGTGACGATGGAAAGAGGCCTGATGGTATGACACTTGTTCCCTGGAAGTTGGGGCGGCCCCTTGTATGGGACGCGACTTGTGTCGATACTTTGGCACCGTCACATCTTCCTGGTGGGCTGGTGCAGCTGCCAATTCGGCAGAGCAGCACAAGCCCCGCAAATATGCTAACCTCGGCAGTGGTTATATATTTGAGGCGTTTGGGGTCGAGACATTGGGCCCTTGGGGACCGGGAGCTCACCTCATTTTCAAAAATCTTTCAGAGCGTCTGGTTAGCGCGACGCGTGACCAAAATGCTGGCGTGTATCTGGCTCAACGTATAAGCATTGCCATTCAACGTGGTAATGCCACCAGCATGCTGGGTACGCTGCCAACTGATAGTGGGCTTGAGCATTTGGATTGTCGTTAGACCTTCAACGGTCTATGGACAGTCTAACTGTTTATTTAGTGTTAGTTTTAGCTAGTATTTTGTTTAGTTAATAAAGGCACTTGCCCATCTTATAAAAAAAACCTCACATTGAACTTTGTCTCGTATTGTTAACAGTAGTAGAGAGAGCGCAACAAAGTTCAATGTAAGATTAAAGCGATTATTATAACGTATGTTAGTAAAAAAAAACTTAAAAACACGCTGATTTTAAGGCCATCAAAACAAACGAAAGGAGCCTAAACGTGAGGGGTTTACTAGCCATTGAAGAGTTACTCTTTTCACCAAATTATTGTTTTGTCACCTCTTTTTTTTCTACTTTTAGTAATTTTGGTCATACTAGTTTTAGTTTGTCTACTTCCATGGTTAGTTTAAAATTATAAAAATGGTGTCAGATCAAAATTGAATGTTTTATCTAGGAAACCGTGCAGACCGAAACATGATAGAGGACAATTCGCTCGAAAGAAAAAAAAATTGGTAACACTGATTTGCGCTATTCTCCCTGTTTTTTTAGATTCATTCAAATACTTTTTTATCTAATTATATTTAAGATATCTTAATATACAGATTTCATAATTATGGAGAGATCTGTAAAAGTACTTTTTACATTACAGCTATAGTTTTTGGAATAATATGAGAAAAACCACAAAAACAGAGGCAGCGAAACGCCCGTGTGTAAGCGCCATGTTTTTGCTCCACTAAATGCGATTTTAATACAATATATTAAGCCTTACGGTCATCTGTAGTAACACGCGTTGCTATAAGTGTAAAAACCTCGCCTTAAGAAGAATGGGGATAAGAGTGTGGTAGGTCTCCTGGTTGGATCTTTGTTATGTTATGATCCGTGTGTGAGTTATGCAGCGCTCACGTGTACGTCGTTTTGTGTCATTACCTGCCGTTGGCGACCCACGGGACTGTGTGACCGCCGCCGACGCGTCGGCGGGGCCTTTCACAGTGGTGATGGGAAACGTATGGCAGTGGAGCGGTCAAAACGCTGCAGTGGAGCGATCAAAACGTTTTGTAGAGCTTTTCCACCCAAATGCGCAAGAAGGAGGGTTATGTTTTTCGAGTGTACGTATGTATGTAGGGAACTGCAAAAAAAAACAAGTTTTCTATTTTCTATAATAGAAATTGAAAAAATTAGGTAATTGTTAGGAAAAGTAGAGCAGGAGAGCAAGAATGTAGAGAAAGCTTATTAGTCATATTTGTCTAAATAATGCCCCCGCCAGTTCTAGCATTTTTAATTTCTATTTTATATAGAATATTAAACTTGCTTTTTGCTTTTCAATGACCCTATTTATGTAGTGCAGTCGGGTTATATTAATTTTTAATTCAAATTAATTTTTAACAGTGTTCGAGACGTTTGTGATCGTCTCGCTTGTAACTTTTTTTGCAGTTTAAATTTTTATTTCACATGTTATTTTTGTCTTATGTATGTAATTTCTGGTGTAAACAATAAGTACCACCGATTTTGATGAAATTTGGAGCCAAGCCTCCAGTACTTTACTAAGGGATGACTTTGACTTGACCGTGACTTACTTGGCTGTGACTATGACTTGTTTGACGATATCCAATAAAAGTAGAAAATATTTAAATACTTGACACTGGCAAATGCTCAAGCAACCGACGCCAAAATCGTTTCAAGAGGAAAGGTAAAAATAAAGTAATTTCAGAGGCCTTAGGACGGCCTTACAACTCTGACATTGACAACTCTGCTTATTGGACTACTTTATCCACAGAAAAAGAACTAAAGCATAGAAAGTGCTAATTTAGCATAATCGAATTAAAAATGTTACATTCTTTACTCATATGGCAAAGTTGGTGTTTTACCAGCCATGCTAGCATGCGCAAACGGTAAAAAACGCTAAAAAAGAACCGAAGAAATTTTGTCGACTCTTTTTATCGTGCCAAAGCGAGACAGGCATATATTAAACCGAAGGCACGTTGTTACGTTCTCGCTCGATAGTGTGACGACAAGATTTTGTCGCGGTGCGCATGCTAGCCATGCTGAACGAAACAGATATATTTTGACACGACGGCAAATTACTATTTTAATGTACGAGAGATCTGTAAAAGACTCCAAAGGCTACATACTATTTGACAGACGGCCTTGTACGCTTTGTAAATCACGTGACGAATTTATGCTTTTTATTATTGTGACATTACCACTGTTTTGTTATATTGTGACGTAATGAACCAGGTTTTATCCCGTGCCCAAACGAATAAAAATACCGACAACGCGTTTTGCCAGCGTTTCCGTGCACTAGTGCACGTGATCTGATTTTGTCTTATTGGGCAATGAGAATGATATGCAGCAACAAAAGGGTTCCAAGAAGCACCCGTCCCGACTTGTTCGTATGTCCGTCCCATTGACTCACTCCTTACGTGTTGGTTAATAATAGCCGAGCTTCCTTTTACAGTCATTTTTGTTCGCTAATATTGTCATGCTTGAAATCTTGCCGCGCAAAATGTGGAAGAATTACTTTTTGTGCATGGTTGTGTGCATCGCGGAACTTTTAAAAGAGACTGGAAACACCGACAGTAAATTTTCTGTAGACTCAACCGTTCTCAGTAGACTTTTAGCTCTACTCTCTACTCGGAGAGTTGTCAGAAAGAAGATATTTGAGCACCTGTATATCTTTGATTTATATACTTACCTATAGTTATGTAAGGTTGCCTCGAAGAGATCCCTTATAGCTACAAGGCTGCCAATTGTTTCACTAGTTTTAAGTTGTTTTTGTCATATGTACCTATGTAATTTTTGGTGTGAACAATAAAGAGTTATCTATCTATCTATCTACGTAGCAATTTTTTTCGTTAGTGGTGACTTCGCCAGAATACTTGTTGTTTGCAGAAGGATTGGTATGGTTTCAGTTGAAGTATGTAGTATATGGCGTCAATAATCAATCACAGTTAACACGGTTCAATACAGCTGTCAGCTGACAGTTGCAATAACATTGTAATAAACCGAATGAAAAGCACGAATCCTGATCACTATCGCTAGATTATAGGTACTTCAGTGAAATATTAAATGAGTTTTTATTTATATTTTTTGCTGCTGTGAGAGTAAATAAATGCTTGGACCAAGCATATAATTTTTATGTTTGTTAATTCCACTCTGTTAAGGCTAAATGGATTTGGACGGATTTTGGTATGGGGTAGTTTAGATTCACGTATACGCTTTTCCTACCGCTGATAAAAATCATGGAAATTAGATCAGCGCTCACAAAACACATACACACACACACCCACATAAGTCATTATATGATATATATGATATGGTTGTTCACAACACATACATGCAAACTATTAAGGTACGAGCACATTATGCCAGGCCGCAGCGGGCCGGGTCGCATCGCAAAAATCACTTTCATGCACGGCATGGCATAATGTACGATACTTTACATAAAATGTATGAAAGCGATTTTTGCGATGCAACCCGGCCCACTGTACCCCGGCATAATGTACGATTCTTTATACAAAATGTATGAAAGTGATTTTTGCGATGCGACCCGGCCAGCTTAGGCCCGGTATAATGTGCGCATACCTTAACTCTGCATTCGATCGAACTGATGACATTTTAGTATTAATTGGCTGACCTAATAAATAGTGGATGTGTGTATATAATTCAACCAGACATCCGTCTTAATTGCCAACTAGATTTATATTTTTACAGACTCGTTTGACATTTCTTATAAAATCCTTTGTTTAGTATATCCATTTTTAGGGTTCCGTACAAAAAGGGTGTAAACGGGACCCTATTACTAAGGAGGAGGAACCAAATAAGTACTAAGTATATAAAACTATTTACGTTTCTAGTTGCACCCCTGCATACCTTCCAAACACTTGTAAAAAAACAAAGTATGTATATAATTAAGTGCAAGAATATGTTAAAATAATATAAAAATAAACCGTTCTGATGGTCAATTATTTTTCTAAACGATACTTAAAAAATAAAGTAGATTTCTGTACTTACACGCAGGTATGCAATCTCGGAAGACGACGTACCTATATTATTGCGTCTGATCTTGGCTGTCACAGCGAAGTATTAGCCAACGACAATTTGTTGCCAAAGCTATTGCTTCAGATTAGGATTAAATTAAATCGGTAGCGTACTTACTTTATTTACCCATGCATCGTGAGTCTTCTATCTCGTTATAGACTTGCGTTTGACCCCCAACTCGCCTGATGATAAGCGATGATGCTACACTTATTATTATTAAATTATTTCAGAACAGTATTTTTGTATGAAAACTTGTTTGAATCAAACATTTGTTATGTATATTTTTTATTTAAAGCTTAGTTTTTTATTGATTACTATACTTGCACTGGACCGCCACCTCACCTAATGTTAAGCTATCTACGATAGAACACGCTTGCCTAAAAAACCGATTCACTCTAGACATGAAGACACCCAGATTTAGGTACATACCTACATTCAATCATTTTGTATCTACACAATATATAAAAAATATGTTGTGGTACTTGTTTAATATTCGTCTTGAAAATTACGGCTTTATTTTGTCGTTTTAAGCCCTAAAACCCAGAAACCTAAATTTGACGATTGCATTTTGTATTACGGCCCTTAAAGCCTGAGCTCAGAATTTTCACTTCCACTTACTGCCTAACTTCCTCATATGTTTAACAAAACCAAATTTCCCCTGTAAGTTCCCTATATGTAACTTAATTCTCGTAATCAGACCAGCCACTTAGGGCATCTCAATTCTGTGATTTGCGGACTTTGCGGTAGATGCAGGGCTCTTATGCAATGCACTTTCACCGTGCGTTAAAGAGAGAGTCCCTCAGATTGCCTATTACTAGATTACCTCGCGAACTCGGGAAAATAAGAAAGTGTGTAATGTCCCCTCGGAGTATGGGTAGATTTCACTGGGCTAACAAGCGCTCGTTTTGAAACATTTGTGTGATTAGTTGGGAACATTGTTTATGTATAGAAACAAAGTTAAGATAAAGGTGCGAGTCATTGAAAAGCGTTTCTGAAGTAAGATGAAAAGCAATGATGTAGTTAGGTGGTATTTTTTAGATTATTTTTAGGGTAGGTACCCGAATGATATCAACAAGACCCTATTACTAAGAAGTAAGATGAAAAGCAATGATGTAGTTAGGTGGTATTTTTTAGATTATTTTTAGGGTAGGTACCCGAATGATATCAACAAGACCCTATTACTAAGCCTATCCGACTATCTTTAAAAAGCTCTACTTTTTGATCAATTTCGAATGAATTAAAACTAAAACCTAAAATAAATACTACTCTTAAAATGATGCGGAATGACTGACTTTTGAACGTAATTCAATCGCAAATCACATTTTTGAAATATTTTTTATATTATCATTCGCTAACGCAACGAGTGGTTTGATCCATTCGAATTAGCTTTTTATAAATTCAAAATCTTTGATTTCGGATGATATTTTCGTGCGAAATCATACGAGCGATTAAAAAATCGAACCCCTAGTAGGTACTCTACATTTTTCGAGAATTAATAAACTGCCGTGTTCATCAACAGTCTCCCTTCGCACATTCATTCAGACGTTACGGTTTTTAGTAGGAAATATATATCCACTTAATTACACAATTTATACATAAACATACGGTATTTTTTTTTATTTTTAGTAGCACTCCGGGGTTTAACCACTACCCTGTGGGAATCGTTGGGATAAAAAGTAGCGCGTGTCAATTCAGGATATAAGCTCTACCTCCATAACAAATTTTATTCAAATCTGACTACGGAGTTGAGTGCGGACAAACATACACACGTAAACTTACATAAAATATATGTGTGATAGTTAGATGCGTCAATGCGTCATTACTTGTCACAACCATACGCAATTGCATGATCCAGTAAAACAAGGTCTGGCATTCCGGGAATGACACATGCCTACATCACTGTCCAGTTGCCACTTCATTGCAGCAAACACATAAATTGGGAGACAAATTTGTAAATAATCTAGATAGAGTACGGAACAACCCACAATAAAATATAATACATTATTCACATTCATTCATTATTCATTATTTCAGTTGTCATTTTATTTGTCATCTCAAGCGAAGTAATTTTTTTTTTTAAGATATGAAGTTATTAACTTTGAATTAAAATATTAAGACATCGAAGTAATTATTTAATAAACACAATGAAATTTATTACAATAACTTAAACAACATTCCAATAATAAAAAAAAATAAAAAAAAAACGATTTGTTAATACCTAACTACTAAACTAATCTATTAAACCGCTACCAGTAGGAATCGTCCCCAAAATGCTGGCCCCATTACCACGTTGTATGGCAATGCTCACTCTTTGAGCAAAGTAGAGGCCAGCATTCTGGTCACGAGTTGCATCAACCAGACGTGATGATAAATCTTAGAAAAATTTTTTGGCTCCTGATCTCCACGGGCCCATGGTTTCGACCCCAAAAGGCTCAAAAATGTACCCACTGTCCAAGGTACTATATTTGCGCTTTTTGAGGTCTTCTGCGAAATCAGCCGCCGCGCCAGCCCTACTCAGCGTTCTGGGAAGATGTGACGGCGCAAGGGTGTCAACACAAGTCGAAGTAATTTATGTTAAACACGAAATTAATATATTAAACATATAATTTAAAAATGGAAACCACATAGTCTTGAAATAATTTATTATGCACAACTCATAAAACAGAATATTAACGAAAACTTAAAATACTAACTAAAAACTAAAACTTAAAATAACTATACAAAATTTAAGCCATATAGTCTTATCGGATTCCTTTACAGAATAATACACGGAGATTACAGAGTTATGATTTCATACTATTGGTAAACACAGCGTCGATGACGTAGGCTTGTGTCACCCAAGTGACTTTTGTGTCTCGGGATGCCATACCTGGCTGAGTATACTATTATACATACCCAATAGTACCATAGTAACCTTGACAACTGACAAGACAAGAGCTATTCATGTCTCATTTTTAATTAATTTATGCTCAGTTCAAGAGTAACTCTGTAGTACAATGCTTATGCGATTATTTATAGCGTTTCTGACAGGAGCGAAGACAAAAAGAGTTTATTTGGGAAGCGACCTCATACGCCAGCGCAAGGCTTTTCCGCTAAAGGAGGAAGGAGGAAGATAGTCGCAATTGTCGCCATAAGCGGGGGCCTTGCAGTCACAATGGTCAGTAGAGATTCGCGTAGGATTTTTTATTCTACTGCGCAACGTGTGTTATGTAATCGTACTAATAATGCGAAAGTTTGTTTGTGCAGTACGTAATTACAAAACGAATGATATTTCATTCGTTTCATAAAAATACTTGAACTAGCTTAATTCCGTAGTATTCACACGTAGTGTACACAGGGGCTACTTTTTATACCAAAAAAATTATGGTTTATCCAAGATATCGGCTACAACCATGGGCTAGCTAGCTGCATCCCACATTTTTATCCGATATTTAACAAAAAACATTTTCATTAGCATTCAAAAAAGGTAAAATTATTAAAATTATATTGAAAAATACTATGTTGTGTCTACGTATGCTCATAGCGTGACGGGTACCGAAGTCGTTTGTTACGGATTTTGTCTTTATAAATGTTATCGTCCAAAATACCTCAATGTTAAGACGAAAGTCTTTAACCAGTGTGTGTTGCCAGTGATGACATACGGCACTGAAACGTGGTCTCTTAGTATGGGCCTCATTAGCAAACTCAAAGTCGCACAACGAGCTATGGAGAGGGCTATGCTCGGGGTTGCTCTACGCGATCAAATCAGAAATGAGGAGATCCGTAGTTGAACGAAAGTTACCGACATAGCCCACCCGGTTAGCAAGTTAAAGTGACAGTGGGCATGGCACATAGCACGCAGAACAGATGGCCGATGGGGCCGAAAGGTTCTCGAGTGGAGACCACGGACCCGTAAGCGCAGCGTAGGACGTCCACCCACAAAATGGACAGACGACCTAAAAGAAACCGCAAGAAAACGCTGGATGCAAGCCGTTTCCAACCGGTTCTTATGAAAATGGACGGGGGAGGTGGGGGAGGTCCAGCAGTGGACGTCCTATGGCTGAAATGATGATAATTGTGATCATGACTAGTTATCAATTATAAGGTCATGTAGCTCCGATGCACATTCTCCAAAATGAATCCTGTAGAAAATTGATGGACTCGCTACTTTACGGCGGTGTTCCAGACTGAGAAATTTCTTAGCCACTAACTTCTCATCGCCTGTAAGTTGGGCAGCACGCTGGTCTACCGATTCAAAAGCTTCGAGCTGGTTTTGCTGGTTTATAAGCCGCGACCTCTCTTGGTAAGCGACAATGTGGTCGAAGATGGAGCACTCATAAACTTTTAAAGTTTAAAAGTCAATCAACAACTTGACATTCTTGGAAGCCGAAATCTTAGAAAGGATAAGGGTGAATTGCAATCAATAAACGTAACAGATTACTTACACGTGACATACAATTTAACCAAAAAACCTTAGAGGTAATAAATTATCTATTAATAGAAAACGAGAAGCCTCGAAACATCACTTCAAAATCAAACGTGACAGAACAATAACCCATAGAACAACTGGTAGTGATTGACTGACAAATTGTTGCAAATGTTTTCCTGGTTGAGAGAGGAATGAATGAAACAAATACTCTGAATTCTTTTAATTCCGCATTTATAACAACTTTCGCATTATAATTTTAGTGCGATTGATTATTATCAAAACATTTTCACAAATTTTCACGAGAAATGCAAAATTTCTTTGGTTAGCTGGATGTTTAATAGTTGGTTGATTGAATCAGGCGTTACTTTGCGGAAGTCCATTTTCAAAACTGTTTTACTGATGAATTTCTAGTGTAATTCCGCTTCTACGTCGCTTCAAGTGCAATAAGGAATTTGTGATAAATTTACCTGGTAAATATTAGTTGATAATGTTAATTTTATTGAGTTTAATTTTGCCTAACCTGATATAAAATATTAATTACATAAATTTAAAATTAACGTAACCTGAAACAAAAATTAATTAATTCTGAATTATTTTTAATTATAAAATTATTAAAGTAATTTGAAACAAAAATTAGTTAGTTCTGATACATGAAATATGATAATACTAAATCTGAAAACAAAAATGTATTAATTCTGAAACATAAAATATATATTAATTGAAATAAATTAATTCCTTATTGTACTTGAAGCGACGTAGAAGCGGAATTACACTAGAAACTCATCAGTAAAACAGTTTTGTTTAATAGTTATCTAAGTTTATTTATTTATGCGTGAATAGCGCTCTCAACGTTCCTTTGTCTCAGTGCATTGTTTTACCAATACGGCCAGAGTCTTCCTCATCTCGCTACTGCACTCATTTGTAATATTCGTTCATTTTTGTAATATACCCATATGTGCTAAGCAAACAATTCTGATTTAGAACCCCATCGAATTTAACATATAAATTTCAAGCAAGAGCCAGAATTCTACAGATACGCTGCCAATAACAATTTAACTCTTCCGCGATGCCAAAGATTTCAATCTACACTAGAAACGCT
Source organism: Agriopis leucophaearia (assembly GCA_949125355.1). Taxonomy (NCBI): domain Eukaryota; kingdom Metazoa; phylum Arthropoda; class Insecta; order Lepidoptera; family Geometridae; genus Agriopis; species Agriopis leucophaearia. The sequence continues at coordinate 7,673,076 of OX421270.1, forward strand.
CATTCTTTCACAATCTTTATGAAACTAATTAGGGAAGTCACAAGCTCAAAAATCAAAGGCAAATGCCGATTTTGAAATGTGGAACTCAAGGAATGATTCTGAACAATAAATGTGAGAGACACGCAAGCCTCAAACAGTCAAACCATAAAATGTTTCGCATACCTTGAATAAAATAAGACGCTTTAGTTGAAACTCGAAAGACCAATGTGAAGTCGAAGCAAATGAGCCAAGTTATTTTTTCCATAGCCTTGAATTTACTGTGACTCTTGATACAATTGCTTAAGATGCAATATTGTTTGTGTTTATTTAGTTTAAATGAGGGGTGTGTGTTTTTTAGCTGCGATTTTATTATTGTGTCTCACTTTCCGAGCAATGGTCACAAGGAGTTTTGCGGAACCGTCTCGTAAATTAATGAATATCGAGCATTTCAAATTGTGCGAATGGACCAACGGTGATGATAAGTCATCGACGAGGCACGCTCGTAAACCGATATGTGGCATTGATTGCTTGACAAGTATGTACGTTACTAAAATATTATTTCTTTGTAATTTTCTTATTGTTTGAGTAAATATGTTGGCCATCATCATTGGCAGCAGCTCAATCCGGTACAGTTGTTTCCTATTTTGCAAATCATCCTGTTAACGTTCTTCTTGGCACAATTTGTAATTTTTCAGATATCTATAAAAAATAATTATTCTATTATTTTTTCTTTTCTATGTTACTCTTTCCTTGAACTTCATATTTTTGATATCTTCATATTTATCTGAGGTTTTTATTTTAAGTCAGGGTTGCTTAAGATATTAAGTATTGTTGTTAGTACGGTTGATCATTTCAACGTTCCTTTTAAAGTATTTTGAACTTAAGTTTACTCTAATATTACAATAAGATACGTAAAAAAAATTAACGGAGACAAAAATAGGCCCCGAATTAATGTAAGGTTGACATTACATTTCAAGTATCTATGTTTCTTAAATAATGTACACTTTTTCCACCATGTTGGAGAAACATTATTTTTAAGCTAATATCATTACCTATTTCCTGCATCCTGTATTAGTTGACAAATCGATTGCAACTTGCATTATTTCTGTGTAAAACATAAATGACAATAAATAAGCCTATTATTGTTCACAAAAGACTCATACCTATTGTTAATAGTGTAAAACATACGCGGTAATAATCTTAAATACTCAGCTTGGAATAAATTGGACTATGATTATGAAGACTTTAGTTTTTGTCCGCCACGTGATTCGTGTCCAGTGATCTATGTCCGGGTCAAATACCCACAAAATCTTCGTGCAATATTTTACAGCTTTATTGTTATCTTGTTGTCTGGGATTTTACTATTTGACCTGGAAATAGTGAGCGCTAAGATAATTTTACTGTTACTCCTACTTATATATATATCTTTAGAATCATTGACAAACACTTAAAAACACAATCGACTTTACAACCTCCTTTTTTGAAATCGATTGTTCATAATATAAGGTTGTAATAATATTATGTCATTTAAAATCTGCATTTGAATATCCCAAAACGCCAACATTTCCAGCTCTATTGCATCACTATTTAGTTATTATCATAGACCTAAAAAAATATTTGCTACGGTTATTATAGCCAATTCACTCGGATATCTGTGGTTTCAGTATTCCGGCCACACTTTTTTTTTAATTTAAGTTCTCGACCAAAATTTCAGGATCGGCCTTTTTTAAAATGTCCTACTAAATGTCAAGGCTTTTAACATTTTGAATTGATAACCCTAAGTACGACTGACGGTAAGCATAAAATCTTCTACGATTATTGCATGTGTGGGTGAATATTATTGGCAGGTCTCCGACACGACAAACAAATCTGACCATTCACGGAGCGACCGACTTCCCTATAAGATTCCTACCTTCTAAAAGCTCCGTCGCAAAATACTTAGTTGAACTGTCCCTAATCGCATCATGCATGGGCAGCTTTAGTCGCCTGGATGCAGGAAGGCTCCACAAATAAAATATGTGACTTGAAGGCGACGGCGAGGTGCTGGGATGGAGCTGCGCAAGACGGAGGAAAAGAGAAAGGTTTATAAATATACCAAGAAGGAAGAAGAGGGAAAACTATCGAGAGAAACGCGAGCACCTCATTTAATCGGACGCTACACGTTTCGTTTTGTAGGATAAATGAAAATTTGCGATGCTTTAGATACCTTCAACTGCGCCGTATCATATGCGTAGGCGAATGATCTATATTTATATTATTTATTGAAGCTAATATATGCAGAGCTCTCAATTATAAAATTTAGAAGAAAATAGAAATAGTATTTTTTAAGGCTATGAATTTTATTAAGTTGCCATTGCCAAAACAAAACAAAAGCATGATAGACTACGTCATCAAGTACAAAATAGCTTATAAATTATATCATTTTCTTTTGACAAACGTATACGAAACGCGTTAGCTTGATCCGTGTTATTTTTAACCGACTTCAAAAAAGGAGGACGGTTTATTTTCCATTGTATTTTTTATGTATGTTCCCCGAATAATCCGCCAACAGTTGCCCGATTAAAAAAAATCGTTTGTTCGGTAGGATTTACTTCCAATTTGGTCCCATTGTCACCAAGTCAGGATCTGATGATGGGATCCCAGGGAAATCGAGGGCCACTCTTAAATTTTATAGGCACTTATATAGTCGGTTTTAATTTGATCCACTTGTTTCATATATTTATGAAGTCAGTTTTTAATGTGACTACTTTTAACACAGACTTTTAATGTACTTTTGACAGTTCAAAACGAGTGCGTTATCGCATTGTCAAACTTGACATTGCAATTCCACGCAGATAACGTAACGAGGCCGAGTTACGAGTTTGTGGTCATTATTATTTGTCAATTACGTTTTAATGGTACCACGTCATGCGTTTATGACAAGAAATCTCATGTGAGGTAAGGAATAACGGTTCTGGTTATCCTGAAAAACGTATAAAATATGGTAGAGGCTTAAACGTAGGTACTGTAACCTATTCGACGGAGCAGTCAAGTACCAGCTGAAAACTTTAGATTCGGTAGGGCGTGCTATGAAGTGAATTGTTGACAGCAAGCTAGTCGCCAAAAATTACAAAGCCTCGAGCACCGCCGCGCCGTAAAGTAGCTTGTCTGTCTATTTTTTACCGGATACATTTCGGCGAGTGTGCGCAAGAGCTTCATATCCTTATTCCACCCTCTTCCTTTTACTACAGGACAAGTAGAAGAACTGCACACTATCACCCCTTCCTCGTGAAAATTACAAAGATTCGGACACAACTATTCGGGTCGTCATTTATGATACGTACTGCCAAAGAATGGGACTCCCTGCTGCCCTCCTTGTTTCCTGAGAACTACAATCTAGACATCTTCAAGGCTACAGTGAATAGATTTCTTCTAGATCAACGTGTTCCACCCTCTGCCACACCGTCGCTTACCATCAGGCGAGTTGGTGGCCAAACGTAGATTTATATATATTTAAAAAAAACCTTCATATCATATAGAAGTCGCATAACTCCTTCCACACGCTCACTAGTTCCCAGTACATTGTTATTTCGCCCGAATGCATTTTGTATGGACGCGTTCAAATTTAGCTCATAGCTAAAATTTGCTGCTTATATTGCATCGCATAGCAGTGGATAAGTTTTGATCGTTACACTGATATAAATAATACCGTAGTCGGAAGATAAACTTTCTTAAATTATAGCGAATGGCAATAATATTTACTGGTGTTAAGACTTCATTAAGCTGTAAACTCGTCCTCTAAATTATTTAAGTGAGAAAGCCATTTCTCTTTGGGCTTGAATTTATGTTGTTGGTTGGGATAGTGCGGCAGTGATTGAAGTTTTATCTTTAACTCTAGAGCTTGGTTTTAATCACTCGATTAAGTTTTAGCTTTAGAGTGAAGCAAGATCAAACATAGAAAAAAGAACAGTAATATGTACCTACTTAACATTGTTTTAGGTACTTAACATGTAGTTATCATGCTATTCGTATATTGTCTCTATTTAAATATTATTTTTTATCGTTAAAACTCTTGTAACATAAATACTTATACTCAAATTAATAATAATTCATATAAACAAAGGAAGTTAATAAATAAAACAATACTTATTCAATTATTAAGCTGGGACATTCATACCTAGTTAGAGTAAAAAAAGGGACAGATGTGATTTAAATTTATTTGAAAATTGTATTCAAGGACTTTGAATGTTCGGGGTGCTACAAGGATTTAGAAAATTAGAGACTAGGCATTCGGGGAATTGAACGAAAATATAAATAGACGTTCAGGGTTTTGGACGTTCATGACAATGGAAATCGGACGATATGAACCAGAAATAATCCAAGCTAATTTTTTGCTTATAAAAGTTTTGTAGCCTCGTACCTTTTAGTACCCTTGTATATTTTGATTTTAGAATCCTAACTATTTATTTGCCTACGCTTAGGATTCCGGTCAGATATCTGATATAGGATGGTTGTTTTCTTCACCACAGTTCTGTAATCCTGTCGATCGTTGAGATCGAAGACACCGGTACAAGTATCTTTTTTATTTCAGAAAACATTTTGCAGACGATTGTTTCAGTTTTCTGGAAAAGATCTTACATAATTCATTCAGAGCCATTTTTTATAGTGCTGATATTTACGCCATTCTAGAATTAGCCCTATAGTTAAACTTCATCATAACGATGAGTACAATTTAGTATTACCATTTCATGTAACCCTGCATATAAGCTGCCTTTAAACTGTATAAATATAAGTTAATAATGTGGTATCTATGTTTAAGTTCGAGTTTATTTTAACACCTGATTCATCACAATTGTTATCGCCCAATAACCAAAACCGTATGCACTAACAATGCACTAAGCAAATAACAGCGAGTATTTATTGCCTTTATAAATCAATGGCAACAAATATCCACTTTATAAGACAATAAGGCCCAACGCCCACATATGAGTCGAGACGGCTGCGGGTCACAAGTGGCTGTGGAAAGTTCGATCCGGGTTTTCCGTAGGTTCGAAAATGTCCCGGACTAGTGGGTGGTCTAAGTGCCCAGTCGAGTTTTTCCAATTGCATTTACCTATTCAACCGAGTTAAAGTTAACTACGATTTGTATGAAATAAAAGCAGCGTCATCTATAGCGCCATGTAGATGGCACTGTTTTTCCTTTCAGCCCAATCAATCGAGCCCAGTAAAGACAAAGGCACGGTGTAGACTTGTAGAGAGAAGGAGGGGTAATGCTCTGAGCATTTCCCGGAAGTGATGCTTCAGCCAGCGTGCTAAAGGGTGTTATCGGTGCGTTCCTATGAAGACCTCGGAGCCCTCCATCGGGCAAAGAAACTGGCCACCGAAGGAGTTCTAGTAGATGCAATCATACTTAACCTGACTGTACCCTGTTACACCCGGGTTTCTTTAGAAAATTTCACTCACAATAAGCTACCGAACACTAGTTTGATTTTACGAGGCACGAGTCTGAGGTCCGAGTCAAACTACTGCTTCAGGTTATATAGCTATTAGCTACTTTAATTTTACATATCGTAAAGCAAGAAGGGATGACTACACGGCCGCTTGTACGCAACTCTAAAGTCAGCGTTGGGCCTAAGCTGATTATAATCGCTTCTCGATTCATCGAATATAGGGTTAAGTCGAACAAAGAAGGATCAACGCTACCTTTTACTAATTATTTATATTTATATTATGCCTCGGATGCATGCTAATTTGAAATAAATACACAGACACACACACACACACACACACACACACACACACGTACACACACACGACAATTTTCCTTGTTTACCCTGTGAATGCATTTACCCAAGGACAGAGATGGTGACATTATTATTTATTAAGCGAATGTGGTCGGGTGTGGGGAGGTGATATGATGGGGTAAAACGTAAATTTTCGTGTCGATTCCAAAACTCCATACGAGCCTCTAGTAAAGTTTCTACTACTTTACTGGCGCATACTTATGACAGCACGGAAAACGAGGCAGTATAGCCTTAATGTCTTGCTTGAGCCTGCTCAGTAATAGCAGAAAAAAAAATTGCTGTCATGGAGACTGCTGACAGAATTGAAAACTACAGTTCAAGCTACAGTCCGTTTACCAAAACTTGTCCTTTTCCTTTATATTGGCACCTTTATGTTGTCCCTTGCCTTTATTTTGGTGGGTAAAATCTGGCATCCCACTACACAGGGCTATCAGCTTTTGAACGATAGGATTTTTTATAATGAATAGCCTGTAATACGTCACTTTTTTTATGATACTGGGTGACGAGAAACCCACGCTTGCCCATAACAGCACAACGCCACTCAGAATTTTGAACTTCAACAGTTCAAAACCCTGGATGGCAATGCACTGCGCTCGTCACCCCGAGATGTAAGATGTCAAATCTCTGTGTGCCCCACAGACATGCCCTGTAATTTCGCTGACGTTAGCATGTAGGTGACGCGAAACCATAAGTGTTGCCTTACCAAAAAATCACTCAACGCGGCTAAAGAAGTTTTCACTTCGAAAAAATTGTTGTATAAAAATCATCACACATTCTATCCTCTGTAGAATGGAAAGTTTTGAATATTTCAATTTCTGCGAAATGACTAGTAAACATGCTTGTACTCCATGTACGACTTGATCGTCACCCGGTATACAAATATTTACAATCAAAGGACTAACCTTTCCTCGTCCTTCACTTCAGGCCGGCTATCCTGTGCATGCAACATTGTTTCTGTCCATGGCTCACTCATGTCAAACTAAAAGAGAGTGACCACAGAGAGTGACAAATATAAAAGACCATAGAAAAAAGAACATAGGGCTTACTATTAATCCATGGATGAATGGATGTCCATTGTGGATTTGGATTGTGATAATCCATAATAAGCCGGATGTTAGGTAAACATGTTTTTTTAAACGTGTTAGTAACAGCAAGGATGATTCTATATGATCGTTCTTGGTAATAGTCTTGCGTTTGGCCGCCTACTCGCTTGATGTTAAGCGATGATGCGGTCTACGTTGAAGTACGCTTGCCTAGAAGAAACCGATTCACTCGTGATTTGAAGACACCCAGATTGTAACTATCGGGGAACATTTCACCCATTGTTCATTTGTTTTGTTATATTTCGGGCGCAGGAATTCGGGGGGTGACTTTTTTTAAGCGTATGAATGTCAGAGAGATGGCACCACTGAAGTAAGAATTTTTCGTTTCTCTTTTCTGTGGATGGCACTATGCTCGTAAAATAACAAAACACGGTGACAAAACTAATATCGCTGGTCTTGGAATAAACTACCTGGGTCCGTACTAGGGCATGCAAACCGGGTACCCGAGTACCCGAAAAACCCGATTAACCGACTGATTTGAAAACCGGGTTTTTAGGATTGAAAAACCGGGTTTTTCGGGTTTTTCGAGTTTTTTTTATTCACGATGGTTTATGTAAAATACTACCACCAGAACATTAATAAACAATGAAACTTCATAAAAACTTACTCTTTCTATCGAGATACAATACCTATAGACTCACAATCACCAAGTAAAAGTAGTAAAAAACGTCCGAGCGTCGATGTAAATACCTAGACATCACAATGACACTTTCTAATTTAGACGTTATGTCGCTTGCATAGTGTTCAACGTCGCTTGTCAGCTATGGAATTACAGCACTGGCATCGCAGGGCATTGTAGTCGGAACGCGATTGCCTTACAACTAACCATAAAGTTGGCGCAATGTGTAGCGTGCGCCAAGTTTTGGTTCAGACATATATATTTTTTGGCACGTTTAGGTATGATATCTCTATGATTTTTTGACAATATTTCTACTACTACGTATTTTAATGTATAGTCTTTTTGTTTCTCAATTTTCATGTTTTTGTGTTAACATAGCTAAATCAATAACCATCATCATCCCATATTATTATTTTCAATATTTTGATAAACGTACGCTATACTAGTTCTTCATATCAACAGAGAGAAAAAAAAAAGGAGGACTGCCAGTGCCGATTCAGCAACATTAAAATATATAGAATATAAAAAATCTGCTTGCGATAAATTATCAGCATGGTTTTAATCATTGCATGCGACGGATGGAAACAGCTCCAAGGGTAAAGAATGTAATAAAATGCTGAATATGTCAGGCAGTTCTATTGAAGATTCCGTCGCGGCTTTTCACACTAAGGAGTTTAACATGCCCCAACATAGACTAATTAGTGACTCCCGTTGTCTATCGTCATCATCATTAGCCGGAAGATGTCCACTGCTTAAAATAGGCCTCCCCCTTTAACCTCCACCCTGTACGACACCCTGCCATCTGCATCCACTGGATGCCCACGACTCTCACGATGTCGTCGTTCCATCTAGTAGGGGCCTACCTAGGCTGCGTCTTCAACTTGCAAATTTTAATACCTTTGTCGGTGGCTCTGGTTCTTTGGCGAATATCCACGTTCAGGATTCTATCGCCCAAAGAAACTCCGAGCACAGCTCTCTCCATTGCCTGTTGTGTGACTCAGAGTTTCTACAAAAGGCCAACAATTAAGGACCACGTCTCAGTACCATATGTCATCACCGGCAACACACATTGATCAAAGACCCTTGTTTTTATGCACTGTGGTATCTTTGACGAGAAGATTTCACGCAATTTCTCGAACGCTGCCCATCCGAGTTGGATTTTTTGGGTGACCTCTTTGCCTAAGTTGGACTTACCTAACTGAACAATCTGACCAAGATACATGTAATGTAATAGTCAACAACTTCGAGAGTATCGCTCCCTATAATTACCGGCACGGGTACAACATTGACATTGAACATGATTTTTGTCTTGTCCATTTTCATTTTAAGACCCACCTGTTGAGAAAGGCTATTGAGGTCGCTGAGCATTGTATTGAGGTTCTCCAGTGACTCTGTCATGATAACTATATCATCGGCAAAACGAAGGTGAGTGATGTATTCGCCATTGATGTTGATGCTGAATCTGTTCCAGTCTAAGCTTGAAAACTTCCTCCAACGCGTTCGTGAACAGTTTTGGAGAGATAACATCTCCCTGTCTCACGCCTTTCTGCAATTGGATTGGTTCCGTGCTCTCCTTTTATCTGATCGACATGGTGGCGTTTCTATACAAACACTTCAGCACTTCGATTTAGATATATCTATAGTCGATACGACAACGCTGGAGGGACTGCAATACTACCCAGGTGTCGATTGAATCAAAGGCTTTTTCATAGTCCACGAACGCTAGGCATAATGGCCGATTACACTCCTCAGTCATCTGTATAATGTGGCGGAGCGTGTGTATGTGGTTTATGGTGCTCCAGCCTTTAAGGAAACTGGCTTGTTCAGGACGCTGGAAGTCTCAACATTATACCAAATGTTACTTGATTAATCTCTTGTAAAAGCTAAACAATAAAAATACGCAAGTGCCAATACATATATAACTAAATTTCAGCATTTTCTTTACTTGCACACACTAATACAATATTTTTAAGGTTTAAATAAAGAAAACTCGAAAAACCCGAAAAACTCGAAAAAACCGGTTTTTGAAATTGAAAACTCGAAAAAAACCGGGTTTTTTCAATTACCCGAGTTTTGCATGCCCTAGTCCGTACCGTTACCTTTTTTAAGCGATTCGGTTTAGGTGTTTTTGGGAAATCACGCGAACGTGAATCCTAACGCGCCGAGATACGGTTTGCGGTCGCTCAACGTCGACGCAGCGTTTTAAATTGAATCGCTTAAAATATATTGACGGTATGGCCCAGAAGTTTATTAGTACTTCTACTTAGTCTTTTTATTAAAAACATTTATATAGTAAAGTACTTCATGCCACAAACGCCACAATACAATACGATAAAATTTGCAATAAATCTCACATTCAGCCACTTAACTCGACATTGGCCTGCTCTCAGTTCATTGTAATACTGGCTTAACGATATTACGAGTTGACACAATCTTGACGTAAGTGCGATCCGTAGGCGCAGTCAAACCAACGTATGTAGAGTTAACTGGAGCCACCATCAAATTTCATGAACAAAATTCTCACCATCACTTGGAAACTTTTAGTTCTAGCGTTTGGCCAACTCCACAGGTTAGCAGGTAAGTCTGTAAGGTATTGTTTACCACATCGTGCCCTTGACCAGATTGTAATGAGATTTTCCTTATTTATATAATTTAATACTCACCTGTTAAATCATCATCATCAGACCGAAGACGTCTACTACTGAACATAGGCCTCCTCCTTAGATTTTCACACTGAACGACAGCAGATCTGCGATTGCCTGTCGGTCTGCGTCTTCCAGTTCGTAGTCTCCACTGAAGAACCTTTCTTCCCCATCGGTTATCGGTTCTTCGAGCGATGTGGTCTGCTCAATGCCGCTTCAACTTGCAAATCTGAGCAGCTATGTCAGCAAATTAGCTCAGGTAATTCAACGGTCAAATTCTCTTACATTGCAAACATTAAAGCCTTGCTCATCCTGGTTATATTTTTGATGTCCAAAACAGTACGATTCATTCAATGAACGTTGAAGTAGGCGGAAAAGGAAAAAGATCCAGGAGATTGAGAGTTTTGCGTAGCTAACCTTGCAACAACTTCAAAGGTCCCCCTGTGTAATTTTTTGTTATTTTATGTGAGCTGGATTCAGTCGCAAATGTTGATACTTGTCGGATTTGTAGTGGAAAATTACCTCATTTATAAAGTGAGTTTAAACAGGCTGTTTTGTCCTTTTGAGTTAAATTTATGACGATTTGTAATATGCAAAAGCCTAAAGAAGTTTTTTGTACAAAGTAATAAGGCAAGAAAGTCGATTGCCTGGTGGTATGCGTTATGTTTAACCGTAACAGATTTACTGCCACCTACAAAACTATTAGTTTTTCCAGAATGTAAAAAATTATTAAATTTTAATATTGTTAGTTAAGGCCATGCACGACGGCCACAGCTAATTTGTTCTTACGTTTTCAAAAAATTGAAGATAATAAATAAATAATTAGTGTTCATTACAAAAACCGATTGGATAATTACAAATTCTTTACGATAACATTAAAAATAGATAAAAGCAATTTTTGGTGTTGTTTTTGTAAGATGGCGGAAGAAATAGGAAAAATAAAACTAGTATTCATTCTATCTCCTCTGCCATGCTATAAAATATCAACAAGAAAATTGCTTCGCACTATTAGTACATGTTATTAAAAATAATTTTTAATTTTCCAATCAGTTTTCTTTTAATTCTCACTCAGTGGTTTTTATCTTTTCTTTTTTTTTCTTGTCGAAAATGTGCTCATAGAGAGTCTTTGGATAATAGGGTAAATCAATTTGAGGGTAGTGCTAAGGATTGGACTAAGTATATAAGCATATAAGTATATAGCGTGCCTTGACAGAAGCCATTGCTCAGTTGTGGCTTGTGTGGTGTGTGATTTATATGCAGGACCCTTAGGCAATTGTCCAATAGGCCCGAAATGTCCTAAGAAGAGCATTATGCCAAGTTTATTTAAAAAAGAAAATAAAAAATGATCCCCTATATTTGAGGTAAGTTACACCAAATGTTTCAAGTTTACGTACCTACTTAATTACGCGGCGAACTTTCTGAGCGTCTTGAATCAATTCGAAAGACTTCGTTAAGCATAAAGGTTCGTTATTTAAAAATAACCAAGCCAGTTTTGTCTTCTCACCTTTGTTTCATATGCACTGGCACTACATCACTGATTCTGCATCCCTCTCATCCCAACACAAGTACGATCGATATTAATCTGAAGCAAAGCTTGGACAAACAAAATCAAAAACAATATTCGAAGACAGTCGAGTCGAATGCGATATACCTACATGCAAGTGTGATATTGAAATGAAACAGGTTTGCCTCCTGGAGTCAACTGAGGGAACGCGGCGACCCAACCGCGCCTGGGAATACGGAATCGCGAGTTAGGATCAAGGCATTTGGTGGTACTGAGAAACTTGTGCTTGGAACTGTATCAAAAGGATAATTAAGGTAAGCTCAAAGCTAACGAGTGGTCAGCCGAGTGCACAGTCTCAGACGAGGCACACCAATATAGTACGTACTCCTCGGGGTTTCGACCCAAAAAGCGCAAAGCGATGCAAGCACGAGTAACGTCCAACGAGGATATCTATCTAGCGTCTTGTGTGTTGTGCTGTCTGGACGATAGTGTACATCCAGCAAGTCAGGGTTTTCAAATCCCCTAACCCCGACATATCTTTACCGTTATTGTTCGATTAGTTCATTAAAACTGCATTTAACTACTTCTACTTCCGTCACTTTGTCTCTTCTGTCAATAGGACGCTGTTTAACAAAGAGGATTCAATCCACACCAACCTACTTTTGGTTAAATCCTTTTTGACATTAAAAATTTCTTACTGGTTTGCTTGTCTGACTATTTATCTTACGGTGTTATTACTGAAATGAGATTGGTACTTTTTTTACAGATTATAAAAGGCCACCTCAGGAATCAGTTTATATGCATAATTCGATTTTGAAATTTTTATGGACAGGATCCTATTTGGTCAACAACGTCCAATTGGAAAGTATTTAGAACAGTAGAAAAAGTTGCCAAATTAATTTATATAAGTTGTATATAAGTAGAATGATACAACAGAATTGAAATCGTTGGCTTCTTCCAATGTTTAAGAATACTTAAAATAAAGAGAGAAACAAATGTAATTTAATTTAAAACAAACAATATTTTGTACCTTTCATGGTAGCATCCAACTCTCGCGATGCGCTTCGAGCATAGTGAATTAGAGCTGGCGCCGACTGAAGTATTTATTGTCTTCGATAGGCATTGTCGGGAATATTATACCGGGAGAGCCGTGCGACGTATTTACATATAAAAAGCTTGTATTTCCCGGTATTTATGTCTCCTGTCTGAAGGTAGCAGTAGGTTAATTGATTTGATGTTGACACAACGCACGATTCGACTACTGTCGCTAATATAATTATTTCAGTGCAATCTGGAAATGTTAATATTAGCCTTAGTACATCAAAAGAAACAACTTTTTTACAAAGAATTTTCAAAACTTGCTATAAAAAAACTGCCGTTTCTATACAATATATATATATATATATTCACTCCTGATAAAATAATTATTATGTATATGATATTGCAGATTTTTTTCTCGCGAATTTTGTTATGTCGTAGAACTAAACTTAAGATAATGCTAACAGATTACCAGTAACCCTGTATATTTGAGTAAGTGTGACAATTTGCATGAAGAGACTAGTTCAAGTTTAATGCGCTCTTAACGAATGAGGCTTTCGAATGGGTCGGTTTTATCTGCACCAACAGTTAGTGATTAATACCAAATGAGGGCTGTGTTGGTGCGTTATAATTGTCAGGGCTACCTCGATCTATCATACTAATATTATAAATGCGATTATAATATTAGAAAAGAAAGGGCACTTGCCTTTGTTTATCAGTTTCTTTTGTTATTCTCTGACGCAGCAACAGAGTAACGGATTTTTTTGCATACCTAGAGAGGCGAAAGATAGTGAACATTATTCCAGAAAAAAAAAACTTTTCTGAGCGTCCATACGTGTGACGTGGACAGGGTGCAGCTATAAAAAAACTAGGATCTATCTCTCTATCTTAGAGATTTTTTAGGATAGGCTTAACTACGATGGCGCACTTCAGCCTTGGAGGAATCTGTTTACTCTAAATTTGAAGACACCCATATTTGTAACAATGACTCCGGCAGAGAATTCCACGGTCTTGCTGTGCGTATAAAAATCTGCCATTACTGTAATTGATATAAGTTTGCTGAAAATAATATCATACATGATGCAGTTTAAATACATACTTAAATTCTTTTTTTTTACCGGGCAAGTGCCTTTATTAACTAAACAAAATACTAGCTAAAACTAACACTAAATAAACAGTTAGACTGTCCATAGACCGTTGAAGGTCTAAAGACAATCCAAATGCTCAAAATAAAAATGTAAAAAAAACACATACATAAACTCATACATGATTAAAATGTAGAAAATTTGATCTATAAAATGTACGCTTAACTAAGTTTGATCCAAAATTCTAGGTAGAGTTTTAAGTTGTATTTAAGAAGAATAAAAGGAAAATCATTTTTTTTTGTAATTTATCAAAGTAGATAGGCCTAGAGCATCATGCAGTAGGTAGATGCCTGAAAGTGGATGAAGGAGCCAAGGCAGGCCAAGAAAATGCTGTCGCGATGACTGTCAAGTCTAGCTGATAATCGTACTCTTTAGAAGGAGCTAGGAGAGATATTTGCCCAGGAGTGGGACAGAACAGGTTAAAAAATATTGTACAGTCATAAGTAGCCAAAAAATTCTACCACTCTTAAATTCGTAAGGTTTCCGATTTTGCGGCAGATGATACCCAGGCTCCATCTAATCCAAAGACTATATGGTAATTGATCTATTAAAATAATTTATTTCTAAAAACTTATTTTAATTTTATTTCGTTGAGAATTTAATTTAATTTTACAGAAAATATTATAAACAAATAAATTATTATCAACAACTATTGCAGCACTAATCATCTAACTGGGTGTAATTAAAAACCCGTAACTTGATTGATAAGGCTTTCCATATTTAGAATCTAAATTTAAGCACAATATAATATAGTAAGTAAGTATAGTACAATACTGTTTGACTCAATTTCAATACAGGTAATACATTTTTTTTTAAATCAAGTATCTAAATGAAATAGCAAAAAAATTTTTTTGGGACTTATGTCGAATTCATAACAAGAACACCGAAATTACATTGATTCATTTTTAAATTAATGTAAAAGTTCATTTATATTTTTGAACTAGTCCGTAAAAAAACATTTCAATTATTTGCTTTGTATTTATCGAATTATTTTAATGTAAACCTTTTTATCTCTGTATAAACGGTAAATTTCCGTAAGATTCCTCTCAAATAACAGACAACCCTAGTTATTCTAACAGACGAAACCGATACAACTCTCTCTGCGACCACGGCAATGATAGTTAAAGGAATGTTGGAGTTATTAAACGCCAAGCTATTTGATCAACTTTACAACCAGTTCCCATTGATATTTTAAACGATCACTTACTCATTTAATAGCTGTATTTAAACCCTTAAACTCATCTTTCGTCACTTGAAGATTAGAAAATTGTACCAAATCTGTCGCAACTTTATTGCAGTTTTTTGATATCAATGTTTTATTATTTATATAAACATATAAAAGAGTCTTACGGTAAGTGTTTTTAGTTTGAATACTGGTATTTTATATGTATTAATCGGTAGCTTTCTTGACTTAAAATTGGATTTCAGCTAAGCAAGCAGAGTGAGCTTCTGTTGTAGAGAATGGATATTCTTCTGTTTTTAAGTTCCTGATTTAGGTTAGGCGTGTCATCATCTGCGAACACACATCCATTTTTTTTTTTTCTAATGTGACTTATTGCTGTTGGCCTTGCGGCCTCTACAGCTTGACCGGACTAGTTGGTGAACGCAGAGGGCGTTGGGCCAACATGGTTTAGATTTTGGGCGACAAGCGCAAGGGCACCTCGGAGGTACGAGCCTCGGCTTGGACCGTCGCCGGGAGTGGGAGATTAGACTTGCCCTGGCACCCCAGAAGGGGTGTGCCCTGTGGCCCTAGTAGGTTGTTGAACTGAATGAGGGAACACACATCCAATCTCAGGTGTGGTATATATATGAGCATAGTATTTTTGTGGCGTTACAAATAAACCTATTTAATTTACCTGGCTGTATCAGGGTTCTACTGTAGAATTGCACGCTACAAACTCTCGGTTATCCAGTATTTTTGCCTAACAGAAACTCTATGGCTTCTGCTCGTTCCTATAAACGTGCTGCTTTTCTAGGTGGTCTTCTTGAGTCAGTGGGAAATTCTCCCATCATGATTATAAGCTTAGTTGGTCATTATCAAAATTTTATCGAAGTTTTCCCTAAACTGACAACAATTTTATCATTATCATATTTTTAATAATTTAACCGTATCATTATCGATTTCCTTATAATACAATAACCTATAGAAACTATGAGTAACATCTTCTTAACGGTAACGTATAATTGATGGCATGGCCTGAAAAGACCAAATGTCTTTCAGAGTACGTTATATGTACTCTAATATTATTATTTGACCCCCTATGTAACTTTGTATTTCTGTTTGTATTCTGTGTTAATGTAAGTGTAACAGATGATTAGAAAAACCATATAGGAAAGCCATATAGTATTATAACAACGTATTATAAAAATCAAATAGTCTTAGCTTTGAACCTGCTCAATTCTTAAAACAAGAGTGCGTGTAAAAGCAGGATGCACTTTATTCTACAAGTAGAAAAGTACTCACGTATCATTACCTGCGTCCTTTTCTACTTGTGAAACCTAGCAGTTTTAACTTTAGCCCCGGCGCCGTGAGCTAGACATAATTGTGTCAAAAAAAAATGCAAGTAACTCTTATCATCTTAGGAATAGTAGGTAGAACCTGGGTGCAGTGTAGGTAGAAGTTTTAAGGCTGCTCTCACTGGTCATAGCTCTTTTGCATATTTTCAAAATTTTTGATGATAAAAACCACGGTTATAAAAACTGCAAAAATATATACAATTTTCATGTTGAAATTTTATAATGTAGGGACAGAAAAAACCTATATAACATAAGTAATTAACAGAAAAATTACTTTAAAACGTTGACAATGTTATTCGGTAAAGTATGCCTCATCCCGCTTTTATTCCTAATCAGTGAATTATTATCTAATTCAAATTGTATTATATTGCTTTATTTAGACATATATTACAATTATTATTACAAAAGAAAAAGCGAATAATTCTGTTTGCCTGGCACGAACGAATGAAGCAATGTATAAAAGCGTAATCTGAAAAGGCCTTTACGATACGTACTCGATGGTTACAATAACGCAGTTACAAAATTTGATTAGCGGAATGGTCACGTCGGAATTCGACTGCGGATGACTAACCGTGGGACTACTGTTTTGGTGGATGTGGTATTACAAATTTCATTGATTCAGAAAATATTTGGATTACCATTGAAAAGATTTCACTGTAATTATCCGTTTGGATAATAAACGACTAGCTATTGCTGGTGACGGCGTACGTGTAGACTTTCACATAAAAATGCAACTCTCTCAATTCAGCCCTTTCGAAAAATTATTTATTAGCGGACCTTTACACTTCTTAAGGAATGTTCTTGGTAAATTTCAGCCTCGTAGATCAAGTAGTTTTCGAGAGCAAAAAGAGTAGAAAATGTTTCAAATACAAACAGCAAACCAAACAGATTCTGATATTCTCGGGCAATTGATATCATTTCTGATGTTATTACTATAATTGAGATAAAAATTAGGGTGCACCAGGATTAAAACTTATGTTATTTTCTGCGATCATATACCTAGCTTGGATTTGCCTTAAACTCAAGTTAGTACAAAAAAAAACTTCGCCATACGCTGAAGGGCCATACGCATAAGTAAACACGTATTGCAAACTATTCCTACTAGTTCTAGAAACGCATACTTCAATATTGAGCAGCACACAACAGCAAATGAGATGACCAAACGGATGACTAAAAGGGGCCCGACCGGGGAAGGTGGTCGTCCGTTTGGTCATTTCGTAAGAGTTAAAAGGAAAACTGCAGTATTTTATAATGGAAACTGACATTTTCACACAATCTATTAATATTACACGCAAAGCGAGACGCAGCCACGCGCGCGCATTCCTTGATAAAGACCGCCGAATGCGGTTGAAACTATAGTTGGAGAAACCGACTTAATCTTACGTGAATAATTCCCGTGTAATATAAATAAAATGTGGAAACTGTAGTTAAAACGCTTCCATATATTTTTCTGAAGATGCTATATTGGTTGTGTGCCACATCTAAAGAGTACCTTGTTCGCTTGTTTCCTAGCTCCGGTACCTAGTTTCGTCGCGTTCAGGGGCAAGCGGAACGGTACCGCGGCCGACGACCCGAGATCTCGCCGATAACTCATCGCGGTGTTTATTCACTAGCTGAGCCCGTGGTCTTACTCTTTATCCCTGAGGAACTAATATTTCCGGGATTCAATTAAGTTATGGTTTATTGCATAGGTTTCTAGATCGCCCCATTGCCCAACATGGGAAATGATTCTAAAACAAACTACGTTAGCACTCTGTTGCAAATTACCCTCACGGTGCCATCCAAAGACTGACCAATTCATCCATTGTTTAATTTTGATGGTCCATGGTCATCAATCTGATAAGCCCAAATAATAGGTTACGCCACTACTTCATGGCTAAAAACGAGCAAATGTTTTAATGCAGGGCATACACACACACGCACACACGTTTCCTACACATCCTATTTTATCTAAATTTGTTAAGTTGTTACACATACACGCACATACACATACATTTTTCACATTTATAACATTGGTGTGATTATCGAATGTACAATTGTATGCGTATCCATTGTGGACGCTATTAGAGTAACATTTGTCATACGATGGAATGTTTGTTTGTCTTGTTTCTTTTCTTTTTGGGGAAACAAAGCGTAGTTGGCGTGAGAATTTGTAATGATTGCTATATTGTGTGATTTAGGTTGTACCTGGTGACCTTTCTTTGTTTGTTTTTGATGTCGAGGGAGAAATCTTCTAAAGAATCCCAGCTGTATCGGGTTATGTGAGCTTATACCCACTTAAAACCCTTCCCCCTGATGATAAGTTTTACTGCTTGACAAGAAGGCTCCGGGATATCCCGCGATCCGGAAAGATCCCACCTCTTGTACATTTGCTAGTGTAAAATGATGTAACATTTTCAAGTTTTAATTAATATCAATACAAGTCATAGCCACAGTTAGAATCAAGCAAAGTAAGTCACGGACAAGTCTGTCATACCCTAAGTGGTGGAGGTTTTACTACAGGCTTCTATGGAGTATAGGAAGAAACAGGAAAGAATCATGTATGTTTCGCTTATATCATTTGTCCACACTCTTAATTTGCAAGTTGAATTGGCAATGGGCAGGCCACATCTCTCGAAGAACTGACAACCGATGGGGAATAAAACTTCTTGAGTGAAGACCACAAACCGGAAAATACAGCGTAGGTAGGCCTCCCGCTCGATAGCCCAAGCACGTTCAGGATCACTTAATAATCCACGTTTTTATGGATTTAACGTTTGAAAATGTACAAATTTAGGAGAGCTATACAATTAGGTGACATGTTTTTTTACGTTGCCAAAACTACAATCAAAAATCAAGATCATATTTCACCTGACTGATTAGCAAAGTCATAGTTAGTAGCTTTACTTCACCATCTTAGTTAAAACTTAACAGTTTAACCTATCATAAATAAATTAACACTAACATCTTTATGATTAAGCTGTAAGACCTAATCGTTTCACATCGGAATGTTACTGATTGCTATCAGATTAGTAAACTGTTTAAGGTAGCTGATAATTATTTATTTGTTCAAGTAGCAAGTAATTATTTCCATAAATGTACCTTCATGTCATAGATTCTGTAAACCCCTTTTTTCCGATGGCTTAAGTTGTGTGACATTGTTGATGCCATCCTAGATTTTATCGATTGTGATCTTTTTATGGATAGTGCAATGCAGTTTGTGAGGGTTTATGAATTTGTTATAATTAATTGACACCATGTTAACTCGTATACCTTGTGCATATAAAGCGCAGAACGTAATTACTACGATTGCGCTATAGTTTTAATGTACGTTAACATTCACAACGATATTTTACGGATGCAAACATGTAAGATCATGATAACTAAGACATTTTGAGCATTTTGAGCCATATCAACATTTTAATTAAAGCTATAAGGTTTTTTTGTGGAAACCCCAAATGAGGTTCGAGTTTGTCAAGCCGGTACAACTTTGTTAAATATTATGTGTAAGTGTCAAATAAATGTACCTATTTTCTATATTATTTTATTTTTTGTACCACCTAGCCCACGCGCTGTATTGGTGATGTAAAACTACTTTTGGGTTTCCCCGATTCATCAGGATTATTAATTATTCAAGTTTAATTATTTATAAATAATGTTTACGCGTTAAAATTTCATTCGCAGCGGCAATGATCGCGGAAGCTACCGCGCGTCGTCTGCGATTAACTTTAGTTTATTAGCTACCTGTCTGCGGTTGGTTTTTTGCTATACAAACAGTTTCTTGTGATAAAAATAATCATGCAAATGTAATACAAAGAAATAGTAAAAATAATTTTATTGTTTTCTTCAACATCGTCAATTTTTAATTAATTTAATATAATTATTATATAACATATTATAATTGTAAAAGTTTGCCGTCACGGGACGCCCAGCCGATGTGAAACGTGACGTCACGTACAGTCACGGCATACTTGTTGGTTTTAATGCCAAGGCGCGCCAATATATGTATCACATCAAAAAACCCAGCCGGAATGAACAACCTCTTGATTTGAGACTCATAAGCGCACAAATCAGGAGCAACCGTATTATTACAGCAACCACAAAAAGCTCTCTCCGACAAACACCATCTCAAAACAGTACAATAAACCAGTCCACTGATCTATCAATAGAATTTGCTTTTTTCACGTGATCGTGCGCAGGTAGTAATTTAACGGTTGTCCAATCAGAAGAGAGCGCGGGCGCTGCTCGCAAACTCGCAATGCTTAGGGTTGCCACTGTGTTTAGATATAACCCCAATTTTTGTAATGAGTCAGTTTAAGCTGTCAAACTGATCTCGGATAAACTCGCCAAGTTTTTTTGTATTGGCTGCTGGAATAACATCGTAAATAGTAGGATAAAAAATAACATTTAATAATTCACTGTAATATATGAATAGCATATTCAGTTACCAAAGAACCAGAGTCACCGACATAGCTATTAAAATCTCCAAGTTGAAGAGGCAATGGGCAGGCTACATCGCTCGAAGAACTGATAACCGATGGGGAAGAAAGGTTCTTGAGTGAAGACCACGAACATGCAGATGGCAGGATGTCGTTCAGTGTGGAGGTTAAAGAGGGAGGCAAAAATAAAATAATAAAAAACAGTCAAATTGAGAACCTCCTTCTTTTTGGAAGTCGGTTAAAAATCCATTAGTACCATAATCGGTAAGAACAAGGTTTTTGAAGTTGCTTTTAGATTCTTACCGCTTTTGTTAGATTTTTTGCGTCAGATTATAACTGAATATCATCATCATCATCAGCAAGAAGACGTCCACTGCTGAACATAGGCCTCCCTCTTTAACCTCCACACTGAACGACATCCTGCCATATGCATCCACTGGATGCCCGCGACTCTCACAATGTCGTCGGTCCATCTAGTGGGAGGCCTACCTACGTTGCGTCTAGAACCCTCGCTGGGATATTATTAAAGCTGTAAGTAAACAAATTTATTGGACGCGTTTCACAAGTACACGAGTTTCATAAGTTGGGTTTCATAAGTTGGCCAATTTTGAGCGATTGGACTTCCGTAGATTTGGTGCGCTGGATTTTTTTGCCACCCAAGACGTGTCCGAACAATCATACATCAGACAGTCGCGTCTGTCAGCCGCGTCATACGGATCGATGCGTCAGATAGTTTATTGGCAGCTCACCTCTTGTGTGTCAACCCTAGCAACGCGGAAATCAATTGGAGTCCGCATTATCGGCGGATCTCAGACCCCTGGGCGTCACGTTTAGTACTATATACCATGTTACTGATACTGTTTTGGTGCTTATTAGCTACAAAATCTCGGCAAGCAATGCTTTCTAAATCATTGACATTTTGTTACTGGTAGGGCGTTAGAGATTTTGTTTTGGTAAATTATAAAGTTCCTCAAAAAGTTCAGTACGATTTAATAATCTGCATGTTCAAATCCTCAACTGCCGGAAATTTGTCAAAAAAAATAAGCAATGTATACGGGATGAAACTACAATAAGCTGTTAAAATTATTATCAATTCTGTTGTACTAATCTCTAAACTAATCTGACAGGACCAAAATTTATCAGAGTCCCTTTTCATTTCAATAATAGGTGGGAAAAGGAGGACTCCCATTTTAGAGCTGTCAAATAAAAATAAGAATAACATTTATTTTATTGCCAAAAACAATGGATAGGTACATAAGGTAAAAACAATGTTTGGCAATAGGGGTATGCTCAGCGCCGTACTGCGAGGTCCCGAAAGATCACGCAGGGCTGGTTTTCAGCATACCCCTTTGCTCAGAAAAAAAAATATATTTTTGTTTCAAAAAACGAATAGTCGTTTTAAAGAATCGACGCCATTTATAGTCACTCGTGGTCATATCCACAAACAGGAAACTTTCAACTTGTTATTGCTACATTTGGCATAGTCATAGTCATATAATTTTTACTTATTTATTTCATTAGTATATTGTAATCAAACCAGGTTATTGATTTGCTTTATATTCCCAATTGTAAAAATAGTATTCATTTTAAAAGAGCTATTCAAGGATACCACACACGAAGGGGTGCAGCGAAAAACATAATTTCGTCCCCTTTTCACACGTACGAAATCCACCCGTTAAAAGCAAATTTATATATTTTTCATTAAAATTGAGATCTATACTTAAACTGTAAGTCTGCAGAGTTTCATGCACTTGCCCAACTATAGAACTTTGATCAAATATAGGTTAAAAATTAAGACTAACGGACGGACGGACAGAACGAGCTTATAATGGTTCTTTGGCGGGCTACGGAACCCTAAAAAAGATTCTGAAAATATATTTTTACATCCAAAAAAGATCATTACCTATTTCGAAAATAAAATATTATCGTATTGTGTAAATTGTGTAAAATTGACTGAAATAAGCTATGACAATGCTGAATGGGATACACATATTTTAAAAAATTAGGTACATTAATCTGTTCCCACAGCTAATTACATCGAAATCAGTTTAGCTGTTGTGGAGTTTAGTAAAACACTATTAATTCTTAATTGAAATAACAAATAATTTATTATTTCGAAATATATTTGTAAATAACAACGATTTCTTGTGTAAATAACAACACATCATCTTACAGATGAAAAAAAACACGGTAATTAAAAAAACTAACAATTACAAACTTCCGCATTTCAAGCACATACAAGTATGAACTTCTGGCTATGTTAGACCATCGTCCCGTTAAATTCACCTCAAAACAGCTAATCGACCATTCACAAAATACAACAGATGGAATTAGCCTATCGCTAGTGAATGCAGGGCGACGACAGCGCGCGCGCACCTCGCGCCGCGCCGGGTCAACGACCGGCCCGTTACGAGTTACGTAACAACGTAGCTTACGGCTACGATCGTAGCACGATGTCGCGGCCGTTTTGCAAAGGGTTGCCAGTGACATTCATCTATTATCCATTTCGTCTTGCCTGGTAACAATAAAAAAATATACGCGTCGACTATATTTATATAGGTACTTACTTTTTTCGTCGGATACAAAATATTGTGAGAAAACGAATACTTAGCCGAATATTTTTTAAATGAATAATAAGCGTGTTGCCTAAGCGATCATGCGGTCTACTATGAAGCACGTTTACCTAGAAGAAACCGATTAAAGATCGTGACTTGAAGACACCCAACTATCGTGGAAAACCTAGGGTTAACTTTAATTTGGTAGCCACCAAAAAAATCACAATATTTTTATCAGTGGAAAAAACTACTCCAGATCAATTTAAATCTATATACAGGGTTACGTATATCGACATTACTAAGCCGAACGAAGGTCATTATACTCATCATTCTGAACAACTATTGGGAACTACCTATAAATCGCGAAAAAAACCAGCTATTCCATAGAAAACGGTCATTGACACTCGTCAATATGTATGAACCGATTATGATGAAATTTCTATGGGACCAATTTGAAAGCATAATATACTTAAAAAAAAAACCGGTTTATAAATGACGAAGATCCGAGGTAACAAAAACAACAAGAATTGAAACTTTTTGAAATTGGTAAAAAAACATATTCAAGACAATTGGAGAGCTACTTTACTACTAACGAAATCTCCCGACACTAGATACATTTTCCCCAAAATCGAGTAAAAGACCTTAATCTGGCAACTCTGGGTTTTGCAACGTCTGTGAGGTCAGCTGTAGTTGCATAGGTAGTTTATTTATTTTTCCTAATACTGTGTTTTAATTTTTCTGTGACTAGGTCTTTTTATGGATGAATACTTGTAGATAATTCACGGGTACATGAAATTTTTATCTTTGTTAGAAAAAATCATACCCATACTAATAATATGAAGCGAAGGTGTGTTCATTAGTTTTTTCCTGTTTCACGCAGCAACTGAACAGCGGATAAACGTGATATTTTGGATAGAGATAGTTGAGGGCTCGGAAAGTGATCTTAACCAGGGAAAAGGCGCGGTGTTTGAAGGAATATTCATGGGAGTGAATACCCTCCCATGGAGTGAATACCCTCCAATACCTTCACCGCAGTCCACTACTATTTTTAACCGACATCCAAAAAGGAGGAGATTTTCAATTCGTTTTTTTTATGTATGTTACCACAGAACTTTTAACTGGGTGAACCGATTTTGATTATTCTTTTTTTTTATTTGAAAGCTGGTGCTTTCCGTGTGGTCCTTTTTTCAATTTGGTCAATATCTGAAACTTTTATGAAGTTGGTTTTTTGTATTGATATTTATTGGACACCATAGGTGGCAAATAAGCTAACGGGCTACCTGATGTAAAGCGATCACCATCGCTTATATCGGATACCTGTAACGCCACGGACATCACAGAAACGTTGCCAACCTGAAAAAACTATATTAACAGCCCATTTGAAGAACCCGTTTCTTATAGTTACTCGGAAAAGCCACCCACAAATTGCAGGTGTGAGGCAAAAGAGATCGCTTAAAACGCACATTGTGAGATTTCCACAGATCTATGATATGTGGATGAGCTTTCAGGCGGTGGCGGGCTGGCGGCTAGAACTTCTTTTCTACAGAACATTTCTTGTTGTAAATGCGATAAAAGATGCAAAGAGACCCAACGTCTCTGCGTCTGCGCACGCTGAACGGCTTTAGGTGTTCAGTGAGAGTGGTACTAACCACAGTATCAAAGGTTTAAGGTATAGTTTTTTTAGGCCGCCCGGAAGCTTGTCACACGTGGGAATCAATTATTGTTGTTATACATTGTTATTGTTGTGATTATTAAATGTTCTTAAGGCGCTGTGACTGGCTGACTTTTATGCTTTTGAGGGGGTGAAGCAGATGAAGTGGCGGCTGACTAGTCCCACCTACTGCGGGACGCACCGCGTGAATCTGGCAGATGCGCGACGTTTTTTACTTATACACATGTAATTTCGTCACCTTAGTGCAAAGCTCTGTTGGCCCAGCGGTTCAACACTGCGCTAGCGAGCCGTGGGCCTACGGTTCAAATCTGATCGGGTGTAGATATTTTTGGATTCTAATTTTTATAGCAGACAGATAATAAAGTGATCCTATAACGATTCTGTTTTTTTTGCTTATGAGATACGGAAGCCTCAAAAAGTATTTAACCCGCTGCAAACGAGGGGGCGTGTGGGGTATCGTATATGTAGGTTTCATTCGTACAAACATACACACAATCATCACCTTTTACACACACACACACACACACACACACACACACACACACCCACGAATCTCCTTTTAGAGACTGTAACACTTTTTTATGGTTCCGTAGAAATAAAAAGAACCCATATAAATTCGTTCTGTATATCCGTCTGTCTGTCTGTCCGTCCCAATTTATTGATTTATTTGAACTTTCACCCACGTAGTGATGAAAAATGGTGAGGACGAAGATAATGATGAAAAGTACCTATTTTTTAGGGTTCCGTACCCAAAGGGTTAAACCGGGACCCATATAAGTTCGTTCGTCCATCCGTCTGTCTGTCTGTCCATCCCAACTAATCCCAAGCTATTTAGAACTTCCTAACCTCTATAGTAGACTAATTGTGACCCGCGCGTTCACCTGCGTAGTAATGAAAAAAATGTGATGATGATGATGATGAAAAGTTGCCAAAAAAATTCTCGTCATAACATCAGCTATCTGAAAGTGAAAATCCCATCAAAATAAGTCCTGCGGTTTTCGAGTTATAAAGAACATTACAAAAATACACACACACGCACGCACGCACACACGGACACGACGAATTATTTCAAAATCATTAGAAAAATAACAAAAAGAAAATAGTAAACGTGAGATTTGAATTTGAACCCGGCGCTTACTAAGACGCAAAGAACTTATCCAATACGTCAAACCGTTCGGCCAACTGGACTATGACGATTGTGGTGAAATTATGCTTCATAAAATAATATATACAAACAAATCGTTACAAAATTTAATTTTCATTCGCCTGCCTGTTTAGTACTAACTTACTTGAAGCCTGCCTGACCAAAGAAAGCAAGGGTGAGCGCTATATTTTGTACATCGTAAATGAGCTGGATATAATTCTACTGGTAGGTGGGTGTCTATTTAAACTGGACGGAAAGCTATTTTGTATGGAAACGTCGCTGACAGTAGAATTGGTGTGACCTCTGCAAAGCGCTCGCTCGCTTTGTATAAAACTACTAGCCGTCCGCCCCGGCTTCGCACGAGTGTAAGCTCGGCCTTCGGCCTCGCTACAAAATATAATATAGCCTATGTCACCCGGGGATAGTGTAGCTTCCCAACAGTGAAAGAATTTTTCAAATCAGTTCAGTAGTTAAAGAGCCTATTCATTACAAACATACAAACACAAAAATAGGTACAAATCTTTCCTCTTTATAATATTAGTGTAGATGCTTCGACCAAAATAAAAGAATGGACGGGCCCTAACCATTGAACTTGATCAGTAAAAACGAGTCAAAACCGTCGGACATATACTTCAACACCTAATTATAAAAATGTACAGTATATATGTTACAAAAAATAGATATCGGTTTTATTTGTGTATTTACACTTCGGTAAAGCATACGAATTCATAATTTTGTCAGATGTTTCGTTATCGCGTAACAATAGACTCGTGTTTCACTTCCTACGGCTAGAGACCGACTGAAACAAAATGAGAGCTGGCGCTCATTTTGTAATCTTCAAAAATGCTCTTCTACTGGGCCCGTCCATTCATTTTATTTTGGTCGAAGTGTAGATGTAGAAAACTAAAACAATAAAACTCGGTTGTTTATATTGCTCTGATACATCGGCCACCGATACTTGGAAGTAAATAATTATTATGCCTCTAAAACGCACTCCGCCCTCCTCCCCCGCGCAAACCGTAAAGACTAACTACGGGTCCTGTCAGCTAACCAAGATTTGAGTAGAGCCAATCTTGGTTAGCTGACCGGACCCGTAGGTCCGGAATGTAACTACACGTAAAGAAACCGTATCACTATGCAATGAATCCAGAACGTTCAAAGAAGAATGTAACACCTTTTTAGGGTTCCGTAGAACTATAAGAAACCCATATAAGTACGTTTTGTCCATCCGTATATCTGTCTGTCCATCTCAAGTTGTTTAGAACTTTCTAACCTTTATATCGTAAAATAGGATCGTAAAAGGGTCGGCAACGTATTTGTGATGCCTCTGGTGTTACAAGTATCCATAAGCGACGATGACTGCTTACCATCAGGCAGCCCGTCTGCTTGTTTGCCACCTATGGCACATTAAATAAAAAAACCGGACAAGTACGAGTAGGACTCGTGCTCTGAGGGTTCCGTTGGACAGAACCCTCAAAGCGCGAGTCCAAAACCTAAAGTTGAAATATTTAAAGACAAACTTAACTTTGTAGTTGACTATAAGGTATACATTCTGTTCTATACATTCCAACTACAAAATGTAAGTTTGTAATAGCAAAATAATTATTTTTAAATGATATAACTTCAAATTTGTAACTTTCAGATTTATTCCCATTAATGTGATATGAGACCTTGCCTTTTGCCAAGTTTCATGATTCTAGGTCAATGGAAAGTACCCTATAGGTTTTGATTTCCCTGTGAAATCGCAAAATATGCGACATAAACTTTCATATCTTTTGATTGCGTTGACTTACAACTTTTATTTTTTTACAGCCGAAAGAAACCGTAGACCCAAGTATTTAGTATACATTTCAACTTAAAACCTTTACGCGTTCTTGAGAAAAAGGGTCTTGACAGACGGACAACGAAGTGATCCTATAAGGGTTCCGTTTTTTCCTTTTGAGGTACGGAACCCTAAAAAAGTAGTCTCACTGTGCTCTGCAGGCTCACCTGCGTAGTAATGAAAAAATGGTGATGATGATGATGATGAAAAGTTGCCGATTTTTTTTTCTCCCCATAACATCAGTTATCAGACAAGTGAAAATCCCGTCAATCAATCGAGTCTATAAAAAAAACATTACACGCATCCATACAAACACACGCACACACACACACGCACGCACGCATGCACGCTCGTACGTAGTCACGCACATGGCGAATTATTTCAAAAACATTAGAATAATAACAAAAAGTAAATGGTAAACGTGAGATTTGAACCCGGCGCTTACTCAGTCGCAGAGAACTTATCCAATACGTCAAACCGTTCGGCCAACTGGACTATGACAATTGTGGTGAAATTATGCTTCATAAAATAATATATACAAACAAATCGTTACAAAATGTAATTTTCATTCACCTGCCTTTTTAGTACTTATAATCCAAGAAAACGTTGCAGATAAGGTAGTTACTTACTTTACAACTTCCATCAAGGTGTTTTTGTGTCATAAAGTTGAGATTATATTTTTGAGCGGTCAGCGGAACAAAGCGACACACGTCCGTCTAGCAGCGCGCCTCAGCGGTCTCTGTCACATCGCGTAAAAATAAAAGAGAAGTGAAAAGACGCCGTGGTGGCACGACGTTTCGTTCGACGCGTTCGAGCCAAGTTATGATTAAATTAAATAATAGTTAAAAAAATCGAATTTTTATCGATAAACAAAAACAATGATGCTATTTGTCACAATATTTACCATCATTCTTGTAAATTTTGTCAAGATTTGTTTATAAATTATCGAGATAAAATTGTATGCGTTTAGGCAAATTTCAAGCTTAGAGGTTATTTCATGATTTTTTTCTATCGAGAAAATTTATCGGAATCGTGTTTTGGATCCAATGGTCCACTCAGATATATGATCAAGATTAACACATAATTTTTTTACTGCTTCAAAATGAATACATTATCTTAAAAAAATGTTCTGTGAAGCCTTTTTGACTGTAAGACCGCCTTAATAAAGTTATAAAAACATTGTTAGGCCTTAGAGTTCAGTATTCAACTACGGAAAATACATAAAATAATTTAATCATCAAATCATAAATTTTCAACTTTACAAACACATTTAAAGTTTGTAATTATTATGTAAAAAATAAACAAATTAGCTAAGCGCAATTTAAGCTCAACAGAAACACTGCTTTAACAATAAAGAACATAAATTCATAAAATTCACACACCTCAGATTATCAAGTTGATACGTTAAGGGCATAACTTGGCTTCTTATTTTCACAAAACTTTGATCCGGTAAAAATATAATTATCAGGCTATCAGACAGGTGTATGATTTGTAAATAAAATTGGGCTTACTGAAAAATGGAATTAAACGCTAAATAAATTATTTAAATTGGATACTTTATTTAAAGTTTTCAGATATAAAAAATTAAACAATTTAAATAATTAAGTTTTGATCTTATAACAAAGGAATGCTTCGTTCTTATCTTGTAAAAGTAGCGTCAGTATGTAATTTGTATGGCGTACTTACAAGAGACGTCATTTATAGAGCTCTATCAGCTGGTCTATTCTGCAAGCTAATTGAACGCCCAAGTGAAGTGATAAGCTAAGTGAACGTGTATTTTTCTTGTTGAATAATATAGAGAAATGTCAAAATTTCGAGTGATCACCCTTGACTGTAGTCCTTTACCCTTATAATTCGATTTATTGACATTTATCTGCAGAAATAGACAAGAAAAAATCACATTCACTTAGCTTATCACTTCACTTGCGCGTTCATTTAGCTTGCAGAATCGACCGGCTGATTAGCAAGATATTTAAATGTTAAATCTCCTTTAATTTTGAACACATTTGAATTTTATTTTCGGTGATCGTCTCTATGATGATCTTATTTGTAAGACAATAAAAACAGCCTGCTATCATATCACGGACATACCCTTGGTAAAAAAATACGAGTAAGGGGTTTGTCTTTAATTATGTAAAACGAGTATGATAATAGAATGAAACAAAAAAATAAACTTTATAAGTTTTGCTATACATTAAAAAATGGGTGAAAAGTTGCCGCTAAGTTGCCGCCTTAATAAGAATTATTATTTTAATTATACCACTGCAATAATTCTACATGTTACTAAGTTAATTAAAATGGCTTAATTTCATGATACGAATCTAATTCATTTAGCTTTTGTCTATGTGTGCTGAGTGTTTTGTAAAATGTGTTGTTTCAACTGATTGTTTTATCTCAATTGTTTGATCTAATCTATACACGTTTATAATTACAGGTGCTTGTCAATAATAGCCATAAAATGTGTACAAATCAACACACACGTAAAGCATAAGTTTAAGCATAGGTTTCTTCTAGGCAAGCGTGCTCCATCGTAGACCGCATCATCGCTTAACATCAGGCGAGTTGACTTGTGTTTAGCCTTATCACTATATTTAAAAAAAGTTGAAATGTATTAGAAAATAGTGACTATCTAAATCAATGCAGAAGAAAGATGTTGCGCAGTGTTACGTTGGTAGGTACTTATTTCAATTTAACACACGACTACTACCTTAACACAAATCCGTATGTATCCGTAAAATGACATATAACCGTGTTTAGGATGGTGCAATAAGCTGTAAGCACAGATTTGTACAAGCACAGATTTGAACAATACATATTTAGCTTGTAAGTAAAGATTTGTGCAACACACATTAAGCTGTGAGCACAGATTTAAACAATACATATTAAGCTGTAAGCACATATTTGTACAATACACATTAAGTTGTAAGCACATATTTGTATAATACACATTATGCTGTAAGCACTGATTTGTATAATACATAATAAGCTGTAAGCATAGATTTTAACAATACACATTATGCTTGTGAGTAAAGATTTGTACAATACATATTAAGCTGTAAGCACAGATTTGTAAATTACACAACATGTCAGACCCGAGGGAGGGAGGGGTGGGCTGTAAAATCGTTTTGAGCGTTTTTATCCCTTAGCTCTGTAGAATGATATTGGAGAATTTATAATGCAGAAAAAGATATGGTAGATTCGTCTCCTAAATTAACAAAAGAACAGCACCACTCTGACACTTACGTATGTTAGCTTAAACAAACTTAACTTAAGTTGCATAGGAATCAACATAACATTAACGGCCTTATTTGGTGGAAACCACAGAAAAGAGAAGTAAATAGAACGGAAACGAGAAGGAAAATCTGTCGCCAGGTAGTGTGACATAAATAAGAATGTTCATTCTTATTTATGTCAACGCGTCGAACTCCGCGTCACAGTTGCTACGGGTTTAAATGGATGCATGTAGCTACAAAAAAAATCTTACAAAAATGCCTTGACACCCGTTCTACTATAAACAAAAAAAAAAACGTTTCAGTGGTAGAAACATTAGTTCTAATCAATTCTTAAAACTGCTTTGTTAACTTTTCGTTAACGGAAAACTTGACGAAGTGAATTTAACCAGCATTTGTAATGAAGGCAGTTAGAGGCTATAACAGCTAAAACAATTATAAATATTGAATATCTTGGAGATACTTACCCAATTATATTAAAAAAATCCCATATCACGTCTCAATATGCATCTGAATATACGCATAAATTGCGCTAGAACATGAACATTCATCATTTCATCCCCTTTATTAAGACACCCTGGACCAGCGACTCAAACTATTATGAGGATCAATAGCGGATACAATGGGATTGTAAAAGGGGGCTCATATTTTGATATTCACAAAAAAACTAACTCTTCCGCGGTCCCTCCAGAGTGAGGATTACGTATTGTGTGTTGAAGGACTCAGGGTTAAGAGCGAATATTCTTTGACAGGATATTTGTTGTTCAGATGTCAAGAGAAAAAAATCTGAATATGTTCTTTGTGGAAAACTCAGCCGTAGCATTGAGGAAATAGAGACTAGATTCGGTGTGGCTGGGGAGAAGAAAGCTTTTACATCATCTAGTAACGTGTATTGATTGAAGAGACTCCCGTTAGGTTTTACATAATATCTGCGTCGCGTTGAGGGTGGGTATACATGGTTGGTTAGCTATACCTATATTTGCGACGGCGTCGCTTTATGGGTCTTTTGAACTCGTTGTTTTCTGAAACAAAGAAAAATATTGGAATGACATATTTATGGAATCCTAGGCAAAAGTGTCATGGGGTAAAACCTCAGATCAAACAAGCAAGGAGATATGCCTTAGTACAGTTATCGCTCACGTTCAAATATTTCTGTGTTGTACCCCCTTTTTTCACTAGACCGCTTAACGCAAAAACTGTAGGTGGCCACGTAGTTTTTACGCACACTCAAAACCTTGCAAAATCTAATCAATTAGTCCACGTGCAAAAAATAAGGTTCTGAAGACGCAGAGCAGGTAGGTTCCCACCGACCGATGGACCGATGGACCGACGACATCGTAAGAGTCGCGGGCATCCAGTTGATACAGATGGCAGACCTTCGTTCTGTGTTATAGGTCAAAGAGGGAGGCCTATTTTCAGCTGGCTGATGATGAAGACAAAGGGTCAAAAAGTGCAATTTTGTCTGCAGAGAGAGTATGACTAAAGGCATCACGCCTGATTTAGGCCTGATACATTCACATCCGCCACCGTATTATATCTCCCTTGTTTGTCTGATGTGAGGGCAAAACTTAGCTAGAATGTAATATGTAATATTGACTTAGTAAATACAAAGCAAAACTGACGTAGTGTGGTAACATTCAGATATAATGTAAATTTGTACCTTCAACTTTTTATTATTATTTAATTATAAGCTAAATAATAATAAAACCAAAATAGTTCTGACAAACAAAAAAATTTAGCCACTTTTACGTTATTGCAGCATCCATTTTAGAGCTTCTCTATCCTTCAACTTTTAAATTTATATTTAAGAATACCTGTGATTTTTTCTAAATTAATGAAGTAATGATTAATTTGTTGATAAAAAATCAAAATGAAAACCAGTAGAAGTTATTTTACTCAAATCTTTTTAAAAACACAAAAGCTTTCATACTGATCAGTTAGTTTATTCATAACACTCGACTAACAGTGTACCGGCTTTAGCTTCAATTTGAAATCAATATAATATAATAATTCTCGTCGTTTAAAAATACTAAGAACATGCGCTACTCTTGAAGATCCTGGTAAGTAATGGGACAAACTATTTAAATTATTATTATTGCATTGTCATCGATCCTTGATAAGTGTGCAAAGTTTCAAATCAGTTCGACGTTTTGAAAGGGGTGAAAATTACGTTCAATGATTTATTACATAGATACATAGTTACATACCAAGCTAATAAAAGCCTGTTAACAATTATACTTTAGTAACACCACAGAAAGGACATTAATAATAATACATTATAGAGAGGCAAAAAAGGCAGCTAATAGAGACATCTACCAGACAACCTTTGAATAGCTGAACTTCCAGGTATCTCACAAAAACAATCTCTCTAAGTTCTACGATATCAATGAAAATGTACATATATTTTCACACATAGTAAAGTACTTACACCGTCCTACAGAAGTAAATCTGCTGCCATAAATAAAATTTACATCAACGTGCCATTTCAACCCTAAACCGTCTGCATCAATACTCTCAACCGGCCGAGAAAAATAAAAATTTCCTCCGTGACGTTGATTATTGGTCCGCTAGAGGGCGCTGCCATCGTCTGTTCGTATTTTTACTGCCCCTTTATTTATTAGAGTGGAGATTGAAAGGGGACGTTATGGACGAGATGATGTGACGGTCCCCCAACATGTGATGGGACGCCAAATGTGCAGTTATTACACGCAAATAGGATGCTAGCAATTATGCTGTGGATTGTAATCATTTTGAAGAAGGTGATTCCGAGAAGAATGATCTGTATCAGAAGTAAGAACATATGCTGGGTACGTGGGCTTGAGCATTTGGATTGTTTTTAGACCTTCAACGGTCTTTTTGTAGTGTTAGTGTTAGCTTGCATTTTGTTTAGTTAATAAAGGCACTTGCCAGTAAAATATATTTTAAGTGATATCATACTAATATTACAATAGCGAAAATGTAATTTGTTTTAAACAGTCCAGTAAAAAAAGCTATCTATAAAATTATTATGACACAAAGTACAGGTGGAGTTCCCAAAGTGTGATTGTTTGTATTTGATATGGGCGAGCATGACAACTTATCATTTCTGCACTAAGTTTTATTAGAAAAAAAATATTCAAGAAAGATCACCATCATACATACTCAGATTTACCTTTTATTATACTGATCTGATCTAAAATCGTATAGTGGGTCATCATCATCAGCCAGAAGAAACAATTTCACCGCCACTGATGGACCGTGGTCCATCCTAAGACTAACCGTATCGTCCGTTACCTAGCATTGGCGATCGGTAACGGACACATAGTAGAGTAACGCTATTAGTACTACGTGTCTACATCTACTTGTCTAATTTGTCAATTAATTCACCGCTAAATTTCATAAAAAAAACGGACGCTGATTCTGTTAATCCCACGATCTGGAAAATCAATACTGTATCGTTTTACCTATCCCAAGCGAGCTCTCCGCAATATGTATGTAGCGAGGGTGTTTCCCCATAAAGTTCACATGTGCTCCGCGAACTGGCCGGTTAGAGCTGATACCATGGTGGAAATACGTGACAGTTATGGAACTTGCGCCAGACATTTTTTTATGAACATTCTACAGTCACAGACTCATGAACAACTTTTACTATACGATCAATCCTGAAATCGCGAAATCTAACAAGTGGATGATATTAAAAACAGACTTCAAAAATTTATGAAAAACGTAATAAGTGCCTATAAAGTTTGAGGGTTGCCCTCGATTTTCCTGGGATCCCATCATCAGATCCTGACGTGGTGACAATGGGACCAAATTGGAAGTATACCGAACCCTTTTTTTTTAAATCGGTTAACAGTTGGCGGATAAATCAACATAAAAAAAATATATAAAAAAAATGCATTGAACATACATAAAAATAAATAAAAATATGCAGTGTAACATAGAACCGTCCTCCTTTTTTGAAGTCGGTTAAAAACAGCTGTTACATGCTGCATATTGCTGTTGTTGTTATGATGTGACCTTATGTGTGAATGAAATTTTTCTATGGAACACTTGTTTTAAGGTAATAATGATAAGTAGAATAACATCCTTTTCGCTCTATATACGTTCCGTGTATCACTGTAGGTAGAACACAGATTTTACAGTACATCGCTATTTCACTCTGGTTTTGTTTTTGTCCAATTCTGACTGCGTTGCTAAGTTTTAGTTGTGTTGTATAAGTTTTAAAAACATTTGTACGATACTTACATACTGTTGTGCGTTGCAATATACCCTATGAAATATTGATACTTGTTATAGTAGTGCCATAATGCAGTGCTTAGCATAGTAATATGCGGTTGAAACGTCATGACTCTTTTACAATCGCTAAAACGATGATACGTCAAGGTTTTTTGAGGAAAGCTTTCAAATATTATTGAATCTTAATTTTGATACCTAGGAACGCTTCACAGTTTTTCCTGCCATCTTTTTCGGAAAGTAAATTTTTCAAGTAAATAAAGCTGTATACAGCTTAGGGTGTAATTAAGAGTTTATTTCTACAAAAAATATTCTCGTAATGGGAACAAACTCAAGGTAACACGGAACGGAGGCACCAACCCGAAAACATTGGACTGGATTAGAGCGAAGTGAAACGCAAGGCCCAGAATAGGTAGAGAAACTGACGATGGGCCTGGATAAAGAAGCCGAAACTAAATCATTCTACTCATAATTATGACCAATTTTACTATGAGGCCAAGCCTGAAATTGCGAAATCGCAACCGGTCCTTTTGGAGATCGATGGTCGAGGCCTGTGTCCAGCAGTGGACGTCCTATGGCTGAATGTCCTATGTATGATGATGATGGCTATACAAGTCATTGGTGCAGGTCCGAGGATAAAACCAGGTGCCGTCAGTTTGTTAAGCGCAATATGCTACCGCTCGGCCACCATAGCTCTTCTCACCTTTCGGGTTAGCGCTGTATGGAATACATAGAGCACAAAACCATAGACTAGTTGTGTTGACTACGTTTAGTAGTTAATTCATCCCAAACCAGTTTGTGTACTAGATCAGCCGCAATGATTACTCATACCTTTCGGTAAGTATCGTATCGAATAACGGGATAAGTATCGCAATTTGTACCGGATTGTGGTACACCTCCATTACTGGTCCATTTATTTGTTTACTTGAACTATTTTACTGTTTATCGGCTGAATAAAATTTCCAGTTTACTTTATGGTTCGTCCATAAACTGGATGTTAATGAATAAGGAAGTAAATCACATGATTATGGGTATACCTTTTATTTACAGTAATTCATGACCTTTATGATTAGGTTAGGTTTCATGATTAGGTTCCTGTAAGAGGATAGTAAAATGAATAAACATCAGGTGAAATGGCGGTCAAATGAAAGCATATTTTAGAATAATAATAAAAAAAAAAACAATTAAAAAACTAGTATTTTTTGTAGTTATGATAGAAATAAAACCCGTTTGGAAAATTACTATGCAAGTACACTATTTTCAGGTGGATGGTCCGATAGGTTTTAGATACTAGTACTCTTTTTTGCCGATTCCAGATAAAAACACATCAGTCGTAGGAGTGCACGTCAGAAGTGAAAACTTAAGTAGTAATTCACCTATTCTACAAGAGATGGCGCTGTTTTAAAATACACGGTACAGCGTGATGATGACGCGAGTGCCATGATTTTTTTTTCACCGAAAAAGTGCTCAACGTGCCTAAAGAAGTTTTCACTTCAATTAAAAATTCGTGTCTGGCGAACATTATGTGTACAAACCTAAATATTTTTCTTATGATATATTGTGGACCTTGTAGTACAATAGAGTGCTATACGCTTGTGATCCATGCATAGCGCTAAGTATCAAGAGAGGGTGATCAGAACATGGCGTCCCAGTGTGTTTGATACTTGAAAAATTTACGTCGTCTGTCGAAATCTCAACTACGTCGTATCGTAGCGTGTTAATACGTTTAAATAACATACTAGCAGTTCCCCGTGGTTTACCCGATATATTATAGGAACCATAAACATAATATTAATTTTATTCCTGATTCTCAGGAGTTAGTAATCCATGTCTAAATTCACACTTTAGTACAAGAAACTTTAGAAAAAAAAACACGCTGGCACACTTAGCTACAAATTTTCGTAGACTTTTGCATTTATAATATTAGTATGATAGTGTGATATGTGCCAAGAAAGACGCGACGCGCAACGTCCAACAAAGTCGACGAGCGACTGACTTGCCACTGGTGCGCAATATACCAGTATATTAGCACCACTGAGTTGGTAACATTGGAAAACTTTATTGCTCCGTCATTACAATTATAAATCAATATTCATGAGAGGGAAAGGTCTGATGTCAATGAAATTACACAAAATATGTGCATTATCTTTTTTATTTCAAGAAAAAAGTGATTAGGTATCTCCTAGCTAAGCATGCTACAGCTTCGAGCACAACATCTCTTCTCATCAGGTGAGATTGAGGTCAAAAGCATGCCCTCCGTTGTAAAAAAAAAATCGGCTACTAAATAAAACTTTCGTTACCGTTGTATATCGATACAACTTTGATCGCAGTAGATTCTGCAATACAGTTTCAAAATGCCAATATTCTGCCCAAATGAAATATGGAGGCAATGAATGCAAAGATTATGAAATCAGAAGTCCATTTGAATCCAATTGAAAAATATATTGGTAGTGACAAAATACCTAACCCATATTAAAGTAATTAAAATCTATTGCCGTAATAATGGACAAAGAAAAAAATAAGATATCTTTTGTGATAAATCCTTCCCCAATTTTTTTTAATTTTTAAACGCAAAATTTAGTTTTTTGCCTAAATAAAACTGTTACAATAATTTTATTTTACTTATGCCAACACTACAAAAATTAATAGGATCGGGCTTAAATATTGCCAATTTAAAATTCTCACCAAATTTTATTAAAATCAAATATGAGTCCAATTTGCAAGTTTTTTTTTGCCTAAACAATCCACCAGCAGGTACAAACATTTATATCTCGAATGATACTACTGTCTCATATAAACTTAAAATTATTATATAAGGTACTATTTCCTAACTACAAAATAAGTTAAGCATGGTAGTAGAAGCATCCTGTGACCAAAATGCTGGTCGTTACCTTGCGCAACGGGTCAGTATTGCAATCTAACGCGGCAATGAGGCCATCATTTTGGGAAAGATGTCTAAGGGCAGCGGTTTATTCGTTTCGTGTGTCATTTCGTTTATTTTAAAAGTTTGATATGATTCCAAATATAAAATATGATATATTTATTTGCAATTAAAATAGGCAAGTTGGGTACTAAAGTAAGTTTAACTTTCCCATCTAGTAGCTACATAATCTTTGCCCCCATAACTGGATTAGCAGCAGGCAGTGCGCGTATCGATGCAATATATCTTTTGGATTGAGCTTTTGGTGTATCATTCGCGAAATAATTCCCGGTTGCAAAGTGCACCACCCCTGCAGCGTGCAGTGGGGTGACTAGATGACGCGGCGAGTTTCGAAAATTTTTGCTCCCTTTATCCCTAATTTTTATGATTTCAAACCTGCCATTAAATATTTTATGTTCAGATATACATAAATATAAAAGCTACATAGATAAAGCAAGTTATAGTTCTAGAGCCAGTGCTTAAAAAGGTGACAATCGAGAATCGGCGATCAATAAGCGCTGTCAATATTTTTGACTTTAAAGGCATCTTCAGAACATCTAATCGAAAAATTCTCAGTTCAGTGTTCAGAACTTATTAATCTGGGCGTCTTCAAGTTGCGAGTGTATATCGGCTTCTTCTAGGCAAGCGTGTTCCACCGTAGACAAGACAACAACAACGCGTCGCATCACACAAGGTGGAGGTCAAACGCAAAACGAAGTTATGTAAAAACTAGTTTATTTAGAGTTTTTGGATAAAAAAATAGAGTAAACAGGTTTTATACTAGGTAAGCGTCACAAATAATATGTATTTGTTTTATGTAAGCATGTTTCATCGTAAACGGACCAGGCAGAAGCAGGTTAAGGTACTCGTATAAGCGTACATCTATTATAAACGTTTATTTTAGAATCGACATTATTGGACTGATTATTTTTTATTATCTTATAACAAATCTGACCATAAATAGAGCTAAACACCGATTACAAAATTGAAATGAGTTTAAACATAAGAAGGATGCATTAAAATGTCTTGTTAGACAGAGAGCGCACTATACTTACGAATGACGTCTAATGTAGGCACGTCCATACAAACTCCATAAAGACAATAACCTTGCGGGAAATGGACAGAGGAACCCTTCCTAACCAGAACAAAAACTTTAAACGCCTATCTGTTTTTTTTTTTTAATTTAAATAGTTTTTTTTTTCTGTACATTTAATTATATTTTTAATTAAGTCTGTTATTATTAACAAATCAAACACCTGTCCGATACCCTATTGTGATACATGCCAGTTTATCAGAAGTGTGTGTATATATGAAACTACAAAAGCAGAAAACCTGAAACTGCAAACAGCATTGTCCTAAGAGTATCATCGAGATACAAAGAAACGTCGATTTAAAACGAACAGTCCGTCAATAAGTCTCGCTTCGGTCAGGGCTCGTAATTGACGGGGGTGGGGGTGTAGACTAGTAGGGATGTCATCTAAAAGTTGTATACTAAAATATTCAAGTGTAAGGCCATACCAAGCCTTCAGGTGGCGTAAATCTATGTGCCTCTAGTCATATTTATCGTAACAAATAGTGTAATAATGAAATTATGACAGCTTTGCTAAGCCATAGGTATCAAAAATCACCTGAAACAACGATTTAATCAACGATCAAATGATTATTTAATAACACCCTTAATGTAGCTGATATACAGCTTTTTTTTAAGCACTTTTATTTTATGCTTTTTGAAAATAATAGCAACAACGTCCTAGAATAATTCACCGTTGCTAGACAACCCTAAAGTTAGGGCAGTTACGCAGCGCTTTCCCCTAAAACATTGTCATCTGAATTTGTGCCCGAAGTAAATAAGAATCCCGGGGAGTCCTGGGTGTCCCGGGGTCCTTACTTTAATCACACTGGAGTTGACACACAGTGACCTAACTTTAGACATTTCAAAGAAAACTGTTTCAAATTGTCAATGTTATGGATTTTAGTACATTATGCTTTCGGTTTCTCATTAAAAAAAGTCTCTGCTACAGGGATAGGCTGTAGCTGCCAACTGGTTGGTTCTACTTCGTCTGTAGCTATCGGCTGATTGAGTTATAGAGATACCAGACAGTCTTATTACTTAAGCGAGAGGTCAGTTTACGTTGGAGGGCCTGCGATATACCTACAACCGAATACCCGCTGCCGTGCGCAATGCTCCTTCCACCGCGCAGTTCAAAACGAAATTTAAATCCTGGCTACATGAAAACCTATTTTACGAAATAGCTGACTTTTTCAATTTGCCGGACCATTAATTTGTTAATTAATCTAATTGAAATTATTATTAACAACAGTTTTAAAATTATTATAATGAATTAATACCGTTTATTGACATGTAACATAGGTGTTATTAATAAATATTTGTATTTGCTGTCATCGCTATGCCCATCGTGTCATCTTGTTCGCGCATTATGCGAGTAGGTGAGAATGGCGAGAGTGGTACAAGCGGGATGACACGATAGTCATAACGATTGATAGCTTACGTAATATGGTGCATAATTCCGATTTCTAACACTGTCAAATTTGAGTCGTCCTGCATTGTTAATCCAACAATAATTCTAATCAATCTGAAAACAAGGATACCTAAT
This sequence comes from Agriopis leucophaearia, assembly GCA_949125355.1. Lineage (NCBI taxonomy): Eukaryota > Metazoa > Arthropoda > Insecta > Lepidoptera > Geometridae > Agriopis > Agriopis leucophaearia. The sequence goes on from OX421270.1 coordinate 7,713,997, forward strand.
GAAATAATTATTTACAGAGCATGAATTTATCTAGCCTTACCCCACTTCGGCTTATTCACTTTATTTTCACGTCAAATTAAAATTCGTTCGCTTGTGCACTCTCCATCAGCTCTACGTGATTAAACTTCATTTATAAACACAAATTCACGAAAAATATGTCTTACTTAAAATATATATTAAATAGTATAATACTGACAAACTATTAATTTAACTCCTATGGCTTTAATGCAATGTCTAATTTGGTTTGCAACAAATGTAAACTGAATGCATAGATTACCATAGCAGTTGCTATAATCGTGTAGTCTACAGGTTAGGAAATTTTCGATATCCGTAGATACTGGACCGACTATTCCCCTTGATTTGAAACTTAGTTACTGGCCAGCATCTTCCACTGCGCTCTTAATGGCGGCAGATTTATAGATTTTCTCTGGATGCCCCACGGAGTCCGGATTAAATTACGCCGGCCGTATTGGCCGGGCGTAATATTAGCGCCCCCATTTGTTTTCTTACTTCGGTTTCAACTGATTTGAATTGGTCACTTTGCCTAAAAGACCCTGGTGGAATAACTTTGTGAAAGAGTTTTAGTTAATTAAAGCTGGAGCTGGATATCTGAGTGGGTGTTGTGCTAATGGGTCTGTGTTTGAAGGTGAGCTTTGATTAAATACTTGTAACGTGGAGAATTTTATAATGTGGGGTGTTAATCTTTGTTTAACATTAAAATTTAGATACCTAGATATTACGGCTGCCATTTTACTAAATCCTAATAATATAAAAGCGATAGTAACTCTCGGTCTCTCTGTCTGTTTGTTTGATTTTCACGACTATATAGCTAGGCAGCGGATCTTAACTTTTTTTTTTTTTGGGAATTTGTAACTCATAAAGGACGGACGTATGGTACTATTTTCCCTAGGAAAAGCGGAAAAACTGGAAAGTTGCGGGTAACACCGCGTGATTGAGCAAGTATTGTTGAATTATGCGATGGTTTTTTGTTTGTTTGTTCCTCTTTCACACAGCAACAGAGCAAAGTATTGACGTGATTTTTTGCTTAGATGGAAGACTGGACTGGACTGGACTGGACTGGACTGGACTGGACTGGACTGGACATACAATACAATCCTTTTTCTTCCGGAAAATGAACGGTTCCCTAAGAAATGTCCACGCGAGTGAAACTGAAGGGCACAGCAAGTTATTGCAAACCCTTAAAATATCTAAACTAACATATACCTTTACTTCATTTTTTTTATATAATATTAAATGTCAACAACAAAAACAAAGCAATAAATCATCATAAAAAATTATAAACTACAATAACACCTTTTAACAAGAGTCATCTAATTTTCAAACACAAAAACTCCATAAGTAATCTCTTGTATTTTAATAACAGTAGTCTTCGCCCTCCGTAAGTACCTCACCCTCAGAGAAAGGCGGAGGATCACCCTCCTTCTGATTTTTAAAACCCAGACGGGTTAACTCGGGAGCGTAGAGAGCACTAGACACACCTACACAACAATGTCTCTTTTATAATATTTACTTTCAAATTTAGGAGGTATTTTCGGAACACTTAAACTAACAACATCAGTATTGGCAATTAAATAAGGTTGATATAATCTTTCCGCATTTGATGAAAATAAAATTGTGTTGCCACAAATTTGAAATGTGTTACGATCTTATTTTAATTGTTTCTTCTTTCATAATAATCAGAATAATATATAGACCCAAATTACAGACTTCATATTAATTGTGCTATTGTTTCCTGTTTCAGACCAATCTCGTCTACCTCAATTTATCTTTTTAGCTTTAATGGAAATGTAATTACAATGAAATAATGACAAATGGAATAACAGCCGTCAAGACTCTTAAAGTCGATTGAAAGCTATGACGAACCGCCGTCTGACCAACGGGAGAGAAAGAGAAAATTTCCTCTTTCTTTTCCGTTGGTTGAAAGGCGTTTCGTCAGTCATGTTGACTGTCTGTTACGGCTCTGACACTGGCATCAATTTTCTGTTCAATCGAATTGTTTGTGAGTATGAGTGCCAGTTATTTACTAACAGCATTTGCAGTGGGTGATACAATATTTTCTTTCGCAGTTGCGTTCTTCGTTTATGTATGTCCCAAGCTTAAATATACCACTCAATGTTCTAAGTAACCAATCTGTAGGTAGATAGGTATGTTTGTAGAAATTGGCGAGGAATTTTAATGCCATTCATTTTGTGATTCACTGTATCGTTGCATGTAGGCTTTTAGAAAAACGATGTATGTTTGTTTTAAAAATAACAGGTTTTATGGCCGACATAACGTGATAAAAGGTTTAAATGAGTTTATTTTGGGTTCAATTATAATGACCTGAAGTTTTTACTAACGTTTTTTTATTTGTTTAAACGCTGTCTGTATATGTACGACATTTTCAGATAAGGACTTAGAAAATCATATAGCCGTATGAGATTTCCCACCAGTTAAATATAATGGGGAATTACGAAGCTCATACAAACTTCCATCTCACCTATTAACTACTTTAGAAGACGAATTTCCGAAAACATTTATACAGCTGACTTTTGTTTGTAAACAGAAGCTTAAATAACCAGCATCCGTGAAATATACGAACTTTGATGATTAAATTTTGACTTTTCACTTATGAATAGAAGTCCATGTACCAACCAACTTTCGTTTTTAACTCCAAAAATGACGAACTTCCATACAATCTTTAATCATATTTAAAGGTATGAATTTTCAAAAATCCTTGTTTACTACTCCTTTTCGTTATACAAGAAGAACTTGTGCTTAAACTTCATACTAGACTGCTTAGACAGTGATCTGTCGGCGAATAAATGAATTCATTTAAGATTAAATAAGCACTATTGGAAGATTTTCTTGATATCATTCACTACTTAAAAATTTAATGGCGACAAAATTAACACTTCAAACATTGAAATTACTATTGTAAGCTATTTTTTGCTGTCATATTTTAAATGAGCAAAGTATTCATTTTAGTGGTCGTTATAATTATGTTTACGAGAATCGCTGCACGCCATCGCATAAAATTCAAACTTTTATTGTTGATGTTACAGTATTAACAGTACGCTAAGTTTATCCATAACATAATATTTTTTTAAGACGGTATGTTTAATCTTCTCGTAGTTTCCAGAACTATGTATCCGATTTGAAAAATCTTTCACTGATAAAAGACTAAACTATCCTTGTGTGACTTAGGCTATGTTCACGTCACGGGTGAAGCCGCGGGCAAAAGCTAGAACGTAATAATCAGGTTGTAGTGTGACATCATGATTTCAGACAAGTTGATTTACTGTTAACACTATGCACTGTGCTGCGTTTACAGTGTCTCTGTTCAGTGGACTTTACGACTCAGGGGTGTTATGGTTCCTTACAAGTTGAAGTGTTAAGTTTAATATTGTAAAAAGCACATTAGTAATCAATTCGCGGTCTACTGTCTACCTAAAAAGAGAATTACCCGTATACTAGTCGAGAACTAAAGATAAAATTGATCAAGCCCACCTATTGGCAGCGTCTCCAATATTACTCACTTACCTTATCAGCCTTCGGGAACTAAAGCAGGCCTAGCATGGGCCGTGAAAAAAATTGTCTTTCCACCGTTTTTATCCACGCGTAGATGCGACAGAGCTAGAATATGGATACGTTTGTCTCTTTCTAGCGGAATAAAAATGGTGGAAAGACAATCTGTCCACAGCCCGTGCTAGGCCTGCAGATAGTCTTCTGTGCCGAGGCTGTCTACAGGTAAACCAGACCATGGAGCATGTAATAATGCACTGCAAGGCCACAAAAGGCACGATTAGATTAGGACTCCTGGAAAAACCTTGACAACAAGTCTCCATTACCATAACACCTGTTGAAACTGGGATAGAACAGATAAGTAAGCGACTCAAAGCTGTGCTCCGTTATTTTAAAAAGCTCGGCTGGTTTGAATAGGCTGGCATTGGCAAATGCACAATACACCCCAAGCGAGATGCCTGTGCAGGTTTTATCATCCCTCACTTTGAATTAGAATTAGGGTCTTCCGGTGACCTAAAAATTCTGACATCAGGACTAACCGTTTAGCCTATTAGATTTTACTTTTTGAATGAGGGGGACAATAGTGGCTCCAAATGGTTCGTGTAATATTACACACGGTACCGCTGGAGACTTGGCTTTGACGCGCTGCCGCGCGTCTAGGTCACTTATCACTACCCGTCAATATGCTAGAGATTTCACTATCCATGAGATCTTCTCCTTTCTTAATTTGTTACTTATATGAGCTGATGATGACAATGAGTAACTCTTAACTTCGCTAGAAATTCCAATAAAGCGTATAAATTAATACAACATAAGTATCTCAAAAATCAATTTCTCAATCTTTCGTTGCTATTTCATTGTGGTACAGACACATAAATCATTTACAATTACGTTAAACGGCTAAAGGATCCAGTAGAGCAGACTACCACCGCATTGTGAATAGGTACTCAACTGACAGTGGACAAATAACAAAACTGGGTTAATCTTTTACCTCCCGCTTCGGAGGAGGTTGAGCATCACCCCACCCGACCTCTCTTTCATCCCTCACTGAAACTGAAAAGGACAGCCTCGTACCAACTACTTCCAAAAGGCTCTATGACAATAACCATTTTACTCCAATTCACTTTTATCTACAAATAAATTAGGTCTCTATTGAATTGCACCCTGAATTTTTTACCTTTGGAATTCAAAAAAGATTTATTTGATCAACACAATCTGTACTCTGTTTTACGTACAGTTGAGTCTGTTTTTGTCTATTTAGGTGAAATAAATTCTAGATTTTTAGTATTATATTCATGTATTTGTTCCATCACGTCTGTGCCGAGATGAAAATGCCATGAAAAACCTGTCCCTTTCATCCTGATGAGATTAGAAAGAGAGAGGGTGATATTACATTAAGTCACTGCGGAGGGTACGATGTACGTATTGCTACCATTTACTTTGTTTGTTGTAGAAGGTCTTAAGCACTGGAATTTTCGTATAAATCTAACTGAATTTTTGTTCACCTTCAGGAGTCCAGACGATCGTCGCTTCAATTGTAACGACTTTGAAACTTACTTTAGTATATTACACTTGATTGCTATTTTCACAATGTATTTTTAATCTTTGTTCGGATTCAAAAAAGCCAAAATTAGTTACAATCTTATTGATTTTATAGTTCAAAGTTTAACAGGTTCACGTTTCTTTTAGGAGATTTGGTATTTTCATGCCTTTTTATAAGTAAGCAACTAGCTACGGCCCGTGGTTTCACTCGCATTTTTTTCTTCTTTAGTTTTACTTCAACTTTCTGTAACGAACAGTAATCTGTATCATTGTATCCGTTCTTTTAATACAAACTATATTACCTACCCCTTGCCAAATTTCATCAAGATTAGACCAATTTTTTAGCCATGAAAAGGTAACAACCATACTGACAATGAGATACCTACTATAGACTTAATTTCGCATTGACAATACGTAGGTATTAGTATAGTGTATTTTGCGGAAGTAATACTGTGATTCTTCGAAATAAAATATTGATAGCTACGATTATATAAAAAAAACTATAATTTTTAACCCGTCTAGACCCTCTCAATTAAGCTGAGAAGAAACCGAATCAAATAATAAAAAGTTAAAATTCCACAAACGATATCGGTAGATATATTGAAATATTATAACAGGTACTCTTCAACCTATAATTTGATTAAATTCGAGGCGAAAAGGAATGGAAATAAAGCTTGATTCCCATTACACCGGGGCCAATCCGGGCCCGGACTGACCCTGACATTGAAGAGCAAGACTATGCATACGTACTGCCGCTTTTCCAATTATAGGCACGTAAATCTCAGTCAATACTATTTTCAGCTCTAAAAAAATATTCCGAATGTTGAGATGCATGACAAAATACGACTGATAACTTGTCAGATATTCCTGGGCAAAAAGTCATGAAAAGCAACTAACCTTTATATCTGTCAAATGTCAGACTATATCGAATTGTCTGCTTAAAAGTGTTAATTACAACATCAAGTGAACTATGCTCAAATCCTGTCAACCATTCAAAACCTATGTGGGGCTCACATATTAATGTCAGGATCTTCCAGGCCCGGAGAAACCCTGTGATATGAATCAAGCTTAACTAAGAATCGAGAGGGTCATTAGGATTTGGGTCGGTAATGATCGGACGCGCATCGCAAGTTTTGTTTGTTATATTAGTGTTTTTAAAATGTTCTGGTTTATTAAATGACTGTTGTAAATCGTCATCGGCGGACTCCGAAATTCCTGAATCCTTTGGTTTTATTCCTTCTTTTTATTTGGAACGAGTTAAATGTAGGCCTCGTTTTAACTTTCGCGGAGTCAATGTCAGCGTGATCTTGGAAAGTTCGGTGCAAAATATCGATCGAACATATTTCACTGTAGTTTAGAGTATCTTTGAGTTTCTTAATAGATCTAACGGTCTCCGAAAAGCAGATACGAGTACCTACATTCTATGTAATCTTACTTGTTAATTACAAATTTACCAGTGTACGTGTTTACGTGTGTAGCCAGTGATAACATATGGTACTGAGACGTGGTCCTTAACTGTTGGCCTTTTGGAGAACACTTCACAATGGAGAGAGCTATGCTCGGAGTTTCTTTGCGCGTTAGAATCCAAAACATGCATATTCGACAAAGAACCAGAGTCATCGACATAGCTATTAAAATTTGCAAGTTGAAGTGGCAATGGGCAGGCCACATCGCTCGAAGAACAGATAATCGATGGGGTATAAAGGTTTTTGAGTGGAGACCACGAACCGGAAGACGCAGATGGACTCCCACTAGATGGACCGACGACATCGTGAGAGTCGCGGGCATTCAGTGGATGCAGATGGCAGGTTGTCGTTCAGTGTGAGGTTAAAGGGGGAGGCCTAGGTTCAGCAGTGGACGTCTTATGCCTGATGATGATGAATTACAAATTTGATTTATTTATATTCTAACTGTTTTAACGGGTAAGTGCCTTTTTTATTAACAATTCAAATGCAAGCATTACTAAACACCTAAACTGCTTCGCTTATTATACGGAACCCTAAAGACAGTTGGATTGCCCATAGACTGTTAAAAAGTCTAAAGTTATTTCAAAAGCTTAAGCCAGTAGGCAGCGTACTCAGCATGCTGGTGGTTTTATCATGCTGAGCTCGCAAGTTTATTTTTTACAAGCTTTTATTTAGTTTCACTTGTCCTAGTGTCTGTCTGTCTGTAATTAAATCTTGCAAATAAAAATTCACCCACTTTCCGGTATTATATTGAGCTGAAACTTGGCATACATGTCAAGTTCTGATGACAATACAATATTATGGTGACAGCGAGCTGATTCGATGGTGATTGTGGACAACGGCACTCTTCGATGGATATAATAGTAGACTGGCAGTTAGGGCCTTACTTAAAAACGTTACTCAAGTTGATCTATGCTTAAAATTACTCTGTCTCATTTATGCCATTTCACAATAATTACCCGGCCTAGCTACAAGGACAAAAAAACTTTTTGAAATTTGATTTTCTCGCCAAAGTGAAACGTTTCACCTTAATGTTATTTATTACTCTATAATAATATATATTATGTAAAAAAATAAGAATTTGAAACACATGTCAAATATCAAATCGGTGAAAAAAAAAACTAACTTTTTTTTGTAATGCTTCTGAAGTAAAGCTCGTTCTACCTCGTATGGATCGGTTCTATTGTAGCTCTTCGAGAAGTCATAACCTCATCTCTGCTGATGATGCTTGATGCAGATGATGGCGGCAGTAGAGTAAAAGCAGTAAGCAGGATTTTTTTGACAGATTCAGGTTTTTGTTATAATTTAAGTTTAACTTATATGTCTAAGATCAAATTGACATCGTATTCAACAGCAGTGCTATACGTATCGCCCACAGATCTTTACCAAGATAGATCCTGCAAGCATGTCAAGTATTTTTTGCATTATGTACCTACTATGACGTTACGGGAAACCAGCCAACCAACAACAAGCAACCATGACATGAGAAACCAGTTTAACTCCATCTTCATAATGGAGAGTTTTTACAGTTTACTATGTCACAATTTGATGTTGTTATGCCATAGATGGCAAACAAGCTAACGGGCCGCCTGATGGTAAGCGATCACCGCCACCAATTGATACCTGTAATACCAAGGGCATCACAGATACGCTGCCGACCTTTGAAAACTGTATAAACAGCTCTTTGGAAGAACCCCAGTGCTATAGTTATTTGGAAATGCTGCAGGAGGGAAGCTCATTCTACATATTGCAGTAGTAAGGCAAAAAAAAGCAAGTAATGCATGGTATGCGATTTCCACATATCTATGATATGTAGATGGATATCTTTTGTATTGACGTTTGCCACTACTGCCAAGACGACGAAGATCAAACCGAATTATAGACCACGAAATAGGGAAGTCCTATTCAGTGTTACGGACAATAGTCAATATTGTATTTATGCCAAAAATCTACTAGGTACTTACTTAAAAACGTTACTCAAGTTGACATACGCTTAAATATGCTCCGTCTTGTTTTCGCGTGTGACGATTGCCGTCAGCGAGAAGTTGAGAGAACATTTTAAAACATAGATCAACTTAAGTAACGTTTTTAAGTAAGGCACTTAAAGTTAAATCGTTATATTTTTGCCATAAATCAGCTAAACTCAGCATGATGCCGTTTGTTAACAACGGGCGCTGGCCTTCCGATGGGCGGTGTACTAGTTGGAGCAATTATCCAACTAAAGACACGTCTCTCACAAACACACAATGTAGGTGAACTCACGGTGTCTATACTGGTGAAGATCTGTAGTATCGCCGCCGCTAGAGACGGAGGCAATCCTACTTACTTGGCAACAAGCCAGTGAAAATAAGCTCTTGCACTTTATACATTACCAACGTTTTTGTACCTAATTCACTAAAACCTACATGGTGTATTTTGTGTTCATTTGACACTCATAAAACCACTGAGCATAAAACTGATAATATACTTAGATTTAAAATAACTTGGAAATGTCATTGATTGGACAATATTGACGATTTTAAGGTCACTTTGGCGGACTGAACGTACCAGGAGATTTCGACCGCAAATGTCCGCACATGCGTCAAATTGTCATACGTACACCAAATTGTCCCCCATAACGCCGGTTTTTGCTCAAGACGTTTGCCAGTCACTATATAAGTAGGTATTTTAACTGTAAATGACAGATTTATGAATCACGATATCACGAAAGTTTGTAAGAAACAAATGAATGAAAGAATAATTGTTCGAACTCTATAACGGCTGTACGGATTTAAATTAAATTTGGTATTGAGGTACCATGTACCCTGAATAACAACACATCATCATCATCATCATTTCAGCCATAGGATGTCCACTGCTGGACATCGGCTTTCCCCATCGATTTCCAAAAGCCTGCCCACTGCCACTTCAACTTGCTAATCTGGTGGGCTATGTCGGTAACTTTCGTAATAACACATAAGTTTCTTTACCTCAAATAATTGTTCCTGTTAGTGAGTAAAACCGAGGGCGTTGCTAGTCAATTATACATTAGTAGCAGCGCACCGCGGTTTTGCCTGCATCAAAAACATAGAAACAAGAGACGAAACGTAAAACCAAGCATTGGTTGTTCGTAGCTATTAATAACATATGTTGAGTTGGGTCCAGTTTGTGTAAAAAAACAATGTGTATACAAGTACATGCTACATGTTTTTTTTTTTTATCTCTCTGATTTTCACAAATAATTGCTTTTGTCTTGTTATATCTATTGAAATACACGTAGTTTTATGTACCTTATACCTATTAGCCTTACAACGGTAAGATATCACCGCTACAGCGGACGGTATAGGCAATTTCAAGCACCCTGGCAGCTGGCCAGTGGAAATAAGCTCACGGTGACACCCCTACAGCAGTACCAAAACCAATACATGCACATTTCATAAGAATAATTTGTAGTTTAATGTTTTCTGGTAGGTAGTTTATCCATCCACCAATCCTTATCATTATTATGTTAATAAAAAAAATAGTGTAGAGGTTATGTAATAATTATCATCTGCGGGAATGCTATTTCACCCAAAAATTTTGTGGTAATCCCAAGAAACAATATTACATGCAATTCATAAATTAAAATATACCTACTAACCATCGAGATACATAACCTATACAGTCAAAATTGTGCCAAAAAATGTTCGAACCAAAACTCGGCGCACGCTACGCATTGTGCCGACTTTTTGGTTAGTTGTAAGGCAACCGCGATCCGACTACAACGCCGCGCGATGCCAGTGCTACGATGCCCTAGCGGACAAGCGATATTGCACTATGCAAGCGACATAACGTCTAAATTGAAGTAAATGTGGCATTGTGAACTATATAATTGATATCTAGGTATGTACAACGACGCTAGGACGTTTTCACTTAGATATTGTGACTCTGTAGGTATTGTATCTCGATGCTACTAACATTTTCCTGAAACATTTATTTACATCACTCACAGCCAGACTCCAGAGACGTGATATTTTTAACCGTAACATTTCAACGACCTTTTTGTCATCAATGTTTACATGAATTAAAATTAGATTTTAAAATAATTATAGCAATTTGTTTAACGTCTTGTGTTATTTTTTGGGAGAGGAACACGTAGGTACAATTTAACTATTTATCTGTGAAGCTGAATTCATGATTTATTTATTTATTAAAAAAACACTTATAACACCATTACAGATAAACTAAAGCGATGCTATAACATCTATAATATTTTTATGATGATCCTTCTACAGGGTTATACGGACTGGGATTACCAAGCCGAAAAGTAGGTAGTTCTTAATTTTTTTTTGCGTGAATGACATCTATGGAACAAGATGATTTGTTTCGCTATTTCAGGGTTGGTCCCATTGTAAAAGTCAATGTGGTCCATGTATATAAACTAAATTTCATAATAAATTAAATAGTTTTTGTAACATAACCGTTTCATAACTGCTAGTTATGAAAGGAAAGCAAATAAGTTCTTTTATCATTTCGGAAATCTAGTTTCATTCACAATTTAACCGTTTAAAGCGTGATATAGATAGTTTTTTTCCAGATCTCTTTGGAGCATGTGAGCCGAGGGTGGAAGCAATTTAAACCAAAGTAACCTGGCAATAAGCCAGCTGCAGCCGTCTTAAGCTGTAAGCAGACAACTTGATATCCTAGTCTACGAAATCAGTACCTGCTTTTTGGTACTTGGTACTTTTGGTATAACACTTTTTAGTGTTCCATATCCAAAAGATATACGCACTAAGCCTATATACGCTGTCATTCTAACGGCTGTATCATTTGCCCGTAATAGATAGCCAGTTGAAATTTTCACAGCAGCAGTGTTTTTCAACCTTTATCACGACGCGAAACACAGTATAAAAAATAATAGCGACCCCCCTACCCTCCACAGTACTACTTCCTTTTTAATACTTTTTTAGTAAAAATATATTTTTACCTTTTTTTTCTTTTATCGAGGCTTCGCGGGCCACGCAACTCTCTTATAGAGGCTTGACGACATCGCAGGGGGTCGCGACCCACAGGTGAGCAGTGTTTTTCAACACTGCTCTAGAGTAACAAAACAAGTTTCAATTGTTTTTGGTTTTACCCCCGATACCTATAAGAACTGCCCCAGTGGCTCAGTTAGTAGTGAATCTATCTTGGGGTGAGTTCGATTCCCACCTAGGGCAATCATTCATGTTATGAGCATTTGTGCTTGTTCTATGTCTGGGTGTTAATATCTATTTAAGTATGTATTTAAAAATATATTAAATTTGACTTTTTACACCGCTTGTACGTTACGAAGCCAGCCATCGCCGATAAGAGCACGAATCTACATTTCATAACTTTAAACATCCTTTCCGTTTGATCTTTGACAATCGCAGTTTATCGGGCGGGAAGTTGGTTTTTGAGATTTTCCTCGTTCGAGGGATTTAGTACCGTTTAGTCACTTTATTTTTCGGCTGGTGTACGTTCTTTGTTCATGTAAATAATGTAGCCGGTTTCGATCCAAATGGAATTGAACAGAGAACCCAGGTTTTCCCAGAATTTCAGCGCCTGTGCTTTTTCAATCTATATTGAAAATTGCTATTATTGAGTAGATAAGTGATAAAAGTAGTAAGCAATAATAAAGTATATATATAACAGAGTATATAACTTAAGGCTGTTTTCACACCCAGGGCCGGATTACCCATAATCCGGATTAGGCAGCTACCTAGGGGCCCCGCACCGACTAGGGGCCCACGGGGGCCTTGTCGATGGGGGCCACGCACCAAGAAAAAAAAGTTTCATTCGTGACATTACTCATTATTTACATCCGGTAATGTTGTCATAAAAAAATATTTTACTTACTGTAAAAAGCGCCATCTAACGGTATTTGGTTGAATGTGGAAGTATTCTATAGAAACTTATCGAAAAGGGTAGGCCCCGAGAATTGCGTTGCCTAGGGGCCCCGATAGGGTTAATCCGGCCCTGTTCACACCCACAAGGTAATGGCACGGTGGCCGTGTAGAGCTTGCCCATACTAGTGAACCATCCCGGCGCCAGCGCCGTTTACACGGCCGCCACCGTGCCGTTGTCGTATGTATGTAAGAAAAGCCTTAAGGCCGCGCTTACCGACCAGAGCTACTTCCTTCGCACATTTAGCTTTTATACATTACAGCTATTACAACTCACAAAATCGGCCAAATGCGAGTTGAGCTAGCGCACTGAGGGTCCCGTACCACTACAATATACAATAATTATCAATATAAAAACTAGACTTCAAAATTAGTAAAATATGCAATTTGTGTACGGTGAAACAATGATGGTAATGAACTGAAATTTGTCACCGACTCGCACCATTATTTATTACTTGCAGTTATATTGTAGAGTGTGTACTATAATCATGTCAAGTTTTATGCTTGTACGTATTACCGTTTTTACATTAGAGCAATTACAAAAATACGTAAAGAAAATACGTTTGTTATATGGAGGCCATTTTGTTTTTAGTTTTTGGCTTTTTTATTATGTCTCAGTTCATCCGCCATAACACTTCATATTCTGTGAAAATTTTAACTGGCTATCTATTACGGTTCTATAGATACAGTCGTTTAAAGGTATGACGGACGGACGGACATACAGATATACAAATAGACAGACACATCGACAGACAGACAGACAGATAGATAGCGTAGGCTCAGTAATAGGGACCCGTTTTTACCCTTTGGGTACGGAACCCTAAAAACTTGGGCCGAGTATAAGCTAGTTTATGTTCTGTGAACCCAATACTTGGATTGGGTTCTGAATTCACAGAACATCATAATATATTACTAATTTAATTAACCTTCCTAACGCATCGAAACCAAAGAGTTGGTGGAGTAAAATCAATTTTGTAGATTATTGGCATGAGTCCAGGGGAACAGTGGCCGGCCGCAGCATACTGTGCTCTATGTAGGTATTAATCATAAAACATTATTAAAATAAACTTTTTCGTGTACATTTGCAAGGACAGGTGTATTTTGTTAAAAGCTCTTGACAAATGGGTGCCAATAATGGTGAAGAGATAAATAATAATCGGTAAAAGGTATGGTCGTGGCCTTGTTGTTTTCTTGACTTGACGGGAGTATTGCCCTGGTGATTCGCAATTATTAAAGACTAGCTGCGCCCCGCGGTTTCACCCGCGTGGTGATGTAAATCGGTGATAATGATGATGATGAAAAGTAGCCTGATGATGATGATAGAAAAGCAATGTATATTCCAAATTTCATCCAAATCTATCCAGTCATTTCTGCGTTATTGAGTAACAAACATCTATCCATCCATACATCTGCCCATCCAAACTTTCACATAATTATATGATACTAGCCGTCCGCCCCGGCTTCGCACGAGTGTAAGCTCGGCCTTCGGCCTCGCTACAAAATATAATATAGCCTATGTCACCTGGGGATAGTGTAGCTTCCCAACAGTGAAAGAATTTTTCAAATCGGTTCAGTAGTTTCGGAGCCTATTCATTACAAACATAGGTACAAACATACAAAAATAGGTACAAATCTTTCCTCTTTATAATATTAGTGTAGATTGGTGAGATAAATATACTTTTTTTAATAATAGGCTTGTAGTGGTAGGACTCTTTTGCAGGGGTCCGCCTGGGGAAGTACCACACCTTTGCCAGTTATTCAACCGCCAAGCAGTAGTGTGCAAACACTACTGTGTTCCGGATTGAACGGCAATGTTTCCAGCGAAATTACAGGGCTCACATAGAAATGACATCTTATATCTCGGGGTGACGAGCGCAGTGTATTGCCGTCCAGGGTTTCGAACTGTTGAAGTTCAAAATTCTGAGTGGCGTTGAGCTGTTATGGGCAGGCGTGAAGAGCCATCAGGCGAGCGACTTCGCTCGTCTCGTCACCCAATATCATAAAAAAAAAAGGTTTTTGCCGACTCGTCTGATGATGCAGTCTACGATGGAGCACGCTTGCCTAGAGTTTCCTTTACAAGCAACAAACAAACTAACAGGAAGATAGCTGCTCAGCTTGCTAGTGATTTCAGCTAATATCTTACGATTATACAGCGTGGTCCCAAAGGCGATGTAAAACAAAAAAAATTGGTTACCTACAGCAAAAGTTCAACCACCCCTACAAAACATCCCAGACCATTCTTATATAGGGTATTTTCGTGGAGCTTGTAGTATGAGGCATCTATACTTTTGTTTTGACGTCCCCATTTGGACCATTCTGCATATTAACCACGTTTATAAAAACCAATGCGATGTTTGCAGCCCTTGTGATTATGGTTGAAGATCTATTATGTCCTATTACCCGAATCTACTATAGCTAAACGTCAATTTTCCCAAACATCCATCCACGAACGTGTAATATATACTTTGATGTGAACAAAATAATATCATATTTTGTTTAGGTAATATTCAAATTGCTCTGATTTTTCTGATCCACAAAAATCACACTCCCGATAGGCATGTCTGTCATTCAGAATTTAATGCTATAAAATCACAGCAGTAAGGCCTCTAAAGCTTGGCCTTGGTTTTTCCTCTTAGTAAAGTCAAACAGAAATTATTTATACAATTATATCACATAGCAATAACATAATTGTTTTAGTTTTTATATATCCATATATTGAACTCTAGTTTTATTTTTAAGTTAATGTCTAACTTACCATTGTATATTGATTTATGCTACAAATAAATTATGTCTGTCTGTCATCAATCTGCAAAAATAGATGGTGATGACTTTTGTTTTGTTGTATAGCTGAGTTTTTTCATTATCATCATCATTGGCAGTTGATTCTGCCCAGACACAGGTTTATGGATAGCATAAACTTCATTATTATTATGAATGGTTAGCGCGTGCATATGGCGTATCTTATAATTTACAAGCAGACCAGATGACAAGGAGCGCCAAAACCGATGAATAATTTCGAAAACTCGATATTGAAAATACTACAACCTTCCTCTTCCTTCCTAAAAGTTCCCAAAATGTTCGCAGCAAACATGCATTACGCCCAGTTCTGCACAATAAGCAGCCCCTTACTTGCAAGCAGCGGCAACAACCTCGTGGGTTATTGGACGGAACGATGGGATTCAACAAAGCGCTTATCCAGCAATCTACATCGATGGCAATTATCCCAATAATTGTTAATGTTTACAGTAGCCTAGGCTTTAAGTTTAATTTTATTCAAATAAAAATAATCATTACTTCGATCCTCGGTTTGAATCAACCACCACCAAGTAGTACCTCAAAGTCAGACTCGAAGAAGATTGGGATGACAAGACTATGGTTCGTCGACCATGCTTTTGGACTGGATCACTGGAACCCACGGAGTTACACCCGCACCACACCAGTGGCTGGTAAGAACCAGGTAAGCGCCCCGCCCAAGGGCACCCACAGTGGATGGAACGCTGACGACTACCTTACACAATTTTGTTAGACGTTTGCAGTTCCACACCCAAGGTCGGCTACATGCGCCCGTACATGATAATCTAAAACAATTAATGACCAATTTGTTTGGGTACCAAAGATGTGTGTGGTGAGTAGATATGTAGTTGTAGAACTTTGTTTCGATTTAATTTTAAAGTTTGTGTGCTAGTAGTAGAAGCATCGCAAAACAAAATCACAGTAACTGTCAGGTAAAATCAGGTAAATTGCACTACGTATATACATCTGCTTCCGAGTTCTAGCAGTAGCAGTATCCTTACTGTCTGTACTGTCATCGTACGAGTATTGTTTCAGATATTAAGTTATGCGCATGCGTGCTTGATACATGCGTGTTTGGAAATCCCGCTTCTGAGGAAGCCAAAGGCGAACATTCAGATCAATTTGCAGACGATATTGTAAAGTTGAATAAAAAAACATGCAAATTCTGAGTAGAATAATTTTGTATGAATATCTAATGTGAGAATGCAATGCTGGATATTTCAACAATGTTTGCAAAAATGCCGTGAAAAGAATACATTTTTAAAATCTTATAATCTTTAGTTAATTTATTTAGATCATAATATTTCATATTAAGTTATCCGAGTGTGTGGGTATATATATACTTTATTAATACTAGTTGTACCCCGCGATTTTACCTAAATTTTTCAAGTATAAAAATATCCTATGTCCACTTCCAACTGGCCCTTTTAGAAATCGATGGGGGAGGCCTATGTCAAGCAATGGACGTCCGATGGCTGAAATGATGATGAAGAATAAAAAAATTATGAACAAAGCTAATATGATAAATCTGTCAGTCAATAATGATATGAAAGGAAGTTCTCATATTTAATATGACTGAACTAGACTTCACCAGGCGCCACTGGAAAATAAAATAAGCCAAAATATGCATGACCACAAACTTTATCAAGCAATTTCCATTGCTTAAATGAGAATCAAGAAGAGTTTTCTTATGATGAATTCTTCTAACAATCCTACAGTTGATTAACTTAATTTCGCTGGAGCATATAAAAGCTAAATTATTTTCTCTTGCAGACAAGCAATGCTCTGTGGATGCCACTTTAACGACAAAATTATTTGTAGAGTTAGCAAAACGATGGAACTAAAATTTTTCACGAAAAGCTCTCAGGTTCATTCAGAAAATACGATCGTGAGTTCCTCTCATATCTGTACAAATATGTTGGTTGCACTCTCGCAGCTACTTCTTTAGGGATCCGTGTCCAATCGATTGATACGTAGGCAAGTGTTCTATCGTATCGTATCTTACCAAGTAATTGGTAGGCTTATAGACTTTTGTAGCAACGTGACGAAGTTTTCTGAGCTTTCTGAAAGCTAGCACAATTAAAGCTATGGGAGGTTTTATTGTCCCATCCTGCATCATCACATCGGGTTACCATCGAAATAAACTTAGTAATATTTTTAACACTATTCAATCGCAATTTTGTGACGTAATAATATAACTCTGATTTTTTATTTATTTATAGTATTAGATTTGTGATTCTTTGTGTCTGGTTAAAATAATTTTAATTTGATTTGAAACTAGTAATAATAATAAAAATATTGTTCAATAATAAAAATATTTTTCAAACCTGTACTGTACAATAGTTTCATATTCTTTTTTATACATATTCCATAATTGTATTTTCTATATTCAAAAGGGCCTCTTGGTGTTGGCTTCGGCTCCACCAATGTCTACCAAATGTCCGGGCTAGACCCGAGAATTTAATTGAATAAAGTGTCATAAAAATATTATTTAAACAGACATTTTCATCTCTACGACCCGAACTCATAAATTTAACTGCATTCCAAAAATAATTAAGCTAAACAGACAGATAATTTTTTTCTCGATCAGCCAGAAGACGTCCACTGCTGAACATAGGCCTTCCTTCAACGACATCCTTTCATCTGCATCCTGGATGCCCGCGACTCTCACAATGTCGTCGGCCCATCTAGTGGGACACCTACCTACGCTGCGTCTTCCGGTTCGTGGTCTCTACTCAAGAACCTTTCTTCCCCATCGGTTGTAGGTTCTTCGAGCGTTGTAGCTTACCATATTTTTAATTACAGATTTTTTTATCTCTATGTTTTTATTATATGTACGAGTACCTATAGATATAGATAGATGTTCCACGTATTGTATCACCAATTTCTCATTTAAAAACACAAATTTCCCTTATTTTTGCAATGAACTAAAATAAATAGTGTTATTCAAATTACAAAATTGCCTTCCACTTGGAATAATCTAATGTTATACGATAAAGCCGTCCTATTGTTTTTATATGATGTCACTGCTGCTACGTGCAAGCGCCGTAATCAATTCACTAACTATCGAATTTGCCGATAAACGCTTCCCTCGATCGGCTTTCGATACATCGATACTCTCATTTATAACTCGATATAAACAGCGGGAACATCGATTGAAACCGTTCCGGTACTTTACGACTTTATTTCGGGCGAGAATGTTTTCTTTGACTGCGTCAGTTACCAACTAACTTATCTTGGAAGTTGATTTGAGAGCCACCGTTAAATTGTCGGAATAAAGATGACAGGCGCTCGTTGATCATTTTTAGTTCCGTGATTTGGCCGACTGTTTAGATAATTTGGTCGCACTGTAGCTTGCGACCGGCGTGTATCGGATAAATATTAATAAAGCGCGGCGGCCTCGTTTCTGGGAAGTTGGGAGGATCTTATTATAACCGCAATAGCACCTATAATTAGCAGCATTCAAATTACTCGTGGCGTACGTGTTGCGCCAGATCGATGTTACGTGCGGCTACTCTGTTTTCGGCCATTTCGTTTCGATTCATTCTATTCCATTTTGGAATGTATCATTATCCTCATCGATTTTGATAATTTTGTAAGCATTGCTCACATCCTCTGCATGCTGCCGTTTTGCACGATTCTGGACATAGCTCTATTATGTACTTTTTAATATTTCAGTCAAAACAAAAGACCCCATTAAAACTGTTCAGAACAATTAGTAATGTAATGATTTTGCTCACTTTATTTTTATTATTTGTTTTTAATGTGAATATATAACTAAATATTCTGTGAAATTAGTTACACTCACTTTATTGAAATTCTGTCATTTTACTATCATCAAAATGTTAAAAATGTACTGACGAGTTTACATACATGGAGTGCTCTTGTACTCGACTTGTTAGATTCAATGATAACTATTGTCATTGACATTCATCTTAAGCAAATTAAACAATAATCATCACTGTGGTGTTCACAATGAATTCAGTCATAAACGAATTAACACTTTAATTAAAGCTGTGACTTATGAAGATTACATTCACGCTATATAAACATTTCACCACCAGTACAGACAAGGTGACCATGATACCTTGAGATAAGCGATCTCGTCTGGACAATAGGTCTCATTTAACTAATAAAGTTTCCACTTTATTCTCGACCAGATCGAAGGAGTAAATAAAACAAAAGAATGAGTCAGTGGATTGGAGCCAACGACCTGTCCGTCGGGGTGATCTTTTGAAATTCCCGAATAATATAATTGTCGACGAGTAAGGTGGCGACCAAAATAACCGGAGACGAGTGTGCCCACGCGATTTGAATAAGACTTATTTTGTGTATTGATTAATTAACTTATTTGTTTCGTGTCATAGACTCGACTGTTACCAGGGCTCCTAATTTACATAAGAAAATTCATTAAATCTTCTTAGAATTTCGGTACAAAAACAATGTTAAAAAATCGGTTTCGTCTGAGGATTAATACCTACTTACAAACGTTTGATAAATCAGGTCGTTGATACCGTATTATTGTTATTTGAAATGGTCGAGCGCGTTTAGGTACATCGAGGCGTTTTAGTAATAAATATGAAAGTGTAATGTGGAAGAGCATGAAACCGCTTTGAATGCTGAACCCGTACTGAACTACAAACACAGGATAAGAGTGTGTGTGTGGGGGGGGAGAGCACACTCTCAACCCACCGTGGGAAAGCCTGCTTCTACGGTGCGAACAGAGCAACATCAAGCCTTCATTTGTTATTTTGATGCGAATTCTTTCACACTTTTGTCCGATCGTCGGAATGATATCGTCTTTTGTTTTCATTAATATCACGATACATAAATATATTACGTAGGCACATATTATAAGTTATATTATTGTTGTAAAATCAGCAAACTTGGTTAATTGACGTGTACAAACAAGTGAACAAACAAACTGACGTTTGATCTCCAAACGACATTAGGTTCTCAAGTCAAGTTATTGAAACAGAATCAAATTAACAGAGCGGTGTTGACCGCTGCTCAGACGGAGGTGGATTCATTCGGGTAATGATATTCTGCGAATTACTCCGTGTTTATAACCATAATGCCTCGGTTCGTGGTGAGTCCGAATCGAGGTTGCACACAGACGCAAATCAACGTTATGCCTTCACGTGGCAACAACGTACTGTAACTGGACCAAGCACATTTGACCTTTGGGATACCATCTGTTTCCACCGTTTTAGTATCAGGTGGGTGCGTTTGCGGGGGCAATGGGGGGTCTTGTGGAGTTGGTTGTAGCGTCGCTCGGCAGACGTCACTCGCACACATTGTTACAAGCGCACACACTGGTACGTGACCGTGGCATTCCATCGGCATCCACACACACACACAGCGCACCTTATTAAAACGAGACGCGAATCGACGACTTATCGGGCAATTAGTCGTGGCTTTCGTCAGATATTCCAACGTCGATAATTCATAGATGATATACATTGACAGACAATTTAGGTTACTTAGAAAAAAAAATACAGCACAAGATAAACTTATAGATCCGTTTCTCGTAATATATAATTTCTATACAGTACTACAGAAAGTCAATAAAATAATTACATTTTCAAGTTTTTTCGACTGTAAAATTGTTGTTGTTAATATCGACATAAATAATTTAAACGACTTACACTTTTGTGCATTAAATTTGACCTTATTTTTGTCAGTCTAAAATCTAAAGCAGCAATGTAAATCGTGTATAACGATGGCGCTACTATTTACTCTCGATCGTGTCTCGTGGTGTGGTCGAGTTGGAGTCGGCACGCGCGGAGGACGCACTGCGCAAGTGCCTCTGATAACAACTCGGCTGCGAATTATTCACGAGCTGTCAACTTATGAATTATTATTCTGTTAACAACAGTGCGTTTATGTTAAACCGTATTATGCTACGTTAATTGGACTTAGTTAAGCCTTTCGTTGAGATTTAATAAGTAGAGAGTATTTATGCATACGAATATAAGTGTAGTTGAATTAGATACAATTCTAGGAATATGTTTTTTATTATTATTCCATACGTTTTTACGTCTAATCATTTGAACAACTTTCCTAATTATGCGAAAATCTGAAATGTATTTTAGGGATTATCTCTATATCCCTAATTAATAAGTTTAGGTAAAATTGAAACAATCGTTTTTGTTTTAATGATTATTTTTACAGCATTTATAAATAATGAATGTGTACCTAAATGATATCAATGTACATAATTTGTTGCTATATGACATAAATTTACTATAAAACCTACTCAAAATGTTAAATAATAACAAATGTCGTTTCGCCTGATAGAATCGTCAGATTATGCATAGGCATTAGGCCCTCCCACAGAACTGCCTCTAGAGGCAGATGAAGACATCACTATAAATAACAAAAACTGGCATAAAACCTGCTTCGATGACAATCAGTGATATATTACGTTTTAATTAAAAACTGCATTACATAACGAGTTTGAAATGGTTTGAAATTTTTGCAGCACGTTGCATATAGATTGCGACTGACTTATACAGTGTTAATAAATTGTTTTTAATTGTTATTTTTAAAGGTTATTTGATAAAGCATACCTCGGTCTCCTAAAAGTACCTAGTTGAACCCATACTTTAAGAATTACGCCATTTTTTTTTCACGTGATGAGTTTTTTACGTTAGATTGTAAATTATCATCACATCACTCTTAATATTATAATTACCAAAGTTAATGAGTGAGAACTGATTTAGATTAAATTACTTAAGGGAGTAGCTATACCAAGCATTACCACGTTAGCTTTTTGAAATAGTTTTTATTTCGACAGAAATATTTTTGTTTATCCAAAAGGCTAGCAAGTAAATTCACAGGGCGCACCTATAATAGCTAAATCAATTATAAGTATTTATTTATCAAGTGATTGTTAATGTTATAGAGAAGGACAAAAAACAGTTTTCAGAACAAAAAGATCTATTTGAAATCATAGGAATCAGACAAATGAAACAGTAACACTATTCAATCCAGATGCAGCGGAATAAATTTAACAACAAAACAATAAAAGTGTACGCATAATAAAACTGCAATAATATAATTAATGAGTGCATTAACAGTGATAATAAATAAATCACTTTATTCAAATTATTGCAAATCTGTCGTTATTTATATTATTACTAACTGGAAGTGATCTAAAGACACCTCTTTTCGTTATAAATGCCAATAAAATTATCATAAGCATTATAAATATTATGACAATACATAAATAACGCGGACATCTTTTATTTGACAAATTATCTTGAAAGACAAGGATATAAGAATAATAAGTAGGTCATCATTTATTTTTATGTCCGATGGAGAAAGTATTAGCATCAGAAAATTGTAAGAGTACGTACGATTCAGCGGATTGAAATTATAAAACTGCTAGCGCCATCTAGTAAGCGCGAGACTAAGCTGGGTTTTACATAATATTGTTTGTGTACATTACGCGATATCTTCACCAACTGTCAACCGATTTTAATTTTAATTGAATAGGCATTGATGCAACTCGTGACCAGAATGCTGGCCTCTACTTTGCTGAGTGAGCATTGCCATACTACGTGGTAATGGGGCCAGCATTTTGGGGACGATTCCCACTGGTAGCGGTTTAATAGATTAGTTTAGTAGTTAGGTATTAACATATCGTTTTTATTTTTATTTTTTTATTATTGGAATGTTATTTAAGTTAGGTATTTATTTATCTACTATTAATTGAATAGGCTAAACAATATAATATCTCTAGGGTAGTATTATTTAAAATAAAAATAAAAACACTATAGGTAGGTACTATGGTTGGAACATCACTTCCATTTAACTTTCCTTGAACTCGGATGTAAGTTTTGTAAAAAGTTTTAATGATTAAAGATGAAATAATTTGTTTACCTACCAAAATTGATTAGCTACAAGTTATGTATTTTATTTCGGAATGAAAAGTGAGTCATTAGATTGTCACCTCGAGGTAGGAGTGCTAATTACAAAGCAAGATTAGATTGGCAACCTAGCTAATTGTTTTATTAACCTACAGTTGTGTATCTCAACACAAAAATCTTTAGACAGATTTTATTCAATCTAATTTTCATTCAAACAATACTGGTAAACAAAGCGTAAAAGTGGGCAAATGTACATATGAGAGCAACACTTCATTATCACGGAACTTACGGTTTTCTATATAAAGAGGTCTACACTGGCTTGGAAAAGGCACAGGGCAACAATACAGACAGTATCATAACTCAAATTATTCATGGCTTTTTCACATCAATTTCAGGTTTAAATTGTAGAAATGTTACTTTACCTCTTTAGTTTAGGTCAAACATTTTTACGTTACTCATAAACTGCACAAATTCTGTTGTAAAAAAATATACGAGTAGATACTATTACGGTATTTCTAATAAAAAACGCTAAGTACTTAGGTAAAAACATGATTTATTCGATTCTTTTCTATTGTAGAGCAAGTTGCGTCTAAAGTTTGTCAATTATTCCAACTCTATGGCGATGCGGCGTTTCACGCGTTTCACGTAAGGTAAGCTGAAGGTAAGACGAAAATCCCCTGAGAAAAATTAATTACATTTTTAATTTCCCGCCAAAAAAAAAACAAAGCACCAGGTTCACACCACAAAGGTTTGACATAGTTTTTAACATTATATCACAGAGTAAAAAGTTTCTGACGCGGTACAGACCACAGACATTTATATGTCTGTGGTACAGACCTACATGGCTGAAGAAAAGAGAAAAAAAGCTCTATGGTATTTTATGACATGGGACCAGCAGGCGTATTATGAAACTTTGATCGGGATCAGTCAGTGTCAGAATTGACAGAATTTTGACACTTGAAAGGGGTTATGACGCAAAAAAAAAAAACAGCGTTGTCTATTTCCAATTTCATACTACGAAATTGGAAATAGACAACGCTTTTTTTTTTTTACATAATTTTGACAAGTCGCGATCCCGATCAAAGTTTCATAATACGCATGCTGTTCGATTCATAGATCAGAGTATGTTCGATTTTAAAAAACTTTACCTCCGTAGGGAGGTAAATTGATATTTGCTGCCCGCATTTAAATCATCAATTACCCACTTACCGAGCGCTAGTGATGAAAAACAATTAACAAATTTTCGTGCAGCTATGCTTGCATAAGATTACCTTGCGCGACCGTAAGACAAATGGGTGGATTAGGTGAAAAACGAGGTTGATAGGCAAAAATGGAGTTGGTCAGGAGTCCTGTAGCTTGGATGGACTGTCACCGATGGAAGAAAGTCATCTTTGCCTGGAGACCGTGGACAAACATCAGACCTCCACTAAAACGCTGGATTGACGATATCTCAAAATCCGAAGACACAAGTCACATTAGGATGGCCAGGCAACGAATAAGATCGTATAGGTCGTGTAAAAATATTGGGAGTGGCATATGTTCCTAAATGTGCGAAGAAAGTCTAAAGAAGAAGAAAATGTATTTCGGAGTTCAGCTCACTATTCAGTACTTAAATATTCTAATGATGTAACATATTACGGAGCAGCGTAGCGCTTTAACGCACCTTGTACACTTTGGTCGCAAGTTGATGCGTAATTGTTTACACTTTTGTTAAACACACTTTCTTGGGACACTTACAGTTGGAGCGGTCACAAGTTCAAGGTCGCACAACGAGCTTTGAAAAGTGTTTTGCTCGGCGTTTCTCGGAGGCTACGAAATTATTCACCAGAGAACCAACGTCACCGACATGTACGAGTAGCTTACCCTATTAGGAAGCTGAAGTGGCAATGGACTGGCCACGTCTGGAGAAGAACAACCGTTGGGGTAGAGTTCTAGAGTGGAGACCTCGTATCGGCAAACGTAGAGCAGGTCGCCCTGAGACTCGATGGAGTGACGATATTCGTAAGATGGCAATGGTTTGGACAGCGCGATGGCCGCTACAGTCTAGCTCGTCTGGTCCTGCAATTGGTGACGTGTACGCAGTTATCCTACTGTTATATTCCCTTACAAACTAGCTTGGAATAACGTTTTGAATCTAGAATCTTCGCCGGCCAAGAGTACGATACGACACCGCTCGTAAACTCTACGTAGAGACACAAACACAAATGACTCTACCGAACTTGGACTCTACCAGAGCAGTCGTTAAATTACTTTGTAGAGTGCAATTAATTTAGTGATAGGACGGAATAAAAGTTGAAGTAGAATTTTACAGACAAAGAGCAGAAGTAAGCGAAAGCAGAGAATAACAGGGACGACCTACGCCGCTACGCCCTACAGTGGACAAAATATAGCCGGATGATAATGAAAATGATTTATATTTACAGATCATTGATTAATTGAACATCATTTTTGGAATTACCATCTATTTAAGAAACTGAATCCCACATATTGGAATTTCTAAAGGAAGCGCTAGCTAGTGAAATGATAAAAATCAAACAAAAATGTATTTTGCATTGATCATACATGTACTGTCAATGAGAAGGTAGATTTTTCATTAATATGAAGAGCATCTTCAGCACGGCACACAAATTCTTTGCTATCTAACCAAATATCTTACATACTTATACAGACATTCATTATATTCCTACCCAGCTTCCACTGTAAATGAAGTGAAGTCGACACAGCGAATTTCTCCATATTTCTCTTGCTCGTTGCTATCTCAATCTCGACTTCTCGAATTCATCTCTTTCACGGTTTAGTCCACTTTACCCCAAGATGTCTCCAATAGATGTATTTTTTATGTGACTGAGCGACAACATGAACAATCGCTCGCCTGATGGTAAGCGTTACGCTTGTTTATAAAGTTCCGTGCTACGCAGATTTTAGTACTTCAAAAACGGTCTAAAACTTTACGCGGTAATATACAGCGCCCGTCACCCTGAGATACGAGTTTCTCTTTATAATCCAGTAATTTGACTGGAAACATCTCTCTTCGATCCGGAACACATTATCTTTGCACACTACTACTTCGCGTTTGAATAACTGGCAAAGTATGAGTATTCTCGAGGTGAACTGCAAAAGAGTCCTACCACTAAAAAGTCAGTATTCAGGTGATATGAATCGGTATAGCACCTACGTATTTTTTGTGCGTAAACCTTTACAATACAATACATGTTGTCACTAGATCAAAACCTTGCTGTAAGTCGGCTAGTTAGAAAACTGATATGTAAGACACAATTAAAAAATTCGACGACTGACGACAAGCCTTCACAACGATTCAGGTAAAGGTTATCAGGTTCCCTGCTCTACGTCTGTCAGTCTTCAAAATCTTGAACTGTTTTTTCTGCAACTACTCTTAGTAGCGCCATGTATATATAATTTTGATTTAACTTGCAAATAGTAAATCCTAAAGTGTATGAACTCTTCAATATAAAATCACTTGAAGTTAAAATACACATACAATAATTAATCTGTTCTTAGATCTAGGGTCTATAGCTTGGTCACCCGGACGATGGCCGGTTCGCCGTTCAATATACATTTCTATACACTCGTTGGTAGAAAGGCTTTCGTCTATAGGACTATAGGTATGTGATGCTAACTCTGAGCCGGTTTCGTAGTGGTGTGAGGATAACTTTGAAGTAAATAGGTTTATTGGGAAGAAAATGGCTACAGCTTCAGTAAAAGTTTAGCATCAGTTTAGGCATGCGTTTAAGCACAATCTTGCCTGATTGGAAGCGATTATGTTGTCGAAGATGTAGCACACTTTCCTAGGTAGATATTCATTCACTTATTTACGTTTCCATGCTTCGTTAAAAGGATATTTAAAGATTATAATTTTCTAGTGCGATTCTCTTCCCTATACCAATGACATATTTATTAGTATTAAAAAAAAAAACAGTTTCGATGGTATCGCGCAAAAACGGCAAAGGAAAACATCGTGAGAAAACCGGTATGTCCAAGTCCACAAAATTTCAGACATTATGACATTTTCCAACATGCACTGGGCCAGCATAGTGGATTAAGACCCGTCCCATCTCCCTCTCTCTCTCTCTCTCTCTCTCTCTCTCTCTGAGAGATGGTCTGTGTTCCAGCTGGGGGAAGATGATAGGCTGATAATTAATTATTGATTTCTAACATATAAAAACTATTAACATTACATAGGCATTCGTTTGTACTTAGAATAAGAAAAAAAGGACTACCTTCGAATCAATTAAAAGTAGTTTTTTTGCGTTTGTCACAAAATTCAAAGAGTGAATTTTGAAGGCTAAAGGATACCTACTCAGCGTCTTGCGATCCTTGCAGTGCCTAAAATCTTCGAATAACGATATACTTAGAGTTTGCAATATACCACACGAATGGGGTTGAACCTTAGCTTTTACCTAATTTATACCTAAGATATTGTTTTTTCTTTTTGGAAAATGTCGTAATGACAAAATGTCTATAACAAAATGTAAAAATTATGTTAACGCCAGTTCCTAACCCTACTGGCACATCACAACGTGTGCTACGATTTTTGTAGCGCTTGAATTGCTGACTGTTTGTACCCACGAACATTGTTGTTACACATTTCTAGGAGACAATCGCGGAGTCTTCTCTCCAACACAGATTAAACATAAATTTCTACATAATATACACTGTCTAATTCCAAAACAATAGAGAAGCACCCAGTGCACTCCGTATGTCGGCTTACGACGCCCACGAAGACCGAGATAAATTTCCTCCTTGTTTCTACATCTCCTTTTTACATTGAAGCACTTTATACGCAGTAGGCTGTCGGTTGGGCAGAGTGTGTGCCAAACTATGAGCTATGCCGATTTTACGGGGTGTAACAGAAAGGTATAGGGGTAATATTGCTTATAAGTGTCAATAGATCAACTGTGAACAAAGTGAACAATTTGTAGAAAACAAGTTTGCTAAATTAGAGACAAAATTGTGTCACCATACAATATGACCAATAACGTGATCTATTTTGTATGGGTTAAAAAAAACTCTCGAATTTTACTATAGTACTAGTTTCACGTGACAATGTTAAAAGTAGATTACCGAGCACCGCGGCTGATGCGACAAGTCTTCGCACTATGAAAATGTATGAAGCCGCTTCCGAGGTCTGCATCAGACGTGAGCGGCCGACGACTCACGACGCATACATTTTCAAATCGTATCAGCGGCGCGCGTTAGACGCATGCGTCCTTTGATAGTATATAGTTTGGATCTGCCTTAAACTCAAACAAGTACCGATTAAAGTAAAAAAAAACTGAAGGGGGCGAGGTAAACACGTATTGCACACACTGACATATTCGAGCTGCCTGTCGTTCAGATTATTCCAATGTTAGTTCGCCTGTAGCTTGTACCACCATCTGCGCTAGACTTGCGTTATGTCTATGCAGCCGCAGTCAATGAACCGGCAGAGGTCAGGTGAAATTATCTCGTATACGAGAGCGCCTCGCGACATCTGACTCACTATGACCGGATACTTGTTTATCTCTAATTCTGATGCTCGGGTATTTTGGACGCGCCGCAGTGAAAGGGTGAACCCACGTGAGAATTTGGAAGTTTAAGAAAATGGTTTCGGTAGATAATTCAAAGGATAACCTTTTGTTGTGTGATGGTGGCTGAGCGGTAGCATGTGTGCTTTACAATCTGACGGCACCCGGTTATATCCTCGGCCCTGCTCCAATGGCTAGTACCTAAATAAATTGTGTGCAGTTCCATTGCCATCGCTCAACGGGAAAGGAAAGGGTAAGGCGAAAACATCGTGAGGAAACCGGTGGGTCCAAGAAGCTCAAAAGTTCAAAGAAATATTATGACATTCACCAACATGCACTGGGCCATCATGGTGGATTAGGGCCCGTCCTCTTTCTATTTGAAAGAAAACCTGTGTCCCAGCATTGGGAACATGAAAGTGATGATAATGACTTTTGTGCTGTTTTTTCAATAATTTTGTCACCGGTACAACACCTACTGGAGCAGTTTTTAACCGACTCCCAAAAAGAACTCATTTCGACTGTTTTTTTTTTTTTAATGTTTGTTACCTCAGAACTTTCGACTGGATGAACCTATTTTGATGATTCTTTTTTTATTTTAAAGCTGCTGATTCTCATGTAGTTCCCATGTGGTGATTTGGTTTAGTTCTGACAATTTAACGAAGTCGGTTTTTTATATGGATAATTATAGTTTTGTATTTTTATTGTACTAAGGGGTCATTTTTCAATCCGCAGTTAAACGGTCACATAGTTTAGAAATCAATAAATTTATCTGTCCAATAAATTTACAGGTTTTACTCTGAAGATAACCTCTAACTATTAAACAATTCAAAATCATGCTATCAATGGAATAAATCCTATCTGATTCTTTTCCTGAGAATTGAAAAATCGTCCCTAAGAGAATTAAGTGAAATGTAAAGATTTCTCCAATAAGCACTTCTCTAATATGCATTTAATTCTAAATATTGATAATTATGTATGTAGGTCTGCGGGAGGAACAATAGAGGACCTCTAATTTGGATATAAAAGTAGGATATCTAGCAGCTTGGTAAAAATCTTTAATTCATTCACCGACAGAGACAGCCTAAACAGCTGGGTCCAGAAGCATGAAATTTTGCGCGAGTGGTATTATTTATATAACTAAGGAAGATAATATATTTGTTTATGATATAACGTGGGTAAGCAAGAAAGTATTTTTGAAAATTACATTTTTTGACGAGGCTGAACGCCAACTCTACACGTACAAAGTCGTGGGCATTTAGCTAGTACCCTTTTAATTAATTTTTTATGCCTTAAGAAGAAACTACCTAACGGGCCGCCTGATGGTAAGCGATCACCGTCGCCTATGGATACCTGTATCACAGATACGTCGCTATTAACAGGCCTTATAAAAAAATCGCAAGGCCCTAATAGTCTATAAACTTTGCATAGCATCGTCTATACTAATATTATAAAGAGGAAAGATTTGATTGTTTGTTTTAATAGGCTCCGAAACTACTGAACCGATTTTAAAAATTCTTTCACTGTTGGGAAGCTACTCTATCCCCGGGTGACACAGGCTATATTATATTTTGTAGCGAGGCCGAAGGCCGAGCTTACACCCGTGCGAAGCTGTGCCGGACGACTAGTATGTAATAAATAGTACTTACTTATATGCTTATAGAAAATCTTCAGAAGAAAAGAAACGCTTATATGTAAGATGTCAGTTTAGAACAACGTCTGTGAGTGTCTCTAAGGCTATTATTAAATCATTATTTTTAAGAGACCTGTTATAATATTAATGGCTGGACATTGGTCACAGTCGACTAGCGGTATCCGCGCCTCACGCGAGTTTTTTGCTTTGTCAAATGTATAAATAGAACTTACATACAAGTGTCAAAGCACCTGCCTTTTGAACGGCATCTGTGATCGTTTGTCATTTGTTTTCTTGGTTCAAAACTTATCTCGGACTTTCTATTTGACTCGTTTGTATGTTACCGTATTGAACAGTTTTGAGGCGATGATAACTCAGTGGTAGGTTGGTTGTTGGTTGGTTGTTGGTTGGTTGTTGGTTGGTTGTTGGTTGGTTGTTGGTTGGTTGTTGGTTGGTTGTTGGTTGGTTGTTGGTTGGTTGGTTGTTGGTTGGTTGTTGGTTGGTTGTTGGTTGGTTGTTGGTTGGTTGTTGGTGGGTTGTTGGTTGGTTGTTGGTTGGTTGTTGGTTGGTTGTTGGTTGGTTGTTGGTTGGTTGTTGGTTGGTTGTTGGTTGGTTGTTGGGTGGTTGTTGGTTGGTTGTTGGTTGGTTGTTGGGTGGTTGTTGGTTGGTTGTTGGTTGGTTGTTTGTTGGTTGGTTGTTGGTTGGTTATTGGTTGGTTGTTGGTTGATTGGTTGTAGGTTAGTTGTTGGTTGTTTGATGGTTGGTTGGTTGTTGGCTGATAGTTGGTTGGGTGTAGGTTGGTTGTTGGTTGATGGTTGGTTGGTTGATGGTTGGTTGGTTGGCAGTCAAACGCATTTACTGATATGTTGTTTTACTAAGTTTTACTAGGTAGGGAGTTTTCCACTATTTTTCTGGCTTTTCTAGAATCCTAAAGACGATGATGTAGCAAAGCACACAACGGTATGTTTAAGCAGCCTCACTTAAAAGCTATTTCATATTCTAAGTTTTACGTGGTATCATCTTTGATCACTCATAATAAAAGAAAAACTAAAGAGATGTCAGACTACACTCAGTAAAATCAATACAAATTAATTTCCAATTCTAATATTCACAATAAATTCCAACACAATTCTAGGCTAGTCTAATTATTTATTCGCTGCTAAAGAAACAATGCTATAGTTTTTATCGCTTTTAATCAGTCGGTCGAAGTGACACGAGAGACGTAGGGGTGCCCTTAGTTTAACATTGTGTTTTGCATTTTAGATTACTCGAGTCTAGGGATGACCAATAGTAAATATTAACTGCTAATAATTGGTTAATTTTAAGTTATGTTATTTTCTATGTACTTATTATAACTTTATCATACAGCTGTGCGAAGGTTACGCCTATTTAATTCCATTTGTCACGCTCCACTGCCGGTTGATCTTGTTCTCGCAAATTTAAAAATAGTGCATTGAAAAAAAAAAAATATTTGACATCTTCAAACATCTTATAAATGTCTGTACCTAACTTTGAACTTTTACACCAACCACCCGCATTCTTCAGTCTTCCCGTGAACATGGTGCATGTAACTGCGCCGAATTATCGGGAGCTCCTTCCACAACCTTACCACGGTAAATATCCCGTAAATAATCATATAACTTTATCTTATAAATGCTAATCAATGCTGAAAAAAAATGCTAAGTAGGACAATTTGATGACAACCAAACTACAATTGAAATTACGAACATGACTAACACCTCTGTTTTTTACATCTTTTCAACCGTAAAACAATAAGAATAAGAAATTAAAATTATAACTAGTGTAAAATTAAATGCCTGTTCGAATTTTCGTATAGCCAACGTTTTTTCGCAACTTCACTCTGCTCGTTAAATGCTTTTTTCGCTTAGGTACATGTATGAATTGCTAATGCTAGTGCTAATAGATCCACCACTAGTTACAAGACAGTCAATGGCACGGGGAGGGTTGAGGTTGCGATGCACTCGACATCTACCTATCGGACTGAGATCTGTCCAATGTGTCACGTATGTATACAGAGCTGCTCGTAAGTTTCACGGTTGTCAATTAGGTGTTCCTCACATTTTTACTTTCAATGAGAGTTTATGACTGTTTTGACATAATTATTTTGTTAAATTTCTGTGCAATACTGAATGAAACCAATGTTTTATTTACATATTTATCTATTATCACATATTTAATGTTAAATACATTTGTATCTTAATTTACCAAAGTGTTATAAATACCCCGCGCCATTACGAAATATGTAAGAATGAAAGAAGAAAGAAATAAAGGAAGAAAATCAATTTATTCGACATTAAATATAACACCTTATATCTAAAGAACACAAATTATTATCGAATGGGAATGTGAACAGAGGCCAAAGTTTTGAACGATACGAAAACGATTGTGTTTTCGTATGAATAAATTGGCTGTTTATCTTAGTTATTTTCATCTCGAACAGATTTATCTGAAGTTTTCAATAAATTGAAGTGGAACTAGCATCTCTAAAAAGATACCACTTAATCGTCGTACTCGAAGGCACGCCGTGCCGAGGCTGCGACGATAAACGCAGCGGCCACCAGCCGCACCTTCCAGCCGCCCTCACGTCTTAGCTTTGTACTAAACACACAAAACTACACTAAAATAAAGATTTTTATTCAAGATTATTAAATATATATTTTATAAGGTAGGCTGTAAGTAGAACTCATCTAAGAACACCAACTGCAATCTTCTGCATTTCGCAATCCTTTCAAAGGTAGCCTGAAAAAAAATCGCTTTAGGCGATAAAGCCACCCATAATACTATTTTATTTATAACTAGTTTTTTTGCCCGCGACTTCGTACGCGTAAATTTTCATATAAACCTTCAATCCCTTTTTCTTCCCTTAATCGGGCCCTTGCGCAAAATAACATAGCCTATACTTCAATCTGGTCGTAGCTAAGCATATTCGTGAAAACCGCATTTAAATCCGTCCGCATTTTCTTCCAGAGGTTTAGGAGATGTGCGTGAACAAACAAATAAAAATTCTAAAAACTGCCTTGACATGTTCAGCTGCTTATTTTAGTCGCCCTGTGTGAAGTATTGATAGAAGCATAAAAGTAAAAACACCGTCAACAGTTTTCCAATCAAAAAGATAATGTGACCACAGTGCAGAGCATGTTTTGAAGTTTTCTTTTTGTCTAAACCATAAAAAGTATATCATGTCATGTCGGGATGATACATCTCTGAAATTTGACTGTCCAGCTTCGCTCGTTCGAATTTTTCTATGACCATGCAATTTCTGAACTATGAATACGACCTCAAATATATGGCTTTGGCCACGGAACCCTGACATATGCTTGTCTTGACACGCTATTGGCTAGTTATTTCTTATTTCGCGTGCATTTTTATGTATATCTTGATTAAAAAGCCTTAAATTGGAACTACTCTATTTATCTGTTAAAATATCACAGTAAAATAAAATTATACACTATATTACTGCAAATATACACTTTCTTCTTCTAGAAGCTAAGTTTATATACCCTGCATAAAGGGAGCAGCAATGGCTTATGTAGTGGCTGTTCACAAAACCAGACCACAGACATAAATATATTTACATTACATTACATTACATTTAAGTATAGTTAAATCTATTACATAAATATTATATATACTATTCAAACTTCATAGGGTGAAGTAATTTTACAAAACAAAAAAAACTTAGTGTGATAGGTTACTTAATTATATATGAGATCATACAAAACATATGATGCTACTTTCTTAACTATTTATAGATCGATATTTATTTTCTAATTATAATTTTCTAAATTTTATCGTCGAAAAAATCTTTTATCTCGTAATAACATTTTTGGGTTAGAAACTTACGAAGTTGGTTCTGGAAAAGTGTTGTTATTTATTTATTTCTTTATTGCGTCCGGAATTTTGTTGTACTTATAGGTTTATTGTCATGTACAAAGGACATTTTTTGAATATTTTTATTCGCGGGACTGACTTAAAATAGAATGTGCACAGATATACAGATCGGCAATATATTTCAGTGAAAGCAAGTGAAAGATCCAAATTGATATGGCTCAGCACAAGTACAAAAAGGACATAACAAGACTTTTTTGTCCTTATCGGCGTGGCCTGTTTTTTGGATCAGAAATGTCAAAATCTGACGGTTCTGTGCCAAACAAAACGGGTCTGAATATTGTTTATTGCATTTTTTTGGTGATTTTATGTGATAAATGCGTGTTTCGTCTTAGAAATAATTGTAAAACAAACATTTACAATGGTTGGTTGTATCATTTTGGGCTGCAAGTACCGCAGTGAGAGAAAAAACGATGAAATATCATTTCACACGTAAGTAAACATATAGAGCTTGTAATGATCACCTAAATAAATTCAGGATATCAATGCGTAAATGTTTTATTCATAATTAGTCCGTTTTTTGGTCGATTTGTGGTATTTCCTATGAGTTTTATCAAAATATTAACTGAGAAGAATAACAATCAATGTTGCCAGTTTATAAATGAAATTACCCACCACAATTAACATAAATTATTCGTTCTGCAGGTTTCCAACTGATCCTGGCTTACGAATAAAATGGATCAGTGCTACTGGTTGTGAAAATTGGGTGCCAGGAAAACATAGTAGAATTTGTTCCAGTCATTTCAATGCCGAATCCAATATCAGAAAGGGAAAAATTATATTTTTGAGCAACTGCAGCTGCTCAGGGTGTAATAAACACACTTAAATGTACTTAAATCAAAGAAAATATATCATCATAAATCATCATCAGCGTGATTTTGTTCAAATAAAACAAAATAATCTTTTTTTGAAGTCTGATTTATCGTGTGTGATATGAGTACTGTAAATAATAAAGAGTTTTATCTAATTATCTCATTAATTGGGATGTTATCCATAATTCCATCCATGAAAATAAATAAACTGGCCAAGTGCGAGTCGGGCTCGTGCACTGAGGGTTCTGTACCGTCACAAAATACAAAAAGTAGTGCAAATACACAACATCACACCCAGGCTGTCATCCATCCAAGTATCAACCGCGCCCGACGTTGCTTAACTTGTGGGAAACAGAAATGTGTGACCGACTCGCACGCAGCCAGTATTTATTATTTGTTGTTTTACTTTAGGGTGTGCACTATAATCCGCCAAGTTTGACGCTTGTACCGATTACCGTTACGTACCGTTTGGTTTTTACACCAGAGCAAATACAAAAATACCTTAACAAAAACGTTTGTTGTATGTGTGGATGTGTACCCTCTTTAGTTTTGACTTAATTATATTTCTTAGTTAATCCGTCGTAACATTACATATTCTGTGTAAGTTTCAACTGACGATATTACGGCGCGAAAGATACAGCCGTTTAAAGCTGTCTTACCTTTAAACGGATGGATTTGGATCTTAATATTAATTTCTTTTGTTCATAAGTATTTTTCAGATATCCTTCCATCTCACAAGATTTTCCAAAGTTTCCAAAATTACTCATTGAAGAGATTCACTACCCGTCTAGTATGTAAATTACCCTAACTTAAAGCAAATAATTTTAATGTGGCAACACACCTTGTTGAAGCGAGAGGCACTGAGCTAGCCACGCTCATTGAAAATCTATAGGTAGTAGGTCTGTGAGAATGTGGTATATTTTGTGTTTTAAATGCTAACATAGAATAAAATGCATTGGAATCACAAAAGAGGTTGTAAGTCTATGTTTTTATAACATCCTTGATCTACACGTTAATTTATCTAGAAGGTTCCTTAATTTAAATAAAAAGTTTTAAGGTGAAACGTTTCTTTTTGGCGGGAAATTCAAATTTCAAACAGTTTTTTTGTCCTTGTAGCTAGGTTGGGTAATTATTGTGAAATGGCATAGTGTTCGCAAAAATTGTTGGTCGTTCTTTCCATTATCATGTACAGCTATTAATCAGTTACTCACCATATTACTTACATTTGGCAATAAACCGTTTGAAACAGCATAAATTTGTTTATTGACAATTGTATGTAATAATGTACATTGGAAATAAATAACTTTACGCGAGTTTGTAAAGAATAATAATCAATTTTCGCGAACATCATTATCGTTTAGAATAATTACTCGGCCTAGTTACAAGAACAAAAAAACTGTTTGAAATTTGAATTTCCCGCCAAAGTGAAAAGTATCACCTTAATCTGGCTGATTATCCGAATGACAGTTGACAGTTTCAAATTTTTAATGGCTTTGTCAATAACATTCTCTTTACTTTGGACCTCCTTGCTTGAGGCTATGTGACGATCCTATTATTACATTTCGGTAACGAAGAAAATAATCATTGATTTTTTAATTTCTTTTATGTAATAATAAAGAATTAAAATAAAGGATATAGCATAGCCTATGTTTTAATCTGGTGATTTCTAAGCATATTCGTGAAAACCGCATTTAAATCCGTCCACTGGTTTAGGAGATGTGCGTGGACAAACAAACAAACAGACAAAAATTCTAAAAACTGTCCTATCTTGTTCAGCTGCTTATTTTAAGACGCTCTGTGATAATTATTTTTTGTTATCTCTCAATTACAGATTTTTTGATCTCTACGTTTTTATTATATGTATAGAATAGATTGAAGTTAGTTTAGGTTTAATTTTATGTTTTATTTTGTTTTATTTATTAATTATTTTATTTATGAAAAAAAATATTATTATTATTGTTTTTTTTTTAAGTGTAAAGAAATATTGTATAGGATTCTGAATTCGGCTTTGTTCGACTTTGATCGTCGACAATGCTCCGATCTCTTTCACTCTCTCACACAAGACGATTCTCGCATACCCACTTCGTCGTGACAACAGCCACCTAAGATAAAAAATATATATTTTTACTGTTTCGATAAAAAATACACTAATTACGTGTGAAAACATTTTTCTTGTCTCTCACAGTGCGTGTGTATGTTGTGCAGTTTTATAAAGACACAGCCATTTTATTACAATTATTTTTGGTGTTTCGGAGTTCGTGACTGAGTGCGGTGGTAACAAGCACGGTAATGTACCTTGCATTCGTCTAGTCAATATGGTGGCGGGCACAATCTATCTATAGGTAAAAATATATTAGTATAACATTGCATCAACGCATGGTATCGTATTGTAATGTAAGCACGCATCTATATTTCACCAATCACCTTTTGCAGGTCGTACGGGCTACGCTACGGGAGTCCTACGTAGTTGTGAAAAACGTTGTTGCTACACCTGACCGCAAGGCGCCATACTCTGCGTTTGCCAATACTTATCCAGTTCGAACTCTAGAACCCGAATTACCTGTACTTACCAGTACAATTGACCGAGCGAAGCGAAGATCTCAGATACAGGAATAGATCGACAGTCGTATGTATGTTTATAAGTGTGTATATTTTGTTTGATGATAAATTGCGTACCGTTAATCCGAACGACATGAAATTTTCTCTAAAGTAAGTAAATTAGTTCATTCAAATATTGGTTTAGATGTTGCGATGATATTTATTTATTTAGTTTATTGGCACCCAAAACAAAACAATTTAAAAATAGTAGATGACTTGTACAATTTTGGACTAAACCATATTCCTAAATATGTATACACAACATGATTATGTTATTTTCAGTACACATTTGGTAACAATTAATTTGGTAATTTGGTGATATAGCGCAGAGACACAGTTTGGGACGAACTACTGGTTTATTGTGGCACCAATCCTGCCGCATTACGTCTACTCGTTGAATTATTGTGTCACACCCGCAAGTCTAGATGCAGTGAGACATAACAGAGTTACTGAGGTGACGAGCCCAGCCTACACTTTCCACACGTCTGCTTACCCAAGACAATTGCGTAACCTAAAAGATGACTGCGACCTGTGAGTGCACTGATTTCGTCAAAGCGAATGGAAGCAAGCACTCATTATGTAAAGAGAAAGCTCCTTTTAATAAAATCTATTATGCGTAACTGTTCTTGTCCCGTAACTCGGAATGGTTCACCTTTGTCATACCACTTCCGTCGATAGTTTCGTAATGGTGTAAACAACCTATTAGTCGGGCAGGGTTTGGTTGTACGTTGCAAGATTGACCATTAATTTGTTTATCCGTTTTTGAAGTGAAAAGTTCTTTAGGCGCATTGAGCACTTTTTAGGTGGATAAAAATCATAGAATCGCGTCATAGTCACGCTGTACCGTGTATTTTAAAACAGCGCCATCTCTTGTAGAATAGGTGAATTACTACTTAAGTTTTCACTTCTGACGTGTAGTCTTATGGCTGATGTTTTTTTTACAATCCGTCTTAAACACTTCCAGTGTCATAGAGTATAATAAAATGATGTCACAGTAAATGCAATATCGCGTTTGTCCATAAATGCTTCTGTTGCAGGCCGCTGTGATAACGTACTATTTAATAACGTGTTATATCTAAACCATACAAAATAGAGTAGTTTATATAAAAACTGATATCACCTGAAATAATACATTGCAATATTGAAATGGCCGTGAATAAAAGAGATGAGCGAACCAAAAATATTTACAAAAATAAACGGGAAAGGTTTTACGGAGTGAAATCTACGTGGAAATATCAACGCGGCTCGTGCTCTGATGACGAGCAGGAGGACTAAGGATGGGATACAGTGGTTACGATTATCGATAATTTGAAAGTTCGCACATAAATTTTACGTACCTCTAAATTGGCGACCAAAAAACCGTTGAGACCTCCGTTGGTGTCAAAGTTTAACGGAGGATCTCGCGATCAATCTAGGATCGCTTCGGACAATGCCGCTTTTTAGTAGGCAAGGGGTTATTTATTGTCTTGGCCACAAGGTCAATGAAAATGCGCTAGGATGGTAAGATTTCTAGATATAATTAATTCTCGTATTGCCGCAATATTTTTGTTGTCAATTAAAAACAAATACTAAACTATTATCCGCAATCATTGCGACGAAATTATTAGAAAATAGTAGTTTGTGATGCTGGTTAGTATTGCTGCACAAGTGCACATATGCGTAAAACTATCATCCGTTTAGATGCACCTTGAATGTTTACTTATTTTAAAGTGATTAAATTAGTACATTTTCATCAATCCGTTTTAACAAAACTATGGTTATCTTTAACTCCATCAAACCATGACCAAGCATGATTCTAGAATCAGGTGACAAGTTAATTAAAATAATTAAGCAGGTTGATACCATTGTCTTCACACTGGGAGCGTTGACAATGCCATGTCGCTTACAGAACGACAATTTATTCTATAGGGGTGGCCAAATAAAGCAACTAAAACGTTCCATCGATAATACGATGCTGGCTCCCTATTTAACTGCATGGATAAGTTGGTTGTACTGTACGATTCTTACCTCATTCGTGCGACTGATCCGACGTGATTTGATTCGTTAATCAGACGTTTTTTATTTAACCTTCATATAAAGTTCATTTTTGTTTTAATTATGGAACGCCTCAAGGTTATAAGCACAGGATGTTGATTTAATTTGGTTTGTTGATGAATTAATTAGTGATATTTGCATTTGAGATATTTAATTTTGAAATAACGTCAAGATCAGAAAAAATACATGTCTCATTTTCATTGATATAAAGCGCAATTGTTACGAGTACTTCATAAAAACGTATGTACCTATTTCCCAATGGTTTGTCTTTGCAAGTTTAGATTGCTATTGCGTGTGTGGTAAAACGTATACTTAGTCGGGTCAAGAAAAAAAAAACATCATTGATTGGGATTTGGACAATAGGATGTGCGAAAGCTACGCCACTGGGCGTGAATTTAAATCCTAACAATGAAGTTAATGAAGTTAATTAAGCTTTTGGTGAAAGTAAATACTGTAAAAAAAAAAACAGTCATAAGACTGCACGTCAGAAGTGAAAACTTAAGTAGTAATACACTTATTCTATAAGAGATGGAGCTGTTTTAAAATACACGGTACGGCGTTCGGTGATGATGGCGCGAATTCCATGATTTTTGTTCACTCAGAAGTTTTCACTTCACTAAGAAGTTTTCACTTCAAAAATCATAACATGATTGCTAAGCAGCTAAGCACAGTTTAAATGTAGCTTTAGCTTGTTTATGAGCTGTTTCTATTCCAGGCTAGGATAGCTCAGCATTATCGCTAAAGATAGTGTACAAATGTATGTAGGTATAATCAGTCACAACAACATCCATAAAATAGTGTATTGAAGGTTTTTCACAGTCCGCAAAATAAAATGGTTCCCAACTCAAGAACAGAACAGTATCGTAGATTTCCCCACAAATAGACAGCATCCCGGAATATAAGATCGATTTAAACCTGATTTCCCCACACTAGAGACGGTTCAGTTCTCCGTTGTTGCTTTTTTCCCATTTACGAGTTTCACGGCGACCGTTGCCTGAAACTTACACGTACCCAGAATATAAATGCTGACTGTCCCTCTCTCTTTCGAACTTACAAAAACAGACGCTAGCTAACTCTCTCTACTCACAAATAAAAATGTGTAGCCACCTCAATGTTCAAATAGAAATTGCAATATCCATTTCACTGCTCGCATTTGAATCTGAGCTCTTTGCTTTGAGTATACGATTGGTTTTATGTGAGAGTCAGGAGAAAATTTAAGGCAGTTTAAGAGTGTTGGAAGGAAAATGCTGTCTTTTTCGTACCAGTTGCAGTTAAAATCCTCCGTCCCTGTTGCCTGCGGCCCGGTTTATCTAAAATCATCTGGTCCAAGTAAAACGATTACTTTAGCAGCGAGTTTATGAAAATGCGCAAAGTTATTAATTTTGACACTTAGATGGCAAATTAGTTACGTCCCGGAATTAAAGTTGTATTAGATTAAGGTTTCGTCAAAATGTCAAGCAAGGAAATATAATTGGTATTTGGTAATCTGAAGAATAACAAAGGTTTGGGACATCGGAATCGCAGTGATGAGTCTAAAGAGGATCTGGGTAAGAAGGAGCTGCACACTACTGGCTGTCCTTTGATTTCACTATATACGGTGGACATTTCTTTAGGAACTGTTCTGGGATATAAAGTATTCTATGTCTCTCTGGCACTCCAAACATCTGTAAACAAACAAGTATGAATTGTTTTTTTAAACCACCGATGAAAGAGCTGAAAATCTTCAAACTTCAGAACAGATTTTCTTGAATCATAGATACACACACATAATCACATAATCATAGATATAGAACACTTTCAGTCACTTTTCAAACAAAAAACAAACTAAATCAAAATCAGTTTACCAGTTTTTTTTTAACATCATTGCACACATGGTCATCTGTCCCCAAACTAAGCAAAGCTTGTAATATGGCTGCCAGAGACTGATATACATACATATATATTTTTAAATACATACGTAAATAGATATTAACACCCAGACATAGAACAAACACAAATGTTCATCACACAAATGTTTGTCCTAGATAGGAATCGAACCCATGCCCTCAAGCGTAGTAAGCAGGTTCACTACCAACTGAGCCACCGGGGCAGTACACAGATATGACACCCCTCTTTTTGCGTCGGGGGTTTAAAAATCACGTTGATCCGTTATTGTTTTATTATTATGTGCAAGAGAAACACACAAATACACGTTTACATTTATAATATGTGTATGATAATGAAAGCTGGTATAAGGTTTGTTTGTTGTGTTTTTACTGTTTTGCTGCTTTTTCATCAGTTACAATCTAACCACTTCATGTTGTTAAAGTGGGACTGGGCCGGTCATGTCCGACGAATGTCGGAGGATCGTTGGGCCAAAACTACGGCACAGTGGCTTCCACAGGATGGTAAACGACCTCCGGACGGCCCAGACGGAGATGGAAGGACGAACTGAACTCCTACTTGAAGGACTGGACTCAAATTGCCCAAAACAGAGAGAAATCGAAGGTGAGAAAGGCCTTTGCTCTGCAGTGGGACGATGCAAGCTAATATCTAATATCCTAAACTCCTTCGAAACGGCTTAACTCATTTTTATGTTTTTTTTTTGTGTAAGTATATTTGTTAGG
Organism: Agriopis leucophaearia; assembly: GCA_949125355.1. NCBI lineage: Eukaryota > Metazoa > Arthropoda > Insecta > Lepidoptera > Geometridae > Agriopis > Agriopis leucophaearia. The sequence goes on from OX421270.1 coordinate 7,756,196, forward strand.
TCTGATAATAGGTCGTAGGCTATTTTTCATCATTATCATTATCATCATCACAATTTTGCATCACCACGCGGGCGAAACTGCGGGGTGCAACTAGTAATAATATAACAATAATAGTAAAGACTATTTAACACCATTTTAATTTTGTATAACTGGACTTAAGCACCTAATGCCCACCAAGGGTTACCACCAAAGGTTTATGTAGTGAATACAATAATCACACCGCTGAATATTTCTAAATCGCAACCAAAATTCCGATGCGAAATAGCGCAATCGGCTGCGTGTGCGCATCCAGGAATGTCGGGACATCGTCCTGGACCGGTTCCTTGTTAGTGAAGGAGCCTGGTGTTTCTTAAACTTACTCCTCAATTATGAAACAAGCTTACGGATCAATCAGACTGATTATATTAGAAATGCGAATGATTGTGACAGCTATCAAGTAAGATAGTACATGGATCCTTGCAGCTATGTAGGATTTTACGAATAGGTACTTTGCACCACACACTACACAGAATTTGTTCCAGCTCAACCCCATAACAGCTAAATGGCATAAGATGATATTTGTTACACGGGTGGTTTATATTAGAACCTTCATCATCATTATGGCTGATAATATCACGTGCCGGGATACATACAGGCCTTCTCTCATCGCCGCTAGCAAAATTCATCACCGCTAGCAAAATTACTGTACCAGTGGCCCACGGCCTCGCTCTGATTTTTCAAGGAGCTGGGATGGCTCAGATTATACGCTGTCTGGGGAACGCAAAAATACCTAAACTGAGGAAGGAAAGGTCATATTTTGGAAGGAATCGGTTTAGAAAGGTAAGACTCAGCAGGAAAGTCAGGTTTTTTTTCAATGTATACCCCAAGCAGGTTGTTAAAGCAGGAATCGTCACCCTGAAATAAGAATAGTTCCGTTGATAAAATTAGGAAGGAACCTTGGCTTGTATTGTGACAATTTTTTTACGTAGAAAAGGTCTACTTTTGTCTCATTCGTTCAAAGCAACTAAAGAAATTATATACATTGTTCAGTGTTCACGACTCAGATAGATTTTATACTCTAATGCGTTTATAAAGGGGTAAATGTTTTAAACTCGATAAGTAATCGAAAACTTCGTCATCTCTTATACTAAATGTTCATGCAGTATTCTGTAGCCTGCTTACCGTCCGGTTAGTGCACATAATGATGGTCCATTAATATGCTGTAATTGATTTTAAGTGCATCGGTAATTGAAAATAATGGTGTCGTAAAAATCATTTTGAAGACAGTCAATCAAAACTGATGGTAATTTTTAACCGACTTCAAAAAAGGAGGATGGTTCTCAATTTGACCTGTTTTTAATAGTGTGTTTCGAATTTTCAGTTCTTTGATAGCGTTTTTTTGACGTATACATCAAATACTTTAAAGCCATAAAAATCTCTCATATTTATGTCTTTTTACAAGCTTTTATTCAACTTGGCCTGTTAGTCAGTTATTTAAGTAATACGTATGTGTGGGCAAATCATGCAACTGAATTTAAGACCAGGGGCCTTACGGCTAACTCTAACCGCGGGCTGTAAAACGCGCAGTTTGCAAAACCACGCGAATAAGTATGATGAAGGGAAGCTGTTTGAGAGAAGTTGGTAGCTAATCATCAAAAACCCTGTATACGAGTATAACATAAATGACTGTGATCGTAAATAACCTGATGAGCTGAGGTGTATCCCAATTTCGGCCTAAAAGTAGGTTATTATACTCGGCATTATAAACTTTTTTTTATGAGGACAGCCCTCAAACTGCGAAATAAATCAGCTGATCCGCAGAAATATATTGTTAACAATCTACAAGTATGGAATAGCCGATTACTTTTTTATCGCGATTTCAAGCTGGTTCTGTATTAAAAGTTGTACATTTCGATGAATACAATGAGTGCCTGTTGTCTTTGCATATACATTCAGACTAATCCTGTAAAACATGGACTTCGTAATCAAGAAATTATCAAATATTTACTATTTTGCAAATTAAATCTTGGTCCAAGATTCAACTTTCGAATACCGTTTTCTTAATGTCTCTACCAATCACAAGAAACAGTTATGCCACATTTCATTGGTCCGCAAATGCCGTGTACACTAATGTAGCTGTATTGATCTTTGAGCTAAGTATTTTAATGTTAGGTTGGTAATGCTCGTAATGGATATAAGCGAATCAACGTTAAAGGCTCTATCGCAATACGATGCATTGCGTAACGCGTTTTTTTCTTCTACGAGGTCTAATATTTGTTAGGCAATCATCGCCTTTCATTACTTTCATCTCTATTTTAAGGTGTAGTAAAGGTAGTAGCTGAAAAAAATATCTGATACACCAAAATCGGTAGAATTTGTAGGCCACAAAAACAAAACGCAGCGCAATGCACTACCATATGTGAAATAAGTAGTATTTATTACACATATGGCACTACTTAGTTTTATCATTTAACACATGGTATTGCGCGCCTCTTATACTATTACTATATACTATGATATACTGTTTACATGATGTCTAAATAACGTTATAATGATACAAGCAAGATACAGGAGTTATGGTGTGTGGACCAACGTTAATTGCTTTTAAATACTTTGCGAGGCTATGAATTATGTTTGAGAACTGTGTCCCACGTTGGGCGCCAATAATGACTGAATCAGTTTTAAACACTGTTCCTTTTTCAAAATTCACGATTTTTTACCCACATCATTTTATTCTGTTAATTTAACCAAAAATCAATTGTGATATTTTAAACAAAAGGCAATTGAGTAGCGTTTTAGGAGAATTGGAGCGCGCGTCGTCGCCTACATGCTTAACGTTTTAGCCTCCTGCTGCTTAGCCAGCGCTCTCCCACGCCCTCGTTACTATTTTACGGACTTTTATTACTTAATTTAGAGATAAAATGTTTTAATCGTATTTGGAATATTGTTATTTAGAGCTTACACTGTGTTCCACTGCAGGAAAAAAGCTTCCTACTAACTATCCTCGTTTGTATTTACCTCTATCCAGTGCTATTTTTAACCGACTTCCAAAAAGGAGGAGGTTATCAATTCGACTGTATTTTTTTTAAATGTTTATTACCTCAGAACTTTTGACTGGGTGAACCGATTATGATGAATCTTTTTTTATTTTAGCTGGTGCTTCCCATTTCATTCCAATTTGGTCTAGTTCTGATGAAGTCGGTTTTTTATATTGATAATTATTTGCTAGTAATGTAGTTATCGATATAAAAAACCGACTTCATAAAAATGTCAGAACTGGACCAAATTGAAATGGGACAACACAGGAAGGATCAACTTTTCTAATAAAAACATAATCATCAAAATAGGTTCTCCCAGTCAAAAGTTCTGAGTGACAAACAAAAAAAAACAGTCGAAATGAGAACCTCCTCCTTTTTTGAAGTCGCTTAATAAGTTACATAATGTGATAAAAGTTACATTTTCGTCACCGCGCGCTGCTGTCCTGCCCACTTCGCAGACAGCATAGTTTGCAGTTACGTTTTATGATTAAAAATAGAAACTGAGCATTATAATAGGTGTTATTGGTATCAATGAATTACTACATTACTACAAACGTCTCTCCGTCTCTGTCTTCCCCTGAACATGGTGCATGTAACGCCGAAATATCGGGAGCTCCTTCCACAACCTTACCACGGTAAATATCCCATAAATAATCATATAACTTTAGTGCACAACCGTGATAGTTTAAAACAGTGTATTAACTACATTATTTCTTATTAACAGCATATAAAATAAGACCAAACCTTAAACTAAAATTTCATAAAAAATGTTACAAACTCAATATTTCCATTTATTTTGATTTTGGTTCTGATAGCAGTAATTATTTTTACGTACATTATTTTAGTAATTATTTAATATAAGTACATGGAAAGAAGTTGTAGGCTTAGCAGGCTTTGTAGGCTTCCACTTAACCGCCGCCTCGCTTGATGTTACGCGATGATGCGGTCTACGATGGAGTACGCTTACACTGACGAAAGGTACTGGTTAGGGCAGACATGTCAATTTTTCAGTTTTGCAAAAAAAAAAACTTAATTACTTATTGTAGTTTATTCCAGCCACCGTTAAACTAGGCAGGGTAAGTCTTCCTAAGCATACAGGTGCTAATCTCAAACACAATTCGGCTCCCTCATAATAATTAACTGTTACTAGGCGCCTAGTTTATGACTGCATCAATTATGCCCAAGCATATCCTAATTACTGTAATGGCATTAGCTTCACGAAGGCGGTGGGAGGCAGGACAGGGTTGTCACGTATATGAGACAGGATTTTTAATCATTCTATATGGATTTTGAATCAAATCTCACTAGTAATAATAATGCAAGGGATTGTTCACAGATCAGACAAACAACGGAGATATGCTTTAATAGAGTTATGGTTCGTGTTCCAATGTCTCCGTGTTTCTCCAACTTTTTTCACTATACCCCTAAACTGTTTATCCCATAAACTGTATGAGCATTTTTCACGCACACTAAAAAAACTTGGAGCAACAGCAATGAACTAACTAATAGTCCATATGCAAGAAAAGGCGCCAAGATCGTCAGCAGTACGAGATCGGCTAAAGGGTAGCATGCGCGCCGCGATAAAATTTTGTCGATTCTTTGTATCGTGCCAAAGGAAGACAGGCGTATATGAAACTGTAGGCATCTTGTCGCGTTCTCGCTCGACAAAGTAATGACAAGATTTCGTTGCGGTCCCCATCCTGATGCATGCACCCGCACCTTATCATATTTCCCTTGTGCATCTGATCTTATGATTTGTGTATTAGTATGTACTTATATGTGTCCGCACTCAACTGCACAGCGGTTGGACAAATCAGATGCAATTTGGTATGGAAGAATTAACACAGGATTTTTATCTCGTATAATTATCAATTTAAAAACCGACTTCACATAATTAGTAAAATATGCAATTTCGGTTTCTCGGATGACTTAACTAAATTTTCAGTTATTTTGATTTAAAAACCAAAACCACTGTAGATACCACACATCAACAGTCCGTACTGTAGGTATCGATTTTGATGAATTAATTTCTATGAGAGCAATCTATAAGTATATCCGCCTATTTTTAAAAATAATTTTCAACATCGGTTCATAAATGAAGGAGTTCTGAGGTAACAAACATAAAAAAAACGAATTGAGAACCCTCTCCTTTATTGAAGTCGGTAAAAATATATGGTTTCTAGGATCTGGAGTAAGCACTCGTAGGTATACCTAGTCAATATTTGCCTACTCTGATTGATATTACATAAGTGATCTTTGATGCAACTGTTATACCCATCGAAAAGTTACGATACTTGTTTTTTTTTTAATTTGGAATTTGGTATATGGAGTTTCCATTTCCACTGCTGTCACATTAAACAAAAAAAACTAAGTTGCTCTATTTATTTATTTTTTATTTATATTACACGGGAATTACTCACGTAAGATAGACTATAGTTGGCCGGTTACTCCGACTATAGTTTTAACCGCATTCGGCGATCTTTATCATGGTGAATGCTCTATGTATGTTGCTCTATGTATTTGTACGTGCGTCTGTCTGTAAGTCTTTTACGACTAAACGGTTGTACCAAATTTTGATGTAATTTGGCAAAAAAACTATTGTATATTAAAAGGATGTGTATGAAATACTTTTTATCCTAAATACTTGGGATAAACAAAAAACTAGGTTTTACCACATGAATTAACCGGTATTTTAATGTTATGATACTACCACTTGACAATCGTTGGATGTCAAGTGGGAGTATCAGAACAACAGAAATGGTAGGTGGTCAAACGTCGCCAGCCCTAATGAAGGGTCAAGGGGGATCACCCACGTGCCGTGAAACGCTGATGCGAATGTGTGGTATGTAATCATATGTGCGTAAACATTGTATGTGTGGCTCAGAGATATTTACCATTGTGATAATTAACGCTGATTGCGTTGGTGAAGATAAGTACTTGTACTGTTCAGACGTCGAACTTAACTGAAGAATGGCCTCTTCTTCTCTCAGTACCCCTCCATTAAAGAAGGCCACCAAGGTCATCTTTAATTAAAGAAGGCCACCAAGGTCATCTTTAATTCCCCTTGTCCCGCGCAAGTCTTAATATTTATTCTATTTCCAGTTCACTCCCTGATATTCCAGAGCCATGACATGTTTCGTCTCCTGACTTTACGCTTCTCTGGTATTATGGCCCATTTACGGAATGAAATTATTTCGACGGGACGCCACGAGATGAAGGCGAATTTGGTCAGGAGTTAAAATATTGACAAAGATAAGTTAATCGTTCTGGATGATAGATTGAACTTGTTTGGTAGAACAGGATCAATCTATAATTCAAATATGTCTGTTTTTTCTTTCAAATATAGGTTTCCCAAAGTCTCGGGGAAGGTTATTAGTATTGATTTCTTAATACGCTTCTCTTACAACTGCTTACCACTTATCTCCTCCACTTCCTTCAGTCGCTGGCTCAATGCTGATCGTCTTAATAATCCTGACCAGTTACTTACTGGACAATCTATCGCCATCTATGGCCGATCAGTAGCGTCATGAATGGCGTTACTGACCGTGGTGTCAAGATTTTAGCATCTGAGGCCTTGATCTTTTCGCTTCCACATTTTCTGTGGTTATGAGCTTTCCGAGATGGTTTTCCAGCACTTGTCTAATTATTGGTTTTTAAAGAGATTCGTCTAACAAGGTGTCCAACACACCATGTTTAGCGTTTTTCTCCGTCACTCTCATTGTAAGCGCGACGGAGACAGAAAAATTAGGAGGAGGTGCTCAGTTAGACTGTTTTTTTTTTATTGTTTGTTACCTTAGAACTTTTGACTGGGTGAACCAATTTTGATGATTCTTTTTTTATTTGAAAGCTGGTGCTTCTCGTGTAGTCTCATTTCAATTTGGTTCAGTTCTGACATTCTTATGAGGTCGTTTTTTATATTGATAATGTTCTAGAATAGCTCCGCTGATATCAATCTTTTAAAGACAATTTCTTCTACGATTGGCAAGTTATGGGCAAAAAATAGTTTTATCTAGGAAAGTTAATGTTAATGTAATGCGCGTAACAGGAACATGCTCTTATTAAAGATTTGAATGGCATTTATAACCTAGATTGTAAAATCGGAATGGAGTTTCCACGTCAATGAGCCAATGAAAGCAGAGTAACGCGAATCATAAACCTGCGTCGTAATTGGGTCAGCCACGATAATATGTCATATGGACTGATCAGTTTTTTATGCGAACCGGGAGTTTTATTATGATTAATTTAGGAAGTACTAGTGAGTAATGTAATTTATTTACTTCGCTAAGCTTTAGCTTAACTGACAGCAAATTGAAAATTCCTCATTGCTTAGTGATCTGCCCACTTAAGCTGTTTTCTTTGGTATCTTAGTGTTATAGATCCACATATAACTTTAATTGATTTGGTAAAAATCTTACATTTTGGCGCAAGATACAATTATAGAACGGGACGCGGCGAGTGCTCTCCTTCAAAGCAATTCCAACCTGTGTCTTTTATGCCCGGAATCAAATCTCACGGCTAACTCGCTTACACTACTTGCGTAAACATTTTTGAAGTCATAAAATCACTGAGTACGTGAAGATTTAAAAAAACAATATATTTTAACAAATAATGTGTGACGGCGACGGAGTTCAGAAAAAACCTATTTTTTAACTCCTCCAAAATATATACGCGCTTTTAACTGTCTCAACACTTCCAACCCAAAGACAATGAGTCGCGTCCCACGATGGCAGAGGACGTGGGATGCAGGCGCAATATTTTTTTTCTTTCTTTTGCATCTTAAGTAAATCAGAGTAGAGCCTTTAATAAGTGTTTGCCGATAGCAAACATGCGTTCCTTTGGCAACAACCAGCCTGATGACATCTCATACACGCATTACCCGCTATGGGTCATGACTGAGATTGACTCTAGATGGGGATCATGTGCACAAGGGCCAAATGGCGCAAGGAAAGGAGGCCTATACCAAGCAGTAGGTCCATATACAGTCTACAGGCTGACGATGACTTTTATTAAAAGGTCACTAAGGATGTAACTCCTTGGCTGGATGTATGGAGAGCGCTAATGTCCACGTCCCGTATTCTACGAGTATGTGAATGAGCCATTTGCCCGATAGGATTTCACATTAGTTAAATAGAGATTGACGAAGCTCACATAAACTTTCATCCCCTAATTAACTTCTTTAGAGGACGAATTTCCAAAAACGCTTATACAACTGACTATTATGTTTTTTTTTTTTTTTTAAAGACATATATTCATTCAAAAAATTATGAACTTACGTGCAATTTTCACTCCCTATTGAATTTAGGGCAAAGTTTTTAATAAACTATGATACCACAAACTTTAACTTATAAACAGAGGTCAGAGTACCAACGTCTACGATTCTAAGTTCAAAAATGACAAACTTCTATTTTACTTCTATTTAAGCTATTTAGTCCACTCTTTTAGGCCACATTACCAATCAACGATAGGAAATAAAGGTCCTTGAGTGGAAACCACAAACCGGAAGACGCAGCGTAGGTTCAGGCGCTCCCACTAGATGGACCGACGACGTTATGAGAGTCGCGAGCATCCAGTGGATGCAGATGGCAGGATGTCGTTCAGTATGGAGGTTAAAAGGGGGAGCCTATGTTCAGCAGTGGACGTCTTCTGGCTGATGATGTTGTTAGGGCAACATCTAGTTGTGCTATTGCTGGCATTTTTTTTTACAAAAATCACAACCTCCGTGATTATGTTCACACTTCAATCATGTACCTTGTAAAATCTCGTATGTCGTCTTGTAATTAAGCAAAGGAGGCGTCACACGGAGGGTACCGTCGAGAATGTTCACGGATCTCATTTCCATGCAAATGAGGGCTACATAAGCAAAAGCAGTACATCAACTCTGAAAGTGAAGATTAGTTTGAGTAGCTATGATGGATATTTATTTCATTTTACTATATTTAAGTTCAAATGCAACGCTGGCCCTGAGGTAGAGCGAGAGAAGTGTACGCTCTAGGCGCCATAGCAGGGGCGCAAAAATAACAAATACGTTTTTTTGCGAATAATAAAACTTTGATGACGCTTCGCGCTTTGGGACGGGGGCGGCGTGCACTTGCTTTGTTTGAAACCAGTATACTTGTAACATTTTGATGTGTAATTAGTTTACATGGTTGTGAAAAGAGTTTTGAAAGTTTGTATGAAATTCTACGCGTACGAAGTCTTGGGCAATAGATAAGTGTCCTATAGAAAACTGTGTGCTCAAAATTAAATGTTTTGAAGTGTGCGTAAAACTTAACTAGGCACATTATGAAGCCTAATCTCTGTTCCACTATGCTAGTTGTAACACGCCGCGACGGTAGGTAAGTGTGATAACGGTAGTAAGGCGGCAGGATGTGCGATGCCACTCGGCTGGGTTATAGCTACTTGATCGATAAGTAATATGGTATGATAATAAGTTTGACACGCAAGTAGGCGGATTTATAACACGTTAGTGGAGAATTTTGCTAGAGATCTTAGCTGAATTCGAGATGGCGCGATTTTCTTGAAATTAGTTAGACATATACAGGGTTAAACAGAAAAGGAGTACCAAGTTGAAAGGAGGTCATTATGAACAACTTTTAATACAGGGTTGACCCTAAAATGATTGGGGCAAAACAGCTATTCAATATTTTTGATTTTGTTAAGTGCGACAAGTACCAACGGCTTTTCATGCACATGAAATATGAGTAAGTTTGCCTAAGTGCACAAGAAACTTGCAGTGACACCAATGAACCCACATGCAAAAAAGGGTGGCTAGATCGTCTGCAGGTGAGCTTAACTAAGAACATCAAGCCTGTTTTAGGCCTGACACGCACCACGCTATCTTTTCATATCTATCTTATTTGCCTGATATAGATAGATAGATAGAAACTCTTTATTGTGTACACCAGAAATAAAAATTACATACAGATAAAAAACACTTACGAGCTAATGCCACAAGTGGCGGCCTTATCGCTAAAAGCGATCTCTTCCAGGCAACCATTGAACAGACACAGGTAACATCCTACTGGAAAACCACCATTCACGGAAAATTAAGGAAAAACTGGAAAACGCGGATAAAACGGAAAGGCGCGGCTAATATCCCATAATTAACTCGGTTTCAATTTAGGAAAACCCCATGAAAAGTGTTTAAAAGCGGTAATTTATTTCAAAAACTATTACGATTATTGTCAAACAGCTGCTTACACGACTATAGCGTTTTACTTAATTCATTGCCAGGTAATTAGCGAACCGGTTAGATTGTCATGGTTGCATGTTCGACGATAACACCGTTCCGTTTGCTTCGGGTCAATTTGTACACGCTTAGTTTAAATAAATAATACTAAATTATAAACCGAGGTCAAGTGAAACTTCATTTTCATGATTTTTACTAGCCTCATTTGTAACAACCTTGTTTTTTATTGTATGTAAACAAATCTAACCATTTGTATGTAAACAAATCTTGGAAGATGATTTTAACCTTCTTTCTATTGGCGTATCGATTTGTAACTTTGCAAGTTTATGGACGGATGACAATATAATAATATGGTACTATCTACCAAAACCCCCAGTGGTCTCTGGTCTACCTATATATCTACTATGTTGTAGTTTATAATGTTATCTTTGTTTTTGTGGTTTTTAATAAAGAGTTATTGTATTGTACTATCGAACTGATCTGTTATGAAATCAGGAATATTAGTGGAATTCTTCAATGGCTTCTAAACCTCGAGTTGCGGCTTATTTGTTTATTAATCTTTCCTAATAAGAGGAGGTTCCTCTTATGAGGAAAGATAAAAAAACAAATGAGGCTCCGCACGTTTTATGCATTTGCCAGTGTCAAAAAATGAAATATTTTAAAGTTTTATTTGACTAGGTGCGGTCACAGTAGCACCTGCGTGGATTAGTCCTTATATCATCAGCTGTCTTTCAGTGAAAGTCTCGTCAAAATCGGTCCTGCCATTATGAAGATCATAGGGAATATGCACACATAGATTTTTATATTATTGTTAATCTAAATGTCAGACATATTCATATGACTATTTGACATTGCCTCCGATGTCTTTAACCAAGCTTATCATGGTATTGCGCTTGGCTAAATTTATATAAATTTAATTATTTATATATATATATACATAAATAATGTATTATAACATATATATGTCCCTTCGAGCGATGTCGTTATAACAGATTTTGACTGTATGTTATATATATATGGTATATATATATATATACAGTCAAAATCTGTTATAACGACATCGCTCGAAGATAGTCGTAACAACCGGTGATGTTTAATGTGTATCATGCAAGTACAAACAGATCGATAGTTTATTATAACCGGCATGTTGTTCTAAACAATGTCACAATAAAAGGTTTTGACTGTATATATTTTAAGGTGAATAAGTCGGCGTTTGACCACCAACTCGCCTATTCGTAAGCGACGATGTGGTCGGAGATGAAGCACGCGGACTTAGAAGATACCTATTCACTCCCGCCTTGAAAAGGCCCAAATTATATCTCTCAGGAAACAAGGAAGCAGGCAGGTTGTTGCAATCCTTGGCCGTACGGATTAGAAACGTAGAATCGAAACGTTTGGTACGTATTTAAGGAAAGTCCACAATGTATGGGTGTTGATTTGCGAGAATGCTTACTAAACTTAGTCAAAGCTTTTATTTGCTCTGACGGCTGCATTAACATTGTAAAAAGCCGAATAAAATTTTTTCTTTAATATTTTTCTAAAGTATGTACCTATTGACTATATGACTATACTGCGTATATGTAGTCTACAAAAACCTAGCGAAAGTGAACAGAATTCTTAATTTTCATTCAGTTTTTACAATGTTATTACAGTTGTCAAAGCAAATAACTGCTTGAACCGTGTTTATGATGCTTGTGTACAACTTAACTAACATGCTATGTGGCGTTTGTCTTAACTTAGCATTTACGCAAATGCTAAATAAAAAATTAAAAGTTATCTGCATCTCTAGACTCAACATCAACATCAAAAAAATAATTTAGAACTGTGTCAGTTTATAAATAGAGTGTTGGTAAAAAGGTGGGCTTCGGTCGGTAGACAAAAGGTGTTCGGGCCACGTGCGCATGCGACTCTCAGGCAGATGTCGTGTTATTAACCACCCGCCACTGCCACCGGTCGTAGTGTGCACGATGCGTTAGCGATCAATAATTTGCCTGCGAAGTATTCACAGTGTTTACGAAATGTTTTAGAATTTGGATTTTTAATTTTATTTATTTACTACCGCGGGGCGCAGTTTCACCAGCGTGGTGATGAAAATCGTTGACGATGATGATGCTGAAAAGCAGCATGTTGATATACATCCTCTCTCTCTCTCTCTCTCTCTCTCTCTCTCTCTCTTCTATGTTTTGTGTATGTGCATGAAAATTATGATTTATTTTGGGTTTAAAACATTTGATTTTATAATTTATGACGGAGGAAATCGAAAAAACTCTTTCGTCTATTTAATTATCACAAACGCTTAACACAAACAAAAAATAAATTAAATGTCACAATAATTACAGGTGAAGACAGCATGCATTAATATTGAGCAAATAAATAAAACTATAATACATAAACATAAACTTAATTGATGCATAAAACGAACAGAATTAAAAAAGTCAAAGTCTTGTCATATTGAAAAGTCAAGTTATAAATTAAAAAAAAAAGATAATATATGTATGTAATTAAAACTGTTCAGATAGTCCTCCACCACCTACACCTTACCTTACTCACTTACTTTTTTGACTTTAGAGACTTCATTAATTAATGTACGTATATATGTAGTAAGATTTTAATGTGTATTAAGGTTGGCTGGAAGAGATCGCTTATAGCGATAAGGCCGCCAATTGTTTCACTAGTTTTTAAGTTGTTTTTTTTATGTTACCTACTATGTACGTTTGTAAATTTTGGTGTGAACAATACAGAGTTTTCTATCTATCTATCTATGTAGGTTTCATAATTCCACCATTTCCTGAACGTCTTCACCGATTTTCATAGGAGTAGTATTTGTTAGAATCCCTGCCTCTAGCCCGGGTGTTCTAGGCTAGTAAGACAATTTAATAAATGAATAGCACCAGTCTACACCACTCTCAGTCAGTCGTTTTTTTTGTGACCTAATCACCATCAAAAAAAATATCATCACCATCAAAAAAAAAACGAACAGATTCTAATAATACTATAAAGGACTTTATTAAAAAAAACAAATAAAAAACACTGACACTGAAACAACAACTAAGGGTTTTTCAAGCGACCTTATCGCTTGAAACGATCACTTCCAGGCAACCGTGAATACGTAAGTAGAAAAAGTAAGTATATAAATTAAAAGCCGAAAAAAAAAAAAAAAAAATTAGAGTAGTTTACTAGAAAAAGCCATTAGAGTAACGACGGAGTGCGTTTAATTTTTTAATAATAATAGTGCTTTTTCTCAAAAAAACCTAGTCAAGCTATGCCACGAACAATACTTGGTAAAAGGTCCATAAGTAAAATTACATAATCTAAATTCTTTGACGCATCTATATTATAATTGCAATCTATGCACATCGTTTCAGTCGTCTAGAAATGCACATAAAATAATAATTTGTAATAATACATACCACTACTGAGTGATAATCAACTGCAGAGCAAATAGAGTATAAAAACGGAATGGTAAACGAGAAGTCGCACACGTCTGAGGCAGGTGAATATGGGACACCTGTCCCTTTATAAATTATAACTTGCGATATAGATGGCAAATGCAGTTGTTTGTTTCATTATGTCGGTAAGTAGGTGAGACAATGTGCACGGGAAAGTAGAGCAAACGTGCAATATATTCTATAATAGTAGTTATATTCTCATTATCATCAGCCAAAAGACGTCCACTGCTGAACATAGGCCTCCCCTTTAGAACTCCACACTGAACGACAGTCTGCCGTCTGCATCAACCGGATGTCCGCGACTCTCACGATGCATGGGCATCAGTCCATCTAGTCAGAGGTCTTGCAACTCTTCGTGTTCCGGTTCGTGGCTCAAGAACCATTCTTGATCCTATTGGTTATCGGTTCTTCGAGCAAAGTGGCTCATTTCCACTTAAACTTGCAAATTTTAATAGCTATGTCGGTGACTATGTAGTTCTTCGGCGAATCCACGTTCCAGATTCTATCGCGCAAAGAAACTCTCCATTGCCCGCTGTGTGACTCATGAGTTTTTCCAAAAGACCAGCAGTTAAGGACCACGTCTCAGTACCATAAGTCATCACTGGCAACACACCTAAGGTACATGAAATACCAATGAAGTTATTAAAAATAAAACTAAACTACCACCTTACCACGGTTTTACCAGCTCTTATACAGAAATTTTTATTTTTTCTGAATAATTAGTAGCCTATACATAAATCCAAGGTCTGGGTTACTCCCATGTCAAATTTTATCCTAATCTGTTCAATCGTTATGGAGTTCAGTGGAAAGACACATACGCACAAATTTTTCACATTCACTATGCCTCCAGAGATTTTAAGCGGGGTCATACTTTGTTTTTACTCTTATGGGCACAGAAAAATATATTATTTTCTGTGCTTATGGGACTCTACTAAATTATACTAATTCGGACGTAATACATACTTAAATTATACACACTTTTTTGTTAAGTAGTGCCCCTTAAATTAAATTTGATATTACTTGAGGTGAACTTAATCCTTCTTGATAATATAAAACTTATATTGAAGACATAATCGGTTTAAACAATGCCGACATATGTTCAACACCTTTCATAAACCGGTCGAACGAAGGACATCCGCTTTTTGGTGGATAAAAAAATCGAGTTCGACATTCTCACAGGAACCGCTGCGTATCCGGTGCGCGGGCGCAGAATAAAAACAGGGACGAATTAATGGTACATCAGAGTTACTTAACTCGCATCAAAATGTCTCCAGTAATACCGTTCTGCGTTTACAGGGCCCCGATTCTACTAAACCAATTGTTTTTCAATTGTTAATGAATTGCCTCAATTTTTTTTCTTTTGACACCTTATCTATACCAAAAGTGTCAAGAGGGTAATTTTTGACGCAATTCATTAACATTTTAAAAACAATTTGTTTTTCACTTTTGACACTTTATCTATACCAAAAGTGTCAAAAGGGCAATTTTTGAGGCAATTCATTAACAATTTAAAAACAATTGGTTTATTAGAATCGGGGCCCAGATCAAAATCGGTTTGGCATTAGCGGCCTTACTTAGAAACGATAGCCTTAGCAAAGTAGTAGCAATTTTAAGATTAATTAACTTATTAATCAATGCTTAAAGTTGGTTAACGTATTATTCAATGCGTAAAATTTCTGTCTCGTTTTTGCGCGTCATAATTTCCATCAGCAAGAAGTTGACAGGTAAATTTTACGCATTGAATAATACGTTAACCAACTTTAAGCAGCTGTGTTGTGCATATTATGGACCCGAAAATGTCCTAAAACTACGACTAGAAACACCGGAGGATGGGCAGCAGCGTCCTAATAGTACACGGTGAACGTACTGCGATCCCCAAGCCGCCTGCCAAGCGTGGGGATTATGGCAACACCCCTCTCTATGAGGGAGGCGTTGTCCAACAGTGGACGTTAATTGGCTGATGATGTGTGTATGTGTGTGCATATTTTGGTGTGAGGTTACCATTTTTGTGGGATATTTATGAACAGGGTTTTTTGATGTGCAAATAAATATAATTGAATAAAAAAACGATCATTTGTAAATGTCGGACTATTGGCCCGCCAGGTAAGAGAGCCACGATATTGTGCTTTGAATCTGTCAATGTCATTTACGCTCTCGATTCTGTTTATTCAGTTGCGCTTTCTAATTCTAAAGATTTGACTATGGGAATATTTCTCTTGACTATTTCTCTAACTTCCTTACTTACTTGACTAACAACAGGAAGTTTAACTTAATTATAATATTTTGTAATATATAGAATAAGAATAACTTCTACGTATTACCAACTCGCCTGTAATAACATAAGGCCTTATTTAAAAACGTAACTCAAGTTGATCTATGTTTTAAAATGCTTTCTCAACTTCTCGCTGACGGCAATCGTCACACGCGAAAACAAGACGGAGCATATTTAAGCGTATGTCAACTTGAGTAACGTTTTTAAATAAGGCCCTTAATCAATAGATTGTACACTAAGATTAAAATTTAATTATAATCAGTCATATTTACTTTATACCTTTACAATGACGTCGATTCTGTACTACCCTTTACTAAACTAAAGTAAATTTTACAGCTCAAAAATTGTCGTCATCCCATTTTAATATTGAAATGAAAAGAGAAGCAAATAATTTTAGTAGGTACTGTCAAGTTTAGTAAGAACATAATCGATGCAATTGTCTTACATTTGATCTACGTGTACCTAATTTTTTTTTTTTTTTACAAATGTTACCTAATTAAGGGCTTAACTCAACGCCTGATAATATTTTTATTTTGTTATAAATACCTACCTACCTACCCAAATAATAAAAAAATGCCGTTATCAGAAAATTAATGAAAAAGAGTCGCAAATTAAATCTTTATAATGTTTCTGATGCTCAGTCAACGGTATTTCCTTAAAATCAAAATTTAAAAAAAAAAAAAAACTGGTCTAATTTGTGTGCAAATGGAGCGTTGTGTTTCTACCTCAACTAAGGTTAATTTATAGTTTATATTATTAGAAAAAATTACTTATAAGCTCTCCTGCATGATTTGACAGAGCCGCATATATTGCACGCACAGACCTATATTCTATATACTCTGATCTATGTCTGTGATTGCATGGTTCCTTTCCTATTATTGCTATTATCAGAACTATGTAATAAGTAACCAAACAATTAACAATAATTATGCTTTCTTTTGGTAGCTTTTACTATTGAAAAGTAGTGCAACCATATTCATGTGTCAACCTTACAAAAATAAGAACTCTCTATAGAATAACAGTATGATGACCTCCAATCTACATACATACAAATGACTTCCACGCATGGACAACAACAATAATTCCAATGCTCTACCAATTTATTAAACAGTCTCTGAAATGAAATCAGATACTTTAGCTACAAGTAATACGGATGACAATGAAATGGACGATGATTCTGCAGACGACAACATTGATGTTGGTACACCGTTTGGTAATAGTTAAGTGAAAGGCCGTATACGTGAGAAAAGCAACGCCTATTCTAACAATGCCATATTTTGCCGTCATCTGAGCCGTGATCGATCTCAGTAAATATTGTATATTCTGTGTTGCGTGCAAAGAGATTGTTCCAAAAAACTTATCTGAGAAGTTGAATAGATGAGCCACTATCGTAAATTCTGAACATAACTAAGAAGCTCCCCGTAAAGTTTTAGTACTAAATATGGCTGCTTCTGGTGATATATTAGTCCCACAAAATTATAGATTACCGTGATACTATTCACTTCGATTATTCTCTCAGATAAATTTAATAATGGCGCTACGTTGATGTGATAATTAGTTTTTAATTATACAAAGTTTATCCAGTTTGAATGTTCTGATTCTATGAAAAATGCAAATGTTTACCGAGATACAAATGTTATACAAACAAATTTTTTTTTCTTAATTATTTATCAAATAGGTACATAAAATTAAATCAATACGTCATCTTAATTTAAACGGGCCCTTATACACAAACATCATGCCAGTATTTGACAACTGTCAAATACCGCCATGATGTTTGTGAATAAGAATATGCTATGTTAAGTTAATAAGTTGTCAAAATTCGTAAATTATCATTGGTTACAAAACAAATTAATTGGGCCAGTGGTATGAAAATATTATATGCTCCAAACTAAATATTAGGCCCAAATATTAGGCGTCTTAGCAGAAACGTAAATAAGTGTATAGACAATCTCAAACTATCACATTTCACACTAATGACAAAAAACAATACGAATTTTTGTGTGCTTATGTGTTTGTACGCACGTTTGTAAAACCGTTACGGAGTTGACTCCGTAACGGTTTTACAGATTCGGTTGAAATTAGGTATGGATATTTTAACTTTTACCCTGGATACCCACTATTACTTATTAATTCCTAAGATAATTATTACCGCAAAAATTCTGTTTCTGGGGGGAAGAAATATTATAAATGCAAAAGTATGTGCACGAATAACAGATTTAGTCAAAATTTGGTACAAAGCATAAGGTTTCTTTAGATCGTGAAGAAAAGCAGGCGTAACAGCGGAGCGCTACTAGTTACTTTCAGAGTAATTTTTTGTAGCAAAACTATTAGTAAGATACATCCTGTATTATTTGTTTAGTAGCAAATTAAAATATGCTGCCCAAATATACTCGTTTCATTTTATGAAACGCTTGGAAGGAATTGCAGAAACCACTGGAAAAACCAAACACTAAAGCAGTATCTGATCAACACTATCAAAAGTTCAACAGTAACGTGCCAGCTAAAATATTTGTCAAATCGTGAACTTACGACTTAGAGGCTTCTATGGCGGAAGCAAAGTTTGCATTTTGACGTCATTGGTTTCAGACATGCGATCCTATATTTAACATTTCACTGGTGACCTAACTTGACCTTTCTAGGGGACCTTCTTTGTTAAGTCAAGCTTTATTTCAAGGATATTCGTGACGCTTTCAGCATTTCGCACTTATCGTACTTATGTAAAATAGCTCAAAATTGTGGCCCTGCCGTTGATTCTTACATTATGTTCATTTTTACTCTACCTGCGTCATGTTTTTAAACAGACCTTTCTAATAACAATTGAAAAATCACACTAACAACATTAATGCGAAGTTTGTAATTAAGTTTGAATGTAGGTTTTTCCTAAAGTTAAATGATTATTTACGGGATATTTACCGTGGTAAGGTTGTGGAAGGAGCTCCCTTACTCTAATCCATAGCGGCTGGACATATTTAGAGAAAATTTGGTATGGAGATCGCTTATACCCTGGATTAACATACAGACAACTTTTATCCCGAAAAAATATAAGGTTCCTGTAGATTAGCGGGTAAAACCGCGAGGTACTGCTAGCGTGTTTTTATTTTTTAGTAAATAGGTAATTATACTGTCATTCATATATGAATAATATTTTAAATTTGAAGACTCTTGCTCCCTGGGTAGTTAGGTCCTTTAAAACCAATTTTAAAATGTGCTCTGAACATATCAACATACAGACAGAAATGAAAGGGAGTTAATAAACCTGGTAACGTGTAGGTACTTTTTTACTAGCCGCGCCTTGTGTTTTTTTACACGCTTTATTAGTTCCACTTGTATCTAACTAACTAGGAAACTAACTAGCAAACTAACTAGCAAACTAACTAGCAAATGAACGATCTAACTAACTAGCAAACTAACTAGTAAAATAACTAGTAAACTAACTAGTAAACTAACTAGTAAACTAACTAGTAAACTAACTAGTAAACTAACTAGTAAACTAACTAGTAAACTAACTAGTAAACTAACTAGTAAACTAACTAGTAAACTAACTAGTTAAACTAACTAGTAAACTAACTAGTAAACTAACTAGTAAACTAACTAGTAAACTAACTAGTAAACTAACTAGTAAACTAACTAGTAAACTAACTAGTAAACTAACTAGTAAACTAACTAGTAAACTAACTAGTAAACTAACTAGTAAACTAACTAGTAAACTAACTAGTAAACTAACTAACTAGTAAACTAACTAGTAAACTAACTAGTAAACTAACTAGTAAACTAACTAGTACACTAACTAGTAAACTAACTAGTAAACTAACTAGTAAACTAACGAGCTAACTAACTGGCACATGAATTAGCTAACTAACTAGCTAATTAACTAGCCAACTAATTAGCAAACTAATTAACTAGCTAGCTACATAACTAACTAGCTAAGTAACTAATTAACAATGGAATCAAATCTTGGATGTCAATTTTAACCTACTTCTAATTATTGTCGAATCAATTGCTTGCAAGTATTTTTTTTATGATACTGGGTGACGAGACGAGCGAAGTCGCTTGCCTGATGGCTCTTCACGCTTCAACAGTTCAAAACCCTGGATGCCACTGCGCTCGTCACCCCGAGATATAAGATGTCAAATCTCTGTGTGTCTAAGTGTATGTAATTTGGATGACAATATAATAATTTGGTACTCTCTAAGTAAGAGTCTTTCCGTTTGATGGTTCTGCCATTTGTTTTGGTATTTAATGAGTTTATTGACGTTTTTATGAGCTTTTATTTAACTTGCCCTGTTAGTATGTATGTAAATTCGCGGTATGCGTTGGACTAATCTTGCAACTGAATTTAAGACCAGTTATACTTAACCGATTGAGCTGATATTTGGCATACTTATGTAAGTTCGGTGACAAAGCAATGTTATGGTACCATCGAGCTGGTCTGGTGATGGAAATAGAAGGTGGGCTATAGGAACTCCTAAACGTAACCCCGTCTAGTTTGGGTTCGTTGGATATGTCTTCCCAAGCACTTTAGTCCTAGATGATTAATTCAATATGACGGACGCCCCAAGATGGCGGCTTTTTTTTTTCTTTTCTACCATCATGATATGGGTATCCAATGCAAGGATTTGCTGAGAAGAAAACGGAAAACTTGTTTAAAAAAAGAATTTTTTATATTAAGTATTTTTTTATATTTTTTTTTTTTAAACCATTTTTTGTGACAGGTTCAATAACTATTGATATATAGGGGGTGGCATCCTGGCATCACAGAAAAGATATTTTTTTTCCTTTCTGTGTGTTGCTTACAGGAATAAAGGAGGAACTTTCACTGGGAGAGGACTGCACTATTCTTAAGTGATTATATATATATTGTTTGCAGTAAGAGCGAAGCCATGGGCAAAAGGCTAGTCATCAATGTACTATGATTGGCAGTACATAGCCGTCGTTAAATATTCACATTCCAAGCCGACGTCAGATCCGAATCCGACCGGAAATGGATATTGGTAGCTAAACGTAGCCAGTATTGTGTACCTACACGTTACACCGACTCGCCGGAACAAAGAGTCTATTTCCTCATTCGCAGTCACAAAGACTAATATTACGCAGATGAGATCGAGAATAATTTTGTATGCCTAAAATGTTTGCCTACTATTCGTACCTGAATGATTAGAATTCAATATTTAATGCAATTATTATAAAAGAGTGGGCAACAACAGCAATAATATAGAGTTCGTGGTGTAGCTTCAGATAGCTAGTTCTATTAAATCGAAGTTAGACAGTCGTTGTCAGTCTTTAGATACAACCAAAAGTGGTTTGAGTGGCCTAAAATTTTGATGTCGACTGCAGTAACGGAGACACCTTGTGGACAGGCTGAGAGCAATAGTGCAAGGCTCAGTTACGACTCTTCACACGACGCGTGATATCACGAGTCGCCGTCGCGTCGGTTCCGAGCCGATTTGTAGGAGCGATCGCACGCCACAATCGAGTCCGCCCGCCCTCACGGGCGCGGCACAGCTCGCGTTGGACCCGCCGGCCGCGCCGCGCACCCAGGCATCCTGCTGGTTGTTTCTATTTTTGTGGTAACGCTTTTCGCTGCAGCAGCTGGTTCATTTTCGTACGAAAAATTATGTTGATTGGGTTACGCTATGTTTACATACGCGAGAGAGTACTTCACTATCGAAAGGGCCGCAATGTAATGCATGATGAACATAGTGACACCCGAGCTATCCCGCGTCGCTTCGCACGAGACATCACGAATGCGCCCGCGCTCACTCTTTTGAAGCTATGGACTGCAAGCGGATCAGACGCGCGATCACGCGCCAACTCGCGCCGCATTGAATTACATCTTTACACGGCGAAGTGCGCGAGCTAGGATATTACGCAACGTGTGAAGTCGGCATTAGAATCAAGGCGAATAAGGCAATAGAAGAGGCGTATTAGTGTCCGTCGTAAAATCAATTATTTTTGGAATGCGCTTGGTTTAAAAATTTACATTATTTACTGTAGCATAGAACAGAGACGCAGCGGAGGCGTGGAGTAACGCGGTGGGACAATTTTGAACCTACGGTAAACCAGGTAGAGTTGACTTTTTCACAGCTGATTGTACTCCGAGACGTCAGCGCTGCTTCGACTTAACAGTGGGCGTACTATTGTTAGGTCACTTTCGCTCGCGCCTCGCCACGCGCAGTTTATCTGGTATATCAATCGGGCACTCAAAGGATATCATTAGTTGTTGCATTTATCATCATCATCAGCCAGAAGGCGTAAACTGCTGAATATAGGCCTCCCCTTTTAACCTCCACACTGAACGACATCCTGCCATCTGCATCCACTGGATGCCCACGACTCTCATAATCTCATCGGTCCATCTAGTGGGAGGTTGCATTTATCTCTACTTCTAAAACCTCGGACGAAAGACCAGATAGTATATACTAATTTTACTCTGGAGTCTTTCAACTGAACAGCCCTAATGTAATGCTAGCTACTTAGTATGATACTGGGACAACCCTCTGGACAAGCAAGCACCATCTATGGTATTTTAATCTGTGCCCAAACCCCGACCCACCTAAGCTGTGGCACGTATGTCCGCGCGGGGCGGGAAGGAGAATCGAAAATAAAAACCACCCTGAGGGTGGACTCATCCCCAAACATATTACGGGAATGTTGGTAGGTTGAGGTTCAGGACCCAACGACTTTTTTGCGATAATCAAACGCTGCCGCCGTCGCCTTTTTGAATGTAGCTAAATAAAGTGATTTGGTGGCAAAATTTACTTATTCAATCAAAATTTGAGTAAGAGGGTATTTTGAAGTTTTTTTAGAGAAAACTGACTAATAAGTAGTATTAAGTACAAACTGTTTGCACCCAATAAAGTACATCTCAATATACTCGTATAGTTGGCAATAAAAAACAGCTATTGCATTAGTCAATTGCCTTTTAGACAACTTTTATAGTAAAACTGAAAAAGTACGTACTGTAAAAAGTAAGTAGTTTTAAGTATACCTGCTACGCACTGTAGACTTTTGTATACGTTTGTATAATCAAGTAGAAATTGTTTGTAATGGTATGACTGATATTAAAGTAGGTACCTATTCGTTACAAATATAACCGCAGATTTCAGTGATCATAAAAGGGTGTTTTTCCCTGGTTACATAAAATTGCGGGCTTAATAAAAATCTCAGAGCCGCCTCGTAAAGATCCCCACAATAACTCCGTGTTTTAACTCCACTCAGGTAAATAAAATGAAGATAGCCGTGAAAGCGAATGCGAAATGTATCAGCAGCTTTCGTTCGCGGCGGCCTCCGAAATGGCTTTTCTATTCAATTTTCGATAGAGATTTTTTCCTACCCGCAGTTTTGCGTACGGCGGAACCAATAAATCTCCTCTCGAGGTAAGGGGCGAATTAATCACTTGACTTGTTCACCGACCGGTCCGTCGACACGTCGCTACCTCCAAACTAATGTGAGCTACAACGTATCGTTCAATAGGTCGAGATTCCTCTGCATGTAACACTTTTATTTACCGTTCGCGAGGTGAAAATAAGAAGTGGGAATAAATAGTAGGGCCGCCGACGATACACTTTCAGGAGATTAAAGTGTTCAGACCCAGCTTTGGGTCGGTGCCGTTATATAAATTAGGCAAATAGCCATGAAGTCATGTTCTCTGATTTCCCAATACGCTGCGGAAGCTAAACCACCGCGTAACAATACCGAAAATCCACCCAAATAAATAAATAATAAAGCTAATTTTCACAAGCCATAAAGCAAAAAACACTTGATTAAATTTTAGGAAAGCCCCAAATTTAAAAGCTGTGTTGTTTCCCGCCCATTAGGGTTAGGGCGGGGACGGGTCGCTGGGCGGGCGGGCTTCGAATTAATAAACAAGCCGGCCAAGGGCGCGGGCCGCGTGACCTATAGGTCCCTGGTCCATCCTTTTCTACCTATGTAACAAGAAATGTGAAAACCCCTGGATTCTTACCTTAATAAACTCGTAAAAGAAAAATAATGACGGTAAAATATGAACATTAAAGAGTGGATCGTTACAAAGAGCAAAGCCTCGATTCTCCATAAAACGTCTCGGGAAGAGTGGGTGCTCCCGTGCGGGCGACGAAACGTTGTCATTCAAAATCAGACCACGTGTACAATATTTCATCATCAGGGAGGGATGGAGACCCCGTCCCTCCTTGCTCTCTCCCTATCCCAGGCCATGCGGCCCCGCCGCCGCGCCGCGCGCCACCGCCGACGACCCAAAAAGCACAACATAACTATCACACAGTTATTCACCTCTATTCTAGCGATCGGATTAAATACGCACATACTCGTATTTATAACTACGTCTCAATTTATGTATGTAACAAACTTTCTTAGAAATAGTTATGCATTCCGTTATAGACTCTACGCAGAAGCAGAATATATCTGGAATATGACAATCACTTTGCCGACCGATAACCATGCGATGGAAGACGACAATTGCGAAGTAGTAGTAGAAGTACGACGTTGAAAAGTGGAACTCTGCCGAAGCCAAGATTAAAAGTCGGTAGAAAGAAGAAGAATAGATTTTATTTGGATACTTATTCAGCATATAGTTTGGCTTGTAAAACTTTCAGCAAACTTACAATATGAGAATCTATTACTTATTGGCACCATATTGCTGTTTCTTTTGTATAAGGTATCAACCATGAACCAAGTAACTTTTATCTGGTTTTTGGTGCAAATCTTAGTAACTGCTTTCATAAGTATAGCGTGAAAAGTCTATCTGCACTTGACACAGGAGGAAACGGGACAGATTAACCGTAGTGAAGGGAACAAAGCTAAATATGTTTCAAGCTGATACTTACCCGCGCGCAGTATACAGCAAAATTTTAGACAAAGTTTGCTTATCTTTACATTGTAGTAAAACGATATTTCTACAAAGCAATAAAGTAAACAAAAAAGTGTATTTGTGGAGTTAGTTTTTATTATTGATTTACACAAATATTAAAAAAAAAAAAAAATTTTTCGTCATAGCATATACCTTATCAGTTTGTAAACGTAATTAGCTAATTAAAATGTCATTAAAATATATTTGTATGATTTGTTTCCCAATTTTACATATACTGTGATCCGTATAAAAGTTATACAATGCTGAAAAAGGATAGAGGAATGAAATGATGGAACCATTTTCAGTCCACAGCGAGACGCACACACAGATCCCGGTCAGTGATAATACGCTTTTTCACGCACACATACACGCTCTTCGGTGTGAAAAGTTGAGCGGTAATTTATATGACGGTTTAAATAATTACTTCGCGTTTTCGGCTCAATTTGTAGATGAGCGCGGGCTCATCGGTGTTGGCGACATTTATAGTCGGGTAGATAGTGGGAGTTTCTTTCACAATATATCATCTTAGCACTTACAACTTACGCATAAAACTAAGTTTATGTAGGCATTTCAATTTACAAAATGGAGAAGAATTTGCAGAATACTGAAAAAATGAACCTTAGCTGCATAATTTCCAGACTGCTTGAAGGCCTTTGAAATCATCACCATCATTATCTCCCAGAAGACTTCCACTGCTGAACACAGGCCTCCCGCTATAACCTCCACACTGAACGACAACCTGCCATCTGCGTCTCTTGAATGCCCGCGACTCTCACAATGTCGTCGGTCCATCTAATGAGAGGCTTACCTACGCTGCGTCTTTGAAGTAAGTTTTTTTACCACAATTTTACGCGTCATCGGAGTCACGGTAGCGCTTTTTGTAAATTGTGCATAGAAACTATGTTACACTGTTAGAAGTTCAAGCTTATTGCTTACACATAGTTAATTCGATTATAGATATCAATAATAGAAGCTTAATTAAAGTTAGGTAAGGTTAAGTTAGTACGATCGAGACAATAAAGTAATTCGAGGATTGCTATCAGGGAGAAAAAACTTAACAAATATGGAAATACAATTAATTCATTGTTTATACTTGGTCCAAGCTTTTTAACTCTGATAGGTGCAAAATCATTGTAAAAAGTCAAATTAAACCATTTTTAACCGACTTTCAAAAAGGAGGAGGTTCTCAATTCCACTGTTGTTTTTTATTATTATTTATGTTTTTTACCTCAGAACTTTCGACTGGGTGAACCGATTTTGATGATTCTTTTTTGATTTGAAACCTGGTGCTTCCCGTGTGGTCCCATTTCAATGTGATCCAGTTCTGACATTTTTATAAAGTCAGTTTTTTATATTGATAATTATCAGATTTCGTAGTAGTATATCGGCTACCAATTATAATATAGGTATAAACTTTTATATAATCATAAACCCCGCAAAAGTGATCAGAATTTTAAATTTTCATTTGCTTTTTTACAATGTTATTGCAGCATTAAAATTTGAACGAGTATGGTTTTGATTAAAAGGGCTAATAGTAATTAAAAGTGTCAGGTATCTCGTGGTCTATTTTATAGGTTATATTTTCAGGATGCGGTCGGATGATGACATATCTGGTGGCTCGTGGGTGTAATGTGAAGATGGCTTTACAGTGCTCTGTGGAATTTTGGAAGGTTTTGAAATTGAATCTAATTTATGACATCATTATTTTGCAGCAGGAAGTATTAGTAGTCAATTTCTTGGTGTAGATGAATACAGATTATTTGCAAATTATGATATTCCGATAGCCCCACTTGAGAGACAGTTCCATGACCTTCTTTGTACACAATTTCATGAGATATCAGTGAGCAGTGGTCATAACCATAATTAGTTGATTGGACATTCCGAATTTCTGTTTTTAGCTAAAAACCAAGCTACAGTTATATGATTATTAACGGGATATTTACCGTGGTAAGGTTGTGTAAATATCCCGTAAATAATCATATAGCTGTAGTGAACATCCGTGATAGTTTAAAACAGTGTTTTACAAACCAAGCTAGGTGTATAAACCATTTTTTTTTCACAACTTCGTGGGATATCAAGCGAGCAGTGGTGATAACCACAATAATTTAATTGGTCCTTTCAAATTTCAGTATTTTTATTTGAGAAGGAAGCTCTTTTGTAGAGTTCGTCTACATTAGCCCACGTTTCGTTTTATGCGCATAAAAAATTCTTTCCAATCGCCATCTGTTTGGAAATAGATTGCTTGTCAATAAAAATGTAAATTCGTCGCTTCAGCTTGGCTAATTCATCTCCCAATGGAAAATCCAGCAGCGAGTCACCGTAGAGCGATCGAGCGTTCATTTCGATATTTTTTACTCGTTCACATATTGACCATTTGGCTAGGGATGAGATGCATATCGATGAATAACATCGATATCGATGATTTAAAAATAACTTTTTCACATTTTATACATTTAGCTATATATATAGAACTAGCGACCCGCCCCGGCTTCGCACGGGTGTTACGGTACTACGACCCGCTCCAGGAACACAAAATTTAATCCAAATTGGTCCAGCCGTTTTTAAAGTACCCCGTGCTATTCCAGACTATAATCTATATCTGTGCCATATTTCATCCAGATCCGTTCAGCCATTCTGGCGTTATTGAGTAACAAACATCCAAACATCCACCAAAACATCCATCCATCCAAACTTTCACATACCTATACGATACTAGCTGCGCCCCACGATTTCATCCGCGATTTCTTCAGAAAATAATAGCCTATGTCCTTTCTCATGATACATACCATTGCATCGCAAAATTTTATCGAGATCGGTTAAGCCGATTAAGTGTGATATATAGTGGGATAGTAACAAATTAATAAAATCAACTTCGATCCTCTATATATTATCTACTCGTTCACAATGTGACCAGTCTGTTAGAGGTGAAACGAATTTGAAAGATTCGTGTTGATATCGATATTTTATCAAAATTTTTATGTAACGAAGCAAAAAGAAATTTCGAATTATAACTTAAAAGTTTTAAATTTTAACGACTACATATTTCGCACAGCTATAAATTAGTCGTTGGCTGTCAAAATCTAAACGCACAATTTTAATTTGCCTAAGTTGAAACATCGACAATCCATCCTTGGTTGAAATCAAATATGTAAAATACTTAGAGTAGATAAAAGATAATAACGAATGGTCCCTCTGTATCCCATTCTTTGTGAAACGGAGCCACTAACTCCTGACTCTTGTCCACATTGTTACTTCCAGAGTTCACAAGGACG
Source organism: Agriopis leucophaearia (assembly GCA_949125355.1). Classification (NCBI taxonomy): domain Eukaryota; kingdom Metazoa; phylum Arthropoda; class Insecta; order Lepidoptera; family Geometridae; genus Agriopis; species Agriopis leucophaearia. The sequence continues at coordinate 7,784,243 of OX421270.1, forward strand.
AATTTTTGTATGGAGTTCAGATATTAACGTCTCTCCCGATGATTTATAGAGGCCTTTACCCATGAAAGAGATGAAGGGGCTTCCACGGGACTCGATATGAATTCTAATACGGATTTACGATAAAAACTATCGCATACACATTTTCATAGAGCAGAATTTATAAAATAAATAAGTATAGGTATGGTTCGAAATAAAAAATAATAACTAAGCACGTATTTTGGAGCAGGGAGACCGGACTGGCTGCATTGGTACCAGGATTGCCTTTTGCATATGGAGGCACCGAAATCGATTCCCGGTCGAGCAAATATTTGATGAAATTCCACTTAATTTTTTCTCTCTGAAACCCAGAAGAAATACTGTAGTCTCACTAATCCGGCACTTCATTACATCGTCACGTCCAGTAGTCCGGCACTCCACGTTTACAGCTCCCACTAGCTCCGTAAGGTCCGCTCGCGCCTTCTCCAATCCTCAGCAGCTACCAACATCCATTTGCGCTCTTTCTTCCACAGATTAGGTACCTAAGTAAGATTAGATGTCATAGAAATTTGTCATCTGTATACTACTTACATGTGTAATGATTTATTTTTATTTTATTTTTAGTTACTCCAAAAGTTCGCAACGAGTACTATTTAAAACCGAAAAGTTTCTATCTGCGCGTGTATAAAAATAATACTTTCTTCTATAACCCAGTAGTTAGGATGTGTCGCCAATACAATGAAATCGTCAAAAATCATTATAACTCTATAGACATACTGCTTTTATAATAACCATGATGAGTACGTACGCATGTTTTGGGATATGGTTTAGTCCACAATTGTCAACACACTTAATTTAGATTTATTATGAATATATTCTGTTTTGTGTACCTCAATAAATAAATAAATAAATATTTACTTACCTTTAATTTATCTATATAATCCAGTAATCCGAATATTCCAATAATCCGGCACCTCCTCGTATTTAATAGTTCCGGATTAGTAAGACTCTACTGTACTTAAATCTGTTAAAGTATATATTTTGGGTGAAACATTTAAATTAGACGCTCTACGTCGACTATTGTAAAACGTCATGCGTTATTATTTTTTTAATTTCAGGACATACGATATAACTTGTTTCACCGTCTCTCTCTATCATCCGGATTGACACAAGTGCAATGGGTATAGAAACAATATCGCTTGCACAAAAATAAACTGTCATAACCTTCTATAATCAAAGAAATATGTTAAATATAGGCAAATACATTATATTTTCAAATAAAAAAACAATTGGCCAGTAAGTTTTAGTTAGAGATTTGTTTTAATTCTTTATTATTTCAAAATATGATTTAAAAAAAACATTTATATACCGAATAAGAACTAAAATAATATGTAATTTTTCTCATGTAGCTTATTTTGTTCAAAAAAGAACAAACATCAGAAAGCAATAAAATGATATATCCTAATTATTAACAAATACTTAGCAAACAATATTTTTCCGCCTGTTAAATAGAAGCAACCGCAAAAAATAATCGAAACACGCAATTTGATCCAAAACCTCGAGCCACGCTCACACTCTCGCGGTGATATGTCTGACACCCTAATCAAATAAGTACCTTTTACCGTAACCGAGAAATCTTCACCCAAAATCACACTTTATATACCAGGGAAAAGGTCGATAATCAGTTGTACGCGAATCTGACTAGCTTCCGCATAAAACGTATTTGTACGAAGGACGACCCAGAAAATGGGTATAATATACTCACACTACCGCTTGCTCGCCTTATTTTCCCGCCGCATCCCTCAGGAGCGGAGAAATTTATATAACAAGCTATCTCGCCTGGACTCGGTTATTGTCTGGCAACACCGCCTCAGACATTATTTTTAATTAAACACAAGTACTGGCCGGTAACGCCATCGATCCCAATTGCTATTCCCTGGGCGTAAGCTTTTTTCATTTTAGAATTGCGGTCGGTGTTGTGAATAAAAACGGCAAGAATTGTATTTAAAAACATAACATCATATCTACTCATCTACTTTCTACATTCTCTCTTTTTGTCTTGTATTTTTTTTTTGTGTGAATAAAACTATTTATTTATTAAAAACTGTCTACGTAGCACCTCATAGAATGCGCTTAATGTTCAATGCTGAATTGTATAGTCTGAAGGTTGTCTGAAAGATTAAGCTTTTAGCGATAAGACTCAAAAAGTTTAAGTTTTTTTTTTTTCATTTTGCAAAATATTTTTCCAGTGTCCCAGAAAATGATTTAGTAACATTTTACTTGGCGCACTTTAAGAGCTATTTTGGTGTGCAAAGTATATAGCGTACGAGTTGCTTTTTACGGTAGTCAGGCTAGAAACTTTCTTACCACAGCTCACCTGACAAGCTCGTTTTAACTCTGCATCCTACAAATCAATGAAGATAATAATTTTCTTTGCTACAAATGCAGAGTTAAACCAATAAAGCTCTTTTTAGATGGCATGTTATTGATTCGATGCGAACGCAGAGAACTGCTGTAACCAAGAAACTAAGTATCTTAGCCAAGATGATAAATATTTTTATGTGCTGCGCTCGCCAGTGGTGACTGCCCCACAGCTCAATAAAAAAAAACATGTTTTTTTTATATATTTACCTGCAACATGACAAGACAAGACATTTGCCCAGAAGAGGGATAATTCCCTCTTCTGGGCATATGTCTGTGTGTATGTGTGTGTCTGTTACGGCTTTAACTCCTTCCACTTATCTCTTTCCTAGGTCAGCACCAACCAATCTTTATCAAACCTTTCTAGCTCGTCGCATACGGGGGCGACCTTCGAGTGTTCGGTAGCATCCACTCCGTAGAGACCTTCACTCCTGGCCAAGTGCATTCGGCTTGCGTGGGTCATCCACTCTCACTTTATTCTGTATCATCACCGAAACTGATCTTTCTTCAGTCTTTTTAGAACTTTGCCAAATCTAAACACATTTTCCCTTAATAAAAACAACATAATTTACTTAAAAACAACATAAATTTTGTAGGATTATTAAAACTAGACGTCTGAAAAATCTAATGCCTACTTTAAACGTTGACAAAATAAAAGACCAAATTGTCCCGTAAACTAATTAATTCGGCATTACAAAGTGGTCTCAGCATCGTAGTTACCAATACTATTAAAAACGCCTTTAAAATCTTTTAAACAATTTCTCCTTCAATCACGTAAAACGGAGGGGTGGGGGTGGGTTCTCCCCTCCCCCAATATTCATGACGGGCCGCGAGGCTGCCAACCCATACCACTGTATTACCAGTATACTTTTCAAACTGCTAAATCTGTAATCTTAGAAAACAAAGAGAGGTTTTTACACACGTTCTTATGGTGTTACACGTCAGTTACTTGTTGTCAAAACATTGTTACATAACAGTTTCAGGAAAATTTTGAGTGGAAATAGTACATAACTTTACGCGAGGATTAACGAACAGATTTTAACGAAGATGGCATTTCGCCCGAGTTTAAAATCAATAGTTTCCTCAGTTTTTTTCATCATACCTACGAAGATTTTGCGTTTTTTTTTTATTAATTTGCTGTTATGTGTTAAAATAATTTTAAGCAATTACAACTTAATGAAAGTTTCTAAAATGGTTGGCATGGCGTATGCCAAGTTTCTATCAAATTTGTTGTTCAACACGGTTCGTACAATTGTCGTGATAAAAAATTATAATAATAATTGCATTACGTAGCTGTTGGCTCGTCAAAATTACTCTTACAAACAAAAAATGATATCTTTCAAGTATTTTTTGTATAATATAGAATAATCAGCCTTTTAATAGTTCACTGCTGGACTTCGGTCTACTCCCGAAAGGGCGATTGGGCCATATCCGCCATACTGGCCCAGTTGCGGGTCGGTGGATTCCCATACGCCATTGAATTTCTTCTCCGTACGTATACAGGTTCCTCACGATGTTTTCCTTCGCCGAAAAGCCAGTAATATGAAAATCTGTGCATATAAAATCCATTGGATTTGAACCCGCGACCTCACGCTTTCAAGTCTAGCGGTCTCTCAAATAGGCTACCACGGCTTTTTCACGTAATCAGTGATGTCATCACACAATTCAAACCACAATTTTTAGAGGTAAAGGAGATACCAGACTGCCCCGGTGGCGCATTTGGTAGTGAGCCTACTTTCTGTGCTTGGGTGCGTGGGTTCGATTCCCACCTAGGGCAAACATTTATGTGATGAACATTTGTGTTTGTTCTATGTCTGGGTGTTAATATCTATTTAAGTATGTATTTAAAAATATATATATGTATGTATATCAGTCTCTGGCAGCCATATTACAAGCTTTGCTTAGTTTCGGGTCAGATGACCGTGTATGCAAAATATCCCGAATATTTATTTATTATTTATTTACCATCCTATTATAATTTTCTACTTGGAAATTCTTCATATTTGAAATGGCCGTAACTGCTAGTAAAGTAGGCGATATTTTTCTACGAAACGTATTTTAGGGAAGCAGGAGTTCTAATATCGTTATGAATACTCTCGATTAAATAACCTTTGGAGCTACGATACAACAGAGTTCACAGACATACATACAGATACGCAGACACGCAGTCACACCCCCAAACAGGTATCAAGACACACATATACACACGTTAAACTAACACGCTTTTTGTGTTATAAATAAAACACATTCGAAAGGAGAACCTCATTTTTTACGTCGTTTGAAAAACGGTTTTCTTTTTCCAAACCTTTGTGATTTCTTTTAGAATCTAACTATAATCCTATTTATCCCTCATTTTCTAGCAAAAAGGTCGTAGGTTAAGTAAAGAAGCAAAAATAGGTAATTCTTAAAGTAAATACGGCTGAAAGGCTGTCGTACAAAAGGGTGTCATTGTTTTAGGCGAAAAGGTAACTAAATAATTTTAATACAACTCTCTATAACGTTACTGTAAAAAGTCTATCATCTTAAAGCTTTCAAACCCTTAATTGCTCTCGTCTTCGAATAGAGTAACAGATTTTTTCATTGCAGCCAATAAGCTTCGCCCTTAAATGACCTGCAGACGTTCTGAGAACTAAATGTCATACAGATTATCGACTGACTGTGACCCTTAACTCGTGTGGGGAATTTTAAATAATGATAGCCAAGTGTTTATTATTGTTTGACTTAATTAAAAATAAATAAATAAATATCTGGGACATTATTGCACACATGGTCATCTGACCCCAAACTAAGCAAAGCTTGTAATATGGCTGCCAGAGACTGATATACATACATATATATTTTTAAATACATACTTAAATAGATATTAACACCCAGGCATAGAACAAACACAAATGTTCATCACACAAATGTTTGTCCTAGATGGGAATCGAACCCACGCCCCCAAGCACAGAAAGTAGGATCACTACCAACTGAGCCACCGAGGCAGTCAATTGCATGTTTAAGCCAACTTTGACCCGGTAAAAAACGAAGAGTATACCTTTTTGTTTTGTTTTGTCAGCCTACTTGTTTCACATATTTATGGACGTGCCGTTAATTAAAAATAAATTATTGCAAATAAAAATCAAACAAGTTTTTTTTTTCATTTTACGGTATCGCCTTAATTAGGTCATCATCATCATTATCAGCTTATCATGTTCCCACTGCTGGGACTCAGGCCTTCTCTCAGAGAAAGAGAGGATGGGCCCTAATACCATGCTAGCCCAGTGCATGTTGGTGAATGTCATATTATTAATATGTCCTTGAACTTATTTCTTAGACATCGGTTTCCTCATTATATTTTCCTTCACCGTTTTTGAGCGATGATATCGAAACTGCACGTAATTTATTTAGGTAATAAACAAGGGTGCAGAGCCAAGGATCAATCCGGGTATCGTGAGACTGTAAAGCGCTCATGTTAAACCGCTCTGCCACCATAGCCTAAAGAAAATATTATGCGAAATTAGTAGAAAATAAAATGTAGGAATTTTGGCGCCAACGTGAATAAAAATATGTCACCTCTATAATATGAGTTACATATAAGTCATATGCACCTCATTGTATTATTTTAATTTTAATTTATTTAGTAACTAGCTTTTTTGCCCGCGACTTCGTACGCGTAGATTTTCATATAAACCTTCAATTCTTTTTTCTTCCCTTAATCCGGCCTTGCGCAAAATAACATAGCATATACTTCAATCTGGTCATAGCTAAAAATATTCGTGAAAACCGCATTTAAATCCGTCCGCATTTTTCTTCCAGGGGTGTAGGAGATGTGCGTGAACAAACAAACAAAAATTCTAAAAACTGTTCTTTACATGGTCAGCTGCTTATTTTAAGTCGCCCTGTGTGAAGTATTGATAGAATCATAAAAGTAATAAATAACACCGTCAACAGTTTTCAAATCAAAAAGATAATGTGACCACAGTGCAGAGCATGTTTTGAAATTTTCTTTTTGTCTAAACTATTAAAAGTATATTTCCGGCCAGTTTCGCTGGCCACGGAACCCTGACATAATGCTTGTCTTAACACGCTCTTGGCTAGTTATTTCTTATTTCGCGTGCATTTGTATGTATACCTTGATTAAAAAGCCATGAAATGGAACTACTCTATTTATCTGTTAAAATATCACAGTAAAATAAAATTATTTCTATATTCTTATTCTTATTGCAAATATACACTGTATTCTTCTAAAAGCTAAGTTTATATACCCTGCACAAAGGGTGCAGCAATGAATTATGTAGTGGCTGTTCACAAAACCAGACCACAGACATAAACATATAAATTTAAGTATAGTTAAATCTATTACATAAATATTATATATACTATTCAAACTTAACCTAGGGTGAAGTAATTTTACAAAACAAAAAAAAACATACTTAGTGTGATAGGTTACTTAATTATATATGAGATGATACAAAACTTATGACGCTACTTTCTTAACTATTTATATATCGATATTTATTTTCTAATTATAATTTTCTAAAATGTATCGTCGAAAAAAATCTTTTATCTCGTAATAACATTTTTGGGTTAGAAACTTACGAAGTTGGTTCTGGAAAAATGTTATTATTTCTTTCTTTCTTTATTGCGTCCGGAATTTTGTTGTATAGGTTTATTTTCATGTACAAAGGGCCTTTTTTGTATACTTCTATTCGCGGGACTGTATTAAAATAGGATGCGGTATATTTTGTGTTTTAAATGCTAACATAGAATAAAACCATGAGAATGTAATATGGAGCTTGGAGCTTCCCGGTGTGGTACTGGATGTAGATGCGACCTGGGCTATAGGGACAACGTCATGTATGCGGTCGGCTAGGTCTGCCAGCACATCGAGGGATGACGTCATCTGCTGCGAAGCAATGATGGTCTGCGTGCTGTTCGGTAGGCGGCTGGTCCAAATCATGCGTAAAAAGTCTTCTGGAACTCCGGGGCCTGCTAGGTGTCGTAGATGACGTCAGAATTGAGAAGGCTTACGATCACCTAGCTCCTCGTGTGTTAAAAGTTGCTGTACCTTTTTTCTCTTGATGCGGACAAACGTTTAATTAGCTCCAGCTTGAGTTTTTCGTACTTCTCGGTCACATGCGGATTGACGATGATGTCTTCGACTTCAGCTGCGTATTGCGGGTCAAGTTGTCCAATGTCATAGTAGAACTTGGTGCTATCTGCAGTGATGTTGGAAATCGCGAATTGGCCTTCGATCTGGGCGAACCAAATCGCCGGCTTCTCGGGCCAAAACGGTGGAATTCGCACGCCAACTCGGAATAAATTGTCATCATCTTTATTCTTCGTGTCAGCCGCAGTGGTATCAGTACGATCTAGTGGCATTCTGACCTTTGTCGGTGGTGTACGGTCCATTCAGGGGTCACCAATTATAGTGGATTTTTTCTATTTATATAGAAGGAGAGGGTTAAGCTACCGACAATGGAAGAAAATAGCTGAGTCCGAAAGAAATTATAAATTTAATGCAAAGAAAAATCTTAGACAAATCGTAGAAAAAGCGAATGACAATTCCATTTGAAAATCGGCGTTTTTTTATTTTTTTTTCTTTTCGCGCCCCAGCGCCACACGTCGTGGAAAATTGGAATGAAATTCACGAAGGTTGGCGCAAGGAGTATGAGTACGCCACACTCCTACTCCATGCACTGGAATGAATCACCAAAGAGGTTGTAAGGCCTATAACATGCTTGATCTACACGTTCATTCATCTAAGAAGGTTAAGGAACCTTCTTTAAATTTAAACTGATTAACCGAATGACAGTTGACAGTTTCAACATTTTAATGGCTATGTCAATAACATTCTCTTTTCTTTGGATCTCCTTGCTTGAGGCTATGTGACGATCCTCATATTACGTTTCGGGTAACAAAGAAATAAATCATTGATTTTTATTTTCGTTTATGTAAAAATAAAGAATTAAAATAAATGATATAAGATAGCCTATGTTTTAATCCGGTAATTTCTAAGCATATTTGTGAAAACCGCATTTAAATCCGTCCAGTGGTTTAGGAGATGTGCGCGGACAAACAAACAAACAAACAAACAAACAAACAGACAAAAATTCTAAAAACTGTCCTATCGTGTTCAGCTGCTTATTTTAAGACGACCTGTGTGATTTTTTTTTTGTTATCTCGCAATTACAGATTTTTTTATCTCTACGTTTTTATTATATGTATAGATAGATAGGCTTGCATTTGACCGCCAATTCGCCTGATATTAAGCGATCTACGATGGAGCACACTTGCCTAGAAGAAACCCATTCAGGTAGCGCATTCCGCAGACTAGCAGTTTGCGTAATAAAAGTGGAATCAAAGCGCTTTGTACGGGTTTTCGAAATGTCAACCATAAAGCGGTGTCGATTTTACGTGCCTGCTCTGGCAGTCTGATAGGAAAATAGGCAGGAGAGAATTAGATCATGCAGAACTGATGCACACCTGTGTATTTTCGAGTGTTAATGTGTAATGATGATAGATAGATAAACTCTTTATTGTTCACACCACAAATAACATATTACACGATAAAATAGCTTGAAACAAAACAAACTAGTGTAACAATCGGCGGCCTTATCGCTAAGAGCGATCTCTTCCAGGCAACCTTGGTGCCTGTGATGGTGGTGAATGATGGTGGATTATTATTTAATATAATTAATGACATTCTCGGATCTAGCCCAGTTATTTGGTAGGCATTGGTGCGGGACCGAAGCAACACCACGAGGCCCTTTTCAATATAAAAAATATATTATAGAATAAGTATAAAATGGAATATGAAACAATTGTACAGTATAGGTTTTGGGCTAAAAAATGTGGGCTATTGAGGTGAACAACTTGTGGATGGGATAACATATCTATAGTATGAGAAACTTATCAATAGTGTTCGTAAACGTCCTCGAGTGTGGAAAAGTGATATAACTAGTAAAAATATGGATATTCATGAATTTTTTTGTAGTGAAAAACAAATCAAAATGAAAACCGCAAATTCTAATTACTTTGACTATGTTTTTGATCCTAAGATTGTAGTTGGGTTTGTTACAATGTCATTGCAGCTGTCAGTACTATAAATTTGAATCGATTATAAGTAAACTTATAATATCAAATTGTGTCGAGATACTAATTTTCTTGTAATGCCTATTAATAAAAATATTTCGAAGTACAACCACAGGTACTAGTAATAGATATTAGAACCAAATACGTACAAAATTTATGTAGATAGCATGTCGGATTTACGCAGTGGTTTTTATTAGTGAACTAAAATAATAAACCATTATTTTATAGGGGTATGTAAAAGATGGGTTTGGCTTGTACCTAATATAAAGATTAACCTCATTTTGTGCGGGGTATTAAAAGCTTTCAAATAAATTAAGTCACTTTTTGGGTGTGTCTGTTTCGGCATTCTTCAATAATGTTACCGTTTTGGAAAGTAGATAACATTTTGATTACATTTCGTTGGTATAACTTTGTAGTTATAATTTATAGAAAGGAGCTCGGGGAAGAAAGGGAAGAATTCTGCTAAACATATCCTGGCTCCATCATCATATCGGTTTGATGGTACCAAATTATGGTACTGTCTTTCGGATACTAGGATAATGTAGGTTGCAAACCTTTCAAAACGATACGACAATATGGCTGCGTCCTAATGTTTGGTTTATTCCAAATAACAGGCTTAGCAAAGGATATAAGTAAATACACTACACTTACTAAAAAAAAAAATTTAAATTGGGTGATACATTTCTTACATAATAAGCGTTTAAAGGTTTCGGTGGGGACAGAGAGCGGATGCTCTGTCTGTCTCCCGCAAATCGTATGTTTTTATAGATTTTGTATGGCGCGCACACGGCTTGACGTCATGACGTGTTATAGTGCGTTAGTTTGTTAGTTACAAGTTAATAAACTAAGAGCATGTTTGAAAATTTTATCAAATAAACCAAGGAGGTCTTAACATAGCAAAATAAGTAAACGTCATATCGAACAAAGAAATCAAGCCTCTAGTCTAGTAGACGAATGGGAGGTAATTGCACCAACAACAGTGAGGTGGAAGATAGTACAGCGTGGAAGTACCAACCTACCCACTTCATATGAAAGCCAAATGAAAACATATCTTATTGCAGCCAAAATAAAAATCTAATTTATTTCTAAAAGTTCCCAGTTAGTCTTAGTATCATGCAAACTTTCATTAGGAGTTTTCAATGTCACTCATCAAGTTCTTTGGCCCAACGACGATTTATCGCGAACGTCTGAAACATTTACATAATTCTACACGCTTACTAGTTTAATTGAGTTTTTAGAGTCAGCGGTCTCAAAAAGCCACTTTAAATTTTCACAATCAAGTTTTCATTTCTTGAGCAATGTTAAGTGCTTATGATACAAAATAGGTATTTATTTTATCTCCCAAATAATAACTTACTTAAAACGGTAGATGGTTAGACATATTGACGACTGTCAGGATTAGAATCTGCGTACAACGGTCCGGGTTTACGTCCCTCGCTGCTTTACAAATTAAGCAGTCACCCTGTAAGTCTTGCTGTAATATTTTTACTTCTATTTATACATGAAAAAAATAAAATAAATTAATTTCCTTTAAAACATTTTTTATTATTTATTGCTATTATTACTGTCGGGTCAGGGTCTCATTTAGCCCCATTGAATCGGAGTACACGGTGTCAGTTTATTCTTTGAACTATTTTTAGATGCTATCTACAATGAAAACAAATGCGCTATGAAAAAGTGACATAGAAAAATAAACTAAAACATTTTACTTCGTTAACAGTTTCCTGAAAGCATTTTAATCAATTGAAAGGGCTATAGTACCGATTACTGGTAAGTGCTAGGTATTAGATACTGGTGTGGTACCGTCCACCCACGGTAATAATTACCTATCAGACTAAACGATATCATGAAGGCACCGTGTCTTATAGGTCCATGCATAGTTTTCATGTCTATATTCTCTATTTCCAAGTCCTTAAAGTCGATATATAAAAAAAAGTTTAAAAGTCCTCAAATGCTTGTCGAACTTTTTTTTCATATAGCTTGCGTTTATATCGCAAACAACTATCAACATCATCGACGATTCTTTCCAAACCAAAAGTTGCCTGGAAGAAATCGCTTTAGGCGATAAGGCCGCCTATTATACTGCCATATATTTATTAATGATGTTAGTTTAAGTTTTATTTTTATTTTCGTTGTGTCATCGTCATTTCAGCATTAGGACGTCCACTGCTGGACATACTCGTAGGCTTCCCCCCATCGATCTCCAAAAGGGCCGGTTGGAAGCGGCCTGCATCCAGTGTTTTCCTGCGGTCTCTTTTAGGTCGTCAGTCCACCTTTGGGTGAACGTCCTACGCTGCGCTTACCGGTCCCTGGTCTGGCTCGTAGTTTTTAGTGTGTAATAAAGAGATATTGTATGGAAATATTACAATGAGGAGAGATGTTTTCTTCACGTTGGTGCCAAAACTTCGTAAGGCAATTTCTAGTGTCACTTCGACATTAGCTAGCTTTGTTTGCATTACACCAGAAGCTTTATCGCGTAAGTCTAGCGGTGTTTTTCTGCCGTCCTGTTTTATGGAGAATTTGGGAGCAGCCCTTTGCATTATTTTACTATTACCCGCTGTTCCCGAGGTAAAAGTAAGGGGTAGAGATTCTCGGACCCACCATCAATTTAATACTCGTACCAGTAAAACAGTTCACGCATATACGCGTTTTTACATTGTTTCCGCCAGTGGTACTGAAACTACTCAATCAATTATCAATTTATGTAGGATTAACCTATCACAGCCCTTACATATAGTATTCGGAGAGTTTTTGACCTATTTCAGTTATTAGGTAAAAGTTTGTCAGTTCATTAATACAACCCTATTGACTCCTTTTCTGTAGGTATTAACATTTTCTTTACAAGAAATAAATAAACGCTATCACCGGCATGACTCCATCCATCTTTCCTGCGTCTGCGCGTAGTCTATCAGCCAATCAGCAGGCTCTCTTAGAAGTAGTCATGCGCCAAGATTGCGCAGTGTCGATATGATTAGTTGACTGGCTATCGGGCCAATCGACTTACAATAGTGACAGAAAGACGAGTTATTTACGTACAGTATTTTTATAATGTGAATTGTGATGCACAGTCAACCCAAAACGATCGCAGCGGCATCTTCTGTCTCAAAAGCATTTGCAAATTGGTATCTCCTGTACGGCCAGTATACGAAAATCTGCGTATAAAAAGTAAATACCCAATAAGTATTTGAGGTTGTTTTTCTCGTCGGCAAGGCACAGATAAGATTGCAGATCACGTATTTGGTGCGGGATGCGATTCCGGCGCTGTTATTGCGGCTGCCCGACGTTTTCTGTATTTAACTCATAATTACTTGTGATAATTACCAGAGGCGGTGGATTGGAAGTAGAAGCGAATCGATTTCTGTTGCCTTACATTGGAGTGATGTTTTGTTTGAGGTTTTTCCAATAAAGCTTCACACGCTAACGCTCGCTAAAACCTATCAAGAATATGCGGTGCATACCTACGTGCAAACGCTAATGCAATGCGTATCCTTTTATTTCAATTGAAATACACGGCACGGGGATAATGTATATATAGTGTTATAGATGAAAAAAAATCGACTGGGAAAAAAACGGACGAGAGAAATCCTCAAGAAATTTTCATTTCATTTCTATAATTCCGGACGTTTTGGAATTCCCCCTGCATTCCGCACAAAATGTGATATTTCCTGACATATCTGGAAAATTCCCGACGCATGGCAACCTTATGGCAACCTTTAATGTATGTGAAAAAGTTCAAGTTTCGTTTCATAGTTTCCCGCTGGTGTAAATGCCTTTACATGCCAGGAAACTACGGATTATAATTGTAGCAGATAATACCTTCGTCACTCAGAAAAACTGTCATTATCACCGATGCGTTGATGATGTGACGTCCAGTGATGAGACAAGCAAATCACTTGTCTAATGGTAAGTGTCATGCCTGCCCATAAACAAGTAGTTTGAATTATTACCAGAATTGTTATTCTGAATTTGTTCTGTACTGTGCACTACTCGATAATGCGTACGTCACTGTTAGTAGTTAGTACCTAGTACCCACCTGTTTGATTTCTAAGTTTGTCACTGTGATTTCTCTGGAAATATTTCAGTTCAATCTGGAGCTCACACAGTATCATTTGCACACTACTGCTTGTCAGATTTGGAATTCCTCTGACGGACACAGCAAAAGATTCTTACTACCTAAGTTACAAATCTGAGTACGTATGTACGACATAACATGCCTTTATTAATTAACTTACTGCCAATGAAAGGTACTAAGTAAAGTAATAAAATATGTTTATGCAAATTTTTCATTCCTTAATTGAATTGTAAACCATAACATTTAGTAATCCAAGTACAAGTACATACATGAGAATAGCCCTGAGTTCACTATCCAATCACCATTAGAAAGCCATTCCCTCGATTAACGTATGGAACATGGAACAATAAAAACAGTAAGGCCGTTCGCACACTAAGGTGAAAGTATCGTTTAGTACAAGGACTCGAGAAGCGTCGCGACTCTTTCAATGGGTTTGACAGAAGTTTCGATTCAAACAAGTGTCTGCGTTGGCGTCGCGACGTGCGCCGTACCTAGCTACTGGGTGTAAGGGAAACGCTCCAAAAGCCGAAACGCTATTATAATACTATCTAAACACAATCAAATACCAATATTCATTTGGTTAATAATTATTTTAGTGGTTTGGTATTTTGTAAACCGGCAATGTAAAGCGTAAAAAACACGGAGTCTGTTGAGCTCTAGCGTCTGCTGAAAATTTTACTTGCATTACATTGTGAACTTTTTTTTTGTCTTTAATAATATATATCATATACAATGGACACCTTTAAGCTTAGCTGTTTACCTACTTTTAGGAATACGTGCTTGGAATCGTGAGGGTAAGATATCGCGACGGTACTTGAATCGCCAATACGCGTCGCCTCGTGTATGAACGGCATAAGGCCAAAGGTTAAACGTCATCTACAAACTACTGCTATGACCTAAATAAGTCTGCTTGCTGGCGCACCAATTCAATTAATGCATACCTCTGTGATACATATGTACAATACCGATAGTGTGTTGTGGCCTATGGATTTCAGCATTTATTGTGTTCGCGTTTATTAAGGACTAGCTAATGCCCGCGACTTCGTACGCGTAGCGCAAAATAATTAGTGGGTGGACTAAATGTTACACTAACGAACACGAACGGAACTTTAAATAGGCACAAATCCATCGGATTATTTATACTGAATATTTTATAGATAATACCTACACATATGACATGATTGTAAATTTATTGTTCTCCATTTTAATGCGGATTGTCATACTATCGTCATAGTATGATTTTAGTCTAGTTTTAATCTGACTCGATACAGGTATCCCGACATGTCCATAGTTTCAAATATATTTCAAGCAAATAATATATTACTTTCACTGGTTAAATACGTTGGAAGTGTGGAGCCATGGAGCCAATAAGGAAAAAAAATTGGTATAAGTCAAGCGAAATGTCATGCATGACAAACGTTATTATTGAATTATTAGTAAATAGTAAGTAGGAAGCATGGAGCGGTATCTATAATTAATCGCTGTTATTTAACATTACTCCGCGTAAAGACTGCCAATCATTGATGTCTAAATAATTTTTGCCCGCCTTCTGCGCCTCGACCCTTCCAACAACTAAACCGCTTTCGTTCACCACCATAACATCCAAAATAGCTGCTAATCATAGATCAGTAACAGATTAGATGCCGCGAGTTCACCTCACCTACTTTGCGTGTCTGTTATTGGTCTTAAGTTTGATCCTGGCAAAAAAATGTATTCATTTTAATCTCCGTCGACTTGGTATATTAGCACGTCAGAAGTCAATACAATAATAAACGTACTTTAAATTACGCCATAATAAACTGTAAAACCTCTTCAAAAGCAGTTGGCTGTCCTGAAAATAACAAACACAAAAAAAACTATTTGGTGCAGTCTATCGGAAGTTATGCGGGTACATACATTTCGGCGATTCGTTTTTATTTCATCATCATCATCAGCCAGAAGACGTCCACTGCTGAACATAGTCCTCCCCCTTTAACCTCCACACTGAACGACATCCTGCCATCTGCATCCACTGGATGCCCGCGACTCTCACAATGTCGTCGGTCCATCTAGTGGGAGGCCTACCTACGCTGCGTCTTCCGGTTCGCGGTCTCCACTCAAGAACCTTACCTACTTCCCCATCGGTTAACAGTTCTTCGAGCGATGTGGCCTGCCCATTGCCACTTCAACTTGCAGATTTTAATAGCTATGTCGGTGACTCTGGTTCTTTGGCGAATATCTATATTTTTATTTACATTTAGATTATATGGCAACAGCCGCTTCAGTCTTCCTACCTACCATGTCTGCGAGTAGAAGTCTGTCATTACGACAACATTACTATAAAATAAGCTAGATGGCGTTATAAATAATTATTAAAAAAAAATTTTTTTACTATTTATTATCATAAATTAATATAGCCTATGTTTCAATCAGGTATTTTATAAGCATATTCATGGAAACTGCTTTGAAATCCTTCTAGTAGTTTAAAAGATGTGCGCGGACAAACAAACAAACTGACAGCCGTCAGATTTGTAGTTCCATAGTTTGAAAATAGATTGCGTACTAAAACGATGTTTTGCGAAAAAATTGTAAATTTGCTTAAACTTTACGAATAATATTATTAAAAACGTAATAAGGTATTCAATAATTCCTTAAACAATGAGTGTAAATGGACCGTAGTTTCACAAATATGAAAAGTGCGTCTATTATAGGTAAATACGACACTTTACCTGAATCACGCAAACGGGTTTTTTTTGCAAGTTAAACCGATATCCGGTATTGCTTCTACTTAGTTAGAAGTCATGTGTGAAGGTATTTGATCTACACATTTATAATATGGTAGGGATAGGGATAGGGATAGGGATTTCGAATTCATTTACACGTTTCATTCGGATGATGTCTAAAAAAGATTCATACGCGATTCGCACGCTTATGCTGTGCGTAATCCTGGGTTTGCTTTCTGATGCAGAGGTTGTATCCGCGTGAGCTGATCTAAGGTAGAAATAGACCTCACTAGAATAGTTCATTGATGGTGTTTATGCGATGTCATCTGCTTCCGTTTTTTATTGGTAACCAGCTGTACCCTGCCGTTTTACCCGATATCCCGACTCGATATATAATAACGTGTTTTAGTTATCAGGTGATGGAATTGCGTATGTGTTAATTCAGGTTATTAGCTACCTTCATGCCAGGCTTCATTGAAACCCGTACAGGTGTCACGGAGTTGAGTACACACAAATATACAAAAAATAATACAGAAATATATTACAAAATTTATTCATTGTTACATAAAGAAAGCACAAATACTTTAGAATTCCCTGCCTGCTGTTAGCGTGAGCTATGTTGCAGTAGTCAGTGTCTTCCTCAAAACTGGGAACATCAACAAACAATATAAATTGAAAACACATAATATAGAAATATGTACACACACATACAAACTTTTGGATAATATAAGTATGATAGATCTCCGTTTAGTTTCTGACACATCTGATGCAGTAATGACAATGTGGCCGAGAAAGGACCACATTGATATAAAAGAAACGTATATACCTAGATTGTAGTTAGTTCTTGTCGCTGCGACAGCATTCCTTGAAACATTTACTTATATTCATCCTACAGTGAAAACGGGGCTACACGAAACGGTGGTACTAATCTGACAGGAGATCATTGTAGGTACTCAGCATTATGATAAATACTTTTACTATGGAAGCAAACCTGCAATTTGTGGAATGAGCATTACATTTCCGAGTAGCTTTACTATGGGGTTAGGTTCGGCAACGTAGCTGTGATGCCCCTGGTGTAGGCGACGGCGATGGCTTACCATCATGCGGCCTGTCTGCTTGTTTGCCACCTATGGCATAAAAAACAAAAACTGAAATCGCGAAAAAAACATTTGCTTTTATTTTGTTGAGTGTGAATGATAATTTCCCATGGAACAACTGACTTTTTTGCGTTTTTGGGTTAGTCCAATAGAGGTTTTCGTAATTGTGAATGCAATGACCTCTTTTCCTCTATGCATGAATGAATAGCTGTGCCACACATTATTATGTTTACCTAATACAATTTCCTAGTTTACTTGCATTTTCCATATATATTTTTCCATATGCATTTCCATTCCATATTTTTCAAGATAAAAAGTATCCCACGAATAAATACAACTTGTTCTAATACATTATTATTTCATAAACCGTTGCCAAAAATATTTCAACAAATTTTTCAATACAATTCGTATCTCTTAATGTTTCCTAAACTTTAAAAGATGTCTTTTAAAAATTTCACAAATAATATTTTACACTCGAAAGCACCTAAATTAAGATTGCAATTCCAAAAGTAAATTAAACCGTCGCATTACAGTATATCATAGGAAATACGGGGTTCAGTAACTTTTCCAGACTTCAATAACAAGTCTGGAGGTGAAATACACAAAAGGTCAGCAAACGTCGACCTAAATAATAGAACATCATTATCATTTACTGTCTTCTCTATCGTACTTCTTTATATATGCCTCTCCCTTGCAGTGCCATCTGCCTCAATATTACTAAAAGCAGTTAGCTAACTATCCATACAAACATCTTAGCTTTTCGATACTTATTGTTCAAACTATTATGTATACATATGAAATAAATGTTGGCCAAGTGGTAGCAAAAGCTCTTCACAATCTAAAGACACCCAGTTTAATCCTCGGCCGTGCACCTATGACTTAATTAGTACTTTTTTTAAAGTCTTATTTATGTAGATAATGTAAAGAAAAATACAGTAAATTAAACCCTCAATACTAAACTTATCTATTAATCTGCTACCTGTGGGAATAAATAAATAAATAAATTATGTAAAGTTTTCGGGGCCATCGCTCAAAAACGGTCAAGGAAAAAACATCGTTAGGTAAACTGTATATACAAGAATCTAAAAAAGTTCAAGGACAAATGACATATACCGACATGCACTAGGCCAGCATGGTGGGTTACAAGTATTATAAGTACATAAGTACTTTCACTATGCATGGGACCAACCCTAAAATCGCGGGGAAAAACAGCTGTACCATTTCGTTCAGTGTCAATGACATTTTATATGGAACAGCTGATATTTTTTTGCTTTTTACGGGTTGGTCCTTTGCATAGTGAAATTTGTTCATAATTTTGAGTAGATACAATGATAAATCCCGGACCCGGATATGTCCTAAAACTGCGACCAGAACCACTGGCGGATGGGCAGCAGCGTCCTAATAGTACACGGTGAACGTACTGCGATCCCCAAGCCGTCTGCCAAGCGTGGGGATTATGGCAACACCCTTCTCTATGAGGGAGGCCTTGTCCAACAGTGGACGTTAATTGGCTGATGATGTGATGTGTGTGTGTGTGACTATTATAAATGCAATATCTCTACAATCTCACCCGCTCATGGGGAAGACATCTACTACTTCTTAGACTTCGATTGTCTATTATATATTAACTAGTTTTTTTGCCCGCGACTTCGTACGCGTAGGTAGATTTTCATATAAACCTTCAATCCTTTTTTCTTCCCTTAATCCGGCCTTGCGCAAAATAACATAGCCTATACTTCAATCTGGTCAAAGCTAAGCATATTCGTGAAAACCGCATTTAAATCCGTCCGCATTTTCTTCCAAGGGTGTAGGAGATGTGCGTGAACAAACAAACAAAAATTCTAAAAACTGCCCATGTTCAGCTGCTTATTTTAAGTCGCCCTGTGTGAAGTATTGATAGAAGCATAAAACTAATAAATAACACCGTCAACAGTTTTCAAATCAAAAAGATAATGTGACCACAGTGCAGAGCATGTTTTGAAATTTTCTTTTTGTCTAAACCATTAAAAGTATATCATGTCATGTCGGGATGATATACATCTCTGAAATTTGACTGTCCAGTTTCGCTGGCCACGGAACCCTGACATAATGCTTGTCTTAACACGCTCTTGGCTAGTTATTTCTTATTTCGCGTGCATTTGTATGTATACCTTGATTAAAAGCCATGAAATGGAACTACTCTATTTATCTGTTAAAATATCATAGTAAAATAAAATTATTTCTATATTCTTATTCTTATTGCAAATATACACTGTATTCTTCTAAAAGCTAAGTTTATATACCCTGCATAAAGGGTGCAGCAATGGGTGTAGTGGCTGTTCACAAAACCAGACCACAGACATAAACATATAAATTTAAGTATAGTTAAATTTATTACATAAATATTATATATACTATTCAAACTTAACCTAGGGTGAAGTAATTTTACAAAACAAAAAAAACATACTTAGTGTGATAGGTTACTTAATTATATATGAGATGATACAAAACTTATGACGCTACTTTCTTAACTATTTATATATCGATATTTATTTTCTAATTATAATTTTCTAAAATTTATCGTCGAATAAATATTTTATCTCGTAATAACATTTTTGGGTTAGAAAACTTACGAAGTTGGTTCTGGAAAAATGTTATTATTTCTTTCTTTCTTTATTGCGTCCGGAATTTTGTTGCATAGGTTTATTTTCATGTACAAAGGGCCTTTTTTGAATATTTCTATTCGCGGGACTGAATTAAAATAGGATGCGGTATATTTTGTGTTTTAAATGCTAACATCTAACATAGAATAAAACATTCTTGATCTACACGTTCATTCATCTAAGAAGGTTAAGGAACCTTCTTTAAATTTAAACTGATTAACCGAATGACAGTTGACAGTTTCAAAATTTTAATGGCTATGTCAATAATATTCTCTTTACTTTGGATCTCCTTGCTTGAGGCTATGTGACGATCCTCATATTACGTTTCGGGTAACGAAGATATAAATCATTAATTTTTATTTTCGTTTATGTAAAAATAAAGAATTAAAATAAATGATATAAGATAGCCTATGTTTTAATCTGGTAATTTCTAAGCATATTCGTGAAAACCGCATTTAAATCCGTCCAGTGGTTTAGGAGATGTGCGCGGACAAACAAACAAACAAACAAACAAACAAACAGACAAAAATTCTAAAAACTGTCCTATCGTGTTCAGCTGCTTATTTTAAGACGACCTGTGTGTTTTTTTTTTGTTATATCGCAATTACAGATTTTTTTATCTCTACGTTTTTATTATATGTATAGATTATTTAGCTACATATGTACATAGACAGTGTAGGGCTAATACTAAAAACTACATAATTATAGACATGGGTTCTTTATTGTTCAATATATATTTTTTTCTTTTCTACATTTATAAAATGTAATAATAACTTTCTATCCTACTGCCTGTCTGTTCTTTTAAACGAGTTATCAAATGGGAATGAGCACCCACGGGGTTGTCCAAAAGTCGGCGCCTCTGAACACATTCTATAATTTATGGTAGTCAACTGAAAAGTCATGTGACTTTTCACTAAGCCTTGGCCTAAATAAAGACCTTGACACAGTCGTACACGATTGTTATGTACATTGGCAGTTAAATCGTCTCATCTATTTCCAGGTGGTGTAGCTCCCACTGCTCCAATGTATCGGGCTTCCGACTATTACGAACCTAGAAATGTATAGGGACCAAGTAGAGACTGATATTACCACAGAAAAGAGAAGAAAAAATTCTCACTTCAGTGGATATTACTATGAACGATATTTGACAGATGAAAATGGATGAATAGATTATACAGTTAATTTTTAGAAAGGATAAACAAATCCGAATTCAATACCATACCTGCATGTACAAATTTAAACAAAAAAGTTGACAACAGTTGAAACAGAGATTGAAAATTCTCATGAAAAATTTTGCTGAAGGGAAACCCAAACCAAATATCATGTGTTTTTCAAAAAAAACAGTGAATTGTTCCCCCCATAATATTAGGTATTAAGGTCATTTAAAATGGAAATGAGATTTGGCACATCGTTTTTTGTGCACTTGAGCTATTTGCTAATTATGATCAGCCACAAATGACATTGTGGGTGTTTTTTTAAGAAATAAATTTGTTAGTATTGAATAAATAACTTTACTAACTTTTTCCATAAGGCCGTATACATACATATTTGTAAACTGTAATGCTTCATTTATTTCTGCAGTGAGTACCTACGTTCCATATCGACCTTCTCTATTAGTTCAGAGATCTGCTTCAGCGTGCAAGGACGGGCGAGCTTCAAATATTCATACGAAGGTCGATATGAGTACTGTGCGCCAGGGACCGAGGCCGTACCTAATCAAAACGTGATTCCAACCTTAAGGCGCAGATAGATTAGAATGCCTAGTCTGTGCTCAGAAATGTCTATAAAAAACGCTTGCTTGATACATTTTGATGATTTATCTTGTATTCTTTTTTCTATTTGATGGTTTCGTTAACATTTTTTTATCGAATATGTAGGTATACAGAGTTATGCCGAAGGACGTTTTCATATCTTGTACCCGCAACTTGTACCTTTGTTACTCTGAGTTTGTTACAATGGGCAGTTTTCTAACCATCAATAGATGGCGCTGGCTAGACATGTATTTTTTGCATTTGTTCAATGAAACCTACAATACAAGGAAGAGGAGACATTTTATAACACGGTTTTTTCACAACTCAACACCTACTTATTTGTGTCGAGTTGCGGAAAAACAAGTAGGTACTTTGTTAGCATTTTTTTGATTGACTGAGCTTACTTCGTCTGTGGTTTTGCAAAATCTTCAAATCCATGTCTCATCAACGCCACGTATCGCATTATTATGAACTATTTTTTTTTATTGCTTTTTGGAAAATTCCCCTTTGTTGTTTGTAATTTTGACATTATGAAAGTTAACATTTGTCTATGTTACATTTGACCAAGAGCACTCACACACATAGATGTCCATCCGATTACAGGACGAGAGCACGGAACCAATCTAATTGCAGAAAGGCGTGAGAGAGGGAGATGTTATCTCTCCAAAACTGTTCACGAACGCATTGGAGGATGTTTTCAAGCTTTTGGACTGGAACGTTTTTTTTTTTTTACAATTGCCTAGGCATGCGTTTGGCATTGTAGTCAAACCGTCAAACCTGATATGATGGCAAGGGTAGATGTATTTTGATCAAATATATAGTATGCTTGCCTAGAAATTACCTAACAATTCACTTTTTTCTTGGACAACCTCTAAATCGTCTTTCATCCAGTGAAAGATGCAATATTTAGCAATCAACGTCCCGCAAATTATTTGACCTTGTTTCTCATAATCTACCAGAGTACCCTTACATTTGACATTATTTTGATCTAGAAGACAAGGATCTTTAACCAGTGTGTATTGCCAGTGATGACATTGGAGTTTCTTTACTTGATAAAATCCGAAACGAGGATAGTCGCCGAAGAACCACAGTCACCAACATAGCTGCTAAGATTTTTAAGTCGAAGTGGCAATGGGCTGGTCACACCGCTATAAGAATCGATAAATGATGGCGAAGAAAGTTTCATGCGAGGAGATCGCAAACCGGAAGACGCAGCGTAGGTAAATCTACTAGATGGACCGACGCCATCGTGAGAGTCACAGGCATTCAGTGGGTGCAGGTGGCAGGCTGTTGTTTGGTATGGCGTACTAAGGGAGGCCTATGTTTAGCAGTGGACGTTTTCTGGTTGATGATGACGATGACACTTGACATTTTTCAAACACAAAAAATACATTAATAAAAGGGGTACAAGATGTGCTTGAAAATAAAATTCTGCCAGCCAGCCTCATTCGCAAGAATGCTCCAACCAAATGGACATGGCGAGCATTTGCCTGAACTAAGCATTCGCAAGAATGCTCTTTATTGTGAATGTTTTGGGTCTATCTGTGCCTTAACGTAATACCTTTATTCAGGGTTTCTATATCTAATGTTAAAGGTTACTTAATGAATCGCGGTACGTGGGAGTTTTTTCTAAGAGATCTATTCTTTCTCTGATAGATCAATGGTACGTCAAGATTATTGATTGGTTTCTGAGATTTGTTTGTCTTTTTCTATTGTTCATGTTCTTAATGGTGATTTAATAGTTAACAAGACATCGGCATATTGTGTGAATTTTAATGTATTGCCAATGTTATTTAAGACTACCACACGTGATTACAGTTCAGTTGCCTGATCTAAAATGAACGTGCCTGACCATAACGAAAATGAAAATGTATTTATTGACATCAAATGAAGAGCAAAAAATATGGCAGGGTTTATGGGTAAGTATTATAAATGATAACACAGCGATTCCCGCAATAGGCTAGACTTTTAGAATAATATATTATGTATAATTCAAAATGAAATGTATCTGTTCAGATGAATATGTACATGTGAACAAACAGATGTAGTGCAGTGGACCTATCCGTGTAAGTAGCCTTTTATTAAGTTTTAGAGCTGTACTTAAGGCCTGTCAAAGGTTTATATTGTCAGTGCATCGAAATAGGAAAAATTACTTTATTATTTAGAAAATATTCTGCGGGAGTAATTATTAGGTGTATCAGGTTTTAACAACAATTACTTATTCAGCATTTGGCATTTTTTCTATATAGGGTTATTTGTATAATAGACTCTATTTCTGGGATACCAGAAAAAAATTGTCCCAGAACAAAATTAAAACTTGTCAGAAGTGGGATTCGAACCAAAGTCTACAAGTGGACTGCAACCTGAACACAGCTCCTTAGACCGCTCCACCAGACCAGATAGTGCAGACCAGTGACCCGTAAGCAGCACCCGATCACGAGTATGACACATGTGCCAGGCATCGTCCTCCTCAAACATATCTGATGGGAAGAGAGCGACCAGACACACGATGCCGCCGCAACATGGGACCATCGAAATTGATGATAACATGAATGCTCGAGGCATACACACAATCCTTATTTCTAAACGCTTTCTTATTTAATTTTAATCCCCTCCTCCTGGCCCAGGGCATCCAAGTTTTAGTGTGATTTTGTATGTATTCGCTTTGTATTCAAATACGTTGATAATAAGATATCGTAATAACATCAGTAGAACATTAAGCAAGAGGTAAGCGCTGCAGTCAGCCAGTCAGGCCGTAGGAAGGCGCCTCTCGCTTCTAGAATTAATAACTTTCCCACCCTCCCCACTCCTAACACCCTTACCCCTTCCACCCTCCTCACACCATTGAGGCGGTACTACAGTGAACTTCTCGATTAAGTGAGGGTGATCATTTGTTGAATGGTGTGACCATCGGTTCTAGAGATTCAGCAAGTTTTTGCCAGTTATTCAACCAAGCAATTGTGTACAAAAATGGTCGAGTTCTGAAAAAACTTAGTTTTTTTCTTCCTTGCAAAGAAAATTTACTTTATTAACTATTAGCTCGTACCTAGTTTTGCGTATACAATTACAACGAAACTTCGATATAAATCGATAGGTAAGCGTTTCCAGAGTTACACGGAAGGTCTATTCCATTTTGATCACCTGGATGATAGGACACACTTTAGTGTCTTTTGATCACCAAAAGGAAATCACTGTGAACAACTTTTGCTATGGCACTGTCGAAGTATGGCACCAATGTTGAAATCACCAAAAAAATATCAGCTGTTTTATACATTTTGTCGAGTGTGCTTAACATTTTTCCATAGAACAGCTGTTTTTTTTTTGCTATATTTTAGTTTCAAAAGTTGTGTATAGTGAATAGTGCAATGATCTCTTTTTGTCATAGTACACTTTTTGGAGATAAAAACGCTTTTGACAATTAGGAATCTAGTATGCTATTATTGATTTTGCATGAAAAAGTTTCGAAACACTAAACCAAAGTTAACAAGCAAGCAAGTTATGGTTACCAGTAGGTTTTTGGTTACTAGTAGTATATAGTATTTCGTCTTAAACCACAGTACACATTCCAATAGTAGCACCCAACTCTCCATCCCTCTCTGGCGAGCGGCAAGCGTTCGGAAGTTTCACGAGTGTTTCGGTTTGCCTCTCCGACTCTGTTTGGGTGAATACTGCGACAAACTTGTCTATAGACTTAAATCGGTGAGCCACTGTCGTAATTTCCTAACAAAACTGACAGCCATCCGTAGAAATTTTTAGTTTTGCCAAATAGCCAACTGTATACGGTAATACTGTAAATAAGTTGGTAGGTCTGTAATGATTTGGCGTTGTGTAATTTGCTGAAAAAATGTCGCCCGAAAACTCGGTTTTTCTTCGCGTTGCGTGGGCTATGAATGTTGCCGTTATGTTTGTTACGTGATCCTCTGAAATTATGGACGTAATCACGGCGGATGTTTGTGGAGTCATATGTTTATGAATAGGTACGTGCTGAAAGACGAAATAATTCATAGTATTTTTGTTAACATTGCAGACGAGTAGCGGTCAAACGAAAGCCTGTTTCGAATACTAAATATACTTGTATAAGTTTTTAAGAATAAAGCTGAAATTTTAGGTGTTGCTTGAAAGTTGAAGAACGCGGTCTACGATGGAGCACGCTTGCCTAGAAGAAGCTGATTCACTCGCGATATGAAGACACCTATTATACCATACACCATAAACTATACAGTACGCAACAGGATTACAGTTTTTGTAAACTTACATAAACCTTGTGTATGTTTCACGATTCCAAGCAAGATTAGAAACAGCAGCTCAAAAAGTGAAAACGCCATTTGGTACGTAAGGTCACTCCATAACTTGAATACGACTTTACCAGTACCGATTTCATTCATCTTTTTTTTTAAGTTTTCTAATACTTTGTAGAAGGTTTTCAGAAAAATTAACGATGATGTAAGACAGGACAACGTCTGTCTAGTCAGCTAGTAATCAATAATAAACAACTATTCAGACTTGCGCTGAACCAAGAAAAATTTAAGGACCCGACCGAATTTCATTAATGCCGACCTTCATTAATGGAGAGGCACTGAGAGAAGAATAATAGATCATTAATTTTGTATCGCGCCACATCTTTATTATAAAAGCAATTTCTAGTACATTACTATATGTATTTTTGTTTAATCTGCATAACTTTGAATGTTATAGACAATTAAAAAGATACGACTGGCACCGGGATACGAACCTGCGGCTTTCGTCTTACGTCCCGACCGCTAAGCTAAACTATGTCCGCATTTCTAAATTCCTAAAATGTGGAACAACAATTCACATAATAAAATAATCAATTTAAAAAACTGACTTCATAAAAATTACAGAACTGGACCAAATTGAAATGGGACTGGAAGCACCAGCTTTAAAAATAAATGAATCATCAAAATTGGTTCACGCAGTCAAAAGTTCTGAGGTAACAAACATTAAAAACAGTCTATTTGCGAACCTCCTCCTTTTTGGAAGTCGGTTAAATATAGGCAGTCGTGGGGACTGCCGACAGAAGTGAAAAAAAAACCGGCTAAGTGCGAGTCGGACTCGCGCACGAACCGTACCATTATCTATAAAAACGCCAAAAAAAAACAGGTTTATTGTATGGGAGCCCCCCTTAAATATTAATTTTATTATAATTTAATTATTTATTTTTAAAGTCTATATAAAACTAAATATTCTGTGAATATTACAAGCGTTTACCGGTTGCCGGTATATATCAAGCATAAACGAGCAAAAAAATCACGTTTGTTGTATGGTAGCCCCATTAAATATTTATTTTATTAAAATTTTTAGTATTTGCTGTTATAGCGGCAACAGAAATACATCATCTGTGAAAATTTCAACTGTCTAACTGTCACGGTTCATGAGATACAGCCTGGTGACAGACGGACGGATAGACGGACAGACGGACAGACGGACGGACAGCGGAGCCTTAGTAATATGGTCCCGTTTTACCCTTTGGGTACGGAACCCTAAAAAGATCAACTGTCACATATGCATGTCGGTGAAGCGACCCATAAGTTTTGCTACCAAAAATCGCTTACAAGAAGTTTTCACTTTAAAAAAAAAATTAGAATATAAATTTGGTAAGACTTCTTTCAATAGAATTCTCCCAACAGTACCTCAGGAGCAAACACTATTCCGGCGCAGGAAAATCACACGTTTATTATTAGATACACTTCGCAAAGTATAGATTTAGGGATAAGGGAAATGATGGGAAATAAGAGGAAAGCTCCAAACAAATATGAGGAAAAGCAGTGGAAAAGTTACGGCGGGGATCGGTGACAGTAAACCAAAAGGTAGGTACGGGACAAAGGAACAATCTATAATATGACAAAGTCAGATATACGACATTACTTATATACACGGAACGGTTATACTTTTGTGTACAATTGATTGATAAGACGAACAAATCAGTGCGTTTGATGGTAGGCGTTCTATCGTATGCCTATAACAACCCAGTGACACCGAGAATTTTTAATTTTAACCGTTCAAACTACTGTGCAGCACTCTGACATATATATATATATCAGACGTTTAAATCCTTATAATTTCACTAGAAACATTCGCCTAAATTCGCGACACAGTTGCGTTTGCACACTACTGCTTGGCGGTTGAATAACTGGCAAAAGATTACTTCTTCAGGCAGATTTTGCACAAGAGTCTTACCACTACAAAATAGTCGTATTACTACAAAAGAGTCCTACTACTTCAAAAGAGTGCTACCACTACAAAAGAGTACCACTAAAAAAGTCTAACCACTGCAAAATAGTTCTATCACTACAAAATAATTCTGAAACTACAAATGTGACAGTTCGGACTGTGTCCGAATCATTGCCGTAACAAAACCTAATGGCAGGTTGTTACGTCCATGGTCTGAATATATTGTGTCCGAAACGTCAGTTACTCAAGAGTTCTACCTACTACAAGAGTGATACCACTACAAAAGAGTCTTACTACTACGAAAGAGCTCACCACTACATAAGAGTCTTACTACTACGAAAGAGCTCACCACTACATAATTATCAATTTAAAAAACCGTCTTCACAGAATTAGTATAAAATGGGCAAACTCGGTTATTTGGGTCATCATAAATTGTCATCCAGGTAACAAAATTTTCCTGTTATTTTGATTTAAAAGCCAAGCTAGAACCGACTGTGATGAAATTTCTATGGGATCAATCTGAGAAGTTTCCAAATCGGTTCATATAATATGACGGATTACTGAGGTAACCAACGTTTTAAAAAATATACAACCGAACTTAGAACCGCCTCTTTTTTTGAAGTCGATGAAAATTAGTGCTACCACTACAAAAGAGGGGTACAATTGTACAGTTATTTTCAGATATTAGTTTTAAATGTACCTGTCCAAATAAACCGTAAAATTGTCTTCTGTTGCCATTATTATAATAAATACAATAAATCGACACCGCTTTATGGCTGATATTCCGAAAACCCGTACGAAGCGCTTTGATTCCACTTTTATTGTGTGTACTGCTGGTCTGTGGAATGCGCTGCCTGAATGGGTGTTCCCCGATAGTTACAATCTAGGTGTCTTCAAATCTCGAGTGAATCGGCTTCTTCTAGGCAAGCGTGCTCCATCGTAGATCGCATCATCGCTTAACATCAGGCGAGTTGGCGGTCAAAAGCAAGCCTATCTATGCATAAAAAAATGTTTTTTTTTTCCTGAAAAAAAGTTAAACAATTGTGCAGTTTCAATTTTGAAAAAATTAATAATGTAGTTACAAGATTACGTTCTTCAAAATATGTGATCTATTAAATTGACCCTACTTTAACTTAAATTAACTTAGCAACATACTAACAAATTTATATTAAAACTACTTTTAATACTTAAAAAAATATAATTCGAAATTTATCCTGTATAATATGTCCACGTATTTTGATAATATAAGGTATTCCAACCTTATATTATCAAAATACGTGGACCTAAGTAGATGCACTCGACTGCATTATTACTCTATTCGGAAGTTCAAAAGCGCATAAGCAAAGGAACTTTTCCCTTTTCTGTAAAACTTATTCTATAGTGCTTGCGGGAGGGCTCATGAACTTCTGCGGAGACATTATGTGGCTAGTTTTGTACTGACATCTACATATATTATTTACTTGATAAATACTTAGACTATATTTATCCAAAGTAAGCATGACAATTTTGAAAGTTATAAGAATAGGATTCAAACAGAATATATCAGCATTGTTACTAGAGGGTTACTTTTTTGGAGTGCGAAAATGGCTCACTGAAAATAAACAGGTTTTTTCAGGAAACGCGCCTGCGCTCGTTGCGCCCCCACGCGTCGCTCACCCATTCCTCAGCTCATTCATTCATTCTTCATTGCTCATTCGTTCATTCTTGCTCTGTCAGTTACCGGACCTGATACTATTACGAGTATTTATTTTGTGACCGGACTCATAGGTATAATAAAAAAAACGTGAAAGATGTTTCAAAAACATTACTTATAGCGTGATGAAGAAACTAAAAAAAAGTTACACGTGTTTTTTTTTAAGTACTTACTCCTTCTATTCGTATAGTATGTATATGAAGACACGCTGGATACGGTATCTGCCTCATTTTTTCACTCTTTTCTATTCTTGCAGTAATTGTGTGCTATGATATGCTCGTATTGTTAATTATATCGTTTACACACTAATAAATAATATTTAAACCGAATTGTACACAAGATAAACTGCCTAGTATTAAAAAGAACATTGGTCATTTGCACGTTGAATTCAGTTTTCTTATAAAGATAATAATGTTCAAATCAGCATGAAAATTAAAGACCTTTCATTTGTTCTGACCAACAAGTAATGAAAACTTGAACTATGACAGCAATTACCGTTTATCACACCTAAAAGGACCAAGCTACAAGCATAAACGAATAATGTAACAACTTCAAGGGTCTCAAATATGATTAGATAACCACCCCGGCAATCGTATCAGTCACAACCTCAGTACCATAAACAATAATCCTTGCTAATAACGAAACAAGACACCCATTTTCCGTAACATCAGACAAACTTCCCCAAAGTAACGTTTGCCGACCGGCGACACCCCCACCAATGTGCTTACAGTGTATACTTTGTAACAGTTATCGAGCTTCTTACATAAGTCATCATCATCATTTCAGCCATAGGACATCCACTGCTGCACATATGCCTCCCCCATCTATCTCTAAAAGGGCCGGTTGGAAGCGGCCTGCATCCAGCGTTTTCCTGCGGTCTCTTTTAGGTCGTCTGTCCATTTTGTGGGTAGAGTCCTACACTGCGTTTACCGGTACGTGGTCTCCATTCTAAAACCTTTCGGCCCCATCGGCCATCTGTTCTGCGTGCTATGTGCCCTGCCCACTGCCACTTCAACTTGCTAATCCGGTGGGCTATGTCGGTACTACTCGGTACATAAGTCATATAAATATTTATTTATTTCAGCCGTGGTCGTCCAATTGCAGGGCAAAGGCCTTCTTTTCTTTTTTCCACTCTTCTGTGTTCTGTACCATGGTGTACCAGTCTTTTGCGTGGGAGCCAAGCTCGTCCCGCCATCTTTTTCTGGGCCTTCCGAGGGGTCGTATGGCATGCGGCAGCCATTATGTAGTGGTTCTAGCCCACAACTCATCCGACATTGTACTTACGTGGCCGGCCTAGTCCAGATATTGACTTTAGTAAAAGTTATAAAAATATTAGCTGTACCATAGAATATGTCGTCTACATTCACTTAAAGAAATGTATCATATTGATCATAGTGCGTTGAGCTGATTTGATCGTGAAGGCGTACACTGTGCACTCTCACGACTTACAGTAAGACCGTCAAGTTTAGACTCGCTCGTATTGATGTCATGTGTACTTTTTTAATCACATAATGCGAGTCTGACATACTTTGAAGGTGATGGGATAGTTCCAAATACGACAATTAAGCCCGTTAATAAAAAAAATAGAAGATATTGCATGAACCGTCCTACCGCGGCTTACCTAAAACTCCGCCAAAACGTGCCGGTGCAGCAGTTTGCATTCAGTTACTCGTTACCTAACGATGCGTCAACATGACGTGCTATAAACATATCAAATATAGCCAGTTTACTGATAATTATGCTTCTATTTTCGCAGGGCATGTGCGCCGAGCGATATCCTATGTTTATTTGATCGAAAGGACCATAAAAATGTGGAAAAAACTACGAGCTTAATCACTGGCTGTTAAATCTATAGAGCCAGTGTACCTTCACCCTAATAAATCTAAGGAGGCTCCCGCGCCTCCATATTTGGGAACTCCGGATCAATGCCGCAAACATTGTTGTTTTTGGGTTAGATTGTTACCTTGAGTTGAGATTGTTTCACCACCAAAATAAGTTGATTGTTACTATTTAAAAGTTGGCTTAGAACTGACTAGGACACACACTGAAGTATGGACAAGGTCAGTGATCAAAGAAAAGCCAAAAAGCTATCAGACAGGTAATTTGTTAAAGTTAACAGGCTTAGTGTAAAATGTAATACATTTATTGAAGACATTATTTAAATCGGGTTCAAAAGTTTTGATATATAATCGTTTAACGTTTTTGGTCGGATTAGAAAGGTATGCTCTGTCCCTTTCTAGCAAATTGAGTGTCAGTTTGTTGGTATGGCGTACTTACATGTGGCCTCATCTGTAAGTATAGTGCGTTCTCTATCTAGCAAGACATAAAAATGCTTAAATGGTCCTTAAATTTGTACACAATACATTTTTTTTTAGTTTTTGCTGATCGTCTCTATTTATGGTCAACTTTTTTTGTAAAACAATAAAATGTAGTAATCAGTCCGGTTGCCTACTATAATAATAAAAAAATCCTTTATTCTACTACAGATATTACAATTATAAAAAAACTAAACTTAACCTGACATAAATAATATAATGTAGAGATAATGCTATATACTTTGTTCTTAAACTATTTTATAAATATTACTTAAACTAAATCTGTAGAAGTTGCCACTTTGGCATAGGCCTCCCCTAGCCTTCTCCATTCAATCCTACTATTCCTACTAATTCCTACTAGAATAATAAACTTTAAATTAAACGAACCCCCTATCCCTGGAAGATCATTATAGAAATAGCGTGATGATAATTATCAAAATAAGGAAAACTAGAATGATGAAAACAGGAATAATCAGTGTAAAGCAATTAAGTTCTCCAAGCTGCCGATGATGACTATGATTAGACGTGATGATGTCAGAAAAGAGGTATCAAGAAAGAGGAATGATTCAGTCAACATTGGTTTTGTCTCCGTCCCTTTCATAATATGACAGAATATATTCTTATCTGAGAAAAAGCTGCTGCTGGTACTTTAATCATTTAGACAAACAAGGCGAAGTCTAAATGTATCCATACTTCATGCCCAGCAGGTTAACAAACAATATTAGCTCTTATCTACGTTTCACAAGTCTAGGTTTCAGCACGGATTCGAAAATGACAGAGAGAAATGTTTTAAAGGCCGACAAAAGCTGAAGATTTTGTAGTGGTAGGACTCTTTTGCAGGGGTCCGCCTGGGGAAGTACCACACCTTTGCCAGTTGTTCAACCGCCAAGCAGTAGTGTGCAAACACTACTGTGTTCTGGATTGAAGGGCAATGTTTCCAGCGAAATTACAGGGCACACAGAGATCTTATATCTCGGGGTGACGAGCGCAGTGCATTGTCATCCAGGGTTTTGAACTGTTGAAGTTCAAAATTCTGAGTAGCATTGAGCTGTAATGGGCAAGCGTGAAGAGCCATCAGGCGAGCGACTTCGCTCGTCTCGTCACCCAGTATCATAAAAAAAGATACATAGACGTTAACCTTATACTAATGTACTGTGTTTTAAAGTGTCGATATTCGATTTTGCCCCTGCGTGTACCAGTGACAAATTTATGCGTTCTACGCTTGCAAAAAAAGATACGCACGAGTCGGCGTCCGCCGGAAAACTAAATAACGTAAGCGACAAATGATAAAACTCGAGATTATACTCAAGTCAACAACTATTATAAATTAAAAGAAAACAAATTTACATTAAATTAAAATACATACACAATAAGAAAAAACGAATGTTCATTAACTTCTAGATTCAGAGATAACAAATTAATCTATAGACAAGACTTCACCAATCATGTTTCTAAAATGTCCTTTATAAACAAAACTAACGACCCGCTTCGGCTTCTCACGGGCTTTTATTATATACATATAAAACTTCCATGAAAAATTATCTAAATGATGGCGAAAACCGCACCAAAATCCGTTGTGTGGTTTGGGAGAAGTTAGCGGATACACAGACAAACTGACGCGGAAAGAGATTTTATTTTATACTATGTAGAGAAGATAAAGGTATTTATATATGAATTTATTACTGTTGCCATAACGCGCAAATTTATGCAACCCAACCCAAGTTGACAAATCAAATCGTGAATCAGTTTCTTCTAGGCAACGTGCTCAATCGCAGACCGCATCATTGTTAACATCAGCTGGTTAGATAGCGGTCAAGTTTTGCCTTTTATCTTTTCTAATCTGCACTTTGGCGAGCGTACTTCGTCGGAATTGGTGTTAATAAGTAATGGGAAGGTGGAAGGGAGAAGGGGTTTGTTTGTTCAGTCGCTCCTAACTATTGCTATAGTTTAAGCTTACAGTGTATATCTTTAATGGTATGCATCCTGTTTTATTTGATGTTGACTGATGGAAGCATAGAGCTAAACTAGAGCGCAAAATTTTAGTTTCACCCCTTCTACCAAATACGCCATTGGGTACATAAATACTACGGAGGAGTCACCACTGTTTATCTTGGATAATCTGTATAATTATCACTATTATATATCATATCACAAGTAACAAGTAAGTATAGAAACAACACTAAAATCGCGAGAAAAAAAATCCATAAAATATTTTCCATAAAAAACTGTCATTCACATTTGACAAAATTTTACAGTGCGACAGCTGTTTTATTTTGCTCAGTTGGTTCCATTATAATAGTTGTTCATAGTGATGATTATAAATGACCCTTTTCGGCTTAGTAGGTACTAGACCCTTTTCGCGTTACCCAGTATACGAAGATGCGCCTGTATAACCCTTTATTCTTAATCGCGTACAGTGCAAGTAAGCAATGTTTTGAGGCTTAGTACACCCTTTCCGCGTAACCCCGTATTTAACGGACTATCACAACAACATGAAGCTGTTTTCTTTCCGTTTGTAGCAGGGCAACTTACGCTACGTGGTATAGCGCAATGAGTGCTACGTGCGCTACGGACTGCTACGCGATCGTAGCTAAACTTGTTCAGCAATCGCTAGGCAAGTCTACGAGAACAATGGACGGAAATATCGTATTGACTAGAATTGATATCAGGGAGTTGTTTGAACTATTACAACAAGAAAACTAATTGTAAATGTAACTGTTTATAAGCATCTTATTTTATTTTATTTTGGATTTTTTTAGCGTCTGGAAAGATGCATATGGAGCTTAGTTGATTGAACTGTTAATTTTTTTATTTAATAACTACTTCGTTGTTTTGTCTACTCGACTGAAATTAAATCTAAGAGTAGTGCGTAGGTGGGATTCACGTGGTTGGTTTGCTTTCTGTAACTGCAAATGGCTTGCTTCGTTCTCTTAGCTGTGGGTGTGCTGACGTCAAAGTTGAAATATAAAAATAAATAATATAAAGATATATACCAAATTTTCACGCCTCTTTGACCCACTAAAATTCGTTGCTTTTTTTTGTAGTCTGACGAGGCTTACTTAATTATTACCTAAGTATCTGGGCCTTTTAGGGCCAGGGTGAATAAGGTATCTTTTAAGTCTGCGTGCTTCATTCGACCTTCGACTACATCGTCACTTACCAACAGGTGATTTGGTGGTCAAACGCGGACTTATTTGCATAAAAAAACCAGTAAGAAAAAAATCGAACATAATGGGTTTTTTTCTACTATCTGCAATTACCCGCTTTAAATAGAATGTTTAATTTTTCTCGCCTTATCAATAGTTAGTTAAGACACTAACAAACACTGAGAAAAAGATACTTTCCTATTTTTATAATTTTAGTGCGATAATGATTTTAAATAACGTATTTTACCTACATTGAAAACGAGAAAGCCAAGGAAACAAAGGACTCTTAAAGCTAGTGACGTGTAATCAAGGATCTTTTGTACAATGTACCCGCTCTTTTTAATTTTACCGCAAGCCACCGAGATGAGGGTTAAAAAAACATTTTTTTTGTTTAACAATAAGAACTTGAACGTGTTCTTTCTTGGCGTTATGTTTATACGATCCGTACCTACATACTTGTACAGGGTTATACAGAACGGCGGTACGAAGCGAGTATAGGGTTGTTGGAGTGAAAGTTGTTCATAGCGATGTGTATAATGACATTCTTTCGGCGTCTAAGTATCGATGTTTTTGTATAACCCTGTATATCATGCTTTTTTTATGGTTTACAAGAGAAATGTTTGACCATAGCTCACTCCGAAAATCTGTATAAAGCGCTTTTATTCCATCGCTGCTAGACTATGGAATGCGCTGCCTGAATGGGTGTTCCCTGATAGTTACAATCTGGATGTCTTCGAGTCACGAGTGTATTGGTTTCTTCTTGGCAAGCGTGTTCCATCGTAGACCGCATCATCTTTTAAAATCAGGCGAGATGGCGGTCAAACGGAAAAACATCGATAGTATGTGGTGGTGTGGTTGAAGATGTTAAACGTCGCCTTGTAGATTTGTAATAATATATATGTAGTTTAAACTAGTAGTCGAACCGAGACTCATTGTCACCAAAATTGTTTACAAGATCGATATTTACATATCGCATCTCGTCTATTCGAATCCCTATTCTATAATCTGATAAGCGAATAAAAGAGAGACGCCGCTATATGGTCTGCATTTGTATCTCTGAAGCAACATCTTTTCAGTCTGTACAAAAATGTTAACTGAAACTTTTTGTCGCAACAAAATTATACTATATCGTGATGGGATACGAGTCAAAATTGTAGTGCGTTGTGGTATTTATGTCGTTTTGCTAGGTTGTGTAAATGTTCTTGTGTGAGTTAAATTAAAGGGTGTTTTTCTACTCGAAGGGAAAATGTATCAGGTAATAATATAGCTCGGTTAGATGAGCATTTCAACGGAGAACAGATTTATGTTTACTTTTCTTCGTATTCGTATGATTTGCTAATGCATCCTCTTTGTCTGATAACAACCGAGCTTGTCTGTAAAAGTTATGAAGGGGAGTGAGGACGATGATACTTCTTTCGTGTGTTTTTATAATGGACTGAAACAACATAACGGTAATAATAGGCTGATAATGAATAACCATCATTATTAGCCTACCGTATTCATCTGTTGGGACACAGACCTTCTCTCAGAGTGAGTGAGGATCAGGCCCCTCTTTCCCACTAGGCACTGGTCACTTGCTCAGGGCCCCGCGATAGATAGGGACCCCCTAGTTTTAACCGATATTTATTACTGAAAAACATATTTATTTCGACAATCAAAGTATAATAACTGACTAGAATACCTATTACCTGCTTATCAGATTTTGCATGCGCGAAGCTACTCTACTCTCGACCGAAAATAGTGCTCTGTTAAGGTCATAGGGGGGCCCCATTATCCTAATGTGCCCAGGGCAGACGGTCCTGGTGAGGATGGATCTAATCCAACCAAGCTAGCGCTGTGCATGTTGATGAAAGTATTAAACAACTCATTGGTGTAGGACTGAGGATTGAACCCTCAGATTGTTGAGCTAACACTAAAAACCTATGCTGCTTGGCCTATTATAGAAAAACAAGTATGCTGGCGGCATTACCATGCAGAATGGCAATGCTTATGCGTTGAGCCAGAAACACGCCAGCATATTGGTCACGCGTTGCTCTGAAAGATTCTGGAAAATGAGATGAGTAGGTAGGTACACTTAGATTGGTTGACAGCTCAAAAATTTGGAGACCAACATAAATGCCACTTATGTCTAGCGTTTGTGGACTATGAAAAAGCCTTCGATTCAATCGAGACCTGGGCAGTGTTGCAGTCCCTCCAGCGTTGTCATATCGACTATAGGTATATCGAAGTGCTGAAGTGTTTGTATAGAAACGCCACCATGTCTTTTCGATTACAGAACGAGAGCACGGAACCAATCCAATTGCATAAAGGCGTGAGACAGGGAGATGTTATCTCTCCGAAACTGTTCACTGACGCATTGGAGGACGTTTTCAAGCTCTTGGACTGGAACGGATTCGGCATCAACATCAATGGCGAATACATCACTCACCTTCGTTTTGCCGACGATATAGTCAGCATGGCAGAGTCGCTGGAGGACCTTAATACAATGCTCAGCGACCTCAGTAGCCTTTCCCAACAGGTGGGTCTTAAAATGAATATGGACAAGACAAAAGTCATGTCCAATGTCCATGTTGTACCCGTACCGGTAATCGTTGGGAACGATACTCTCGAAGTTGTTGACCATTACACCTTTCTTGGACAGATTGTTCAGTTAGGTAAGTCCAACTTAGGCAAAGAGGTCGCCCGAAGAATCCAACTCGGATGGGCAGCGTTCGGGAAATTGCGTGACATCTTCTCGTCCAAGATACCACAGTGCCTGAAGACAAAGGTATTTGATCAGTGTGTATTGCCAGTGATGACATATGGTACTGAGACGTGGTCCTTAACTGTTGGCCTTTTGGAAAAACTCAGAGTCACACAACGGGCAATGGAGAGAGCTATGCTCGGAGTTTCTTTGCGCGATAAAATCCGAAACGTAGATATTCGCCAAAGAACCAGAGTCACCGACATAGCTATTAAAATCTGCAAGTTGAAGTGGCAATGGGCAGGCCACATCGCTCGAAGAACTGTTAACCGATGGGGAAGAAAGGTTCTTGAGTGGAGACCGCGAACCGAAAGACGCAGCGTAGGTTGGCCTCCCACTAGATGGACCTACGACATTGTGAGAGTCGCGGGCATCCAGTGGATGCAGATGGCAGGATGTCGTTCAGTATGGAGGTTAAAGGGGGAGGCCTATGTTCAGCAGTGGACGTCTTCTGGCTGATGATGATGATGATAAATGCCACTATTGCCATTATTGTAGCTTAGTGGTTAGAGTGCTCGGAACGTAAACCCGGCTGGCGCAGGTTCGTATCATGCCGGTCGCCTAATATTTACATTGTCTAACATTTAATATTCCTTCATACCACGGAGAAATTGATATTCCAGTAATAAATAGTACGTCAAGACTAAATAAGGCAAAAGGATAGTCACCTTTGGCATTATTTTTTACTTTTTACGTGTATAATGGCAGATATTAAAACTCTTCAAAACGATCATTCAAACACCACAATCTACATACCTAGGTATTTGTAAAATAATAAATTCCAAAACTGGAATAAAAAGTTCAAAGGATGTTGACCTTTGAAGCTACCTACAGGTGGAAACGTAGTCTAATTTGCCAGCTTTACTGTGCCCAGTAACTGTATCATATTCTATGGTCACAGTCCATTAGCTAAATAACAGTATCTCAATTTCAAAACTGTTTATTTGACAATTCTTTAGTGTATTTCCGCTTCCGTTGATATGACGTTTCGTATCAAGAACAATAAGGAATTTAAGGAACAATTATTTATCTTTTGCTTCACAGAAATTTGACAATGATGCTTAACCGGAAACAAAATTTTATTAATTCTCTAAAAAAAGACAATTTTAACCTATAATATAATTATAATAATATTATCATTAAGTATTACAGATTAATTACAAACTAGTGTCAGGTAAAACGAATTTTTTTGTTCCAGAGTCAATTTATTTTGATTTCACGTTAGGTTTTAATAACATTCACACTAATAATTACAATTATATTATTTACGGGATATTTACCGTGGTAAGATTGTGGAAGGAGCTCCCGATATTTCGGTGCAATTACATGCACCACTTGTTCACGAGAGTCTTACCGTTGAACACTGTTTTAAACTATCATGGTTGTTCATTACAGTTATATAATTATTTACGGAATATTTACCGTGGTAAGATTGTGGAAGGAGCATCCGATATTTCGGCGCAATTACATGCACAACTTGTTCACGGGAGTCTTAGCGTTGAACACTGTTTAAAACTATCACGGTTGTTCACTACAGTTATATTATTATTTGCGGAATATTTACCATGTTAAGGTTGTGGTAGGAGCTTCCGATATTTCCATGCACCATGTTCACGGGAGTCTTGAACATTCGTGATAGTTTAAAACAGCGCTACACTTAGCAATTACGAATGCGTTATTTTCCATTTTGTTTCAATTCATGACGAAACTGCTGAACCGATCTTGATGAAATTTAGCATGGAAGTAGTGTATAGTAGTGCATCTGTGCGTCATGAGGACAGAGATTATAAACCACTAGCGAGAAAAATGCGCGAAACTGGAATCACGGTTGAAACAGTGGAACGCAAATAGTTTCGAGAGTTGGGTTACTGCTTCACTGGTAGTGTTGTCTTAGTAAATAGTAAGTGTCGAGTATTCTGCGTCGGCAACCTGCGCACGAGTCATTTCTATCCATCAACGGTCAATGCTCAGATCTAACGAGTCGGATGATGATACAAACGTAATTTTAACCTAAAATGATCAATTACGGATTAGTTATAACGAATTTATAATCCTTAATTACACTATGGTGATCTACGTGCTATTTCAGACCGCTTGGGCATTATCTTTGTAATGTCATTGCAACTATAAAATATATGCAAGTTTCGTGTTGATTAAAGGATGCTTAGTGCAGTTTCGATGCAAGTCGCTCAAAAACGGCGAAGGAAAACATCGTGAGGAAACCGGTATGTCCAAGAACCTCAAAAGATAAAAGACATTATGACATTTACCAACATGCACTGGGCCAGCATGATGGATTAGGGCCCATCCTCTCTCTTTT
Organism: Agriopis leucophaearia; assembly: GCA_949125355.1. Taxonomy (NCBI): domain Eukaryota; kingdom Metazoa; phylum Arthropoda; class Insecta; order Lepidoptera; family Geometridae; genus Agriopis; species Agriopis leucophaearia. Next base: position 7,824,390 of record OX421270.1, read on the forward strand.
TCTTTGAGAGAACGCCTGCAGTGGGAACATGATAGGCTGATAATGATTACTTTATACTATAAAGTTTATAGGAAGGATGGCAGACAGTGACGGCGGAAGATACTTAAAAAATTTTTTTTTCACGTAGGTATTTTTATATCTCCTCTATTCCATAAAATAAAGATATAAAGACAATCTAACTTAGTCATTTTTTATCTTCAAACTGTTGAAAACGTGCGAAAGAGAGAGCTGTGGTCGTTGAGCGCAGCTTTTATACACATTTTGCTCTCCTAATCAGAAGAGACCGTCAAAAAGTATAAGGTTAGCCATAATGGAGGAGACAAAGACAGTAGGAGCGGGAGAGAGGACATATGCACCATACGTACAACGATATGCATCCCTGCAGCCGCGGAGCTGCATTCCAGTAACTGGCCAACGGTATAGTAATGAAGATAAGACATGCGATAATAAAACTTAAGATCAACTGAAGACAGAAATTTTCCGTTTCTTTCATATCATTATGTTTAGACAAGGACAGCAGAGCTTAGAGAGCTAAGGCAGTGCTTATAACATACTTTTGAGAAATGTGATGAGTACTTAAAATTGAAACCAAAATGTATGAAATTATACCTAATGCAATTTTAGGGATGCACTCACAGAAAAATTTACCTAATAAAAACTGTATTGCCTGTGGTGCCATCTTTTGTCAAGTAGATAACTAGTTGACAAAAGATGGCGCCACAGGGTATGCATTAAAGTCAACAACCTCAGAAAAAAATAATGGAAGTGTCATACCTGCAATTAGGGTTGCCATCCGTGGATTTGTCCTAGTTTAGAGAGCATCCGGAGAGCGTCCGAGCGGGGCTTCATTTATAGTCCGGGTTTTAAAAAAAATTGTCTTGTAGGCCTAACATGCCGACCGTGAGATAGCGCGCGCGCGCACCGCCAAAATTTGTCGTTGTAGGCAGTTTAGTCCATAACGCTAACATGGCACACGCGCGAGACTATTATCTCGTCGTCTTCTCGTATAGCCAAACCACTGTAGTTTAGTTCATTCAATTTGGCTTGATTGCTTCATTTTTATTCAATTTGATAGTGTGGCGCGGCCATTAAATGACATTTTAGTGAATTTGACGTTGACGTTGACAAGTTCAGTCAAATTTCAACAGTTTCGATAATAAAAATATTTATTTAATCACAGAATAATAATCGGCGAAAGTGTATCTTTGAATTATTCAGCAAAGTATTTAATTGAATTGAATTATAAAATGCAGAGCCCAAGGCAAAAAAATGTGAGTAAATGTTTACATTAAATATCCGAGATCGGTCAAGTACCAAAATCCTTTTTTGTATTATTAACACTACAACATAAAATGAAATTTTAGGAATTAATCACCTAAGCAGCCCGGAGAAACAAATTAAATGAAAAAAGAATTATCGAATTGGGCAGGAGCAATGTACCTACTCAAGGAGGAATTACTCACTCACCGAAGCGCGCAGGAGTAACGCCGTCATGGAGGAATACCTTAACCTTTTGTAAGTACACATCACATCATCAGCCAATTTAAGTCTACTGTTGGACAAGGCCTCCCTCATAGAGAGAGGTGTTGCCATAATCCCCACGCTTGGCAGGCGGCTTGGGGATCGCAGTACGTTCACCGTGTACTATTAGGATGCTGCTGTTTTGTAAGTACAACACAGCATTATTATTTATGTTCATTGTTCAACAGCGTCATGTGCATGGTGTTAACTATCTCCATTATAAATTTCATCTAAATCTATTACTGTTAAGAACTGTTGCTGAGTGTTTAAGAAGAGTAAACACATGAGTACACATTAAAGTGGTCACTCTCTGGTAGCATTCGCTTGTAATGTATAAATTCAGATTTGTGCTTTACATCAGTGAGTGGGGCAAACCAAGCATTACAGTGCGCAACTTGTAATGCGATAATAGTGAGTGTGGAGAACTGAGCATTACAGTATGCACATGTGAGATACAATTTTTAACATAAATATACACATATAACATGACTGTCTCAAGGCGCAGGCTCAGTGAATGTTAAAACAAGAGATTTGATGATACTTTCGAATCCTCACACACAGAGCTACAATTTCTAACGTTCACAGTGCAAGAGGTTAAAACATCAAATGCTCCTCAGTGAGTAGAGCTAGCGCAGTATTGTAATGTGAATACTTTAAGTTCAATCTTACATCGTTAAATAAGCGAATGCTCCCAGTGAGTGACTGCCGTTTTCACACAAACCTTTACATTTCCACATTAATATTATTTAAGATAACATGCTAAATTTGATATTTCCTTTTTTACTTCAGGCGCAGACCATAACGGGACCTGAGACGGAATAACCTTTTTGATGATGCTGTGTTGTGATTGCCCAAATGGCGGTAGTTTTAGTAGTTTATTTTGCCTGTTAAACGATTAATAAAAACATTTTTTTTTTATATTTAAATCAAGACTGATTGAAGAAAAAGGAAGAAAAATTATGTAGGACATTTAACAATGTATTAAGACTGATTAAGTAGTATTAAGTTTTAATTGCCTTAATGGCAGTATTGATTGATTGTGATTGCCAAGTTGGTACAAAACTTAACAATTGTTGATTTTGATATTTTATTTTAATTTTATTTAGACTTAAGGAAAAAAAAACTTTTCTTTGTCCCTAGATTTAAATTCAGGGACAGATTGAGAGGACAGACAGGAGTAACTGAATTTATTAGGTATACAATCTTCCAAGTTTCTAATTTGCAAACTAACATAGGTATTTAAATTATCAAATAAAAACATTAGAAATCAAGTCATGTTTTTTTATTTCTGCATGGACCCTGAGAAAGTACTCCATGCTAATGATAATTTACCGCCACATTCGTAAATCCTTAGGATGCTGGAGAAAAAGAGCAAGAAATTTCACCACCATCACATTCACGACTGCCTCGGTGGCTCAGTTGGTAGTGATCCTACTTTCTGTGCTTGGGGGCGTGGGTTCGATTCCCATCTAGGACAAACATTTGTGTGATGAACATTTGTGTTTGTTCTATGTCTGGGTGTTAATATCTATTTAAGTATGTATTTAAAAATATATATGTATGTATATCAGTCTCTGGCAGCCATATTACAAGCTTTGCTTAGTTTGGGGTCAGATGACCATGTGTGCAATAATGTCCCAGTTATTTATTTATTTATTTATTTATTAAATTTTAAATAAAATAACATATTTACATACTTGTACTAGATAATTATAACTACATTAGTAAAACAGCACAGAACCTAAGATAGTATAAATTATAATATTATACATTTTGTGTACACAACTTGATGTTCCTAGCATAACATATATTATTTTACTGTAAGAAATATAAATTTTGGAGAAGTTCTGCTCTTCTGGCTTGGGCTTGACGAAGAAGACCCACAGGTGTCTGGTTGATCGCATCGCCTACTTCTCCATCCTGCTGCTCTTCCCTGACTTCCTCCATCAACACCCTGTAATATTTAAATAATTATGAATACTGAACAGTATAAGTATTCTAAAATGGTGTCAACGATAGTTCCAAATTTTCCACATCATGTGTTTAATAAATACATAATCGTATTTGTCTAAATTAATACTTTGATCGACCGACGACATTGTGAGAGTCGCGGGCATCCAGTGGATGCAGATGGCAGGATGTCGTTCAGTGTGGAGGTTAAAGGGGGAGGCCTATGTTCAGCAGTGGACGTCTTCTGGCTAATGATGAATACTTTGATTTATAGAATGCTTACTTAAAATGTTTCATTAGATTATATATAATGCAGCAGGCGTAGATGATCTGCATAGCCTTCTCCGGTGTACAGTGGAGGAATCTGTCCATACTTAGGCATCTCAGGCTTCCCTTTAAGTAGCCATTGGTGCGCTCAATGCCATTCCTGACTTGGCAATGCCAGTCGGTGTAGCGCTGTTCAATGATCAAGTCACTTAGAAATGTTTTCAGTAAACTTGTAACATCAATAATAATAAATATCTAAGACTATTTTGCACACACGGTCATCTGACCCCAAACTAAGCAAAGCTTGTACAATGGCTGCCATATTCTGATATAAATTCTTTTTTTTTTACACATACTTAAATAGATATTAACATTCAGACAGAGAACAAACACAAATGTTCATTACATGTATGTTTGGCCTAGGTGGGAATCGAACCCACACCCCCAAATGCAGATGGTAGATTCACTACCAACAGCCACCGGAACAGTCAAGTAATTAATACATATTGAACGATCTTCACATACCTAGAAGATAGATGTTCCCTAATCTCCTCTCGGTAAGTCTATTCATCTCTTCACGAATCATAGAATGACGCCATATGAAGGCATCATGCACCCTTCCAGGATATCTGGCGTTGATGCTTAAAATCCGGCATTCGAAATCTGCCACCTATGAAAAAAGTATATGAAATTTAGTACCTACGTAACAAAGTACATATGCTAACAATAAGTTTTTCCATACAGTCTTTATATTACAATAGTTATACAATAACAGTATAAAATAGTTATAAAATAATACAATACAATAGTTATTGTATGAATCTTTGACATTGTAAGCATATAGAAAGAAGAAATTAAGATATCAGTTTTACTCTATTAGGTTGTACTACAGAAAGGTTGTACTAAGCCAAAAGGGATCCCTAATACCCATCATTGTGAACAATGTCTACTATGAGACCAACACTGAAAGCGAAATAAATATCAGCTATTCCATAGAAAACGATCATTCACACTCGACAAAACATGGAACAGCTGTTTTTTTCAGTAATGGTCTCATAGTAAAAGTTATTAATAATGATGAGTATAACGGACCCCTTTTCGCTTAGTACACACATTCCACGTAACCCTATATAGTACTATTTACCAGCTGAACGTTGATGGTATGTGCATTCTTCCTTTTGTTTTCGTATTGAGCCCCTTGGGGCCCAGACGGCGGGAATATTTTGATATGTGTGCAGTCCACAAGCCCCAATATATCTGACACATTGGACTTAGCTCCAAGGCTGAAGCCACACTTCTTCGGGCAGCCACTGTCCCAGGGAAGTGTACCCATTCATTGAAGAGCCTGCAAATTTTATTAAACTCCTTGTACTAACTAGTTAATAATAATAAACTATAAACTCTTAGAACAAAATACTAACTAGATAACTACCTACTATAAATGGAATCGGTAAACTGGCCGAGGAAGCTGCCTACTGTTGTTTGACCCTGGCACAACGTATGGTCTTGCCCGAGTTGCCGCTGGTACCCACCATTATCCAGAAATTGAATTGAGCACAGGACCTAGAACAAGATATTTTATAACTAGGCATTAAATTGACGTAACAGATTATGGTCAAAGTCAGAGAGAAAGAGAACCTAACCTTATACTATTGTATGCTGATATTATATATTGTATGATGCATCCATGTGGTATTTGAATTACCAAGATAGAATTGAATTATGTAGGAAAAATACTCACCTTCAGATGCGCTGGTAAGCCCGCATTTTGAGGCTCCAAGTCGAGTCTTAGCTTTTCTACTATAGAAAGTCATCGGCTTTATGACTCTCCAAAGTCGCTGAAACTCTTTTTCGGATATATCGAAGGGATCACACACGTTCCTTTTCTTTCAATTTTACGCCGTTCGCGCTTTTCATAGATCGTTAAGTAATAATTGTAATATGGCACTGCCATTTCGCGAAAATTGTAGTTACGTTACAGAAATCCACTTTAGTCGCACTCACTATTTACTTATGATAGGTTTGGCGTTTTTCTCGTCCTCAAAAAGTTCGACGAGAAGATTGGAGAAGATACTAGCGCTCAAATGTCAAAATTAGCCAAAAAATGGTTGCGCATGTTAGCGTTAGTCGACAAAAGTGCCACAGATAATGAAACCGTATTCATTTGTCGTAATTTGACAGAACGAATGTAAAAGATTGCATCGCCATGTTAGCGCTCGTGGACAAGGCGCGTTGTTGCTACTTTCGACGAGATAACGCGACGGCAAAATTTTGTCGTGGTGCGCATGTTAGGCCTACTGGGCCGCCCGCGACAAACGCACTGTGCCCGCACGCCGCGAGTTTTACACGATGTTAAAAAAACCTGTTAACATGTCCGGGTTCTGGGCTCTAGAATCCGGGGTTTTCATGCGTATTGTCCTGGTTGCCAAATTTTAGAGATGGTATCTCTCTTGGTCATCCATTTGATGACATTTTGTCATCTTGTTTGCTATTGTGTGCCTCTCAACATGTTCTGATGTGAAGCCTGCGGGAATTTAACGTGTGCGTTTGTAGAACTAGTAAGAATATGTCAGTGTGTCCAATACGTGTTTACTTCGCCCTCTTCAGTTTTTGGCAGACATGTTTTATACTAGCTCGAGTTTAGGCAAATCCAAACTATATACGATCAAAGTCAACAACAGACTACGTACGCCTATCTTAGGCCTACAACCCAGATCGCCTGGTAGACGGTATCGTGGTAAGTGGTGATAATACAAGTCTGGTCAAGGTCTGGTTGACATGTATGCATTGAGAATTTATTGTTGAGATTTATGTTAACGTGTATGCGGAAGTATTTCAGGCTGCCTAATATATTAAGTTAGATAAAATAGCAATATTATATAGTTAGTAATTAATTTCTTTTTTGTAGTTATAGTCATCATGATGTCTGTATACCACTTCTAGGTAGAAGCTAGAGCGCACACAACTGTTTGACACCTATGTACTTATCATACCTACCACCTAGTTTCACAGACCAATAAAGTCATTGTATCAAGTGAATCTTAGAATACTAAAATTACCACCAATTAGTCTCCTGCATATTTCATTATTTCAGCTTAAAGAAACGTGAAGCGTGTCCACGCAACTCTATCTGTGGTAGTCAGTTCAACTCTTAGTTATAGTCTGGTTGCTCTCTAATTTACTCGCGCGCCGCTTGGACCCGATGCCGCGCAACACCGATGCATACTTACACTGAGCTTGAACTTTAAAGCTTTATTACACTTTTTACGATAAATATTTAAAGAAAATAAAAAGAACTGCAGAACATTTTTATAGTAAGTGACTAAATGCGAAACCTACTGAGTATTAAATTCACAGAATTTCAATATTTGTGGTTGGTACCTAAACCTATTTCATCATTTGGAGCAATATCAATTTTATTTCTATATCACTGAACATATTAATATAAGTACGGATATAACTCTATTTTACTTTTACTTTCGTGACAACTGTAGCACATTTGTAGCATTTCTATATCTTAAGAATGTAGAAATCAAATACAGAAGTGCCGCGAATTTAGACTCCGAAAGTCTACATTCGTGGCAATACTGTATTCGTAGCACTCAAATTACTGTGGTACATTTAGACTTAATTCGTGGCACATTAGTATTTGTGGTAAAATTGTGGCACTTCTGTATTATAAGAACTTTTAAAGCACTACAATCGTGGCACCTACTTTCTAAAAACTTCTTAGCATTTATTTTACATGCAAGAAATATTTAGATCTTCCTATAAATATTTTATTATACATACTAACTATTATACAGTAGATACCTACGCACTTATAAATCTTACTCATAAGTAGATGTACTGTATATGGCAGGCAGATACAGCCAACATAAACACATTAAATCTACATAGTCATCACGTGCTTGCATTGAAATTAATTAGTCCATTAGACAAGTCAATTATCGTATACGCATACTTACATATCTATGGCTTCTAGATGCATACCTAGCAATAATGCATATACCTACCTACCTACCTGGTAGCTCTGTAGTCTGTAGTCCTCTACTAAGTAAAACTAGGTAGGATTGTAGAGTAGTGGCAAGGTAAATGTTCACAATATACCTATAAAATGGCCTCCATTTACAGGCATAATCGCCTTGTCATTGTAATATAAGTATAGAATATAAAAACAAGTTATTTTTTATTTAATTTATTTATGAATTATATTAAAAGTTCTATTTCTAAAACATAAAACATCAAAGAGTACTAGATAGATCTGTAAGCTTATGGCTTATTATAGCTTTGGCAGCTTCTAGTGCTGATGTGATGTGATATTAAATTGAATTGTAAAATTAAATTAATAATCAATCTTCAAAATACGTACTTACATAAAAAAACTATTTAGTTGTTTCTAAGTCGTCATTTGGAAAGCCATACGACCCATTCCAAATTGTGATTAAACCAACCTAATACACACAATAACAGGTCACGCGCTTACCGACACCCGTATTTTTATACAAACACCATACATCCTACCCTACATACATACAAAAATCACTCTAAACATTCAAACATACGATTCAAACTTGATTGACAAGGTTCAAGAAGCAACACACTACGCTTGTGTGCCGTGAAAGCTACACATTTCATTTATAATAGTAGGTACAAAGTGCGACGTCATCTTGTATACAACACATCTACCACTGTACTCTCAAATATTTCGTGTGTGTGGAATAAACTCGTATCAACATTTTGTGTAAATCCATTTGGAATTTGAACTCTAATTCGTTTGAAATATGGTTTTGATTTGAGTGTAAGTTTTATATATTAAGGTAATTTAAGAGTGTGTGCGCAACAGCTCAAGCGGTGTATCGAAGAATGCGAGCGTGAATTACCATGTTTAGGGAGTTGTCACTTTGACAATTTGCTCTTATAAGGTTGCGCGTCGGTTGCTTAGATTAATTGGGGATTAGGGGACACTTTAGATTAAAATGTGGTGTCTGGTCCCATATTTTTTAATAAGTTTTTTTTTATTATTAAATATGAATGAATTATCTTAACAGTGTGCTGTGTTTCACAGTAAAAATTACTGAAGTAAGTACTTAAACTAAAAAAATTTACTAAAGATAGGCAATGCATCAAATTAATAAAAAGGTTAGACTATCACATTGTCATCTCCATCATAAGCATGCGAAAAATCAGATTTAATTTACATCAAACGTATCAGTTTACCCGAACAAGGTCATTAAAAGTTCCCATGAGTTAAAAAAGTCAAGTGACAAACGTATCAATTACTAAATTGAATTAAACGCTATAAGCCGCGAGAGCGCTCCGCCACAATAGCGATCAGAGCGCATCGCATTAGCTACTGACAGCTACGTGTATACCACCACGCTCGTTACTACGTGACGCACACTAACAAAACATCCCACCTCACCCCACAGAAACCTCACCCTTATTATATAGACATAAGGTTCAATATCAGCAACAAACGACCTAGCCATTTATAACCACCTCACCGGGTGGTGAAGTCCGGCAACGTCGCAACCAAATTGTGACATTTTACATTTGCGACTGCTAGCGACATCTAGCGTCGACCCGGAAACTAACCACTCGGGTCTTGGAAAGAGACGGAAACACTTGACAATATCACTTTCACGGTCTCGTACTTAAAGCTAAGCGGTTTGCTGTACTGTTTGTTTGTGTCTGTAAACAGCGGGCCGCCGATGTACACCGCGCATGAATGAAATGGATGACCGTAAGAATGGGACAGAGATATAAGTGTTACCAATGTGGGAGTGGGAGAGTTTGAAAGCGCGAAGCGTGCAGAATACATCGTTTATCAGATTACATGCGAAGTATCGCGAGCGTGGCGATGTTTTGACACGCGATAATCACGAGATAATGCGGGCGATCTCAGCGCGTTTAGGTTTATATTGGCTTTTTATAGCGGCAACTTGAATGTGGTAGAGTATATTTTTATAGACGGTATTTGCGGTGTCGAAATATGACGTATATATTATAGTGCTATTATACCAGGTGACTGGCTAGGCGCTAGACATGCGAGACTCGTCAAGCAAGTAACTAGCACTTGCTTGACTTGCTCGTCTGGTATTAACAGCTGATTGTCACTTTATGCTCTTATATTTTTACTCTATTGATTAATTTTCATATTCAATTCAGATATAAGTTTTATTGATAGTAATGAGTTAGTGACAGATTGTGACAGTCAAAATATATTTGTAAATATGTATTTTTGTAGTTACCTACCTATAGAAAAAAAAAGTTCTCGGGTTGGTAAGTACTAAGTTAGTACTTACTTACTACTTATCTAATGCATTCATTGGGCATATTTATATTTCAAGTTACATTTTATTAATGCCGAATGATTATTTATTTACAACAACAAAGATAAACCAAAATAAAAAAGGATTTACAAATAAAACTACTTAAAAATTACAACTGAGTAAATAAACTAAGAGAAAAAACTAATCCTAGCAAATATAAGAGACAGCATTTTAAAAACAATTTAGGTACGTACGCAAATATATTATAATTTTGTTTGTATTCGAGATTAGCTAGATAAAAATATTTAACCTCACAAAAATAATTATGTAGAATATGTGGATTACCTTTCTACAAACAAATGAAAACACTATAGATCGGGGCACCTATTTTGTATAATCATCTAGGTTAATTAAATGAGCCACACAAAGTTTTCTTATACACAAAAAGTAAAGGCACTAATAAGTAATTTTAGATACAGGTTTACTACAAAATGCAACATCACTTCTGCAAAAACTAATCTCTCCGGAAGCTAGCTAAAACTCAATTAGCCAGTCGAAAGTGTAGGCTTTAGCGTAAAATCCACGCTTGCCACCCGTTGGGGGCAACTTGCCAAGCGAATAACTTGGTAACAACTTGCGAAGTGGGTGGAGACGTGTTAGCGGTGCGACTAGTAGCGCCATCTAGTGACAAGTAGCAGAGTTAGTTTAAGTGTAATGTTTAGTCTTCAATGTAATGTGTAATGTTCTATTACTTTATTATATTTATAGTTTTTAGTATTAGTTCTAGTTTTACTCATTCATTATGATGATGATAATGATAGCTAAGGTCGTTTCCACAAAGCACTATAAATCAAACTACTGTTACAAAATAAATAAGAAGGTAGGTTTGTAGGTATTCTTCATACAAAAAATTACAAATACCATAAAATACTCAATTTTTAACGTGAATAAATCAATACAATTTATAGTACAGGGGCCTTACGCCCAACTCTAAACGCTGGCCCGATTATGTGCTCGCTTGATTTTGCAAATTGCACCTATTCGGGCCCGCGTTTAGAGTTGGACGTAAGGCCCCAGTAAACTACTTAGTCAACAAGGTGTGCATTCTAAATTCCATACCGATGCCGCCAGTTTCAGCCACGGCGATAAACTTACCTGCACAATTGCGTAGGGGAGCCTCCGTCGTATTTTCTAAGCAAATATTTTACGGTCAGAAGACAATTTTAATTCCATTTATTGATCAACTATACTGATAAGTTGGCCGCACTGTAAAAGCTACTTCGTCGAAATGTTATTTCCGTCGATTACTGTTTATCAACCAAGCGGTATAATGTGTTATTCTAGTTTCGTTTTTGCTTTCTTTTTTAGTAGATTTAAACATTTTTGTTACTGATTTTCCTAATCGATTTTTAATTAAAACGATCAAGGCTCACGCTGTTACGATTTTACCGGGTTTTTTACTCGAAAAACATTCAATTTAGCTTGCGCAATATCAAAAACACAACATTGAGGTTTTTATAGATACTCGTGGTGCCATCTGTTTTTTTTCTATCTATCGCTAAAACCTTCCCAAGTAAGTGCCGAGAGTAAAGGGACTTACTTGTAGGTTTTTATTTTCAATTTATTTTAGGATCAACAAACAGTAAACAACAAAATATAAAACTAGAGAAGTAAGGAAGAATTTTTGCTAGTTGTGATACCAGCATCGAATATAACCAGGTATATTTTCTTTTTCTTTTGAGTCCCATCACATTAGGCATAATAGACAAATCTTAGTTTAAATAATTATGTTGTAAGGTAGAGCGGAAAACGAAAACTTAGTTTCCTGTAGTAAAAGGGGGTGAGTGGAATTAGACACAAAAAGCCTATAACCGTCTCGAACCAACGTCTAGGACCAAGCAATGTGACCTCAGTTACAAACGAAAACTAAACCAGCCCAACAATGTCATAGTTAATGAGCACTCATTAACCACCATAAATACCACGAAAACAGCCCTACATATTTTAGTATCGAATACCAGAACTTTATGGAGGGAGGGAAAATGAGCGAATAAAAGCATATAAACATTTGGAAACAAGGTAGGTGGGTAATAATATGACGTTACTATTGAGTGGAGACCGCGAACCGGAAGACGCAGCTTAGGTAGGCCTCCCACTAGATGGACCGACGACATTGTGAGAGTCTCGGTCATCCAGTGGATGCAGATGGCAGGATGTAGTTCAGTGTGGAGGTTAAAGGGGGAGGCTTATGTTCAGCAGTGGACGTCTTCTGGCTGATGATGATGACCCAAGCACTATTTGCTCCACTCGGCGGTCTCATCCTTAACATTTCGGATGTTCCGTATTATTCCAGTATCAAAGCATTATAAACCAATTCAAAGCTTTTTTTGTGTCATAATAATTGTAAACTACATACAGTCCGGTCGCTGATATAATGCATCGGACAACTGCGGCGACGGAATATCAACCATAAAGTGGAATAGATAATGGTTTTTTGCACCAACCAGTTTAATTAAGTAGAGCATGACAGTGAAAAGGACAGAAATATCGATTGACAATCGCATTTGAAATTGTAATAAGTTTAGCGCATATTTTCGTCTGTATGTGTGTTTGACTGAGGCTTCGCATATCCCAAAAGGATGGACTAATGATGGTTATAATTATTATCCCTGGGATAGACCAACCGATTCGAATGCGGTAATTTTTTAAATTTTATTGAGATTTTTCTTAGGTGTATTATATATATTTTTCAGCTGTTTATAAGATATGAGCTTTTTCCAAATTTTAATTTTAACTCATACAAGCTTGTTATAATACTCAAACTTATTCAAATAAAAATAAACTTAAAGAAATAAAGGTTGAGGTAAAAACCGGCATACCAAGCAAAAGAACGCCAGCAGCGGCCGCAAACTGTGACCTACATCGACACTTCGCTGGTATTCCACTTGATTTATTGGCGGTATAAAATTCGGTAGGAACGTATATAAAATCAGCATCTGGTCGATCATTGTGTGAAGCAGAAGAAGAGCTTGGGTGGTCTAACTATGGAACACTGTTTACGATAGGAGGAAACTGTACTGAATAATTTTTATTGAGAAAAACACGCGTCTTTGTATATTAGATCAAGGCTACGTTATTTACGTTGACCCAACGCCTTCTGCGTTCACCAACTAGTCCGGTCAAGCTGTAGAGGCCGCAAGAACAGCAATAAGTCACATTAAAAAAATAAATAAAAAAAATTACGTTGAGAGAGGCCTATGTCTCAGTGATTGATAATAACTAATGATGATGATTATAAATGTTATCTTAATTCAAATTAAACATCATCGCGATCGCAGGTATTAACAAAGTACAACACCAATCAATCCACTGCTTGATAATGATATACATAGGTGTCTTCTTCTTCTTTACGTCTTTCTTGCAGATCCTGCGCTGTTCCACGTCTTGCTCTAGTTTGTAATAATTGTACCTGACGATATCAAGCATACGAGTACATGCAGTCGGTCCTAGCAAGACTTTTCGCTCTTTTAGACTACCCTTACTAACATAGCTTGCCGCAGTTTTAAAATGTATGATCTGTTCTTGGTGATACTTACTATGTAGCGTCTTTTATTGTCTATTGTTGGAGGCTAAGATACACTTTAGGATCAGCGTGTTGCCCCAGTAACTAAGTAAGTGCTTAGGTAAGCGTTACGAAAGAAGTTATTACTACGATTTTAGGAACCTGAAGAAATTGACGTTTTCACGTTCCGGCAATTTCTTTCATTAGCTTGGTATGTATCTATGTAACGGAATATTTGAACGTGATTTTGAAAAACGTCGGATTGATTTGAAACTTTGCATACTTATCAAGGACCTATAACAATGCAATAAAGCGTGTTTTTTCAGTTTTTTGTTGCGAGAATTATTTTATATTTGCTGTCGTTATGTTATTCCACTTAAGGAAAAGTCTAAATAATATGTTTATTTATAATAATCAATTTATAAAAACCGCCACCTCTTAATTTGTATATAAAATGGGTAAATTAGGTTGTTGGATGATAATAATAATTATTGTCATCCAAATAACAAAAATTTCCTGTTATTTTGATTTAAAACCCAAACTACTGAACCGATTTTTATTTCTATCAGACCAATCTGAAAATATATCCTTTCATTAAAAAAGCCCTCAGTCATAGGACTGCACGAAAGAAGTGAAAACTTAAGTAGTAATTGACAATTCTACAAGAGATGGCGCTGTTTAGTATACTCGGTACAGCATTCGGTGACGATGGCGTGAGTTCCGTGATTTTTGTTCACCCAAAAAGTGCTCAACGCGCCTAAAGAAGTTTTCACTTCAACAAAACTACTGAATTGAGAACTCCATCAATTTTTGAAGTCAGTTAAGAAGTGAATGTATTTCATATTTATTATAAGTATTAAGCCTAAAGATTTGCTAATAAAATTGATTGAAATGCGACATATTTTATTCAGGAATGCCCCCGTATAGGCAACGAAATAAAATCCTTGACTATTCACCTTGATATCGTGACACATATTTACATGAAAATCGCTCAAATATTCATCATTCGTAACATTGTTTCAACGACCTCGTACGTTTTGTTTATCATTAGTCCGAAAGTTCCGTAGACGTCAGAAAGGAACTAAAATAATTTGTACAAAAATTCGACTAACCGTTACTATAATGTTATTTACTATAGTCCGGCTGCTGAGAAAATACCTCTAAGAGTTGTAACAGACGTGTAAGCATGGCTGACGTCAACCACCTCAACCAACGAGAGAAAAAGAGAGGGAAATAATGTTTTCACTTCTCACTGTTTCTCTGCCGTTGTTCAGACGGCGCGCGGTTCGTCAGCCATGTTCGATACGTCTGTAACGGCTATAACAGCTGCATAACATTCATACATAACACTGTAAAGAAAAACTGAAAAAAAAATCTTTTAATATTTTAGTATAGTATATTGACTAACAGCTACAATCTTACGTACAAAAAGCTAGTAAGTGATTATAGTTAAATGTTTACGTTCATCTTTTTACAATGGCAAACTGTTAAACCCATTCTTTCAGCGGCCGATTTCATTGGTAGATTTTTACAGCACTCATTATATTTTTCCAGATTTCATGAAGCTGTTCAGCCGTTTCGTAGTGATATAATAGAAACAGAACAGATGGATATTTACAGAAGACTCAGTTTTACATTACTTTTACCTTGTCTGTTAACTTTTCGTGATTAAACGGATCTTAATGGTAATTGTCAAAAAGGCAGTGTGAGTATAATGATGACGGAAAATTTCTTAAAAAAAAAAGCTGTAAAACTGAACATTCGAGGGTTTCACAGCGGGAAACACACATGAAACGGTAGATATCGCGGGCGGGAATTGAAAAATTTGAAAACACTCCTCAGGCATTGTGGCATGAATAAATTATAAACGCGCACAAGTTCTACTGACTATTAAATCTTGACACATACACCCCCGCTTTCACTGCGAAAATTGAACGCAAGTGGGGAAATTCGTACCATCCACAGGGATCTAGATAGACTGGACATAAAGCGACCCACTTACGCTTGGTCTCGATATTGTTGTACCAGATCTCTGCTAGGTTAGCGGAACCCTAGTTCTAGGATTATTAACTCGCTAATGGAAAAGCGCTGCGAGGCCTGTGGGTACCTAATATGTAGGTGTGGTCCAGAGTGACTGCTACGAGTTCTACGGCATTTGTTTCTCAATTTGTTAGTTTTTTAGCCATGACGGAACGGAACGGCATTTGCGTTTGACGTTGTGATGTGTATGTTTATTTGTCTTCTAAACGAATAAACAGATTTTAAAGCCTTTTAGTTTCAAGACTGAGTTGTTGGGTATTTTTAACCTACTTCCAAAAAGAAGGAGGTTATCATTTCGACTGTTTTTTTAAATGTTTGTTACCACAGAACTTTTGACTGGGTTAACCGATTTTGATGATTCTTTTTTTTATTTGAAAGCTGGGCCCCGATTCTAGAAAACGAATTGTTTTTTAATTATTAATGAATTGCCTCAATTTTTTTACTTTTGACCGGTTATCTATATACCAAAAGTGACAAAAGGGTAATTTTTGAGGGAATTCATTAACAATTTAAAAACAATTGGTTTAGTAGAATCGGGGCCCTGGTGTTTCCCATTTGATTCCATTTCAATTTGAACCAGTTCTGATGAAGCCGGTTTTTGATATTGATCATTACAGTTATAATAAAAAAAATAGGTTTCATTTTTCAGCGGTTAAAACTATACGCTTTTTTTCAAATTGATCTGGGATTTTGGAATAGAGCAGACTGTGTACCGTTACAGCAGCGCTATGGGTTTTTATGGCGTATCTTTTATACTTCCAGAGTTTAATTTCGTTTCCACAAACCCTTTTAACCCCTAACGCAAACAGAAGGGTGTTATAAGTCTTTGTCTGTATGTGGCATCGTAGCTCCCTAACGGCTGAACACATAGAGTACCTAGCATCATTCCGTTTAACCCTGTATTTCATGATCTCAACAAACTAAAAACTACCTACTGCAATGCTTCAAAATACCCTCTCGTAGACATCTCTCTAGAGGCCATTTCCTGATACTCTCGCATCAGTTAAGATGTTAAGAACGCCATAATTCTGGCTCCCTGAGTAATTTCGGACTCAATTCCAGCTGTCACACTTGGACCCATTCGTACTATGGGAATAACGTCTTGAAACTTTAATGATGCGTTATAGAATTACGGGTAACGTGAATTGTAAACACTATGTACTAGCTGCACTATTTCGCCTACGTGGATATCCCTCAGGAACCGTACATATTTTCGGGATAACAAGTACCCGATAGTCAGATCAATCAAAAAAGGGGAATATAATAAGGTAGCGCAGTGGGTGCGAACGCATCAGGCCAAAATCAGGCTTGATTTCTGAATCGAACTCACCCTGCAGACAACCTAGCCGCTTTTTTTGCATGTGGACTATTCGTTAGTTCATTCATCAGTTAGTCAGTTAGTTGATTGGTCAGGTTTGGACAGAGGGGCCATTAAGTAGGTTCGACATGGTCTGCGCAGATGGACAATTACATTTTGCCCTCTCACTATATCCCCTCTTAATATCTCCTTCGATTACTCTACATTTCTCTTCATCAATTGCTCTACATCTTTGGCTCTCCTGAAAAGTTGATGTTTGTCTCTTACGCCAATTGAAAGTTCCATCCAGTACTGCAACATGATACTGCCTCACAACGCTAGATGGCGCCAGTATCAACGTAGATAGAATTTTGTACCATTACATTGTATTCTGTAGCCCTGGCGCCGGGGCTTTAGAATACGGCGTCGGTATACCCTGCCTGTAGTACGAGCCTACTAAAAGGGGACCGACTGATGGCGGGATAACCATCACAAATTATGGGGTAGCAAAATTTTCAGACTGGTGACGGGCAGCAGCGTCACCAGTGCGAGAAGCTACGCCTCTGCGGTCGCCAACCCGCATGCCCAGCGTGGCGACTATCGGCACAACCTCCCAATGAACAGTCACAACATAACACGGCCCCCAGTTCCCGGCCGCTCTGCTATTCCTGGCCAAGGCGGCGGTCATGGTAACGGCAGGGCAAGGGGTGCTAAGAATCCCCGGGCTACCGTAGGCCGCCAAACCCCACTGACTCTGGCTACGTATAACGGAAGAACGATTCGGCATGATGATAGGCTTGTGCAGCTGGAAGAGGAGCTGGAGCACATAAGATGGCACATTCTTGGGTTGTGTGAAGTCCGAAGACAGGGAGAGGACACTATAACCTTGGAATCGGGCCATCTTATGTACTACAGAGAGGGCCACCAGCTATCTCAAGGTGGTATCGGGTTCCTGGTCCATAAAACTCTCTGTAACAACGTTCTAGAAATCGCAAGTGTGTCTTCAAGGGTCGCGTACCTCGTCATAAAGCTATCCGAGAGGTATAGCCTCAAAGTAGTAATGGTTTACGCACCCTGGGAAGCATACCCAGATTCTGAAGTGGAAACTCTGTATGAGGACATCTCAAAAGCTTTGCACAGCACCTCCAGAGCTCACTTCAACGTTGTTATGGGGGATTTTAACGCTAAAGTGGGAGTACGGACTAGCAGTGAGTCGGTAGTAGGACCACACGGTTTTGGTAGGAGGAACGATAGAGGACAAATGCTCGTTGACTTCCTCGAGAAAGAGGGGCTTTTCGCGATGAACTCCTTTTTCAAGAAACAGCCCCAAAGGAAGTGGACGTGGCAAAGCCCCGGTGGACGGACAAAGAACGAGATAGACTTCATCATTACTGACAAAAAGCGTATATTCAGAGATGTCTCAGTGCTCACCAGGTTTAATGCCGGAAGTGACCACAGACTTGTACGGGGCACTCTGAATATCGATATCAAGCTTGAAAGAGTCAGATTGATGAAGTCAACACTCCGTCCAAACCTGCTCCAAACCGTGGTTGGATCTGAAACGTTCCAGTTAAAGCTGGAGAACCGATTTTCTGTTTTGGAAACCACAAATGACGTGGATCAGAGACTCGGTCAAGTGGTAGACGTCATGCGAGATGAGGGCACGAAATTTTGCGAGGCAAGGCGTAAAGGCAGGAAGTCAAAGCTTTCGAGGGAAACTCTGCAGCTAATGGAAGAACGACGTGATAATCCCACGTTAACTTCGTTAGAACAGGCGACACTAAGTAAACAAATTACCAAACTTGTACGACGCGACCTCCGATCATATAACACGCTCTTGATTGAAAAATCAATTGAGCAAAATCGGGGGTCGAAGGTATTCGTCCAGCCACTGGGTAGAAGCCACCTGACGAAGTTAACCACCTCGACGGGGAGACTCGTTACTTCCAAGCCGGAGATCCTTTCGGAAGTGGAGAACTTCTACGGCCAACTCTACGCATCGCATGCCCCGCATCTCCCACCTGACACTGAAGACGATAGAGCCACTTTAACCCGCCACTACACGGAAGAACTGCCAGATATCAGCCCGGATGAGATCGTGCTAGCTCTAAAACAGCTTAAAAATGGAAAAGCCGCGGGTGAGGACGGGATTACAACAGAGCTCTTAAAAGCCGGTGGAACTCCGATACTTAATGAGCTCCAAGAATTGTTTAATACCGTCCTCTTTACCGGGAGAACTCCGCAGGCATGGCACAGAAGCGTGGTGGTATTGTTTTTCAAAAAGGGCGATAAAACCCTTTTGAAAAACTATCGACCCATCTCGCTTCTGAGCCATGTCTATAAGCTGTTTTCAAGGGTTATCACGAACCGTCTTGCGCGAAGGCTCGACGAGTTTCAACCCCCGGAGCAGGCCGGGTTTCGAAGCGGGTACAGCACCATAGACCACATTCACACAGTGCGGCAGATTGTACAGAAGACGAAAGAGTACAATCGGCCCCTTTGCTTGGCGTTTGTGGACTATGAGAAGGCTTTTGATTCGGTCGAAACATGGGCTGTTCTGGAGTCCTTACAGCGATGCCAAGTTGACTGGCGATACATAGAAGTGATGAGATGTCTGTATGACGCCGCAACAATGACCGTCCAAGTCCAGAACCAGCAAACAAATCAAATCCATCTGCGTCGAGGTGTGAGACAAGGGGATGTTATCTCCCCGAAATTGTTCTCAAACGCAATGGAGGATTTGTTTAAGACTCTGGACTGGACAGGAAAAGGCATTAATATTAATGGCGAGTACATCTCTCACTTGCGTTTTGCAGACGACATCGTCATAATGGCTGAATCGCTGGAGGACCTACAAAGGATGCTTGACGGCCTAGCCGATTCTTCCCAACGCATCGGTCTCCGGATGAACTTGGATAAAACCAAGGTCATGTTCAACGAACACGTTGCTCCGGGACCGGTTGCCATAAATGGCTTCACTCTGGAGATTGTTCAACAATATGTTTACCTAGGGCAGACGCTCGAACTAGGTAAAAACAATTTTGAGAGTGAGGCCAAGAGAAGAATACAGTTGGGCTGGGCAGCGTTCGGGAAATTACGTAGAGTCTTCTCGTCACCTATCCCGCAAAGTCTTAAGACGAAAGTTTATAACCAGTGCGTTCTACCTGTCATGACTTACGGTGCCGAAACGTGGACACTTACAATTGGAGCGGTCCACAAGTTCAAGGTCGCTCAGCGAGCTATGGAGAGAGCCATGCTTGGGGTTTCTCTGAGGGATCGTATCCGTAACGAAGTAATTCGCCAGAGAACCAAAGTCACCGACATAGCTCAGCGTATTAGCAAGCTGAAGTGGCAGTGGGCCGGTCATATCTGTCGCAGAACCGATAACCGTTGGGGTAGACGTGTTCTAGAGTGGAGACCGCGAATCGGCAAACGTAGCGTAGGACGCCCTGAGACTCGGTGGAGTGACGATATACGTAAGACGGCTGGCAGTGGCTGGAAGATAAAAGCCGAAGATCGGGCTGAGTGGCGTGCCTTGGGAGAGGCCTATGTCCAGCAGTGGACTAGTATAGGCTGATTATGATGATGATGATGACATTGTATTCTGTGGTAGACTGAAAAATTCCAACTTGTAGTTTTTATCACATTGACAAAAAACGTAATTGAAAGCGTTGAAAAATATGATGCCGTAGTTATCAAAATTATGCCTTATCGTTTATAATCATGTATGTAAACCCCATTGCCAATAATCCATTTTGTACTAACTTATTTCTTTTTAACTCTCCAAAGATAAGTAAGTAGTTACCTACCTAAAAGATAGCGCGTAAAAAGGCCCGGATAAACCTCTTATACCCGCTGACCCAAACGATATCTTCATTTAGGTGCCTGAGGTCGCTCCCATTTTCCACGAAAAAAGATCTTGACAGATAATAATTGTTCACCTCCAGGGCTAAGCTACCTAAAATATCTACTTGTGTAGTAATCTACCTAATTATGTGTTTATGATTTAGTTGGTATTGGTAACAAGATGAACTATCAGACTCTTAATCCTATTATAAACTAGCTGCTTTGTTACTTACACCTGCCTGCTAAGATATTTTTACCTGGGGATAGGTTGTGCCCACCACCATATTGACTAGACGAATGCAAGGCACATTATCATACTCGTTGCAGCCGTCTATCAGTCACGCACTCCGAAACAATACGAAAATACATCATGTTCCACAAACACAATAATCCACCATTATTACGCATTAACACTGGAAAATACACAAGTTTAGGAAAATAATACAGTGAGACGACATCTTGTTTTTATCACGTTGGCGCCAAAACTTCATAACTGGCTAAGAGCATGTCGAGACACGCATATGGTAGGGTTCCATTTACCGTAGCCAAAGTCATAATAATTGTGGTCACAAACATAGTTCACAAATTTGTGGTTACAGAATTCGAAAGAATAAAGCCCTGTGGACTACAAATTTTCAGATGTGCATCATACCAACATAACATATACTTTTTTATGATTAAGTCCTTGAGAAACGTTATTTGTTAAGACAATTTTACGAAAAGGTCAATGACCTTTGAGCTAGAACGTCTTGAATTTATTACAGTTCTATGGCTATAACTCTAAAAGTTATAATCAGAAAAGCTTAGAAATAATTCGAATGAAAGTTTTTATATGACCTATCAGCATGGCATGTTACAAATGTATATGTCTAATAGTTTACAAATGCAAGGGGGGCCAACTTTTTGCCTTTTTGACGGGCCATATTTTACAAAATATACGCTTGATAAAAAAGTAATGTTTCATACATTACCTTAAATTCAACGATACACCAAAAGAGGGCGCAGCAAATAAAAAAAATATCCCCATTTCACATGTAAGTACCTACCAGAGCCACCGCAAACGCCAATAATTTTTTTTATAGTACTTTTTCCTTTGATAAATTATGATCGAGGATTAACACTACTATTTCTAGAATTTATGTCGTACCTAGTGTACCTACTAGCGATGTCTGGAAATGTACTGAGCGATGAATTACGATGTATCTATTTACAGCAGCGATTCTAGGACGTGTTCTTCAATATTACATGTTGTGAGATCATGTCCCTAAACGTTCCTACAATGTTGTGAATGACGTGTATGCCGCAACTTTATAGGCGTCTAAATCTCAAGTGAAAATTACTAATTTTATGCACTTTACAATTCATCAGGCGGGCTAACATGCGCACCGCGACAGGGTTTTGTCGACTCTTTTTGTCGTGCCAAAGCGAGACAGGCGTATATAAAACCGTAGGCACTTTGTCGCGTTCTCGCTCGACAGGGCGACGACAGAATTATGTCGCGGTGTGCATATTAGCCATGCTGGGGTCTTCCAGTCGCGAGTGAATCGATTCTTTCTAGAAAGCATGCTCCATGTCGACTACATCATCATTTAGCATCAGGCGAGATGGCAAACAAGCGTTCAATAAAATAAACACCGGTCAAGTACGAGTCAGACCGTGCACCTGGGGTTCCGCACCCAAAAATATGTTTTCTTTCATTCGGTTCAAGATATTTAGCGCGCGCCCGACTCGCATTCGGTCTAAGTACCTATTGTTTTACTTTAGGATGTGTACTATGATCATGTCAGGTTTTTTTTGGATGCCATACGTGGCAAACAAGCACACGGGCTGCCTGATGGTAAGCAGTCACCGTTGCCTATGGATACTTGTAACACCAGAATTATCACAACTACGTTGCCGACCTTTTAAGAATCAATTAACTTGCCTTTTGAAGAATCCTATGGTTTTGCTTCTCAGAAATGACAGAAACACCACGGAACGTAGGTAGCTTCCAAATTTTGCAGGTATGAGGCAAGAAATATCGCGTGAATCGCACAGTGTGCGATTTTCACTGATCTATGATATGTGGATAAGCTTTCAGGCGGTGGCGGCTAGTGCTAGTGTGACTTGTACGTATACGAATTACTACTTATTGTACGTAGTACCTACTACCTACTACGTATTTCTCTGAGGGATTGTACCCAGAACTTGAGAACCAAAGTCACCGACATACCGCTGCGTATATTAGCAAGCTAAAGTGGTACTGGGCCGGTCATGTTTATTTCACAGAACCGATAACCGTTGATGGGGTAGTTGTGTTTCAGAGTGAAGACCACGAATCGGGAACGTAGTGTAGGACGCCCTGAGACTCGTTGGAATGACGATATACGTTAGACAGCTGGCAGTACCTGGAAGAGAAAAGCCGAAGATCGGGTTAAGTGGAGTGCTTGGGAGAGGCCTATGTCCAGCAGTGGACTAGTATAAGCTGATTATGATGAGCATGGCAAGTAAGAAAGAAAGAAAGAAAAGAAATAAAGAAAGAAATATTTATTTTGTAACAAATATAATATTATGGTCCTTAGGTAGTGAAGTTGTGTCACAAAAATGGCCTCACTCAGCATAATGCTGTAACAGGTAACAAGTTCGTATGTCTAAAATAATTTAGAAATGCACGAAGGGGGCATTTTAGTCACTTTGACGGGTATGTACCTAATGTACTTATGTATTTGAATTTTGAACCGATAGACGGAGAGACACAGACGGACAGACGGACGGACGGACAGACGGACAGACGGACAGGCGGACAGACGGACAGACGGGCGGACAGACGCTCACACGGACTGACAGACAGACGGACGGACTTGTTAAAAGAACTGGTTATTTAATAATAATCATCAGGGTAGTTGCAACGAAATAATATTTCAATTACTTTGCTTTATTTACAGAATAGGTACGAAATTTGTTGTGTAGCAGACGAGACGATGTATGCAAATCGGTTGCTTGCGTCACTTTCGCACCACAGGAGATTGCACTCAATAGAAGACATAAGCAGTAAGGAATATTTCAACCATTCCTTTTGAAGATAAAAAATTACTATAGCCCTGGTGCCGGGGCAATAGAATACGGCACCGGTACCCCTTGCCTGTAGTAAGTAGCCCTGGTGCCGGGGCAATAGAATACGTCACCGGTATCCCCTGCCTTTAGTAAGAGCCTACTAAAAGGGGACCTATGGGCTCGAGATGGTCAAAGTTGAGGCTCTGACCATCCACTTAAGCGTGCCCAGGGAGAGTTCGTTGTGTGATCAACGTTGTCGCGAGTGGATGGACTGCGTTCCTATGGAGATCCCGGAGCCCTCTTTTCAAGCATTAAGGCTGGTCACCGGGGGTTTTTAGTAGGTATAATCCCACATAACCTGGCTGCACCCCAATGCAGCCGCGTATCTTTGGAAGATTTCCCCGTCGAAAAAAAGGGTAAGAACAAAAAAAATGGACATGATCTTTAGAATAACATTGCAAATAGTAGGTGTAAAGCAATTTTCATGTTGATATTTTATAGGATAGTGGAGAAGTTAGAAATTACTATTTTTGAGTTTTTATCTATCCCTTCCGTCATCCTAGCCATAAATAGCTATGGCAGTTGAGCTCAGCTTTAATAACTACACGGTTTCTCTGAACTTCCTTTACTGTTAAGCCGATATACCATGGCCAAGAAATTTGATG
Source organism: Agriopis leucophaearia (assembly GCA_949125355.1). Classification (NCBI taxonomy): domain Eukaryota; kingdom Metazoa; phylum Arthropoda; class Insecta; order Lepidoptera; family Geometridae; genus Agriopis; species Agriopis leucophaearia. The sequence continues at coordinate 7,848,846 of OX421270.1, forward strand.
AATAGGTATTTAGCAACTCTATTGCTGTCTCGCTGCGCCCTGACGAGCGAGCTATATACGTGTGCGTGACGAACAGACTGTGCGTGTGTGCGTGCCCGCCCGTGCTCCCGCACTGAATGCCTAGTTGCCTACAAATTCATTTCGCCTCGCAGTCTACTCGGCTAGTTGATATCGGCGTTTGCCGAATGTCGAGTGATTTTTGTTATTTTGCGATCTGCTCATATTTTACTAACCGACTACGCCAAATAGACCAGGGTCGATAATTTTTGAAACCAAAAAAAAACACAGTAGTATGAAACCCATTATTATGATAAAAATGAAAGGAAAAATAAATTACGGGCGATCTGAGTTCGGGAAGTTGGTGGGTTTAAGGGTAAAAATGGTTCAACTCGATTTCCAGCAAAACTATAAATCCTATGGATTTATAGTTTTGCAATATAGTTTTTGAAAAATTTAATGGCAAAGTTGTAGGTAATAAAAATATCTACAACTTTGGTCCCAATAATTTTTTCACATAACCTCAAAATTTATGTGAAAAATTCAAATAACCAAGTTTTTAGTTAAAATAATATACATACATAAATAAAAATATTAAATTCATACATACTTATAAACTTAAAGCGAGATAATAACGATACAGTAGCTACTCCAAGAAATAGTACAGTTTCACACGACGCTTGAAAACTTCCTGTGAGGGTGCTGGTCTATAATGTGATGATAGTTACGGAAAGGATTACCATGTACAATTCCTGTGATAACTTTAACTATAATCTAATAATCTAAAGTAGAGGTGTTGTATGAGGACTTGAGGAGATATCCGAGACCATAGATACCTCCGTAACATACTTCACCGTTGTTATGGGTGACTTCAACGCAAAGATGGAACGCGGAATGTTGATGAGTTAAGAGTCGGGTCATATGGGTATGGACAGCGGAATTCGAGGGGCCAGTGGCTGGTTGACTTCATGGAGAAGGAGGAACTCTATTTGATGAACTCCTTCTTTCAGAAGTGACCATGCAGGAAGTAGACGTGGATGAGCCCCGATGGTTCGACCAAAAATGAGATCAACTTCATCATGACGACCAAGAAGCGAATATTCAATGTCTCCGTGATTAGCAAGGTGAAAACCGGTAGCGATCACCGTATTGTCAGAGGCACATTGAATATCAACAAGCTTGAGAGGTCGCGTTTGGTGAAGTCCACGCTCCATTCTGGTCATACTCAAATCCAAAACTCCAAAGACTTCCAACTCGAATTGCATAATCGCTTCCAGAGCCGAAAGCGGAACTGTTCGTACTAAACAATGGGCTGGTGGAAACTGTCCAAGCAGTGTGGTCCAAGTTCTTTAAGACCTCACGCCGGAAAAGACCTCAGAAGCTCTCAGATGAAACCATTAAGCTAATGAAAGACCTGACTGAGATGAGACTGCAAACATCAGCTGATATGTCGCAATATGGCCAACTTAACAGACGAATCTCAAAATCGGTGCGACACGATCTGCGTTCCTATAATAAAAGATGTATTAGGGACGCAATCGAGTGGAACCAGGGCTGGATATTCCCAATTCTATTAATTTGTCTATTGGGAAGAGCCAAGTGATGAAGCTGAAGATCGAGAATGGTAGTATCATTTCATCAAAGCCGAAGATTCTGAGAGAACTCGAGAGGTTTTACGGACAGTTGTACACATTGACGCGACAGCCTAATTATCGGTACAGCCCTGGACAAGAGAGCTAAACTGACCCAACACTACACTGAGGACATCCTAGACATCAGCTTGTACGAGATAAGAATGGCTCTGAAAAGCTTAAGAACAACAAGATCGCCGGGTGATGACAGAATAACGACAGAACTACTGAGAGCGGATGGAAAACCGGTACTTTTAGTCCTCCAGAAGTTATTTAATTCCGTCATACTCGAAGGTACTACGCATGAAGCATGGACTAGTAGGGTGGTAGTGCTCTCCTTCAAAAAAGGTGATAACACCTTATTGAATAATTATAAACCCATCTCACTCCTGAGCCATGTGTACAAGTTGTTCTCCAGAGTCATTACGAACCGTCTCGAAAGCAGGTTTGATTACTTCCAGCCTCCCGAACAAGCCGGTTTCTGTAAAGGCAGGAGCACCACAGACCACATACACACGCTCCACCAGATTATACAGAAGACTGCGGAGTATAATCGGCCATTATGTCTAGCGTTTGTAGACTATGAAAAAGCCTTGGATTCAATCGAGACCTGGGCAGTATTGCAGTCCCTCCAGCGTTGTCATATCGACTATAAGTATATCGAAGTGCTGAAGTGTTTGTATAGAAACGCCAACATGTCGATCCGATTACAGGACGAGAGCATGGAACCAATCCTATTGCAGAAAGCCGTGAGACAGAGAGATGTTATTTCTCCGAAACTGTTCACGAACGCAGTGAAGGACGTTTTCAAGCTCTTGGACTGGAACGGATTCGGCATCAACATCAATGGTGAATAAATCACTCATTTTCGTTTTGCCGATGATATAGTCATCATGGCAGAGTCGCTGGAGGACCTCAATGCGATGCTCAGCGATCTCAGTAGCCTTTCTCAACAGGTGGGTCTTAAAATAAACATAGAAAAGACAAAAATCATGTCCAATGTCCATGTTGTACCCGTGCCGGTAATCGTTGGGAACGATACTCTTGAAGTTGTTGACCATTACACCTCTCTTGGACTGATTGTTCATTTAGGTCAGTCTAACCAAAAACGATCAGTACCATCATTCTTGGTCCAACTTGGGCAAAGAGGTCGCCCGAAGAATCCAACTCGGATGGGCAGCGTTTGGGAAATTGCGTGACATCTCGTCCAAGATACTACAGTGCTTAAAGACAAGGGTCTTTGACCAGTGTGTTTTGCCAGTGATAACATATGGTACTGAGACGTGGTCCTTAACTGTTGGCCTTTTGGAAATACTCAGAGTCACACAATGGGTAATGGAGAGAGCTATGCTCGGAGTTTCTTTGCGCGATAAAATCCGAAACGTGAATATCCGCCAAAGAGCCAGAGTCATCGACATAGATATCCAAATTTGCAAGTTGAAGTGGCAATTGGGCAGGCCACATCGCTCGAAGTACCGATAACCGATGGGGAAGAAAGGTCCTTGAGTGGAGACCACGAACCGGAAGACGCAGCGTAGGTAGGCCTCCCACTAGATGGACCGACGACATTGTGAGAGTCGCGGGCATCCAGTGGATGCAGATGACAGGATGTCGATCACTATCAGTATAGAGGTTAAAGGGGGAGGCCCATGTTCAGCAGTGGACGTCTTCTGGCTGATGATCATAAGCTATAATCTAATCACTTAGCAACGTAATAACCTAATGTATTTGAATAAAATTTTGAAAAAATAGTTCAACAAAATTAACTAATATTAGAGAATTATTTATTTATAAATTTTTCCACTTGTTACGATCCTGATACACAAGTTACAATATTTTTTTAAATTCTTTCTTTTCGTACTTAAATGTGTTATGTGCGAAAACCACGTCAGTTTCCATAGTAAAAATAAATCATGTTGTGCGTCAACAATTTTGTCCAAATCCTAACTTGCCGACCGTTGCAGTAATGTGCTAAATTCACTTCACGCACAAAACACTAACTAAAGACGAGAACCGTTACATATCGATTTCGATGGACAGCACTAATGTGTCGATACAATTATCGACTACATGTCTCTTCTCTAACTGTATACGTATTAGACCGACCCTCCCCTGACCTCGAGCCTCTGCCCGCAGAGCGCAATAAGGACAACTGCAGCTCGGATCGATTTATACCTACGAAAAGTAGACAAAATTATCGTCTCGGATTCTTCTGTTTCCTCATTCAAAAATAGGCCGATTTCATTATTTTTTTCAATTAATTGTTTAAAAAGGTTTGCTCTCGGCTTCTGTCATTTATTTTTGTTTTACAAACTCATAAATTTTGTTTGAGAGACGTCTGAACACGGAGGTAAAAATTTGATATTTTTTGGGATTTTTAAAGGCTCATATTTCTTATAGTACTTAACTTACGAGAAAAAATAAATGACACAAGCCTGGCCATAAAGGAGATAAATTTTATAAAAAAAAAATATGGCTCTAGCGGTATTATCCAGGGAGGAAACAGGAGAATAAGTTTGTATGGACTAAACGCTGCCCAAATTGAGCCTTAACATAGAACATTTTAGTTGAACAACAGGAGACACCCTCGCTTTCGTGTAACAATTAAAATATGCAAATGAACCATATTACCCACTACTTTTCATTCCAGCTCGATGGAGTACGAATCAATGGGGTAAGCACCCTTAGTGATGACATTGTCAAAAATATGGAGTGAACTACGCCTAGGGGCTGTTTGTTTACATTTTGGATATGAATTTTGAACTTGCGCTTACTGAGTTTTGATTTAACATTAATTAACTTAGCTTCGTTAGTTTCCACTTGTGTTCGTCTATCCATGTTCAGTGGCATCAAAAAATCAAGAAAACCCACTTCGTAATCTGAAGAAGGAGAAGGTCATATTTTGGAAGGAAACAGTTTTGGAAGGCAAGACTCAGCAGGAAAGTCAGAATGTGTTTTAACCGACTTCCAAAAAGGAGGAGGTTCTCAATTCGACTGTTCGAGTGAACCGATTTTGATGATTCTTTTTTTATTTGAAAGCTGGTGCTTCCCGGGTGGTCCCATTCCAATTTGGTCCAGGTCTTACATTTTTATGAAGTTGGCTTTTTATATTGTTTTTTTTTTTTCAATGTGTTTATGAGAATAGAATAGAATAGAAATCTTTATTATCCTTATAGCATTGTCAGTTAAACTAGGCAAGTCAAATTTACAATAATATTTAGGTTTATCACATTTAAAATGAAATAAAAACTAGAGAATGAGTAAGTCTAAATAGTCCTATCAAAATAAACAATCATGCTGGCTGGTGAAGTCGCCTGAGATCCACCCATAGAGCTATGAATGGATCCTTCTCTATGGGTGGATAACTAACACCAACAGATAAATTTCACTAGACTTTGGACTAAACAGGCAAATTACACAGATTGTGAACGGCCGGGTCGGGTATCAGGGCAATGTTGCAATGTAAATTAATAATATGTAAATTTCCCGTTTGCCGCCCACCCCCGCCACGCCAGGGGGCTAAACCCACGTTTACACACCACTTCTGTTTGTTACACCTACTGTGAAATTTACTGAAAGATAGCATCAGACTAATATTATAAACCCGAAAGTGTGTTTCTTTGTTGCTCTTTCACAGAGCAATAGATTAACGTGTTTTTTTTGCAACTAGAGATATTTGGGAGGCCAGAGAGTTTATTTTTTATCCCGAAAAATAAACCGTGGAACGCAGCTAATAACCAATGAAATGAAAGTAAACTTCTACAACTCGATTTTAATGACACTTCTGCAACTGTCAAACTTGATGATGATTCCTGTGATAGTTTGTGATACCATGGGCGCTTTTAGGTCAGATAACATTCAGACGAACAAATAAACTCCAAACAGTCTCACCATAAAGATTTTTATGTAAGTTTTTATTAGCAGAATGCTTTGTTTTTTTAATTTAAGATATGGCTCCAGACATCATGTCAATGCAAAGATACCTATAGAATATTCTAAAAAGTCTAAGTCACAAAAAGCGAGTCACAATCAAGTCTAGGTCAGGCCCAGCAAAGTGGTGGAAACTTTACTAGAACTTTACTACTACTTACGGAAATTTGTGATATTTACAAAAGACACATTTCACTGTATTATACTCGTACCATAATGCCTATACTTGTGTACATAATCGCTCACATTATTTAACACTTAAAATAATATAAATAATTTTTCAGAAATAATACAATGTTGTGGCATGATTTTTCTATATTGGCGCCAAAATTGCAGTCCGTTACTTACTCCGCTGGGCGCAGGAACCGGAAGAGGTTCTTGGGTCAAGACCCTCTTCGGGTTGCTCTTCCAAGTTTTCAAGGTTGCCAAGACTTTTGGCCTCTTAAAAGAACGTCCTCCGCCCTACGACCCTTTGATTCGAGTTAGAACGTCGTTGATCACTTCATTACATAATATCTCACTTGAACTAGCAGCCTTGCACATCGGTGCAAATCTCTCGCACCTCGTGTTGTGTTACTCAATTTACATAGTAGGCCCCTAATACAACACCATGTATGGATATAATTAATTCAAGCATTCATGGCGTTTTTAATTCAGCCCTTTTAGTAAACAGTGAAGTTGCTATTAGTGTGAATTTTTTGTACAATTGGCAATACTGCTGAGTTTTTTTCAGTTAGATACTTATCGACATAGTTTTTTTTTTCTTTTTTCCTCTTGAGAGCATTTTCGTCACACAATTTGTGCATTTGCCTAAACTACTCTGCCCACATAAAAAAATACTACAATCAGTAATACGCGTAAACAATATAAAAACAAGTAGTGTGCGGGCAAGTGATTATAAATCAGTCACGGTTATAAAATATTTGTCGCTTAATTCTAGGCACCCCGCTATTTTACTGGCTCATAAAAAATAATGAGTACGTTTAAAAAGGCTGTTAAAAGTGTTTGAATGAAAAATTGTTTAATGAAATTGTTTTAATACAATTTTGTGAGCAAAGGTTTCCGATTTATTTCGATCACGATCGAAAATGGAAGTTAGGTTAGACATTTAGGATAAAAGTTATGTGATTATGTTTGTTGGAATTCTTTTATTTGAAAGCAGCGGCCTTATTATGGATGTCCATGTTATTCGAATTGTGATCGCGATCACATGCCATACCGTTCACATCTACTTATTCAATCCAAATCATAATAAGGGTTCTGCTGGTTTCATTTTGGTGGTTCTGAGCATAATGTCCAGCAGCGGTTTAAAAGTTGTGAGTAATGAGTAATAATAAATCTGGGACATTATTGCACACATGGTCATCTGACCCCAAACTAAGCAAAGCTTGTAATATGGCTGCTAATCTACTAAGAATCTAATATAATCTAATTTATAAGAAAATCCCGACAAACCGGTCTCAAAATATTTGCGATGTCCTACACCCACACAGGTTCAATATGAATTCGATGTCACAGTAGCAAGCCCCCGGGCGATCAATTACTGCAAATCGAGAATGAATCAACTTTCATCTGCCACCCTCCAATGTCAAATATTGCGCACTTCGATGCACATACCCTACTATTCTAACAAACATGAACCTTAAATTTTAGGAAATAAGACTGAAACTTATTAAGCAAGGCTTAACAACTCTATATATTAGAGTAGGTGGTCTACGTTGACTAGATTAACACATTTGATTATACCCGATTCGATATTTGTAGCGATGGTAGCCAGCCTGTAGCTATTACTTGCCTGTGACGTCATAAGGACATTTGACCTACATGTAGCGTTTGCAGTCACGTTACGCGATCAATGACAAAAATATGTTTATTTTGAATTTAAAAAAACTAGGACACTATTTTGTAATTTTTAGTAATTACTTACCTAAATTTATCATATAACATATAACAATCTTCTAGGATTAAATCATTTTGAATCATATTATTAATACACTTAAATACCCTAATACGCCATCATAATCAATCAGCCTATCATGTTCCCACTGCTGGGACACAGGGCTTCTCTCAGACTCTCAGAGAGAGAATAGAGAAGAGAGAGAGAGAGAACCTATAAAAACTCTTCGAAATAGTTGACCTGGCGAATGGAGATAAACTACCACAAATTGCTTTCGTGGCGTCATAGTAGGTACAAAAATGCAGCACAACGGATGATTCTGATAACAGTTTATGCCAGACATCAACACGTTTTAGATTGCTTTAAACGAAGGGTGAATGGAGTCTTTAAAGGTAGGTAACGTCGGACAATTTCCCGGTTATTTCAAGTGTCTGTAACGTTCACCCTCCCTATCCTAACCTAACTTACTCTAACTTAACCTAAATAACTCTAATATCCTAGCTCGTAGTTAAAGGTTGATGAAGATATAATGATCCTAGTCACTAACTAATTAATTTAAACCAAATACTAACCTAGCTTACTATATTAACCTAGCCCTAAAGGTTTATGAATTTTAATAGTTTATAAAGATATTATTTTATGATAAGAATTATAGTAAACTAAGGTTAGTAAGAAAGCCTAGGTAAAGAAGGAAACGTAAATAGCTAAACCTAGATATTAGATATTAAATTTAACCCTATGAAAAATATTAAAAGGTAACTTCTAGAATTCTCTATGATGATTTATAATTGAAATACCTCCCTCCAGATATAACCTGTACCTTATAAGTTCTAGTATTTAAGACTTCCTTAGCTATATCAGTACCTTATCTAATTCCTAACTCAACCTGTACTATATTATAAATGTAACTTAAATTATGGCCATGTGATCAAGTGGTTAGAGAACCCGACGTTGTAGATCCGCTGCAACCCTGGATAGAGGTTTGGGTGTGTCCTAACTCAAATATTCCTACTTCTACCTTCCAATATAGTTCAATTACTAGTTTTACACTAAACCTAAAAGCTGAAACCTATTACTATTATTTTCTCCTGAACCTAACATCATTAACCGCCTTACTAAAATTTAATTACCGTTATTTCTATATCTGCCTAAGTTTTAATCTAGTAAAATTCAATTTGGTACTCATATTACTTTTATTCAGGAATCAATACAAGCTTGATCACAACTTGAACCTCTCTAATAACCGTTTCCTAGGTTACTTATCAACCCTACATACTAAACCTTCATTTTACAACCTACTTGTGGCGTAGTTAAAGTTGAACCTAACCATAATTTAGAGAACCATAATTCCAACCTAGGTACTCTGTAATTGGTTTCTTATCCTAACGTGTTATACTACTGACGACTTATTTAAGACCTAAAAATGTTATAGAAATCTACCTAGGTGAAGTTGAGAGGAAAATATTGAAAGGAGACTGAGCGTTGATTACTTGTGTTATTTAAGTGTAGATATTAAGCAAATCATTGAAGAAGCACTGCAAGGTCAGTTTATAGTTAATATTTAGATTTCAGTATAATAAATTAATGTTTTTTAGTTGAGACTTGGAAAACTACCGACAAAGATGATTTTATAGTTTGTATTTAGGGTTCAGTATAATAAATTAATGTTTTTTAGTTGAGACTTGGAAAACTACCAACAAAGATGATTTTATAGATTGTATTTAGACTTCAGTATAATAAATTATTGTTTTTTAGTTGAGACTTGGAAAACTACCAACAAAGATGATTTTATAGATTGTACTTAAACTTAAGTATAATAAATTAATGTTTTTAGTTGAGACTTGGAAAACGGAGCCCCTCCACCGCTCCGCTTGGTGAACAACGACTACCCGACGGTTTGTCCTCCCGTCTCATAAAACAGTCAGAATAATGTTATCTTATTCTTATGCGACTGCAAACTTTATCAAATCTTTGCACAGACCCTAAGAAGGTGCTCTGTGCTAATGCAAATTTACCACCATGTTAGTAAACCCTATACGCTAGCAGAAGAACTGGCAAAGAAACTGCCGCGCTTTATTACAAATTTAGCAAATAGAATGCAGTCTTCAGGTTAAATTACTGAATACTCAATCTAGACATTCAAGTGTAACATGACCTTAGTGTAAAAGGTAAGTAACCTTCCCGTTAGCTCTTCAAATTGGCCATCTCAATCAGGACTTCCTTTAAGAGAGTTTATATTGAACAAGCCAGTATTACTAAATCAGTAACAATGTAAAGGCGCCCTTTAAGTTTTCCATAACCAAGGGGTAACCTAGAGACAACCGCTCTGTGTACTATTCAGCTATACTTAGCTTAGGTACCTTCTATGGAACCCAAATAATGTGAGATGTAGAAGAAAGTCCGTCATATTAACTTTCAATCTGAAGAGGTTCATTTAGCAATTTATTTGATGTTAAAACTGAGAATTATATTTCTCTTAAGATCATGTTAGACCTGGCCGTCCCTGAATTTCCAATAATTCAATTATATGCAAACAATACATGTCAATCGCCTTTACAAATTCCTCATTTTCTAAGAAAAATTATGATTTTTATAAATCAAATAATTTCAGGAGTTACCATAACCTGAATAATCATTAAACCATTAGATACTAGTAGGGTTTTCTGACTGTCTTACAGTTTTAAGGTAAATAGAAATTCTTCATCTACCTTCACAAAATTATGAAATTAGCTTTAGACTTAGTTAGAGACTAGAAGTGAATTGCTTGTCTAAGCAACCTTCACTAAGTCTCTTTAGACAGAATCTCATTTAATTCTACAAAATAACTAACAGTATCAGTCACATAGAAATTTCGATCTATATTCGATGACTACACTGTAGTTTACAAATGGCTATAAATGACCAATTATTTAATTATGAATATAACTTTAAAATCCCAACTAGCAAATCTAATAATCTAGTTCAACACCTTTTACTGGATTATCTCCAATAAGTTAAAACAGGAACAAGCTGAAAGAAAAACCCCTACAAGTCCCTAGGTTTCCCTATGTCTTGACGATCTGGTACCCTCGCATACTTTGAAGATATCAGATCCCCGAGATCAACCTCAAAAAACCTACACCTGGTACCCTCAACTATTCTGGAGATACACCATAACTCAAACAAAGAACAAACGAGTTCTTTAATTAACTAGACACAATAAAAAAAACCCACCCCTTCCCTAACAACAGAGTTATACGGGTTGCTAATTGCCCGAGTGCAGAACTCTGACTAAACTGTAAGGACCTGACATGGGTGACTAGTCCACGAACCTATAGTCACTACCTACAGCCCTACAGGTAAGCTCAAAGGAACCGAAGTTCCGGGAGGCTTCTTAAAACAGAACGGACCTCCCTTGGGGATAGAGCTTATTGACCCTCCTAACGTAAAGACAGATCATGTGAAAGCATGTAGGCGGACGGAGACTAGCCTACGGCTAACCAGTCCCGCTAGGATATAGTATCACAACCTGTTAAGGTGATTCCAGAGGTCCGTACCCCCATCCAAACTACAGTCAATCACACAACCTGGAGACTGAATCGATGCCTCATTTAAGCGGCTAAAATCGACCTTGGGATCGTCTCAAAGTTCCCAAGTCCTAACTATCGCGGAGAGGAGATGAACGGCCTTCGTAAGTGGTCACAGTGAGGTTCAGCGAAGGCAGTCCATTATTTCAAACCATGTTGAAATGAATCGCAATTGTCCAATATTTCAAATACAAGTCATTTAAATGACTAAATGAGGTTACCCGACGCGTAAGAAACCCTTAAGAAGCTACTTTTGCTTGTAAGAAAAATTTTAACAAACTACCTTCACCCATAAGAAAAAGAATCTAATTCTCAAAAGTACGAGGCCAACTTCCACGTAGCAACACGGAATACCGTTCACACCTCGAACTGAGTTCAAATTACTGAAAAACTTCTAAGCAAAAAGAATTTAATAAAACTCTGTGACATAATTGAAATTTGTGTTAAGTCGGGCAGAGCTTCACCTTTAAATTCACTAAGAAACGCAAAAGACTCTAAAATATATTGGACAACACGACAGGGTCACGACTAAATGCAGAATGAATGCCGCCGCGTCTCTGCTACCCCCTTATATACCCTTCGTCTTTAAGGTTCAAAATGCTACAACAAGCGGCTTTGTCACAAAACTCTCGGAACTATTGAAACTATCAGAAGTATCAAAAGTATCGAAACATTTCGACCAATCAGAGAGCCGGATTTTGTAAACATTGTAAGTTTCAATACTTCTGACACAGTGGCGCCCACTGCTTCGCCATTTTGTCTGTCATTCTAAGTAGCCTGTGCATCAAGATTTTGCAACTGAATAAACAAATCTAAATAATTATCAAGTTAAATTGTTGTAAATCTTTGGAACTATTACCAATTAAGGTATGTAACTAGTTTATTTATTTATTTTTATAGTAGAGGAAACCATCGTATAAAATTTTGTAGGTTATCATTTTGTAAACAAACTAAAACTGCTTCACATATTTCTTTGTAAATCTCTGTCTAAAATAAGGCAACCTGCCTTGCCTCCTCATTCTATATCATCTTTAATCGTAGGAGACACTGTGTTACTAAATAGTCATTTTTCACAATTTTGTTATTGTGACTAAAATTTTAAAAGCAAATTATATTTCATAGCAATGATTCCTGAACTATGCTGAGAGCGAAAGCGAGCTGTCCAGCCTCTCTGCCCTGTTTCCAGCAGTTGCACAATCCGCATACAAACATCCTTTATATCCTACTAATTTATGTAGATCTGGGTCAGTAATGCAGGTATGTTGTAACAGTGATTTCTTCTCAATTTCAGGATTCTGTAGCATCCCATTTAACTGATGAAATCTGATCCGAAGATCGCATCTTAACTCAACTATAAGGAATGCCTGACATGAACCCGTGTTCAAACAACCTAAGCTAATTTTCAACACAAAGGTAATTTTTATCCTAAAATTATATTTACTAATACTTAAACCAAGTAATAACACACAGGTGTTATTAAGCAATAATCATATGTCAAAGAAAGGCAACTTACTTACCTTTATCTATCAGTTTAAGCTATAAAATAACATTGGACTGAAGATAATACATAACTGTGAATGATCACCAATACTGTACAGAATCGACACAATATTTCTTATAATAAACCATTTAGTTTTCTAACAGTATAAAGCAAAGAAGTGAAGTCTCTTCACTCTTCCAAAACCTTAGAGAAACAACAAAGGTCAATGGTTATTTAAAACAGCATCAATTTTATCAAATATAACTTAACAAACGTAATTAACATAAGATAATGTTTTACTTCTAGCGTTCCACAACCTGTAAGCTGCAAGCTCACATAACCCATGTCTAGTGTATAAACAACCATTAAAGCTTTCTTGTCTCCCATTATGTTGTGTTATGTAGCTAACCTTATTTACTAGGTGATTTTGTTACATTTTCAGGTCATCGACCCCGTTCAACCTACATCTTCTTAGCTTCATGAAATCCAGTCCGATGCCCATAGTCCAATGCAACCACTGCAGAGTCATGGTCCAACGGAACTGCTTCCACATACTTCAGATAATACTCACTACAAACCAACTTCTAAACGGATAGTGACTTAGTCGTTAAGTGAATTGTACAAGGTATTCCCATTCTTTTATTATACTTAATTCAACTAATAATTTAGTAGTTCTATTCATTGAATTGGAACAAAAAGGCAGCCTTAGTTCTTCTTAATATAGTAAGGAGAGATATTTTTCTACCGCCTGTCCACAAGGATTCTATAAAACAGTATAAAACTGTTATTAATTTATTAATATAGAATTCCTTTAGCTTTTCATTGATAAAATTAATATGGACACAGCCAATCAAACATACATCAATTTAAATTGAATATTTTAGTTGTAAACTAAAGTTTAAATGTTGTGAAAGGTAACGGACCCCATTCTGGACCGTCACATGTACATAGGCGGTGGTGACTATAGTTATCATCAGGCGATCTTTAACTTATTTACTTGCACCACTCGCACTAAACACACTGACCTTGACACTTTTTTATGCTGTCCCTCTGCAGGGCAAAGGCTTCCCCCATTTTTTCAATAATTTTTTTCCTCCGCCACCTCTTTCCACGAATATTATTTTAAATAATCTGGAGCACCTCTTGCTGAAAATATAACTCCATAATAATATAATGCTCAAACCATCAGTTCAATTATGGTTCCCGACATTAATAGCAACCTTTAACCAGAAAGAAGCGGATTATTCCAACAGTGTAACAACCCACCCCAATTTGCCAGGAGACAACGCTTAATTACACCCGCCTGAAAACGACAGGAAGGGTTAGCTGTTATTATAAATAATTTACTAAATGCCCCGCTACGGCAAGATGGGAATTCTTCTGGGAGATGAAGGGTAAGTTCGCATTACAGAGATTTTGCGAATCTAAAGCATGTAGGTAGCTATATTTTGCTAGCAACTTGTGAAATTGTGGCTCTGATATCTAATAAGTACATTACACGCTACTTGTGTCAATACTTTGGCGCTGTCATCTTCCTAAGACACAAGGTAGGGCTGGTTCGGCAGAGCAGCACAAGCGGCGTAAGTAACGGAGGTCGAGACATTGGGCCATTGGGGACCGTGAGCTCACCTCATTTTCAAAAATCTTTCAAAGCGTCTGGTTAGTGCCATATTTTGTGCCAAAAATGCTGGCGTGTTTCTGGGTCAACGCATAAGCATTGCCATTCATCGTGGTAATACCACCAGCAGGCAGTTAGCTACGTACGCTGCTAACTGATAGTGGGGCTTGAGCATTTGTCTTGTCTTTAGACCTTCAATGTTCTATGAGCAGTCTATTTTTGTAGTGTTAGTATTTAGTTTAGTTTATAACGGCACTTGGCAGAAAATTACATTACATATTTAACTAGCTGCGCCCGCAGTTTCACTCGCTATCTTAGAATAACCGTTAATTTTTCGCGATAAAAAGCCTATGGGCATAAGTTACCTCTAGGGTTTAAGGAACCTCCGTCCCGAATTTCATCCCTTGATTGAGTGGGAACAAACCCACACAAACATTTGCGATTTATAATACAAGTGTAATAGTTCTTATTTATGTGCTAGAATTATTGTTTCTAGTAGACTAAAATAGGTAACTCATATTATTTTAATGCACAAGCAACTTTTTAACTCAGAAAATTATACGGTCTCTATAGGATATCGGGTAAAACCGCGAAACTCTGCTAGTAGAAAATAAAAATCACTTTAAATTAGTGCTTTTAAATGGCAGTTTTATCGCTAAAAACGCTATTTTCAGGCATGTTTTTTCTACAACCTTTTGAACGTTTTCGTCTTGAATTATTGTAATAATTTGCATTTGCCACAAGGGGGTAAAGAGCTGTATGAAAAAAATTTTTTGCTTACAAAATAATAAAGCAAATACGTGTAACATGCTATACATGTAAGTATGTACAGAAACTGATTTGTACCCAGGCCTTACAGTAAAAGGTTCACCAAAAGTATATTTAGAGAGGTCTATAAATTGATCCGCAATGGCCCTCGGAGGTCAGCACACCGAGGGTGGATGCAATATGTCTGCGAGGGTGCAACGTGAAGGGTCATAATCCGGTGAAAAAATACATTGTCGTGCGCCGAACTTAATTGAAAAAAATAAGTTTCATTGAAAGGTGGCAGGACTTAGGACAGTCGCGAGCGTTGGTCGGTGTTTGACAAAGGGAAGCAGTTCGGATTTGTTTGCTTTTTGCAGTGTTTATTGGAGCAAGATTTAATTTCTGATAAAGTTTCATCAAACTACTTTTTCCAAAATTTTTATGGCAGAGTCAAACTATAAAATGTTCTCTTACGTTTCTTGGAGCGGTTTTGTCAGTTTTCGTGGTGTTTCTTACATTTATCGGGACTTATCGCGCAATATTAAATATAGGTAAAACGCGAAAAACAAAACGCGTGGTAATGGCGAAAGTTAAAAAATTACTAGTTTTCGTGATGACGTAAAGACAAGATCTTTAGATTTTATTATGGAAACTGACGTGAAACACTTGAAGATTCGAGTGTGGAATAACTCCAGTGCGCGCTTGCGCAATATATTTCTCTACACGCCCCCACCCCCGCACTCAATCAGCATCCGCGCGAGATGCAGCCGCGCGCGCGCATTCACCTTGAAAAAGACCGAATGCGGTTGAAACTATAGTCGGAGTAACCGGCTTAATCTTACGTGAGCAATTCCTGTGTAATATAAATAAAATGTAGATCTTTCACGTAATCTACGATAAAACCTTACGACTTGATGAGATAGGCGAGTTCTAAAGAGGAATTAGTGTATAAACAAACAGAAAGATTCTGCCAGGTGGAGTGACGAGTGTGCCGACCTGTGAAAATGGAAACTGTAAGCAGAGAGACAATGACTGAACTTACATTACGAGTAGGAGAAGTTATTTCCAGTAGCAGGCAAACATAGGCTGCAACCTCCGCCTTAAAACTCTGAAATGACTAAAAAACATATTGGGAATAATAAAAAACTTAAATAAAACGACTTGAAATAATGTAAAAAAAAATTTTTTTTAGGCCCCTTGGTGGAAGAAAGGGTGGCCAGAGAATGCTGACGCTAGATGCCACATTAAATGGCAATAAATTTACTCATAAGTGTTTTATAGTATTTCTGAATTATAGAGAACTCTGACGCGACTATTCATTGACGATTCATACTGATTTAAGCTTAGTTTTTTCTAGAGCCTGCAGATTATCGCATAATTCATATCTGGGCAACGTAATATTTACATAAGCATCTTCATCGGCATGCAATCGATACCAAACACAGCTACCTACTGTCTACATCTAGAACTGCTGTCCATCCATGTAGTGATTCCATTTATAGAGGGGGGAAAATTAGGACACCACGCATAATGAGATTTTGGGATAGCGGATTTGATTTAAGAAAATTGTACAATAGGAACTCAAATTTTTATCAAGACTTACTAAAATGTTGTGTTAAATTTTATTTCAATCTTTCTTCATTCGTTTTTTTTAATCTCAACACTTATTTAGTTGCAATTTTTACAGGGTTTAAAACTTATGTTGTCAAAAAGTTTATTAAGATATTAACTTGTAATTTATTTTCTTTGTTTTTCTTATTATGTCGTTACTAATCTATTTTTTTACATTAACCTAGACCTAGTACCGAAATGTTGTATTACTTTAACGCAAACAAGTGTTAATTAGATTTTTATATGCGGAAACGTGTTAATAGTGCTAAGATATCTAAATTATTTGTAAATTAGTTATCTATCGCTATACGTTTTCCGAATAAAATAAAATAAATTAAGTAACCATTCCCGGCTTGATTCCATTTTGTATGAGTAATCAAATATTTTTTCTCGAATTTAGCAACAGCTCTCTCAACTCTTGAATTTTGCTTGTTTTCTACAAGTTGACCAGTTTCATACCTTTTCTGTTACACGTTGTATACTAAATTAGCTAGCCAGGCAAGAAAGTGCCGCGCATGTCTCGGGAAATCCAAAACACTTGGCCGCCCCACACTCAATGCAGATTCCGCTAATATTGTTAGCGGATTAAGCTCATGCCCATAGCCTGTAGCTATGGCTACAGCCGAATGTCTATACAGACGCGAGCCCTCAATGTGAATAACACACATTAATATGAGTAATTAATGCTTGCAAATCGAAATTTGGCGTAGTAACGTGTTGGTGTGAATAAACAATTCATGGGCTTGGCAATGCTTAGATCACACGAATACCTACAAATAATATAATAATGCGAAATTTCGTGATTTTGTTCCTACTTACGTGTGCCACGGCAATGCCGTAGCCAGGAAGTCATTTCGGGGGGATTGAACTCTGGACAAGGCCGTAGCCAAGAATTATTTTGGGGGGAGGAGGATAGTACCAGTAGAACATTACCTCTCTGCTTCGCGATCGTGGAGTTCGGTATTTTAGTAAGTACCTTTGTTTAAAACGGTGTGTCGGCTAAGACATTTCGGGAGGTTTGAACCTCCCCCCTTGCCTGGGGCCTTGTGTCACGGTTACGATTCTAGCCATCAATTGTGGGGAAATTTGCGCTCGGTAACAAATGAAGCCAGTAAGCCAGGTATTCGTGGTTAAAATGTTTGGTCGTATCTCGGTTTTGGTGCGAAGTTACCACGCAGCCAACGGCGCGCGTGCAATTTCGGCGCCAATAGCCAGTTGCTGCTCAATTTCGTGAGGGAGAGGTTTTAATTTATTTTAGTTAGAAATCAGAATACACTGGCTGGACGGACACATACACATGCTACTTTTTATCTTGCCAGAATAAATTGAGTGTATAACCTGATTATTATAGAGTCAACAGTCAACGTCAAAATTTTAATCGCCACCACTCATCCTAATGCACTAAGAAATGAGCGAGGTGACTTCGACAGCTTAAAATTAATTTAATATCTAAAACAAATCATCATCATCTTTTCAGCCATAGGACGTCCACTGCTGGACATAGGCATCCCCCATAGATTTCCAAAAGGACCAGTTGGAAGCGGCCTGCATCCAGCGTTTTGCTGCGATCTCTTTTAGGTCGTCTGTCCTAATCTTGTAGGTGGACATCCTACGATTGTAGGTGGAATCTTGTAGGTGGACATCCTACGACAAAAAACCTCAAACAAATACATAGACACAAAACAAATACACCTACATATTATTTCTAAAATCGATAGTATCGATTAATATGAAATAGCTCGCTTATCTCGTTTCCGTCCGTATCGAGGCGAGATATGGACAGTAAATTACCTATACACAGTTACTAATCTAGATGAAATTTGTTACAATGAGGTAGATGACACTAGAAATGCTAAATAAAATGGTTGTTGTTAACGCAAGCTTACTTAGAAACGCAGAAATAAACTCTCAAGATTTTTAATTAATTCGAAGCTTAATTATTTGAAAAACGTCAGTAATGATCTCACAATTGCTGTTAACTTGAAGCTTACTTGAAAAACTTAAGAAATTAACTATCAATATTTTTACAGGGGAGGTGACATCAGAAAAACGCGCCAAAACTGGAAAATAGTATTTAAATATCATCATACTTGCTGACCAATCTTAAAATCATTTAAAGATTGTCTCTTCTAGCTGTCCAACTAACCATTTGTCCGACAGACGGGGTCCAATCGAATTACGTCCCCATTATTTGGGGACGTTAGCGCATCATAACAGGGGTGATGTGTAGTCAAATCTACGAGCATACCGGGAATTAATAGGTTTTCGTACTAATTAGTTCGCTATTCTGCCGACTTGTAAATTTTGTGATGCGACCAAGGATCTACATAGTTGCTTGCGTTTATCTGATTCAATTAAAAACTAAGAATAAGAATATAGTATTCTGAATATTTGCGTCCCAGCGTCCTAATCATATTTTTCGTAACGACAGTTTAACTTTAACAGATTACGTATTTTGACAGATTTGGTGTGTAAAGCTGTCAAAATTGACCAGTGAATAAGGATCCCTAACTCCCTACGTCTGTCTAGTTGGTACTGAAAAATTAACACCATATGTCAAAATATCTGCTAACAACATTAACATAGGTCTCCAACAACGACGTCAATGACTAACGACCGCTCACCACCGACGACGGTATACAACTGACTAAGTTCACATCACACTAGTGAGAAATACAATTAGATACATTTGTGATCATTCACCTTTCAAAAAGTTCAATTGACCCCGTCCGCGCGAAGGAAATAAATTAATAATTCTAAAACTGTACCATATAAATCGGATCTAAACATTTTTGTTTATTTATTTTATTTAAAAAGCACACGAAACATCCGTTAATATAAAAACGAGCTAAAGTTTTTATCTGAAAAGGGTCCCCAAGCCATGCGTGTATCGTTCGCGCAAAACTTTATGAGCCCTCTGAAGTTAGGCCCAGTGGCTGCGCAGTACGCATATTATAGGTATCCGAGGGACTTTACAGGGCGTCGGGGAGGCCTCGCGCCTAACTTCAGAGGGCTCATAAAGTTTTGCGCGAACGATACATAGCAAGACTAGCAATCACCTACTAATGCGAGATCAATGGTACGTACAAGTACTTTAAATTATCTACAGTGAAAATACTGCATACACGAGCACAATACGAATAAAAAAAAACAATTGTGTTATTTACTGTTTGCTGAAGATGCGTTGCATGAAGCAAGAAACGTCTAAAGTTTCACGCAGCCACACTAGTGTCCTCAAGATCTCTACACTCAGGAGCTCTTGACTCGCCGAGCGCCAGAACAAGAATGAGCAAACTTCTTGGGCTCGCCGGTCGTTCGACTTGTTGGTTGTAGGTTGGCAAGTTTTGTGTTTGAGTTCATTTTACGTACCTAGCCTAACAGGTGCGATAGTTACCTACTATTGTTTTGAATTGCGTCATTCTAAGATTTATTATAAGAGGACAAACAAACAGAATTCCGTATTTATAATATGTATTAGTATGATGATAAGTAATTAAATGAAATACACTAACTACTAGGTGGACCTTGTGGTTTTACCTGCGATAAAAAGTACGTGCAGCATTTTTTTCGCAAAATCTATAAGTGCACACTAAACTTGTACCGACTGCCCCGGTGACTCAGTATTGAACCTACCTTCTGCGCTTGGGGGCATGTTCGAAAGTCACCTAGGACAAACATTTTGTGTGATGAACATTTGTGTTTGTTCTATCTGCAGGCCTAGCACGGGCCGTGGAAAAATTGTCTTTCCACCGTTTTTATCCACGCGTAGACGCGACAGAGCTAGAATATGGATACTTTTGTCTCTTTCTAGCGGAATAAAAACAGTGGAAAGACAATCTGTCCACGGCCCGTGCTAGGCCTGCTGGATGTTAATATCTATTTACTTCTGTATGTATTTAATACAAATGTACAGACGAACATAGCACCTCCTCCTTTTTGGAAGTCAGTTAAAATATATACATATATATGTACGTATATCAGTCTTTGGCAGCCATATTACAATCTTTGCTTTGATTGGGGTCAGATGACCGTGTGTGCAAAAATTTCCCAGAGCTTATTTATCACACTGATCCCACTAATATTATAAATACCAATACCACGCGGGTGAAACAGCGGGGCGCAGCTAGTTATTATTATTTACCAATGAACTAATAGTTCACATGCAAAATAAAGGGCAACAAGGTACCTACTCTGTTGGATGTGAAACGCATCAAGCCTGATTTAGACTGGATGTGTTCGCACTCGCCACGACGACTTCCCATAATTATATCCCTTGTTTGTCTGATCAGTGGGGTTAGTACGAGCACTTGCGAAAAAGTTATCGTTACATAAACGATAGCAAAGTATGAAAAATTTAGTTTCCTTTCACGTCCGATAGAGGCGCTGTTCAAATTTTCATACATTTTGCTATCGTTTACGTAACGATAACTTTTTCGAAAGTGCTCGTACTAATGCCACTGATTATCAAGTAGTGTGTTTAGTAGCGTAACGTTGGGCGCTCAATATATAATTGGGACAATATATCAATATTTTTTTAATATTTTATTTTTATTTAATATATAGAAAAGTGAGTTTTTTTTCTGGTAAAGTACCTATATAATATGACTGATAATTTTTATTATGATACATTTATTTGCGGCCCTAATTATTATTTAACATTCTTTCCTGTTACCTATCATAAAAATCCACATCTATATCTACTCGTACCTATATTGGTCATGAAACGTCTAAAAAGTTGTAAAAATCTGGTTTATTCTACACTAAACTAAGCTACAGTAAACGGAGCGGCAACCTAAATAGTAAATACTGCGAGTAGTCAAGTACGCAACTATTAACTATGTAGGGCGCCCTCAATTAGATTAGTCAATTGAGCGCTTCGCGGCGAACGAACGTAATGAAGAAGTAGCCTTTGCGTGCTCACTGCCTAGATATCGACAGTAAAAACAAATATATCACTAAACTACCCCCCCCCCCCTTCCCACCTACCCCGTATACTCCCCGGAAAATTCCGCCACATATCACCGACACCCTAAACAAGTTATATAATTACATATCACGCTTCATTGTCGTGATAAATACTTTCTCACAGTTATCATTTACCAAATCTACGCCACTGTCCATTTTAGATAATGGTGCGAGTGGGATGAAAGATACAGAGATGTCGTGAGCAAGAAGACAAAGGGTATAAAATAACGTATATTACTATAGTGTCCACAAGCCAAGCGGATATTGATTATCTGCCACAGTTGAGAGCCACCTAGTCCCCTGCCACCCCCAAGTGTTCCCACTACAACAAGGCCTATACTCCGAAAACGGATACGCAATTTCCTACCGTAGGACATTGAAAAATGGCTTCATTTTCTTTGCACTCTACAATGTTTGTGTTTTCTTTATCGGTGTTCTAAGTTATTCAATATTTGATCTCTGTCTAACCGGCTGAACAGCATGTGACTGCAGTAGCGCCATCTCGTTCGAACCCATTTCATAATCATTTTCGATGCATTCCCGTACTGCGATTTTCCCGCGGCAGAATGCAATTTCACCATTTCGCCCCCGTGATAGAGGAAAAAGAGTTGCATATTAACATATCGACGTATCTGTTACTATAGCTTTTTAGAAGATAATTCTTGATAATTCTTGGCTACATTTTTATACTGGTTAGTATGTGCGAATAAAATCAAATTACAATTTTTTTTGTTTGCAATTATTTGCAGGCTTTACTAAGGATACATACATACGTAGTATTTATCTTAACTGATTTTCTAATAAGATAATTACGTTCCCATGCAAGTAAAATAAGGGTATGTTCAGACTGACTGTCCTATGCGTTCGTCGTTTTTATCTTCGTTTCGTTTTCGTTTTTGCTGCAAAAAGGTAGATGATGGTACATTAACATTTAGTTTTTAGGGTAACAACGTAAGAAAAACTGGTTGGATTGTATAAAAAAATTGGATATCGGCAAAAAAAAACTTATATTTGTTCTATGTCTGGGTGTTAATATCTATTTAAGTATGTATTTAAAAATATATATGTGTGTCTCTGGCAGCCATATTACAATCTTTGCTTAGTTTTGGGGTCAGATGACCATGTGTGCAATAATGTCCCAGATATTTATTTGTTTACTTAAGGCTATAAGGCCGCCTAATTATACTGCCGATTTCTGTATTAATTTTAAGTTACTTTGTATTTTATTCAGTGTATAATAAAGTGATATTGCATTGTATTGTATTTTGATTAGAAATTTAATACTAATAAAGCCAAACAAATTAAACAGCATCCGAAGAGAGGCGACGCTGTAAAATTTACTGGTGATGTGAATGGAACCTAATTGATAGTGCAATATTTGTAATCACCTAATGTTTTTTGTTGCTATTTTTTTTTTTTCTTATCGTATTCTCAATTTAGAGAAAAGAACAATGCACACTGAAATTCATAGAACTTTCATCATCATCAACCATTTTCACACACTCTGTGTATTTCCTCTTTAGCGCACTTTACAGAGTTACGCATATAGACTGTACTAAGCCGAAAGGAGCTCAATGTACTCATCATTATTAACAACTTTTAATACGGGACCAACCCAGAAATCGCGAAAAAAATACTGCTGGTGCTATGAGTAGGTACATGACCTCCTTTCGGCTTAGTATAGTCTATATGCTTAACCCTGTATTCTCCAGTCTTGTGCCAGTCTTTGTCCACTACTTTATTGCCACCTTAACGAATCATAGAACCAAACCCAATAAAATGTTTTTTTTAAAAACCCATCAGTCATAGGACTGCACGTCAGAAGTGAAAACTTTAGTAATTCAACTATTCTACAAGAGATGGCGCTCTTTTAAAATACACGGTCCAGTGTATTAATATGTATGCTGTAACAGCGTGACGATGACACGGGTTCCATGATTTTTGTTCACCCAAAACGGGCACAACGCCCCTAAAGAAGTTTTTACTTCAAAAATAATTTACTCATAAGTTCAAATCTTATATCTCAGAGGATTCACCTCTAACTAAAGCATGACACGTCTAGACATAGCGAACAAATTCTCTACTACGAAACTTTTCTACTAAGACACCACATTCACACTCACGCTAGTGTGTGTGTATGAAAAATGGCTTTTCCCAATGTGTAGGTGAAGTACGTTACAACCGTAGGGTTGTGAGCATGTGTGGGTGGGGTGGTGGGTGGCAAAGCCGAGTCGTGAACTAAATAGCTTAGTGTTAACACATATTGACATGAAATTCACCGCGATGTTATCATTTATTCAGGTAGCAATACTCCATTGTGCTTTTGGTTGAATTCAGAATGTTTTTATCCGACTCCATTAAGAAGGGTTGTCAATGGTGCGAATGGAAAGCGATGGCTGGGCGGTAGCATGTGCGCTTTATAATCTGACGGCACCCGGTTCAATCCTCGGACTGCACCAATGACTTATTTATTACCTAAATAAATTGTTTATATTCGATGCCATCGCTCAAAAATGGTGAAGGAAACCATCGTGTGGGAAACCGGTATGTCTAAGAACCTCTAAAGTTCAAATTACAAATAACAAGCTTAGCTTAGCGATGAATTATAACTAAACATCACACATTCTGAAAAAATAAAATGATTTGGCTGATAAATCTCTGAGATATGAGCGTTTAAAGTTTTAGGTGGGGATAGCGAGGGGATGCTCTATTCCTTTCTCGCAAAGCCTGTGTACTGTGTTAGTATAAGCATTTGTATGACGCGCCTGAGGCTTGACGTCATAGCTCGCTATAGTGCGCTCTCTGTCTAGCATAAAATTAAATACTTATAACATATTTATTTTTGAACTAATTTAAATTTTGTTTTGGTTGATGGGCTCTATTGATGATCAGCTTTTTTATGAGGTAATAAAAAAAATTAGTACTATTAGCCTATTATGACATGCACCAATATGCACTGGGCCAGCATGGTGGGTTAAGGTCTATCCTTTCTCTCTCTGAGAGAATGCCTGTATCCTATCAGTGGGAAGATGGATAGGCTGAAATGATGAGCCTGAAATTACCAGGTTTTGAAAAATAAGAAGTCTATTACATAATGTTTTGTGAAAAAAATTATTATTTAATATTCTTATAACTCAGTTATTTTTAGGGTTCCGTACCCAAAGGGTAAAAACGGGACCCTATTACTGAGCCTACGCTGTCTGTCTGTCCGTCCTACCTTTAAACGGATGTATCTTTCGAACCGTAATATGCCAGTTGAAATCTTCACAGAATATGTAATGTTATAGCGGATTAATAAAAAAATATATATCAAAAAATAAAATGTATGGATGGGGTATGGGCCCATAGAACAAACGTATTTTTAACGTATTTTTGTATTTCCATTAGTGTAAAAACGGTGATACTAACAAGCGTCAAACTTGGCATGATTATAGTACACACTTTAAAGTATAACAACAAATAATAAATAATGGCCAAGTGCAAGTTGGTAACATATTTTTGTTCTTAGCAAACAACGTAGCAACGTAATTCGGTTACTTGAATGACCTCATCATTTCTTTCACTGAATCGAAATTGCATATTTTAGTCATTTTAAAGTCGGTTTTTTACATTGATAATTATTATATTTTGTGGTGGTACGGAACCCTCAGTGCGCGAGCCTGACTCGCACTTGGCCGGTTTTTTGTAAAGCTTCGTGTCGACAATTCATTATTTTTACCTCATTGTTTATATTAGGGTGACTTTCGAGTTTCTGCGGATTTTAATTGCCCGCTGGAATGACACTTTTGACGACGCTGTTTGGATTTCAATTATAAATGGCCGGTAAAAGGCTGTTATTTATGATACTGGTTGTTACGCCGTACTCTATGCAATGTCTGAAACTTTCAACGGACTAAATAATACAAATTATTATTATTTGCCTTACGAACTAACGACCTTAGAACGTGTACCCACTTGCTCAGGTATAAACTTAGGTTTAACTTGAGAATTATTGAAATAACAGTAATCTTTACTTTCCCAATTAGATGTTATACTTACTGAATTTATTATTGTGCCAGCATTATTTTTTACTAAAATCATTGTGCTTGATGCATAGATGGGCTGGTCTAAGATACATGCGTCTGAAAAGCGAAATACAGTAAAAATCTGTTATAACGACATCGAAGGGACTGCTCATATTCAGTCGTAAAAACCGATAGTCGTAACAACCGGTGATGTTTAATGTGTATCATACAAGTACAAACAAATCCATGGGTTATTATAACCGGCATGTTGTTCTAAACGATGTCGTTATAACAGATTTTGACTGTAGTCTTCGACCAAAATAAAATGAATGGACGGGCCCAGTAGAAGAGCATTTTTGAAGATTACAAAATGAGCGCCAGCTCTCATTTTGTTTCAGTCGGTCTCTAGCCGTGGGAAGTGCAACACAAGATTATTGTTACATGATAACGAAAAATCTGACAAAAATATGCCTTCGTGTGCTTTCCGGAAGTGTAAAAACACAACAAAAACACAAAATAAAAGTTCAGGTTTCACTTTTCACTCGTGAGTATTTATTCATCATTCTATATTGTCATAAAATGTAAATTAATTTCATCAAACATCGCTAATTAGTCCCCATTTTGTTTTATTCCATCGTTGCGGGATAGAAATATACACATATACTTAGTGAGACAAGGAAAGCATCACTATGTTCGACAATCTTCACCGCACATCGGACATGCCGAACTTGAGGCGAATGTACCGACAGCAAACTAATTTCGCAAACTACTATTTTTTTTTTTGTTTTTTCCTAATAGTCGAGGGTGGTGTTTATTTCCTACCAATTACATAAATGTTTATTTGAATATAATTTATTGTAGGTACACATAAATAATGCCCGATGAACTAGTTTTTCTCATGAGGAGGTAAAAAGCATTATTGTATTACACCCCCTTTTTTTATTTTTGACACCTCGTTTGAGCTTCATAAGTTTCATAACCAGCAAAGATGTATTTATTCTGTACTGATTGAAATAAGCTACAGGTCAGTGAACTTAAGTTGTCGTTGGAACGTTCATTCGATCGGAAATAAATTGACGGAAAGCAGCAATTCCCATACGCACCGCATGCCTAACGCGCGTCGGGCACTTTTCTCTTACGCCGACAAGCGGTCCGTAACACACTTGGAGGGTTAAGTTATAATAAGTTTTGCGTAAATTATTCCTCAGCTGACATGTATAGGCACAGCCGGTAGATTTTAAACAATTTATTTGTGCTTACCCCTGTACCCATCCCTCTAAAATAACAGAATAATAATAATATTACCAACTTATTTACCAACATGTCTTTCCCCCCTACGCTTATTACACCTTCTTTAGTAAAAGATGTTTTTCAAGTAGCGAAGTAAACACTGATTTATTAGTCACGTGACCAGTCACGTCCATCCACGGCGAGACGCAGTGAATAAGCGATCGGTTTTGCTAACGCTACTCAACATGTCTAGCCGCCTGGTGGCTGTCAATGTCAAACGGTTCAAGAGCAATAGACAAACACAGGTGTTCTCTTTTACTCACGTAGTTATTATATTAGCTATCTATTTTTTGCAACAAATTTACTGTACATGGTTACAATTAGGTATTGCAGTATATGTCCGACGGTTTTGACTTGTTTTTACTGTGAAAGTTTAATGGTTATGGCATGTCCATTTATTTTATATTTGTCGAAGACTGTAGTAGTATTTTTAACTTCGCGCTTCTACAAGGCCCGTCCATTCATTTTATTTTGGTCGAATATTTCAAGTATGTACTTAAACATAATTGAATATACCCAGTGGCGGATTTACACATTTTCCGCCAGTAGGCTATTCAAATTTTGCCACCCCTACCAACATCAATTATTCATTAGTAAAAAATAAACAATGAAATCGAAACTATGATTTGTGCACTATCGTCCTAATTAAACCACCTTTTTGAAACTAGGGGATCGATGTGTAAGTTATTAGATTATTTTTAAAACCCAAACGACTGCACAAAAGTAGTTTTAGGGTAATTACATAATAGGTATATAAATAATGAATTAAATTCTGTAAAACATTAAAAAAAAAAAAAAAAAAAACCGCCCCTAAAATTTGCCGCCCTAGGCTCTAGCCTACTCAGCCTGCTGGTAAAATAAATATAATAAATATCTGGGACATTATTGCACACATGGTCATCTGACCCCAAACTAAGCAAAGCTTATAATATGGCTGCCAGAGACTGATATACATACATATATATTTTTAAATACATACTTAAATAGATATTAACACCCGGTACCCGGTGGTAAATCCGGCACTGAATATACCTAAGTTACCTACTTTTTATTTACTGCCATACATTTACCATGCCATACCATTATAATACTGTCATAATGCAATCTGCTGATATATTTTATGAAGTGAAAACTTCTTTAGGTGCGTGGAGGACTTTTTGGGTAAACAAAAATCATGGAACTCGCGCCATCGTCACGCTGTACCGTGTATTTTAAAACAGCGCCATCTCTTTTTTTCTTCTTTTTTTGTGATAGTGGGTGACGAGATGAGCGAAGTCGCTCGCCCGATGGCTCTTCATGCTTGCCCATAACAGCAGAACGCCACTCAGAATTTTGAACTACAACAATTCAAAACCCTGGATGGCAATGCACTGCGCTCGTCACCCCGAGATATAAGATGACAAATCTCTGTGTGCCTTGTAATTTCGCTGGAAACATTGTCCTTCAATCCGGAACACAGTAGTGTTTGCACATTTCTGCTTGGCGGTTGAATAACTGGCAAAGATGTGGTACTTCCCCAGGCGGACCCCTGCAAAAGAGTCCTACCACTACAAAAATCTCTTGTAGAATAGGTGAATTACTAGTTAAGTTTTCACTTCTGACATGCAGTCCTATGACTGATGTGTTTTTTTCGCAATTTTAGGGTTGCTCCCTTAGTAAAAGTTGATCATTATGGTGAGTACATTGACCTCCTTTCGACTTGGTACAGTCTATATGCGTAACCCTGTATATTGAAAACGAACACTTTTTCGCATATAGGTAGTTTTTTCTTTTAAATAATTTTATCACTCAGATGCACTTTAAAAATGTTAACCCGTTAATTTAAAAACCGTTTCAAAATCAAGTACCTAGGCATTGTGTTGATAAAGATAAAAAAAATACCCCCCAAAGTGATCAAATATCTCGGGAGCTCGATCTAAATGGTTCATCAAAAAAAACTGCTTAGTCTTAAATTGGTGGTAAATATTAAGCAGATTTTTTGAAAAATTATATTACAAATCTACTTTTATCATGAATCGTGTGTTAAATTTCATAGAAATAAATCAGGCGTTTAAACCCTCTGACATTGTCTAATCAAAACAATCTTGAAAGATAAAACGTTATTTGTATTTTTTGTATTAAAACCGTTTGTGTAGAAAAATTCACTCAGCGTTGATGTTTACCGAGTTTTACGCTACCCCCTAACTTCTCTTACTTGATGTATTCCCAATACAGTCACAATTTTTATTTTTATAGGGAATTTCTGGTCCTAATTGATGTTGAAACAACAGTTGAATCATATTTAACCTTTGCTGGAGATAGGATAGAGTAGAGGTATGGTGGCCGAGCAGTAGCATGTACGCTTTACAATCTGACGGCACCATACCAAGTTCGATCCTTGGCCTTGCACCATAGATTTATTTAGTATTTAAATAAATTACTTGCAGCTTCGATGCCATCGCTCAAAAACGGTGATGGAAAACATCGTGAGAAAACCGGTATGTCCAAGTACCTACCTACCTCAAAAGTTCAAAGATATAATATTATGACATCTACCAACATGCACTCAGCACTGGGCCAGCATGGTGGATTATGGCCCATCCACCGAGAGAAGGCATGTGTCCCAGCGGTGGAGAACATGATATGCTGATAATGATGATGGAGATAGGCTTCGATCACCCAAAGGCTTTACCTGGCATGCTATGCTACGTTTGCCGATTTCTCCAATCTAGACACATTTACACGAAATATTATTGGTTCTATCAAAGATTAATTAATATCGTCCTTGTTATATCAATCAATAATTAAATACCTACTCATGACCATTATCATTATGACTGTAGTGTTCAACAAAATCACAGACTTTCAATTGATTCCAGCAATAACCAACAAAGTAAACAAGAGTAGACTACCGCAATAGGCGTCATTATGAACTTGTAATAAAATTATTGGCCACACACAGAGCAGCGACGCCCTGGTGGCGACGAGTTAACCTGACCAGTGATGCGCCTTTAAGATCTTATCTATCGATAACTTTATCGATGAAAAAGTTGTACCAATCTGTGTTTTGATGGTGTAAATAATACGTGATGAAGTTAACTTGCGCAGTGGAGTGCATTCAATATCGATAGTTTGTATTTATGGAACAGAAACAACAATATCTAACGTAAAATTACTGTTAGTAACTCTAAGTAATACCCAGGTGTGAATGTTTGTATTGAATATCAAACTGATTTTACATACATATTTATTTTAATATTCATAATAATGTTCAATGATAGACCAATTCGAAAGTAGAAATACGAAGCTTGCTTTGTTGTTTGAAAAAGTCATCTGAATAGAATACACGCCGTTATGTTACTACATAACGTTTAACCATAAACCATTTAATCTTCTATCCAATCCCGTAACAGTACAGCTACTGGAAAAATAACAACGCCATTATACAGTTTATATCGACATCGATAAAACGCTCCACTACAGAGTATCTTCTAGAGAGCTACAATAAAATGTACCGAGCGACCAACTTGTATATAGAATTGAGTGAGGGAGCCACCGATATATTCCCCGCTAAAAACTGATGATCTCTCGCAGAAAATGTTTAGTTCTATCATTTGACTAACTCTACAGATACGTTGGCCGTTGTGCCGAGCTAGCTACAAGCCTGAGCAGTTACTTCACTCACCCTACCTCACCCCACTCGCCATATGCGCAGTTCACTCACACTTACACATCACGCACACACATGCCGTCACCTGCGGATCTGCGACCACACTTTAGAGTTTTGAATAGAGAATATAATAGGTAGACGCGTAATAATGCTCTTCAAATTCTATTCACACATTAGTGACAAAACTTTGCGGTTGCTTAGATAGGTACCAAAAAATTTCGTATTAAATATCTCGCCATAAGCTCAATAAACTCTCCAATGTGCATTGCAGAGATTTTTTGATATTTGCCAGTTATACAACCAAAAATGCGATAATATGCAAACATTACAGAATTCCAGATAAAAGAACTGAAAATGAAAGAACGTAAACTAACATTTCTTCGTTTCATTCTTTCGTTATCTATTTATTTCGGTGTATTTATGTAAATAAAGCTCCCAAATTAATTTTAATATTTGTAATCATTTTAATGATGTTATTTTTAGTAGCATGTATGTTTTTTTTTTTAATTTTACTTTTTATCCTAATATGATAAACTATAGTATAGTACTATAATAGTGTAGTATACAATTATAGTGTAGTATAGTATAGTAGTTTAGCGCACATAGCTACGCCTAAGTAACAGGAAAAAAATGTTTGGACGTTTATAAAACTTAGGGAGCAAGAATACATGGATTGATTTGAAACTTTGCAATTAAGTATTCAACATTTTGGGTAGCGTTGACGCTGAACTACAACGGACAAGCATTGCCATCAGGCAAGCGACTTACTCGTCTAATCATCTTATTGTTAAAAGAAAAGCTTAGTAACTTCAGTGTGCATGAAATAATAAATTCTGCGCTATTTCACCTCTATCAACTTACGTACCTACTCAATTAAATTACAGTGACGTATGCATCAGCCAATCCACCGATATGCGCTGCTGACACTCGCTTTGATTATAGAAAAAAAAGACAATAAGCTGCAATTTTTTTTTCTCTATCAAATCTTGTACTCAATGACATTGCTGTGACGTATGCAATGGAAATGCGTTTATCAAGAGAAACGCGTAATATAAGTTTTGATTATTAATTGTTCCGATCAATGAGTACCGTTTAGAACTTTTGTAGGTAAGTATTCTGAATGCTATACTATTACAGTTATATACATAAATTATATATGTGAGACGTTATCTATTTAGTGATAGATTTTTATGGACAATCAGTCAGAATTAAAAACCTGGAACGATGAACAACAATTTTTCATGGTCGATGTTTTTTCATTATTATTAAAAAATCAAGATAAAAATTAAGAAGAGTTAGTGTATGAAAAGATTGGAAAGCTCTTATTAAAATAATTTTACTATCAATTAACCCGTTTTTTTGTAAAAGCCTATCTGTTAGTAAATTATGCCTGTGGTACTAGGAAAATACGAAACTCCGAATGACGTTGCGTCGAAAATTTGTGATGCTGAATCACGGTATGCGGAAATTATTTTTTTCTGAAATACTCTGGTACTGGCGACTACTGATAAGGTACTGGCGGGATCGCGTATTTTAAAATTCCCTAATACAGTCAGAATATGCTTTGTACTTCTGCCATATTGCTATTCGTGTGCTCACTTGCGAAAAAACATAATGAATTAATAAAATTAGTTACTAGTATTTCGAGTAAAATCTCGACTTAAAAGGTAGAGTTAGTTTTACGCGAATAAAACAGTTTCATTCATGTGGCAAATAGATATACGAAAACAAACTAGTCTAGCTTTTATAAGATATCGCATTCTCTATCTAGCTTTAATATTAAAAAAGTTTCTAGATTATTCTCAGCTTTGTCTGACCTGCGTGAACTTAGGTATAGTTCGACTAACTTTTCTGTAGAGTTGGCCAAATTATAGTACTAAATTTTTAAGGGCTAGCTGCCAGTTTAGTTCAGAAAATTCAACGGTGTCTCCCCCATTCTACTCTATAGGCAAGTTGGTTGGCCTGTACAGACGCATAAATAGCTCAAGGTTGGTAGACTAATAAAGTGTATGACATTTTCAACCCTTCGCATCGAGTGCAATCAACGCTGGAAATTGATAGTCGTTTTGGAATAATTTTTTTCTCATATCCTAGGCGTATACGGCTGACGTCATATCGACGAGTTTGACGTCACTTGACACCATGGCGTCGTTTATTCCGTTATTAGAAGATTGCTAGAGACGGGCTCTATTAACCAGGGGTTTTCCAGTTTTTCTGGGTTTTTATTTCGGGGCCAAATTGTCTTATGTCTATTTTCTTCGTTACATGAAAGAAAAATGGATTTTCTAGGAATCAACGCACTCGCCAAACCGCTGAAAGATATAGTTTGCCCAATGCCTCTAAAATACTCAAGTAGTAAAATTTCACATCGAAGGGGATGAAACGGACACCTTTATGTATGATAATTATCAATATAAAAAACCGACTTCATAAAAATGACAGAACTGGACCAAGTTACCATTACCACACGGGAAGCACCATACTTTCAAATAAAAAAAGAAACACAAAAATAGGTTCACCCAGTCGAAAGTTATGAGATAACAAACAAACAAAAAACAGTCTAATTAATAACCTCCTCCTTCTTTTTGGAAGTCAGTTAAAAATAAAAAACATGCTACGCTAATAAAACTCGGTTTTCGTACCTATTACTGACAAAAAGTAAAGAAAGGCATATCTTTGGAAAATCATTTAGTTTTTGGTGACTATAAGGTTTTAACCAGTAAAATTCTTACAAATGTCGCAATAATGTAACTTTTACTTATTATTATTTATTTGATAACTTATACGGGAAAAGAGAAAAAGAACACGTGAATTATATTTTTCTGAAAATCAAGGAAGTAATCGTTCCAGTAGGACATCGGATGAAACCGAGGGGACCTGCTCGTTACTATATAACCAGCCTTGTTGTTTAAAACGGTGTCCTCCAGCCTCCAAGCAACTTTGTTCTAGGTTATGTTCAAGTTTGTTAAATTAAACATTGTACACATTATTCACCTCCGAAGTTCAAGCTTGCCTTTAATAATAACATGTATGATTCAGATCGTTTACAAGTCTGCAAGTGGTCATCTCAAGGTGACATTCAATTTTACTCAATGTGAATACCTTTAGCTGATTTAATTATGTATTTCAGATACCTAGCTTTCACCTTTGTTTTTGGGTGTAATTAAGACGTGGTTTAAATGAGTGTTTAACTAAATTTAGTGCTGAAGGGTTAAATTTCTTATTTTCTTCGAAACACATCTTGATGTAGTTTTTTTTTAATTTTTTTATATATATTTTTATTGTAAAATAGGCTTGCGCTTGGCCGCCAACTCGCCTGATGTTAAGCGATGATGCGGCCTACGATGGATCACGCTTGCCTAGAAGAAACCGATTCACTTTTGACTTGAAAACACCCAGATTGTAACTATCGGGAAACACCCATTCAGGCAGCGCATTCCACATACTAGCAGGAATACATATAGAATAGATCTACGTTTGGCCACCAACTCGCCTGATGGTAAGCGACGGTGTGGCTGAGGATGGAACCCGTTGATTTAGAAGAATACTATTCACTCTAGCCTTGAAGATGCCTAGATTGTAGTTCTCAGGCAAAAAGGAGGACGGCAGGGAGTTCCATCCGTGGGCAATACGTAATACGTAATACGTATCATAAAAGACGCCCCAAATCGTTGTGTACGTATCTTTATTATAGTTGAAACTTGCAGGTACAGTATGGTAATGAATTTTGATATATTATATTGAATGAATGTTAGTGCAATAATCAGCGGTAGGCATCGAAAGCCTTTATATACGTACGTGAAAATCTGAGCTAAGGCCTAGCCAAGACCAACCTAAATGATCCGTAATTGCTCATTATTGGTTGTAAAGTATTTTCAAGTCAAGGCTTGTATAGTACTTTTCTCAAATATTGCGCGGATATTCACATTAATATATTTATTAATCATCATCATTATACGCCAGAACAAGTCCACGCCTCCTCCTTAGCCCTCCACACTGAACGACAGCCTGCCATCTGCATCCACTGCACCTTCCTACGCTGCGTCTTCCGGTTCGTGATCTCCACTCAAGAACCTTTCTGTCCCATCGGTTATCGGATCTGCTGTGACTTCAACTTTCAAATTCCAATAGCTATGTCGGTGACTCTGGTTCTTTGGCGAATATCCACGTTCCGGATTCTATTGCGCAAATAAATTCCGAGAATAGCTCTCTCCATTGCCCGCTGTATGACTCAGATTTTTTCAAAAGGCTAACAGTTAAGGTCTACGTCTCAGTACCATAAGTCATCACTGGCAACACACACACTGGGTAAAGACCCTTGTCTTTAGGTACTGTGCTATTTTGGACGAGAAGATATCACGTAATTTCTCGAATACTGCCCACCCGAGTTGGATTCTTCGAGCGACCTCTTTGCTTACCTAAGTTGGACTTACCTAACTGAACAATCTGTCCAAAATGGTGTCCAAGAGGTGTAATGGTCATTAATTTCGAGAGTATCGTTCCCAGCGACTACTGTCACGGGTAAAACATGAACATTGGACATGATTTTCGTCTCGTTGTCCATATTCATTTTAAGACCCACCTGTTGGGAAAGGCTACTGAGGTCGCCTAGACACGGAACGTCCATGAGAATACTTCAAAATGGCCATGGCCACGTACTATGATCAAATCATACCAGCGTCAGACATCTTAAAATATTAAATATTTATTATCTGTGATTACTAAATAATACTCTTAACGTTCGCCTCTTTTTAATGAATAACGTAATTTAACACATTAAAAAATAATTAACTTTTTGCACATTGAATTATTGTTCGTAATTTCAAGATATTAGAGGATACAATAATTGACCACCACTTTAAAGTCAAACCTAAGACCCAAAAAACCAAACCCAAAACCAACCCTAAAGTTTCAAATTTTCATCGAATGGGAAAATTATGAACATATTGAATACTTATGTTGAAGAAACTTATTATTATTTACTTCATCATAAATATCATTAACCGTGTTTCGCCGCCTACTGAGTAAACAATCATAATTATGTACCTAAGACCTAAGTATTATTTAGATCTCGTCTTTGACGCGCCATTCGTTCAGCAGCCTTATTACGTTAGCTGTCACTCGTAATTGCAGTCTCACCATCCGATACACAACCCCACTCTTATCAACTGAGAAAGAATACTAGTCATAACAAAATAGCCAATTAAGTATTTACGGCTTTAAGATGAAAGAACTTCAAGTGTACTCCGGAACCAAGTCTGGGGGTAGAGTTAAAGGGTAGGGGTTAGAGGAATGGAGTTTACAATTACCGACGCGGTTGTGAAATAGGGATGAAAACGTTATAGATCTCGGCGAAGAGCAACGCATCTTTTTATTAACACGCTTTTATCAGGTTCACTTGTAACTAAACTATGTAAATAAATTTTGAAAGTCGATTTTCACAAACTTCTAAATTTTCGTATCGATTTAAAACTTTACGTACCAATTACATTTAGTACCATCAAACTGATTTGATCATAGAGACAGGTGTATAGTGGAGCTCTTCAATAGCTACTAGTCAACCCCTCGAGTTTGGGTTCCTTTTGTGTATGTTAACGAGTCACTTATTTAAACGATAATAACTATTTTCTGCCAAGATTTTGATGGCTTACTTAATTCTTAAAGTACTTAGTTTACCGCCAAGCTCTGTTTTGAAGAAAGCTATCCATATAATTTAATACTACAGAAAAAATCAATAAGATGAAATCAAGCGCTGTAGATTTTATACGACCAGAAAAATATACCTAATTACCTACCTATAGTTTTTATTTTAAAAACAGTCTGCGACAATTTCACTACTTCCAATTGATCATTTCACGAGCTGAACAATTTTGAATACAACACCGACACACCCGAAATCGTGTCGCCAACCCCCTGTCTGATACAAGAACTCCAGCAAAAATGCCTCCAAACTGGGCCGAAGGGGAGGCACCGGTTCCCTGAAAACACACGGAGCAATTTTCTTAATTTTCCTGCTACGTTTAAGAGGCAGAGGGTCTTCGAAAATACTTTTTGATCGAAGCAGGTGGCCAAGAAATTTGAAGTATAGGTTTTTATTCGAATTTTATCAAATTGTCAGAGGTATAAAACCTTTGGGCCAAGTATCGTGGCTTCCTCTAGCTAGAGGTAACAAGGCAAACATTAGAAAGTCTATGATCCGATTTCCTCGTGATGTTTTCCATAAACATTCCGATATTTAAAAAAAATGTTACGTAGACGAGCTAGTCTCTCGCCTGCTAGTAAGCAGCTAAGCACCAAGCGCGCTCTATCATGAGCGCGCTTGTTGCTTAGCTGCTTACTAAGCTGATCGAATGTTTACTATTCTACAGACAACTTCTGCAAATAGATAATACTTATACCAACAAAGTTGAAGGGAAGAAAGCAGTTTCGTGAGCAAGAAGCGTGGTCTCAAAAACGCACAGATTATGCTAAAATTTTAAACCGTATCTTCTTGTCCTTAATGATCAAAACGCCTCAATATTGCGAAGCCTTATCGTTATAATTTATTCACAGCAGAGAGGCGCCTTCCGTTACTGGCGTGGGACTCCGAGGTGGAAAGTTAATTTGTTTTCTTCTTACAATAATAGAGAAATGTTTCGTTCCTTTGTTTCTTTTATAAAAATGACACCTTTATTATTTTAATAGTCTGTGAAACCACCTTTTGATTAAAAAACATCGTAAAAACAAAACAACATTAGAAAATAGACATAATTATGTGCAGAGCAACTTTTAACACTACCTTTTTTGATAAGGGGAACTCTTTACAGGATACCCAGCTGTGTTTTCGTGCAACCAGGGTATGTATAGGGAATCCCACCCGCTCAAGCTCCTCAGTGGCCTACCTCGATGGATGACGGTGGATGCAACTCGAGAGAAACGCATCGAAACCCCCCCATTTTTTGTTGGAGTGAAATCTTACACAATATGATCAGCCGCTTTCAGGATGCAGCCGGGTCATTTGTGATTGGACACACTGAAACGCCCGGTGCCCTGCCTCCGTGCCTGAAAGAATGCCCCGGGATAAGCAGCACGTTACTGTACTGACCCTTCTCTATCCACGACATCGTGGTCCACACAAAGTTGTCGTCCTCTCCCTGGGGTCGTTTGTGTGGATGATCAGAACCCAATCTCCGATCACCCTGAGCCCAGAGATCTCATAATAGATTCATGCTATAGACAGGGGATTCCGATGCCGTATTCTACTGCCCCGACGGTGGCACCAAGGATAATCGGAACCCTCCCACTTAGTATTTCGATTACGCTCCTTTTGGTACGTAGGTAAATATACACTCTCTCGTCGCCACCATATTACAGATGCAAAAGTCATTATCTCGCTCTTTTCTGTCTGTCTATTTTTTACTTTTGTGATCAAACGACTGACTCAATCTTTTTGCAAATTTGTAGGGGACATCCCAGGATTTTTTTTCGGAACAACACGTAGAACCCCGAAAATTACGGGGAATCGGAAAATCACAGGAGAAACCGCAGGGCGTGAGCTGGTTTACCACTAATTTACGAAATACTTATGTAGTAACAACCCACATAATCTTGATACTGATAATCAAGACCACGATAAACATC
Organism: Agriopis leucophaearia; assembly: GCA_949125355.1. Classification (NCBI taxonomy): domain Eukaryota; kingdom Metazoa; phylum Arthropoda; class Insecta; order Lepidoptera; family Geometridae; genus Agriopis; species Agriopis leucophaearia. The sequence goes on from OX421270.1 coordinate 7,886,851, forward strand.
TCGAGCCTGATATTCCAATTAATAAATTCCGGAGCCTTTGCACAAACAACAGTAAATCAACGTCGATAAATCAGTACAATACGCCACACACGCCCAAAGGGTACTCTAATAAAGGATCACCATGTATACCTACAGATGGGTTACACTCTGTACATACAGGGTGTATAGGTAGCCGCTTTGTCTACAGTGCCTCATCGGTCGAAACTTTACTTTCCGCAGTCAAACTTAGATCAAGCCAAGAATCTGAGGATATATTGCTGGAGAGCGCTCGACTGTGACAATAGTGGTTTTGGTGTGATAATGCCGAAATAGTAACTTTTATCTAATACGTTTTGTTTTGAGTGTCTTAAATTATGTAAGAAAAAGTCAATTTCCTTACTCGTCTCCACATAATATGTAAATAATTTATGAATGCAACTGTTTACAATAACTTGTGAAGCAGCTTATGAGAATGCACTTTCTGTTACTAAATTTTTACTAACACGCTTATACCTACTTGAACACGCGTGGACTTTTGTGTATTATTCATAAGAATAATACATAAAAGTCCAAGTCAAATACTAGAACATAACAATGGATGCTATTCTTCGGTAAAACATAATTTATTGATATCCGATTTACTCTGCCACTTTTTCTCACATTGCGAAACACATAAGAGTGACGGGGACAGAAACAGCTACAAACCCTGACGACACCAGCGAACAAAAAACACATCGTCGACATAATCTCATCCCAACAAAATCTAAATTACCCTGAATTATTTGGTGTTCATAAACAATGCACGGGAACAGAGCAGCGCCGTCTTAATTAAACTTGCTCTATATACTTACGTACTCAATCTCACTTGTGGAAGTTAAGGAAAGGTTAAGGCGCTAGGGGGGAGGCGGGTTTCCCATCCCTACTTTACCGCCTGTTCGACATTCCCGAATTTTCCCAGAGTATCGCTTAATGCAGGTTTATTATCTACCGTCGTTTGCGTTAATTAATTCTTTGTGTTTTTTTGTTTTGATTATGTAATGTTTAAAACTATTTTTCTGACGAATCCCTAGTGTATTTACGCTTGTACGTCCCTTTAAGTACAATAAGGAATTTGGGATCAATTATTTTACTCTATAGATATTTTTGAATGATGCTATCCTATCCTTTAGCCTATCCTGAATAAAAAAATATGGAGTTAAAAAAATAAAGCCGATTAGAGAGCTGTACCCTTAGTACAAGATTTGATAGTTTTCGAAAACTTTTTTCGTTTTCGTTTTGATGCATACATTGCTGGGCTGAAAGCTATTCGAAACTATTTTTCGTATTTGAGTGAAGCAACCTATACTGCCGATTACTACCGATTTTAGTTCATCCGCGTTTCCGCTAGAGGCGTTTTACTAAAATGTATGGGACAATACGGAAACGAAAAAAGTTTTCGAAAACTGTCAAATCTTGTACTAAGGGTACCGGTTCATTCTTAGCGCAGATAATTTCTCTGGCAATTCAACGCGGGAATGCAGCCAGCGTGCTCGGTACTCTACCATACGGACAAAATCTTGTTTTAGATTTTTAGTATAAGTTTATTATTTAAGGCTTTTTTGTGTTTGCTTCATTTAATTTACCTTGGTACATAAAAAAAAAATAGTCGTATGACTGCCGCCAGATATAAAAACTTAAGTAGTAATTCACGTATTTTCACAAGATATGATACTTTATAAAAAAAATCGGATACATTATATCTCACACGAGTTATTTACTTCTCCCTGTTGCAAAAGTGCCCAACAGGCCTAAAGAAGTTTACACTTCAAAAAATTTGAAACTTTCAGAAATTAATGTACAATGGCTATAAATATTATTTAATTTAAATTTAAATGAAATAAACAGGTGAACTTTTTTCATATCCACTACCATAGATAATCCTTGTTTGTAAATTACAAAGCTAGTAGATAGATATATGTGTTACAAAGTGACCAGTGTGTTGCGTGTGTGTGTGTGTTATTGTGTGTACATATATCAGTCTCTGGCAGCCATATTACAAGCTTTGCTAAGTTTGGGGTCAGGTGACCTTAAGTGCAAAAAATGTCCCAGATATTTATTTATTTAAAAGTGTCAGTGTCATCTCGTTCCGCTTATTATTACAGAAACCAGTAGAAAAGTGTCATATAAATCTGCAAACAAATAAATAAAAAGATCGATCTACTAATGATGGGCCGATCGATCGATCTTTATATCTATTTATTGCACAATGTATTGTACAGTACATAAACATATTTATTAAACTAAAGTCAGCTTCGAACATAGACCCCGTCAAGGTGCTGCTATGGGGTAGAGGATAACTATTGTCTAGTTATTATATTTATCACAAAATACACGTAATAAAATTAAGATTAAAATAAAAACAATATAGCTATTTCTTATTTTATCCGTCTTAGTAGAATAACCATTTGGTATGTATGTCTAAATAAGGGATATCTTGGTTGGGATAAATGGAATAAACCTTCTATTAATATTAATCATGGAAATACTGTACCCACTCGTAGTCACGCTACGCTACAATACTATGACGCCTACGCCCGCCCTCGTAGCTGCGTAGCGCCCGCGCACTTGACACCTACGCTGTCTGCGTGAGTATTTATTGTATTCGAAATATAATTTGATATTTTTACTAATTATTCTGTGTATTTGTGCGAGTGAAAGAGAGAGTGAGTGAGAGATAACAGATCTGAACGGCAGGTAAAAAGATAAGGCTGGGTTGAGGAATTTCAAACTATTCATAAGTGCAAATTCTGTTTTTATTGAAACTAAAAACTTTTAACACATGTTATCGCGTGTAAATTACATAATTGTAATTACTGAAATTTCAAGTACTTTGCAGTGTCTGTGGTCACAGGTAGACTAGATGGTGGGTATCTATAGAAATACTATGAAATATTTTTACAAGTACCGCCAATATTTTTAATCAAAACTTTCCCTATGCACGCAGTAGTCGCTCACGGTGTCCAGAGGTTTGTCTTCATGCATTTTTTTCTTTAGTAGTTTTAAGAGAAGCATTAATCCATTTGTCTGTATATCATAATGTCTGATTGTGTGAACGATCCAAACAAAGGTACAAGTTACAAGAGAAGTGAGAATTGGGGGTTAATTTTGCAAATAATTTGCTCGTACTTTACTACATTTATCATTAGTGTTAAATTTGACTACAAATATTTAGTTTTACGTTATCAGTTTAGTATAAAATATTTCTTTTTCAAATTGGAAATAAGCTCGTGCTTGGCTGCCAACTGGACGACGATGCGGTCTACTAAGGAGCATGCTTTCATAGAAGAAACCGATTCAAATAAAATAAGTGAAAAATTATAAACATGCAAATTCATTATAATTGTATAATTCATTATGTTATTACGTGTTTAAATGATATCATGTAAGAAATAAATCCGCATTAACACAATATTGTTTTTTTTTATCTACACTAATATTATAAAGAGGAAAGATTTGTACCTTTTTTTGTATGTTTGTATGTTTGTAATGAATAGGCTCCGAAACTACTGAACCGATTTGAAAAATTATTTCACTGTTGGGAAGCTACACTATCCCCGGGTGACATAGGCTATATTATATTTTGTAGCGAGGCCGAAGGCCGAGCTTACACTCGTGCGAAGCCGGGGCGGACGGCTAGTTTTATTATAAAAACAAAGGTCATGATAGTGGTTCAAGAATATTTTATATCCACATCTCGCATTATCTTTGTGCCGGAATACTTGATTTTAACAGATGTTAGAATTATTATGATACACTGGCTGTTGCCAGTTTGATCGCGTAGACTTTCATATAAACCATAACCCTCTTTATCTACCTTAATTAGACCCTTTCGCAATTCCAATTTTTGGAATCACTACATTATACACACTCGTATATAAGAGACCTGCCAATTTTCAGCTTCGTCAGTCAAGTAGTTTTCGACATTTCGTGATTCACTTTTATACATAACCATACAAAACATTTTCTTTGTCTATGACATACCTTATAATTTAAAATTAGTATGCATTTGAAACATATTTGTTGTTAGTTATTACAAAAATATAAAAGTTCGATAAATGTAAAGAAATAATACAGGCAAGGCCTAATTTTCATTTTCAGAGTATAATTAAATTTTCCTAAACCAATCCATAAAAAGTTTACAAAACTCGCTTATTCCTTAAACCACGCGTTACGAGTATAATTGACCCCTATTAATACTGGACGTCGTCGATTCTAACTAAACGACATCTATCGGTGTCTGAAATCAACCCAATTTGCGTTCAGCCGGGACTAGTCCCACAATGATGTAGTTTTTGACTTTTCACCTTTAAGTTGACTGGTTCACAGAGGTTTCAGGATTTATATTTACACTATTTATATTTACGTATGTACGTTTACGTCTCTTTTAACACGCTTATATTAGCTTCACTATTACTATCATCATCAGCCTTTTATTGCCCACTGCTGGACATATGTCTCTCCTAATGCACGCCACTGAGCTCGGTGGTTCTCTGCATCCACTTTTTAGCCGCTGTTAATCAAATTTATTTAATTTATGTTTTTTTAATACGTGGGCTTACTAACTATGTATACTACTAATTGTTGCTTCGATTTGAAACTTTACAAGTATTATATGTAATCCAGATGAAAATACAAGAACTTGGTACTATCGAACTGATCTGATGATGGACCCAGGAGGCTGATAGTGGAACTCTTCAATGAGGTCTCCCAAGTATGGGTCTTTTGGTTTGTTTTACGAGTCCCGAGTCACGAGTTTTAGTCACGAGTCTAAAAAAACACAATGTAGATACTTAAGATACTAAGTAAGAGTTAATTTGAGACTAATATAGTAAAAACCATAGTTGCTGTAACGTAAGAGGGGGCGGGGGCTTCGTCGCGACGTCTCGCCCACCCTCGGAATACAGAGTTCAGTACGACCAACTTATCTGTGAAGTGAATTTGGAGAGCCACTATAGTATTTTCGGAACAATATTGACAGCTGCTCGTAGTACATTTGATGTTCCTTCATTTGACCAACCCTACAGTTAAGTTTGTCGGTCTATACGCTAAGTTACTAGCTAGGTCAAAGACTGCATTGACTTTTTAAGTCTGTAGAACTTTGAATAAAAACTGTAGGACCACGCAGATTTTTGATAGATATAGTTAAGATGCAGTTGTATTATTATTAACGGGAGATCCACCCACAATCTTATCACGGTAAATATACCGTTAATAATCATTAAGCTGTATTTAAAATCCGTGATAGTTTAAAACAGTGTTTTATAGTTAAGTTATTTTATAAGTTTACTAGCTGCGGATTTACACGCAATTCTTTTATTTAGACATTGTTTTCAACATGTAAAACTATAGTTAAATTTTAATATTTTCCTACTAAATTACTAGGTTGTGTACACGAAACTCGATCGCAGGCGCAATGTTGCCCTCTGTCTGTATAGGTATTCACAAAGTTTAATCACTGAATAATTCATAAAATTGTATTTCATGAAAATCAGCCTCCTTTAGGGGATGATTTTCGAAAGAATCTAACACATGCCAAGCATCCATTACATTTAACTTTAACCAGTGTGGTCTACCCGTGATGAATTACGGTGCTGAAACGTGGACACTTACAGTTAGAGCGGTCTGCAAGTTCGAGGTCGCTCAGCAAGCTATAGAGAGACCCATTCTTGGCGTTTCTCTGAGGGATCGAATCCAAACGAAGTTATTCGCCAGAGAACCAAAGTCATCTACCACCAGTCACACGTATCTGTCGCAGAACCGATAACAGTTGGGTGGGGGTAAACATGTTCTAGAGTGGACATTACGAATCAGCAACGGTAGCGTAGGCCGCACTGAGATTCGTTGGAGTGAAGACATACGTAAGGCAGCTGGCAGTGGAAAAGCCGACTAAAGTTTTGATTGGCGTGCCTTGGGAGAGGCCTATGTTCAGCAGTGGACTAGTATAGACTGATTATGATGATGATGAGATTTCACATCATGAGAGGTTTAGTCTGTGCGATGATTCCTAGAACAACGCTTGTTTTTTTAAATATAATTAGATTATTATTAATGTGTTACGGATTTAATTGGTTTCAAACACGCACGCTTTTGTACTCACGTCCATTTTCTTAATTACAAAATAGTGTACCAAAACTTACCTGTTTTGGTTCATCATCATCATTTCAGCCAGAGGACATCCTGCTGGACATAGGCCTTCCCTAACGATCTCCAAAAAGGCCTTTGGAAGCGGCCTGATGCATCTAGCGTTTTACTTCGGTCTCTTTTAGGTCGTCTGTCCATCTTGTGAGTGGACGTCCTACGCTGCACGTACGGGTCCGTGGTCTCCATTTGAGAGACTTTCAGCCCCATTGCCCATCTGTTCTGTGCGCTATGTGCCGAGCCTACAGCCAAAGTCAAGTTGTAAATCCGGTGTGCTATGTCGGTAACTTTCGTTCGTCTACGGATCTCATTTATGATTCGATCTCGTAGAGAAACCCCGAGCATAGCCCTCTCCATAGCTCGTTGTGCGACTTTGAGCTTGCTAATGAGGCCCATAGTTAGAGACCACGTTTCAGTACCGTATGTCTGTTTTAGTTAGTTTGTCAGAAATAATAATATTATTGTAAGAACATCTTCGACGAAATCTTAATTCTTTGATCCTCTCTATATTTTCTTTTATCTATACTATCTTTATCTATCTTTTAGAAGTATAGACTTATATGCTAATATTATAAAGAGGAAAGATTTGATTGTTTGTTTGTTTGCATTGAATAGGCTCCGAAACTACTGACCCGATTTGAAAAATTCTTTCACTGTTGGGAAGCTACTATCCCCGGGTGACATAGGCTATATTATATTTTGTAGCAAGGCCGAAGGCCGTGCGAAGCCGGGGCGGTCGGCTAGTAGTTTATAAATATATTTTGGAATTATGTTTATGAAATAATTAAAAAAAAAGATTTTTTAGTGCCTATGCACTAAGTATTAGTTATGAATATATCGTACATATTAATCTTTAATCGCGAGCCAGCTACTAAATATCAATTCGATTAAGTGAAGGTGCGTACTAATAACCATTTGTTTAACCCAAACACAAATAATCGAATTAATCGCAGGGCGGGCGATACCAACATTATTAATGTAAGACCCGAACCTCCACCTTCCCCCCTCCCTGTCTGTCTCTCTCTTTCACTCCCTCCAAGTGAGGAGAACCTGACTTCGGAGAAACGGACGATTCGCAAAAGACTGAGTGAAACTTAAAGATTTGTTGGAGTTTAGTGGAAATAATGATTTTGAACTGTGCGGTAAGCCTTTTGTTATTTTTAGTGTAATTTACATTTATAGGTACTACACAAACACATCATCTCATCTCTCATCTATACATGACCAAAAAAGGTGATGATATTAAAACTTTTTAATCGACTTCAAAAAATTCGATTCGGGTTCTCAATTCGTTTGTATTTTTTTTATGTTTCTTACCTCAGAAGTCCGTTATTTATGAACCGATTTGAAAAATTCTTGAAAGGATATATTTTCAGATTGGTCCCATAGAAATTTCATCAAAATCGGTTCAATAGTTTGACTTCTAAATCAAAATAAGTGGAAATTTTTATTACCTGGGTTACAGTAACCGAATTTGTCCATTTTATACTAACAGTTTTTTTTAATCTATACTAATATTATAAAGAGGAAAGATTTGATGGTTTGTTTGCATTGAATAGGCTCCGAAACTACTGAACCGAATTGAAAAATTATTTCACTGTTGAGAAGCTGCACTATCCCCGGGTGACATAGGCTATATCATACTTTGTAGTGAGGCCGAAGGCCGAGCTTACACCCGTGCGAAGCCGGGGCGGACGGCTAGTTGATATTAAAGGTCTAAGAAACTCTGGCGTGACGCTTTTAAATTCTTGTCTCATTCCGGAGGGATGAAGTTGGCAACATTAAAGGTGGTGGAGTAGGTACCTGGATTTATGGAAGGAAATGACGGAGATCTTCGAGCAGTGGAACAGTACAGGTTAAAAAAACCTAATAACTTCTTTGACAAAACAACTGTACAAAATACGATTTAAAGTGACGAAAATATGAATTTCATTGAAATCTACAAAATCGGGCACCTCTGCAAAAAGTTAAACCAACAGAAACTTTTCTAAAAGTGCTATCAATAAAAATACATAACAGTTAAAAATACAATGTCAAGTGTTGATTTCTTACAACAAATTACAAAACTTAAACACAAGATTAACAAACCATGACAGAAGTTTACTCCTGTTGCGTGTTCCACGAAATCTATTCTCATCTCATCATTATAACGCAAAACGTCTTTATCTCAACGTAATAAGGTTTAAAAAGGGTTGTGAATGAATGCGTAAGCTGAAAATCGGTTTGGGTGCTGCAAATTTTATTTTCGGTCAATAGCCACAGTTTTAACATCTATGCTGTTGTGAGAAGGTCGTGTATTGTTTGTTTTTGATGTTTTAAGTTGTTTTGGTAGTTGTGAGGTCAAAGCCACCCTGCCTCAACCCCGCGTGTTATTTACGTGTGAACACAGCCCTCGTAGGGTTCAATTTATCTGACCTACTGGGCCTCCCACTAATATAACGCTGTCGGTACTTGTACCCCTTTTATAGGAGGTCACTTTTTTGGGTGTGTGCGTGAAAGTGAAATAGTTTTCTCATTTTTAGTTTGAGAGAAAGTAGTTGAGAAAAATTTAGAATCTAGACAAGTGAGCTGACAAGTGACATTTTTAAACTTTTGTGATTTTATATTTAAAACAAAAATAACCATAATCTCAAAAACATTCTTATAATAATCTTACATTGACTTTTGTCTTGCTCTCTCATTAGCCGAGAGAGCGAGACACACACCACATCAGATTCACCACATTCCGTCAATTTATTTTTTAATTTATCAAATATGTATTTCATTTAATTATTTTCACATTTCTTAATTTGTTCCTAAGCTTGTTCTCGTAAGCTTTTTTGTATCTTTATCAGTTTATCCCGATCAAATAATGATTGAAAATGTATTCAAAGGTGTAAATCTCAATAAAAATATCAGCTATTTCATAGAACGGACGGTGGATGGAGCGAACGAATAGTCAACTGGCATCCAAGAGATAGCGCATGGATGGTAGGACGGCCCAGAAGAAGATGGTGCGATGACATATTCGAGGTGGCAGGTGCAACCTGGGGCCTTACCCCTAGCTTCACTTTTGCGAGCCAACTTTTAGTAGGTACCTGATAGGTACCTAAAATTAACCAACTCATTTAAGCTGCATCGTTTAAAAGCGTCTAACTTGAATGAACGATAATCCGTTTTACTATGCGTGTGTGCGTCGGTAATGATACAATATAATAACACTTTATTAAAAACAACAAAAACAAGTATAACATTATGACTACAGTAATCTAGGCTTTTAACAGGCGGCCTTATCGCTTAAAGCGATCTCTTCCAGGCAACCGTGGTGATATTTAATGACTTTCAATTCTGCAACTTTTCAGTATATCTATGCTGTTGTAGATGTATTTTTTAGGTACAGTTTGCTGAGAGATTTTTATAATGTTCCTCGCAGGTCGTACACAACTTACTTACCTATATACCAAACACCGTGTATGGATGGTCAATAATGTACCTATTCAATCTGTGAAAAATAAGTTTTATATTAATTATGTGTTAATTTCTTAAAAGTTGCGTGCAAGTTTAGAACCTCACAAACATAAAAGTGTAAAAGACAAAAGTTCGCGAGATGATTCACACACGTGTGAGCGAAACTTAACGTTAAGATGAAACTTTTTCTTGACCTACCCCAAGCCCGTTTCAGTTGCCGCTTGCCGCGAAACAGACTATCGAACGTACCTACAATAAAATAAAAAACCATTATTACGTGACAAAGAAATAATCCCTCTACGAAATATTGAGTCGACAATCGAAAGTGAAGGGGAGTTCGCGTCCAAGTGGCGGGCAGATTCACGATTGCGGCCATCTTAGGGGACTCACCCCAACTGTATGATGGACTGGAAATATTCCATAATATCTAAAGCGTCGTTACAATGCCTTAGCAGAATATTTTTCTTGGGCAGAAAGCCGATATTCCCCCAAGAGTTACGACATTTCAATTTGCCAAGGCGGGCGGAAAATGGAATTACGATTGAAGCGAGAGCAGTTGAGCGCTGACGGGTGTCTCGCTCGAAACCGAAAGCTCCCGAACGACCCCGATCCTTGGCGAAGTTGTAGCGTCGCACACCACCCGTGTATTGATTAGATGCGGAGCGCTCGAAGTCATTTATACAAATTAGGCTGCAAACAATAAAAATATATAAATAAAAAAAGCGAAAAACATGGTCAAAATTACATCTTATTAATATATTTTTTATTGATAAGATAACACGCTCAGCACGAAACTATCCGTCACATCTGCTCTGATTGAATATAAGAAGTAGTATAAAAAATATAACGATTTTGTTCAAAGAATTTAATTAGAGGGCTGTAACATTCGTACGTAGTACCTACTTACGCAGACAAAAACAGTAAAATAATTTATGTACTCACTGCAAAATTGCTGCAAAGAGTGTATTGTTTAATTTCCGAGATAATTAATATAAAAGCGATCCTATTTGACGCGGTCGGCATCAGCGGTGAAAATGTAAACGAATAAATATACATTACATTATTAACGAATGTTGGCCTCGTTTCGCGCTCTCTTTGTTCGTTTCACGATTTTCCGTGAGAATTAATTGAAAATAAGTTTTCCTCAATGCGGTTTCAAGGTTCAAAATAATTCGTTGGGGAAACCATTTCGTTCGCGTTGATAGAGCTCGGTGATCTCTCTCGCAATGAGCTTTGCTGTTTATGTGATAAGGTGTATTATTGTTTGTGTTTTAGTGATAGTACGTTTCATGATTTGTGAGTTTATAGCAACGGTGAAGTGTCGGTGTTTATAATGGTGGCAGCGCGTGGCTCTCGCCGGCCATATTGAAAAAGTTTGGCGCGAAAAAAGGCGGTTAAACACAGAAATATATGGCGACCTACAATGCAAGTTCCGAACGCGCTTTGCGAATGTCACGCACGACAGTTACTGTAGCAGGGTTCGCAGGACGCTTTTAAAAGTGATCTTATTTTATTTTTTTATTTTAAACTATAACAAAAAGAACTTTAAAAAAAAATGTTTTGGATGGTCTGGATGCTTTTTTATATTCGCTTGATTTTTAACCGACTTCCAAAAAGGAGGAAGTTCTCATTTCGACTGTTTTTTTTTAAAATATTTATTACCTCAGAACTTTCAACTGGGTGGACCGATTTTGATGATTCTTTTTTTATTTGAAAATTTGGACCAGTTCTGACATTTCTATGAAGTTTTTCGTTTTGTCGGTTTTCTATACTGATAATTGTTTAATGTCGGCGTCAACAATAACCGGCGAGAAATTAAAAAAAACTTTCTGTTGGTAGGTACCCTTTTATATTTTTGTATGAGACGGTTTTGATTATCAATTCTCACCCCTGGGGCCGTACGTCTGTCTACTTGTTATAAGCGATTCAGTTTAGGTGATTGCGAAAAGTTGCGCGACCGTAAACCGTATCTCGACGCGTTAAGGTTCGCGTTCGCGTGATTTTACAGACTGTGGTAATTCGTGCCCGCGGTTAGAGAAGGGCGTACGGACCCTGTGCTATACCCGCTGATAAACTTCTTGACCCGCGGACATCCTAGCGGGTGGGGGCGGGTGGTGGACATTATAAAGTACTTATAAAACCGCCTCATTATCTATAGAAACTTAACTTTAAGGGCGCATTTCCAATCACGCCAGCAGCGCCACCACATAAGAACCAACGCGGCGCACAAAGTTTGTTTATTCCGTACAACTTACCTGCATGGTTAGCATGCCCACCGGTACAGGCATGTTCTCGTTAGCGCTCTTGGCGTCATGGGTATTGTTGCCGTTCATTCGGAACGCACGTGGATGCATTTACCTAAGTATTGCCACTTGCCAATACAAAAATGTAGGTAACTAGTAACTAGCAAACATAAAATATAATCTATATTTATATAAAAATGAACCCCTGTTTACATTGGTCATGCCATAACTATAACTTCAGAACGATTTTACCGACTTCATTCATTTTTTTTTTAATTTTCGAATACATTGTAGTAGTACATTCTTACGGAAAGAAAAATTAAGAAAATTTGAAAATGTCAGAAATCTTAACGACCATTTTTAATGGGTGAAACAGCAGGGCGCAGCTATTTTAATATAAATATAGCTGGGATGCTTTCTGTTTTATATAGTAAAAAAAACAACATTATTTACATACTTTTTTTTGTAAGTTTTTCATGTAAAAAGTCTCTAGTGCTTAGATAGATAGAAACTTTTTATAGAGCGGGTGAACCAGTGGGGTTAGTACGAGAACTTGCGAAAAAGTTATCGTTACGTAAACGATAGCAAATGTATGAAAAAATCAGTTTCCTTTTACGTCCGATAGAGGCGCTACTCAATTTCTCATACATTTTGCTATCGTATACGTAACGATAAGTTTTTCGCAAGTGCTCGTACTAACCCCACAGAAATAAAAAATACAAACAGCAAAACTTACGAGCTAGTGCCACGATTGGCAAAGTTTTCCTTCACATACAAATTTTTGTAAGAGTGTATGTACATTTTTCTTTTCACTTGGTAGGTACAGGTTCTTGTAATTCGCCCCGGAGTCCATGGTTCGGGAGATTTAGATGGAAAACCTTCCCCGGGAGGCCCAGAGGAAAACCCTTGTTTCTTGAAGAACTTGGAAACATGATACACCTTGTACAACAAACAACTGTCAGAAGAAAAATACTCTTAACCAAAGAATATAAAGTTTATTTTCTTGTGATAGTAACTGGCCAATAGAATGTTTGTAAAGGGGATGTTTATTGGCACCTTTTCAGGTACTTAGAAGACCCACCTTGTAGGGAAAACGAAGATTTGGAACGAACATATTCGTCAGTGAGACCCTCACTATATTGGTTCACACATTTTATAATGTTTTAATAAGGTTTTAAAAACAACTATAAAACTCATTGATTCGTTGAAAAAACTGCTCTGATGCTAGCGAAATTGTCACGCGCGAAAATGAGACACATCAATTTCAAGTGGGCCAATACATAGCAAGCTTTTTTTCTTTCCTCTTAATATGATTTTGGTGACACACGTCTTGCGCATTTGCCAGTGTCAAGTATTGAGATTTTTCCAAGCTTCATCAGATATCGTCAAACAAGTATAGTTACAATATAAGTCAAGCAAGTAAGTCACGGTCAAGTCCAAGTCATGCCCCAGTAAAGTGGTGGAGACTTTACAAGAGGCTTCTGTGGAGTTTTGGCAACATGAAAATACTTGTTTCACCTCATTATATCACTTATCTGTATACTCGAGCACGTCACGAACACTTAATATGTAATAATCAACCAATATAACAAGTTTAGGAAAATAACACATGAGGCGACATGTATTTTCACGTTGGCGCCAAAACGTTGAAAAGGTTGTTTTCTACGTAGGGCTGTTAAGTTTTTTTTTTTTTATTCTGTAATAGGCTTGCGCTGATATTAAGCGCGATGCGGTCTACGATGGAGCACGCAACGCTGCGTTTGTTTTTGTTGTGAGCTGTTGTGAATCTATGTAATTATTTTCCTTTTGTCTTTTAAGTATACAAGTTGCTAAAGGCTGCCTGCCTATCTTTTTATTAACTTATTAGTGTAGATTAATTATTAAATTTAACATGCCTTAACCGATCTTGATGTTTATTTTGAAGTAGTGTACAATCACGAAAGAATATGCCTAGAAAGTATAGGTTCTTTTATTATGCAAAAAGGCGCCAAAACTTAATTATAGCCATTTTCTTTTTTCTGTGGGAAAACTGCGGAGAGCAATATACTTAGCCTAAGTACCTTTAACTAGGTACCTACTAATCTGTAATTGCGAGATATAAAAAAATCACACAGAGCGTCTTAAAATAAGCAGCTGAATACGTAAGATTTTTTTAGAATGTTGTCTGTTTATTTGTTTGTCCACGCAAAATACGCACATCTCCTAAACCACTGGACGGATTTAAATGCTGTAATCACGTATGCTTAGCTATGACCAGATTAAATTACAGGATATGTTATTTTGCGAAAGGGTTAGGTTGCGAAAGGTTGAAAGTTTATATGAAAATCTATACGCGTACGAAGTAGCGCACGACAGCACTAGTTTTGGAATAAAGTTTTTTGGCATTAGACAGAATTGCTTACTGCTTGCTTAATTTCTAAAAACTTACTTACTAAGGACGACTTTTTTCCTACTTACCTACTTGCTAGCACATATAAAAGCACATATTTAAGCATATATTTTATCACCAGCAGTGGAAAGTGGTGAAGTATTTCCCTGTCCCGCGTCCGCGCTACGATATTACTTCGCAAAAAGCCCGCGTGTATGTCGGATCGTTATAAAAATGTGGGATCCCAGGAAAAGATCATCCTTAGCCGGGTAGGGCAGCCATGTCATTCACTTTTGTAGGACAAGTATATACTTACCTAGGGAAGTACATTTGACAATTCTACTTGATATAAGTAGCTAAAATTGAATATTTCAGTCTCTAGCAGATGAAGGCAGCTACAAATTTGTTTGATTTTTTAATTGCCTATTTATTAAATTGCTTGGGACCACCTCGCCTGATGTGAAACGATTTGTGGTCTACAATGGAGCTTCGCTTATTTCAGTCATTCTGCCTTTGACTTATATTTGCATAGAAGGTTAGGTACCTACCATATACATTGATTTATAGAGTAAGAACGGGGCGAAAGAACTTTTTCAATGGTACTGACTCAGTGATGCTAATGAGAATACCTATTGCGCACCAGTGTGAAGTCAGTCGCTCGCTGTTAGTGCGGGATCTTTGTGCGTCAAAAATTTTAAAAAATTAACCCTAAGATTGAATCTGCCGTAAAAACAATGTGGATTCGTGTTTCTTTTACGGTAGATGTATATATATACTTAACCTACAAAATACTATAATTATGTTTAATGTTTTATAGGGTTAAAATGAAAAATAATCTTACAGTCGCATACGCATTCTTCACCCCTCGCATCCCTTATACCTCACTTCTGATTGACAATAATTTCATGTAATATTTTCACCCTCTCTATTACAATGTCCTAAAGATCTCAACTATTTTCTCACAGCCGAAAATCTCCGAGGTCACCCGATCCCAAGTCCTACATTTGTCAAACATTTGATGGTGGCCCTGAGAGTGGGGTAAGGGTGGCGCCCCCTGTGATTTATACGTAACATGTCGCAAGGAACCCAGTACCGGTAAACTCGCTTTTTTGTCATTAAATGATTTTTTTATTCCATTCGGGTCACGTATTTCTTTTTCTTATATTTACATGATAATTTTTCTATTGATTTTTTTACAATCTGACCAATTATAATTAAAATTTAGATTGCATTAATTTCACCTTGATGACAGTACAGATTTAAGAGTTGCTTTTATTGGGTATTGATCTATTAAAAAGTAGATCTTTTGAATCAGAAAAGCCATATTTATCTTACGCGCAATGAAGTTTACGACTGCCATACGTGTATTATGTACTCTGTGGCAATACATACTTTTTACTAGGTAGTACCTATTTTTGCCTAGTCCTGCCATCTTGTGTCACACTTAAGAACCAGCCTTGCAGGTTAGAAAATAAGTTCAAAATGTTTGTTAGGGAAATATTTAGTACCTAATTATCAGTGGAATAAAATAATTATTGTAAAAAAAAAAAATTAATAATAACAAAAAATGCTCAAAATTATTAATATCATGTAGGTACACTAAGTACTGCGTATCTACACCTTCTACCATCTAGCGGCGAGTAGCATAACTGTCAAAGTATTCTGTAATAGTTTACTTTTGGCTTGAATGAATGTGAGGTTTACCCCGTGGTTTTACCATTGCATTGGTTCACCCTCAGATCAGACAAACAAGGAAGATATGGTAAGATGGCGTGGTGGCACAGAATACACAATACACAGTGTGGGTGCGAATAACGGCGCACGGCGCCACAATCGCAAATTTAATCTGACTCTTGAAACCGATCCTGGGGCCTTACACCTACCTCTAACCGCGGTTCCGATTACGCGCAGTTTGCAAAATCACGTAAACGCGAACCTTAACGCGCTGAGATACGGTTTGCGGTCGCGTAACTTTTTGCAATCACCTAAACTGAATCGTTTATAACAGGTAGGCGTAAGACCCCAATTTATATCCTTACAACGCATCCTAATGAGTACCTACCATTTTTCCTTACTGTGTTTTTTTAATATTGGCGTCGCACGTCTTATGCATTTTCCAGTGGCCAAACTGTCCAAGTATTCTTTTATTTCTTCTATTTTTAAGTCAAGCAATGTCAGTCACGTGCAAGTCCAAGTCATGCCCCGATAAACTGGTGTAGATTATTATTATAACAGTTTGTATGATGGATGGAAACAACACGAAAATGGTAATCCACTGTACACAAAATGACGCAAGTTTAGGAAAATAAAACAATGTCGCGAGTGTTGCGACATTGTTTTATTTTGGCATCTACACTTTTTTTTCTTTGCACATATTTACATATCTAATTATGTAAAACTAGTCAATCAAACCAACGTATTTTGTCACAAGAAAATGGCGGCAAACTTGCAAATTCTTCAACACAGAAAGGACAGAAAGTAGTCAGTTTTGAAAGTACTTTGATTGTTTTTTGGACCTTTAAAAAGGAATGTCACTACGGTGACAAAATATACTGATTTGACACTATAGTAATCATCATCATCCTCATTTTAAAGTTCAAAACTCCTCCAGAATCGCGCTAGCTTAGCTAAAGAGTTATGACAAAAAACAATATTTATTCAGAAATGTTTACGTTTCTTTATTTTATTGTTTATTTTTATAATTTTTTTACAGAGCAGAAATATTTTTTTTCCTATTTTATTTATCTATCGTTCTAGACTGAACGCTAGATATTCAACTGCTGAACGACCCAAATTAACGGACACCCAAATTAACGGATTTTCAACGGAAAGTTGTCAGTTTCGTTCAGAAAAGGCGAAGGTGGCTCGCTCTCTCAACTCTTCAGATAAATTTTTATCAGATTTAGTCAGGCCTCTTTTATAGTGCAGGGGCCTTACCCCTAGCTCGAAAAGTTGACCCGCATAGGTGTTATTTGTCTAAACGGTACCATCAACCACGATAAGCGGTAGTTATTTGATAGCCGCCAAGCTTTGTTATTTTCACGCACACACGCATAGTAAAACGGATTTTCGTTCATTCAAGTTAGACGCTTTTAAACGATGCAGCTTAAATGAGTTGGTTAATTTTAGGTACCTATCAGGTACCTACTAAAAGTTGGCTCGCAAAAGTGAAGCTAGGGTAAGGCCCCTGGTTCTGATGGACAGCTAATAGTTCCAAGAGGATCGCGGTTGATTTTTTTTAATTAGTTGTAGGCTGTATTTTTTTTGCTCCCGGCAGCAAATCGAATATCCCGTTAAATAGAAATTTTCGCACTAACATTGGGTCAACTGATCTGGCAAACCTAGTTCTATACGAACTAACCTATTCTAGGCAATTTAACGTTTTTAACGCACAAGAACCTCGCGCGCATAAAAACTCGCATGTGCGCTGGCCATTTGAGAACAAATTGGCACATTATTTTACATTCGCTCGAACACAATACACTATTGCAACTCTCTGGCTCTCAGTACGTGGCGACTTCACTTTACTCGCAAATCTGGGTCTAGATCGTGGCATTCACTATATTTGTAGGCCAGGAGTCAGTGGATGATTTTACAATTTAAGTTGTCTCTGTTAATAAACTAGATTAAAAACTCTATAATTGATTATTTATGTGCTCTATTAAGTATTAGGTATATTATTAGCTTGCATTTGTTTTCTTATTTACAAAATTACTAAAATTAAATTCAACAACAGCTCAGGATAGCTCTTAATGAGCTATTATTGTATCTAACAGATTTTTGTATGTTATTTTTGTTTGGAAATTCATCTTTTCTTTGTGGCCAGTGTTTTTTTTTTACTGGTATATATTTCAACATATATCTATATTTATACTGAAATCCACGATAAAAAAAAAACATATTTTCGCTACAAAAAATAGATATTCCATATCTATTTTTCGGAGTTGTTCTTATAGAACATTTTGATCCTTGTAACAAAATCAAAGGTTTTGTCTATTCATTTTAAACGCGTCTATTCTACCTGTGACTACAGACCCTGCAGTGTACAAAATGTCAGGAATTAAAATTATGTAAAATATGTGCAATAAAATCCGTTAAAAGTGTTTAATTTCAATGTGTAGTAATCGCGAATACCTAAGTTATCTTAAGTTTTGTGATGACCATATTTCTTATTGATTTACCAAAAACTATTTTAAGCCTGTATTTTATGCATAATAAACCTGTAATGATTTTCTTCAATCTATGCAAGATCTTCTAAGGCAATTTTCCCGTTTTAAAGTATAAAAGTTTTAAGGGCCTCGATTAAGCTTTCTGCCCAGTATACCTAAGGTCAATGACCCCAGATGTCTACAACAATCTTTCACCGCCAGCTCTCGGCCTATCTCATTGGTTTCTGAGCACATTGACTGCACGTCCGGAACCATCAAGCGTCAAATGCTGAAGTCTGTACTGCGCGCCGTTAAAGAGAACACGTATTGCCTACGAAACCAAAAAACAGGTACTGCTTGGCGAGTTTATTACGAAATTATCGTGCTATCGTGAAACTGTCACAGTGTCATTAACAATTTAAAGGAGTAAAACTGTAAGTGACTGTACTTAGGTTGAGAAAGGGGTGAGTAAGACTTTTTGGTCGTTATAGAGAATTGTCTCCTGTAAGATTAAGTTTTCTATTTTCTAATGTATTCCAAGAAAAGCGATAGTTAGTGATAGTCGCTGGCACATATAATTTTTTTCGTAATATTTCATTTTAAACCGGAATCTTGTCAAAGTTATTGGTAGGTGTTAGTTAAAATTTATCTTTACATTAATACAGCGGCAGGCAATAGAAGCATATATATTATGTACGAACGTGAAGTTGTATACGGGCCGAGGCGTAGCCGAGACCAGCATACGTGAGTCCGTAAATGCTCAGTTGCCGCCTAGGCTAGTATACCTAGTACTTTTTAGAAACATTGCGTAAAAATATATATGCTTAAATATTATGGGGTATCTTTCATATTTTATTAAAACTCGGTAGGTATGCCTGGCAACCAAACTTAGAAAAATAATTATTTTCCAGATGGCTAGCTATGTTGTACTGTCCATGATCACAAGTCACAATCTGAAAAAATTACATGTCCATGTTTTTTTTTTATCTTTACATCCTAACATAACCTTTGTGTATTCGCGTCTTTTTAATGGATTAATATAATCGAACCTCTTTGCACATTTAAATAATATTGTATTGTACACAGACACACGAACTGTTGATTAAAAACAATTTATTTTTTGTCCGGCAAGGGGCCGCCAATGTGGAAATAGATTCTTCAAATTATGGACACATTAAATCCCATGTTTCAGAAGAAAAAAATTACTCTTTTGACAGGTTCCCTTCCAATTTTCATAAAGGCTGTGCAGTACAGCCAGCCCATGAATATGATTAATGGAACACAGACACAGACAGACAGATGGTGTCAGATATCTGGTGGATTAGCTATATTATTATAAGTACAATACTTTATAGCTGTTGACCCAGTCTTTCCGTAGAAAACATGCGCTAGTACTTCAGTGACAATTCGAATACTTATTAACCACATTTCCTAATCTCTTGATTAAGATTGACGAAATGTAGAAAGTTAAAGTAGCATTCTGTACCGTCATTGTTTTGCTACTTCCGCCGATTTCACTTTCTGTTGCGATTGGTGTTTCAATGAAAATTCGCGCGCCGCTAGCTGATAGCCGGACGTTGAAATGTTATGTAATTACATGAAACTCAAAGAATACTGATACTGAATTGAACTCGGTGAATAAGTGCGTACAGTGCATTCTTCTGTGTTTATAACGTAAAAATACCTGAGACTCGCAGTTTTACCTGAGCTTTGGTAGGCATTCCCCCAAGAACTCTACATTTTCCAGGATAAAAATTAGCCTATGTTAGGTGCTTTTTTTAACACGCTTTTATGAGCTTGGTATGTATGTATGTAACGGAATCTTGGAACTTGATTTTCAACTTCTTCAAAACGTCAAATTTTGAAATTTTGCACTTTTATAAGTTTAGTCTGAATTAGGGATTAGTTGCTGCTCTTAGCATAAAAATCACGTCGATCCGTTCTTTTGTTGCTGCGTGTAAAATAAATAAATAGACCGTCAAACAAACACACTTTCCTGTTTATTGTCTTTATGATGTTATGCTGAATCTACATTTCATAGATACCTATATATGTATGTATGTATAATTAGATACATAGGTATATTTTTAACATACATTTTCAACCGTGCAATAATAACCTTGATGTGAAGTGAGTTAATGTTTTGTTATGACTTGGTTATGACTAAGGTAGTTTGTATTATCTTTGTAAGGTAGAAAAGGGCAAATGACATTTAAAACACACAATGTCTATCGGCGGAACGTTTTAAGGCAGGAGTTAGATTGCGATGATGGCAATGAAAAATGACGTGGTTCATTGCATTTTACAACTTTTTTGAAGTCGGTTCAAAAGGCGTGAAAGTATACAATTATCGGTATATATGTACGTATAACTCCTAACCGATGAGGAGTTGTACCCCTCATTATCAGTTCATCCATATGAGATGATGATTATCAGACGCAAATACTTGTACAGCTTTAGGAAATTTATGAAATACGTAATCAGTGCCAATAAAATTTGAGGGTTGCCCTCGATTTCCTTGAGAAGCCATTGTCAGATCCTGACTTGCGAAGTAAACCCTACCGAATAAAAGCTTTTTTTAATCGGTCAACAGTTGGCGGTGATTTCGGTGAACATACATAAAAAATAAAATAAACAGTAGAACATAGAACCTACGCCTTTTTTGAAGTCATTCATCTTCACGGGAAGTTCAATAAACGGAACCTAATTTATCCCACCTATAAAGGTGGAATATTATCTTTTAATGGAGTGGTCTCATTGGTCTTTGAGATATTTAATAACCTATTTAATAATAAAAAATACAGTCCAATTGAGAACCTCCTCCTTTTTGGCAGTTGGTTAAACAAAGAAACAATAGTATCGGTTCACAATCGCCGAAGATAACACACAAAAACAGTCGAATTAAGAACACCCTTTTTGAAGTCGGTAAAAAATATACAAAAAAACTGATAAAGTGGGTAGACCTTTTTGTCTGCCACAAACTAAAAAAAAAAAACAACTTCCCGCATTTTTCAGACTCCGTGGACAGACTGGACACAGTGCTTGTACAAAGCTTGACAAGTACCGTGCGCCAAAATATTGGGAGCTCCATCCACAACAATATTTGTAATTGTACCTGTGAATTGTACTGAGCGCCTGTGTATCAAATCCTGTTTTTAGATGTCAGGATTTTTTTACACATAGACATTCCAAAGTGTCAAAAACTAATCACGGATAGCCTTGAAAGTTATGTTGCTCTTGGCCTCTTTACTTTTATTCATCTGAGACTCATCAAACAGCTCATATTTACTCGATACACAGTGAATATGGTGTTTGTTTTACGTTTAGAATCGAGAGGTAGAATGCTGCCGTGTCGCAAGAAGGGGTTTGACCAGCTTGCAGTAATGCAGTTGCCTCATCTGGCCCTAATGCGAATGAGTAGGTACTGTTATACTGTTTACTACGTTATCCTTCATTGGTTGCTGTCCTTGTGAATATGTATGCCTACTTATGAGCTGTGGTATTTCGCTCAGTGATGTTACTTGATGAAATTCAAATTTCAAACCAACTTCACCTCTTTAAAGCGAGGTTTTCCCACTTTTATGCAACATTTGTACAATTGTATATTCTATGCTGACCATAAGGCTTAATATATTGTTTTAAAGTCACATTTTGGAGCAAAACCCGTGTATATAATGTGCTGTATGAGTAAAACCATTGCGCTTACACACAGTAATGCGTTTCGCTAGTTCTATTTATGAGGTTTTTCTCATAGATTTCGAAAATTATAGCTGTAATATAAAATGTACCTTCTACCTAATATAGAATAGTCATAATCATAGGTTATCATATAATTATAAACATTACATAAAGTCAAATTACTGTTATTAACTTTTTTAGTTTGTAAAAAATAAAAGGCT
This sequence comes from Agriopis leucophaearia, assembly GCA_949125355.1. Lineage (NCBI taxonomy): Eukaryota > Metazoa > Arthropoda > Insecta > Lepidoptera > Geometridae > Agriopis > Agriopis leucophaearia. The sequence goes on from OX421270.1 coordinate 7,909,112, forward strand.
TTTTATTTATTTATTATTTCCATAATCACTCTTTTATTTCGACGCAATTAAAGTAAAAATCTGAGTGCTTAACTCTTGCACAAAATCCACGTTATCCTCGATTTTAATATTCGCTGATAACCATCTAAAATGAGTTGTTTTATCTTAAAAAATCCAAGATAACGTTTTTTTTTTTTGCTCTACCGACTACCTCTGATATTTAACTTTTCAACCTACTCGAAAAAAGAGGTTTATATTTGACTGTTAATCCATAGGTGACGGTGACTGCTTTTCATCAGGTAGCCCGTCTGCTTGTTTGCCACCAATGGCATTAAAAATATCTTCGCTGATTGTGAACAGATTATATATTTATATATTTTTGGGATATATATTTATTTAGGTATATTTTATGTGCACCACCGACCCTTTTCAAATTCTTTAGTCCTGTCCATCCAAAGGTTGCCTGGAAGAAATTGCTCTAGGCGATAAGGCCGCCCATTATACTGCCGTATATTAATTTTTGTTGTTAGTTTAAGTTTATTCTGTATTTTTCGGTGTGTAATAAAGAGATATTGTATTGTATTATATTGATTCTTCTTTTATTAAACAGATTATAGGTACATAATCACATACTATGATATCCGGGGGTTGTCCCATAACCCCCTGATAAATTTGAGGAAATTATTCCACCTCTAATGGTGGAAAATTAGGTGATATAGGAATATGGAGAAAAATAATCCAGTTTATTGAATTTCACATACCTACATCCCAAAGGGTGAAAACGGGACCCTATTACTAAGCCTACGCTGCTGTACTTGCTTCGGAAGTACATATACTAAAATTGGAACGATACAGAGAAGATTAGCATGGCCCCTGCGCAAGGATGACACGCAAAATCGTGAAGCGTTCCACATTTTTAAGTTAACAAAATAGTAGGAAAGTATAACAAAAGTCACGGACCCCGGTGTCAGTGGAGTGATATTTTAATTATATAAAAAAAACCTACGCCGGTGTCTGTTGGTCCCACTTTTAACGGCTGTAGGTATCTTTCCAACCGTAATAAAAAGCCAGTTGAAATTTTCATAAAATATGTAATGTTACGGCGGATTAACTGAGAAATAATAATAAGGTCAAAATGTTTAAACTTAAAAGGGGATTCTCAAGTTTGCTCAAATATAAAAACCGTAATACATCAAGCGTCAAACTTGGTATGACTATAGTACACAATCTAAAGTCAAACAAAAATGCTGCTGGCGTGGTGTTGACTTTTTGCACTACGTTTTTTACTAAGTTTTATAGAGCACGAGCCCGACTCGCACTTGGTCGGTTCTTGCAAAGCCTTAATACCTATTTTGCGACTTTTTTAACAACCATCCAATTTTAAACAGTTGTTCTTGTGATTATTGTTTCCTGCTTATAGTGGCATTTTCGCACAATATCTCGACACAGCGCAACGAACTAATAGTCCTTATTGGCATAAGTAGGTAAGTAACCTTCCTCTTTTCTACGTCTCTGAAACTTGATCTCGGCTTGACCTTCACTACTGTGTAACACTAGTGCTTATTTCATTATGTCTCTTGATTTTTTCTTTAGTAAAAATGAATACGCATTCATTTCCTTTTGTCACGCGATTAAATCAGACTAGCCGTGTAAAATGTATTTTTACAACATGCCTACTAGGCATGCGTTTGAGCATAATCGCTTTCAATCAGAAAAGCCTGAAAGCGATGGGAACCTATTCCTATCTGCCAGGCGTAGGGGCCGATAGCAATATAGGCACCTAGGAGTTATCGTCTGCCACTGCGTGGGGCACGTTCTTGGGATCAGACTGTAATAATCTATCAAAGATGTAGCACGCTTGCTAAGGCGATACGTATTCCCCTTTTTAACAGACTTCAAAAAAGGAGCATGGTTCTATGTTCCAGTTTTTTTTTAAATGTATGTTTACCGATTTCTCCGCCAATTGATGACCGATTTCAAAAAAAATCCAATTTTTCGGTACGGTATATTTCCAATTTGGTCCCATTGTCACCAAGTCAGGATCTGATGATGGGACCCCAGGGAAATCGCGGGCAACTCTCAAATTTATAGACACCTATTACGTTTTTTTTTTCTTCATATATTTTTGAAGTTGGTTTTTAATGTGATCCACTTGTTGATTATACTTGTTCGGAAATACAGAAGCAGGTAAAGAGTTCGAGTCTGTTGTGAGTATAAAAAGGTGGTTAAGAAAGTTATCTTTATAATGAAGTTTGGAGGTCAGCAGAATGCAGCGTTCTTCAGATGTTGGTTACTCAACGATGTAAATGGCTGGATTAAACTAAGAAGTGGACCTGGCTTTCTAATAATATCTAGCTGTTAGTTATATGATAAGGTTGTGGATGGAGTTCCCAATATTTCGGTACAGTTACATGCACCATGTTCACGGGAAGACGGGAAGGAACTCTATATACACTCTTCTTAGTTTTTCCTACGGTTATCACTGGAATTCGAACCTATTATAAGTCCCAAAAAACACACTGTACCACCGCATATGAAATACAATACTAGTAGCATTATTGCTAGTAATGTTTATTGTAGGTGTAGGTATTATGAATGTCTGCGCGTACGAATTTTCTTACAACATCGAGATATTTAGTAATAATAGCTCGATGCGCACAACAGCTAGTTTTACATGAAATGTAAGCGGAACTAAGATAAATAATGTACATGTCATCCATCATTATGTAGGTATTTAAGTATGCGAAGCACTTCAGTAAATGTAAATAAGAGAATATTTGGTTTTCGTGCGTAACATTACGCTTGTAAAAACTACGCAGCTATACAGTAAATAAATAATTACCTATGCAATGATATATTTAGAATCATATTTGACTTGTAAAGTAGGTTTAGCAGCCAGTTGGAGGCAATACACACTGGTACCGACAACGTCTCAAATGACGATACCACATGCTTTGCGACGTATAAATGATTTTTGATTTTCCTATAGAACCATTGATGTACGGAAATAGTGGGAAGCTACGGGACGATCTCCTTGATGTGTAATGCACAAATTAGGCCCACGGGCCTAATCGACTTCAGTCACAAACGAACTGGCGTTTGTGATAGCACGTGAAGTACTTGTCAAAATTTTGTTTGGATGTCACGTGTCTTCCCTCTTTTTGAAACAGTCATTGTATAAAACAGTTGTTTTTTTTCGCGATTTCATGGTTGGTTCCGTAATATTTGTAAATATGTATTTGTGTTTTTTTATAAATGCCCAGCTTCCACCAATTATATTACTATTACTTTTCTCAAACATTGCGTGGATGTTCCCACTGTAAACAATTTGAGATGACTTTAGCATTTCTTCAAAAGGTAGCATCGAAATAAAACAAAAATAACAATTTCAAATGTATATGGCCTGTACCAATCACAAAACATCAGTTAAAGCCAACTCGAAATATAGTAATAATTGACATTTCCAGATATATAATTCCATTCAGATATATAATTTAATTTCATTAATTATAGATTATAATTTAATATAATATTAATTGATTATAATTTATAAGTCTTGGTGTTTCGTTACCATGTAAGTAGGTACATATATAGGTAGATACCTGTATAACACAAAAAGAGTAGGGCTGGATAACAATGAGGTAGCACTATACAGCCAGCTTGGGCCATTGGAGTCCATTGAGAAATGTGCCAAACGGTTCGAAAGATACAGCCGGACAGACAGCGTAGAATCTCTTCGTAGTCTCTGGAGTCGCCAGTGAGTGCCGCCAATTATGCGAGTTCATTAGCTCTCTCATTACCGGCGGTGCCAACATGCGCCCTCAGCCAGAAAAGACGAAGAGATCTCCCTTCTGCAGTTATCATTCCAATGTTTTCCTTTATACTCCTTGCCAGAGGGTGACTCGTTTTGGGATTCCGGAGTAGTTCGAGTGAAGATCGTGAGTCACTCAAGATGTTTACCTCGGAATCTTTACTCTTTATCACCATTTGGGTCGCCTGGTAAAGGGCATACCATAGGTACGCCATCACTATACTTTGTTTACATTTTGAACTGACTTTGAATGGGCCAATTAGCATTTAGTAACCCCTCACCCCACCCCTCAGGTATTTGTCTGAATTATTTCCATTGAAAATAATCGTAACTACAAGTCTGTAGTCTGTGATTGTGCATTTGCCCGCCAGCCTACACAAACCAGCCGACTTCCGAGCACGGCTTTAGGTCGCTGTTAAATCTGTTCTACCCCTATTTCGCCAGCTGTTGCGGTATTGGAGACTTCCGACAAAGCTAGAATTGTCTAGGATTACGCACGTTTGCCTTTTTCTCGCGGGGTAAAAACGGTGGAAAGACAATTTTTCCACGACCGGTGCTAGGCCTGCTAAGAAGAGGCACAGAGATAGAAGACAAATAGGTACAATAATTTAGGACAAACGCTTCAATCTATCTAGACACGCTATCATTCAGTTAAGTAGATACTGGCCCTTCCGCTGGCCTTTACGTGCGTGGATCACAGGATACCTAGGTAGGTACCTAAAGTTTATACCTAGCGTGTTAGACGATGAATAAACAGAATTTATTTAATTGTCGTAAGTGCTGTCTTGTAACACATAGTTTTAGTTGTAATAGGGTATTTGACTGCTTATAGGAAACCATCTTAAATTATTTAATAAAGCAATCTTGTGGTTTTAAATGGCGGATCAAAATTCAAATTGTTAAACTACCACGTAAACGCATTTATCTTTGGCAATATTTGGTATCCCTTTGGCATTTAATTTTATAGGGGTCACGTAACATTAGTGACGTCACACATAAACAAACGAGTTCTCGCCATACTCGGTTTTAATATTCTGTGACGTCATAAGGACATTCGACCTACAAAGTGTTTGCAGTCAAGTCACGTGATCAATGAAAAAATAATTTGTTTTGTATTTTTCTGAAAATCGGGGCTGTTTTTTTATTTTTATTTTAGTAAGTTTTTTTATAATAATCTTCTAGCTTTACACCAGCATGAATTATATTTTAATACTGTCAAATACCCTATTGTGAGCATAATTATACCTACGTAGGTCACATCACATACTACTTATTCTACCTAATAATGTTTCTATTTCTAACAAAAATAGTATGAGTAATCACTACTGAAGGTTGTAGGTACTTTTTGTCCAGTTGGTGAAATCAAAAAGTAGGTAATTTATTTTGAATTTCGCCATACACACGCAAAAATCTTCGAGAGATGGTGTCAGAGTGGATGAGTAAATAAATCTAATTTATTTCGCGTTTCACTAACTGACTATACCTACTAAAGCTGCTAAACAAAATATATTTTTCAGCGGTCGACGGTCATTGTCATTATTGAGATTTTGCTCTGCAGTTTGGTTTTTTAGGCCATCTTTTCCGACTTTTAGCAATTTTGGTTATTCTAGTTTAATACTACTTCCATAGTTAGATTAACATTTAAAAAAAATCTAAATTGAATGTTTTATCTAGGAAAGCGCAAAGACCGAAACACGATTAATAAGGACATTTCTCTCGATTGAAAAAAATATACCTCATAATATGAAAATAAATCCACCGCCTGAAAGTTTATCCACATGTCATAGATCGGTAGAAATCGCACACTGCGTTTCACGCGTTCCTTATTGCCTCACATCTGCAATTTGTGGAATGAGCTCCTGCGGCATTTCCGAGTAGGTTTATTGAGTTCTTTAAAAGGGCTGTTAATAGAGTCTTCGAGAGTCAGCAACGTACTCGTATCTGTGATGCCCCTGGTGTTGCAGGTATCGCAAGGTATGCAGGTTGGTGGCGCAGGCGACGGTGATCGCTTACCATCAGGCAGCCTGTTGCTTGTTTGCCACCTATGACATAAAAAAAAGAAACACTGATTTGCGCTTTTTTTTTTTTGATATTGACTTGTAATGTTGGCCTTTTGGCCTCTACAGATGGACCGGACTAGTTAGCGAACGCAGAGTGCGTTCGGCAACTGATTTGCGCTTTTCGACCTGTTTTTTTATATTCCTGGGTAGTATGTCGTTGATTTTGGTTCTCAATAATTTTAATATTAGGTGATAGTATCTTAGTAATATAGGTCAATGTCTCTTGGTAACCTCTTATCAAAGACCTTATCGGTGAGCATTATTAAGTCCAGCCATTTAACCTAAATAAATTAAAGTCCATTATCAATTCGAAATACTCTGCAAAGCCCCCAGTTCGTTATCATTTTATCGGTATGCTAGTAACGGAAATTAATGAAGTGTCACAGAATAAATAATAAAACCAACGTGCTAGAATTTAGAGAGTGAGGCCAAGACTAGAATTCGGTTGGGCTGGGCAGCGTAACTACCAACATCGAGTCTTGTGTCTAGCAGCGTATCATATTCATCATCGTCATTATTTCAGCCATAAGACGTCCACTGTTGGACATAGACCCCCCCCCCCCATCGATTTCCAAAAGGGCCGATTGGAAGTGGTCTGCATCCAGCATTTTCCTGCGGTCTCTTTTAGGTCGTCGGTCCATCTTGTGGGTGGACGCTGCGCTTACCGGTCCGTGATCTCCATTCGAGAACCTTTCGGCTCCATCGGCCATTTGTTCTGCATGCTATGTGCCCTGCTCACTGCCACTTCAACTTGCTTATTCACTGGGCTATGTCGGTGACATAGCCTTTCGTTCGTCTACGGATCTCCTCATTTCTGATTCGATCTCGTAGAGTAATCCCGAGCATAGCCCTCTCTATAGCTCGTTGTGCTACTTTGAGCTTGCTAATGAGGCCCATAGTGAGATACCACGTTTCAGTGCTGTATGTCATCGCACTGGCAACACACGCTGGTCGAAGATTTTTGTCTTAAGGCACTGAGGTATTATATTTTGGACGAAAAGACGTTGCGATGTGTCATATTCAGGGCACTGTAATTCATGACAAGTAGAACTGACGATATAATTATTGGATACAACAACTTTCGTCGACAAGGGGCATACCACTTTCGCGATTATATATCCCGTTAATAATCATATACCTAACTAAGTGAACAAGCATAATTAGAATAAAAATGTTATGAGCATTTCCCGACCCCCAAAAATGCAACAATATGTAGGAAATTAGGTTGCATTTTTTTTATCTTCACTGTTCCAATTCCAACAGGTACAGTCACTTTCTCAATGCTTTGACCGCCTGTCATGGGAGAAAGTAGTTACCTACTGCGTCCAAACCACGCGCCAGTTCCGACTTGACCTTTGTTCACTACGGTCCTTTGACTCCTTTGTTTATCTATTAGATAATTAGTTTAACACGATGCGTCTAATTATATCAATGCTATTATGTACACAATTGTTTATCTACAACCAGTGTAGAAATATAGTTTAATTCGGGTGCACGTATAAAATGATACGGCAAATGTTAAATTTGTTCAGTGCATGTTTCAATGCATCCGTGAATGTTTATACTAGACTATTTTTGATTGTGTTGAGTGCGATTGTGTATCACTGTTTTGTTTTTGCGGAAGTGTTTTTAAACAGTTATAATTTGTTGTATCCCCCGGTTTTGGAAAAGCCACTAGGGAGAGTGCAAGGTTTTGTGTCTGTAATCGCGAGGTATGTGATAGGTGTAGCAGCTGAGAAGGCAAGTACCTAATAAAAGGGGAGCTAGTATAATTTTTTATGGTATTAAAATTTTTCAAATAGAAATAAAATCTACAGTGGCAGGCAACATAAGCATTTTTATGGACGAACGCGAAAATGTAAACTAAGGCGTAACCGAGGCCAGCACGCATGAATCCATAAATGCTCAGTGGTCTAAGTACGAATATTTGCGCAAAATACGTACTATCGAATTTCATACAAATTTTGAATTTCGAATTTGAAATTAGTATGGAATTCGATAGTACGTAAACGTATTTTACGCAAATATTCGTAGTTCGTACTTAGGCCACAGTATAGTCGTCAAGACTTGTATAGTACCTAAATATTATTTCCTAAACTTGTATAAGCTATCCTATCGACGGTATTTATTTTATTAAATAATAGACTTGCGTTTGGCCGCCAACTCGCCTGATGTTAAGCGATGATGCGGTCTACGATCGAGCACGCTTGCCTAGAAGAAATCGATTCACTCTTGACTAGAAGATACCCAGATTGTAGCTATCGGGGAACACCCATTCAGGCAGTGCATTGCACAGACCAGCAGTACGCACAATAAAAGTAGAATCAAAGCGCTTCGTATGGGTTTTCGGAATATCAACCATAAGCGGTGTCGATTTTTCGTGCCCGCTCTGGCAGTCCGAAAGAAAAATGGGAAGGAGGTAATTCAATCAGGCAGATCTGATGCACACTTCAAAATGTATCCGATTAAAACCGATAGAAAGACTCCAACGCGCCGAGCTGGTAGTAAGCTGATTTATCCCAGGTGAGAGCAGTACTCCATGCACAACCGAACTTGTGCTTGGTACAGTGTAAGCAACTGTTCCGACGTGAAGTACCGTCACACCTTCGATAGGATACCTACCCAGCTTTTTGGCAGCTAATTGAGCCTTGTTTTCAATATAGGAAACAAAGTTAAGGGTAGAAGACAAAGCAACGCCCAAAATCTCAAGCTGATCGGATCGGAAGCGGAACGGATATATCCCCGAAAGTAGGGGCCAGTTGGAACGGCGTCCTTTTGGCGGAGAACAGACACGCCTGGGTTTTAGCGGCATTAATACTGACCAGGCCAAACTGACGTGCCAACATGCTCATCAGCGACGAATCCTAGTTCAGAGCTAGGTGTTTTGGCACAAAGTTTTGGTGAATTTGTTTTTATTTTATCATCCTTTCATCGCTAGGTATTTACTGGGTTGTAGGTACTCCTAAATTATTTAATAGGTAGGTACACATGACCATAACTACCATTACTTCCATAAGCATTAGCAATCTAGCCAATCATTATCGTCGGCATTTTGGGATGTTTTATTGGTGATCTCACATTCCTACCAATTCACGATTTATACCAGATAATTAACTACACAAACTTAGTTCTTTTTTGTCTAGGTAAAGTTGTCAAAATCTGTATGAATATCTGGTTATGGACTAAATGAAGACCGGTTTCAAGATTTCTTAGATAGCTTCGTTTTATTTAGATAACATTATTTTCATTTATTCTTTTAGTTTAAAAAATAAATTGGTAGGTACAAGTTTTTACATTGTTGTGTAAGAAAATCACAAGGGTGCACGAACATGGCACGAACAATGTAAAAAACAACTTGGTATAAGAGTTAATGACCCTAAGTAGTACCTACAGTCAAAACGAAAAACTATGCCTTTATAGGTAGGTATGAGTTGTTTTTTACATAAAAAACAACAGAAAAACAAGAATGAACTGTTTAACTAGCTTCTACCACCTTCTACCGAAGTAGGAGGACTACTCTTTCGGGATGACATATTTGACTCCAAAACGAGTCTTGGTTACTACCAACAAAATTTGTTGATCGTCACGGCACTGTGCAACCTAAAGCAAATTGGGCAAGCAGAACCACCTAAATTTATTACTAACCTAATTAGCCCATCTCTTTTCCAGACCTGCACAATGAATGGCTTCATGCGGAGGTTCCTCCGGTTCCTAGTCTCGCTGCTGGCCATCCCGCTCGTCCCGTTCACTTACCTTCTGAACATAAGGCGGACGCGAAAATGCCCTCCACCCACGAACCCGATCCTCTTCAAATCCGCCACTACTTTAGCTAAGATGATCAGAAATAAACAGGTAAAGGCTATTTTAAAGTCGGTTGCATTCTTCAAATCTCTTAATATGATCATCATCAAGTTGTCTACTGCTATAGGCAAGCTCTAAAGCGTTTTTAGGAAGGTACGCCCTATTTAGTATTTATTACACATATGTTATTTCTGTTCCCGCTATACCAACAAATACTAAAAAATAGAATGAAATAAACATTTAAGGGGGATTCCATACAACAAAAGTTTTTGTTTGCTCCTTTTTGCTCGATATTGATAACGGCAACAGGTAGACGCTTGTAATATTCACAGAATATTGAGTTATATTATTAACTTTAAAAGTAAGTAATTAAAATTAATATTATAAGGGAGCTCCCATACAACAAACGTGGTTTTTTTGCCGTTTTTATAGATAATGTAGATGGTACAGAACCCTTCTATATAAATACATCTAAATAAGCACCTATCAGAGTGATGAGCTGACAAGCTCAATGCACTGCCGCGCAGGATTTTGAACTGTTGGATTTCTAAATTCTGGATGGCACTGAATTGTTATTGGCAAACATGACCCTTAGGTACCATTGCATAAAGTTGCATAAAAATATAGGTTGATTATGATGATGATGATGCATAAAAATTATTCGTTTACATCGTGGTTTTAAATCCTAATTTTCACATTTATCAGATCTCTTCAGAAGAAGTAGTAGGAGCATACATAGACCGATGTAAAGAAGTCAATCCGTACGTAAACGCCGTGGTGGAGCCACGGTATGATGCAGCCTTAAAAGAAGCCCGGAGCATAGACAAGATGATAGCGTCATCTAACCGGACGCCTGAAGAGCTGGAGAAGGAATATCCGCTATTAGGCTTGCCGATGACCGTGAAGGAGAGCATAGCGGTTGAAGGTAAGCATACATACATTTAATCCAGCAGGCCTAGCTCAGGCCGTGGACAGATCGTCTTTCCACCGTTTTTATCCCGCTAGAAATGGACAAACGTACCTATCCATATTCTAGCTCTGTCGCGTCTACGCGAGGATAAAAACGGTGGAAAGATAATTTGTCCACGGCCTGTGCTAGGCCTGCAGGGACTTGCTAGAGTCCGTCCCACGAAAGAACTCCCGCAGCAATAAGTGGAACTACTTGGGTATGATGTCATTATAATTTCAGATTGTAGGTGTGTCAATTTGATTATTAATAAAAACAATGAAATTGAATTCACCTTAATTTTTTATAACTGAATATTAAAAAAAAGTCTAAAAGAAGAGTTTTTGGTGGTATATAAGCGTGGAGGCGTGCTCGCCGCATCCCCTGCAGGTCCTGTGAGCTCTTTAATAATCTTCTTTTTGTACTGACATAGCCTCAACTCCACGATATAACCCAAAACAACCCATGGTGGTGCCTTAAAACGTCAGCCTGGCTCATTACCATGCTCTCGTGTAAGCGTGTCGCCAAATGTTGTCGTTCGCGTCGAAGTGTTCCGCCACTAGAACGGGAGAACCAGTTCCCCCCTTCTTCTGATGATGTGCTTTTACTAGCGAAATATTTGCGGGACCGAGTAAGTATACTTAAACAGTGGCTGCAGTTTTAAAATGTGAATGGTGGTCGTGGTGTCCAGGGAGACGCGATGAAACGGCTAACTGCTGGCTGCCCGCGGGACAATAGGGGACTCGAACCCGGGGATTACTTTCAAACTCGCCGCGGGAGGCTGTTCAGCCATCCGGCGCATAAACCTGTAGAGTAGCTGTCACGCTGGAGTAGGAAACCGGAGTAGATCCCGACAGTTATTCCCAGGGTGGACCAGGAGCCCTTCCGTCCCCCACGGCCACCAGTCACTAGTCACTATTTTCTGTGGCTAAACCTGCCCTCCTCTTTTTAACGGAGACGCAAATATTAGCCCTGCCGACAATATATTCATATCTGCACTACCCTGGACTACACGTTGGAGCATACATTTGTACCTTGGGCCGGTGTGTGCATGTTTGTGCGCGGATATTTGCTGTTGCCGTTTGAGAGGTTTTGAAGCTTCTGATATCTCCACCTTGTGGGCGCGTGTGGACTACGGAGGTCAAACTTGGGTGTACCTACGTGTGCATGTACAGGCTACTTAGTGGTGGACTGCCGATTTCCAGGTAGTCGTTCAAGTGGTTGATGCGCCATACGTACTCATGGACGTAATAAAATCCCTTGGTTGTTACGTCCATGACAATAGGTCGTAGACGGCAAGTAGACGGAGGAACCAACCAACCTTGTTTTCTCTGTCTACGCAATAGGTACATACTTGACATTTGGCGTCGTAAGTACAAAACGTGCGACGCCAAAATTGGCCAATATCAGCTCCACATCAGCTCAATAGGAAAAAAAATATTTTTCATCGATAAATGTAAACGTCATTGTTATTGGGATACACTTTTAAAACTTTTGGTTTGTTTTGTTGGGTTTAGAATTTAATTTGCTATTTGCTTGGATTAAGTTGGATTTTGGCGCCAACATGAAAAGAAAACTGTCGCCTTATATTGTAATTTTGTACCTATTATTTTACTTTTACTTGTGTAATAACGAATATGTTATAATCATGGATTAATATTTATAAACTGTTCGTGAACGTGCTCGAGTGTGGCAAAGTGATATAACGACCGATGTGAAACGTATTTTCGTGTTGTTTCCAAACTCCATAGAATAGAAGGCACCCTTCACCCTTCTTATTCTCCTTTCGGCACCAATACCAATTCTGTACTAAGTGCAGCCGGCTTCCCATATATAGGTAAGAATTTTTACCCTTCGGCACTGTCTAAAATTTCAAGAAGCTACACGATATTCTTCAAAAAGATTGCTTACCTTGCTATTAGTTATACAGATATGCTACACTTGCTGCAGTGGTAACTGCTTACCATAAGATAGGCCCTCGTTGTTTGCTACCTGGTTGTTTTTCTTTACCTATTCCTACCGTCCCAAGATTTGTGGAAAGAAATAGCAGTGTTTCTTTCAACGAATCTCGATTTTCCCAAATATATTTTCGTGTTTTGTTTATGTCATCATTAGGTAGAAGATAGCAGATTACAATTGAAAGTTAAAATTAAAAAGTATTTTTATAATTCCAGGGATGAGCAATGATTGCGGAACTGTCTGCGATTACCGTAACCCAGCTAAGAAGGATGCAGCCATCATCCACCTTGCGAGGGCAGCAGGGGCGATACCTCTAGCTGTGACCAGCACTCCACAGCTCTGCATGAACTGGGAGACGTACAATAATGTTACCGGACTGACGACCAACCCCTATGACCAGAGGAGGACGACTGGTGGTTCTTCGGGAGGCGAGGTCAGTTAACCTGTAGTATGTGATCCAAAGTGAAACTATAGCTGTCATCTTATTTTCTCATTTATGCTAAAGAGAGACATTGACGAAATGTTTTGTTCCTTAATTTATGTACACCTTACGCTGTAGTTCACTATAGAAACATGGTGAGATTCTTTCGAGCTTAGAAAATGTTGTAAAGGAAACTTGAAATTGGTAATGATAAGACATGGCCTGGTTAATGAGATGCTTTTTTTAAAATTAATAATATACTTGCATTTGAACTTGCCTGATGATAAGGAATGATGTGGTCTATGATGGAACACTCTTGCCGAGAAGAAACCAATTCACATGCGATTTTAAGACACCCAGATTGGCATGACCATAATGCTGGTGTTTTTCTGGCATGCTTAAGCATTGCCTTTCGGCGTGGTAATGCCGCCAGCATGCTGGTTACACTGCCAACTGCCACAGGGCTCAGACATTTGGTTTATCATTAGACCTTCAATAGTCTAAGGGCAGTCTAACTAGTCTAATTATAGGTCAAGTAGTTTACCACATCAAACAACACACAAACACAAAGTTACAAACTGAATTCCTTCAAATCGCGAGTGAATTGGTTACTACTAGGCTAGCATGCTCCATCTAGACTGCATCATCGCTTAACATCAGCCAAGGTGACGGTCAAATGCAAGCCTAATATATATATAAAAAAGAGTTGTTAGCTTAGCTTGTACTTTATTTATTTAGTAAAAGAAGTATTTACCAGTTTAAAGAGAGACAAAACATAGAAACAGCGCCGTCCATCAGGACTATTGTCCACATGCATTATGATGTGTTGCATTCATAGATTAATTCATAGATTTTAGGTTTATGGTTGCATTATATTAACATTATGATGGGACCCGGGTATGTCCTAAAACTGCAACCAGAACCAACAGAGGATGGGCAGCAGCATCCTCCAAATTTCATGGTGAACGCTCTGCGATCCCCAAGCCGCCTGCCAAGCGTGGGGATTATGGCAAAATGACAGACAACCAAAACTTAAAAATCTCCGGCAGTTGCCCCGCTACCACCCCCCACGAAATTTGGCCCTAGCAATACACAATATCCGCACGTTCGAGTAGATTATCGAGCTGGAGGAAGAATTGAGCAAAATACGTTGGGACATCACGCTCCGTCCTGGTCATGCTCAAATCCAAAACCCCAAAGACTTCCAACTCGAACTACATAATCGCTTCCAGGGCCTAGCCGAATGCGGAACTGTGGACGAATTAAACAATGGGCTGGTGGAAACTGTCCAAGCAGTGGGGTCAAAGTTCTTTAAGACCCCACGCCGAAAAAGACCTCAGAAACTCTCAGACGAAACCATTAAGTTAATGGAAGACCGGGCTGAGATGAGACTGCAATCTTCAGCTGATATGTCGGAATATGGCAAACTTAATAGACGAATCTCGAAATCGGTGCGACATGATCTGCGTTCCTATAATACAAGATGTATTAGGGACGCAATTGAGCGGAACCAGGGCTCAAAAGAGTTCGCGAAGAATTCGTCTATTGGGAAAAGCCAAATGATGAAGCTGAAGATCGAGGGTGGCAGTATCATTTCATCAAAGCCGGAGATTCTGAGAGAGCTCGAGAGGTTTTACGGACAGTTGTACACCTCAACACGACAGCCTATTGTCAGCGCAGCTCAGGACAAGAGAGCTAAACTGACCCGACACTACACTGAGGACATCCCAGACATCAGCTTGTACGAGATTAGAATGGCTCTGAAACAGCTTAAGACCAACAAGGTGCCGGGTGATGACGGAATCACGACAGAACTACTGAGAGCGGGTGGAAAACCGGTACTTTTAGTCCTCTAGAAGTTGTTTAATTCCGTCATACTCGAAGGTACTACGCCTGAAGCATGGCACAAGAGTGTGGTGGTGCTCTTCTTCAAAAAAGGTGACAACACCTTATTGAATAATTATAGACCTATCTCACCCCTGAGCCATGTGTACAAGTTGTTCTCCAGAGTCATTACGAACCGTCTCGAAAGCAGGTTTGATGATTTCCAGCCTCCCGAACAAGCCGGTTTCCGTAAAAGCTGCACCACACCATAGACCACATACACACGCTCCGCCAGATTATACAGAAGACTGAGGAGTATAATCGGCCATTATGTCTAGCGTTTGTGGACTATGAAAAAGCCTTCGATTCAATCGAGACCTGGGCAGTGTTGCAGTCCCTCCAGCGTTGTCATATCGACTATAGGTATATCAAAGTGCTGAAGTGTTTGTATAGAAACGCCACCATGTCGATCCGATTGTAGGACGAGAGCACGGAACCAATCCAATTGCATAAAGGCGTGAGACAGGGTGATGTTATCTCTCCGAAACTGTTCACTAACGCATTGGAGGACGTTTTCAAGCTCTTGGACTGGAACGGATTCGGCATCAACATCAATGGCGAATACAACACTCACCTTCGTTTTGCCGACGATATAGTCATCATGGCAGAGTCGCTGGAGGACCTTAATACAATGCTCAGCGACCTCAGTAGCCTTTCCCAACAGGTGGGTCTTAAAATGAACATGGACAAGACAAAAGTCATGTCCAATGTCCATGTTGTACCCGTACCGGTAATCGTTGGGAACGATACTCTCGAAGTTGTTGACCATTACACCTCTCTTATCTGGGGACATTTTTGCACACACGGTCATCTGACCCCAAACTAAGCAAAGCTTGTAATATGGCTGCCAGAGACTGATATACGTACATATATATATTTAAATAGATATTAACACCCAGACAAACACAAATGTTTATCACACAAATGTTTATCCTAGATGGGAATCGAACCCAGATCAATCTTGGACAGATTGTTCAGTTAGGTAAGTCCAACTTAGGCAAAGAGGTCGCCCGAAGAATCCAACTCGGATGGGCAGCGTTCGGGAAATTGCGTGACATCTTCTCGTCCAAGATACCACAGTGCCTGAAGACAAAGGTATTTGATCAGTGTGTGTTGCCAGTGATGACATATGGTACTGAGACGTGGTCCTTAACTGTTGGCCTTTTGGAAAAACTCAGAGTCACACAACGGGCAATGGAGAGAGCTATGCTCGGAGTTTCTTTGCGCGATAAAATTCGAAACGTAGATATTCGCCAAAGAACCAGAGTCACCGACATAGCTATTAAAATCTGCAAGTTGAAGTGGAAATGGGCAGGCCACATCGCTCGAAGAACTGTTAACCGATGGGGAAGAAAGGTTCTTGAGTGGAGACCGCGATCCGGAAGACGCAGCGTAGGTAGGCCTCCCACTAGATGGACTGACGACATTGTGAGAGTCGCGGGCATCTAGTGGATGCAGATGGCAGGATGTCGTTCAGTATGGAGGTTAAAGGGGAGGTCTATGTTCAGCAGTGGACGTCTTCTGGCTTATGATGAACATTATGATGCACTTATTAATCATGTTTTTCAAATAATTTCAGTCGGCACTGATCTCGGCAGCTGCATCTATTATGGGCGTCGGATCCGATATTGCCGGGTCCCTCCGCCTTCCGCCCATGTTCACTGGAATATTTGGACACAAACCTACTCCTAGACTACTTTCCGTTGAAGGTAAAAAGTTGTTTCCACAAAGCTACACAGCCTCAATAAAAGGCCCATTTCACATATACGAGAGCCACCCCTGAAATGCAATATGATATTTTTTTTTACTTTAAAAATTTAGATCTTTATTATACCCGTAATTTTGCAAAGATTCATGCATGTAATAATTATAGAACCTAGAAGGTTCTAAAAAATTTAGACGGCTAGACAGACAGAACGAATTTATAAGGGTTCCTTTTCGGGCTATGGAAACCCAAAAACCGGCCAAATGTGACTCGTGCTTGCACTTGCAAACTGAATAAAAGAAAATAAATTCTTTTTCTGGGATACGACACAAATATTATTAAGTCATTGGTGGTACGAAACCCTCGTTGCGCGAGTCTGACTCGCATTTGGCAGTTTTTTTTGTTATTGATCCTGCAATCTATTCTATAGAAAAACAGATTTGGCATAGCAGATTATCAACTTATAACACCAAGAATAAGCTAAGTTAAAATTAACCTACCATGAACTTTTTCCAGGTCATGTTCCAGACTGCCTGGATCCAGATTTTGAAGAGTACTTTGCCCTGGGACCCATCGCAAGATATGCGGAGGACTTGGCGCTCCTTCTAAAAGTTCTTAAACAACCGGGTAGTCCTGAGATCCCATTTGATAAACCTGTGAGTTAAATAAGTAGAGGTCCTAACATGCTGGCCTTTTGGAAAATCTCAAGAGTCGCACAGCGTGCAATGGTCTAGACGTTTAAGAGGAGTTAGGTGATAAACACACATACAGAAGAATTATATATATATATTAAGATTATACTTTAACAAAAGGATTAAGATTATACCCGCTGGGCAATTAAAAAAACTTCCAATCATTACACTAGTATTTTGATTATGGCCTGCACTCAGCGGAACATGCAGACGCGTTACTAATCAGTTTGTGATATTTTTTGAGGGGCAATGGCCTTAATACCTATTAAAAATATAAGCTATAACACTAAATACGTAAAAAACATAGCCTCAATCAAGAAATACAAAGAAAAATTAAATAACTAAAAAAACATCATTTCTAAGAAAAAAAAGAAATCATTAACTTGTGTATTACGTATCCATAGGCGACGGTAATCGCATATCATCAGGCGACCCGTCAGCTTGTTTGCCACCTATGACATAAACAAAATTCCTAGAGCTTTATAGGGACTTAGTGTTTTATGTTGGGAATTTTTCTTTTTTTTTCTCTGTTGTAGACGCTTCTTAATTACAAATATCTACAATCGTAGTTTTGAACTTGACAGATAGACATATCAAAGCTGAAGTTCTATTACATGGAAGGAGATGGCAGTAATGTCTCCAACTCCATCGGGCCAGACGTCAGAAGAGCAATGGAAAACGCAAGAGCACACATCGAAAGGACTTACAACATTGAAGTCAAACCGGTATGCAAAAACAATTATTTATATTGTAAAGTAACATAAAGCGAGAGTACATTAGTAGATAAAGCAGAGTTTGGTCATTATCATTACCAGATAAATAACAAACTTATAGCCAAGACACACAGATTGGCTAAAGTTCAGTAGGACTAGGAGGTAGTGTGTGAGAGGTCCCTCCATCTATATCTATCTATACATATAATAAAAACGTAGAGATAAAAAAAACTGTAATTGCGAGATATAAAAAAAAACCACAGGGCGTCAAATAAGCAGCTGAACACGATAAGACAGTTTTTAGATTTTGTCTGTTTGTTTGTTTTTCCACGCACATCTCCTAAGCCACTGGACGGATTTAAATGCGGTTTTCACGATGATGCTTAGCTATGACCAGATTGAAGTATAGGCTATGTTATTTTGCGCAAGGGCCGGATTAAGGAAGGAAAAAAGGGTTGAAAGTTTATATGAAAAAATCTACGTGTACGAAGTCGCGAGCAACAGCACTAGTCTACATTAAATTGACTGGCGACATAATCAGAGCAGCTTCCACTGTGTATGAAAATAAAACCTGTAGCTGGTATAGGAATATAAAAAAATCCTTTATTCTCGAAGATATGCAGCGCATCATACACTGTTTCTACTAAGGTGATGCGAATCTGGTCAGACCAACGCATCGGGCTGCGGCCTCGAGAATTTTTTACAAAAAAGCTTTTTAGTTTGTCGCTGACTTTCCTGGCAAATTGACCGAAGTACCACAAGATACACTTGAAACAAATAGTAGACAAATGTAGTTGAGATCTTGAGTTGCTTGTAATAATCCAAAACAAATATTTTCCTTTCTAGCTCAAAATAAAGAACATCGAACACATGTGGGAGATCAGCATTCGTCTTTTAATGAACATTAGGCACGTGCAGAACATTTACACACATCCCGAAAAACGTGACCAGTGGGTATCAGTCTGGCCTGTTGTCTTGAAGAAGATATTCGGACTGTCAAATGACAACTTCCTGTGTGTTTGCTACGGACCTTTACAGAAGTTCTTCGACGCTTTACCAAAGAGTTACTATAAGAAGTTGATGGACAAGTTTGAGGAGATCAAGATTGAATTTAATGTAAGTATTCTCTTCTCTATGGATGTTCGGATTGACAAGACAATTTAGGGGAAACTGGGTACACTTGATCTCCAATTTTATTTAGCTCTGTAATCAAGTTTATAGCCTAGAATAATAGATATGTTAGAGGCAAAATGTTAGGACATAAACTGTCCACGTTTCCTTAGAAGTAAAACGGTGTATGTCAATGTTTGTAAATGACAAAGGATATAAATGCACGCTCAACAGTGGACGTCTTATGGCTGATGATGATGATGATGATAAATAAATAACCGGCCAAGTACGAGTCGGACTCGCGCACGCATTATCTATAAAAACGGCAAAAAACAAGTTTCTTGTATGGGAGCATCCCTTAAATATTTATTTTAATTTAATTATTTATTTTTAAAGTGAATAATATAACTCATTACTCTTTGAATATTTCAAGCGTCTGCCTGTTGCCGTAATCAATATCGAGCAAAAAAATCACATTTGTTGTATGGGAGCCCCCTTAAATATTTATTTTATTCTGTTTTTTTTGTATCTGTTGTTATAGCGGCAACAGAAATACATCATCTGTGAAAGTATCTACTTCTAACCGGTTCATGAGATACAGCCTGGTGACAGACGAACAGACAGACAGACGGACGGACAGCGAATTTTTTAGTAATGGGGTCCCATTTTACCCTTTGGGTATGGAACCCTAGAAACAGAGATTTGCACCAAGTGTCCCCGTATATGAGAGACATGATCCCCCTAAAAGGAGACTTGATCCGAAAGAATCAAGATTGAAGACGGCTTATTATTACGGATTTAGCATGAATACTTCTGTATACATACATTATTGTCATAGTCTTAGAGTTTAAAATTAAAATAATTATATGTAGGTTATTCTTGAAGCCGGTTTTTTATTTTTAAACATGAACTTTACTCTCCCGATATATTGTATTGTTTTATGCGAAATATGTTTTGATAGCAGTCATATAGAAAAATTTAACACGATTTGTAGGCTTAGAACTAAAAATTCGAATTAGCATTTTATTTATTACCCACATAGCGCGTGGGCTTGAGCGTTTGTACCAGTCGCGAGCTGAAATTGACGGATTATGTCAATAAAAAAAAATACCCCGACTGGTTAAAAAAGCTTTGCATAGTTACTAAAAAAATATATAATGTTCACATTTTACTATGGGAGACTTGATTTCTTCGTATCAAGTCTCCCACGACGGATAGGATATATGAGGAAATGAGAAGGAAAATCTGTCGCCAGGTATTGTGACAGATACTTGATTGAACATTCTTATTTATGTCATCGCGTCGAACTCCGCGTCATAGTTGCTATGGGTTTATATGGGTGCAAGTGGCTACAACAAATTTCTTACAAAAATGCCTTGACAGCCGTTCTAATTTAAACAAAAAAATAAAATAAAAAACGGTATTTACTAATGTTGAAATCGTTTTTTTTTATAATTATTTTGTTACAGAAAATTTTGGCAGATGACGCAGTACTACTCCACCCGACCTACCCCGCTCCAGCACATCTCCACTACCGAGTCTACTACAAATTCCTAAACTGCGGATATCTGACGATATTCAACGCACTAGGTCTGCCTGTAACCGCCTGCCCTATAGGGATGTCGCGGAAAGGGTTGCCAGTCGGCATTCAGATTGTAGCTAACAAATGCAACGATCATTTGACGATAGCGGTGGCTAAGGAGTTCGAAAGAGCGTTTGGTGGATGGGTCGCGCCCAATAAAGACCTCGACTGTATCAAGACTGCGTAGAAATAAATAGATTTAGCTGTGTAAAGTAGGATAAGAAAAAGTAATCATTGTTTAGATATAAACGAAAAGTGCAATTTTAAATTGTGATTTATTAACAATTTTGTATTTTAATATTAATGCTTTCTCTGAATGGCTTTCAGATATATTTTTTGGATAAAATATGAGTTTGTCAAATCTACCTTTTCCTCTGATGCCATGTAGTTAATTCTGGAAAATTTATCAAAATATTAAGGAGCCTGGCATTCACAAATTGAGTCAAAAAAATCAAAGTATCGAGAGATATTTCTATGAATGTTATTCATTTCCTAAAGCTGCCTAGTGGCGAACAGCGTAAAAACTTGTCTATATTAACCCGTGGTTCACCTATTGGGTAGACTACGAGTACAAAAAGGTATCCATGGAACACCAAAGTGAACCACATAGGTGGACCACGGGTAAGAAACAAATGTATAATTATAGTTTGAATTTCTCTTTCTCTCCCGTCGGTCAGATGGCGGTTCGATAGCCAAGTTGAGATGTCTGTTACGGCTAGAATACAATGTGGCGCCATCTTTAATCAAAAAGAAAAGCTATTGTCATGCGGTCAGACGGCGGTTCGATAGCCAAGTTGACATAACGGCTAGAATACAATGTGGCGCCATCTTTAATCAAGAAGTAAAGCTATTATCATGCAGTAGGGGGGAATGTTTTTTTCCTTTTTTTTCTGAAAAACGTGTCTTTGGTTGTAATTTAGATTTCATCTTCAGTCTATGGTCACCGCTTACTAAACTTAGAAATCAAAGAAATAGAATGTGCAGCGGTGCAGCGATCGAATTTCGAAGAAAGTCACAACATAACGCGTCACATTTTCTTTAATTTAGTTCAATCATGTAGCCTTGTATCAGAATCAGAATTATTTATTGACATATTGAAACAATAATACCAACATTATTTACATTTATTGTAAAGTAATTATTAATATTGCTTACAATATGTCTATCTCGATGACCATTGCTTATGTTTCCACTCTGAAAGTTTACTCTTATGTCTGAATGCCTCTCAATCGACATCAAGGCTGGCTACTAGGTTGTCGATCCAAAATGAAATTGGTTTATGTACCTATACCCGCTAAGCGCATATCAACAAACCTCGTTTTATTCTAAAGATGTATTCAATACGATCGTATGTTCATACATTTTCAATATAATATTGTTGCATTCCTTTAATAATGTTCTAGTAGATTGTTAACCTAGGGAACAAACAACTATTTGAAAGGCGAGAGTGTTTCTTTGAATCCAGAGCGCAGCGAAGGATTCTAAAGTAGAATCTGGAATGCAGCGAGGGATTCAAAGGAGCTTAAAACCGTTGTTTGTTCCTGAGGTGGACACTACTTTTTAGACAATAGACAATAGACAATAGACAATATTTTATTTATAGCAAAAATCCACACACACTTAAAGCTACACATTATCATTATCATTATCATCCACTATGAGAAAATAAGTGCAACTTATGAATAAGAACGGTAGATTTGAGCATAAAATATACACTCCAAAGAGTTGTAGGTTGTTCAGAATTGCCTAAATCTTGAAAATAGGCCAAAAACACATTTTCAGAAAAATATTACGCTGTTCTTGCTTTTTTTCTAAAGGATGAAATGGTTATATGCCCTCATAATAATATTGTTCACGGAATTTTTAGGTAAGTTTTTTCACAAACTTTTTATTTATTTCTCAGGGGTTTGCCTTCTTTCAGCCGCGCATATATATAGCCTGTAACTTGTTTATACAATGTTTGTGATTGATCTCTTTGGTGATTGGAACTTTTACTAACAATATCTACATTCTAAATTCAAATCACTTTCGTCCCTAGGGATTAAAGAGCTATTTTGGTCCCTGTATACGAAGAATACATACTCGCTCTTTTCGAATAGATGTGATAAAAAATAATATAAGTAACTAAGTTAAACCAAAATCCATAATAAAACCATTCTATGAAGAATCTTCTTTTTTCGTGAGATCCCCTTCCTATCTGTCAATCTATCAAACTCTGGAAGAAGGTAATTATAGGCATAGAGGTGAGTATGAACCTATTTCTTCGAATTTTGAAATCAACAGGAAAGTGGCAAAAAACAAAGTTGACAAATGGCTTGTACCAATCATACCACTCCCGTTACCTCCGCTAGGAGTAATAGTGTTCCGTGCCCGTTACTAAACGTGATGCCACCTTAGAATAGGGTAATTGACTATTAAAAATATGATTTATTTTGATGGTATATGGCGACTATATGGCCAGTCCGACGCTGTCGCTGCCGCACTCGTTCACGAATTCTTAATAAATAAAAATCCACCATAAACACATTAACACTCGAAAATACACAAGTTTAGGAAAATAATACAACGAGCCTACGTGTTTTTTACGTTGGTGCCAAAACTCCCACAAAATGAGTTCTATCGAAAAAACACAAATAGGTAAATATCAGCCGGGAAATATGTGAGTGTGATGAAAATATCCTGACGCCACCTGAAATTTCAATAGACGCAATAGAAAACTTGTTGCCGACCAAACCAAAGGAAATATATTTGAGTACCTACGAAAAATTTGTATATGTATGTAGGTTAATGTATCACAACCATTCTTAATCGTCGTCTTCTTACCGCGAAAAATCTTTTTTCGCTTTTAAAGCGAACCAAGTTTTTCTTTTCCCTGTAATACTGCCCTCATAAGCCCAAGAGCGGTAAATCGAGTTTTTGTGAAAGTTGATTTTTCGTTACCTTAATGACTTATAATTTAATTTATTTTCACTTATGGTGCCTATTTTAGAACCAATATATTTCTTAAATATATGTTTAAAAACCCAATATTACTGATTTTGTGTTTTTTTTTTTATGAAATTCCGTCATTTCGTTTAGAATTAATAGTTTATAAACATGAGTTTTAAAAGAAAAAAATAATCTTTTTTAGTATTTTATTTCAATGTTCTAATGTAGATACGGTTATTTTGCTTACTCCATCTGGTGCGAAATTTTGTAAGCTATCAGATGTGCGGAAAAACAGAAATCTCATTTTTTTTGAGTTACCGCTCTTCAGCTTATGAGGGCAGAATACTTATTTTTGAATTACTGAAATATTAATTTAGGGCATCACCTACCTTGATAGATACATAAACTCTTTATTGTTCACACTACAAATTACATACACAAGACACGATAAAACAGCTTAAAAACTAGTGCAACAATTGGCGGCCTTATCGCTAAGAGCGATCTCTTCCAGGTAACCTTGTTTGTTCTCGCATAAAAACAAAACAGACGCCTTCCAAGGTTAATCTGCGTCTAGGACAGGCTCGCGACATTGTGCGGTGGCCTACATCGCGGGGTTTCGCTCTTCATTGTTATCACAGTTAGTTGTTTCGGAAGGATCCAAGCTTAAAAGCAAAAATTTGGTTCAAACAATGACATGCACCTAGTCTGTCGAGCTATTCTCCTGTTAATTTATCTTCTTCTTCTATACAAAAGACGATACATTATCGCTCTACATCAGGCGTGGTGGCGGTCAAACGCAAGCCTATAAAAAAAGTGTGTATGTAATATAGATATGTTCCGTATGGAATCCAAAACGGCTAAACCGATTTTGTCGAGAATTTCACTGGCAGATAGCTGATGAGTGATGATTCAAGAAGTATTTACGTAATCGACTCTGGTGAAACTGCGGGGCGCATTAAAACCGCTCCTGGCTCTGTCTAAAACATCAGTGGGGCTAGTACGAGAACTTGCGAAAAAGTATTCGTTCCGTAAACGATAGCAAATGTATGAAAAAATCAGTTTCCCTTTACGTCCGATAGAGGCGCTGTTCAATTTTTCATACATTTTACTATCGTTTACGGAACGAATACTTTTTCGCAAGTGCTCGTACTAGGGCCACTGGTTAAAATGAGAAAGGCATATAGGTATTATGGTGATAAATATTACAAGGATGTTATCTTAACCTTGCCTAATTTGGGGGAAAAGTATATAGGGATGTGGTGGGTGGGTGATGTTTGAGATCCCTCTCCTGCCATTAATTCTTGCCGGAGACAGATCCAACTCAGATATAGACTAAGTTTGAAATAAGCAATAGAACCGACACTGAGCACGAGCACCTCCATGCTTTACCTTGTAGTCCCTACCCCTAGGGCCTGCTGTAGAGTGCGGTAACCAGTGGCCCTAGCACGAGCACTTGCGAAAAACTATTCGTTCCGTAAACGCTAGCAAAATGTATGAAAAATTGAACAGCGCCCTATCGGACGTAAAGGGAAGCTGAATTTTTCATACATTTGCTATCGTTTACGGAACGAATACTTTTTCGCAAGTTCTCGTACTAGCCCCACAGAAGCTCAGGGAACCACAACCGAAAGTACCAGCTTTGGCAGCCGTTCCAAGGCCGGCTCCGGCAGCGGAGGCATTATACCAGTGAAATATAATATTTCGCTGCTACGTATAAAATAGTTGCGTATCCTTATTTTCTCTTTACGATTTGGTTTGGTATTATATTTGACATGTATAGTGTACTAGCTGCGCCTCGCGGTTTCACCCGCGTGTTGATGAAAATCGATGATGATGATGATGATGATATATTCCAAATTTCATCCAAATCCATCCAGCCGTTTCTGTGTGATTGAGTAACAGAAATTTTTGTAGTGGTAGGACTCTTTTGCAGGGGTCTGCCTGGGGAAGTACCACACCTTTGCCAGTTATTCAACCGCCAAGCTGTAGTGTGCAAACATTACTTGATGAGATGAGATTTGACATCTTATATCTCGGGGTGACGAGCGCAGTGCATTGCCATCCAGGGTTTTGAACTGTTGTAGTTCAAAATTCTGAGCCGTTGAGCTGTTATGGGCAAGCGTGAAGAGCCATCAGGCGAGCGACTTCGCTCGTCTCGTCACTCAGTATCATAATAAAAAAACATACATTCATCCAAACTTTCACATATAAATTAGATGTGAGTGTGATTAGAGCGTTGCTACCTCTTTTATTAAAGTCACAGTACGGTTCAAGCAAGGACGTTATAAAATCTAATGGGTTGCTATACGGCTATGGGTTCAATCAATTCATTTAGTTAAAATACTTGTAAAAATAATGACAGACTACGGACTTTTGAAAAGAATACGAAGCAAAGAGTAATATAATATACGATACGAAGAGTTTGCAACTGCTATGCCTTGTAAAAAAGCTACAGTGGTCGTAAGAACCTGAAGAAAATTGTTTGTGGAAATTTTAAATACTCGTGCTAAAATCTCCAAGGTCAATTTGTTATCCATTGATGAGTTCCATTCACGAATGAATGAACATTTCTGCCATTTACGTTCCTATTTACTTTACATTCTATGGGCGCCATGGGCGTTTCGTCATAGACAATTTTTTTTTTACTAAATAATAATAATAATAAAGTTGGCTAATCAAGTGACTAGTATAAAGCAAATCTTCTCAAAAAAACAATTTGATTCCTAAATTTATAAATGTTGCTAATTATTAAAAATTTTATTAATATTTGCTTATATTTCTTACACCATCATTAAACAATATAAAAATAAAACATAGAATCACCTAAAATTTGACTAAAATCCTTACTGCAAAGGGAATGACATTACTATCGTTTGACATAAAATTATATGTTCTGTTTGATCTGTCAATCTCAGTGATGAGTATGGAAATTAGGTCCATTTTCATTTTCGATTAAAAATTAGATGCAAAAAATCTGTAATTGTTAATTAAATAAATTCACTCACGAGAAAATAATTATAACTCTTTATTTTTTTATTTGCTAACACTTGAACAACGCAAGCGCAGTACACCCATCGCCCAAAATCTCTCAGCGCCATATTGAGAGAAGGCGGACGTTGTATGACTTGAAGTGATTATTCGTGGTTAGTGCACTAATTTGAAGTGGATTATTTGGTCGTGCCCTATGGATATACTTTCGGGTAGGTAACAAGTGTAAAAGTGAATTCCCGGACGTGTATCCTTGCTTCGTGCGCCCTTACAAATCCCATCGTAACCTAGACATAGGCCGTTCTAGTTATCAGTAGATTACCTAGGTATCATCAATCGCTGTTTGCTCACAGTTTTAATCTTATTAATACACACGTGTGGTGAATAGCCATAGGTTTCTTGAATCTAGTTACATTAACAAGATTATAGGATCGGTCCGCAAGGTTCCACGCTCGTATATAAGCGGATTTCAAAGTGTTTATGTCGGCAGTTGACAGAAGCGTTTATGTATATGACCGATCATAAGTCACCACACCCAGTGACCGGATTGTCGGTTTTAGGTTTTGATAGTTTCTAGTTCGGATGGTTACTCGCGCGTCGTCGCGTCGGTACGTGATTGTGGTGGATTTGTGTCGTGTACCCGTGATGCAGTGAGTGTAATGTATAATGTAATTCTAGGAGTGGTGTGCCTCGGTTGAAAGGCCTGCCGAAAGGACAGGGCTCCGCGCGCGAGGACGGTCTGCGGCGCTCCGCTCTGAGGAACCATGGAGTGCTGCATGTCAGAAGAGGCCAAAGAACAAAAAAGAATCAATCAGGAAATAGAGAGACAACTCCGGAAGGACAAACGAGATGCCAGGAGAGAACTCAAGTTGCTTTTACTCGGTAAGTACCCTGCACTCTATAATAAATACATACCTACTAAGAATTATAAACAGATCTTTACTTCTTTTTTGATATCAGTGTCATATCAAATTACAAACCATTGATTAGATTGCATCTAATCTGAAACTGTAGATTGATATACTTCATTTTAACCAGTTCCTACATTGACAGTGCTAAATAGATTGTAAAGTTAAACCAAATAACTTTAAGAAAAAATATTTCAGCTAATTTACATGATCGAAACAAAACCATAACCTAAATACTTTTAACAAGAGACACCCAAGCCCAATACAAGATTCGATTATCTAGCAAAGCTTGTAATCCAACATTTTATTCAATACTCAGCTCAATGTTTTTCCAGTATAACATTTACCATCACCTCTCATTTGTTGTGGAAATTTGCTATTACACGCATGACGCATACAGTACAAGTTTGGAACTCTCGGCTATCTTGTCCATTAGAACAACAATCTAGGCATCTTCAAAGCTAAAATAAATAGAATTCTTTTTAAACTACTTGCTCCATCCTCAGCCGTACCGTCACTTACCATCAGGCAAATTTGTAGCCTAATAAAAATCTCTTTCTAATTAAATAAAAACTAATAATACTCAGTCCAATACAATGTCATTTTGCCAGTCTCAGTACAATGTTATTGCTGATGTCAGAGCCAAAAAAACTTGGACCAGCTGTATTTAATTTACCCCACGCCCATGCCAGTGCAAATTTTCCCTGGCATTTTTGATAAATTGTCGATTTGCTGAGCACTGCACTATATTTTTAATACATACGTACATAACTAGGGCATGCACCCGGGTATACCCTGTTCCGAAATACGCAGGTAGAACCAAATACCCGGCTCCGATTGGATCCCAGAACCGTGTATCAAAAATCTGAATCAGGACCGGTTCTGCATACATAACCGCAATGTTATACCTTTATTTCTAAGTCTGCATGCTTCATCTTCGAAACATTGTTGCTTATGAGCATATGAGTAGGTGGCCAAACACATACTTATAAGCAAACATAAATTTAAAATTGGATATTTCTTGATAAGCCCTCATAAATATTTGAACCAAAAGTCGTCCGTCAAAAATTACATACAGATAGAGAAAGTTAAGAGCTGATCCATTGGCTGGATAGTATTTATGTATTAGTATAGATCGATATTGCAATACTAGGTGCAGCTTTGCCAGCGTGGAAATTAATTTATCGAAAAAAAAAACATTTGGTTAGCCTAGATGTGTTATTCCAGAACTGAAACTGTCTACATACCAAATTTCATCAAAATCCGTTTAGTAGTTATGGAGATAGGTATGTGTTAACATACATTCACACAAAAACTTTCGCATTCATAATATTAGTAGGATAAACACTTTAATGATACTATTAAATAAATGCTAACTATTAAAGTAATCTGTGTGTTTATTGCAAGCTAATTTATACATTATCATAACATCATAGTTCATAACATACATAATATAAATTATTTTGTCAGTATTTCAAAATGTTTTATCAATTTATATAGGTAAAAATGTACAACACTTTATTCGTGAATTTACCAAATCCATGTAATTAGTAAATCAATCAAAAAACCAGACAAGACAAAACTGGAGAATATTTAGAATTCCAGTCTTTCGGTCTTGTCAACTCTATCACAACTTTATCTGGTTGATTGATGCCTACACACTTCACTATGATTACTTCATAGTCCGTTTAGGAAAGATATTGCATTTTGTATCCATTTTGAGTGACGCAGCTGTAACATTTATGCTGCGAGGACTTGTCATATTATGAAATCTTGGCGCATTGGACTTATTTGGAAATTTAGACTATATTTACATCTGGTTTTAATCTCCTTCTTAACTTGTGTGCCTAATGTCTAAGGGTCTTGACTTCCACCTCCCAGATATATTTTGTGTAAATATTTCAACATCATCCTTTGTCTTCGGCAACATGCTACTGCTTTAGGCTCTGATTTGTTTTTAATTCCTTATAGCTTCTATAATGTAACTGTCAAAGTTTGGAATCCACTGTTGGAGTCAGTGATTCCCAATAATAGGTAAAAAGTAGTTTTATGTCACTAGAAAACTTAGCCTGAACTAGGCATTTGTTGCTCATGAGCTTCTTCTTGGCACGATTCTCAATGGACTCCAACACCCTAAGCTGGTACTGAGCTGATCCATCCCAAAAGTGCGAGCATTCATGAAAGAAAGCAATTATACCGATGTGAAGTACCATGGCACCTTTGATAAAATACCCTGCTTTTTGCCATCCAAAATGTTGCATTCACAAAATGTTAAATTACTTTTTTATCATCACGCAAAATAGCAGTCAACCATTCAGATGATTTAAAAAAAAATATGGTTTGATTGTACTGATCATTTTGACCTATTAATTTGTGTAGGTGTGTACCTAACTCAATATTCAGAATATGATTTGATTAGACACCAAGTTGTGTGGGAAGACCTCAGCAATTTGTTATTGGTATTCCTGGGCAATCACCTAATCTTACTTTGTTAGCTTGCCATTGTGGTCTTTCTATTTATTCACAATGGAACTGAGGAGGTTGCAGTTGGGGTAAGAGGTTGTGTGTTAGTCTGTTACCTTTTTTATCCAAAAAGGTTGGACCAATTCTAGTGTGTATGTTTTATTTGAAAGCAAGTTTCATCGCGGTGGTGCTTAGCTATGTTTGATCAATATCTGTCCAACGGTTTAAAAAGCTAGGGGCCGTTCCGAATTTATGGTGGGTTTTTTAAATAATATTTTTCTTTTATAACATAATCAATACTTAATTTAGTTAGGTGCTAATTAGTTCTTTGTCTCATTTATATCCATTATATGTAAACCCTTGAAAATATTCTCACAAGGTTTACAATGAACACATCCATAATTTTTTGGTATATCTTATTAAGTTACATACATTTTTGCATTCCTGGCATAATTTAGTACGATTTATTGTAGTAAGGTGAGAGGGGTTCTAAAGATACTAGCTGTATTGGGTGCCCATAGGAACGCACTTACTGAAACCTTGGTAGCACACTGTTACCGGAGTAGTGTGAAAGTGTTGCATCGGGCAACATAAGCCATACTTTTAATCTCTCCTATGATAGGCAGAGGGTACTGGGAGGGCGCAGCTAGTATTCAAATTAAAATAGAAGAAAATATTTACACGTACATTTGTAAATTTAGTTGTCTGTACTGTCTAGCTACCTAGGATATTACTGTCCTAGTGGGGACAAGTCTTTTTTAAAATCTTTATTTGCCACCCCCCGTAAGGCAAACCCACATAATCACACCAATTTAAATCACACGCTTATACAATTTTAACAGCACTTTGGCTTCCTCAGAAACTGACGAAGCCAAAATGCCGTAACATTGACCTACATCATACAATTACCTATTGAAAACGTTTACACCTACTATTATAGTCCAGTTTAAATCTGCGTTATTATTATGTGGTCCAGCCCAGCATCAGCTGTTATTGGAGCAATGGTTTATTTTATTCATAACCAGTCGCGATAAGAGCTGCGATAAAATCACTTTTATATTACGGCCTTACTTAGAAACTTTAGTTAAGTTAATCAATGCTTAAAATTGCTATGGCAACTTCACGCTGACGGGAATGGTCACGGGCGAAAACGACTTAGCAATTTTTAAGCATTGAATAACTTGTTTCTTCGTAAATGCGAAAGTAATATAATTGTCTGTTTTTTCTTCTTGAGCTTTGAACCGATAAACCGATAGTGTTAGTTTTGCAAGGAAATAGTGTAATTATGGAAAAGGTAATATTTTGTGCGAAAACTATAAAATTGCAGGCAGAGTCGCAAGGCGCAGCTAGCTGGACACAATCGGACAAAAACCCTACATGTTACCAGTTAAGGAACAACAAAAACTTACCAAATATAGAATCAAAATAGAATAGACATGCACGGGATTTCCCGCATACAGATTCTACTAGTTGATAAGCAGGCCAATAGGTTAATGTTCATCTAGACTTACATTAGTATTCTCGTCATTTCCGCTATCAACAAACAAACTAGCTTTTCCTAAACTCATAATATGCGCATGCGCATCCATAGTATTCTAAGCAGTATTGTGCAAACATCTTAAGACCGCGTTTACCGGATTGTTCGCATATTTTCAAAATTTAAAACATTTTATTAATCTATCTATCTATACATATATTATAATAAAAGCGTAGAGATAAAATATAATCTGTAATTGCGAGATATTAAAATAACCACACAGGGTGTCTTAAAATAAGCAGCTGAACATGTTAAAAAGCAGTTTTTAGAATTTTTGTCTGTTTGTTTGTCTACTCACATCTCCTAAACCACTGGACGGATTTAAATGCAGTTTTCACGAATATGCTTAGCTATGACCAGATTGAAGTGTAGGTTATGTTATTTTGCGCAAGGGCCGGATTAAGGGAAGAAAAAGGGTTGAAGGTTTATATGAAAATCTACGCGTACGAAGTCGTGGGCAAAAAAAACGAATTAATTAATAAATAAAAAAACAAAAAACATTTCAACATAGAAAAATGGGCAGGAGGGCATTCTAATTCTAATTTAAAGTGGGGGTGATAAGACCTGCACTGACATCCCGCTTGGGGTGTATTGTGCATTTGCCCCTGACAGCCTACATAAACCAGCCGAGCTCCTTAAGATAACGGAGCACGGCTTTGGGTTGCTGCCTAAACTATTCTACCCCTATTTCGCCAGGTGTTGTGTTGTGGAGGACAGTAATAGGTTTGTTTTATTTTTTTATTCCGTAATAGGCTTGTGTTTGACGTTTGTATTGTTCGGTGCAGGCACTGGCGAGTCGGGCAAGTCGACGTTCATCAAGCAGATGAGAATCATCCACGGCTCCGGCTACAGCGACGATGACAAGCGCGGCTTCATCAAGCTCGTCTACCAGAACATCTTCATGGCGATGCAGAGTATGATACGGGCCATGGAACTACTCACTATACAATACGGGGTTCCGTCCAATGCAGTGAGTACACTTTTTAACTGACTTCCATTTAACCGACTTCCAAAAAGGAGGAGGTAATTATTTTTTTTCGTGAGTTAGTAAATTGCTTCCAGATGGTATGGTAGATAAAGATGATGCTGATTTTTAGTCAACTCCCAAAAAGGAGTGTTTTGTTTTAGGGTTCATGTATGTATGTAAGTTTCTTAACTGCAGCATAACTCCTGAAAGCCTTTACTGATTTTTAACCTACTTCCAAAAAGGAGCAGGTACTCAATTCGACT
Organism: Agriopis leucophaearia; assembly: GCA_949125355.1. NCBI lineage: Eukaryota > Metazoa > Arthropoda > Insecta > Lepidoptera > Geometridae > Agriopis > Agriopis leucophaearia. The sequence goes on from OX421270.1 coordinate 7,941,829, forward strand.
GTAGTTTTTTTTTATGTTTGTTGCCTCATAACTTTCGTCTTGGTGAACCGATTTTGATGTTTTTTTATTTATTTGAAAGCTGGTGTTTCCCGTGTAGTTCCATTTTAATTTGGTCCAGTTCTGAATTTTTAATGAAGTCGGTTTTTTTATATTGATAATTTATTATAGAATAGATTTAAGTTTATGTGATTGTGTACAGATTGTTACGACTTTAACGTCATCGACATTTGAGGGTAGTTATTTTAAAGATTTCAATTGATATTGCTGCAGGTTTTATATAATTAGCGTTTGTTTAGTCTACGAAACTCACGAGAATATGTCGCAAGAAGGGAGGTCTCGTCAACAACGTAACCATGTACTCTTGCGCAGAGATTTGTACTCTATAATCTTATCGACGTTTCTCATCAGTAGTAGGTTTTTCTTTGTGGGTCAGCTAAAATAATAAAGTACAAAGAGACTATGTATTCTGTGGTAGAGGTTATAAATGAAGAAATAAAAAAAACTATGGGTTCCGCCAGTTTTGTTTAGAACGCACTTTACGCTTGGTACTTTTTAGGGTTCCGTAATCCGTTCCCAAAGGGTAAAACGGGACCCTTTTACTAAGACTCCGCTGTCCGTCTGTCTGTCTGTCATCTGTCTGTCTGTATCTCATGAACCGTGATAGACAGTTGAAATTTTCACAGATGATGTATTTCTGTTGCCGCTATATAACAAATACTAAAAAACAAAACAAAATCTGTTCACCCAGTCGAAAGTTCTGAGGTAACAAACATTTAAAAAAACAGTCGAATTGATAACCTCCTCGTTTTTGGAAGTCGGTTAAAAAACAATGTTACGTAACGCGTAGTTCAAACTCCGCCTCCCGCCCCTGTAACGCATCGTAACGTTTTACAAGACCCCCTTCTCCCCCCCAAATTCGTAACGTAATACTAGAACGCTCCCTAACTACATAAAACATGAACTTAACTGGAGACTGGCCGGTGGAAACTTTATAAAGATGGCGCTAGTATAGCTCATACTTTTTCATAAGGGGAATTCTTGGATTTTGAAGGTGTTGGTGCTCAAATTTGGCAGATGGCTTTAATATGGGGTTCTTCAAAAGGGCTGTTAATAGTCTTTAAGGGTCGGCAACGTATATGTGATGTCCCTGGCGTTGCAGTTATCCATAGGCGACAGTGATCGCCTACCATCAGGCGGCCTGTCTGCATGTTTGCTACCTATGGCATAATATTAAAAAAAAGTTTGATTTATCGAGTGTTAGCGATCCGCTACGAAAGAATTTTGCGAAAATGCCGAATTAAGGGGAGCAAAGAGATTTGAAAATTTTATATGCAAGTCTACGCGTACGAAGACGCTGGTAACAGCTAGTTTAGTAATAATTACATGATTTCTATTGTTTAAGTAGATGTAGTTAATTCGAGAGTAAGTTTGTTCTTTCTCACAGCCAGTGAAAGTACTAAACCGATTGTGTTGAAACATGACATGAATGTAGGTCAAAGACCAAGGAAAGCGCACAGGTCATAGGGCATGTACGAGTAGAAGCTTCAAGGCATGATAGTGAAGCTTATACAGGGTTACGCATATAGACTGTACTAAGCCGAAAATAGGTTATTGTATTCATCATTATGAACAACTTTTACTATGGGGACAACCATGTAATCGCGAAAAAAATATAAGCTCTTTCATAGAAAACGGTCATTGACACTCAACAAAATGTATGGAACAGCTGTTTTTTTCTCCGTGATTTCAATGTTGTTCCCGTAGTAAATGTTGTACATAATTATGAGTACAATGACCTAGTTTCGGCTTAGTACTGTCTTTATGCGTAACCCTGTATATATGAATTATAGTGATAGATTATAATGAAGCTTGGCTTAAGTTGTAAATCGAAACATCACACTATCATCATTTCAGCCATAGGACGTCCACTGCTGGACATAGGCATCCCCCATCGATTTATTACCGGTCCGTGGTCTCCATTCGAGAACCTTTCGGCCCCTTCAGCCATCTGTTCTGCGTGCTATGTGCCCTGCCCATTGCCATTTCAACCTGCTAATCCGGCGGGCTATGTCGGTAATTTTCGTTCGTCTACGGATCTCCTAATTTCTGATTCGAACTCGCAGAGAAACCCCGAGCATAGCCCTCTCCATAGCTCGTTGTCCGACTTTGAGCTTTCTAATGAGGCCCATAGTGAGAGACCACGTTTCAGATCCGTATGTAATCACTGGTAACACACACTATCACACAGAAAATAATATACTGTGTGTAATAGTTTGCCTGCACTTAACTCTGTAACAGCTGAACGGATTTGAATGAAATTTGGTATGGAGGTAGTTTATACACGGAATTATAATTTTTATCCCGGAAAGAGGCCACAGCAACACAGGTATATAATAGGCGTCAAATTCATAACACACCTATTTTTTGGACGTCGCTCGTGAATTAAAAATTGCATGTAACTCGCAAGTCTATTACCACAATTCTGAGTAACGTTTAATCACATTGAATTACAGGAAAAGGCGGAGTTAATATCAGCAATCGACTTCGAGAGTGTTACAACGTTCGAGAGCCCGTATGTAGATGCCATAAAGTCGCTGTGGGGCGATGCTGGCATCCAGGAGTGCTACGATCGCAGACGAGAGTACCAGCTCACTGACTCAGCCAAATAGTGAGTTTGCTTTCCAATTTTACTTGTTGACGTGGATAAATCTTTTTTGCTCCAGATACCCGGTTACTTTAGGGTGCAACCGGGTTATGTAGGATTGCACCCAATAAAGCCCTCTCGGTGGCCTGCCTCCAACCCTGACGGAGGGCCTCCGGATCTGGTGCTTTCCTCTAGAGTCTAGATCTAGAGGGACGCACCAAATCCCTAGCATTGCTAAATTGCTCTTTAACCCTCTCCCTTCCCCGACAACTTGGGCCACACAACCATGGCGGCCTCTCCCTGGACCCGTTTGGTTGGAGGGATAGATCACCCCAAGCTACGAGATCCTCTTTTTAGGTGATACCCATGCCGTCATATTTTGCCCATCCAATCTTAGTAATGGTGGTTCCACACGGCGCAAGTAACTTGCTCATTTTGAAGCGTGGGCGCGCGTGCCTCATCATGCGCATGTCAATCGCGCCGTGTGCATGTAACATTAAAACGAATTACTCTCGCATTGATATAATAAAATGTGAATGGGATATTTGCTCTGCTACGGCTGACTTTGGACTCAAAAGAAATGTGTAGATATAATTTTATAAGTCGCAGAAACACAGTTCGTTTTTTATCCCGGAAAAGAACTAGAAACATGCATTTAAAGTAGCAAGGTGCATGACGAATCATGAAATGTCCTTTAACTTATGTTCCACAATTGATGTTTTTGTTCTTAGGACTACCCCGGACGACGGACTTTTAGTCGACGCACTCTGTCTCGCTCTAGCTCACGCAGAATCGTCGTCCTAGCTTCCTTACTCTCTCAGAGTTTTTCTGTAGCTAATGACTAAAAGTCTGTTATCTGTGGTGGCGATGTCCACTGTATCGGAATCGGAGCGTACGCAGCGTACGGATTTGTTGCTTTGTATGATTTTTATGGCGTAGATTTGCGGATCCAGTGCACGCAATACCATAGAAATCATTACAAAGCAACAAATCCGTACGCTGCGTATGTTCCGATTCCGACCCAGTGGACGGGTACCTTTAATCGCTCGAGACAGGTGTTAAGCAGTTTACTACATATAGAAAGTGTACATTTCACAATATTTAACAATCCCGTGTTCCAGTCGAGGCTAGAAGAACAAAGGTGAATAATACCTATAGAATCCACTGTTTACTATCCATGGTTATGATTAGCGATGAAGTAAGGGGCATTGTGTCGATACTGGCAAACTATTTATATTATACTATTTGCATGAACCTGAACAATGCGGATTTATCTTTAATTTTACAACACTGACTTCCCATTGACTCATTTATCTCCTAAAGCTCAGAACAGGAAATTTGTATATCAATTAACTACATGGCCCGCCGTTTGCCATGAGGTCATGTTTGTATTAAAATCAATATGCTAAGTGTATGGTGTACTTTTTGATAGCAATATCGTAATGGAAGCAGTGATCTTCCACGTGGGTTCCGTCCCTGTGCTATCATTAAACTGCAATCAATTTTTATACAGGGTTATAAGCTTACGGCGTGCTAAACCTAGAGGTTATTTAGTCATCATTATGAACAAGTGTTACTATGGGACGAACCCTGAAATCGAAGAAAAAAACAGCTGTACCATAGAAAAATGTTATTCACACTCGAAATTTATAAATTTTCGCGATTTCAGATCCTGTACTAAAAGCTATTCATGATACATACAATAACGGCCTTTCGGTTAATTACACCTCAAGCTTATATGCTTGAGACTTCAAATAGTTACAAATAGAACTGAGATAAATCTGACTGGATGAGACTGTTTAGTTCACAATCAGATTTACGTAAACTGTCTTTTACTTGCACTGTTGCAAAGCACTGCAAGACAAAGTCTTGGATCGGTCCTTGGGAAAGACCTGTCTATAGCTGTGGACCGCGCTAATAATAATGATGTTCGTATATCGAAAGTAGGCACATAAACCGTATCATGGTTATGGTATAGTACATAGTACTAGATCTATATTAGAACAGTTGTGTTTGGACTTTTGTTTTCATGTGCACTTTTAAACAAGTATGATGACGAGAGCTGAAAATAAAGTAAGCATTGGAACTGCATAATGACAAATGGTTGATTCATCCAACTTTCATCATCATCAGCCAGAAGACGTCCACTGCTGAACATAGACCTCCCCCTTTAACCTCCACACTGAACGACATCTTGCCATCTGCATCCACTGGATGCCCGCGACTTCCAAAATGTCGTCGGTCCATCCAGTAGGAGGCCTACGCTGCGTCTTCCATCCAGCTTTATTTATTTGAAATTACAGACACTTCGATATTAGGTACATGACAAGATTGATGACGAGAAAACACTTTTTTTTTAATTAATGTGACAATTGTTTTCATTGGCTTAATTTTCTTGTTTTATTGAGAAGAGTGTTTATTCCATAGTTACTTGCAAGAGATTGACCGCGTGGCGGCACCAAATTACTTACCGACCGAACAGGACATCTTGCGTGTCAGAGTGCCCACAACGGGTATCATCGAATATCCGTTCGATTTGGAGGAGATTCGATTTCGGTAAAACTGATGTCATAACTGTGCATGCTTTGCTTCGGTGCATGTCTGTTTCTATGGGTCTCGTTTCTCTGTTTGTTTCTCGCATCTTAAGCTACGTTTTCACTTGTTCTGAGCAAGGATTCGCTCGATGAAAACACTTATCGAGCGAACTATGGAACATCAGTTCAGGACATTGTTTAGTTTATCAAGTGAAAACGTAGTTTTAGCTTCTAGTGCATGGATTTCAGCTATTTAAGTGACTTGGCGAGGATCGAGAAGGATGATTACCTGCCTACCGAGCAGGACATTCTGCGAGCTCGTCAGCCGACCACGGGCATTCTTGAGTATCCTTTCGATCTAGACGGGATCATATTTAGGTATGTTCTGATACCCTGGGCGTGATATCCCGTTGATGCCTATACCTACCTTCCACCGCAAGCCCCGTGTGGTAAAGAGCTTGGTAGTTTAGAGAACCTCAACCAAAACTTGATACATTTCAACTTATCCAATCTAATGAATCTAGTAAAATTCAGAATTGTAAGTATAAAAGTTCTCGCTAGAGTCCTTTTTAGGTCCCAGGTTCTAATTTAGTTTCTATTTGCTGTTTTATTGCATTTTAATTAGAATTAAGTTTGCTTGCTTTAATACAATGTTGTTCGCTTTTCTATAATTTCTATTCTATTTTTATTTATTTACATTGGTGGCTGGTATTACGCAAGTCTAACCTAGAGCTATCTTCAATGTCAAAGTGATGGCAACTTATTTCACATCGCGTGTCGTTTCGTAATTAGCCAAATTTTATGTTTTTGTTTAATGTTACGGGTAAAGTTTTTTATGCGAACTTGTGCCGATCGATGACTTTGCCCACATTTGACATTTGTATATAATAACCAAATCTTGTATCTGATTTCTCCTATAATGTTTCTGCAGGCCTAGAATGCGCGCCGCGATCAATTTTTGTAATTTAGTATTTTTTTTGTGCCCAAACGAAATACACGTGCTTATATACATTCGTAGGGTCAAGTTTTCGCATGACAGAGGCTAGACAGCATTTTGTCATGTTAGATCAGAGGTTCCCATAGTGGTCCAGGTGGACCCCCAGAGGTCCACGGGAGACTCGACTGGGATCTATGTATTTGTCAAGTTTTGGGAATTTGGTACAAATGTAGCTGGAGGGGTCCACCGGAACCAGCTAACTTTTGAAACTGGTCTATAATAAAAAAGTCTGGGAACCTCTGGGTTAGATCAAAAGTGATCTTATCAAAATGTTTGTTACATAACCATTGTGCCTGATACTACGCCTTACTCACCTAGTTTCAAGTTTGTATTTCATTTTAGCGTCGATTCTGGCTCGAGTGACTCATCACTGCCAGAGCTCATACCGGTAGAGTCAGAGTTAACTCTGTTTGGGTGTATCCCCGTACAAGAATATATAGTTAATTGGCGAAAATCAAGAAAAAATTATGGCCTTAGGATTAGGTGCGCAAAGTTCAGTTTTGCACGTTTATGCTTCATCTATGACTTGGGAGACAATGTTCATCTTTGCTATTGCAATACAATCTACGTATTTTGTTTGTTTGGCTGAAAGTACAATGGCGACGAATTCATAATATACAACATTTTATTATAAGAAGTTGAATGTTGCTCTTGTGAATTCGCTGTCATAACTAATGCTTGCTTGCACGTTTACTAAAACTATACAGTCTTACTTAGAAACGTCTGCTAAGCTAATCTAAACTTTAAACTGCTCTGTCAACTTTTCGCTGACTGAAATTGACACACCCGAAAGCGAGACAAAGCAAATTTTCGTTAACGCTTAATTGACGTTTCTAAGTATGACCGTCACTATTAAATACATGTTTTTCACTTAGAACAAGTACTACAAAAAACTTGATAATAGTTTGTCCAATTCGTAAAATAAATCAATATAAAGACCATCGCCCAAAGGACGTTTCAATGCTTTTTGTTGGCCTCGCCAATCATGGTGGTCAAACAACATTGCAATTAAAATATGCGCTATAAATATGGTAAGTGAAATAGCGATGAGCGCTACATGTTAGTGTCATTTAACATTAACAATGCTATACAAAATGTAGGAAAATCGATTTAAGTTATTACTAAATATTTTATATTTGTACCTACATTACATCATTTTGTGGTCTAACAAGTTTGCAATAGAACCTGTCTCCCAGTAAAACTAAACACTGTGCAATGTATTGAATCACCGTTTAATACTATCACGGTTTTAACCGCAGTTATTATGATTATTTACGGGATATGATTATGTAACTGCGCGCAATATCGGGAACTCCAACCACAGCCAAATACACGATAAATATCCCGTTAATATTCATATAATTGCAATGTTTAATGATTATTCCAATTAATTGTATTTACTAATGTGATATTTCATACAGAATGGTGGACGTCGGGGGCCAAAGATCCGAGCGAAGGAAGTGGATTCACTGTTTCGAAAATGTCACCTCCATCATATTCTTAGTAGCTCTTAGTGAATATGATCAAATTTTATTCGAATCTGAAAATGAGGTAAGATTTCTGACAATTTTAAGTAGTTATTTTTAATTATTATTGAGGAATAGACTTGCGTTTGACCGCCAACTCGCCTGATGTTAAGCGAAGATGTGGTCTACGACGGAGCTTGCTTACCTAGAAGAAACCGATTCACTCGTCATTTGAAGACACCCAGATTTTAACTACCGGGGAACACCAATTTTAATCGTTTTGTATTTTTAATTACCTAAAACCACAGCCGGCTTTGCTACGTCTTACGGCTACAGCTTGCGGCTACGTCTTAACGCGTGCTTGAAACAACACAGTGTGGAAAATCACGCAGACGTGAACCTTAACACGCCGAGATTCTATTTGCGGTCGCGCAGCCTTTCGCTATCACCTAAACATAATCGCTTAAAACAGGTAGCAGTAAGGCCCCAGTATACCAATAAATGCGCCTTGGATTTGCATACTATCGGAATAACGGTTCTATAACCAGTATTCATACGCAAATTCGAAATTGAAAAACATGTGCGAGCTGTGCCAAATACTATGTTTAACTGGTACCACTGGGCTCCTAAGACACAGGCTTTGTTGCCTAGATTGGGACCCGGAGCTAAAACTATATATGCATTTTCTTAGCCTTAATCCACAAGAAAATTAACCACATTTATTTGTAACTTAGATCTACATACTTTTTAAGGCTTAAACGGAAATAGTTTATAAAGTTTAAAACATTGACATACTATGCGTCTGTCAACAATCCAGTAGAGGTTAAAATACAAACACATGTTTTAATGTTTATAACAAAATACCCGCTCTTCTCGCCGGACTCACCCGCAGTTTTCAGTCAGCTCATGACCACGGCCATTGTAACATGGTCGAAACGTCGAGCGAAAGGTACCTATTTTTACCTATATAAAATATTAGGCGATAAAACATGGTTAAAATTCAGATTCAAATTATTTCATGCTTTCATACAGTATGAGTTATTCACTGAATGATTGATCACAAAATATCAAAAACTACTTGATCTATGAAGCTGAAATTTGACAGGTAAATTCTTTATGCGGTATAGAGGTCAGCTAAGAAAGGATTTCGCGAAAGTGCTATTTAAAGGGGGAAACGGAGGTTGAAAGTTTACATGAACATCTACGCGTACGAAGTCGTGGACAACAGCTAGTTGAAAATTAGTGCTATTAGACTGCTTCAGTCACAGCAACTAATTTAAGGCGGTCTCGGAGCTCGGTCATTTCCATACAAACACATAGTTAATGAATATTTTAACTTTTTTGAAAAACCCAATTTATAGTTATCACAAGTAATAAAAAAAAATATTCCAAGTTTAATCAAAAACGGACCAGCAGTTTAAAAAAATAAGTAGTATGTCAGTATAAAAAATTAAAAATGAATGTACTCTGACCAGCCGCAGGCCTGGCGCACTCCGCACTTTAGGTATGAAGCTACAAATAGTCGTCTTGTCGGACTTGCCGTGTGTCCGCTGCCGCGCGATAGACAGAGATAACGCACCAAGAGTTGCGCCATAGACAGAGGCAACTTCTAGGTTAATATAGCAGTAGGTAGTTAGCGCTCGCACGTCCTGAATTGCACTTTATTGTGAAGTAGCAAGAGTCGCTACTTATTTCAATGATTTTGCGGAGTGAATCTTCTGTACTTGTACTTATATGTATTCTATAGCCATTAAATATTTATTCTGGTTTCTGGCTTCCCAGACACTGGGAAACATAGTGGGGAGTTGTGAGACTGATATAAGTATCACATCATCAGCCAGTTAACGTCCACTGCTGAACAAAGGCCTCCCACTTAGAGAGGGGTGTTGCCATAATCCACACGCTTGGCCGGTGGCTTGGAGATCGCAGTATGTTCACCGTGTACTAATAGGACGCTGCTGCCCATCCTCCGGTGGTTCTGGTTGCAGTTTTAGGACATACCCGGGTCCATTATGATGATAAGTATATTTACCTGCATTTTATACTCATAAGTTTGTAATGGTGTATTCCAGAACCGAATGGAAGAGTCGAAGGCGCTATTCAAGACTATCATCACGTACCCCTGGTTCCAACACTCGTCGGTTATCCTGTTCCTTAACAAGAAGGACTTGCTCGAGGAGAAGATAATGTATTCGCACCTCGTCGATTACTTTCCTGAGTATGACGGTATGTATCAGTGTATCAGACGCTTCTTATAAGCCGAGTGTCTCCCGCAGGACTCTGACAGGCGCTAGATACATAGGAAGCGGGCGAAACCGTAGGGACAGGGCCGGATTTAGGGGAAGGCAACAAGGGATCCAGCCCCGGGACCTTCACAAAAAAGGGGCCCCCCAAAACAGAAAGTTCTAGGTAAAATTTTATAACCGTTTAAAATACAAAATTATAATGGAAAAAAATAACATTCAAGTTCTGATAAGAGAACATCTGTACCTTGTATATTTAAAAAAGAATTGTTTGCTATAGGAATGTGGTATTGTCTCGCAATAAATTATTGAGACACTTGAATGAAAAAAACATGTTTAACCTATTTAAAAACAATTAAGGGCCTCCGCTTCTTTGCTGTCCTGGGCCTCTATGCCTCTAAATCCGGCCCTGCGTAGGGCGCAGATACTTGGCAACTTTGCCCAAGTATCCTCTAGGTATAATTAGCTTATTATAGAAATAACTATATTCATAATTAGATTAAAAATACTACTAAAGATACCAAAGCTTTATTCTAAAACCACAACTCCAGGTCTAGTAATACAAACACAAATGCAATATTTAATTGTCTTTAAATTAGTTTAATTCCAGGTTAAGCGCATCTGTGACATTTATACTAGGTAGATAAGTATTACGTCAGTTCCTTGAGTAGTACTTCTAAGGCCCTTCGTACACAACGCTACACAAATCTTCGATAATCTACGATTTTAGTCTCCAAGCGACTACCGCCATACATTGTCATACCGTGTACGAACCTCAATGGATTTGTATGGCGTTAGTCGCTTGGAAACAATTAACTATCGGCCTTGGAAACAAGAAGAAAGTCGTAAAAAATTATGACATTCGAGTTTCACCTACGTTTGATTAGATTGATATGAGTCGTAAATGTTTTGAGAAGCCTGATAATTCAATTGTAATGATCACGGCAACAAAAAAAACTATTATGTAGCTGTTGTTAATTTGTTTAGAACTTTTTCCTGGCACAGAAACAGGCAGCAAATTGCTAGGCTCTAGGCACTAAGCAAGCCACAGTCGTGTGATTCTGGCCTTGGATTTCACCCTGTATGTAAGGTTACTTCGTACTAAGCTCATATAAGCCTCGCTACGGTTCGATAGTTGATCCTAGGTAGGTCACGCATTGTCAGTAATCTCATTTTCCTTATCCAATTAACTTGAACAGTGACCTTTGTTAGAACAATGTGGACTCATTTCTATACCTAGCGCTTCTTTGCAATATAACTGACTAGGTGCGCTCTGCGGTTTTATCTGCGATTTTCCAGTTTTCCTGGATTTTCAGAAATAAATAGTTTCCTATGTCACACGTAATAAACTGCCGGTATCGCGGTTTTATCATCGCACCAACCGCCACCGCCTGAAAGTTCATCCACAGATCATAGATTGGTGGTAATCGCACACTGTGCGTTTTAAACGTTCCTTTTTGCCTCCCACCTGCACAATCTGTGGAATGAGCCCCTCTTATGGCATTTCCGAGTAGCTATAATATGGAGTTCTTCGAAAGGGCTGTTAATAGAGTCTGTAGGGGCGGCAACGTATCTGTGATGCCCCTGGTGTTGCAGGTATCCATATTAGACGGTGATCGCTTACCATCGGGCGGCCCGTCTGCTTGTTTGCTACCTATGGCATAAAAATAAATTAATAAAAGACACATCAGTCATAGGACTGCACGTCAGCAGTGAAAACTTAAGTAGTAATTCACCTGTTCTACAAGAGATGGCGCTGTTTTAAAATACACGATACAGCGTAACTAGGACGCGAGTTCCATGATTTTTGTTCACCTAAAAAGTACTCAACGTGCCTTAAGAAGTTTTCACTTCAAGAAAACTGTATCAGGTATAAATAACAAGGTAATAAAGAGACGATGAAACGTTTTTCTTCTCTATCTCACTACTGAGTAATAATGTTCTTATAGTAAGACTTGTATTGAAATGTAGTAATTTATTACATAGGTCCAAAACAATCTGCACCACCGGCTTTAGACTACGTTCTACAGAAATATCTCAAAGAAAATCCAGATCCGGAGAGATCGTGCTACTCGCATTTCACGACGGCGACAGGTTGAATTGAATATCATACAATGCGCTACACTTTATACAAATGTGTGCTAGAACAACTTTGCTAGGTTCTGATAAAAGTAGGCTAGTAATAATTGTTATCAAATCACGGTTTTTGTAGTGTATGTACTTACAGAATTCTATTTCACGCAGTCCATCTAAAATATGTTGATGACAAATGCAGGTGTTTGCATTTGTTATGACATAATACCTGTTGACATAATGTCCTTGGTACATGTACCACACTTATAGGACCACTGCACTTACTTCGTGAAATAGAATACCTGTAGTTAAAATAAGTTTACCATACAGGATGTAACAGAACTATCACATTTCCTCTAATTCGCTTCTTTGTAATGTGCATAACAATCGCGGGAACGAAATTTTGCATCTTTTAAATTAACCTTTGACAAACATACATTCTAAATGTATTGAGCTATTATGTACTACATACACTGCCAAACTTCACTGAATCGCTTGCTAGAAGGATAAAATCTCATTCACATAAATATGTCCAGAGTGTTCCGTAGAACACGCAGCAATCATCTAGCAAATGACTGAGTTGCCACAGTTAAATGGGATAGCGTCTTAAGGTGTACGTTGTCTAGCACAGAAAAAGAAGTAAATAGAACGGAAATGAGAAGAAAAATCTGTCGTCAGGTATTATGACAGAAACTTGGTTGAACATTCTTATTTAGATCAACGTGTCGAACTCCGCGTCACAGTTGCAAACTGATTTCGAATGACTGACGTTTCGTTTATATGGGTTTATACTGGCTACAACAAATTTCTTACAAAAATGCCTGGACAACCGTTCTAATAAAATAAAAAAACTGTGTTGTCTAGTACATAATACATTCTCAATACCTTTACATGTATGTATTAAACATAGCAGAAAACAACTCTGTAATCGTTTCTGAACTGTTTTCAGGAAATGTGTTTGTAAACGTTACACCCTGTACAGCTAGTGTACTGCTAGTCCCCCAGTAGTAGTGTATTAGTGTGCTAGCATCGTGTGTGGTCCCTCAGGTCCCCAACGCGACGCGAACACAGCGCGCGAGTTCATCCTGCGAATGTTCGTCGACCTCAATCCTGACGCTGAGAAGATTATCTACTCCCATTTCACCTGCGCGACGGGTGAGTATTGCTTTATCTTAACCTTTAGACGGGTGAGATCGACCCTGGACCGGAAAAATAGTGAGCGAAAGAAGACGCCTATGTCCTTATAAATAGACGTATTGGAAAAGTAAACGATATATTATCATCGAGATACAATACCTATAGAATCACAATCTCTAAGTAAAAACAGACAAAAAACGCCCGAGCGTCATTGTACATATCTAGACATCAATTATATAGTTCACAAAGCCACATTTACTTCAATTTAGACGTTATGTCACTTACATGGTGTTCTACGTCGCTTGTCCGCTAGGACATCGTAGCACTGGCATCGCGAGACGTTGTAATAGGATCGCGGTTGCCTTCAACTAACCAAAAAGTCAGCGCAATGCGAAGCGTGCGCCGAGTTTTGTTTCGAACATATTTTTTTTTCACGATTGTGATTCTATAGGTATTGTATCTCGATGGTTATTATTGATAAATAGTCTCGGGCGTGCTTTTGAGCGATCCGATCCAAGTCTGGTTCACCGACTTCCATCAGGACTTTCACTGAGAACATACAAAGGCCAGGTGGGCTACCACAACATCAAAAACATTCTTATAAACAACCTTACATTGAATTTTGTCTTGATCTATCATTAGCCGAAAGAGCGAGACAAAACTTTAATGTAAGATTATTATAAGAATGTTTTTGAGTTTGTGGTAGCCCTCCAGTGCTCCAATAGGAGTACGAACGCGGCGTATGGCGTGTTAAAGTGGGGCGCGATGCACGCACGCCGCGTGATTTTTACGAGATAGACTAACTTCCATATTGAGAATTGCGTTACATTAAACTCGGCGTTTGTAGGACACCAGGTCGTAAGAGACGGTTGCACATGTGGCCGTGACAATCATAATTATATGATACGTTCCATGCACAGACCTTTATCAGCATAGACCCCTCGAGTTCACTTATTTTCTGTGGTCTGTCTTAAGTTGGATCAATGCACCAACTAGCATGCCGCGTAATTCAGTTCCATCTCCGTCGGCCTTAGCAGCAGCATGTCAGACGTCATTACAAAAATTGCACATTTCTATCTCTGTCATGTTCCCACTGCTGGGACCTCATCTCTCAGAGAAAGAGGATGGGCCCTAATCCACCATGCGAGCCCAGTGCATGTTGGTGATTGTCATAATTATGTCTTTGAACAATTGGTGTACCAGTTTCCTTACAATGTTCTCCTTCACTGTTTTTGAACGATATCATTGCAACTGCACATAATTTATCTAAGTACTAAATAAGTCATTGGTGCAGGGCCGAGGATCGAACCAAGTGCCGTCCGATTGTAAAGCGCACATGCTACTCGGCCACCTACGCTTAGTTGGCAGTGCGGAAGAGCAATTCGCATGCGAATGACATAGTAGACACAAATGCGGCACGCTGGGTTTCCATACAACTTTACGTGCTTGTTGTGTCTATCTTGATAAAGGTCTGCGGTTCTATTTGTTTAATTCTCATGACGGGGTTTGCATGCCGCTAAGTCTTAAAACGTTTATTTTGTTGTAAACGCTAAACTTAACTAATCTGACAGAACTAAAAATATCTGTATCTTTTTTCGTTTCAAAATGTAAGAAAAACGTGGCACCACCTTTAGAACTGTCAAGTTTAGAAATAGTACCTCATTATCTCTACTACAACTAATACTTGTCCCTACGTCAAATAAACACTGCAAACTAGAAATTCTAACTACGACAAAATTCGGAATGTTCTGAAAGGTGCGTTCCTTGTCTTGAGGCTCAAAATTACTGCATACAAAAAAAAAATAGTTTTGTTATAGACTTATTTCCACAGCTGTTCTTTTACCTAGTTTTGCGATCTTCAAAGTCACGCTTTGCATGGAGGTTGGGGTAAGAAATGTAATAACATTTGTTTGTGTGTTGTGTGTGTGTGTGTGTGATGCTTTAGATGTGCTTGTTGTGTTTAGTTAAAATTGCATAATCAGCGATGGCTTAGTCTTCTTTAGACCAATAGCACGGCAGCTTAAACGCGTCCAAGCTGCGTTGTCTCGCGAGTTTTGTAATACAAAGGAACTGTACGAACCACTTCACACCAAATATAAACGCAAGCCGTGCACCGGCTGCTCCGCGGCCGCGCTGCTGGTGTGTAGCTTTTCATATACAGGGTTGTGCGGAAAGGGTTGTATTAAGCGGAAAGGGGTTCATAGCACCAATCATTATAAACAACTTTAACTATGGGATAAACCCCGAAATCGCAGTAAAATATCAACTGTTCCATAAATTTTCTCGAGTGAGAATGACCGTTTTCTATGGAACATCTAAATTTTTTTCGCAATTGCAGTTTTTTTAATGCCGTACGTGCCAAACAAGCTGACGGGCCACCTGATGGTATTTTTTTTAACAAACAAAAAAATATTAGGATGTTCTCAATTCGTTCGTTCGAATCAAACATTTTTCATTTAAAAAGATATAAATATACTTTCAGTTGGTCCCATAGAAATTTTATCAAAAATTTGTTGAGTAGTTTGATTTTTAAATCAAAATAACTGGATTTTTTTACTTTGATGGCGTCATAATATTGTCATCCAAGTAACCGATGTTTATTGCGTATCTTACTAAATTGTTAGTTATTAACTCATTATTCTTGTTTTTGGTGTATATATATTGTACAAGACGCGCGAGCTCGCCTCCAAGCTGTGCTGCTAATGACACGCCTTTAGTCTGTAGTTAAGAGCAAGAATTTAGGTAATTTAATTAGTTTTCTAACATTTTCTTTCGTGTCTTAATTAGGTTTCTTTCTTTTCATTGTGTTTCTCATTGCCAATGACGATATAACCACTTGACTGGCTCATCCTTTACCCCATGATGAAAAGGTACAAAATTTTCAGCATGATGTCTTCGAGCGGGCCAATCCTAGCCGCGAATTGAATGAATGACTTTTGTTTTCTCCAATCACAAGCGCCATACGATACCCCCCGCGACCCACGTGGCTTACGTCTTGTACAAGCAAATTATGACTCATGCTCAATCAAGTGGTTATGTTATCTTTCCTCTTTGCCATGTTATTTTGGGATGGTTGCATGGATTGCGGCAGCATCCATTGTCGTATTGCCAGTTATTACTAATACTGTAAAGTTGGTATATACGTCATTATCATCATCAGCCAGAAGACGTCCACTGCTGAACATAGGTCTCCCCCTTAAACCTCCACACTGAACGACATCCTGCCATCTGCATCTACTGAATGCCCGCGACTCTCACAATAACGTCGGTACATCTAGTGGGAGGCCTACCTACGCTGCGTCTTCCGGTTCAGTGGTATATACGTACATTACCTAAATAATGTATTCCTATTTCATAACAGCAGTAACTAATTGTGAAATATCTTGTTTGTAATCTACGCGACTAAAACAATAAATATTTTACAAGAGTCCCGTCGAACACAGATAAATCGAGCTGTTTTCACTGCGCAAGTACCCATAGAAATCCATACTAATTTTAAATTTATAAATAGGCTAGATGACTGTTATTTTTATTGTCCTATTAAAATGTAGCCCATAAATACAGCAGATTAATGAAAACAAAATGAAAATCTGATCAAAAATAAGCAACGTATAAGCATTTTAATATGCTAGACAGAGAGCGCGAAACGGCAAGTTATGACCTCACTTCTCTGTACGCCATATAAATTCTATTCTGACAAGTATGGCGCACAGAGGCGTGACGTCATTATTTGTTTTGTGGAAAATGGACAGAGTTCTCTCTACGAAAAACTTTAAACGCTTATATATCAAAACATTGATAACCAATGTTTTTTTTAATAAACATTATATTTACTTAAATTCTTCATCAAAGCTTGGTATCTACGATAAACAACAGTCATCTACCCTATTGGAATTTGTGATGGTATTCGCACGTACTTTGCATTTTTGTTTTTGCTGTTTCCTTTTTAGTGGCGAAAATACTGGAAAATTTGTTATCTTCGTTATGTGTGAGGTTATTCAACAAATGATGCAACGCATTTGAACTGGAATTATACTATAATTGCGAGTGTGGCCGTGTTTGGTCGATATACGTATCTACCCTGATACAGAAGTATAATTTCCAAAAGACGATACCCAAAAGGCTACAAGTATACGATTGAAACTAAGTCCAGTCGCAATCCAGTTTTAAACGCGTTACACCATATGCAGAGAGCCTCTTTTATTTATTTTTCTATTTTTGCATGCTGCTTTGGATATTTTTAAAGACACGGAAAACATCAAACTTGTGTTCTGCGCTGTAAAAGATACTATCATGCAAGCGGCTCTAAAAGAGTTTAACTTGGCATGAGACAACTGTTTTTCTTTTCTTTTGCTTACCTTTAAACTTTTTTAAGATGCAATAAAACATCTATTTTTATATTTAAATGCATGTTTTATTTTAACCTTTCTTAGGCATTTTTAATTGTTTTACTCGGAGGAAAAAAAGACGGAGATAGCACCGCGAAATAGAAAGCGAAACACCGAAGATATGCCGATCCGATCGTACGCACAAGCGCCTCACGCACACATTTACACCATGTTGTGCCGCCACATCGCAGCAAGACACTAAATTATGTCGCCGCCATAACGCTTCATGCGCGATTTCGCAAGTGCTGTCTCCATTTTTTTTCCTCCGACGTGTTTTATATGCAAAAATATCAATGTGCGTGCATGCTGAAAATGGAGCTTACGCCCACTATTTCTATAATTAATTTTAGAAAATACTGGCTTTATAGAATGATAAATAAAACTAACCCCTAATAAACGTTCGATATGTTCATAATATTATATTTTTTATTGTCATGACAACTCTTTAGTTGTCGAGAAATGTAACGTGAAAATGAGTCTAGCATATTTTACCTAAAACAGCTCTTAACATATCTGTATAATAGGCTACCGGACTGATTCTTTTATTGTCTTATAAAAAAACGAACCATAAATAAGGCATACCACCATTTAAAAAAAACAAATGTGTTTAAAATTAAAGAAGATATTAAGCACTTCAATGTCTTGCTAGACAGAGAGCACACTATACTTTCGAATAACTCACTGGTTAGTGCATCATATGAACTCCATACTAATACTGACTTTTTGGGAAAGGGACAAAGCATCCCTTACTAATCCAGCCAAAAACTTTTAACGCTTATATCTTAGAACTTAATTAGCCGATTTAAATAATTTCTTCAATTTACATAATTATAACATTTAATTATATAACAGATTCCGCTTCTAAAGAAAGAAGCGGAATGACTGAACACTAGAATCTACTAAAAATCGTAACCGCTCTATCTGGTTGGTCTATACTATCTGGTTGATATTCCGAAAACCCGTACAAAGCGCTTTGATTAAATTGATGATGAAATGATTTTATTGTGCGAACTGCTAGTCTGTGTAATGCGCTGCCTGAATGAGTGTTCCCCGATTAGTTACAATCTGGGTGTCTTCAAATCACGAGTAAATCGGGTTTCTTGTAATCAAGCGTGCTCCATCGTATATAGCATCATCGCTTAACATCAGGCGAGTTGGCGGTCAAACGCAAGCCTATTTCTACATTGCATAAAATAAAGTCGCTTTCCGCGCCTGTCTCATCCGCTAACCCCCTTAAACCACGCAACGGATTATGATGCGGTTTTCACCATCTGTGAGTTAATTTTTCACGGAAGGATCGCTAGTAATTAATAAAAAAATAAAAAAAAACAGAAAAACAGTTTTGTTGATGGACTTCCGCAAAGTAACGCCTGATTCAATAAACCTTTTTAATTATATTTTCCACTAATATTTTAAACCAAACAATCCACCGTCCGATAGCCTATTATGCACAAATGTCCGTGACCCTTTGTCCGTCTTTGTCCGTTCATATGGCAACGCTTGCTACCAGACTGTAACAACAACATAACTTAATGTCAGAGGTAAAATAACTGTGAACGGACTGTAACCCATCTTCGTAGCTAAAATAACATGCTTTGTCGACTTCACAATGACGACAAAATAAAATGACACGCGTCAAAGCGAAACAGACACATGTCTCAAATTATTTTTTTTGCTAAAATCTTATCTGACGTTTCTAAATGAAACTTTGCTTTAAACTATCACGGAGCTCCCGATATTTCGGCGCACCTTCCACAACCTTACCACGGCAAATATCCCGTAAATAATCATATAACTGTGAAACTGTCTTTCTGTAATCACTAAGACCTGAACCAATTATCTCAATAACACAACACAAAATTCGCAAGTGCAGTAATTTTGAATGCCGAAAATAAAATGGACCGCGGGGAATGGGAGCGCCGTTTCCGATTGAACGTGAGTTATTTTTACAAGATAGTATATTGTTCGGCAGTACAGTCGATATAAATGTCCGTGACACAGTATGGACACCGACTCGTTTTGCTGTAAAAATGTACTGCGACTTTACATACATAACATCTAGAATATATTGAACTTTTGTTTCAAAGTACGGCCACTGAGAAAATGCGGCTGACAGCTGCAATAAAATAGTATAAATCTCAATAATAACATTAACTTAATATATTTTTTTATTTTTTATTGTATTATATTGGCTACCGTCTACAATCTTACATTCAAAAAGCTAATAAAAGTGATCACAATTAACTTTTTAAAATAAATAAAAAATTAAACTAAAAGACCATTAGTGGAGGGAAGGGTCCCCAAAATGCTGGCGGCATTGCCACGTTGAATGGCAATGCTCAATTTCTGCCCGAAATAGAAGCCATCATTCTGAACACCCGACGCCTCCACCAATCGCCTGGCCAAGTCCCGATAAAGGTCTAAAGCCGCCGGTCCCCACGGACCCATCGTCTCCACCCCAAACGGAGCAAACATGTACACCCGGTCAAGGTGTGCATATTTGCGCCGCTTGAGGTTTTCGGCTTGAGCGGCGGCAGCGCCGGCCCTAAACGAAGTTGCGGGAAGGTGAGACGGAGCCATTGTGTCTACGCATGTGGCATCCAACCCTAATGACTGCCCCACCTTCCATGGTATGAGGGTCATTCCGTCGGGTCTTTTGCCGTCGTCTCGCATCAGTCCATAAGGTTCCAGGACTGACGGGACGCCGGCACTGACAAAAGCCCGACGGATGACATCATTCAGGAAGGCGTGCCGCGGTATGCGCACAGCATTTTTATGCACGACAAGACGTGGTGACCGAGGCGTTAGTTAGTTAGTATTTTAAGTTTTCTTTAATTTTCTGTTTTTAAAGTTGTGCATAATAAATTAATACATCCATAAAAAAACTCCATCGTTTTCCACTTTTTAATATTCGTTCAGCTTTTTAAAATGCTATTGCAGTTGTTAGATGCATTCTCTCATCGGCCGCACTACAGTTGAAACACTAGCACTCAGTTTCTCGAAAGTTTTCTAATACTTTTTCATAATAGTATCATGATCTCCCGATCATGATACTATTATGAAAAAGTATTAGACACGTTTTTTATAGTCCCTAGGGGACTAGGGACTATAAAAAACGTGTTATTTGACACATAGTTATAAAATAACACGTAGAACTTTAAGTTTAACTTACCAGCCTAAGATTATTAGGGTAGTTTGTAATTAAATTAAAGGACACCTTTTACAAGCTCACCTTAATCTACTACAAAAAATCAAATTTAATTTATGGCATTAATATAAAGCCCAACATTTCTATATTTGCGTAAAATAAAATACCAGGGCCCTGATTCCATAATTAAACCACGCACGTGTAACATGGCATGTTAAGTTAATCGGTTTCTTCTGGGCAAGCGCGCTCTATCGTAGACCGCATCGTCGCTTAATATCAGGCGAGCTGGCAGTCAAACGCAAGCCTATTTTTTATTATTTTATTTTTATTTGGCCTCTATTCCTTAGAAAATACGGGCCATCTTTTTGAGGTTAAATTAACGCACATCGTTACGAGCGTGTTTGTAGTTATGGAATCAGGGCCCAGTTGACACAATGTAGCAGATGACTATACTATTTTATAGGTACATGAAAGAAATTTAGTTAAATAATTTAATTAGTGTTAACTCTTAAGTATTTTTTTCCATAGACATTGACATATGGATTGCAAACCGCTTGGTGTACCATAGAGGACAGTTCTTCTAGGTGTTGCCAACATTAGTAGCAAAAATTTGCCTAAACAAGTTAGAGTGTCCGTAGTGTTTGTATTATTAACGAATAGTTAATTTATATTTATAACAATATAGTAGTAATGTAAGCACCTGTTTGATTCCAGACACCGAGAACATCAGGTTCGTGTTCGCCGCAGTGAAAGACACCATCCTACAGTCTAACCTGAAGGAATATAACCTGGTCTAAGCGGTAACACCAGCGGCCCTGACACAAATCTGTGATTGTGTGTTAAACACATAATTTGAACATCATTACTTCACGACAGAATGTGTATGTAAATTCACGAACTGAGATCGGGTTAACGAACTTATTTCAACTTAATACATTAATTGAAATGTAAGGATAGATTGTAAGTCATTTAATCCAAATACTAGAGTGAGGAGGCGTGCGAGAGGGGGGCGGCCGAGATGGCCGCCGGCGCGCGGGCGTCGTGCTCGGTCCGGACCCGGACGGTACGCTTCTACCGCCACAGGTTTTCGACATGATTTTTTTATGATGAAGTTATTCACAATTTATGTATGTGTCTGTATCGGTGAATATTAAATTGTGCATTTTAAAAGTTATGGTGAGTCTTGGCCTTACCATGAGCTGCTTTTAGTCATTGTTTTAGGATTTTTGTAAAGTTTGTTGCCATAATATCTTTCTACATTAGTATACATCGTCCAGACGGATGGATTTGAACAAACTAGTCCAATGGAGTTAGCGTGTCATCGCTCGTGGGCCGAGACCGCCGGGATCGAGCGGGATGCTTCCGTCGTACTATTACGTATTTATTTAAGTTTCGGTAAAGGATGTCTCGAGATGTTTTGGTCGGCCCAGAGCCCGGAGTCGCGCGAGCGTCTCTCTACCACTGATCGTTCTATATACTATACATGCATGCTAGATACGCTGCAATTATATACCAATACAGTTTCTGTTAGCTTGAAAGATTTTATTATTGTATTTAAAAGAATATTTCGTTACTTTTGTACATTGGATTTTTTTTGTTACATGAATATATGTTATTATTTAAGCTGTTTATATCTAAAGATGGTGTTTTTCTACGAGAATTGACTTGACGCAGAATGTTTTACGTTTATCTGTAGGCTTTGTGTGCGCAGTGGTCTGGAATATTTGGTTTCTTCCTAATATTACCCATGTATGATGATCCTATATATGGCTAGATCGAATAGTGACTACGTTAGTTTAAGAACATTTTTGATGCATTTGATATAAACTTTTTTTACTAGAAACCCGTAAAGTAATGCGAAATGTGAATTGTAAAAACCGAACCGATGTTTTTTGCACGATGCTTATACCACATGAATGTAATATATTGTACATTGGGTCTAAATGTGCTGAGTGAATAGAGCTGACAGGTCAGTGCCAAGTTTTGCTATTGGCAACATTTTATTGAACGTAAAGCACAAATTTATACACATTTTTTATACATATTGTTTTCCATATTTTAGAGTATTTTATTATACCTATGCTTAATTTAGTGTGTTGCTTTGTGTTATTATTTTAGTTTAATGTATAGTAAGAAACAAAGTTTCTGTTTTGAAGATATATAACTTATTGTATTAACTTATTTGTTGTTGTGTCTTTAATTTCTATTCTTCGATGCGAATGAACGTTTCGACTTGGACAGTTTTAGCACAATGACGTATGGCTCTGTCAATAGCAAAACTCTATGCTTTAATTAAGATACAGCTGTCTGAAATGCTCAAAATAATGTGAAATATTGAAACTTAGCGCACAATATTGGAATGAATATCTATTGATGTAGCCCACTGAAGTGCAATCTTTGTATGCCCTGTACATATGACCTTTCTTTTGTCCAATTGTACTTCAATATTGTGGATTAGTTCAGGGCCCGTGGCGGCTCGCACACATGCACGCGGGTGCATTGACGTTGCACGAACGAATCAAACCATTTACAGTATACGTAAAATGAAACGTAAAGCCCGTTACAGACGTAGCTATAATATCTATATATATATATATATATATAAATTTACTTCTATTTCATGCTATAACTTGAGAAATGCTTTACCGATTTCATTTTTTTTTAAATATATTTTCTTATATTTCGTAAAAGGTTCTTATATTTAAAAACGGCTGTACCGATTTGGATGAAATTTGTGACCCTGGAGCGGGTCAGAGTAGTCTTACACCCGTCCGAAGCCGGGGCGGGTCGCTAGTATATTAATATAAATAATACGCGTCACCACCAATCATAGCACGTATTACATATATTTACATAGATGTAGATATATTTTCAATACTTTCTTTGTGTTACCACCAGCTATAAAATATACTATAGCTGCTCATCGAAGATTTGGTTTATATTAATATATATATTATAGCTAAGTTTATAACGGGCTTAATAACTGTTTTGAAGCATGAATATATGCATGCTTAAATTACTAAGTTTTAGGAAGAGTCGTATTTTCTTAAAATATCGTCAAATGTATATCAAATGCAATAATGGCGTCCGATTATTATGATCATACAAACTTCACAAGCGCAATTCGACCATATTTTATGAGAAAAAACACTTTAAATTCGTTGGCCTTTCAAATTAGTGTCCCTAACGCTATGACGTCATTGTTGCGTCTCGTGTACATTCGTTATCTGTCGGACGACTACTATCGGATATACTTGAAATTAACTTAGTATTCAAAAGTTGAACAAAGCACAACATACCCTCTTTTATTGGCAACTAGTGAAACCGCGTTCGTGCGATGTCAGCGTATAGTGACGTCATCCGCCGCCGATTCGTATCTACCCTGCGAATTGACTGAATTCGTGTACTGGTGTGGTTCTTGTTTGTTTTTACAGTTGGGCAATGAATTACACAAAATATTGCTTAATTACGAGTATATTATAGTCTAAAGTTGCTTTACCTTTTGCGTGAGATTGTGAGAATTTTAGCTTAAGTTCCGACTGAAGATGGATGCCTGTATGAAATATTGTAAATTATAATTTCTCATAAAATATAATTTTTTTCAGCTACGCGAGTGGTTTTCTTTGTCGCCATCCTATAGTTTAGCTTTGAAGCGCGACTTTTAAGTGCAAATAGAATTGGTTTGGCCACCAACTCGCCTGATGGTAAGCGACGGTGTGGCTGAGGATGAAACACGTTGATCTAGAAATCAGAAATAAATCTATTCTTCACGTGAATGTCGTCGAGATACAGAATATTAATAAAACGTAGCTTGACTACACTCAACATTATATAAGTTATAATATTCACTTTACTGCTAATTGTATTAACGATCGCCTTCTGGGGTTCTGGGGCTCCAGGTTCCACTACTGGCCCTGACATGACGACAAGCAAAGTCAAATATGATAAAATCCAAAGTTGAAGATGAACTTGCCGAAACTGCCACGGAAATCGCCTCACAGAACTTTGGTGTTTTAGGACAATGTTATATAATATCAATTCAACCTTTTTTCGGCGCTGAGACTTTTCTAAGGTTGTAGGTACGAAAATGCTATCGTAGTAGGACGAAATACGTTTCACCCCAAGTTTGCTAGAGAAACTCGCCAGTACTTGTTTGGAAAAAATATAAATAACATTGTAGGTACAAGTTTTGAGTCGGATGCGTGGTCACCAGTTGGAAGACACCGGAAAATTCGTACCTAATTGTATGCGCCAATCTCAAAATACAGAATGTAAGGAATCCTTCGCTTTGCAAGCCTTATTCTGGGAATACAAAATCACGAAAGTGATTTTTAGGGTTCCGTACCCAAAGGGTAAAATTGGGACCCTATTACTGAACCTACGCTGTCTGCCTTTCTGTCTAAAAAGGTAAAAGTAAAAACAAACCCCATACAAAAAAAAACGGTTCATTACCAAATTATAACAGGTAATTTCGTTACTTGGACGACCTTATCATTTATTTCACCGAATCGAAATGCCACATTTTACTAATTTTGAAGTCGGATTTTTTAATTGTATTTTGTGGTGGTACGGAGCCCTCAGTGCGCGAGTCCGACTCGCACTTGGCCGTTTTTTTTTCTCAAAAGAGTTGAGTACAAAGCTACCAGGTTCACATAATTCGCTTTGTGACATTTTATGCATCTATGACGACCCAGTGCAATTGGTGAATCTAACGTCGTGTCTGGAAACCAGTTATTTACGACAAATCATTTAATTTATTCCCGACTAGCCGTCCGCCCCGGCTTCGCACGAGTGTAAGCTCGGCCTTCGGCCTCGCTACAAAATATAATATAGCCTATGTCACCCGGGGATAGTGTAGCTTCCCAACAGTGAAAGAATTTTTCAAATCGGTTCAGTAGTTTCGGAGCCTATTCATTACAAACATACAAAAATAGGTACAAATCTTTCCTCTTTATAATATTAGTGTAGATATGACTGCTTACAGTCATCATCATTTCAGCCATAGGACGTCCACTGCTGGACATAGGCATCCCTCATCGATTTCCAAAAGGGCCGGTTGGAAGCGGCCTGCATCCATCGTTTTCCTACGGTCTCTTTTAGGTAGTCTGTCCATCTTGTGGGTGGTGGTCCTACGCTGCGCTTACCGGTCCGTAGTCTTCATTTGAGAATCTTTCTGCCCCATCGGCCATTTGTTCTGCGTGCGATGTGCTCTGCCCACTGCCACTTCAACTTGCTAATCCGGTGGGATATGTCGGTAACTTTCGTTCGTCTACTGATCTCCTCATTTCTGTTCTGATTTCCCGCTTACAGTATCAACGACGAAAATGCATCTTGGTAGGAAAATCCCAGCTTTAAAACTGACTTATACCCTTTAAAAAAAATGCTATAACTGCCATAGTTAGCTTTACAATCGTGGTTGCGTGTGCGTTAATATTCCAAAGCTAATTTTACTTCACACTAAGTCGCAAATTCAAACTGGACAGACAAACCACATCACATAGAGTAGCTTAGTTTTAGTAATTTTTTTTTGAGAGTTAGCTCGTTATTACCTCTATTGTTACATGGTTGAAACGTCAAGCGAAATGTACCTATTTTGATCTAAATAAAATATTGCATTAAGTCCTGATAAACATTTAAAACACAGTATTCTGTTCATGGATGATATGCATGGAGCTTGGTAGGTATACCCATTAAGAAATTTCCAAATAAAACTGCGCTCAGACGCTCGGAAAGATGGTTGCCAAAATAGCTGAATACGATTTCGAATGGTGACAATAATTTCATTTTCATTACACCATTTGTGTTTAATACATTTGGCACTTTCAGTAATACAGCCACAATAAGTTTAGGTATGCGAACATAGCAGTAGTATAAGGATTATCCGACTGCCCAAGAAGGAGGACACTGTTTTTCAGGTGTATCTAAGTGCGAATATACATCGTGTTTTTGAATTAACGTAAAACTTCTTGCATGCAATTTCGGTATGGGACTTTAAAAAAAAGATATCCTCAGGTAGCAATAGATAGGCATTTAAAAAAGATGTGCACATCTATAAAAATTGAATAATTCTCGCCGTTTAAAAACACGCTTTAAAATCGCTTATCCCGAAGATCTTGGTAAGGATAACAGTCCCGGATTTTCCATTCAAAGATTATTTAAAAAAGTGGAACTCCTTAATTTAAGTAGTTTGTCCGATAATGAGACAAACTATTTAAATTATTATTGGGTCTCTCCAGATGGTAAGACTAAAAACGAAATCGACTACATAATAACCAATAAAGTTAGGTCATTTAGTGATACGGGAATAGTGCAAAACTTAAACTTCAATACTAACCACCGTATGGTACGTAGCTGCCTAAATGAAAATGGCACAAAAAAACCAAGACCAACGGGAATCCAAATGAATTACTTACCAAAAATTGGAGACAAAAGGAACTCAAACGACACCTCAGAAGACCTAATGCAAGTAGTTACCTCAGATATACACCTAAATGATAAATATAAAAAAATAGAAAACAAACTCAAAAATCAGGCAAGAATACAAGTAAACAAGAGTCTAAAATCCCATCATAGTGAAAAAACTTTAAAACTAATTGAAGACAGAAGAAACCTTATAATGAAAAATAACAAGAAAGAAAACCAAAAAGAAATCAATAACCTTAGCAAACAAATACGCGAAAGTATGAGGAAAGACAGCAAAAACAGGAGAATGAAAACCCTAGAGAATCACATTAGTAAAACAGGAGGTACGAGAAAAGCGCTCAAGGAACTTCGAGAACAGGGAAAAGAATGGATACCAAAGCTAACAGATAAAAATCGCTCAACCATCTCTCGCAGAAAAATCGAAAATATAGCAACAAACTACTATCGGTTATTATACAAAGAACACAGTTCAAATCAGCCGAAAATGCAATTGCCCGAAAGAGAACACTATAATATACCAAGCTATAACACAGAACCTATACCAGAAATTTTAATATCTGAAGTTGAAAAATCTATAATGAGTCAAAAGATGGAGAAAGCTCCTGGTCCAGATAAAATCACAAACGAAGTTATGAGAGGGACAATTGAAGATCTAAGCCCAATACTTACAAAGGTCTTTAATGAGATTCTATGTACCGGTAGCATTCCAAGCCAATGGGCAGAATCCCACATAATACTCCTACACAAGAAAGGTCCAAAAGATGACATAGGAAATTATAGACCCATCTCTCTGATCTCAAATGTATATAAAGTTTTTGCCAAAGTGATTTTGGATAGAATATCACTTATTCTCGACGAAAATCAACCTGTGGAACAGGCAGGGTTCAGAAGAGATTTCAGTACAATTGATCACATACATACAATTAAGCAGCTCATAGAAAAATACAATGAATACAACAAAACCATTTACCTAGCCTTTATAGATTATTCCAAGGCTTTCGATAGCCTTAATCATGAATCTGTATGGCAAAGTCTAAAAGAACAGGGGATCCAAAATGCTTACATAAATATCATCAAAAACATTTACAGTGAGAGCAAAGCTAGAATCAGGCTAGAATCTACAGGAGATGTTTTTCCAATCGATAGAGGCGTCAGGCAAGGTGACCCACTTTCACCAAAGCTGTTCACAGCAGTCCTTGAACAAATGTTCAGAAAAATGGAATGGGAACATCTGGGGTTAAATATAAATGGAGCACGATTGAATCACCTTAGATTTGCCGACGACCTAGTCATACTGGAAGAGGATCCACTGATATTGGAATCCATGATACAAACCCTAGTAGACAGAAGTAGAGAAGTAGGGCTAGAAATCAACACAAGCAAAACTAAAATGATGACCAACTCAAAACCTGCGGACATAACCATAAATGGACAGAAACTCGAATATGTAGAGGAATATGTGTACCTAGGCCAAATAATAGCTACAAATGACCAAATGTCCAAAGAACTAGACAAAAGAATCGCGACTGGGTGGAAAAAGTATTGGGCATTAAAAGAAATCATGAAAAGCAAGGAACTAAGCATGACGATAAAGAAGAAAACGTTTGATACCTGCATTCTACCCTGTATAACATACGGTTGTGAAACTTGGGCTTTAACGAAACGTCATAGGGACAAACTAGCACGATGTCAAAGAAGCATGGAAAGAAGCATGCTAGGTTTGAAATTAATAGATAAAGTTACAAGTAAAGACATCAGGCGCAAAACAAAATTAACAGACATATTGTCTCGTATTGACCAACTTAAATGGCGGTGGACTGGTCATATGCTCCGCTGCAAGAAGGAAAAGTGGAGTAAACTGGTGACAGTATGGTACCCAAGGGATAACACTAGGAGCCGAGGTCGTAAAGCAATAAGATGGGAGGATGACTTAAAAGTGACTTTAGGACCATTTTGGAGGAGAGTAGCGGCTGATAGGAAGCAATGGAGAGAGTTGGAGGAGGCCTTTGCCGTAAGGCATACCGAATTACGAGATATTTTATAAATAAGTTAAGTGTAGTTTTTAAACTCAAAAAGGTCTAACTTCCTATTTAAATTTATTATTCTTTTATATATTTAAATTTAAAAATTACATTTAAGGCAAAATATGTAAAATTGTATATATTTCGGAAATAAAGGCTTTATTATTATTTATTATTATTTAAATTATTGCATTGTCATCGGTCCTTGATAAGTATGTGAAAATTTTAATTTAATTCAATTGAAATTGAAGTATGTACTTAGTCGAAAATCAAGTTCTAAGTTTCCGTTACAATACATGCGTGTTAAAAATAAATGTTAGTTTATAACTCTGAATATCTTTTGTGATGTCATCACAGATTATTGTATTTTCATTAATTAAATATGTATAAATAGCCTTGTTCTCACTTTTCGAATAAAATATGAACTCATATCCGACTTTCCGAGTGAGTAGGTATAGTACAAACAAATTGCCAGCGTATAAAAAGCGTATATTAATGTAACACAGTTCCGGTTTTGCCGCCTAGAATCTGTATTGCCCACATAACCATACAGATTCTAGGCGGCAAAACCGGAAGTGTGTTAATGTTTCTCTTGCAATAAAAATGGCGCATTTGGCCCGCTGCTCTATGCACCATAATCTGTCATTCGAATGGTTGTGCTGGACCTATAACTTTATTTTATTGTGATTATGTTGAGATCTCAGATCATTGTAACAAGGGAGATATGGTAAAGGTGTTGTGGCGGGCGTGATCCGCATCCAGTCCAAATAAGTCTGGATGCTTATAGTCGAACTCACCCCGCTGATGATCTTGCCGGCCTTTTTTGCATGTGGACTGTTCATTAGTGTCGCTGCAAGTTTCTTAGTGTCTGTGAAAACTTTGTCGCCACAATAAAATGAGCGCCGAACGAGATTGCACGTCACGAGGAGCGATTTCATAAAAGGAAACTGAAATACATATCATAAGATCAATTGAGCACAATATGATCAGTTTTATAAAATTATCTTTGATAAAAATATTACAGGTATAGGTAACTTTCACTCTTTGGCGGTGTTATATAAACCATACCTACATATAAAAAATTAAGTATTACTATTGAAATAAGTATAGTCAAAGATTTCATACTTATACTTCGTATGTCTTATCTTAGAGTATAGTATTTAAGGCTAAGGCTTCGCTGCCGCCGCCGGCCTTGTAACCTAAGTGACAGAATTAGGATCTGCCCTGATATTCAATACTCATTTAATATTACAGTCGCCCGTCAGTCGTTAATACTCAGTAATTCCAGCCGACCTCTTAGATGTTTAATATTCATCATTGGTCATCTTTTGTAACCCATTTTCAACCTTTTTTACTAATCAATATTAGTAGACTATTTAACTTTTCGCAAAAATTATTAAATACTTACCACCCAAATAGTAGAACATACTCTAATATTAATTCGCCAAGTTTTTTATTCGCTCGATTAATAATCACCCGTGCATTTAATGCACTTGTTGCACGGTATATTAAACGTTTTAACGACAGGATTTTAATTATGTTTTTAAATTATTTCTGAAATGTAAGGACACTTTATGGATTTCGTGCTAAAGGTACCCAACATCCATGGTTTTAAATTAATGCCTTATAGGTACAACTTTAAACTAAAATAAACTCATAAATTATTAATAGGTGGGAAGCATTCGACCCCGTCATCACTGTCGATGTCTACCAATATTTACGCCAATATTGGAATAATTAACGAGTCAGCCAAATCGGTTTTGTCAGGCTGCATAAAGTAGATTAGGACAAGTCAATAAACTCAGCATAAATTAGTTAAATATAGCGAAGTCTATAGCTTCTCCAAGATTTAAATACTTACCAAAGTTTGATTTCTTGAAGTCTTTTTCAACCGACTTTAATAAAAGTAGCTTCTCAATTGCGTTTGAGCGATGGTGGCGATATAGCTATTAAAATCTGTAAGTTGAAGTGGCAATGGACAGGCCACATCGCTCGAAGAACTGATTACCGATGGGGAAGAAAGGTTCTTGAGTGGAGACCACGAACCGGAAGACGCAGCGTAGGTAGGCCATTCACGGAGCGCGAATGCCCCTGAGTCGCGGGCATTCAGTGGATGCAGATGGCAGGACGTCGTTTAGTGTGGAGGTTAAAGGGGGAGGCCTATGTTCAGCAGTGGACGTCTTCTGGCTGATGATGATGGTGGCCAGGCGGTAGCATGTGCAATTTACAATCTGACGACACCGATTAGATCCTCGGCCTTGCACCAATGACTTAGTACTTTAAAAAAAATCTGTTCATCGCTCAACAACAGGGAAGAAAAACATCGTGAAGAAATCGGTACGTCCAAGAACCTCAAAAGTTCAAAAACATATGACATTCATCAACATGCATTGGGCCAGCATATTAGGTGGATTAGGGCCTATCCTCTGTCCTCTCTTTCTCCTCTCTTTATTTTTCGTCTTTCTCTGAGAGAAAACCTATGTCCCAGCCGTCGGAACATGAATAGGTTGATGATGGTAATGATGAGAATCTCAATTCGATTGTATGTTTAACCCTCGACGCAAAAAGAGGGGTGTTATGAGTGTTAAACTCATCAACTGCGAATGTGTTTGTCTGTGTCATCCTCAGATCAGTGGTAGGTATCGTAGCTCTCAAACAGGTGAATAGATATTGATTTAGTTTCTTGATGTATGAAAGGTAACTTGATCGAGAGTTTTCTTAGCTATGATTCAAGAAAATCTGATCAACTGAAGATCAGCTCTTTTATCGGGGATTTAAAAAAACAAGCGAGTCTTGTTTGTTTGTGTTTGTTACGCGATATCTTTGCCGATTGTAAGCCGATTTTTCATGTTTATTGATTAGGCAATTTCTTAAGGCGATTTAAATTTGAATTCAATATTCCACCACTAGGGGTAGAAAATTAGGGGATCCAAAAATCCTTTTTATTGAGTTTCACCTACTTCCCGTTAAATCGTATTTTTGGTGTAAAAAAGACTTGTTTTATTTCTTTTACTTCTTATATTAACGGCACTGAAACGCGATCTCTCACTATGGGCCTCATTAGCAAGCTCAAAACGAGCTAAGGAGAGGGCTATACTCGGTGTTTCTCTACGAGATTAAATCAGAAATGAGGAGATCCGTAGACGAACGACAGTTATCGACATAGCCCACTAGATTAGCAAGTTGAAGTGGCAGTGGCCAGGGCACATAGCACGCAGAATAGATGGCTGATGGGACCGAAAGGTTTTCGAGAAGAAAGCATGGACCGGTAAGCGCAGCGTCATAAGACGTCCACCCACAAGATGGACAGACGACCTAAAAGAGACCGCAGGAAAACGCTGGATGCAGGCCGCTTCCAACCGGCCCTTTTAGAAATCGATGGGGGAGGCCTAAGTCCAGCAGTGGACGTCCTATGGCTGAAACGATGATGATAATGACTTTTTATATAATTAGTGGGAATTTCAGATACCTACTAGTAATAGTAGGTGCCTAGTTTCTTGGTAAATCTTTCAATTCGTGGTTTACGTGAGTTAGTCAAGTCCAATTAATTTGTAAGATCGCTTTGTAAAAGATCTGGGTAGATCTCGTCATGATCTCAATCTAAGATAGAATTTGGAACGTCTCAAGATACATTAAAAGAGAAGATACTTATTTGATATCAAATAAAATTCAATGTAATCTAATAGTGGAGTTTTGGCGCCAACATGAAAAAAACATTCATTGTAGGTATTATTTTTCTATACTGAAGTAGTTTCGAATGTTAATTGTGTATGATTATTATTTATTTAGTGTTCGTGAATGTGCTAGACATAACAAGGAAAGTGATATAACAAGGTAAACCAAATCTTCGTGATGTTTCCTAAACTCTATAGAAGCCAAACCTCTAGTAAAGATTCCACCACTTTACTAGGGCATGACTTTGACTTAGCCATTACCTAAGTACTTTGCTCGACTCAGGCAGTGACTGCTTGTTTGACGATATCTGATAAAACTTAAAAATATTTCAATACTTCACACTGGTAAAGGCACAGGCCGTGCGACGCCAAAAATATCTTCAGAGAAAAATATTTAAAAAACTATCTAAGCAATCATACATAAATTGTATGTCTAAAGCCGGATGTCCTGCGCCCAAAATCACAAAACAAATTAACAAACCATGTTTAGCTAACATTAGGCTTATTATGAATGTAGTTACGGGCTAACACTCAGATTGATGGCTAGGGCCACAGAAAAGAGAAGTAAATAGAACGGAAATGAGTGTAGCAAATAATTTTGCCATTCCGATACCAACAACTTTCAGAAAAAGTTAAACAACAAACTCTCCAATCAATAGATACGTTTTATAATTATTTCAGAGTAAAGCGCTGCCCTTTCAACACCTTTTTGAAGTGGTAAAACGGGAAATCTCTGAGAAGGTAAGTGATTGTCAAGTAGTGAAGAGTTTGAGGATTTAAATATTGGCTAAGTGGCGGACCGTAATGTCAGAATTTCAAGGCCGCAGGAAAGCCTTTATTTGAATATAACCTCTTTCCAATTATATTCTTACAAAAAAAATTGGTTAATCCATTTTACTGAAATCATTCTATTTCGTGGAAAATATGCTTAAGTTGGCGCCTGCGCGGACCAGCTACCTCGCTTCTGTGGATTTTGGTCCAAACTCAGTTGAACGCGCGAAACTGGATCGCCACATCCACACTTATTCGTCTCCCAAACCTGCAGCGAACTTTTTCGAAACCTTTCGTAACAACTTGAAAGTGTTTTTTTTTTTGAGTCTGTGATGAAGTCTGTTAGAACATTTGCCATGTTATTATTTACAATTACATTGGTAGTGCATTTTACGAGTGCTAAAGGTAAGATTAATTACGGTCATTTCTTTCGCTGCTTTCGTGTTAATGAATAGTATAAAGGGACTTTGTATTAAGTGCTGTGATTTTTCAATTTCTAAACATTTTTAATTAACACTAGCTGTGTCTTTCGGGTTCAACTGCTATCTTACAGAAACCGTTCAGCATTCCGGAATAAAAAGCCTGTCCAGGGTAGTTACATTCATATCAAATTTCATCCAAATCTGATCAGCCGTCATAGGCTTGACTGCAGACAAATACACACACAAACGTTCAGTATTATTTATTACAATGAGACTGGTAGTGCATTTTACGAGCGCTGAAGGTAATATTAATTACGGTCATTTCTTTCGCTGCTTCCGTGTTAATGAGTAGTATTAAGGGACTTTGTATTAAGTGCTGTGATTTTTCAATTTCTATATAAGGGAGGGTTCTTATATTTTTTTATGTTTGTTACTTACCTCAAAAATCCCTCATTTACCTATGTTATATCTCATGTTATATCATACCAATTTGGATTATTCTTTTTTTAATTGAAAGGACATGCTTTCAGATTAGTCGCATAAAAAATTCATCTAAATCGGTTCAGTAGTTTGGCCTTTAAATCCAAAGAACTGGAAAATATTGTTACTTTGATGAATGTCATCCAAGGAACTGCAATTGCATATTTTAGAAATTTTGTGATGTTGGTTTTTTAAATTGATAATTATTGCTTGTCTATACGTTAAATATAGTTGGATCGAACAAACTCCAAACCGGACCACGCTTTTATTTGTGGACATATTTTTCTGGAGCTTTTGCACTGTGAGTGACACATCATCACCCAGAAGACGTCCACTGCTGAACATAGGCCACCCCCTTTAACCTCTACACTGAACGACAGCCTGCCATCTGCATCCACTGGATCTGCTCACAATGTCGTCGGTCCATCTAGTGGGAGGTCTACCTACGCTGCGTCTTCCGGTTGGTGGTCTCCACTCAAGAATCTTTCTTCCCCGTCGGTCATCAGTTCTTCGAGCGATGTGGCCTGCCCATTGCCGCTTCCACTTGCAAATTTTAATAGCAATGTCGGTGACTCTGGTTCTTTGCTGAATATCTACGCTCCGGATTTTAAAGCGCAAAGAAACTCCGAGCATAGCTCTCTCCATTGCTCGTTGTGTGACGTGTGACTCTGAGTTAATCCAGTGAACCATTAACATGCTACAATTAACAGACAAGACTTGCTATTACTTCATCAAAACAAGCGTGAACATTCATGGTTATCTCACAAACAGACAAATAGTCTAGACTAATAGAGTCTAAATCGACTAAATAGCGTGTGGTGTAAATACACCAGCTTTAGCCATATTTATTAGGCATATTTTAACGGGTTTTTTCTAGATTTTTAACTATTATTATACTTTTGAATGGATTGCTCCCTAAATTGGAATTTGTAAAAATGCGTTAACAAAACAAAATACGTGATCTTCTGTATGTACTATTATTTATACGAAAACAAACTGTTGCTGGCGACTTCGTACGCGTAGATTTTCTTATAAAAATTTAACCCCTTCTCCCCCCCCCCTCTTTATTCGGCCCTTTTGCAAAATACTCATCTCAGCTGATCTCTACACTCTATGAGGAATTGACCTGCCTTTCAGCTTCTTAGGTCAATTAATTTTCAAGATTCCGTGATGAGTCAGGCAATCAGTAGTATTACGCTTGTAAACATATAGATTAGCTTACATATGTAGGCTTTTAGTACCTTTAGATATCTATTGAATCTACTTAAACTCGGTCCTAGTATTTATTTGCTTGACAACTGCAATCACATTGTAAAAAACTGTATGAAAACCACGAATTCTTATCACTTTTGCTAAGTTTTTAAACGTGTAGCTGGTACCCGAAATAGTTTAGTGAATTTTTAAATGAAAATGATTTTATTCCGCTTTTTATAATGTTATTACAGCTGACAGAGCAAATAAACGAATGGGAATAGTGTAGTTAGTTTTTCCAAGATGCCATATAAAAGTCGCCAACTCAGAACTTTGATTGTTGAAGTTGGGCTAAGGCTCTTCATTGCAAAAGCCCCCTGA
Source organism: Agriopis leucophaearia (assembly GCA_949125355.1). Classification (NCBI taxonomy): domain Eukaryota; kingdom Metazoa; phylum Arthropoda; class Insecta; order Lepidoptera; family Geometridae; genus Agriopis; species Agriopis leucophaearia. Next base: position 7,977,822 of record OX421270.1, read on the forward strand.
GAATATGAAGTTTGGACCAGCTCTCGTATTTTTGCCTTGTCCGTTCAACGAGGTGTATCATAAAAAGTATTTAGACAATAAACATTTTCATCTTATTTCTTCAGCGTGTGTGTTACGTAAAAATAATTTGTTCGAGAATTGCCCAATTCAGATCCTCGTTTTCACGTACCGTTGAATAAAGACAGGGTTTTATTATAGAAATAACAATATGCAGGTAAATAGAGGGTAGTTTGAAAAATTATAATTGCTTAAAAACTAAAAAAGACTCATTAATGGGCAGAATTAATTGAGGGACAAGATTAACGCTAAACAGGGAAATATACGGTAAAATGAGGAGGAATTTGCCCTGCATTGAGCTGCCAATGATTATGATGATGATGGCTCGACTTTTGTGGGTAGTATGAAAATGGTTATTGCAAAGTAATTGAAGCTATGATGTTATCCCCTACTTTTCTAATAAAAATAACCAATTTGAACTGAACATTTACTAAGAAATAGTAAAACACTTTCACAATCTAGCTCCGGTCCACAAAGAGCTGTCGTTATAAATGAAATAGCTATAACACTTCTTACATTTTGCAAGTCAGTTGCGGAGTAATTTAAACGTCAGACGTACCGTTCTTGCTACGACGTAGCACTCGTAGCGTGGCTGATGTAAAGCTACGGGTTAAATTGCTACGTCGCTGTAAAATTTTATACGACACTTATGAAATTCATGTTCGCGTGCATTCCAGAACTTTATACGGGATTCTGCATTTCAGTTTCATTTTAAACTTACTTGAATTGAAACTAGTTCAGATTTTATAGTTTCTCTTACAATGTGCAAGTAAAAATCTTTGTCTGTTTCTGGGTAAGCTTTATTACTTTTTTTCATTGTTTTTTTAATGTATGATCATGAATTAGCTCGATTATTTGATTTTGAAGATTTTATACTCATTATAGTTCGTTTTTTTTTTAATCTAAGGCTTACGAAATACTCCATGAAATGCTTCAACAACATACGGAAAACTATTGAAACTGTCAAACCAAATGACTTCCGTGGCACTGTGGTGACTATGTTTCAATCTAAAACGTTATAAAATCGAAGCTATATAATATACTAAATGCGCACCTATCCTACAGGAAGTTTATTTTTTTCGGGATAAAAAGTAGCCTATATGTTAAACCAGGGTAAAATATCTACCTTCATACGAAATTCTTTTAGCCATTATGGAGTTAAATGCGTACAAACACGCTTACAAACTTTCGAATTTATAATGTTAGTGTAAAGTGATGTAAAGATGTACCTATTGTAAGTGTACCTACTAATTTCAATATATATTACCCACGATAAGTACAACAAATTACATCCTGCGTACATCTTTAATTAAAGTGAATAAATGATGATCAGAAAGCTTTAATTAAGTCTCGAAATTGGAGAATAGATCAATTTAATTAGTGCATTTGTTTGGATTACAAGGACACAGCGTAATTGATGAACCTTGTGACGTAAAAGAGGGGAGGGAGGGGAACGCCTACATATTTGCTTTGGTACTTTCGTTTGATACTTGGATGTTTTTCGTAAAGCCTAGCCTCGAGTACAGAGAGCTTAGACATAAAGTCTGTCTAAAAAAACTAGCCAGATTAAAAAGTCCGTTAATGAAAATATATAGCCGGCTTAGACAAAAAGTCAGTAATAAAATAAGTAGTCGACACAACTATGAGAATATCTATCCTAAACACTGAACTAAAATGCTACACATAAAGTCTCATTCTATTTTATCTACGCAACCAAGTATTTAATCCTACTCGCGTAACCAAATCCCCTAGTTGTGACTAGCGCCCGGATCAACCCCACCCCGGACAACTTGAATAAATTATTCATATCTAAACTCTCGATTTCTTCAATCACAGTGTTTCATTACAAACTGGGGGTACAAACTGGAAGACAAGGGGGGACCTTTTCATGCAAATCAGCCGGAACTAAGCCGCGGGGATCACAGGTGCGCCCGGGTTGTTTTGATTGTGTACGGACGTTAGAGGTTAAGCCGTGGTGTGGTTCAATAACAGTATTTGATGCCTTTGTGTCGTTCAATCTGAGTTAATTAATAACGGTGCTTTTCTTTTTAGTTGATGAGTAACAACAGTTCACAATTATTGGACGCGAATATAATTTTTTATGGCGCTACGCCGTAGCACGTTAGGACTCGATCGCTATAGTGCTACGTTATGCTACACAATAGCTATTATAAATTATCATAGAACATAATAATAATAGATCCGTTGCTACGTCTTAATACAGTATAAGGAATGTCCTTGATCGCTACTGGTTCTGCTATGCCTCGCCGTAATGCAAGCTTAGAAACTATTTGAACGCTATGCTGCTGCACCGCACCTAGTGTTTTGTTTAACCAAGAAAATGGTAGCAAAGTAGCTTTTAAGGTTGAAACAATGTGACTTTTAGATAGGGTCGGCGCAAATTGGATTAAGCGCCGCGCATTGCGGTTTCACTGCCAGAAAATATGAAAATTGTCAGGTAAAATTCATGAAGAAAATAAGAGACTCAAGAAGCATAAAAGAGCTATTAATGTGTAATGTAGTATTGATTAAAGCATTTATTTTAAATCGAATGGCAGTAACAAAGGCGGTTTGTCAAGTAGCGTAGTTTGTGTCGGCTCTACTTTATACCTAGAACGTTCTAAAACAATTTCCAATAATCTGTAATAATAAACTTCATTTTAGGATCGCGGTTGGGGAATTAAAAGATATTACATGTAATATAGAAATAATTTTAGCAAAAAGCAGAGTAGGTATATTTAAGTACATTCAATGTCAAATACACTCATAAAGATACGTTATAAAATTCTGCTATTACGTATCTAATACGGTTTCTTATTTTATTTTTATGAACCTACTAAACCGGTTGAGTATTATTGAAACTCAATCAAATACGTATTAGAAGACAAGTGCCTTTATTTGTTAAAACAAAATACATTCAAGTACATCCTTCTTTGTTGAAGTCGGTTAAAAATAACCAACTTAAAAAGAAGGAGGATCTCAATTAGTTTTTTTAATATATAAATGTTACCGTTTTATAAACAGATTTGGAAAATTCTTTCTTTTAAAAGTTTATCTATTCTATACATATAATAAAAACGTAGAGATAAAAAAAACTGTAATTGCGAGATAACAAAAAAAACACACGGCGTCTTAAAATAAGCAGCTGAACACGATAGGACAGTTTTTAGAATTTTTGTCTGTTTGTTTGTTTGTTTGTCCGCGCACATCTCCTAAACCACTGGACGGATTTAAATGCGGTTTTCACGAATATGCTTAGAAATTACCAGATTAAAACATAGGCTATGTTATATCATTTATTTTAATTCTTTATTATTACACAAAAGAAATTAAAATATCAATGATTATTTTCTTCGTTACCCTAAACGTAATATGAGGATCGTCACATAGCCTCAAGGAAGGAGGTTCAAAGTAAAGAGGATATTATTGACATAGCCATTAAAAATTCGAAACTGTCAACTGTCATTCAGATAATCATCCAGATTAAAAAAAAATAAGGAACCTCCTTAGATGAATGAACGTGTAGATCAAGGATGGTATAAAAACATAGGCCTTACAACCTGTTTATTGGATCAATTCAATGCATTTTATTTATGTTAGCAAATAAAACATAGATTATACCGCATCTTATTTTAATTCAGTCCCTTGAATAGAAATATTCAAAAAAGGCCCTTTGTACATGACAATAAACCTATACAACGAAATTCCGGACGTAACAAAGAAAAAAGAAACAATAACACATTTCCAGAAACAACTTCGTAAGTTTCTAACCTAAAAATGTTATTTCGAGCAAATTGAAATCGATGATTACCAGATAAAACATTTTTTCGACGATAAAATTTTGAAAATTATACTTAGAAAATAAATATCGATCTATGAATAGTTAAGAAAGTAGCGTTATAAGTTTTGTATGATCTCATATATAATTAAGTAATCTATCACGCTAAGTATGTTTTTTTTTTTGTTTTGTAAAATTACTTCACCCTATGTTAAGTTTGAATATATATATATATAATATTTATGTAATAGTAACTATACATAAATGTATTTATCTATGTCTGTGGTCTGGTTTTGTGAACAGCCACTACATAAGTCATTGCTGCACCCTTTATGCAGGGTATATAAACTTAGCTTCTAGAAGAAGAAAGTGTATATTTGCAATAAGAATAAAGAAAGAATTTTATTTTACTGTGATATTTTAACAGATAAATAGAGTAGTTCCATTTCATAGTATTTTATACAAAGTATACATACAAATGCACGCAAAATATGTCAGGGTTCCGTGGCCAAAGTCATATACCTACTTGTGATCGTATTCATAGATTAGAAATTACATGGTCATAGAAAAATTCAAACGAGCGAAGCTGGACAGTCAAATTTCAGAGATGTATCATCCCGACATGATATGATATACTTTTTATGGTTTAGACAAAAAGAAAACTTCAAAACATGTTCTGCACTGTGGTCACATTATCTTTTTGATTTGAAAACTGTTGACGGTGTTTTTACTTTTATGCTTCTATCAATACTTCACACAGGGCGACTTAAAATAAGCAGCTGAACATGTTAAGGCAGTTTTTAGAATTTTTGTTTGTTTGTTCACGCACATCTCCTAAACCCCTGGAAGAAAATGCGGACGTATTTAAATGTGGTTTTCACGAATATGCTTAGCTGTGACCAGATTGAAATATAGGCTATGTTATTTTGCGCAAGAGCCGGATTAAGGGAAGAAAAAAGGATTGAAGGTTTATATGAAAATCTTGTAATAAGCAAAGCTTGTAATAATGGCTGCCAGAGACTTATATACGTACATATATATTTTGAAATACATACTTAAATAAATATTGATACCCAGATATAGAACAAACATAAATGTTCATTACATGAATGTTTGCCCTAGGTGGGAATCGAACCCACGCCCCTAAGGGCAGAAGGTAGGTTCAGTACCAACTGATCCACCATCTGATCCAATTACGATGGGTCCCATAGAAATTTCATCACATCGGTTTAGTAGTTTGGATTTTAAATCAAAATAACTACGAAAAATATGTCATACAAGAAAACGAAATTGCATACCTATTTACTAATATTGAAGTTGGTTTTTTGACATAGAAATAACGCAAAACCTTGGACACTCCAACCATTTTTAAATGTAGTAATATGATAAAATAAAATAAAAAATAGTTTCCGTTAAGTATTGTTAAAGATCTTTATGATTTTTGATAACCTAAGAAAATGAAAAACAAAAATCTCGAGTAAAACCGCAAGGCAACCATAGCAAGGCAAGGAAGTAGAAATATAACATTCATACATACGTATAAAAATACAAGAATTCGGCGTGAAATGAAATCATGTGCTTTTCCGTAATCCCAATACGCTAATACTTTTGACGAGGCATAAAAGCTTCTTTCAATTCCAATATAAAGGAAACCAATTTATATCTGTCTTGGTATCATTTTGTTTTTATGCGCATATCAAATGTTTGGCTTACGGGAAACATATTTTAACACAGGAATATGCCAATTCGAACATCGGGAGAGGTTATTTATTATTAGCAGTATAAAATGCTAATAAAATTAATTGATAAAAATTGAGAAAAAATAATTGATAACTTTTTCGCAAGTGCTCGTACTAAGGCCACTGTTTCATAGAAAACGGTCATTTACACTCTACAAAATAGGACGGAGCAGGTGATATTTTTCGCGATTTCAGGGTTGGTCTCATTGTAAAAGAAGTTCATAATGAAATAGCACTCCTTGCTGCCAACCCTGATTGCGACTTCATGTTTGACAATTGGAAAACTATCATGACAGTTTTTTTGACCTATTGTGAGAATTTAATTGATCAATGGGACAGGTGCAAAAATTCTGTCACCTCAACAGAATTTTGTGACTGTTTTGACGATCTATGATATTAAATCTATGATTTAATCTATGATTTAAGAATTTTGATAAATTAACTGTTTGACATTTGTTGTATTAATTATTTGACAATTATATATATCTATTTGTTCTTGTTTAAATTAGATATGTGACATTAGATGGATTTAATTTTAATATGTGAGATAAATGTAACTGTATAATTAGTTTTTGTCTCAATAAATAAAATATAAATATATAGGTGTAATACCGGACCCTTTTAAGCCCTCAGTATACTCTTTCCGCGTATTCTAGTATAGTATATAACTGCGGCGTTAGTCAACAGAAGCATTTATGCACAAACGTAGAAATGTGAGCCAGCATACATGAGTCCATCATTTCCATAAATGCTCAGTTGTCTCCAAGGCTTGTATAGTACTTTTCTTAGATATTGCGTAGATATTCAAGTAAAAACATACATATTTTGGGGTAATTTCCCATTATATTAAAATTTTGCCTATTTTTATGTACCATTCTAACTGAAGTAAATGTAACTAAAACAAGTATAAATTGAATATTTTTAAAACCCCCGATAAAAGAGCTGATCATTTTAAAACGACTAAACAGTTTTTCTATCATACGTACATATCATACACTCGATTGTGTTACCTTTCATATGAAAAAAGCTTAATCAAAATCGGTTCGGCCGTTTGGGAGGTACAGTGTCACAGACAGATACATACAACTTATAACACCTCTCTTTTTACGTCAGGGGTTAATAAAAAAATATTTCCATATTGCCATTGCGTGTAATGGGATACCCACCCATAGCCTTCTGGAAATGTTCATTATTTTTCGTTTTCGTATATTTTTTTTAAATTACAAAATAGGCTTGCCCTTAGCCGCCAACTCGCCTGATGCTAACCGACGATGCGGCCTACGGTGGATCACGCTTGCCTAGAAAAAACCGATTCACTCTTGACTTGAAGACACCAGATTGTAACTATCGTCTGTGATTTCTTATAAAACATCTGTTCATTGGCATATATTTGTGGAAAACGTAACCAAACCTCTTTGCACATTGAAACTCACATACAAAATATAAGACGAGACAAAAATTGGCAGTCAACTTAAAGGTCCAGACCTTGAAATCCAATTATCGCCGAAGTGGGTTCTTCAAAGTACACATTAAATAAATAAATATAAATTGTATTACGGGGTATCATAGTACCTAATTGCGTGACAAACCCCTTAAGATATTAAGATAGAAACCTTACAGAATTTCTTTTAACAATACCAGTAAAATGACTTATGCTATTACTCTAGGAATAATTTTATTGCTTGTCTTTAAAACACTTTTGTTAACGTTTTAAAAAACGTTTGTTCACGCACATATCCTAAACCCCTGGAAGAAAATGCAGATGGATTTTAATGCTGTTTTCACGAATATGCTTAGCTATGACCAGATTGAAGTATAGGCTATGTTATTTTGCGCAAGGGCCGGATTAAGGAAAGAAAAAAGGATTGAAGGATTATATGAAAATCTACGCGTACGAAGTCGCGGGCAAAAAAACTAGTATATATATATAAAATTTCCATGTCACAATTTTAGTTACCGTACTCCTCCGAAACGGCTTTACCGATTTTTACCAAATTTTATATGTGTATTCAGTAGGTCTGAGAATCGGCTACTATTTATTTTCCATACCCCTTCACCGATTTTCATCACCACGCGGTCACCCGCGGGGCGCAGCTAGTAAAATTATAGTTAGTAAACTTCATTTGGCTTTTCCAACGTCGGTTTAGCGAACTATTTAATTGATAAAAAAATATCAAATGCTAAGAATGTAGAATAAATCACAATAATAACTATTTAATATAATAGAACACTTTTATTTCTTTTTTCTCTCTTTTAATCTTAAGGAATAATAAGGATAGAAAGAAAGTTTATTTTCTAATAGTCCAAATTTCATAGCCTCATTTAGATAGAAACTAATTTATTTATATGGCTTAGGTATCTTTTTGAGATGTAAACGGTCTGCCTAATGAAAATACCGACTCAAAGGCTAAAGTTTCTTATTACTTAATCTCTAATTAATATTGTTTTGTTGTGAGACTTCTCAGACAGCGTTATCCTTATTTAGGTCAACACTAATTTTAACACACTAACTCCCGAATTTTCGCTAATTAGGTTAAGCAATACACCTGACTAATTTATTCAGTACCTTAGGCAGTAATTAGAAAATTAACATTACCAGTCATATTTAGTTCATCCAAAGTTCTTCAACCTAAAATAGGGTAATTAGTGGATTGGTACACAACACAGACTATTATCAAGGTATAGACACCGCAAGCACGTCAAGTTGTAGGAAAGCCCAAGATGCCACTTTTTTGTACCTACCTACTGTACAAGCCTCAGATCAAACAAGGAAAATAAAGCCTTGGCAACTGAGCATTTATGGACTCACATATGCTGGCCTCGGCGTCGCCTCGGGACACATTTTAAAGGTTGTCCATTAATACTTCTGTTGCATGCTGCTGCAGTTAATGTACTATTAATCAAAACGTCTTCTTTGTACTTACGCAGTAGTCACACACGGTGTTTAAATTTTAATAGTCTTGCAGTTCTGCGCCGGACTTGAGATTTTATTAATTCAATCCCAAGCAGGTGGTGATACTTGTTTTACTTGCGCCAACTACCCTCTCTATATTTTTTTTTATGTTTTTTAATTTCAATAGCCTCGCATATCATCCTTGGTATATACCGGTTCTCCTTGGCGAGGGTATCTTTAGAATCCGAGATAAGTGTTTAATTTCTGTGTGTAATAATCGCAAATTCCGCAGAAATTCTCGCGTTTAACCTTGTGTTTGCTAGGTACAAATCTTACAGGCGTGCTTACATAATCGAACTAGTAATTATGTGTTCCCGTGGGACAAGCAGGCCTGAGTACGGTTGATTTATGAGACTGCTTCTGGAATTACCTGTTTATTACCTGGATTAAGTTAACCTTGTATATGACATAAAGTCCCTATACGTGGGTTAGTAAATTGCTTCTAGATGGTATGGTAGATAAAGATGATGCTGATTTTTTGTCAACTCCCAAAAAAGAGTGTTTTGTTTTAACAAAACACATACATGAAACCTAAAGGGTTCATGTATGTTCGGTAAGTTTCTTAATTGCAGCATAACTCCTGAAAGCCTTTACTGATTTTTAACAGACTTCCAAAAAAGAGGAGGTACTCAATTTGACTGTATTTTTTATTTTTATGCAAGTTACGCCAGAACTTTCGACTGGGTGAACCGATTTAATTGATTTTTTTATTTTATTTGAAAGCTGGTGCTTCCCGTGTGGTCCAGTTCTGACATTTTTATGAGGTTGGTTTTTATATTGATAATTATGGAGTGCTGGTAGTTGCATTATCTTGAATGTCATAGTCCAATAAAAAAAATGTGATGACATATGGTAATGGAATATCGTCCTAACCTGCTGGCTTTTTGGAAAAATTCAGTCGCACAGTGGGCAATGGCGAGAGATAGCTCTCTCCATTGCCCGCTGTGCGACTGAATTTTTCGGAGTTTCTTTGCGCGGTAGAATCCGAAATGAGGATATTCACCGAAAAACCACTGTCACCGACATAGCTGTCGAATCGTGAGAGTCGTGGGCAACCAGTGGATGTAGATGGCAGGCTGTCATTCAGGGTGGAGGTCTAAGGGGGAGGCATACGTTCATCAGTTGACTTCTCTGGCTGATGCATGATGATTACAAATATGTTTTATAATTTTCGTTTTCTTGGCAAAGGTGAGATGAAAGATCAAACTTTATTATTATGTTTTCAAATATACACTCATTTTATATCTTCATAATGTGAGAGTGAGATGGCTCTGAATCGAAACAAAGCCTTACCTTACTTTATCTATCTTCATGAACTTAATATTTCTGATCAATTGATGAAATAGAGTACTTAGTGCTGAGCTAAATGTCCGATTGTATGAGAACTGATTTGTTTCAGAAACTCCACTCCCAACGTTTCTGGGCTCGGAAACGAATGTGACTGTCGTGATTGGCAGAGACGCAACATTAACATGCATGGTGGAGAATTTGCTCAATTACAAGGTACTTATCTACTGCTTCTTTATTTTTATTCTAAGGTCTAGCTTGGACATATCGGCATTAGTGGGGCCGAAACCAACACTCAAGAGTCTCCGTTGAATATAAAATATATTTGCGGAATGTATTTCAAAGGAAATATATATGAAGGAAAAATTCTGAGCTATTGTGGTGAGTTATTGGTATTAAGCTGGTCTAAGGTATGAAGTACGACACCCGCTGGTTATGCCTTATTCAGATCAATGCTTCCTTATTATTCAATTTCACAACTATAAAGTTGGTCAAATAAAATTTTTCTGATACCGGGTTATTGATAGTTCTGCATGGTGGTAGGGTACTTTCTAGTGTTCCGCTGGCTGGCTACCACCCTCAAGTTGAAAATTTGTTGCCAAACACTTAACGGTGTGCTCCAGCAGCACCACTTGAGAGCCAGTTCCCTTTCCAGGTAGGCATGCGATTTTAGGGTTCGTACCATAGTTAAAACTGTTCATAATGACAAGTATGATTATTTTAATTCTCGTTGACCAACAACCTCGTTTCAGCTTACTATCACCTATCCACGTAACCCTTTACATCTACCTTGAATCATTAAATAATTTGCATACCAATGAGGTCTCACGTTTCCCGGCACGCTTCCCTCATCAGAACATTAACACTTGCTTATTGCGTAAATCTTAACAGTCGCCGCTAACAGGCTCAGTAATTATAACTCTATCAACCAAATTATACCTTACGCGCGTGAAATGGCTTTGATGTTGTACACATTACCTGCGGAGTACCTACTTCACTTACGAGTAACTAGGCCTACCCTTCCATATATCGAACCTACTGAGGAAGCTACACCAACGGCGCGGATAAGGGTGACTTTCCAAGAAAATTTTACTCGACGCGGCCTATGGGACCGCACGTCAGCACTTAAAGGTTAGAAAAGTTTGCGATAATGTTGATTTAAAGGGTCCCGAAGCCAAACTACTTATTGTCTGAGAACGTAATAATCATGACCTTTTTACATGCTTATACAAGGTTACACGGAAAATGTGTACTATGCCGAAAGGGGTCCAAAGTACCCATCATTTATGAACAAATTTTACTGTAGTTGGTTCCACAGTAAAACTTACTTACTTACAGTTTTTATCCTTCGGTCATAGGTAAAGTTTTTACCGGAAAACCCCATAAAGGCTATAGTTTTTTTGTTATATGTTGTATGTACTAAGCCGAACGGTCGTTATTATACTAAATATACTAGGCCGAAAGAGGTCCGTTATACCCTTCATTATGAATAACTTTTACTAAGAGGCCAACCCTAAAATTGCAACAAAAAACAGCTGTTCCATACATTTTTTCAAGTGTGAATGGCCGAATTGATACAATACAATATCTCTTTATTACACACCGAAAAATATAAAAGAAACTTAAACATACATCAAAAATAAATATACGACAGTATAATCGGCGGCCTTATCGCCTAGAGCGATTTCTTCCAGGCAACCTTTGGATGGACAGGACTAAAGAATTTGAAAAAGGTCGGTGGTGCACATAAAATAGAAATAAATATATATCCCTACTTATATGTATACAATACATACACAATGCTACATACATAACATAAATATTATAAATAAAATACATATATACGTACCAGTTAACATGAACTTAGATAATGTGTATAGATTTGATTCTTAAAAGTAGAAAGAGATTTAGCCTTCCTGATATATGCAGGCAGAGCATTCCTCAGCAGGACAGCTTTGATTACATTGATAACTTTTTATTTAAAAAAAACGCAATGTAATGCAAATAAAAAATCTGCTGATGCTTTAACATTACGAAAAACCTGCGACGCGCGACCTGCGCGTACGCTTGTACGCTTTACATTGCTGGTTTGCTAAATTCTAAACCACAAAACCACGAACACAAAAAGTGTAAGGCAAATGGTTATTGGTAATCGATTGTGTTTAGATAGTATAATAATAGCGTTTTAGCTTCGGGGGCGTATCTCTTAAGCCCGGTACAACATAGCCTTTTCATTTCCGATTAAACATACCTACCTCCCTGTATAAATTTCACGTTTATGTTAAACGTGTTTACCCCAAGTATGAAATTTTCCTATACAAATTTCGTAATGACTAACAGCCCAAACTTTTATACTTATGATAATATCTATATCTATATCTATATCTATCTATATTCTATACATATAATAAAAACGTAGGGATAAAAAAATCTGTAATTGCGAGATAACAAAAAAAAAAACACACATGTCGTCTTAAAATAAGCAGCTGAACACGATAGGACAGTTTTTAGAATTTTTGTCTGTTTGTTTGTTTGTTTGTTTGTTTGTTTGTTTGTTTGTTTGTTTGTTTGTCCGCGCACATCTCCTAAACTACTGGACGGATTTAAATGCGGTTTTCACGAATATGCTTAGAAATTACCAGATTAAAACATAGGCTATCTTATATCATTTATTTTAATTCTTTATTTTTACATAAACGAAAATAAAAATCAATAATTTATTTCTTCGTTACCCGAAACGTAATATGAGGATCGTCATATAGCCTCAAGCGTAGACAGAGAAAACAATAGACGCAATCACATTTCCTACTCTTTTACTCCGCAGCGAAACAGCCATATGAAAAAATAGCATGCGTGAAAAAGAAGGATCTATGCTTTTTGCCTCTTTGTCGTTGTAACCGGTTGACTCCAAGCTCTAATTGACAGTGTGGTGACAAACATTGAGAGATTTTTGTGTTTTTTCGGAAATAAATCATCTAAATTCAATTCGTTATCCTTAAATTATTATCCTCGTGTGGTCAAGAGTATTGGATTTCGTCACAATGGTGCAGTGTTGTGTTTTGGGTTGTCGGAACAGAACAGAACAAGGTTTATCTGATGTTACATTTCACAGGTTTGTAATGGCCGTTTTTATTTACAATATATCGTCTAAAATCAATAAAAATAATAAATATGATGTATTGATGCAGGGGCAACATATTTAGATGTGAAGTTTTACTGCAAAATTACAAATTATACAAAAGCAAAGAAGAACGTAACCTCAAAGATATTGAGTTAGGGCTGCCATGATGTAGCTTTCAATTTTTCCCTAGTTTTCTAAATGTTTACCGACGATGTATTGAATTTGATAGATTTATTTTATGCGCTCAAATAAGATGCCATTACTGTATTATCGGTTTTGTATAGCAGCGTTTTTTTTTAACGAAAAATGATTTTTTGTTTGTACTAAACTAATAGTAGAGTCGGAATCTATGTTATCTGTAATCACAGAATTTACCATATACTTAAATTTCCTAATATTTATTTACAGATTTCCATCGAATGCAGGACCGGTAGAGATTTGGATACAAGCATGTGGTAGATATGATTGGAGACCAACACGAAATTCCAGAATTTGTTCCAAACATTTTAAGAATGATTTATTTATAAAGCGTGGAGAAAAAAACTATCTGAAACCAGGTGCTCTGCCAACTAATGATATTTATGTGAGTAACCAGAACCACTAACTATGACCAGTAAAAAAAACAACTCATAAGTTTTCCACCAACGAGAATTATAACTTTAGTGAACAACATATAACTTCAGTGAACAACCGTGATAGTTTAAAACAAAAAACGTTTGTTGTAGACCTTTTTTCCGATTTTATTATTATTTGTTATTGAATCCGCCGTAATTCTTACTCCTTACAAAAGCGAATGTAACTCTGTCTCTCTGTCTGGATGTTTGTTCGCTTTTCACGACTAAACCGATCTTAACGAAATTTGGCAGGAAGGTAGTATGCATCATGAAGACGGACATAGGGTACTTTCCCTCAAAATTTGTTGTCAAAAACTGCTTGGTTATAATTTTTATGGTTTCGTAATATTGAAAATAGCTGATTTGAGGGTTTGTGTAATGAGTAATTCCCGTGTCATATTACTAAAATAAGGTACATTCATTTTGCCGTGCCCTAATTTGCTAATTTTATTTTACAGACTTCTGATCTTACTTCGAAACCAGGGGGTTCAGATTCAACTGGTCAATCGAAATTTTCAGGAAAACGACCTGAAACGCTAGATTTAGAAATGACAAGAAAACATGATATTGAAATCCCTCAGACACCACGAAGGAAAAAACTGGACGAGAAAAGACGAAAAAAGTTACGAGCGGTGCGTATATTAAATTTTTGTACCTTTTTACTCGACTATAAAAAGTATTATATAACCCTATGATTTTCAAAATCATTTCAATCATCTTTGGGTAATGGTTTGGTAATCTTTGTATGCATATATAGATTTAAATATATTACGTTCATTTGTATTTGTACCGTATCTCCTAATCTAATCTACCCCTTATATTAAAAATAATTGTTGTGAAAAATTAAGTCTATCAAAGCGTCTTAACATTTTTTTTTATTATTACAATAATAGGCTTTTGTTTGACCGCCAACTCGCCTGATGTTAAGCGATGATGCGATCTCCGATGGAGCACGCTTGTCTAGAAGAAACTGATTCACTCGTGGTTTTATGATACCCAGATTGTAACTATCGGGGAACACCCATTCAGGCAGCGTATTCCACAGACTAGCAGTTCGCACAATAAAAGTGGAATCAAAGAGTTTCTTACGGTTTTTAGGAATATTACATATAAAGCTGTGACGATTCTTTTTACCCACTCTGGCATTCCGATTCCCGATAGGAAATGGGCAGGAGGGGCAGATCCGATGCACACTCCGAAATGTATCCGATAAAAACCTTAAGACTAGCAACTTTGCGTCGACGTTTAGGACTAAGCAGCTTAGTCTGAACTAAGGATTCGTTGCTGATGAGCCTCTTGGCACGTTTCTCAATAGACTCCAATCTGGGTGCAATACAAAACAACAAAAGCACATTTTACCGTCACAAGAGTCACAAACCCACACACTCATTTGTACAACAAAACTCGTTTGCAATGACCTATAATTATTTATTTCTATTTGCAGGCTTCCGATCTTTCTTCAATATCTGGGGGCTCGGAGTCAAGTGAAACTCAATCGGATATATATGAAAAAACGAATGCGCTGTCTTTAAAAGGAAGGTCAAGAAAACGCAAAGTTGAAGAAGTAGAATCACCACGAAAGAAAAAACTTCGTAAAATTGCTGCGACCAGACTAAAAAAGTTACGAGCGGTACGACAAGCCAAACGACGGCTTTTAAAAAGGAATGCTGAATTAACTAATATTATATCGGAACTGAGAACGAAATCTCTGTTGTCTTACGAAGACGCAGAGTTTTTGAATTCAATCGACACAGTTAATCGCGACTTTCTGAGACGGTTCCTTGGTGTTGAACATAAAAACACTCGTTATTCGCCGTCACTACGAAAATTTGCTTTATGCTTACATTTTTTAAGTCCACGGGCTTATTCCTACGTACGCGAACAATTTAACACTTGTTTGCCTCATCCACAAACCTTAACTAATTGGTACCGTTCAGTTGACGGAAGTCCAGGATTCACAAAAGAATCTTTGGCGGCGATCAAATTAAAATCTAAAGGAACAGATAAGAAAATCTATGTTTCCGTCAGTTTCGATGAAATGGCAATTAGAAAAAGTGTGACGTTTTCAGAAGGTGTTTTTTTTGGTACAGTTAACTTTGGATCAAGTTCAGGTAGTGACGATGTTCGATTGGCCAAACAATCTTTAGTGTTCATGGCCACTGCCATTAACGATTCGTGGAAAATTCCTGTCGGATATTTTTTAATTGACAATCTGTCTGGTGAACAAAAAGCAGAATTAATAAAAAGCTGTGTTCAATTACTGACGCAGTCTGGCGTTGAGGTTGTATCAGTCACTTGCGATGGATGCCCGTCTAACTTTGCAATGGCTAGAATTTTAGGGTGTGAAATTGACTCTAATAATCTAGAAGATATAAAAACTGATTTCAAAGTCGATGTAGATGGAAATCAAAAATCTATTGTTTTCTATCCTGATCCTCCGCATATGCTAAAACTTATTCGCAATATTTTGGGGGACAAAGGTGTGATTTTGAATGACGAGGGAGAAATTAAATGGGAATATATAAAAAATTTGCATAATCTACAAGATACAGAAGGATTGCACTTAGGTAATAAACTGCGTAAAGCACACATTGATTTTTCGAAACAAATAATGAAGGTCAAGCTTGCGGCGCAAACCTTCAGTAGCTCTGTAGCTGATGCAATTGATTTTTGTAGATGTGAGCTTAAATTACCGGAATTTGAGAATTCTGCTTGTACAACAGATTTTGTTCGAAAAATTAATAACTTGTTCGACATTTTGAACAGCAGAAATATTAATGCATATGGCTTGAAAAAGCCATTAAACAAGAAAAATTTTGATGAAATAAGTTCGGTTTTAAATTATATGCTAAATTATTTAAATAATTTGAAATTCATCGGCGGTCAAAAAATCAACAAATCAAATAGAAAGACTTCGATAATAGGTTTCAGCTGCAATATTCGCAGTATTTTATGTCTATATGAACGATTAGTTGAAACAGGTAATTTAATATTTTTGCCTTCATACAAATTGTGTCAAGATCATCTTGAATCTTTCTTTAGCGCCATTCGAGCAAAAGGAGGGTTCAATAACAACCCTTCTCCCGTGCAGTTTAAAGCAGCATATAAAAGACTGGTAGTTCATGGTGAGCTTAAGCATGTTGCTACTGGAAACTGCACTATATTAGAAAATATAGATATTTTAACATACACACACTCAAGATATGAAAAAAAAATCAACTCGAGTCTTTCCGTGCTAAGAGATCCTTTTGCAATGGAAGAATGTGAGAGCCATGAATTAAATAATGTATCTTATGATCATGATTACCTTCCAGATCCTGGCAATCTCACAGAATACTCTGAAGACGTAATTGCTTACATAGCAGGGTTTGTAGTCACAAAAATTTCAAAAATTATAAAATGTGGCAATTGCCTGCAGAGCGCGATTGACGCCTCTAAATCAATAGGGCGATTAATCAGTAAAAAAAATAAGGGGGGGTCTTTACTTTCCTAGTAAAGATGTTGTCGATATATGCTTGTTAACTGAAAAGGTTCTTAAGAGAAATATGACTAATTTAATCACACGTAAGAATGCGAGACAATATTTACTTCACGAAAGTTTTAAAATATGTAGCTGTAAACACTTCTTTAAAGGTCATGGTGATATATTTGATTGTTCACCTTTAGATAATCACGAGCTTCTGCTCACAAAAGCGATCATATGGGAGTACTTAAAAGTGAGACTACATTATGTAGCTAAGCGAGTATCAGAACCTAATGAAAAAATAAGAAATATATATAGTAAACTGATTTTATTTAAAAATCAATAAAACATTAAAATTTGAAGACTCAATTCGAGTTGCCTCTTCATAGAATAAGGGAGGCTGCAGACCTCTCCTTTCTTCACAATATTGTGTCTAATAGATTTGATTGCTCATCCCTGCTGGCTGAAGTCAAGCTTGTCTCGCCATCAATCTCATCTCGCAAAAGCCACCTTCGTCTATGTATCCCCCGCCATAGTACAAATTATCGTGGAAACTCTTTCTTTTTGCGTACGTTTACTAATTTTAACTCTAACTTTTCTCAGCATGTTGACTTATTTTCAACGAGGTACAATATTTTCAAAATTTTGATTAATAAACAATTATTCTCAACAGGCTCTTAATATAAAGGGCAAGTAACTGCTTATTCGTTTGGCTTTGTCATCTTTTTCGATTCAATCATATTTAACGTAATCATAAAATAGCAAAATAAACCTATAAATACATTAATCAGTAACTTTATAAGAGGCTTTATAATCGTAACTTGGCTATTATGTATTGATTTTGTTCTTATTTCTGTTAATTTAACTTAATATATCTTCATGTAAATACTAATTATCAACTATCTTACCTACTGTCTAAATTCTACCTATCTATGCAGGCCTATGTTGGTGTTGCAACGAGGCATTTACACAATTTTAGTTTATATTAGTGAAAACTTTTTTCTGGCTTTTGTGTAACTATTCATTGTATATCTACCGTGTTTGTTAGCAGCTGTTTGTTTTCCTTGTAAAATAAAATAAAATATAACCTGAAGTTTTTCTGTTTTTTATTTTATTACAATAGTAATAAAACCCACCCTAACTTCCCTATCTTCTATGGAGCCATAATAAAGTGGCAACACTCTTAGAAAATATCGCTATCTCTTATCCGGTTACAGCGTACTTGTGTCCATTGGTTCCTCCGTCTACGGCCTCAAGCAAGGAGATCCAAAGTAAAGAGAATGTTATTGACATAGCCATTAAAATTTTGAAACTGTCAACTGTCACTGTGTTCGGTTAGTCAGTTTAAATTTAAAGAAGGTTCCTTATCCTTCTTAGAAGAATGAACGTGTAGATCAAGCATGTTATAGGCCTTACAACCTCTTTGGTGATTCATTCCAGTGCATGGAGTAGGAGTATTACATTCTCTTGGTTTTATTCTATGTTAGCATTTAAAACACAAAATATACCGCATCCTATTTTAATTCAGTCCCGCGAATAGAAATATTCAAAAAAGCCCTTTGTACATGAAAATAAACCTATACAACAAAATTCCGGACGCAATAAAGAAAGAAAGAAATAATAAAAAATTTCCAGAACCAACTTCGTAAGTTTCTAACCCAAAAATGTTATTACGAGATAAAAGTCTACATAAGTCATTGCTGCACCCTTTATGCAGGGTATATAAACTTAGCTTTTAGAAGAATACAGTGTATATTTGCAATAAGAATAAGAATATAGAAATAATTTTATTTTATTAAGATATTTTAACAGATAAATAGAGTAGTTCCATTTCATGGCTTTTTAATCAAGGTATACATACAAATGCACGCGAAATAAGAAATAACTAGCCAAGAGCGTGTTAAGACAAGCATTATGTCAGGGTTCCGTGGCCAGCGAAACTGGACAGCCAAATTTCAGAGATGTATATCATCCCGACATGACATGATATACTTTTAATGGTTTAGACAAAAAGAAAATTTCAAAACATGCTTTGCACTGTGGTCACATTATCTTTTTGATTTGAAAACTGTTGACGGTGTTATTTATTACTTTTATGCTTCTATCAATACTTCACACAGGGCGACTTAAAATAAGCAGCTGAACATGTTAAGGCAGTTTTTAGAATTTTTGTTTGTTTGTTCACGCTCATCTCCTACACCCCTGGAAGAAAATGCGGACGGATTTAAATGCGGTTTTCACGAATATGCTAAGCTATGACCAGATTGAAGTATAAGCTATGTTATTTTGCGCAAGGGTCGGATTAAGGGAAGAAAAAAGAATTGAAGGTTTATATGAAAATCTACGCGTACGAAGTCGCGGGCAAAAAAGCTAGTTGAGAATAAATGAGAATTTCGTAAGTTTTTTTGCAGGGTTATCAGTTTGTACAAGCCACTGAAGTGAGAATTTTTTCGTTTAGATTCCCTTTTCTGTGGTACAAGCTATGCTAAAGCTACTGACAGTTGCCGACCCAATGGACGATGATTGAGATTGAAGCATTGAGCTATTTATTATTACTACGTATCCTTTGCAAAGGTCATGCCCCATTTTGTTAAGAGTAAACTAAAGTTTGCTGCAGCGCTGAACGAATACTTAGTCGTCTAATCACACAGTATAAACACGCAGCGCTGAGTGAAGTGCGGCCGGGCGGCCGCACTTGAAGGGAACACAATAGTGATGTGTGGCGTCTTCTCTATACGTAGTAATAATTGTAATAATGACTGGCGACACCGTGTACCCCAATTCCATGGGGCTAAATAAGACGCCGACCCCTGCCTTGCTTTAATCGGCTGTCTGGGGGTGGAAACTGCAAGAGCTAAGAACCTAAGCTTTAGGGTGGAAGTGTTAAAGGCATAACGCCGTGAGTAGCTCTTAGTGAAAGTGCAGCACACCTCTCGCCACCCACGCCAATTTTGTCCTTCTGGTACCAATATGCGGCAGCCTTTGTGGGGCCCATTTAGTGGGAGGCAAGTCATAACCTGCCTAAATATATTTCGAGATGAGACAGGACAAGGCAGGTGCCGTTTCTCATCCTATAGACCTGTTCTATCCACAAGTGGTTCACCTCAATAGCCCAGTTTTTTTTAAAGCCTTTACTGTACTGTAGTTTCATATTCCATTTTATACACATTTCATACATAAATGTACATGCATATGCCTGCCAATGCCTATCAAATGTCCGAGCTAGACGAATGTTGCAAAATAAAGGGAAATAATAATAATAGTGTATCAATTCGTGTTCAAATACCTCGATGTTTTATTAAAAAAATACGATACCGTTAAACCACTTAACGCAAAAACTGTGAGTGCGCCAGACTAACTCATTTTTCATGCACACTAAGAAACTTACAACGACACCAATGAACTATGTACCTAATAGACCACGTGCAAAAAGAAAGGGCGGCAAGGTCGTCTTCAGGGAGAGTTCGATTAAATACATCAAAGCTGATTTAGGCATGATGCCGCCACGCCTTTTGACCATATCTTCTTTTTTTGACTGATCTGTGGTGACACATCTTTTACCTAGAACTGGGTACTACTCCGGTATCACATCCCCATTAGTTAAGCTAATAGTTACTATTAGTCGTTTCCCGAAGTAATGCCTTTCCATTCATATTGTATCCCTGGAAGTGTAGCTCCGAAAATCGGGCCACAGATTGATTCATAGTAGATACTGTAGTGACCATTTTTAACAGACATAAAAAGGAGGATGGTTCTATGTTCCACTGTATTTTTTATGTTATTTATGTTGACCGATTTAAAAAAAAACTTTTGTTCGGTAGCATACTTCCAATTTGGTCAGTTTGTCCCCATTGTGACCAAGTCAGTATCTGATGATGGGATCTCAGGGAAATCGAGGGCAACCCTCAAATTTTATAGACACTTGCATATATTTTTGAAGTCGGTTATTAATGTGAGCCACTTGTCAATGTAGGTACCTAGTAATCATATTTTTGTTAGTTTTAGCTTGAGGTATTTGGAGACTAATTTTGTAGATTGATTGATATTCAAAAACAATTAACGCCAATAAATATCATCACTAAGCATAGATTTTGTATGATTAAATCTATGTCACCAAGTTTTTGATCACTTGCACTTCACTGGCAAGTCTCAGTTTCCTTGCCATGATGAGTGTCTTCAAACTTCCCATCGTGGTTTTACTATTGTCTCGCCAGAGGTTGAAATCGTAAATATGAAGGTAGAACGACCGCGTTTTGTCCTTCCCAACAGCAATTATGAAGGTAAAGTTACACCATTCGGCACACCAGGCTGCTTTGAAATATGCCAGTGTCCTGTCTTATTACGTATGAATAAGCTGTGGTTAACTTATTTATCTCTAAACAGTGCGCTCCGTGGTTTTACCCGTGCCTTTCAATTTGCCGTTAGACATATTGCCTCTAGTCTCGGAGTTCCTATGTTTGCATGATGCCGACTTTTAACCGACTTCAAAAAAGGAGGTCTTCTCAATTCGGTTGTTGTTTTTATTTATTTGTTACCTCAGAACTCCGTCATTGAACCGATTTGGAAAATTATTTTAATTGAAAGGATATACTTTCAGATTGGTCCCAAAGAAATCTCATAAAAAAATTGGTTCGGTAGTTTGGCTTTTAAATCAAAATAACTGGACAATTTTGTTATTTGGATGACAATAATGATTGTTCAAGTATTGCCGATTTGCCTATTTTGTAAACTAATTTTGTCGGTTTTTAATATTGCTATATAACAAACAAACAGACAAAAATTCTAAAAACCGTCTTGACGTGTTCAGCTGCTAATACTATTTTAATACACAAAATCTGTAATTGCAAGATATCAAAAAAAAGGAGCAATTACAGATTTTTTATCTCTACGTTTTTATTATATAAGGTCGGGGAAAAAGTTTCTTCGTATTTTATAAACAAATTCAAGACATATTTTTTTCAAGTTTAATTACATTTAATTATAACATATATGTGCCATTTTGTTCGATAACTTGTTGCCATCTTGTAGGTAGTGACATGATCCCGTTGCTGTAGAAATTTTGGGACTTCTGATCAAAAAAATGCAACAAGTAGTTTTGACAGTCCTCTCTTGACGTTAATCTAACACTACCCAAAGAATTCTGAAGATATCGAAACAGGTGGAAATCTGAGGGTGCAAGGTCAGGGCTATATGGTGGATGCATTAACACTTCCCAACCAAGCTCTCAAAATTTTTGCTGAGTGGCCAAAGATGTGTGCGGTCTGGCGTTATCATGATGAAAGACCACACTCTTTCTATTGATCAATTCCGGCCGTTTTTTCTAAATTTCTTGTTTGAGTCTCATCTGCTGTTGGCAGTAGAGATCCAAATCGATGGTTTTGCCCGGCGGTAAAAGCTCATAATGAACGATGCCCTGCCAATCTCACCATACACACAGCATCACCTTATTACGTGTTAATCCGGGTTTCGCTACAGTCTGTGGTGCTTCACGGCCCTTTGACCATGATCGTTTGCGCACATTCTTGTCGTAGGTGATCCGTTTTTCATCACCAGTGATCAATCTTTTCAAAAACGGTTCGGTTTCGTTACGTTTCAATAGAGAATCGCAAATGAGAACACGATTCATTTGGTTTCTTTCAGTGAGCTCGTGTGGCACCCAAATATCGAGTTTTTTTGTATACCCAGTTTTTTTCAAATGGGTCAAAACTGTTTTGTGGTCAATCCCCAGTTCTTCAGCTACGTCGTAACTACTAATATGCCGATCTTGGTCCACTTTTTCAGAAATGGCATCGACTTTATCCTTAACAGGGCGACCAGAGCGAGCTGCATCTTTGACATCAAAATTCCTGGACTGAAAACGCTTGAACCAACATTGTGCTACTCTTGATGACACTGCATTAGGTTCATAAACGTCACAAATTTTATTCGCGGCTTGTGTCGCATTTTTCCCTTTTTTGTAATAAAATTTCACAATATATCGAATTTCTTCGTTAGATTCACTCATTTTATCGAACAAGAAAACAAATGAAAAATGGCGGGAAATTGCTTTTTAAATTTTGTATTCCTTTTTTATAATGTCATATTTTTAATGGTATCAGAACCAGCCAGATACAAACAGTACAACCGATGAGATTTTACTACAACTTTATACATACAAAATACGAAAAGACTTTTTCCCCGACCTATTATGTATAGAGTTGTCTTCATGATGCACACTACCTATAACTACATCATCACATAGGGTAGGTATACATAAATTTAATCGTCAAATAAGGCACCAACAGCATCAAGTTCCCATAAAATTTTCAAACAGATAAAATTCCCCGCACGTATTTGACGCAGTAATAACAAAACCTAAACATAAACCGTATTTACTGGGCGAGTTAAAACGAGTAAATGCCGAAACACTTATCACGTTCCCACGCGGCGATGTTTCCGCGCAATTCCCGGGGTCCCCAACTCTGCAAAATATGAATTGCTTAACAGTACAGCCATAAAACATGGTTCTTACTCAACGCAAAGGAAGCAATTTTCCCGAAACAAGCCCCTTTTGTTGCCTGAACACTTGATTCTGATCCTGTCCATTGTAAGGCTTCGTTTAAGTGACGCTAATGCTAATTGTTTACTCCAAAACTTGAATAAGACCACGGTTTCCGTACTCCGAATTTCTAACCGTGTTTTAGAAAATTCTAATTAACGGATGAAACGTATAAGCATTGTTACGCTCTTTCGATTCAAAGCTTCTCTTTGTAGGTTTGAATGGAAATTGGATTTATTCTAAATTTTGTTTAGAAGCGACCAACGAAAAAGACCATATTATTGTTGAAAAAGGTATGTGCTATATACAACATATTTTAAAATGCGTAAAAGCAACTGTGGGCAAAGTAAGAATTTTCGCAACGTAAAATACGTATCGATTTCCATACAAATTTCAATTTCGAAATTTGTATTTGTACATACGTATTTTACGTAGCGAATACTTGTACTTGGCCTGCAGATTGCTTTTTTGTGTTTTTAGAGAGTTTGGACTCGGGCACGCCTGACATATGAAATTATTAATTATTTTAGTCAAAATCTATCATGCAAGATCAGGTTCATAAATCTGGTCACATAATTTATAAATATTCGGCGTCAAGATCTACGGCGTAGACCACAGAAAATAATAATTTCTCTCTTCTGTGGCGTAGACACACTCCGTCCGCCTGCCGCGTGTCACGCACGGCAGAGACCCAGCCGGAGCTTCAAACAGCTTTGAAAACTTATTTTTTTATGGAAAGTAGTAATGAGAAATGTGTATGGAAATTAACTGATCGTGTACAGTACAAGCATTCGGTCAGGCCAAGCTGACGCCGGTTTGCCGTGCAGTTGAGCTTTTTTGTGTTTATCGATATCGAAACGGGATGAAATACGAACCACTCAGAATGGCGATTGCTTATTTTAATTAACAATCAAAATAACAACACGATGGCTGGCTGGTTGGTTTATATTCACTTCCTTCTCCAAGGTCTAGGCTAAACTTGCCGGTGGCATGGCGTAACGGTCTGTCGGGAGTGTTTTATTAATTTAACTACTTCTTCACATATCTACAGGTGGCGTGGCTGAGGGTCGACACGCAGACCATCCTGACTATAGGCACTCACGTGATTACCAAGAACCACCGCGTGGCAGTCACCAAGGCCGACCAGACGTGGTCTCTGATGCTGCGAGACGTCAGAGTGACGGATGGAGGAAGATACATGTGTCAGATCAACACAGAGCCTATGATAACGCAGACGCACCACTTACATGTTTTCGGTGAGTAGCAACTATAATCTCTTTGTATTTCTTTGCTTTTTTTATCTGTTTCTTCGTTTATAGGATTCCGTACCCAAAGGGTGTGAATGGAACCTTATTACTAGCAGTGCATGTTGGTAGCTATCATTAAGCATTAGATATATCCCCGAGTTTGGATTTTTGTTCTTCTATAATAATTATTAGGCTTATATGTTTATATGATTTATATGTCCTTACATCATCATCATCAGCCCGAAGACGTCCACTACTGAACATAGGCCTTCCCATTAGATTTCCACACTGACCGACAGCCTGTCGTCTGCATCCACTGGATGCCCACGACTCTCACAATGTCATCGGTCCGTCTAGTGGGCCTACCAACGCGTCTAAACGTGCGTAGTGCGTCTTTAGGTCACTCAAGAACCTTTTTTCCCCAACTGTTATCGGCGATGAGCGACGTGGTCTGCACATTGCTACTTCAATTTTCTTTCTTGTCTTTACATACTCTCCATAAATAAAAACCACAATCCTTAACATATTTCATGGCCTTTTCCTACTTGTTCTCTTTATCCTCAATTACCGCTCGACTCAGAAGAAATTAGTCACTTGATAAATGATACGTCCAAATGACTACGTACTCAACATTCATTTGACTGAATTTGCCGAGTCAGAAAATTGCTTACTGCATCGGTGCTTATTTATCAAGTGACAACGCTGGAGCGACAATATATCAGAGCTGTCTTGAAGCTACGTACTAGAGCTATTGGAGCTTGAAGAAACCGAATTAGAATTCGAGAAATTCTGACTGCCAACAACTTGAGTCTTGAAAGACGCTGTTATTGATACTTATTCCGGAAGAGATGTTTCTAAAACATTTGAAGTTGATTTGTTAGAAATTGTATGTTACTTTCTCTTCCGGGAAACTGATAATCTCTTGAAATTTCTCATAAACAGATATTGCTTTCTTTCAAAAGTACTAGACATATAGTGTTTTGATATAACAATAAATTTACAACACTCGAGTTTAACCTACTTTAAAAAAACCAACAAATTGAGTCGTTTGTTGTTTTTTATGTTTGTTTCCTCAGAACCGATTAGAAAAAGTATAAAAATATAATTAAATGTCATGCATACACTTACTAAAGCTACTATTTGAATTAGCTAGTAAAAATCTGAGATATAATCGTTTAAAGTTTTTATTCGGATTAGGAAGGGGTGCTCAGGCACTTTCCCGCAAGGTGAGTGTCAGTATGAATTTTGTATGGCGGATTGCTTACTAACAGATGACGTCGTTCGTATAGTGTGGTCTTTGTCTAGCAATACATTAAAATGTTATATATATATTTTTCTTTATTTTGAACACATTTCAATTTTGTTTTTTCTGTTCGGCTCTACTTTGGTCAGCTTTTTAATCTATACTTATAATAAAACTGTAACAGGTCCAATTCTGTACATTGAAGATATTTTGAAAAAAAATATTGGACGGCATTCTATAATCGATACTGAAGCCAAAACAGTATTTTTTTTTTCATTTTTGTCTGTCTGTCTGTCTGTCTCTCTGTCTGTATCACGACCGCGCATCACGCCGAAACTACTGAATGGATTAAAATGAAACTTAGCATGGTTTGAGTTTATACTTCGAGGTAGGTTCTTGCATACTTTTTATCCCGAAATTCAGTATGGTTCCTTTGGGAGAGGGGATGAAAGTCAAAATGCGTACTTAGTTTTAATTCATTAACGCGTAGTCTGATTTCTTTAATATTTTTTTTGTTAGAAAGTAGGTACATTAAAGATTGTGCCGTAAATATTTCAAGGTCATCGGTTTCGTGGTTCAGAAATTACAGACATCACAACCCTTAGTATAAGGTCCAAATTACTTGCCCCCGGAATGTATAGGAACCTTTAAACGTACAGCTCATCTTAAGCTGGCGTTTGCATTTTATCGTATAGGCCAATTGTCAAAGTCAGATCAGTCCAAATGAGTCATAGAGATATTGCCAAACGAACAATAAATAAATTAAAAGTAAACAATTTAAATTTAAATCGGTCTATTAGCTTAAGGGTTGCCCACATAGGCTAAACTGCGCCGAAAAGAGGTAATTATTAAACAGGGTTACGCTCATAGGCTATACTGCGCCGAAATAAGGTTATTATGAAACAGGGTTGCGCACATAGGCTACTTTGTGCTGAAAGGAGGTCACTATTAAACAGGGTTATGCACATAGGCTACACTGCGCCGAAAGGAGGTCATTATTAAACAGGGTTACGCACATAGGTTACACTGAGCCTAAAGAAGGTCATTATTAAACAGGGTTGCGCACATAGGCTACACTGCGCGGAAAGGAGGTTATTATGAAACAGGGTTACGCACACAGTCTAAACTGCGCCGAAAGGCGTCATTATTAAACAGGGTTGCGCACATAGGCTACACTGCACCGAAAGGAAGTCATTATTAAACAGGGTTACACTCATCGAATATCTGCGCTGAAAGGAGGTCATTATAAATCAGGATTGCGCACATAGGTTACACTGCACCGAAAGGAGATCATTATTAAACAGGGTTATGCACATAGGCTACACTGCGCCGAAAGGAAGTCATTATTAAACAGGGTTGCGCACATACGTTACACTACGCCGAAAGAAGGCAATTATTAAACAGGGTTGCACACATAGGCTACACTGCACCGAAAGAAAGTCATTATTAAACAGGGTTACGCTCATCGACTATCTGCGCTGAAAGGAGGTCATTATCAGGATTGCGCACATAAGCTACACATCAATATCAAACAGAATTTTACACATAGGCTACACTGAGCCGAAAGGAGCTCATTATAAAACAGGATTGCCCACTTATGCCTCAGTGGTCATGGTCCGTCTTGGTTCCAACCACACGAATTACCTTTGCACCTTTGCTACGAATAAATATTTCATTTCATTTTCATTTCATTTCACCGGTAAAACACCACCGCGGCAGCCAACCGGTCGCTCCACTGCGCCCAAAGATAAGTGCGACTACGTGCCCCACCATCGCCCATAGGATACATGCCCATCTCTTAAGGACGTACCTACTTACAGTAGCCTACAGTACCTACGGGACTTGCACCGGCTGACGTGGAGTCATGTGGCACCGCTCCCATATTTCCAATATTGCCGTCGTGTCCAACCGTGCCACTTCCACTACCAGGTGTAGTGTTCGAACAGTGCGCAAACGCATGGAAGAATGGTGAGGCTGGAGCCGGAGCACAAGGCCCAAGCATGCCGCAGTGCTAGGTAGCAACATTGTATAGTGGCGCCTAGATGGAAACCTCTGTTATCGTGTTTGGTGTATACAGTGATATTGTTGGTTATATTCATGTTATATTAGTTAGTAGGTTTTCGTTATCGTTTAGTTCAGTGAATTGATGAGATTTTGTTAATTAATTGTTTTATTTTTTTCGTTGTTAAAAGCATTTATTGGTCTGATGTTTTGCGTTATGAGATGTTTACATTATGATAAGCAACTAATAAAAGCTCCTGTAAACAATATTGTTAGTAACATATTACTGCAATGTCCGGTGATTCCGTCTGCAGGGACTATTTTAATGTTCACGCAAACGAAGTTGCGGGTACAGCTAGTAAGACAATAAAAAAGTCAGTCCGGTACCCTATTGGCGTATCGAACTTGGCGAACCGTCGTCTGACCAACGGGAGATAAAGAGTGAGAATATAAATTCCCTCTCTTTTTCTCTCGTTGGTTGAGGTGGTTGACGTCAGCCATGCTGAAGTGTCTGTTACGGCTCTAAGGCCCCTGGTCTTACCTTTATTAATGTATTATTCCACCAGTTCCACCTGACATCGTCGACTCTGACAGCAGCGGTGAAGTGATAGTACGAGAGGGCGACAACGTGACACTGCACTGTGCGGCCTCCGGGACTCCCGGCCCGACTATAGCCTGGAGAAGGGAAGACCTGGCGCTGATGCTAGTCAACGGGGAGATCGGTGAGTTTATACAAGTAACCTATCAAAAGGAGATATGATAAGGTAGCGTGGCGGGTGCGAACGCCTCTGACTTAAATCAGGCTTGATGGCTTGTTGGCTTCGATTTAGTCGAATTCACCCTGCAGACGACCTTGTCGCCCTTTTTGCATGTGGCCTATTAGTTGGTATCGCTACAAGTTTCATAGTGTGCGTAAAAATGAGTAACTGAGCCGTAGGTACTTAACAGTTTTTGCGTTAAGTGGTTTACCGGTATAGTGATAAAAAAAATATACACTGAGACATTTGAACTGGAACGATAATTGTAGATACTAAGGCATATCTCCTTTGTTTGTCTGATTTGAGGAATAAAAATACACACACAAAAGCACACCCTCACACACTTTGTTAATTACTAGCTGCGCCCCTTGGTTTCAGCCACGCGGATTACTTCTTATTACAGCAGCCATCTACCAGTGAAAGGCCCGTCAAAATCGGTCTCTCGTTAGAGAGTAGTATATTCCTTGGGTCCGCTGTTTCGAAGTCCATACATACCCACATCGATTAATATATTATTAATTGTGTCATGATTAGAGAAACTACTTTTGTAAATTGGTTGATATATTAATTTTTTACCAAATTTTAAGCCATTATTTTCAGTAATAAAATCTGATACATTCATTGCAAACATTGAATTTTCTATAAATCTTTTATCGTAGCTTTTATCGTAAAAAATATGAGACGCTCTTATGAAAAAAGTAATATTAGAGTGATTTTTGTTTCACGCAATTAGTTTTTGATGGTTGTAATCTAGACGTCTAGGTAAGTCTGTAAGTAGTCTTTTAACCATATTAGAGTCGCTTCTAATTAACTTCTACTGAAAGGGTTACTCAACTTTATTAATACTCTCAATTTCTACGTGACTACTCACTCCGAGATGGCAGCGCCCAGCTAATCTAATCTTACAGTTATACTGGGTGTTTATTTTTCTACCGAAACGGAAAATGTACAATTGTACATACACCTAAGTTAGTGTAAGGTGTAGTAGATTGCTATGACATATAGTTATTTAAAATACAGAAACAGAATCTTCGAAATTCAAAGAAGTTAAAAAAAACACCATAAATTAGTGATGTGTGAATTAATATGGTATTTGACTGTTTTTACCAAATCATCTCATATTGTCTATAATATTGTCAACAGAGAACTCTTGTGATATAATCCCAACTATGTGTTAAGGTTGCCTGGAAGAGATCGCTTATAGTGATAAGGCTGCCAATTGTTTCACTAGTTTTTAAGTTGTTTTTTATGTTACCTACGATGTACTTATGTATTTTTTGGTGTGAACAATAAAGAGATTCTATTCTATTCTATGTCTATGCATAAAATCACGTCGATCCGTTGCGGTGATAAACAAACAAATCACAATTCGGTGAAGCTATGCTGTCATACGACTGGGATTTTTTTTTTGATGAATACAATAGCAATACATTTGACGAGTTTATGAATAAAATAGTATGGAACTTAAATTTATATTTTCCAATTGAGACTCTGCGTATGAGGAACACAACTCGAACACCATGGGTATGTGGCGAATTAATAAAATTGCAAAATGACATACACGACCTATACCACATTCAAAGACAATACCCACAAATTATTTCAAGTTCTAACATAATCGAAAAGAAAATTATGCATAGAGATATAGTAATGAAAAAAAAAGAAGAGAGAATACATAGAAAATCGCATGAAGAACTCAAAGAACCCTAAAAATGAGATATGGAAAGTCATAAAAGAAGAAACCAATAAATATCATAAAGAATGGACATGGGATATAACAGACAATAATACGGACAAGAAATTAGATAATGAACTAATTCCTGACCATTTCAATGACTTTTTCATTTCAATAGGGAAAGATCTCTGTATAAATAATCCCCCAGACTGCAAGAAAGCTATGGCTTTTCTGAGAGAGTCCTTTGATGAACAACCTGAGCTTAACCTTCCAAGAATATCATCATATGATTTAGTGAAACTAGCACAGCAGAAAATTTATAATTCTGATACTAAAGATGTGTATGACATATCGGGAAACTTTTTATTCCAAATAATGCTACATTTAGATGACCATTTTACATTATCAAAATAAATTATAAAACAATTAGATCTAAATCGCAAATAACTAACATAGGTATTCCTCAGGGATCATCTCTAGGAAATATATTATTTATAGTTTTTCTGAATGATGTTTCCAGCCTTAATATACCCGGAGAAATAGTACAGTATGCAGATGACACAACAATAGTTTTGTCGGCGGATACGACAGAAGAACTTCAAGCTAACATTAGAGATACCATGCACAAGCTTAGCGAATGGTTTAAATTTAATGGACTAAAACTTAACGCAGATAAAACAAACATAATGTTCTTCAATGCCGTATCCTCCGACCAAATGCCTGTTTCTGTCATTCTGCAAGATGACACAACATGTACCTCATCGAATCTTGTGAGACTACTAGGGTTCGAAATTGACCCAGCCCTGAAGTGGAGACATCATGTAGATGTAACTTGCAAGAAAATGGCAAAAGGTATATATGCGATGAAGCAACTCAAAGCAATGACAACACGAGATAATTTAAAAGAGATCTATTATGCATATATCCACTCTACTTTGTCATACGGAATAATTCTGTGGGGTAGTACCACTGATTATGAGAGAGTACTAAAGATGCAAAAACGTGCCATAAGAGTTTTGGTCGGTGGTAAATTTGACGAAACATGCAGAGGGCATTTTAAAGAATTACGAATATTAACGTCAGTATCCGTATACATTTTAGAAGTACTCAAATATGTTAAAAAAAAAATACATGAATGTAAAATAAAACAAGTGAATAGTAAGCGGGCCATACGAAATAATAGGATACTATTAGAGACAACATACCCAAGACTAAACATGACGAAAAAGAAACCAATGATTATGGGCCAATCTTTGTTTAATCAACTTCCAGAATTTGTAAAGTCCATTACTAACGAAATACAATTCTCCAATGCTGTCAAAATGCTTTTGTTAGATAAGTCAATATATACGATTAAGGAGTTTTTTGATAATGACTATAGCCATTTAGAGCCTGTTTGAGAACTTGAACATCTACCTATTTAATTTATTTTTAATTTTATATAATTATTGTTTATACTATAGCCCTTTTACAGCTGAATATTAAATTATTAATTATTAATGTTGTGACACGACGAGATCGGTGTGATGCCCAACTCATAATATTTAATTATACTAAGATGTTGTAGTCGGCCGATCAATAAATGATATTCTATTCTATTCTATTCTATTCTATTCTATTCTATTCACAATTATAATAATAATATGTTCGTAGTATGATATATTGGCATAATGCGACGGTAATTCATAGACGGTGGTAATGACGATAGTGGAAAAGATCACTTATATAGCGATTAGATTGCACTGGCTCGTGAATTTCTCTATATATTGTTATTTCTGGTGAGCACAGTAAAAAAATCTATCAATCTATACACTGTAGTCTTCTACTCTATCTCCGAACACCCTTATTTTCCTTTTCTGTACAAAAGTCACCCGGTGTAACAGACGTAAAGTTTTAAATGCTAAGTATAGCCCGCGAGCAGTCTAGTAATCGCGCGCCTTCACATCAATTTAAACTTTAATTACATACCTGCCATCTCGGTGTGAAGTGACCTAAAGCGCGATGCCAACCTAAAAGACGTGATCTGACAAGAATCCTTACATCACACTAATATTATATTATAATTAACCAATATTATAAATTCAAAAGTTTATTTGTGTGTGCCGTAATGTGTATATTATATTTGTCCGCACTCAACTCCGTAACAGCTGCACGGGTTTCTTTGAATGAAGGTATGGAGCTCATACCCTGGATTTTTATTTAGGCTTCTTTTTATACCGAAAAATATAACGGTTTCTTTTGGATAACACATGAAACAGCGAGGCGTTGCTAGTACACTATAATTGATGCGACGTATTGCAGGTTATGCTCTACGAAAACTTGTCATATCACGTGTCTCGTCATTTAGATGGGCATCGGGTTTTAGGGTAAAACTGCAGATTCAGATAGTAAATTTTCACAATTGGCGCTAGGGATGTTTTACGACATTGCTCTAACAGAAAGGCTAGGAATCATTTTAAAATGGTAGAATGTCACTATTTTCAGATTATAAACAAAACAATGTACTTAGATTTACATTTAGGAATTTATTTTGGAATTGTAAACAAATATTAAAATCAACATTAGAATTAATCGAATATCTAAATACAATATAATATTTGTTATCTGTTGAACGCGCCATCATGATGCCGCGTTCGACAGATAACAAATATTATATTGTATTTAGGTAATCGATTAATTCTAATGTTGATTTTAATATTTGTTAATAGTTGTTTTAAAAGTGACATTCTACCATTTTAAAATGGTTCCTAGCCTTTCTGTTAGAGCAATGTCGTAAAACATTCCCAGCGCCAATTGCTGCCAGGAATAAAATATATGTTATATGACATGTTTCACTTTACGTTGAGGTTGCATGATATGTAATTGGACATTGTCAAGCAGGCGCTGTGATTTTTTTTTTTCAATATCTATATGAATTGTACAGGCTTTGAACTAATATTTGATTTCAGTCAGACTATCTGATGACTATTAGAAGCGGGTCTTTTTACAAGTACAAGCCGCTGTCTGTCTATGTAGGTGATAAATTGGCTCTTCACATGAATAAGGCGGCGCCAGCATTCAGTGACAAACATAATACGAGTAAAGTTGGTATAACCATTCTTATTTCACACTAGCCGCTCGTCCCGGCTTCGCAAGGGTGGAGATTTTTTTTAACACTCTGTTAATAAATATAGCCTATGTTACTCAGGGATAATGAAAAAGATTCAGGGGTAAAAGAATGTTTAAAATCAGTCCAGTAGTTTTTGAGTTAATTCGTTACAAACATCCAAAAATTCTCTTTATAATATTAGTGTAGATTTCAATTTCAGCACTTTGAGCGTGAAATTTTCAAAGGGAGATTAAAGTACATGACGTACAGTACAATACAATAACTCTTTTTTTTAAACCACAAATACAAGGATAACATTATAAATTACAGTAATTATCTAGGCTTTTAACAGGAGGCCTTATCGCTTAAAGCGATCTCTTCCAGGCAACCATGGTTTTCCAGGCGACGTATGTAATCATAAGCCAAACAATAATAGACTTGCTAATTTACTTGCAATATGCCGAGCTAAACCACCATGTAGACCAGCACGAGACGTACTCATAGATAGAATGCAACAGGCGAGATGCAAGTAAGATCAAGAGTGCAAATAAGAGCAAGAACTAAGGACCTAAGCCCAGGGTTGAAGTGTTAAAGAGCATTGTAAAGCCGCGAGTAGTGTGTAAAAGTGCAGCACACCTCTAGACCAACATCCGAAATCCTAAGCCACCCACGGCAATTTTGCCCCTCCGGTGCCAATATAAGGCAGCTTTTATGTGAGGATCATTTAGTGAGTGGCACGTCATCATCCACCACAATATTTTGACATGAAGAATAATTGGTGGGTGCCGTACCCCAGCAATATACCAACTCGATGAACACCATCAAGAACTCACCACATTAGCATATAATTTGTCAATCTTCCAATCCAAGGCAAACGCTCCCGAAACTAAAATGCTAATAACTGACTTTTTAAAAGCAATTGCATATCAATAACCATATGCCTTATACTTGTTGTTTTTGTGGTTAAGAATTTTGCAAACCAGCAATGTAAAACGTACAACCGTCATCGCAAGTCGTTCGTTAACTCAGATCAGAAAAACAAGGGAAATGCCTTAGTACAATTATCGTTCGAGTTCAAATGTCTCCATTTTTCATAATTTTTTAATACATACATTTTTTTTATTTTTAAGACATTTCAATCTTACGTAGGGGCGGAAGACCTTAGCTATCATATTTATCAACCTTCTTGCAAAAAAAAACTAGGTTCAAATCATAGATTTATTGCGTGGCAAAAAAAATTAGGTCTGTGGTTCAAATTGATGCTGGTTTGACTGACATTCGCAATATTTTAATGATCCGTTTAGAAACTGCCATTATCAATTTACAATGCTATCTCACTCTTTAAACTTCGTGTAGGACCGCATTCCGGATCCTCAGTAGAACACAGACATATTATGTTCGCGCGAAAGCTTGCTTCCTCGGTATAATATTCACAATACAATCACAAACCTAAACAATGCATGACACGGAAATCCCGACACATGCATATGCTGTGAAATCTCTGAATAATCCCCGTTTGTACCAAGCTCAGTATTTCAAGCACAGAAAAGAGAAGGGTATAGAACGGAAGAGAGATGGAACATTTGTTACGAGGCATACGAGTGAACATGAGTATGCACGTCAACGCGTCAAACTCCGAATCGCAGTTGCTAACTGAATTCGAATTCGTATTGCTGCTCCATCGGATTTATTCACAATGCCGTCTTGCGCTGTAATTACGTGTGGTAGAGCTAGAATGGATTTTAATTTTTAAAAAAGGAGGAATTTCCTATCTCCGGTATAGTCTAAATTGTTGATAATTTTGTGATTTCACCGTGTTTAAATTATAAGCCCTTGACAAACCGTTGACAATAATAGTGGTTACCATAATTTTATCGATATCGATATTTTTTTATTTTTCTTACAACATTTCCTACAATACCTACTTTAGGAGTATTTTTTGAAGATTAAACTTTATTGTGTTATTATTCATTTATCTTATTATGTAGATGTAGACAACAACATTATCACACTATTATTATAAATAGGAAAGTCTGCGAATATGTTTGTTTTCACTGAATTCTGTAATAAGTGAATGGATTAAAATAAAATTTGGTATGGAGGTAGGTTATATTCTGGATTGACTCATAGTTTTTACCCTGAAAAAATAGCAGTTCCTATAGGATAGCGGGTGAAACCACGGGGCGCTGCAAGTCGTCAGTAAATCTATGAATTATTAGAAAGACAATAAATATTGTTTTGGACCCGGGTATGTCCTAAAACTGCGACCAGAACCACCGGAGGATGGGCAGCAGCGTCCTAATAGTACACGGTGAACGTACTG
The DNA here is from genome assembly GCA_949125355.1 of Agriopis leucophaearia. Classification (NCBI taxonomy): domain Eukaryota; kingdom Metazoa; phylum Arthropoda; class Insecta; order Lepidoptera; family Geometridae; genus Agriopis; species Agriopis leucophaearia. The sequence continues at coordinate 8,013,707 of OX421270.1, forward strand.
CGATCCCCAAGCCGCCTGCCAAGCGTGGGGATTATGGCAACACCCCTCTCTATGAGGGAGGCCTTGTCCAACAGTGGACGTTAATTGGCTGATGATGTGATGTGAAATATTGTTTTTGTCTTTTTGGTCTAATAGTCCTTATCAAAATGAATTCAACGAGTCCAAACACGACGGAGTAATAAGTAAAAGTATGTAGTAGAGAGGTTACTATGGCCTACTTTTCTGGCTCCATCATCAGGCCAGTTAAGTACCACCATATTATTTTACAAACATCAAATTTACTTAGTGCAACTGAAACGTGCTTAGAAAAATGGATTACAAATTTTGAATCGGGAAGCTGACAGACATACCAACGATGCAAGTTAAATAAGAGTTTGTAATTTTTTTTAAACGACTAGGGCAAGTTTTACCATAAAATATTTTTTAAGGTATACAAGAAACAGGTTATCGATAAAATCAAAACTGCACACAAAACTGTCCCATCACTAGCTGTGATACCACATTCTAAATTTTATAATATCATTTTATTTTCAATGGCTTCGCATGGATATTGCATTTAACCTTATCAAATAATATTTATTTTTCTACCTATTTAAAGTCACATAAAACGAGCTCTAAACATAGCCTAAATCGATATCATGGTCAAAGCATGACCTATTAAGGTCATGGAAACTTATCTAGCTAAGTTTGTGCGGAGTTTTGGGGCAAAACGGAAAATATTTTTTTTTACTTCCTATTGTTTGCCCACACTCATGCAAACCTACGAACTTACCTTAATAGTATTTAAAGGATAATAATTCACTAGTATAACACAATTACATGCGTTAATACACAACTTTTGTTAATTAAAATAAACAAAATTGTTGAAAAACTCTTTAACTCAAATTTTTTACCAACCACTTTTCGTGCAGTTTAAGGTAGAACTGTTTTAATAATGAGGTACGTTAATTTACGATACGGTCTATATTTCTCTACTAGTATTATAAACCGCACAATAATCGTGCAGTTTTTTTGCACTAGCAACATTTACCAAAATAATTGCACAAAATTCAAGGGGAACTGAACCGTATTGCACCACGAGAAGGTCAATTTTAAACTTTATTAAAATGGTGTTCATAACCTTTTGAAATAATACTAATCTTGACGAATTACTGCAGTCCTTCCTACGTATTTATATTTTGACGTATCGTTTGCATGTGTTCAACTGGCTACAACGGAATTCTTACAAAAATGCCTTGACAGCCCTTCTAATCTAAACGAAAAAAATTCTCACTTCAGTGATTTCAAGATAAATTAATTTCAGTTCACTTGTTTCTCATACATGACGTTGCAGAGACTATCAATCTATCTATATTATATATAAAAGCCGATGTGTGTGTGTATGTATGTTCCCTATGGACTTCGAAATGGCTGGACCGATTTTTATGAAATTATCAAGCAATATTCAGATTAGCCCAGCGAATCCTATGAAGCTTGGTAGCGATCGTATCAACAGACTTTTTTAAAGTATTTTTCTTTTAAAAACAAAAACAAGAATTGAAGTCCATACATTGACATATTTTTAACCGACTTCCAAAAAGGAGAACGTTCTCAATTCGACTGTTTTTTTTTACCTCAGAACTTTCGACTGGGTGAACCGATTTTGACGATATTTTTATTTATTTGAAAGCTGGTGCTTCGCGTGTGGTCCCATTTTAATTTGGTCCAGTTTATGAAGTTTTATGAAGTCGGTTTTTTTATATTGATAGTTATATAATATCATAGAAAAAAAAACAAATATTGACATCTAAGTCAAAGAAGGTTGCTGTCGCTACCAAAGAGGTTACTTAAAGGAGATACATAACGTGGGTGAAACCGCGGGCCGCAGCTAGTTTATTATAGATAGCAATGTCTGGTTAAGTTGCGCAGACAACAGATTTTTCTTACATTCTTTTCTCAAACACTGATCTTCGTTTGTTGAATCCGATTTACAGATATAAACAAGATCAACGCTGATATAGGTACATTTGACGATAATAGACGATAGCAATGCTTCTATACTCGTAACAAAAGATCAATTTCAATCCAATCATTATTTCATTGTTTTATATCAATGTATATTGTTATGATCACTGAAGTGAGAATTTTTTTCGTTTAGATTAGAAGGGCTGTCAAGGCATTTTTGTAAGAATTCCGTTGTAGCCAGTTGAACACATGCAAACGATACGTCAAAATATAACTACATAGGAAGGAATGCAGTAATTCGTCAAGATTAGTATTATTTCAAAAGGTTATGAACGCCATTTTGATAAAGTTTAAAATTGACCTTCTCGTGGTGCAATACGGTTCAGTTCCCCTTGAATTTTGTGCAATTATTTTGGTAAATGTTGCTAGTGCAAAAAAACTGCACGATTATTGTGCGGTTTATAATACTAGTAGAGAAATATAGACCGTATCGTAAATTAACGTACGTCATTATGAAAACAGTTCTACCTTAAACTGCACGAAAAGTGGTTGGTAAAAAATTTGAGTTAAAGAGTTTTTCAACAATTTTGTTTATTTTAATTAACAAAAGTTGTGTATTAACGCATGTGATTGTGTTATACTAGTGAATTATTATCCTTTTAATACTATTAAGGTAAGTTCGTAGGTTTGCATGAGTGTGGGCGAACAATAGGAAGTAAAAAAAAATATTTTCGGTTTTGCCCCAAAACTCCGCACAAACATAGCTAGATAAGTTTCCATGACCTTAATAGGTCATGCTTTGACCATGATATGGATTTAGGCTATGTTTAGAGCTTGTTTTATGTGACTTTAAATGGGTAGAAAAATAAATATTATTTGATAAGGTTAAATGCAATTTCCATGCGAAGCCATTGAAAACAAAAAGATACTATAAAATTTAGAATGTGGTATCACAGCTAGTGATGGGACAGTTTTGTGTGCAGTTTTGATTTTATCGATAACCTGTTTATTGTATACCTTGTATAAATATTTTATGGTAAAACTTGCCCTAGTCGTTTAAAAAAATTACAAACTCTTATTTAACTTGCATCGTTGGTATGTCTGTCAGCTTCCCGATTCAAAATTTGTAATCCATTTTTCTAAGCACGTCTCAGTTGCACTAAGTAAATTTGATGTTTGTATAATAATATGGTGGTACTTAACTGGCCTGATGATGGAGCCAGAAAGGTAGGCCATAGTAACCTCTCTACTACATACTTTTACTTATTACTTCGTCGTGTTTGGACTCGTTGAATTCATTTTGATAAGGACTATTAGACCAAAAAGACAAAAACAATATCTGTCTAATAATTCATAGATTTACTGACGACTTGCAGCGCCCCGTGGTTTCACCCGCTATCCTATAGGAACTGCTATTTTTTCAGGGTAAGAACTATGAGTCAATCCAGAATATAAGCTACCTCTATACCAAATTTTATTTTAATCCATTCACTTATTACAGAATTCAGTGAAAACAAACATATTAATACGCAGACTTTCTTATTTATAATAATAGTGTGATAATGTTATTGTCTACATCTACATAATAAGACAAATGAATAATACCACAATAAAGTTTAATCTTCAAAAAATACTCCTAAAGTAGGTATTGTAGGAAATGTTGTAAGAAGAATCAAAAATTATCGATATCGATAAAATTATGGTAACACTATTATTGTCAACGGCTTGTCAAGGGCTTATAATTAAAACACGGTGAAATCACAAAATTATCAACAATTTAGACTTTACCGGTGATAGGAAATTCCTCCTTTTTTTAAAATTAAAATCCATTCTAGCTCTACCACACGTAATTACAGCGCAAGACGGCATTGTGGATAAATCCGATGGAGCAGCATACGAATTCGAATTCAGTTAGCAACTGCGATGCGGAGTTTGACGCGTTGACGTGCATACTAATGTTCACTCGTATGCCTCGTAACAAATGTTCCATCTCTCTTCCGTTCTATACCCTTCTCTTTTCTGTGGTTATGATAATCAAAATCAGATTTGACAACCGGGTATAACTATAGATATATCAGTTTTCAAAACCTGTTTCAACTGATTTAGAGAAACAGTGTAGAACAAGGCGTCAGTGAGAGACAGATAGGTACAGAGAGAGATAATTATTTTATTTTGCATTTTTAGATAAACTTACATGTATTACATAATCTATATATGAGTTAAAAAATATTGGCTAATTGGGCCAATTACAAGTTTTCGCCAATAGAGAAAAGTCCGCTTATTAAAATCTGTCGTCTACGTAGCTCCACATATTTTTTAAATATTATATGAAAGGTCACTGCCCGATTTGTTCCTAGTGAGCAAATGGAGTGGCGCTTGGCTGAACATGAGCGCTGTCACTCGAGACATGAACGGAGCTTATTTCTGCATCGCGACCAACGGCGTGCCTCCTTCCGTGAGCAAGAGGATACTGCTGCATATACTGTGTAAGTTTTTTTTAAGTGACGTGCATACAGTAGCAAATACTAGAAGGTTAAAAAAAGAGACGAAGAGAGCTAGCAAATCCGCAAAAAGAAAAGTGAAAGAGCTAGCAAATATAGTGGGTGAGTCAAGGCACACTGGTTGTGATGGCTCGGGCATGTTCAGTGGATGGAGAAGGACTTGCCCTTGCAAGATAGCGTACTTGGGACGACTGATAAGGCATTCTAAATAACCAACTTAGGAGTATGTATAAATTAGCACTTTGGAACCATAATTTATGGTAAAAAATAATAATGCCATATGTGGCAAACAAGCAGACGGGCTGCCTGATGGTAAGCAGTCACCATCGCCTATGGATACTTGTAAAACAAGTCACAAATACGTCGCTTACTAGCTCGCTTTTTGAAGAACCCCATGTTGTAGCTTGTCGGAAACACCACGCAGCCGTAGCTCGTTTCACATTTTGCAGGTGTGAGGCAAGAAAGATCGTGTAAATTTCACAGTGTGCGATTTACACTGATCTATAATATATGTGGATAAGCTCTCAGACGGTGGCGGCTAGTGCGATGATAAAACCGCGACGCAGGCATTAGATCAAACAGTTCCTCAGAACACTTCCCGTTGTAAATGCCATAAAAGATACAGAGAAACCCAATGTCTTTGCGCATTTTCAGTGGCTCTAGGTGCTCTATGGCATTATTATAAATACCTATATACTGGCATAGATACATACCTACATTACACATTTTACAAAATCTTTTACTGCGAGCATGTAAAGGGTTACGCGAAAAGAGTGTGAAGTAAAACACTGTTTTAAACCATCACGGTTGTTCACTACAGTTATATGATTATTTACGGGATATTTACCGTGCTAAGGTTGTGGAAGGAGCTCCCGATATTTAGACTAAGAAAGAGGGTAGATCGTTTTGTCTGCCCCTAACTTTGAACTGGTCGACCAACTACCCGCATTCTTCAGTCTTCTCTTGAACATGGTGCATGTAACTGCGCTGAAATATCGGGAGCTCCTTCCACAACCTTACCACGGTAACTATGCCGTAAATACATACTTACATACTAATATTATAAATGCGAAAGTAACTCTGTCTGTTTGCTACATAATCACGGCTAAACGGCTTAACCGATCTCGATAAAATTTTGCGAGGTAATAGTTTGTATTATGAGGACGGACATAAGCTATTTTTTTCATCATCATCATCACCTATTTTCATCACCACGCGGATGAAACCGCGGGGCCCAGCCAAAATCATATAACTTTAGATCTAAGGCGAAGAGGGTTCATAATACGCATTATAATGAACAACTTTGACTATGGAAGTTATGGAACCAACCCTGAAATCGCACAAAAATATCAGATGTTCCATAGAAATCAGTCGTTTACATTCAACTAAATATAACAACAGATTTTTTGCGATTTCATGGCCCTACAGTAAAAGTTTTTTTTTACATTTACACCATGGACAAAATCGTCCATGCCTTTGTTTGCTTATTTAACAATATTTTTCCCAAAGACGTAAAAATATAAGGTCGGGGAAAAAGTTTCTTCGTATTTTATAAACAAATTCAAGACATATTTTTTTCAAGTTTAATTACATTTAATTATAATATATATGTACCATTTTGTTCGATAACTTGTTGCCATCTTTTAGGTAGTGACATGACCCCGTTGCTGTAGAAATTTTGGGAATTCTGATCAATAAAATGCAACAAGTAGTTTTGACAGTCCTCTCTTGATGTTAATCTAACACTACCCAAAGAATTCTGAAGAGATCGAAACAGGTGGAAATCTGAGGGTGCAAGGTCAGGGCTATGTGGTGGATGCATTAACACTTCCTAACCAAGCTCTCTAAATTTTTGCTGAGTGGCCAAAGATGTGTGCGGTCTGGCGTTATCATGATGAAAGACCACACTCTTTATGTTGATCAATTCCGGCCGTTTTTTCTCAATTTCTTGTTTGAGTCTCATCTGCTGTTGGCAGTAGAGATCCGAATCGATGGTTTTGCCCGGCGGTAAATGCTCATAATGAACGATGCCCTTCCAATCCCATCATACACACAGCATCACCTTATTACGTGTTAATCTGGGTTTCGCTACAGTCTGTGGTGCTTCACTGCCCTTTGACCATGATCGTTTGCGCACATTCTTGTCGTAGGTGATCCATTTTGCATCACCAGTGATCAATCTTTTCAAAAACGGTTCGGTTTCTTTACGTTTCAATAGAGAATCGCAAATGAGTACACGATTCATTTGGTTTCTTTCAGTGAGCTGGTGTGGCACCCAAATATCGAGTTTTTTTGTATACCCAGTTATTTTCAAATGGGTCAAAACTGTTTTGTGGTCAATCCCCAGGTCTTCAGCTACGTCGTAACTACTAATATGCCGATCTTGGTCCACTTTTTCAGAAATGGCATCGACTTTATCCGTAACAGGGCGACCAGAGCGAGCTGCATCTTTGACATCAAAATTCCTGGACTGAAAATGCTTGAACCAACATTGTGCTACTCTTGATGACACTGCATTAGGTCCATAAATGTCACAAATTTTATTCGCGGCTTGTGTCGCATTTTTCAGTTTTTTGTAATAAAATTTCACAATATATCGAATTTCTTCGTTAGATTCACTCATTTTATCGAACAAAAAAACAATTGCAAAATGGCGGGAAATTGCTTTTAACTTTTTGTATTCCTTTTTTAAAATGTCATATTTTTAATGGTATCAAAACCAGCCAGATACAAACAGTACAATCGATGAGATTTTTACTACAACTTTATACATACAAAATACGAAAAGACTTTTTCCCCGACCTATTATTAACAACATTTGACTTAGATTAAACTTAAATACTAGTGAGTCCATCTCTTTTTTTCTCTCGTTTAACGCACTTCACTATTTTAAGCAGTAAACGTTGTTCAATCATGAGTATAACGGACCCCTTTTGGCTTAGTGCACCCTTTCAGCGTAACCCCGTCCGTATGTCGCGTTTGTAACAGTATAGCGTTGACCTGGTAATCCTGTAGCTTGAAACTGCTCTATCATTCCTCGCTCTTTTGTTCATATCTAAACGCTGCGAAGCTTCACTTTGTGCATTGTTTGAGAAAATTGTCTAGAATATTCGAAGCAGCCTGGGTTTGGAGCGGATATTCTGGACGTCACTAAAATATGAGATAGACTCTACTGGATTAGTCTATGCATAAATAAATAGCAGATATTGTATACAGGGTTGAATGAATGTTTAAATGCTCCTGAAAAATCAAAGGACCACAAAATACAGGCTCGTCCTAATTCATGGGGGCCCCAAACTTACAGTGCCCCGACTTACAGTCGACTCCTTTAATTCGATCATTTCGCTAAATCTTTTCTTAACGGACCTCTACATTCAATAAAATAATAATAATAATACATAAATAAATATCTGGGTCATTATTGCACAGATGGTCAGCTGACCCCAAACTAAGCAAAGCTTGTAATATGGCTGCCAGAGACTGATATACATAAATGTATATTCTTAAATACATACTTAAATAGATATTCACACCCGGACATAGAAAAAACACAAATCTTCATCACACAAATGTTTGACCTAGGTGGGAATCGAACCCACGCCCCCAAGCGCAGAAGGCAGGTACACTATACCAACTGAGCTAACGGGGCTGTCATCAATAAGAATTCTACCTGCAAAATTTCTGCTTCGGGATGTCGGAGATGAGCTTCTATTATTTTCCTTTTAGATAGATAGAAACACAGCCTCAATAAGGCATTAGCAATACAATTCTAGCGCTCATCCAACTACCCACCAAACAATTCCCAGTTGAGAATCTGCTGCCAAAAGCACCTATCAGTGTGTTCCGGCATTTGCACTTAAGAGCCGATTACCATACATGTAATATTCGCCGTGGAAGAACTCTTTCGAACTTTTATTCCAAGCAGTTAAACGCAAGCGCCTAGTTATTTTCCGGCAACTAGCTACGTGGGCGGGAACTCCCCGCCCTGACATGCTCAATTTTAGCAATAGAGTTAAAACGAGACCTTTCTGATTAATATTTTCTCTAGCTTCTAATTTAAAGTGGGGGATGATAAGACCTGCACTGACATTATCCCGCTTGTGGTGTATTGCATGTGCATTTCGTTTGGGTGCCAGCCAAACCAGGCGAGCTTCTTAACATAATTGGCTGGAACTCAAACCAGCCGAGCTCCTTAAAATAACAGAGCACGGCTTTGGGACGCTGATTAAATTGTTCTACCTCTGTTTTGCCAGGTGTTGTGGTTTCTCTATAGCTTATATTATTTCTTATCTAGTCGGCGGTCAAACACAATCGTACTTTTGACGGTTTTCTCGAAAATGAATACCGTTTTTTTATTTGAAAATAACTGTGACTTTCGCGATTTGAACACATGTTTTAATATTTATCGGGACTTATCGCGCAATATTAAATATAGGTAAAAATAGATACCTGTCGCTCAAAGTTTCGACCATGTTACAATGGCCGTGGTCACGAGCTGACTGAAAACTGCTGGTGAGTCCGGTGAGAAGAGCGGGTATTTTGTTCTCCTACCCTCACTTGATCTTGAAAAATTGCATGGTTGACACTACGACACACAACACTTGTATCGGTAAAAGTCCTAGTACCTACACCGCGGTTTGTACATTTGCAAGACAACACAAGTCCCGATAAATATTAAAACTATGATTTTTATCGGAATAAAAAGTAACCTATATGTTAATCCAGGTTATAAGCTATCATACGAAATTTCATTACTGTTATGGTATGAGTTGAATGCGGACAAATATTCTCACTTGCATACTTTAAGCTACGCTAAACGGCCATAGCTACCAAACTCGGATGTTTTCAACATATTTTTGAATAAACAAAATATAAAAATTAAAAGGGAGGTCTCCATACAACAAACGTATTTTTATATTTGCTCTATAATGTATTAAAAATGGTAGTACTTACAAGCGTAAAACTTGGCATGATGATAGTACATACTCTAAAGTATAACAACAAATAATAAATAATGGCCAAGTGCGAGTCGGTGTCAAATTTCTGTTCATTACCAAGTTAAAGAACGTAGGGCGCGATTGGTCCTTGGATTGGTGACCGCCTGGGCGTGATGTTGTCTTTTTGCACTACTTTTTTATGTTTTGTGGTGGTACGGAACCCTCAGCGCGCGAGCCCGACTCACACTTGGCCAGTTTATATACAAACAATTACGCAAAAACAGCGCCAGGCGTTGAGAAGTGCGGTAGCGTCGAAACTTGCGTGCGAGAGTTAGCGAGCGAAATTCAAATTGTGATTTTAGGCCAGTATTTAATTCGGTTTTAGACAAATTTTAAGCAGCATAGCTTTGAACCTATAACTCGCAACAAAATGATTTTTACACATATTTGTAGGTAATTTAATAGGGAACAAATTACATTGGAACGTATTATATTGGCCTAGCTTTGTACCGTTTTCTAAAGTACTAAGCGAATATGTAAGAAAGCACCTTTTTCTAAGGGGTGTGGGGGAAGCGGTGCGTGGAGAGGGTGGAAGAGTTGTGTATTTTAATCAGCGAATTGTTTATCCAATTCGCTGATTTTAATGTAGGTACTAGGTAATACTTACCCATAGATATAACACAGGAACACTTTCCACAAATTATATATTTTGCCGTTTTGCCCATACATTGGAATCTAGAATGAATCTACTACATTATGTAGTTGAATATCTGCTCTGGGTCTGGTGTTAGTTTTTTGTGTGGTACGTGACTTTTCAGGAATCCTAGTTGGGAGCTATGAGTGCTATGACGCGCTACATCGTAGACCGCATCAGGCAAGTTGGCGGTCAAACACAAGCCTATACCTAAATAAATAAAAATTAAATTAAAAAAACTACCGATTTCTAAATAGGAGGTTCTTTATTCGACTGTTAATATTATTAAATAAATTAATGAAAATTGCAGCGCAATAACTAAGTAATTTTAGGGTAACTTAGCGCTCTTTATTTAAAATACCATCGATACTCTTCAAAAATCCTTAAAGGGAACTTATTAGCAGAAACATTTCTAACTCCCTAACTTTCCTGACCTTTGACAGTACCTTTATGAACTTGGCCTTTAATTTCACAGAATCAACTCTGTGCGCCGAATTAATGGCAATATAATTTTGTTTCCTTTCCTGTTACTCTAATTGATATGGGCTTTAAATCGAGGAAGACAGAAACAATGAGTAAATCTCGAAAATTATTGGTGTTCAACGTCCTTCCTTCAAAGGTCCTCCCGCCGAGCTTTAACATGAAGCGTTTCAAATACGGTGTCTACAGTGAGGATCAGTACTTAAAGTAATAGCAAATTCAATAGAATTAGTACCCACTTTATTCTTCATGACATAAGAATAATATATCATTTTGAATTATTCAAATCGGACCATTACTTACGAAGATATTAAGTAATAAACATTATGCCGTTCCTGCCGCTATAAGTAATGGACGTAGCTGCGTGTGACGTCACAGAGACGATCGTCGCCAGTTAGTCGTTGGTTAGTCGATCACAATTAACCACCCAAAACACTGCGCGCCTTATAGCTACGGGTAACTGGCGACGATCGTCACTGTGACGTCACAAGCTATAGCGCCGGCCAGTCAGTGAACTTCGCTAGTAATTTGGTCATAACTTCGTTATTTTTTGTCGTAGAACAATATTTTTTGCACTGTATGTTAAAGATTTCTTAGTTCTATAAATCTGCATTCTCAACTAAAAACGTTACTGCTCCTCGTTGTAGACGCCTATTGTATACGACCAAATAACTGTTTGTAGTTTTAAAAAAGGTTGTTGTTCTATGTGTCACTATGTATCACTTGTATTATAACTATATAGTACCTGGACGAACGAGCTTCGTTTGGTTTTACGAGAAATTAAGAATTGCTCGTTTAAAGTTATTAGATAGAATAATAATAAGGCCCCTGGAAGTCAGAAACTCTCACAACCACTGACGTCTTAAGCAGATGACGACGGGTAGAGTAAAGGGTTATATTTTAAAAACCATAGTAGACATTGTAGTGAGTTACAGAAATGCAAAATGCTCGCCTGATGGTACACGTAAATGTGACGCTTGTCTATAACTATTTAAACATTATTTTCTTTGTTTTTTTTACATCTATAATTATATTTAGTAGTGAGTTCTGTTAGCTACGTAGTTGCTTTACCTAGTCTGTGTCGGTGAGGATACTTATAAGGAATCCCAAATATATTTTTTACCAAAGTTGTGTAATAGATTATAAAACGAACATCATTTTCTAGAAAAAGTTAGTGGACTCGTAAAATTGCTTGATTATCTGTACGTCTAATACGAAACTTACGATTAGGATCAACATAAACTAAAGACCCCCGTTATGCCCGAGTCCAAAGACGTAGGGTCAAGGATATTGGAAGATATAAATTTCTCTTGTACTGGACCTCTGTCCTCTATCGCTTATCCTGATAATATCGTACAGCCTCTACCGGAACTCACGTAAAGTCTTGGAATATGCCAAGATTATTTATGAATGTTGGCATTTTCGGAAAATATTTTTCCTTTTCGTTTAAGCCACTGGGTGTTTAATATAAAATATGTTCTTCACTTCTCATGCACGTAAAGTTCTTGTTTATGCCCGGTGTAAGCGGACTAAAACTGCTTTTTATGCTCTAGTGCAGGGGTCTCCAAACTTTGAAGCCTTGGGGCCATAATATTTTTTTCGGTATGTTGCAAGGGCCGTAACAATTTTATTTTTTCTGCTCACCTAAGCAATCATAGGCTTTTATTGCATTTCAATTACTATTGATTGTGTATTGTGACACGTAACTACATCTAGTGTCGAGTAGTGATACTATGTACGGCTCTAGGTACTATCTATTTCAGCTACAGTCTTCAGTCCTTGTGCGGAAAATGTTTGGAATTGTCTGAATTTCTAAGACCAGTCATATCAGTTGTTAATTTTATCAGATCCACAGGGCTGAATCACCGACAATTCCGCGTTTCAATTCCTGTCGCGGGCCGGATTGATGGCAGTGGCGGGCCGGATTTGGCCCGCGGGCCGTAGTTTGGAGACCCCTGCTCTAGTGCACAAAAGACTTTTTTGCACCAGTGCATAAAAGTAAACTAAACCTATTTAAAGTTGTTCAAGGAGGTTAAAAGTAAAATATTCCATGTAAGAAGTTTGCTTAGGTCTCTAATAATACTCAACCCATGCATAACTTTTGTCGAATAAAAAGAGGTTTTGGCGCCAACGTGAATAACACATATATAGCTTCATTGTATTATTTTCCTAAACTGGTGTTATTTCAAGTGTTAATGATGTAATAATGGTGGATTATTATTTATAAAATATTCGTAAAAGTGCTCAACGCTCACAGTGATGTAATGAGGTGAAACCTAGATTACCTGAGTCAAGAATTAGACACTACAAGTAATATAACTGCTATTAAATGTAATTTAGAAAACCTCGACAAATTCTTACAACAAGGTATTCCCAATCTTTCTATCGTCACACAAAACATACGAAGTATACATAAGTCCTCAAATATTGATGATTTAGACATAAATTTAAGTATGCTTAAGGAAAAAATAGATATCATTGTTCTAACAGAATGTCGAACCAATTTAAACAAGCCATTACCACTTAAACCGAACTACCTGACGTACAGTTCTACCAAAAAAATTAATCAAAACGATGGAGTTGTAGTCTTTATAAGTAAAGCGGTTGAACATACGGTAAAGGAAGTCATACTTACTGGAGCTTCTTGTTTAGAAATTTCTACACCTCATTACATTATCCTGGGTATCTATCGTCCTCCGTCTGAACCTAATAAACTAAATTTTATAAATTCACTTGACCAATACCTCACGTCACCACATTTAACAAATAAAAATATTATTATGACTGGAGATATAAATATAAACATAATTGAAGGTAACTGCGATAATTATTCTAATACATATCTTGATATGATAGCGTCGCACAGTTTGTTAGCGGGCCACACTTTTGATACAAGAATAAATAGTTGTCTGGATCATATTATCACTAATCTAAGCCCTATAAACTATACAGCCACTATCGCAGTTCTTGAAACAACCATTACAGATCATAAAATGACAAGTATGTTTATCTACAATAAATCTAAATATAATAAACCTACCAAAATTAAATCTATAACTAACTATTCAGAAGCATTAGAAACCTTAAAAAGTAAAATAACAGCAAATCTATATTCTATACAAGACCCAGACTTTCTAACAAATGAAATAATTACCTTAATTAGAGATTCTTTAGACAAAAACACAAAAATTATCAATATTCCAAACAGTAAAAAAATCATAAAACCATGGATTACTCCCGGAATACTAAAATGCATTAAAAATAGAAATAGTTTACAAAAACAATTAAAACTAGACGAAACAAATGAAATCCTTAAAATAACATATCGCAGATATAGAAATTTCTGTAACAATCTAATTAAAAAACTGAAAATTAAATATGAAAAAGACCTCTTAGAAAAAGCAAAAAATAATAATAAAACGTTATGGAGCTGTATAAAAAATATTACTAACCTACAAAAAAACAAAAATTTAAATAATGAACTTCTAAATGTAAAACAATCACCAATTGAATCAGCAGATTATATAAATAATCATTTCAATGATGTCGGTTCATCTTTAGCTAAACAAATTAAACATGATACAAACTCATTTGACAATTATTTAGGTTCACTTTCATCATGTCCTAACTCAATTGGTATCGTTCTACCAGATGCTTTCGAAGTAAATGCTATTATAACTAACCTGAAATCAGAATCTGCTGCTGGGTGGGATGGTATTCCCACAGCTTTTATAAAAATGGCAAAAACAGAACTTGTCCCTATTTTCACTCATCTCAGTTCATTAGTTTTTCAACACGGTACGTTTCCCCGGCTTTTAAAGAGATCAATAATACACCCTGTATTTAAGAATGGAAGCAGAGATGATATTAACAACTACAGGCCAATTTCAGTGCTACCGGTAATATCGAAAATTCTTGAAAAATTGATTAACACTCGTCTTATTAAATATTTAAATAAATACAATATACTATCGGAATCACAATATGGTTTTCGTGAAGGTGTGAGCACAGAAGAAGCTATTCTTGATATCACAAAACATATAACTAAACATATCGAAGATAAAAAGAAAACTCTGTGTATTTTTCTCGATCTAAAAAAGGCATTTGATACCGTCTCTGTTTCTCTTCTTCTCCGCAAGATAGAAAAAATGGGAATAAGAGGCACCTTTTTGGAATTATTATCTAACTATCTTACTGATCGAACTCAACGTGTTAAGCTTGATAATAATGTTTTTAGTAATGACATTCCAATTTCTAACTATGGCGTGCCACAAGGCAGTGTCCTTGGGCCTACCTTATTTCTCATGTTTATAAATGACCTAGCCAACCTGAAGCTAAATCACGGAAAAATTGTCTTGTATGCAGATGATACCGCGCTACTCTTTGAAGGAAATAACTGGCAAACAGTATTTCATACAGCTGAAAACGGACTACACAAAGTCATTAAATGGTTAAACTTAAACTTACTCACATTAAATATGAAAAAAACAAATTTCATCCCATTCTCTATTAAAGACTCTTTACAACCTGAAGAAAACCTTTCTTTAACTGCTCACACGTGTGATATTGGTAATGCAGACTGCTGCAACTGCCAAGTAATTGATAGAGTCATCACCACAAAATATCTCGGCGTGACTCTTGACAATAAGCTGTCATGGTACCCCCAACTAGCTATAGTTGCAAATCGAGCTAGAAAATTAATCTGGTTATTTAAACATTTGCGAAATATCTCTGATATCAAGCTCTTAACATACATTTACACGGCTCTCGTACAATCTATTCTATCGTACTGTATAACTATTTGGGGTGGCACTTTTAAGACACGCTTCATCAGTATCGAACGCGCACAGAGAGGTATTCTGAAAGTGATGTTAAAAAAGAAAATAAGGTACAGCACAGTTAAACTATATAGTGATGCAAACGTTCTGACTGTCAGACAATTATATATATTACAATGTATCCTGAAGGTTCATAAAGGCATTACAGTAGACCCAGATATTTTAAAGAAAAGGAACCCTTACTCAGTAGTAAAGCAACCATCCGTAAGAACCGTTTTTGCAGAAAAACAATTTTCAGTACACTCAATCACAATTTATAACAGAATTAATAGAATTAAAAATATTTACATAATGTCACTTTATAATTGTAAAAAATGTATAATAACATGGCTAAAGAAACTTGATTATGAACAAACGGAGCACTTACTCAGTCATGACATAAACATAAACACGCTTATAAACTACCCCCTTTAAATTAAGAACTACATACTAACTACTTATAAACTGGTCACATAACAAATTCGCACATTAACTACTACTAACTTTAAATTTACTCCTACTAACTACATATGTATTAACTATTTATAAATACTATGTCTGTATAAATTTAATATAACAAATGAAAGAGCGGTCTCTCCTAACACAGGTTGTCAAAACTTAACAGGAGAGGCCAAACACTTGTAAATTAAGATAAATCAGACAAATAAAGAAATTTGAAAAAATTTTTTTTTTTTGAAAGTGTATTTTCATATTGTTTACAAAACTCCATAGAGCCTCTAGTAAAGTTTATATTACTTTACAGGGGCATACAGACAGTAAATAGATAAGAAGATGCTGCATGGCTTTCATTTATCTAGCCTGCCCAGTAATAAACGATTAAAAATAGAACATTGGCAAAATTTCAGTTTTTATGTTAATTAAAGAGATAGCTATTACTTACTATGTCACTTTTATTTCCCTGCAATTAAAGTAAACAGCTGAGTGTATAACTCGTTCGTAAAACCCATTTTATCCTAGACTTAACGTCAGAAACGTCTGAGCAAATATTACTTTTTAATCGCCTTCCAAAAAACAAGGAGGTTATCAATTCGACTGGTTTTTCAGCCTCAGAACTTTCGACTGGGTGAACCAATTTTCATTATTGTTTTTTTTTTTTGGTCTTATTCTGACATTTTTATGAACTCTGTTTTTTATATTGATAATTATTTATGCACATGCTTGTACAATCTTCAATTTTTCAACAGGTAAACCCTTAGTAACTCTTACACAGAAGCTTATAGGAGGTTACTTGGGCGAAGCCGTGATCCTCCAGTGCAAGATAGAAGCCAATCCGCTGACAACCGTCTACTGGACTCACATCGGCGGCGACAAACTTCAAAATGGTTAAGTAATACTTCAATAACTAAAAATAGTATATAGTTATACTATATTTAGTTATAGTAGTTTTTTTTTTTATATATTCATAACCGTGTGACTGGCGATGTTGCGGTCCAATTACTTTTGGTGACAATGGAATGTTATGGTACCATCGAGCTGGTCTGATGATGGAGACAGAAGGTAGCCATAGGAACTCCTAAACGAAATAATGTAACCCCGACGAGTTTGGGTTCGTTGGATTTGTCTTCCCAAACACTTTGGTTAGACACACTTAGATGATAAATTCAATATTGCGGACACCCCAAGATGGCGGACAAAATGTTCTTATCTACCGTCATGATATGGGAGCTCTAGCGTTATTATCCAGGGAGGAAACAGTAGAAAAAAGTTTGTATGGACTAAACGCTGCCCATTTAGCCCCTTAAGTATATCTCGTTATCAGCAAAGGATGAAATGGTTTGCTGAGAAGAATACGAAAAAGCTTGTTTTAAAAAGTATTTTTTAAATATAAAGTTTATTGTGGTTTTACAAGCATCAGTTCTAAAGTAGGTACTAGGCGAGCATAAGACTACATAAGTAGCGTTGCCATTCTCGTATCAAAGTGTCAGGTGAAGACAGCGGTGCCTCTCACTGTCATGAGGTAAGCCCAAAACCGTGTAGATATTTACCTGAGGAAATGTTTCTTTGCATTAATGGTACACATACCTACATCTAAAAGTTATGTCACGTTTTGTAGAAAACGATTTCTTGTCCAACTACTGGGTATAAACATATGTTGGCATGGCATTTAGTATGTAATTTGCTACATGAAACTAAATTAACAACAGCCAGTTTTAGAGTTCCGTATCAAAATGGTTAAAAGGAACCAAAAGTTAAATGGTGAGATTTTAATGTATGTGTATATCACAGACAAGTTTCTTAGGAACCACACAAGCTATCGACTTGAAATTTGGCACAGATCTAGATAACATTCGCGTTTATTATGCTGTTTTTTTTGTAATTTTTCCTTTGTTGATAACAGGCCAGAATTTGGTAAAGCTATTCATTGTGGTCATGTGGAGTGGAGTGTCATTTAAAAGATCTTGGTAGAAGCAATTAATGTACCCTTGCCTTCATAGCTCTTAATTTACAAGCAGAGAATTTGAAAAGAAGGTATAAAATATAATATCTTTACATATAATAAAAACGTAGAGATAAAAAAAACTGTAATTGCGAGATATAAAAATAATTATCGCACAGATTGTCTTATAAAATAAGCAGCTGAACACGTTATGATAGTTTTTAGAATTGTTGTATGTTTGTTTGTTTGTCCACGCACATCTCCTAAAAAACAGGACGGATTTAAATGCAGTTTTCATAAATATGCTTGGCTATGACCAGATTGAATTATATGTTATGTTATTTTGTACAAGGGCCGGATTAATGGAGGAAAAAAGGTTTGAAAGTTTATATGAAAATCTACGAGTACGAAGTAGCGGGCAACAGCACTAGTCTATTAATAAATTAATACATTTTCTGATTAATACGGTACCCTCGACCACCGAGTATTTTAGCGTTGTTTGGTGAATTTAGTAATTTTGTTTTGATTGAAAATGTCTCTCTCGTCAGACTCGAAATACCAGGCGAGTATAAAATCGGAGAGCTACCGCCACACAGCGGCGTTACTCATCAACAACGTGTCACGCGACGACATCGGCTCTTACCACTGTCACGCGGAAAACCCGCTCGGAACTTCACAAGATGACGTCACGCTGTACAGTACGTGTTTGTTATTAGTTTTTGTTTGGGGTCCCTGTTATTAGTTCTGTTGTAAGTGAAATACAAGATTATAGTGGACCTCTGGACCTCTTATTTAGGAAACATTTGTTTGAAACTTTGTTGATTTGTTTGGAAGTAATGAAGAGTGGCAGTATTGTTTGATGTGCGCAGTGTGTGCAAAATTAGTCTTGTTTTTCTAGTTGTTTATTTTTGGTTTTTATTGGTTTGTGTCTTTATCAAAACAATATGCTACAAAGAAAATGACGTTGTTTTTACACATTTTATTTGTATCACACGCAAATTTCACGGTTACTCGGACCGTAGTTTGAGTGCAAAGCGAGACGGAGCATAGAGCGCGCATTCTCCTTGAAAAAGACCAGTGAATGCGGTTGAAACTATAGTCGGAGTAACCGGCTTATTCATACGTGAGTAATTGTCGTGTCATATAAATAAAATATCCTACATGTTAGCATCGCATTGGTTGATGTAACGTGACGTCATAATTCGCCATAATTCGAATTGAGTAATTTAAATTGCCTGGTAGGATACCTTAAATATCAGATCAATAATCAATGTTCTGGCATGTGTTACCGAAAAGCTTTTGGCCGATTGCAATGTGTTTCATTGCATTGATTTAATTAATTTTACATTTGCCATTTTGTTTCATTAAAGCCTGTTTGTAATGCCTTTGAAGCTTGCATTATTAATCACAACGCTATGCACCTTGATGAATTTACAATACATTATTAATATAACCAGGAATAATTTATAAGGCCTGTTAATTCTCATCGAAATAATAGAATAAACAATTCTGTACTGATCAGTCAATTAAATGCAGTAAATGGTAATAGGTTTTAAATAATTATACATTAATGTAAAGTGAATTAAATTATCAACGAGATTATGTCTACGGCTGTACGGTCGTATTTACCAGGCATTTTGCCGTTGAAATATAGAAAACACTAATTAAACCTTCTTCAGGTACTTTTGATACAGATTAAAAAAAAACTGATAGGAATAAAATTTCCTGTATATAATGTTTTTTTTTTTTTGGTACAAAATAATGGCTGATAATAATGCAAAATAATTTAATGTATTACAAAACACATCGACTGTAGTCACAAACTAAATAAATAAATAAATATCTAGGACATTTTTGCACACACGGTCATCTGACCCCAAACTAAGCAAAGCTTGTAATATTGCTGCCAGAGACTGACTGATATACGTACATATATATTTTTAAATACATACTTAAATAGATATTAACACCCAGACATAGAAAAACACAAATGTTCATCACACAAATGTTTGTCCTAGATGGGAATCGAACCCACGCCCCCAAGCACAGAAGTTAGGTTCACTACCAACTGAGCCACCGAGGCAGTCAACTAGGTAAAGCTACTACGTCTGTAGTAGCGGTTATGATCTACTTTAGGTTCAAAAAAAATTGAGCACTGACCTGAAATCCGTTTGTTTATAAATCTACAAGCTGCGCCCAGCGGTTTCACCCGCGTTATATACCTCCTTGAAGCAACCTCCTTAATAGCGCCAGAAACCTCTTTTGTAAGTCAAAAGAGGTTGCTTCACACTAAACTTGTTTCTTACTGTTTTAAACTGTTTTTACTTTTTTAATTGTTCGTTTTATGGCTTCGGAAAAATTACTGAATTCTCAACTTTGGAAACACGGAATAAAGTTTGCAGCAAATTGTATTTTTTTTTTCTTGATGTATCTGTCAATGTATAGACGTTAATTCTTGTTCTTGTTTAGGGAAAATATTAAAACACAAAAAACCGATGATCTGATCGCTACCACACTTCACATAATCACATCCTGGGCTAATCTTAAGATTTTCCGAAAACTTTATCATAATCGGTCCAGCCATTTCGAAGTCTATAGGGAACATATACACATTGCTTTTTATATATAAAATTTCTATGAAGGTATAATTTTAATTTTCCGTTTCTGTGCCCAGTATAAAAAAGATACGTAACTATGCAGTAAAAAACCTAAATTTGTGACCACAATAAATTAATTTAGGCCAAAATTAAGGTGTTAATTCTAATTAACGGTTACCACCGGAGATTACTTTTTTAATTGTTCGTTTTATGGCTTCGGAAAAATTACTGAATTCTCAACTTTGGAAACACGGAATAAAGTTTGTAACAAAATGTAGTAAAAAGTTTCTTTGTTCTAGCGCTAGTAACAACAACTTCGTCAACAACTACTACGGAGCTTACAACAACAGAAGCCGAAGTTACTTCTACTTCTGTTGTTTTTACATCAAGTAAGTTTGACTGAATCAATCATAATATTAAAAACTAGCTACGCCTGCAGTTTTATGTACATACGTACTTTCCAGTTTATTCGATTTAAAATTCATAATTCTACCTACATTTTATCCCGGAACGCCCCTCTTAATGATGCAGATTATGTTCTCGCTAAATTTCGTTTATATAATCGAAACAAATAATACCAATATTTAATTGGTCGGCGTAGACAGACTACCCTGCGAACTTTTCTTTTTGTTGCTTTTATTAAAGGTCAAGGCTATCCTCTTTCGCTTAATATTTCTATCTTTTTTGAAGACAAAAAAATATTATGTGGGAATTAAAGAAAAAGTTACAGGAATAAGCTTTTTAAAGATGGTCGTTTTTTTTAATTTTTTTTTTATTCAAACAGTGTTTTTTTTTAATGTTGGAAGCGGACGTACTGTCTAAAATGTAGCTCGTACGAGCGTTTCCAACATTTTACACAACTCATTTTTAAAAGAGAGCAGGTTCTTAACTCATGCAAAACTTTTTTCTCACCTTTCTTGCTCATTTTACACTATAGAGTCTAAAAGTTGCTATTATTTTGCTATGCCTAAAGGTAAGAACATAAAAAAAGAAACTAATGATTCCAACCCTAAAAAAACGTAGCTGTTCCATTTCTATGCGAGTTTATGGTTGGTGCCAAATTTCTTAATAATCATGAGTACGCTTATTCTCTTTCAGCGTAGCATGTCAGTTCTATCAAACCCTGTAGATAATAATACTTTCGAAGTTGGTAAACTCATGCATTTATGCAATGATCCGTTTCTATTCCATTAACCTGCCTAAGTGTACACAGGGCAACCATCTGATCTGAAGAGTCAGCCAAATGGTGGAACTAAAATTTTCATTCGGGAACTTTCGGTGTTGTTCAGAAAATGCGATGATAGCTCCCCCCTTATTCACCTATGCAGATAAATTGGTTGCTCTACTAAGTGTTTGTTTTGTTCCCGAGGTACTGAGTCGGAAGTAAGCAGCGAAGATAAATTCTCGGAGGGAGACAGCTTCGTCGTCGTTTTGAGCCAGCACCAAATGCAAAACCCAGGTGACGAGGGTTTTAACCTTTATTGCAATAATGTTAAAGTATTTTTTATGGTTTTTAGCTTATGTTGTAGGCATAGAAAAGCTCAGGATTATAAGGTAACGTTTTCAGTGAAATTATAGGGGAAGAAAGAATTAACAGTTAAACTGTGTTTATGTTTATCTTTTAGAATTAAACTCGGTCCAAGCTTGAGATCAGACGAACAAGGGAGATGTGCCTTAGTACAATTAATCGTCTTTTCTTCAAAAGGCAGACTTATTGCTAAGAGCAACCTCTTCTAGACAACGTTCGATTGAGTAGGTAGAGATTCTTTGTGTAGTATAAATGTAGTGGTGTAGAATGAGTACACTGAGTTGAGTGGTGTAAAGTAGGGCCAATTTAACAGAACACATGTGACATCTGTCAGTCTATTGTTTATTTGTTAAAATAAATCGTAAAAATGTCCTCTTTTGTCATTATTACAAAAATATATTTTTTTTTAAGAAAAAAGTTAATTAATGGTGCATCCTTGAAAAAAAGATATTAAATAGTAGAGTTACTAAATAATTTGTAACTTGGCAAGTGTTCACATAATGTAAACTTCAAAATATGACAACTTGTCAAGATATATACATATTATCACAGACCTACTACATATTATTTAATATTAAGAAACAAGATATTTTGATGTAAAGAGGAAAAGAAAAAGAAATAGAGTGAGAGGAAAGAGGCGGGCTTGAAGAAGGTTTCTTAATGTTATTTTATTTTGTATTTTTTTCTAACCCAAGTTAAATACTTAAAATACGGGCTTTGTCTAAAATAAATGACTTAAAATTAATTAAAGTGATACAATAATGTTATTTCTATTGTAGCTATAATTTAAGGAATTTATATTATATAGAGCTTGGCATCCAGTTAGATCTGAAGACTTGTTGGACAAGCCTACAAATGGTCGTTGGCCTTTTTCTCATAATTATGTTATGCTGATATTAATTTTAACTTGGTTACAGACCTGTCACCGAGCTCATGACCTGACGCCAGCCCGGATCATTGGTCCATTTGGTCCGGGGCTAAAACCAGTCGTCCCACAATACTTTATGTTTTGCTACTTGCATTCTGTGCTTGTATACGACTATAAAATTACTCATAAGTGACAGTGAAGTGGCTATAGAACGATATGAAAAAGTGACTGGTGAATTATTGACAAGTAAAAGTGGTTTAAATAAATGAAAATCAAGTGTCTGCAACTGAAGAAAACTGATTTTTAACCGACTTCCAATAAGAAGGATTTTATTAATTCGACGTTTTTTTAAATTATGTTTGTTACCTCAGAACTTTCGACTGGGTGATCTGGTCCAGTTCTGACATTTTAAGAAGTCGTTTTTTTTTACATTAATAATTGTTGTAAAATCAAAAGATTTTGTTTGAAGGCAAATGTTTAGAAACTAGTACAAATACCTATATTTTTAAACCCCCCAATAAAAGAGCTAATAATATTCGAACGGCTGAACCGATTTTCATTAATCGTAGCGTGGACAAATTATCTTTCCACGCGTAGACGCGACAAAGCTAGAATACAGATTTGTCTCTTTCTCGCGAGATAAAAATGGTGGAAATACAATAGGGTATTTGACTGATTTTACAAAACCATTTTAAATTATTTATTACATTAAAATAAAGCAATCTTGTAATTTAATCCTCATAATTTTCAGTATTTGTGTTTTAAATGAGGGATCAAAATTCAAATTATTAAACTACCGCGTAAACGCTACCTTTGACATTCATGGGGCCACGTGACATTAGTGACGTCACACATAAACAAACGAGTTAATCTCGCCATACAATTGTTGCCTCTATTTACTTTTCTGTGACGACATAAGGACATTCGGCTAACATAGAGCGTTTGCAGTCAAGTCACGTGATCAGTGAAAAACATATTTTTATTATGTATTTTTCTAGAAATAGGGACTTTTTTTTTAGTTTTTAGTCATTAAATACTTTTTGAAAATAATAATCTTCTAGGATTACACCAGTATTAATTATATTTTTAATAAAGTCAAATACCCTATTTGTCCACATCCTGTACGAAGCCTGCTATTGTGTGAATAGTGTAAATATTGATGTATAGCTTCTGGTTATATCATTGTAAGCTACTTGATACTGGTGGTATTACCCCGACTACTGTAATATAAATATCACACTTCTATGTTATATGAAAATTTAAATAAAAACAAGTTTATAAATGAAAATGAGCACTTTTTATTTTTATACTTATCTACCCTCATCATCATCATTATCAGCCAGAAGACGTCCACTGCTGAACATAAGCCTCCCCCTTTAACCTCCACACTGAATGACATCCTGCCATCTGCATCCACTGGATGCCCGCGACTCTCACAATGTCGTCGGTCCATCTGGGAGGCCTACCTACGCTGCGTTTTCCGGTATCTTCCCTCACGTTTATATAATTACAGGCCTTGATTTATATACGAAAATGGATGTTGGATTTAGCTTAGATAATTATATAATTATATGGGTGTTCCTCGATAGTTACAATCTTCGCGAGTGAAGCGTGCTCCATCGTATACTGCGGTCTACGTAGTCGCCACCTCGCCTGTGATGTACGACTCCTCTATTACCATTTTTGTGAATAATTTTAGTAACTGGTGCACAAAAGCTGTTAAAATTTGGCAATAATGTAATAATCTAGTTAGCCGAAGATGTTCACACGCATAAATCGGGCATTTTGTGCGGGTGATGACTGAGTAAGAAAGCGTGAAGCGTCCAACTTGGCATGATTACATATAGCACACGCTCTAAAGTAAACAACAAATAAAAATAAAAAAACAAGTGCGAGTCGGTGTCAAATTTCTGGGCAAAGTAGGGCGTGGTTGGCACTTGATTGGATTGGATTGGTGACCGCCCGGAACTTATATAAGTACGTGCAAAAGTAATCAGTTTTTATTTCACCCTTTCACAATATTCAACAGCTACGATATGTCCGAAGCAAATAAAGATTGGACCGATTAAACGCATCTTTTGTATTCTAACTAGACCACGTCCTTAGGCAACCTTCAAATAGGTACCTACTAGGTAAATTTATATGCCCTCATTTAGTGGTTTAGTAGGTAAGTAGTATCCGTACTAGGTAGTTTATGACCACAAATGATCCAAATCGTGGATTCGATTCATTCCGACCCTTGAAATTTATTATTCCCGACCCGCACTTAACAAATGGCTACAGCACTGATTTAGGAAATAAAATCAGTCGTTAAAGTCGTAAATAAATAAATAACAGCCACTAATAAACGTTAATTTTGATTACTGTTAATATCTTACGTATCAACAAAGTTTTTTCATGCTATGTACGAAATTAATTAATAACGCTGTGACAATAGTTTTACGCCAATGTATTAAGAGATAACGCAGTCGTTATGTTAATTTTCTAAACTTAACAGAGCTTGCAGATGTCATCTGTAAACACTGATATGTTTTGATGACCTTGATGCCGACATTGCGGTTTTATCAGCGCATAAGCCGCCATCGTCAGAAAGCTCATCCATTATATAGATTTGTGTAAAATGCTCACTGTTCCTTTTTGATCACGCGGTATTTCCGAGAAACTACACTACGCGGTACTTCAAAAAGTGAGTTGATAGTCTTAAAATGTCGGCCAGATATTTGTGATGCAAATGGTATTACACGTATCCATAGGAGACGGTGACTGCTTACCATCGGATGGGCCAGTCTGCTGGTTTGCCACTAATGGCATTAAAAAGTTAATTTACATTCACACTAAAAGAAGCAAACAAAAAAAAACATGTCTGTGGCAGAAGTGATTATAAGTATGTACAAATAAAACAACACCATTGTGATTTTGATCTGCCAACAGTGTGCAAAAATTGATCTTAAAGTATTTTAAGTACTAGTGTGTGTAACTATTAAAATGTATATAATGTATGGTTTACCTACATTTCTACACTAATATTATCGAGAGGAATGATTTGTATTTTTGTATGTTTTTAACGAATTAACAAAAAACTGCTGGACCGATTTAAAAAATTCTTTCACCATTAGAATGCCACATTATCCATTAATAACATAGTCTATATTACTTAACGGTTATCCCAAAATGTTTGTCAAATAATCACAATACCTATAATCCCATCCATACCTACCTATTACGCCACGTACTTTTCACACGGAATAATTGGAGACGCGTTAACAATTTCTCATGTACAATTAAATATTTCCTTTTGTCTGTCTTTTTTAACACGTAGGTATATATATAAGACAATATAAGTCCGCGTTTGACCTCAATGTATCATAATCTATCCTACAAAATACATGTTCTTTTGAAATCTCAATCATAATCTAACTAGGTACACGCAACACGCTTTGTGCGCGTCAACTCATTATCAATCGATTATGCAAACTTGGGAGCACTCTAATATAAAACGTTTCTACAGGCATAATGACGCAAAATAAACATTTAGCTTTGTGCCGGATATTAAAGAAATAATCTTTGACTTTGATTTTGTTTTCTTTTTTTGTAATACAAAAACAGTTCGTAAAGAAAAGAAAAAGCCGAAAAGAGCTCATTGAACTCAGCTAATTATTCCATATTTTATCGAGTCTGAATTATGTTTTTCAACAATTGTTTCGTTTTCGTTTACGGAGCAACTATTTCTCCGCGATGTTGGGTTTGATCCTGTATTACCTTAAAGTTTTTCATGATGATAAGCATTTTGACCACCTTTCGGCTTAGCACAGTTTTTCCGTCTAACGCTGTACAATAATACTACTCAGATCAGACAAACAAGGAAGATATGGTACGATGGCATGGTGGGTGCAATCGCATCAGGCCTAGATAAATCAAATGATTAGATGCCCTCAGTCGAGCTCACCTGTAAAAAACGACACCTCTCAACAAACTGTACCCACTTGCAGGCATCGCACCATCAGCAGCTCGCAGAAATGTTGCCTGCGCCGCTGAAAAACATCGTCGGGTTACAGACTACCACCACTCACTGTTTAACGTACAGACATCTAACAGCATTCTCAAAAGCCACCGATCCTTTTTAAAACATACAATAGCTTTGGAAGGCCACCCCCAAGACGCTCGACTTGCCGTATGTGGCAAAAACTACACAGTCCACCTCCCGATAACATTTTCTCTGCCGAAGAGCCATAAAGGACCATGGCCTGAACCGACTTCGGTCCCAAGTGGGTCGAAGTCAGGATAACATGGCAAAGTGGGGTTATATAGAAGGCTCTGATACCGAATGTCTTTGTGTTGTGAGCCCTCAGACAATGTCTCACTTGATGGAGTGTGCAGCGTGCCCTACAACCTGCACACTAGATGAAACCACGAAGAGTGCCATTGGAGTGGCAAAATGTTGGTCCAAAAAATTAATTTAAAGTTTAAATAAAAAACGAAACATCGACTCGAAAGAAAAAGACCTGTAAAAACCTTGCCATCCTTTTTTTGCATGTGAACTGTTAGTTATGTTAATTTTGGTGTCGTTGCAATTTTCTTATAGAGTGCGTGAAAAGTTTTTACTTTAGGCGCTTAGCGATATAGTGAAAAAATTTGCACCCGCCCGGGACTGCCCCGGTAGCTCAGTTGGTAGTGAACCTACCTTCAGCGCTTGGGGGCGTGGGTTCGATTCCCATCTAGTTCTCTTTTCTCATCGTTGATGTATGTCTGGGTATTAATATTACAAGCTTTGCTTAGTTTGGGAACAGATGACAGTGTGTAAAAATATCCCAGATATTTTTATTTAAGTATATATATATATATATATACAATTGATCACGAACGATAGTTTTTATTAAGTCATATATCCTTTTTTGTCTGATCTGAGGTATACTATATCCCAAACATGCCCTGGAGAGTATCCTTGCCAAGATGTAGTAGGTACTTAACGTATTCAAATGAGACGTCATGGTGCCATATACGATCGTCTATTGCCAATTTTGGTTATCGTGAAACTAGTAAGCTGTAGATAGAGCAGACTAGATTGACTATGACTGTCTACTGGGTAGATTATCTACGTTTTGAGAAGTAGCTATCAAGGTAATTTTTGTTGTAAGAAGAAGGAAAATCTATCTTTATTTATGAACTATTTTGTCACATTTGTCTGGTTTTGTGACCAGCCATTACATAAAACATTGCTGCACCATTGATGCAGGGTATATTACACAATGTACTCAAAAACTTGTCTTTTAGAAGAAAGTGTACATATTTGCAATAAATAAAGAATAAATAACTAGTGCTGTTGCCCGCGAACTCGTACGCGTAGATTTTCAAATAAACTTTCTAACCTTTTTCCTCCCTTAATCAGGCCCTTGCGCAAAATAACATAGACCATACTTCAATCTGGTCATAGCTAAGCATATTCGTGAAAACAGCATTTGAATCCGTCTAAATTTTCTTCCAGGGTTTAGGAGATGTGCGTGAACAAACAAACAAACAGACAAAAATTATATAAACTGTCTTAAAGTGTTTAGCTGCTTATTTTAAGCCGCCCTGTGTGTTTTTTTTTTTGTTGTTGATATATCGCAATTACATATTTTTTTACCTCTACGTTTTTATTATACATGTATTCTTAGATAGATCGATATATATAGAATCTTCTACATCTAATGTATAGATAAAAGATATCACATTAAATTTTTACTCACCTTTGTTAGTATATAATTATGTATTTAGCTACTAAAACAAGAATAGTACCTATATATTATCTGTGAGAAATGTATATTGGTAAGGTTAGTTCCTTTCAGAGACTATTCAATCTAGTAGAAGCAGGTACCTACGAAGTTCTAGTATAAAGTATAGCGCTCAGGCGTAACGCAATAAACCGTAAAGGCCTATCTTTTCGCCTTTTGGAAGATTCACCATATTTGATTTCCTATGAGAACCACTCTACGTCACTTACTCTGAACTGAGTACCTATTCACCTATGTCGGTATGGCTTGGGTTGCTAGTAAATGTAAGAAATAAAAATCTTCCTTGACACTGAACGATAAAGATGAAACTCACTACTTCACCAGCTATACTTTCTTTGGCAACAAACATAGGTAAACGATACATACTGCCATTAGGCAATAGGCATTGGCGTGAAGTTGCCGATGGGGAAAAAAAAAAGGTTCTTGGTTCCGGTTCTAACCACGAACCGGAAGACGCAGCGTAGGTAGGCCTCCCACTAGATGGACCGACGACATAATGAGAGTCGCGGGCATCCAGTGGACGCAGATGGCATAGGTTGTCGTTTAATGTGGAGGTTAATAGGCAATGGGAGGCCTATGTTCAGCAGTGGACGTCTTATGGCTGATGATGATGATGATGATTGTCGTGAAGTTACTTCGAATACTGCAAAGGCTGAGCTGCCCCATTTATCTTTTTTTTAAATCTTTATTATTAAAAAAAAATGGGGTTTTGTCATAAAATGACTATGCCACCCCGTAAAGCTACAGTAAACATATTTATCACACAAACTCTAACAACTCCCACACGGGCACCTATAATCTACAAATAAATGATACATTTGCATCAGCATCTTGGCCTCCCTGGAGCCAGGTGAAGCCAAGACACTGTTGCAATAACCTACATTGCTACCATAGTGCGACAATGCTCTCCGCTGGACCTCGTACCGCGCACATTCCGACAACACATGATGTACATCCTCCACCGACCCGCAAAAACAGCAGAGTGGTGATTCAATTTTTTTCATTAGGTACTTGAATTTGTTGCCAGGAATGTGCCCGGTACGGAGTCTGAGCAGGGCTACCACATCTTGTCTCTTCATGTCCATTGTATCGAACCATGGGTAGCGAGGAAGTTCACTCTGCACCGTTCTGTACCAGATGCCTATAGCTCGAGACCGCTCATTGAAGTATTCCTGCCAGTTTTGACAACACAGCTCTTTTACATTTCTAAGAAACTCGCTATGAAGCGGGAGGCAAGTATATGGAATACCGTCGCTAACTGCTTCTTTTGCAGCTCGATCCGCTTCCACGTTGCCCATGATACCGATATGAGAGGGCACCCACTGTATAATGACCACCTTATCTGCGGCTCTAAGCTTATAAATGCTGCTCAATATAGAATAGGCTATCGAATATTCTTGAAAATTTAAGGTTAGCGGAGCCAAATGCTGGAGTGCACTCTTAGAATCCATCAATACTACAAACTGGCTGGCATTTATTGCAATTTATCTCTATCGCAGGTTTTCAACATTTTTGAAGTTAAAATTTCACTGGGTGAGAAAAAAAAAAACGATTTTGCATTATCTTTAGGATAATACGGATAATACTGTGAATAGAATTGAGCTATTTTCTCATTGATATTTTATAGGACGGCGGAGATGGCATATAATACTCGAAAAATGTTTCGAGTTTTTTATTTCGATCTCCTCCGGCATCCTATAAAATATCAATACGAAAATTGCTTTACACCATTTGCAAAGTTATTGTAAAGATAATGATCAATCGATTTTGCAAAAAGCAAAAGATGCAAAATTCTCACTCAGTTATTTGAGCACAGCCAACCCCACCAACCAAACCTAACAAAACAGATTATGAGAACTACCGTTTTTAAGTCGGTTGAAATTTGTTTTTCGATTCAGTTTACATTTTACTTCCTTATCTAGAAAATAATAGGCTCGTTTTATTCTAAAAAGGCAAAATACGAATAATAGGTTTGGAAAACGTGCAAACTACTTTCTCTTATTTTTAGATATATATTTTTTTGTATTCTGTATTACCTTATTACTAATACAGGGTTACAAAGTATGAAAGTGGGAAAGTGTGTACTAAGCCAAAAGGGGTCCGTTATACCAACTTTTACAATGGGAATAACCCTGAAATCATGACAAAAATAATTATCAATATAAAAAAACCGACTTCATACAAATGTCAGAACTGGGCCAAATTGAAATGGGACCACAAGGGACGCACCAGATTTCAAATAAAAAATCGGAATCGGATAAATTATCATCAAAATCGGTTCACCAAGTCAAAAGTTCTGAGGTAATTAACATTATAAAAAACAGTCGGATTGAGAACCTCATCCTTTTTGGAAGTCGGTTAATAACAGCTATTCAATTTAAAATGGTCATTCTAGCTCGACAAAATGAATGTAAAAGCTGATTTTGTGATGTTATGATGGTTCCATTAAAAAAATGTTCATATTAATAAGTATAACAGACCTCTTTCGGCTTTGACCCTTTGCGCGTAATTCAGTATAAAGTAACTGTTTTGTGCAACATTTAAAAATAGAACCACTAAATTACATATACTATAATGACTAGAGTACAGAAATTTTATTGGTACTATTAAAAGTCTTGACTGCAACTAGGCATTCATTATGTGTGCCTCAGCCTCGCCCGGCGTAAATTATTAACGTTCGTCCATCAACGACCTTTGCCTGTTTCTGCAGTTGTAATTAATTACTAAGTGCATACACATTTATTATCTATTAGATACTATTTAGATGCAGAGAACTATACTTACACCATTAGGAAATTAACCTAAAACTCAAGCAGTTTTCATTTGGTAGGTTGGTTATTTGATTTGAATTAAAACTACTAGGTAGATAGTTACATTGGCGAGAATCTGAAACAATAATTTTAAAATTATAACGAATAAAAATATTTAAGTAAATAAATTAAAATTTAATTAATATCTGGGACAATATTCCACACATGGTCATCTGACCCCAAACTAAGCAACGCTTGTTGTTATGGCTGCCAGAGACTGTTATTATGATTAATTATATAAACATATTTTCTGTTATTAATTTCATCAGATTCAACCCACCATATCTCTATCTATTCTCTACTTTGCATAGTATAATATAAAGTCACTTTCTGCGTCTGTCTATCTGTATATCCGCTAACTATATATTTTTTCACGTAAATCGCTAGTTTATGTATAAATCATGATTGAAAAAAAAACAATTCAAAACTACGGAATCTACTACGTTACGTATAAAACAACGTGAAATAAAACTACGTATTATTATGTGCTCTAAAAACAGAACTAAAAAAAACCATTGAAATATGCTTTTTTTATCCTGACCTGAGTCATCTTGGACGGAACTCTACCAAGGTACGGGCTAACGCTGAGTTGGGTGGCTAAGGCCGACAATATTTATGATCGTATCGTACTACTATTCATGTGAAATAAATAATTTAAATTTGAACATTGTTTATACTCACACCGAGTAACAAGCCCCTCGTAATAGTGATGACCTTAGAAGGATTATAAGTGACCTCATTAAGGATGAGGTATTTGTAGAACGTATCCAATTCAATCGCCAGCGGGTCGTAGACTGAGTGCGTGCGCCGCATCAGGCGGCTCACCAGCAAGCGGGTGGTTACCATCTAAAAAATCAAAACAAAATTATCCACATACTTATTTTTAAGCCCCGACGCTAACGTACGGGTGTTATAAGTTTAACGTGTGTGTCTGTCTATGGCATCGTAGCTCCCAAACGGCTGAACCAATTTTGATTTATTTATTTTTTGTTTGAAACGTGACTTGATCGAGAGCGGTCTTAGCTATTATTCAAGAAAATCTGTTCAACTGTTTGAAGATCATCAGCTCTATTTAACCGACTTCCAAAAAGGAGGAGGTTATCAATTCGACTGTTTTTTTATGTTTGTTACCTCATAACTTTCGGCTGGTTGAACCGATTTTGATGATCCTTTTTTTATTTGAAGGCCGGTGCTATACAAAATCCCAGGGCTCCACCGCCGGTAGCGGGGCACGAGTCAAAATGCCGGTGGCCGGGGCTACAGACTGAGGAATCTCCTAAGATGTGTGCCGTATCGAGGATGACTGCCATCTGTATCTGACCCTTAACCCAACTGTCTAGCGAGATTGGTCGAAAATCTTCACTACAAGCCCGTTCATTGTGACGACTATCGGGACAATGATCGTCTATTCAACATCCCATGTGGCGGTAATCTCGTGAGCCAAATCAAGGTACTAGTAGAGTTTGTTATTATTACATTCATTGCATCGGAATCACACAAATGATAATAATGCGAAAGTTTATGTGAGTGTGCGAGTCAGTATGTTTGTTATTTCTTCACGCTGAAACAGCTATACGGATTTTAATGAAATTTAGAATAGAGACAGCTTATACCCCGTAATCTTTTTATCCCGAAAATTTACTGTTCCTGTAGGATAACGGGTGAAACTGCAGAACGTAACTAGTGGGTATATAAAATTAATTACAACACGAATGATGAAAATTGAAATGTATATTTTTGCAATAGCAGGCAATAAAAGTGTTGTAAGATGATCGTAAAAATACTAGGCCCAGGCGTGGGTCAAGAGGCACATATCATATAACCTTATGCCTGATTGCCGCCAAGATTACAAACCTTTTTTCCTAGTACTTTTTTCGAACATACTCAATACTCATAGAGAGAATATTATACAAAAATTCCACGACAATAATGAATGAATGAAATCTTAGTAAATATCTGAGAATGTATTTGTTTGAATGTTGAAACTAATAATGATGAGCACCTCCATATGAGTCAGATGGCAAGGTTCCACGATGAACACCAGATTAAATGTGTGGACGAAGCTCCAGAACACAAACACATAGTCATAGGATAAGCGAATTGCTGTCTTGTCCTCCCTATGAACGATAACTGTCAACATAAAAAAGAAAAATTATGATACAATAGGTTTCAAACAGAGTTAGATAAGTGCCACCTTCTCAAAGCTGGTCCGATTCAATTTGGCTAAATAAAGCTGTACGCTGTACTTTCTCGCACGAGTATTCTAGCGTATCATCTGTCCTTTTCATCCATGTGCTTTGTCAATACGGTCGAGGAGTTACGAAACCACGTTTTGTGATTGATAATGTAAGAAGAAGTGTCTTCCTTCTTCTGTTTGAAACCATCATTAGTACAATGTTGGGTCTTTTTATATTGGAGCTTTGGGGCTTTCAGGCCTCACTTCTAAGAGAACTATCCTCTGACTAAGACATTAGGTACAAATTAACTAACCTAACGCGAACCTTAACGCGCCAAGATATTATTATTAGTGTGACGTTTAGATAGACTTACAGCACTACATACCTATAGTGAAAAATTGCATATTTTAGCATTAAATAATTGGCCAAGAGCGTGTCGAGACACGCATATGGTAGGGTTCCGTAATCAAAGCCATATAATTGTAGTTATAGTTCTTAAAATGATGTTTATAGAAAAATTCGAGCGAACGAAGCTCTGTGGACTTAGCCAAATTTCAGAGATGTACCATCGTATATACATAGCATATACTTTTTATGGTTTAAACATAGAGAAAACTGATTGAGAAACATTATTTGTTAAGACCATTTTACAAAAAGGTCAATAACCTATGAGATAGAACGCTTTGAATTTATTACAGTTTTATCGCTGTTACTCAAAAATTCATCACCAGATAATGTTCGAAATAATTTTGAATGAAGGTTTTAAATATGACCTAGCTGTATTGTAAGATTCAAGTTTCTATGTCTTTTAGTTTAGAAATGCAGGGGGGGGGGGACCAACTTTTGCCACTTTGGCGGGCCATATTTCGCAAAATATAGACTTTATAAAAAAGTGATGTATCAAACATTACCTTCATTTTAAAAGACCATTTCAACGATACCCCACACAAATAGCTGGAGCGAAAAAAAAAATCATCCCTATTTCACATGTACCAGAGCCACCCCTAAAATGCAATATTATATATTTTTTATACTTTTAAAATTGAGATCTATATTACAACTATGATTATGCAAAGTTTCATTCACTTATCTAGATAATTATATAAGTTAGAAGGTTTTAAAAAATTCGGACGGACGGACAGACAGACAGACAGACGGACGGACAGAACGAATTTATAAGGGTTCCTTTTCGGGCTACGGAACCCTAAAAAGGCCGAAAGCGTGTCACTATAATCATAGACGAAGACATAGATGAAATTTCGTCTATGCTATATGATTAAATGCTTTGGCTATGGAACCGTACCTTATTATGCGAGTCTCAACACGCTTTTGGCCAATATGATAAATATATTATTAAAATTTTAGTTTCTTTTTTATGGTTGCGAGGCGCTTGACCACTTTTCACCTGATGTTAAGTGAAGGTGTGGTCAAAACAATACGGCACAAAAAAACCGTGCCGTGTTGGTCTCATTAACGCCTTTGGCGTCGTGGGCGCTGTTGGCGTGATTTAAAACGCGCCATCAAACCACTTAACTCAAATTGATGATCCAGTAGTAATAATTGACGATGACATGCAGGAATAAGAAGACCAGAAATATCAGCAGTAGCAGCCCATGGGAGCGATCAACTTGCCGCACCATGTCGCATGCAAACGTGTAGGCTAGGGCTGTCTGGCGCACAGTTTCGTGGTGGGAACTTGACCCCGTGGTGTAAACTGAATTAAAAAAACACATTAAATATTACAGAGGTAAAACGCAATCAAATACTTATACTGTCGCTAGATAATTTTGTAGACTGCCTGTAGTGACCGCAGGCTACCGCAGTCAGATGAGTGACGAGCTGCAAAAACTGGCTGGTTGGAAGTGGTTGATGTTTAGGTAAAGCAGAAGATATTGCCATTTGGCGTCTTCTAGGAGAGGCCAACTACCAGCAATGGACCAACATTATATAGGCTAACTATGATAAACCGACAACCAATGTGGAAGAAAGGTTCTTGAGTGGAGACCACGAACCAAAGACGCAGCATAGGTAGGCCTCCCACTAGATGGACTGACGACATTGTAAGAGTTGCGGGCATTCAGTGGATGCAGATGGCAGGATGTCGTTCAGTGTGGAGTTAAAGGGGAAAGCCTATTTTCAACAGTGGACGTCTTCTGGCTGATGACGATGATAAACCTGCATTGTAGGTACTGGCGTACATTATTTGTAACTCTCACTAAACTAAATCAAACTGACAGGACTAAAATTAACTGTGTCACTTTTCATTTGTGTGAAAAAATAAAACAACAATTTTAGGGCTGTCAAATTTTAATTATAAAAATGTTATACCAGAGTCGATGTCATTGCCTCAATCCTCGCCAAGGACGTTGTTAGGCCTACCGCCTAATGGCTTTTATAACGTCCTAGATCCTCGCTCAAAATATGGCATGTAACCTGAGTTATTGATTAGAGATTACGAAAAAATAATCTCATCAATTAGTGGCGTGGCGGTGTTGGCGTTATTTGGAACGATCGGCAATACTTAAATGTATATATCTACACCATAAAAATTAAAAACAGATTTAAATATTTGGCACGTTTTCCTACAAAAATATAGGTTGGAAGTATTTAGTTATAAATCTAGAAAACTTAGATATATTTTTTTTATAAAAGCATTGCGTTTGACTGCCAACTTGTCTGATGTTACAAGATGATGCAATCTTCGATGGAGCACGCTTGCCTAGAGGAAACTAATATTGATTGCATTTATGAACATCTATGCCAGTGATACCCAAAATGATCTATATCGACCACAAAGAACACACAAAGAATCCATGTGAGCACAAAAAAGAATTGGGGTCCGTGAGATGTAAACGGGGATTCACAAAATTAGATCGTCACACACACACATCATCAGCCAATTAACGTCCACTGTTGGACAGAGGCCTCCCTCATAGAGAGGGGTGTTGCCATAATCCCCACGCTTGGCAGGCGGCTTGGGGATCGCAGTACGTTCACCGTGTACTATTAGGACGCTGCTGCCCATCCTCCGGTGGTTCTGGTCGCAGTTTTAGGACATACCCGGGTCCAATATTAGCAAAGCCTTACGGATCTACAAAAAAGACATGCAAGTGGTCTACGAGACAAAAAAAAATGAAGATCTCTGATCTATGCAATACTACCTACTTTATCATCATATATAGCCTTCTTTTTCATAGATGTCATTATTTCATACATTATGTTATAACGGAAATACCCTAAGTACTTACCTTGACAATTTTTTGTGAAATCCAGTTTTGAATTAACATTGTTGTAGTCTCTCCTAAATGGATTATTACTCTTGGAAGGGTTAGCTTTTCTGAAGATTACTTGCTTTTGCTCTATTTCTGGAAACAATCGTTTAAAAACTTAAAAAATTAAGTAGCGGGATAGCAACAGATGTTAAAATATAAGTTCTCTTGCTCTCACCGCGCATGAGACTCCTCAAGCGGTCGTTAACAGCTGTGAACCCAGAACGGACATGCATCACTATCAAGGCGTACTGCATCTTGCACAGCTGGCCAATCCAGTAGTATATATGATAGAAACTATTTATAGTTTTGCTCCATGCTGTAAGTGTTGCATGAAATAGATACAATAGATGCTCTAGCACAGAGGTTCCCAAAGAGGTCCAGGTAGACCCCCAGGGGTCCACAGGAGACTCGACAGGGGTCTACGTTGTTGTCGAGTTTTGGGAATATGGTAGAAATGTAGCTGCAGGGGTCCTCCGGCTAAATTTTGAAAGTGGTCTATGAGAAAAAAATATCTGGGAACCTCTGCTCTAGCAGATGCAGGCATATCGACGTTTTAATATTATGCTGTAAGCTAAAAAATAACTGGCCAAGAGCATGTCGAGACACGCATGAGGTTGGGTTTCGTAGCCAAAGCTATATAATTGTGGTCACATTATAATTCTGATATTGGTAGTTATAGAAAAAACAGAACGAAGCAAGCTCCCAAATTTCAGAGATGAATTATCGCGACATAACGTAATACTTATTATGGTTTAGGTAATCAAAAAGAAAACTACTTGGGAAACATTATTCTTTAAGATCATTTTACGAAAAGACAAATTGACCTATGAGCTATAACGTCTTGAATTTATTTAGTTTTTTTATTGTAACTCAAAAAGTGATAATCAGAAAATGTTTAAAATTATTTTGAATAAAAGATTTTACTATGACTTATAGTTGTAGCTTGGCAAGCTACAACTTTTTATGTCAAAAAACACTGAACACTTCTCTAAAATATACATAAAAAATATATAAATCATATTTTTTTAATATATAAATCATATCTTTTATACCATTAAAATTTAGATCTAAATTAAAAATGTATTAGTACAAAGTGAAGTTCCTAAGAATTAAGACGTACGGACAGAACTAACTTATTAGTACTACGGATCCCTAAAAACCATTTGTAGAAAACTGTGTCTATATTTTTCGTAGTTTATGATATAATGATATAATAGGGAAATAGCATTTATAAGGCCTACAAAGTTACGAATTAGATTGCAATCCAACACGTTTCCGTATTATTTATAATAACTCCTGTAACCCGGAATGCTCGTAAAGGTGTTTAGAGATAAAAGTAATTTACCTACTTTTTGCATCGCTGAGGAGCAGCGTAACAACCACGTAGTCGGCAATGGTGGCTATGAGGCAGATTGTCCCCCAAAATATAAATAATGCAATTGATTTCCTCGTCCACTCTGTGGAACAACGGTGAACGGAGTTTATCTGCAAAAGAGAATGATTTTCTATGTATGTTCTGTTGATCAAAATTGTCACATGATTTACCCCGAAATGATACCCCGATTCATAGAGAAGTGAGAAGAAGCTAGGAGGGTCTGGGCCTTACTAAAATTTTTCGAATTAGAGTTTATTTCGATTTTTTGCATTTTCTGAGAACATTTACTATTGTAATGTATTTTTTTTTAACCATCAGAAAGTAGAGATTTCAACGAACAAAAAGC
Source organism: Agriopis leucophaearia (assembly GCA_949125355.1). NCBI lineage: Eukaryota > Metazoa > Arthropoda > Insecta > Lepidoptera > Geometridae > Agriopis > Agriopis leucophaearia. Next base: position 8,052,222 of record OX421270.1, read on the forward strand.
ACACCGACTTTTTAAAAAGCTAATATTTTGACACGAGTTGAAAATTAGGGTGCTTTTTTGATATTAAGTTAAAATAAGGTGAAAAAATAAATATTTTAAATCAAATAAATTACAGTGTATTTGGGACATAAAAAGGAAAGTTTTCGCCAAATTTCGTAGAAAAAAAAAATAAGAAAAAAAAATAACATGGTTATTTGAATTTTTCACATAAATTTTGAGGTTTTGTAAAAAAATTGTATAAAATAAAAGTTGTAGATCTTTTTATTATCTACAACTTTGCCATTTAATTCTTTTTCATAGGACTTGTAGTTTTACCGGAAATCGAGATAAACCATTTTTTACCCTTAAACCAAACTTCCCGAACTCAGATCGCCCGTAATTTATTTTGCCTTTTATTTTTATCATATTCCCCTCCTTTTCTAATGGGTTTCATCCTACTACTATTTTTTTTCCCTTTTTATCATTTTTGAAAACTTCGACCCTGGTCTACTACGATATTTGTTTCTTATCAATTTTTTTCAAGACTCATCATCATTATCATTTCAGCCATAGAACGTCCACTGCTGGATGTAGACCTCCCATCTCGCGCTGATCTCCAAAACTCTAAAAGGGCCGGTTAGAAGCGGACTGCATCCAGCGTTTCCCTGCGGTCTCTTTTAGGTCGTCTGTCCATCTTGGGGATGGACGTCCTACGCTGCGCTTACCGGTTCGGCGTCTCCATTCATTCAGCTTAGCTTTATCTCGTTCATAACTTAGCTGCATAGCACATCTGTTGTGGAAATGCACCTTAAGCCAGGAGCCACAGATGTGGTCTCATTTTTTGCAAAACGTAATATATTATTGACCCACCTTCTCCATTTGCTTTAAGCAAGGTATCAGATACCGCATCTGGTCTGGTGCACCGTAGACTGTTATGCCCGCTAACATTGCCACCATGATATCTTCTGAAGTCCACACTATACGACGCGTGCGGGCCCTGGGACCCTCGTCAATATCGATGGCAGCTAGTATCTCCTCGTTAATGAAACGGTAGATGAACAGTATGCCTGAGATAAATAACACAAATTACCTCTTACTACAGCCTCATTTGTTGTTTGCCCAACGTTCGTACTACTAGGCCCGCTACCTAACCAGCACTTTGACTGTTTTCTCTGCATATTACAAACATCGCAGAAAAATCACGGGTTGGCTTATTGTATTGATTTGGAGATATCCAAATATTCATACTAAATTTATGTATTACACTAAATTTATATTAACTGAATGCCGCGTCGTGCCCGCGATTTTCCCGTTTTTCTGCATTTTTGGGGCAGGGGGATGAATTACTGTATTTCCGTCCTCTTAATGCACACTATCTTCCTGCCAAATTTCGTTAAGATCGGCCTAGACGTTTAGTCGTGAATAATGAACAAACAGACAGACAAAGAGACAGAATTGCTATTGCTTTTATAATATTAGTTAGGATTTAGTTACAGAGTTGGTAGGGAAAAAAATACAACACACATACATTGTGACATAATTTATAATTATAATATTAATGTGATGCGGTGTAATGTGTGCGGTAGGCCTCTAACTAATAGGTGGACCAACAACATCGTGAGAGTCGCGGGCATCCAGTGGATGCAGATGGCAGGCTGTCGTTCAGTCTGGAGGTCTAAGGGGGAGACCTGTGTAATGCAGTGGAGGTCTTCTGGATGATGATAATGATGATGGTTAGTGTGATATTAACTCACAGCTGATAGTCATGATGAAGTGGCCAAATAAAGCTAAACTTGAAGAAAAGCTAACGCGCCAGCCATTTCCATTCTTTTCGAATCGTAGAGGAGCTACGCCTGCAAATCTCGACAATCTTAGAACTGTTGCCAGAGCTCCTGACACGAAACACTCAGGTTGGGCCTCCATGGCTACATTTGCATGATTCTCTAAAAAAATCTTTACATTTAGTTAGTGAAATGATACTATATTTCTACAAAAACCCCAATGAAATACCATGTTGTACGTGGTGGTCATATTACACAATTATTTGAGGGTTTTCTTTACTAGTAAACCGTATTTATTAAAAGTAGTTTTCATGTTTTTTTATTTTATTTTGTATTGAAAATATTGCAAAAAAAAAACATAAACTCGGTCTAATTATTAATTTGTTTTGACGCCTGCAATAACATTGTATTTTTTTTTAAACCACTAATTCCGTTCACTTTCGATAGGCTTTTGAACTGAGACTGTAGCTGGTACCCGATATATTTCAGTGAAATATTAAAGAAAATGTTTTATTTAGCTTTTTACAATATCCGTCAGAGCAAACGAATGGAAATAATAAATATTCTTTCTAGTATTACCTACTCATAAGAATTTTATTTAAAATTAATTGTATTTTTTCTTCACGACTGTAGTCACTGTTGACACTGTTAGAATGTGGATTAATAAAAATATTTGACTTTTACACGAATAAACACACACGTTACTTGGCCTTACTCACCTGCCACAAACTGATAACATTAATAAGTGATAATTTTAATATGTAAACGAAGGTGATTGTATTACCAAACAAAACACACAGTGATGGATCTAGGGCGTCTTCCAAATGGCACCGATTTTAATCCGGCACCGACATCATGAACCTTCTTTGTTCGTTCCATATTCATTTTTACTTCTTATGGACTGGCCAAAAGAAACCGAAGTTCAGACTGAGAGTGTAGAGGCTTATGTCCAGCAGTGGACTTAGGCTAAAATGATGATGATGAATAGAAGTTAAAGTCATCTGAATACCTGTAACACAAAAAGCATCTCAAATACGTTGCTGATCTTTTAAGACTCGCCTTTCAAGAACTCCATTATATAGCCTGTGTGAGTAATGAGCCTGTTCATAATTAACATCAGCCAATGTTTATTAAATGCTTCGTGCAACTTTTCCTAACGTTCTTACTCCACTATGCTCAGGTTTTAGCACCCTATAACCAGCATTTATGCTTGTTACACTTTGTTTTGCTATAGTAGCTTTTAGCTTCCGGAATTTGCAACATCTATGCGAAGTACAACGCGTGGGCATTTCAGTTTAGTGGTTTTGTGCAAAATATGTATTGAATTATACGTATACAAATTTCAAAATTTGTATAGAAAGCGCGCTCTACATACTCGTCGAGATATAAAAATAAATAAATATCTCGGACATTATTGCACACATGGTCATCTGACCCCAAACTAAGCACAAAGCTTGTAATATGGCTGCCAGTATACATATATATATCTCGGTCTTATCATAGTCTCGTCGAGGCAGGACGAGACTGAGAGTGGCTCTCCAATTCTCCATATTCTCGCTCGCGCAGTTGTCATTCGGTATAGACGTACAAGATGGATATGTTAGAAACGTCTGTCACTGTAGCATCAATGAGGAGAATGTGGAGGTAGTGTCTTACCAAAGAAAAAGCTACACGAGTGCTCTTTGATTCGGGTCCGAAATACCGTCACGAAGTGGAAACCACATGAACACTTGCCGAATAGATTCTTTACTATATAGAGCGCACTTAACGCACGAAAATAATTCTACATCGCTCAATGATTGTTGCTCGTAATTTTAATTCCGAAACTGAATCTGATACTGCAAACATTATATCTACGTTATAAAGTATAGTAATAAGAAAATAATAAATTATTTGACTGTCAAACTACGCTATACGAGGTGTATCTCTATACGACGGGCATAATATTCAAGGAATTCATTGTACCTACTCATCATATAAACAACATTTACAGCTGTTCCTTAAACAGGGTTACGCATATAGACTGTACTAAGCCGAAAGGAGGTTATTGTACTCATCATTATGAACAACTTTCACCATGTTCCAACCCTGAAATCGCGTAAAAATTAGTGTCAATGACTGTTTTCTATGGACCAGCTTATATTTTCGTGATTTCAGGGTTGCTCGCATAGTAAAAGTTGTTCATAATGATGAATACCATGACTTCCTTTCGGCTTAGTACAGTCTATATGTGTAACCCTGAATACAGGTGCTGGCGAAATGATCCTGATATTAACTCTTATGATTGCGGAAATCTGTCTTAGATTCCAAATATCTGGATCTTTGCAAACCTCATATATAGTATTTTCGTAAATACAAAGATTCGATTTATCCTATTATCCTTAAATACACTTAGTAGTGTTAATGATATTTTTCTATGGAACAAGTGTTTTTTCTCGCGATTTTTGAGTTTGGTCCCAAAATTGTTTATAGTTATGAGTACAATGATATCCTTGATAATGTTTGTCGTCTAAATATAATACCCCGTATATCACATCATGACTTTCCCCTCAATGTTAGACGTTAATATGAACAGATCAAAATATGTAGAGCACCTTAGGCAGGCCTAAAGATGAATGTTCTGCCGGTTTTATATATAACTGGCATCGCTCCCTGCTATCTCACAGAAACCGTACATTTTTAGGGTTCCATATCTCAAAAGGAAAAAAGGAACTTTCATAATTTGGCAAGAAGCAAGATCTCACAATACATATACCTAAATATTCCGAAAGTTTATATTTGAAGTTACATCACATAATAATTATCAACATAAAAAAACCGACTTTATCAGAACTAGACGATATTGAAATGGGACCAAACAAGAAGCAACAGCTAGCAAATAATAAAAAACATCACAAATAGTTCAGCCAGTCAAAAGTTCCGAAGTAACAAACATAAAACTAAAAATAAAATAAAACAGTCGATTGATAACCTCCTTCTTTTTGGAAGTCGATTAAAAATATGTTTTAATGATGAATTTCTAGTGTAAGAGTTAAAACAGTTTTGAAAATGGATTTCCGCAAAGTAACGCCTGATTCAATCAACTAAACTATGTACCTGTTTCACACATCACACACACACACACATCATCAACCAATTAACGTCCACTGTTGGACAAAGCCTCCCTCATAGAGAGGGGTGTTGCCATAATCGCCACGCTTGGCAGGCGGCTTGGGTACCTGTTTGCATACACATAATTGTTATGTACCTGTTTGCCAACTATAAAGTTTATCCTTTAATATTCAACCTTTTTTCCCAGGACGGATGAACTACATATACATAAAATACTGTTTCAAACTATCACAGTTGTTCACTACATTTATATGATTATTTACATCGGCAGCTCCATCCACTAGCTCACCACGTTAAATATCCCGTCAATAATACAAATGTATCTACATATTATGTAATTATTAAGTCTGTACGGAACCCTCAGGATGCGAGTCCTACTCACACTTGTCTGTTTTTTTATATAAATAGTATTAGGGTATAATATACATAATAATTTATTATAATAGACTTCGTCCTCGCTACATTTCTAAGTATAATTCCATTTGCACAATAGCGGAAGATAAAAGGAACAAAGCTGATCACCAAGTAATTTTGTTATACCTCATCATCATCATTTCAGCCATAGAACGTGCTGAAGATAACATTGGCCTCCCCCTTCGATCTCCAAATAATAAATAATAATAATAATAAATATCTGGGACATTATTGCACACATGGTCATCTGACCCCAAACTAAGCAAAGCTTGTAATATGGCAGCCAGAGACTGATATACATACATATATATTTTTTAATACATACTTAAATAGATATTAACACCCAGACATAGAACAAACACAAATGTTCATCACACAAATGTTTGTCCTAGATGGGAATCGAACCCACGCCCCCAAGCGCAGAAAGTAGGATCACTACCAACTGAGCCACCGAGGCAGTCGACCAAAAGGGCCGGTTGTAAATGGCCAGCTGCATCCAGCGTTTTTTTCTGTACCTAATAACTTATAATTAAGTGTTTAAAGTAGATATAATAAAAAGCTTACTACCCAGAGACAAAGAAGACCCCTAATGCGGTCAAACAGAACGAACACTATGTAATAGGGAAAATCTGTGTATGAACGTAAACAAAACGTAAACAAACAACCCACATAATTACCTATTTAAGTTGATGTGAATCCACGATTACCTATCTACCTAAGTCAGTATTAATCGATAAATTTCATATCTTTATTTATTCATTGAACTGACTTCATGTATGTTAAAATATTTAAGTGTTACAGACTTCAAATAAACAGATATCAATTTGAGGGTACTGGGTAGGTTGAATACTAATCACGTAACTATAAAACCTACCTAGTTAGGTAATTATCTACTATAAGTTTGTCTTCACAATGTAGCTGTATAATGAATATGTAGGATCTACTTTTTATACGACTCCAGTGGCAATGTCCAGAATAACGCAAGATAGAAGGAAAATATTTGATTTATCTTAATAATAATAGAGGGTGAACGTTTTGTTTACTCAGCTATTGTAAGCACAGAAAGGCCCTTAGGAGGCATATGTTCCTACACGGTAAACGAGTGTGTACTAACCTCTTATAACTGCGAATTACTTATGTTACATTAATATTTTTTGTAGGTCTGTGTTAGAGTTACTTTAGTAAAACGATGTACACCATTTCCATTCGAGTCACAAAATTCGCTGGTCGATACGTGTTGCCAGCAACAACGATCGCATCGTCGTCACACATTTATGTATATTTGTACTAAACATGTATATTAAAGTATTTATTTAATGAAACACCTATATAGGTATCCGCTAATCTATTGCTGATAATGTACAGAACCAATTACTTGTCTTCATTAGTAGTACAGACGATGTGTGGGTGGACAGATAGAAAGGTTTCCATGAGAAATAGGTCCCATTTTGAGTCCGAAGATGAACGTTGCACTATCCATTACACTCTCCTGAGCTTGCAGTAAATCCACCTGAGTCTTTAGACGGACGATAAGATGGAACTCTTAGAAATCGCTGTTTTGTACGCTTTTGGAACGGGCTCTATTTCTCTTAATCCCAAAATTTCGTCACGACAGTTTTTGACAACTTTCGTTGATACATAGAGTAATTATGATACATGGTATACCAAAGCTGACGAATCAATGCGACAATGAAACCTAGTTTCAAATTAAAAAAACCTCATTCTTAACCGCATAAAAAAAAGCATATACCTATCTACGTATCTTTCATCGTGGGTAAAAGTGTTG